>CAMZMU010000109.1:34361184-35765825 GCA_947311845.1 Poa pratensis | reverse complement strand
CTCTCAAACGCGCACTTCGTGCTCTTGTCGAGTCATGCATCCCACTCCTCGACTTCCCTTCCATTAACGCCTACATCACCGGTCCAGCACCAACTTTGTCGACAGCTTCGACCGCGAGGAAAGCCGTGAGCGTCATAGACCCTTCTTTGTTGAACACACTCAGCCTCGCGCAGTGGCGCAAGGGCTCTCAGTGGTTCGTGATGGACCGCGTCTTCGCCCTCGAGGTCATCTCAGACGAGACCTACTACGGCCCCGTGTTCCGCAAGCACAAACACGGGTTCGCATTGGACGAGCACTTACATCCCGACGCTGGTGAACGTGCTCGGATTGGGAAATCGCAACTCAAACCGATCGGTCATGTACGCGGACTGGCGGCTCCCACGGGCAGCGAGGTGACGGAGGTGCTCATCAAGGAGATGAGGCGAGAATGTATGGGAACTGCACCTACAATGGCGGGGGTGGTAGAGATTTGCGCCTTGTTCGCCCGTAAGTTCAAGCCCAACGCGCTCCTGCCCTTGCTCGATTTGGCTCTAAGGTTATGGGTTTTGGCTAATCCAGATGTCTTGTATTTAATCTTTGAGTACGGTGATCAAACCGAGCAAGTGAAGAGATGTATGGGTTCAATAACCTTAATTTATTTGTAGCATTGACCGGTATTTCAGCAATGCAATCCAGCATTTGCACATATACTCTTATATTATTTGAACTATCTAATGTCGGAATATTCCTCACAGTATTGTGTGGTTCCTTGATGTTACGTTGCAGTTTTACATGATAACAAGCTTGAAACAGCGGATGCATGAGACCATTACACTTGTCCTGCATAGATTTCGTAACATTACACTCTGAATTTTCTTAATACCAGCTGCGGGAGAAACCCTTGTAACTTTTTTAAGGCCTTGCTTTGGGAGGTGGTTTACGTGGATGGGATTATTGAGTATAACTAGCATGGTGGCCCTCGCAAATGCGAGGGCAACAACTTAAAATGTGAAGGAAATATATGTGGTATTTCATATAGTATTCTCATAGTATCAATCAAGGTTAATACGGTTCCATAGTCATCAGAATTTTAATGGTACACCTGAAATAATGTTTGTGTAAACCTCCTTTGTCCTCTTTAATTGTGGAAAAATGATTACTTCAAGATTTAAAATCATATCGATGACCATATGTACTTGTGTACGTGGCGATTAGATTGATTTATAGAACTAATTCACATGCAAAGCTAGCATGTAGTTTTCATTTGACGTTACATTAGGGCATGGTTAAGACTTCAATATTATGTCCCGCATATTTGACGTCTTAGAACCAACAAATCATAAATTGTTGTCTGGATAATAATATGATGTCACAGATGATCTCTAGTATATTTATCAAGCTTGATTTATTATGGTCTACAATAGATAGGACCAAAGGATTAATGATCAGATGACCCTATATATATGATATATGATTATAGAGATATATTTAGTTCTTGCCCTTTAGAGATATCATCCAAGCGATCAATATATGTATGGAAAATATTTGTTAGCAAGTGATGATTTTTTTTGTTAATCAGAGGGAATTTGCACAATGAGAATTTCACTTTATCAGATCGAAATAAGTATGTTTCCTCATTTCTCCTCTTCAGTCTGGATTATATATATGACGACTTAGGCACATATATTATATGTTAGATGTAACATTGACTGATATAGTTCTAAAAAGTACAAAATCAAACATTGTGATCAAATTAAATATAATATTTCGTTTAGTCACTACTATCTATCAAGATCTTGGACTATAATTAAATAGAGGTTGCCATGTTATTATCCATTTTCTTTGACTATCTCCTTCATATTTCCCATTGTTCAGTCCATTTATTCGAATTCTCCATCACATCATGATAATAATAATTAACCGGTCACTGCTTTATTGCATTTCTTCGTCGCATGACGTTTTGAATGCCGCTATCCAATTACCAAGCTCTGCCATAATCAGCAAGCACTCATCAATTAGAAGTGTCGTTTTACCTGAATACTTAAAAAAATGTGGATTCAATATCATGTTCTCTTACATCCTATGGGTTATAACCACTAATTAAAACAAAACAGTCACATTGAATTATATCATCAATTTTGTACACGTATTACATGTCATTTTTGTCGTTGATGTCTGGGTATATAAACCATATATGTTGCTAATTAATCTAGCATGACTACATTGATCAGGTCACATATATATAATAACTCGACACGTCATCTTGTGAGCATTTTCAAGTAAATTTTGATTTTCTTTCCATGGTGATTGTTAATTTATTTTTGCGGGAGGCTGTTTTGATTTACCGTAGAAACTTTGAGAAAAAATATATTACATCAAGATATTAGTAACTCCATATACAATATTTTCTAGAGCAACCTATGCAATTAAATTCTCACGGACATGCATCGAACAGTTTAGCTTTTCATATACAATATTTAATTAGCATTGCAATCCATGTAAAACACGATCACCAAGTTGTATGACTATAAATCTCCTCCTAGCTGACTTTTTTGCGTCTGGCTGGAAGACGTGGTAGTGTACGTATTTTTTCTCAAGCACCAGCTATTCCTACGAGATGTTGTATGTTTTTTTCACGGAAGCTAGCAAACGGACTAAGTTTTTTTTTAGAAAAAAAAATGCTAGGAAACGAACTCAGCTATTGATACGTGATAGTCCATGTGTAAAAAGAAAAACTTTTTACAGGTATCAAAACGTGTACGTGCCAAACGGGACTACATGGTTACGCAATAAATAATCTTTCATTAAATCGTAACCATTATTCCAGATCTAACTGTTAAAATAATTTGAATGATGTAGCTTAACCTGGTGTCTCGAAAACTTACTCTTTGCTTTTAGTATATAGATGCCATGGGGCTTTGGTGAAAACACTTGTGACACCCAATCCCCTGATTTTCCATTCCCACCCCCGATCCATTAATTACTCCAGTATGGCTGTTTTGCACACATGGATCATCTTAGTACCAAAAAAAAAAAAATCTTTACAGGGATGGTGAGAATTTCTGTCTAAATAAAACTGTGCCAGATGAAGGCATGACATAGATGTACTCAAGGCTTAGCCTTCTACCAAATGACGGATCACTTCATTGTGAAGAAGATACTTCATGTTCTCACTCCAAGTATCACACGTTGTGCACTCTACATCAAATGATGCTCAATTACCGAGATCTCAAGCCAATCGAAGTTGTTGAAGGATAGTTAGTATATAAGTTGGGACTCAAAGATAAAGAAGAGCGTCGAGGTATGACATATTCGCATCAAATTAAGAACAATGCTTTGAAAGCATCTCAACGTCAAGAACTCTCTGAGTGATAAAGGATGACAATAGAGCAAATAAAAATAACTAGCTTTCATGACTTGCAACTGGAACAAGATGTATGGCAAGAGGAAGGGTGATTACAACAAAGTACAAGTCAATTCAATGGGCTGCATGTAAAAATCATACGACTCCACAAAGTCCAAACTCAAGAAGCATTTGTGCTACAATTGTGGTTACTCCGGACGCTTCGTCACAAATTGTCTGAAGCCTACCAAGGAGAACGAGATAAATAGGAATAATACCAAGGAGCAGATCACAGATGTGACGAAATAACACGCCAGAATGTATGCCCTGAAAAACAGGCAAGTCAAGCTAAACAAACAACACGATATAAAACTCTCGTCTTCTTTCTTAACAGAGCAACCAGACCCAAACAAATGTAAATACTCCATTGACATCGTTATCCACAGCCACATGCAATAGTAGCTTCATTCCTTAACAAAGTAAGCCGAGCGTGCACCATGCCAGGGTTTGCACTTGCAATACTTGTATGATTTCCCAATCTGCAAGGAAACATAACGCTGCTTCAAAAAATGTAAGTTCAGTTCCATACTGATACAGGCATCAGTTACTTATATGCACCAAACTCATTCAGGGACACACGCGATTCAACACGGATTACACCGCTGCATTGCAAACAGCTCATAGGACTGGATCAAATTTGACAAACAAATGTACAGCATAAGATTTCCAACATTCATTGTTCACACATGAAAAAGAAACTGAGACGAATTCAAGTACTCAGCCTAACAAATAAACTTGCCAGTTCAAATTTATGCAGGACTGATGACAGCTCGGCATCAAATCTTCGATCAACAGACATGGACAGAAATAATAACACACGCCATAAAGTACGCTCTCCAAACAAACAAAGTCACTCTGTTTCCAACTGGGAAACTGCCGGCTCCATACGTAGTTTCCTACTGCCATACATGCTAGTATATATTACACAGACATGTCACACTGGTTGGTTGGTCATGTTCCTAACAGAACCGGGTCAGTCATATGTCCATGTCAATCAAGGCGTCCTCCTCGCCGTCCGAGAGCGCACCCGCAAGAAAGTCATCTCCCGCAAACTTGCTGCGGTAGCATGGAAAACTGTCAGTAATTCGTAGAGTAGTTTCAGAAAATCTCATGCAGTGTTCTTCACAAAATGAAACATGCGCCTACCTTGTGCAGGAGCAGCGGAAGCTCACCACTCGCTTCAGCTTCCGGTTGTAGAAGAAAAAGTTGATCGACCATCTACAAGAAACACAGAATGGCAGTTTCCATATCAGGGCCTCCTGATGATTGCTCAAGTTCATTTCAAGCATGGATTCTACAGATAAGATGATCATACATGGCTCCTTTCTCTAGAAATGGATCTCCGTCAGAGTCCGGGTTGTAGCTGTAGATGTCACACTCTCTGATTTTGATAACCTACAAATAGGGTGTAAAAGCAGAGTATAGGACTGCCGATTTTCTGAACTAGTACGCATTTACTGGGTGCTCACCTCATCAATAGCTTTGGTCATACTGTCAGGAGAGAACAGCCATCATTTTTTGCTGCCCATAGCTGAAAATAGCTCAAGATTCAGGTTAAGCATTCAAAACCGGTGGAAGGAAAACAGTCTCAGTGTCATTTGTAAAGTTGAGAACTTGGTTGACAACATAGTTCTTGCGACTCTATGACTTCCCTTTTGCATTTCAGAACTTACTGTGTAATGTTTGCTAACATGCTTATTGGTTGTTCAAGAGTAAGATAGCTGAAAATAGCTCAAGATTCAGGTTAAGCATTCAAAACCGGTGGAAGGAAAACAGTCTCAGTGTCATTTGTAAAGTTGAGAACTTGGTTGACAATAGTTCTTGCGACTCTATGACTTCCCTTTTGCATTTCAGAACTTACTGTGTAATGTTTGCTAACATGCTTATTGGTTGTTCAAGAGTAAGATGATGGAACTTGCAGAGAAGCATTACCGTAGAAGCCTCCGACAAGAAGTTGTCTAGCATCTGCTTAAAACTTTCCCAGTCTTCTTCTTTGAAGAACAGGTGTGCCCGAACAGCCACTGCTAAGCGAACAAGTGTTGACAGAGAGGATGTTAATTCTAATCTGAAGGTCATGCCATCATGCATATGACGCATGACAGTAAGGAAGACCATAAGAAAGGTGCAGCTCTGCCAAATACCAAATGTTCAAGGGAAATGGAGAGAATTGAACTCTCAGCTCAAAAGAGCAACGGCTATTAATCCGTTTGTCATGCCATTTGACAACACCCTTAGGCTGGTCGGAAAGGACAGTAGGGTTGTCATATCGCCCAAAAAAGCTGAGTATGACATTACCCAATATCCTTCCTCCCAGATTATAGAGAACACACATTTTTGTAAGACAAAATTACCTGAAATCATAATCTGGGTACATATGACCAAGAGTGAGGACTAGGTATATCAACGTTTTCCGGCTGGAATAAACAAGGAACATAAAAGGAATCAGGCAGGTAAAAAAGAAAATGTGCAAAATAAAGGTAATCTACACACTGTTACCTGGATCTACAAGACAAATGCTCCACAGGTGAAGGGGGTCACTATCAGAAGACTTCCCGAGGTAATCAAGAATCTGAATGCGCAACAGAAAATCTAAATTAGCACATATATAAACATGCATAAATTTATCATTGGCATGCCGATACCTAGATTTTTGACAATGATGGAGAAGCAAAAGTTCATATGTACACATGCACCTTCATAAGGCATGGATGCATATCTTTCTGACTAAGATGCTCATAAGAGGGAAAGGTTAAAATGAATAGTGAAAAGAACTACAGTAGGAAGAAACTTAACATATAAGATTTTCATAAAATTCACATGCACATCATTTACAATCATGACAGGTATGCAAAAAGACTTCCACAAAATTAATGCCTGATTACAAGCAACTGCAGATATGAAACAAAATATCAACGGTAGCCTCACACACTATTTTTAACAGAAATTCACATGTTACTACAAACTCTCATAACTTAGCTCTGGTTTTTATCCGATTCCAATGACAATCACAACGCATATACTTTCTTTACATTACACAGAAAATCATATGTTGCCACGAACTTCCATAACATAACTCCAGTTCATATATGATTCCAAACGATAAACACAAGACAAATGATATCCTAAAACGGAAATTAGTGAAAATGCCTGGTGATTCACCGCTGCATTACAAGAGAAGGGATACCAGTTGTCATAAAAATAAATGAGCTGATCAGAAGTACGTACGTCATGTTCTAGACTTATTGAAAGCCGGCGATCATTCCGGCATGCTTGCCTGTAGATCAACATAGAGTGTGACCCTATTGTGATGGTATAATATGCACAAATAAGACAGTCAATAGAGAATACTCTTACATGAGAATGCTTCAAGGCTCCCCCTTATTGTACAATCACCAAGATTCAGTTGATCTAGGAACACATTTACACTGAAAGAAAACAAACAAATGAAGTAATTTAGGGAAACGAATATTGCATGTTACCATGAGCATTTGGACAAGAAGAAAGAAGCAGAAGACGCCATGCTTACCAGTCGAACGGGGTGTATTCTAAAAGCTTCATGTCGAACGTCTTGTGAACTCATACAAATACCCACCAGACCAGATGAGTATCAAGAAGTTGAGCTTCAAATCGAACTGCAAAAGCAACACACCAGAAGAGTATTTAAAACAGAAAACCAAACAAAAAGTATGATAAGTGATGCGATCAATATACATCAATACAACAAACAACTAAGCAAATTCTACCCTTGCAATCTAAACATAAAACATATAGCACCAGAAATCGGAGTGTTAGATTTCAATGAACGTAGTATGGTTGTCAATGCAAAGGATGTGGATGCATACGACATAAATTTGGTTCTGGCTGTGGATATGGCAGACGGTTGTTAGGAGCGAAGCACATCAAGAATGTGACATAATGACAACAGCAATCACACTTATCACATTTGCTACATATAACAGCAACCACAATATCACATTTGTTGCATACATCCAGATCCAAGTTAGGAGCCACTCTTCAATGCTGAGATCATCTTCCTAGTGACTGCCAAGTAGGCACAAAGACACAAACACCCACCTAAATTAAACCAGCTGTGCATCCATATAGGGGCTGGACTCCTTAGTGACTCAATTCCTCTCCATATCTACTGTATTGCAGACTAGACTATGATGGAGCGACCATGGGACTAAATTCATACTCCATCTTGCCTTGGCTAGCCACTAAGAGATGGTAATGCAAAGCGGCAGCAGCATGCCCAAGCTATATGCATCCCGCATAAATCTCAACGCTCAATGCAGCCCCAATCTAGACACCGTTTCAAGTCTCGGATGCGGTGATGTGCCACTGCCAGAACTCAAGGCCCAGATGATGGGACTATCAGTAACAGGAAGCATCAACGCCTCCTTTATCACACTAGCAGTTAGATTTAAGTACTAGTATATGTATTGAACGAAAGCACTTTACAAGCAGACAAACAATCAACCAGAAACATCCGAGGAGAGGACGCAAAACGATATGAGCCATGCAAGTGCCGCAGTGCTCCCTACCCCACGTACCCATCCCTACCCTGAACCAGCGCACCGGAACTCGCAACCACACAGCCGTGCACTGCCTGCCTGCCCGCCGGCGGCGCCCCAGAATTCGGGTTTGACGGGCACGCATCCACGGCCCTAGTGCTCTATTCCCCCGGCCCGCGCCACTACCGTCGTGGCGCCGAATCGGGGGCGGGCGACGGCGGAACCAATCTACCAAGCATGAACGAACGAGCGACCACGCCCGCAGATCTCGCGCGAGGAGAGCCCGTCCATGGCGCGCGATCGGCCGGGAGGGAGGCAGGAAGGAGGGAGGAGGTGGATTCGTACCTCGCAGCGAGATCTCGAACGAAAAGAAGTGCGCGCTGGCGGACGGAGCTCCCGGGATCTGCCTGCCACCCACCACCACCGGACGGACTTGTGTGAATTTTCTTTCTCCTCGCTGCTCGTGCTTGTGGATGAGAGCGAGAGGTAGGCAGGAAGGTAGATGGCCACGTGGCGTCCGTGAGTTCACGGAGCCACACAGACGGAAAGTACGGAAACGTTATCCGTTGCGCTGTGGGTGGGCCCGGCCGAAACACCCGCTGCGCCTCGGGGAATAAACTCCAGGAATCTTCTTATCTTCTTCTTCTTCTTCTTTCAAAAAAACAATTCGAGGAATCGGAATTCCGCGATGCGATACATGCTGTGGCATGGCATCCTCCTGTTGGAACCAGCGGGCCTATTCCCTGACGGGCTTTGACCCATGCACCGGGCCGTCTGGGCTCGTATCATGACAAGGAAAGGCCAATGGTTCAAAGTTTCGGGGGTACGCCCTGTTTGATCCACAAAAACATTTGCCTTTCTCTCCTCAAGGAAAAAAAACATTTAGCTTTCAACTTCTAAAAAACAAATCAACAGAGGCGCCAAGGTATTTTTGCCATTTTGCTGCCTAGTAGGTTCGGCTAAGATGCCTTTGTTCGACTCAAAAATCGGGTGGCGCCGACCTGAACAGATTCGGCTCCAATGTATTTGCTACACGGTAGCAGAAGCGGGATTTGGAAAGAAAAAAAGGGACACGTGTCAGCAGGGGACCCGGGGGATTTTTGCCCCAGATCCCCGGGGACGCCTAGTTCTATCCCAACATTTTGGCCTATTGGGCGCCGCTGGGGGACGGTTTGGTGCCACCGCGCCCAAAACGCATATTGGGAGCCGAGTTGGGTGCGTCGTCGGTGGAGATGCTCTTTTGTTCGACTCGGCTCGGTTTAATTTCTGGCTCCGCCACTGATGAGAAGATATGATATTTTGTTTCGTGGGACGAATTTGGCACATCCTCTACCTCTGGTCTCCCTCTTTTCTAAGTTTGGTACTGCCCTCACGGAACCAGTTCCAAAAAACAAAAAAATCAAATATGAAAATACTATTTGGCATACGTTATGATTGGCCTGAGAGTCCCACTATCATGTGCAAACGCGCAAGAAAAAAACATGGCTGATCGCACCTTGTGTAACGGCATGTCCGTGCTACTCATCGATATTATAACCGGAGAGGGAGCAGGAAAGCCCTAAAAATCGCGTGTAAGTACTACCACCGAGAGGGCGTGAGGGCGGTGAAATATTATTTCCTGTGTCCTCCTCGCGAAGAATAATGGTCGCATGTTCCAACCAGTGCTCTCGAACTACCACATCACATGACATGTAAAAATGATATAATTACTGCAGTATATATCGAACACGTATAAACCGTGCTTACTCTGTTGCTCTTGAACACTAGGGTGGAGCACGAGGTCTTCCAGGTAGGAGAAAGAAGAGCTCGTTGTCTAGGGGCGCCAACAACCACTCGCTTCTGAAGTCAAAAAAAAAAAAAAAAACTCAAAGCCTTCTGCCCGTCCCACGCAGATGCATGCTATAGTACTCCCGTAATGAGAATAGTAGCTTATTTTTTGCTGAGATATAATGCATGCCTTTCTGGAGATTAACTTAAGCTTGTCCCGCACAGTGATACTAGAAGCATGTTTTAGCGTGGGGAACCAATTCTCTTTCCACGCGACGACGGGCCAACAAAATTTTGAAAATACGTCGATCGACTATGCATGTTTTAGCGTGGAAAAGTAAAGCTATGGATGGGCAAGAGATGTGGTGGAGCTTGCTATGCTACTGCTTGCTTCAGAGCGTACAGAAAACCTCATTAATTAAGATACTCCTACGCACACAAGGCTGAGGCTGAGGCAGGTGCCCGCAGCCAAGATACTGATCTCACCTCATTTCATCCATCCACTTTACTATACTACTCCCTCCATCACAGTTTGTTGGGCGCCTCTTCAAAACCAGCTTTTTTCACATCAAACGGAAATAAGGCGCAGGTCCTTAACTATCTATTAATTGGGGCGCATTAGGCTGCTTCCGTTTCTCTTCCTCAACCGCATGCAAGTGGGAACGTAAATGATTTGATGAGCACATGCAAGTGTGAACATGAGTGCAAGTGGGGTGGTTTCCTTCTTTTACTGGACGGGGAGGTTACAAAGCGTTAGTTTCGGAAATAATTAGGCGCATCTCCTTCAATATCGCAGCTCCAGCGCCTCGTTATTCCTGCCAATCGTACGCAACCTTGGGCCCAGAGCGACGTGAGATACGCCCTTTAAACAAAAATGGAGGGAGTACTAGTACAGACTGTCATCATAATTATGAGCAGACCCCTAAAGATCTCCCCGTGGAGCAGCAGATCGAATCCATCCACTCTCCTTCCCGCTACCTTTGCAGCATAGAAGAAAGGATACACCAAATCCAGAAGCTCCACCAAACCTAGAATCCCGCCGCCAAGCAAAACGCGCCCATCCGCCATCGAACTCTGCAAGCTTGCCACCGAGCAGAGGAGACGAACCGAAGAAGAAACAACAGAGATCTAGGGGTTCGGCCTTATGGAAGCCGCCAGATCTTGTCTTCCTCGTGGGCTCCAACCTCTGGAGCGCATGAACAAGAAGACGAAGAACAGCCGAAATCCAGGGTCAGCCGGAAGGCCCCAGCTTCAAGCTTCCTATGCGTACCTTATTGGGAGAGATGCGGGCCTCCATCGACCTCGCCTGCAGCTCCGCCTGCCACCAACGAATTGCAGCTAGGAAGAAGAAGGCACCGGCACGCCGGATCTGGCCGCCAAGATCGACAACCTACTCTCAACAACTACGGCATAACGCCACGAACTGGCATGAAACCAAAGCAAACTAGCTAGAAACCTAAATCTACTATGTAACCACACAAGAAGAAACAAATGAATAGTACTTTTTTTCTTTCTACTGGCTACTCGTAGTTAACCGCGAGCGATCGCTCCGGTCCAAGTAAAGGGCGCACGCATGGCGAAAGCTAAAACGACAGAGAGTTGACAAAAGGTGGTGAGAGAGAAAGCCGAGCTGAAGTTCCATCCGTCCGGACGTAAAGAAGATTATCGAGGCTTGCTTAACAGCTGACGAAAACCGGCCGCTCCCTCATGAAGCCGCACTTTGGGCATCGATGCTCCTGCTTTGCTTTGACGACGAGGTGGTGGAAGTGGAACTTGGAAGGGAAGATGCCAAACATTATCAAGAGAGCAGCCACGAAGAATAGAGGAGGGAGGCACTGAGGCAGTGCCACGTGGTGGGGTCGTCGGAGCACAAGATGCGGTGGGTACGTGATCGCTCTTAATTTGTCGTCTGAGCAACTAGCTTGTGCACGTACACGGGTACGAGTCGGTATAAAATGTCGCCCGTGGCTACCTGTGCCGGTGTTTTTTGTTCTTACTGAAAATCGCTGTGGTGTTAGAGCAAACCCCTTCCATGATAAATCTACTATGAATAATACCCTTGGTTATAATTTGAAGGCTAGTGTTCATAAGACAAATTAGTGGCACAGACCCCCACACACACAGTGACCCCATCACTCTCGTGGTGGTACTACAGAAATGGAAAGCAATTAGTGCAGTGGGTGCGTGTACGTGTACTTGCTGTCGTTGCTCCCCCTGGATCACCGTGCCATGTCCATGTGCAAGCAACAAGGAACGCTCGCGTGCAACGCACCTCTCCCTCTCCTCCATGCACGCCAGCTCCTACACCGTGGCCGGAGGAGAAGCACAAGCAGCGTCGAGAGAAGAAACTTCCTGGTAAAGTGGCTATCTAGGAGCATCTCCACTCACGGCGTCAAAAGCCGCCCAAAGTCTTTCTGGACAAGCTATTTGGGCGCCGTCTGAACGATTTTTTGTCTAATGAGCGCCGTCGCTTCACAATCGCGGCGTCTAAATATTTTTTAAATTCGATATTTAGAGACAAAAGTGTATAGATTTCATTGAAATTTCGTTCAAACGAAAGATAATTCATTTAAAACTAACATAATTCATTCAAATTAAAACCTAGACCTAATAGGTAGGGTGGCACGCCGGGCACCGGCAGTTCGGGCAGGAGCCGCCAAAGCGGCGGCCGCCAGAGGAGCCCGACGGCATCCGGAGCAAAGACAGTAGAGGTAGCGTTGGTGGCGGACGACGGCGCAGGAGGCTGGGCGGTGGTGGAGGCTATGTCTGCCTCAATGGCGAGCTGCATGTGGCCTGGGTCCCACTGCGGCGACGGCAGTCCTTGGAGCCGTCATCATCACCGTCAACCTCCACCGCCTCTTGTTGAGGTTGCGGCGGAGAAGGTTGCACGCGGTCTTGTTCTACTCTTTCGCGCCGAGCCACCTGCGCCGCCTCGCAGCGAACCCTCTCCCTTTCCATGCCGGCCACGAAGTCCTCGTCGGATGTGTTGGTGAGGATGTCGTCGTTGGAGTCGAACCAGCTCGCGGGCGGCTCGCGGGCGATGAAGGAGTTGAGGCGGTAGGTGTACTCCAGCTCGATCTGGCCGTCCCAGTACGTCGAGTTCGGCTCGTAACGGACGTCGTCGTACAGCTCGGAGGCATCGTCCGCTGGCACATGGCGATGTAGTCCAGTCGCGCCTGGTCGGTGAGTCGAGGAGCTACCGGGACGTGGACTCTGTTCGTCGTCCACCCCTCGAGGAGGCAGCTGGTCACCGGCACCGGCTTGTTGTGCGAATGAGCTCCCGCGCCTCCGCCTCCGTGAGAAGGTCTGCCGGTGGTGGAGGAGGCGGAGGAGGAGGAAGCGCGGAGACCTCGTCTCACGGTCGTTGGCAACGGCCGTCTGGAGCGGAGGAGAGCGTCACACATCGTGTTCGCATCCCGACGGTTTCTACGGCGCATCGACTCCTCACGGAGACGGGCGCGTTCCTCCTCCGTCAGGGAGCGTCGTTGCGCCGGGGAGGAGCCATGGCTTGGTGGTGGTGGAGAAGGTGTTGTAGTGGAGAATGGTGGAGACGGCGAGGGACCTGCTCTATATAGCGGCCGGGGGAGGCAAGCCAGTGGCGCGCCTTAACTCCAGCCACCGGCCCATCTGCCACCCCATTTACGGCGACGCTTCAAAAGACGCGCTCGTCTGCATTGACGTCGCCGTGGCGCAGACGCTTCCTCGCCGCTGAGAGGTGAAGCGACGTCTCGCTGCCTCGGCTGGAAAACCGAGACGCCGCCCGCCATTAGTTCAGTTGACCGTCCGCACAGCTTCACGTCTCAATGACAGGCGTGGCCCGCGCGTCGGAGGCCGACATGGCGACGCACTCCGTTTCGTCCGGCGCAGCCCATCGACTCCCCAAGTGGAGGGTGCGGGCTGGACATGCCGGACCAAAAAATGGGCCACGCCGGACAAAAACGCATTTGAGCGCCGCGAGTGGGAGACGATTTTGATCCGACACGCCCCGAAGGACTTTGTGCGGCCATTTGGCGTACCGAGTGGAAATGCTCTAGACAATCTAACCCAGGTGACTGAATCTAACTAGACACATAACAGGGACTAGAGTAGTATAATCACCCAGGTGAGATGAGCACACTTTGGATAAAGATAATTAGTCAAGTGGGTCACGACGAGTCAGCCAAAGCAATCTTGCATGCATGCATGCAAAAGCAAGAGCATGTGAGATGCGAGACCGATGGGTCACCAGCAGATTTAATCATTTAATTAGGGACCCATGTTTGTCGTCAACAACCAGACTACTTACTTTGTCACATGCACTTCCAAGCTTCCAAATCTCGATTTCCAGACATGAAAAAAATACGGTAATTGAACACATGAACAAGTTCGTTCAAGCTGCATTTCACAACGTACGGAGCTAGCAGAGACGAGATATCCATGGCAATCGATCGAGCTCATCAACACGTACGACGGAGCTAGACGACGACGAGGACGAGAGGTACACTTACACAGTTACAGTAGACCCGTCTTTCAGACAAGAACAGGCTGGCACTCTTTGTCGCTGTCCTTCGCCTTTGCCTTTCTTCCCAAAGCCTCCCTCCGCTACACCTCCACATTCCGACTTAATTACCACGCGCTAATAATCACTCCTAATCAACGACAAAGCTAAGCTCATCACTCCCGGCTAGCACTTGTTGGCGGTGAAGCCGACGGTGTTCTTGGCGGTGTCGAAGGAGACCCGGACACCCTGCTGCTGCACGTTCCCGAGGATGGACACGGCGCCGCTGGTTCCCGCGAACGCGAAGCAGTAGGCCCCCGCCCCGTCCACGGGGATCAGGTAGTTCTTGGCCGGCAGCTTGAGCTCCCCGCCGCCCTCGAACCGCAGCGCCACGGCCGGCACCTGCACGCTCGTCCGGCCCGACAGGTCGTAGCAGGTGTCGAAGAGGGAGACGGCCGAGGTGCGGGGCAGCGACTGGGTGCCCTGCACGAACGCGTCGCGGACGCGGCGTAGGCGGCGGACTGGAGCCGCGTGACCGCCGTGCCGGAGTCCACGATCACGCCGCCGGACCCCGCGTCGTCCATCGCGAAGGTTGAAGGCGGGATGGCGAGCGGGGTGCCGCCGACGGAGATGCCGGTGAGCGCCACGTAGTAGAAGGTGTTCGTCCGCGGGCTGCGGACCAGCGGCGCCGTGACCATGGCTGACTGCGCGTCCGGTGCGTCGCTGCCGAAGTGGAGGGTGGAGGCGGAGGGCGAGTCGCGGTCGACGAGGCAGTAGGAGAAGGCGGTGGCGGAGATCTGCGACGGGAACGAGAGCGGCCCACCTCCTAGCGCCAGCAGCCCGGCGGCGCTGACGAAGAGGCCCTCGTTGTCGTGGCCGCACCCGATGGCGACGTCGGAGACCGGCGCGGAGTCGCCGAGCGTGAGCGTCTCGGTCGCGAAGTCGCCCACGGTGTAGGAGCCGTCGCCGTAGGCCACCTCGTAGAGGCACGCGCCCGTGGCGTTGCGGCAGGCGGCGGCGTCGAGGTCGCGGCAGCGCGGGGAGTCGCAGCCGACGGCGGCGTAGGAGGCGGAGAGGGACGGGTCGTACACCGGGTCCGACTGCGCGTAGCAGTCGGCGCAGGGCTGGCACTGCAGCCAGGTGACGTCGCTGCCGGTGTCCAGCACCATGTACAGCTGCCGCGCCGGGCGGCCCACGCCGATGCGCGAGAAGTACTCGCCGCTGCCCTGACCCACGCCGGACACCACCGGGCCCTGGATGTCGGCGGCGGAGGCGGAGAAGAGCGGGTTGGTGTCGGACGGGAGGAGGTCTGAGGATTTCAGGCCGTCGGCGGCCAGAGACGCGCGGCGGAGACGGCTGCGGCCCGGGCCGAGTCGCGGCGCAGGCGGGCGAGCACCAGGGACTTGTAGCTCGCGTGCCGGCCCTGCTCTGATGGAAGGAAGTCCCGGAGTGGAGCCGCAGGGTGAGGTGGCCCGGCGTCGTTGGGCTGGGCTCATGGACGACGTCGGTTGCGGCGAGGGACTGCTGGAGCGGGAGCGCGTCGGTGGAGACGGCGGCGAGGGCGCGGGAGAGGGACGCGGCGACGTCGAGCGTCTCGGTAGCCGGCACGGGGTGGCGGGAGAGCGCCGGCGCCGAGCAGGCGAGCAGGACGGAGAGGAGCAGTAGGAGCGGGAGCTGCATTGTGGGCAGGAGGTGGTGGTTGGAGCGGAGTGAAGTGAAGGCTGAGTGAGTGACTGAGAGAGAGGGGAATGGGAATGAATGTAGGGGAGGGAGAGGTGCGGTGGATCGATGGAGACGGAGATGGATCTCACGTCATTCTTCCTCTGCTTCTCGAGGACAGTGGCATCAAGGAGAAGAATGGCAGAGGAGGCACCCCGTCGGCTCCACCGAATTTACTCTCCTCATAAACTCTTCTTTAAGTTTGCTCAGTAGACACGTACTCCCTCCGTTCTAAATTAGATGACTTCTATTTGTGCACATGCGGATGTATCTACACATGTAATACGTCTAGATACATCTGTATGTGGATAAATGGAAGTCATCTAATTTGGAACGGAGGGAGTACTAGAGTAGTAGGAAAACCTGGTAATTTAAAACTTTATTTATAATATTAAACCGGTTGATGTCGCACATCTAACGACCTGTTCCATAGTCGCACACCAACAACCTAGATGTCTTACTTAATTTTTCTTTTGGGGGAGCATATCTGTGTGTTAATAATTCGGGACGACGAGATTACTATAAGTGGATACGAGATTTTCAGCGACATGTACACAAGTGTTGTCACCATGAAAAAGAAGCCGGCATTGCCGTCTTGAGCAAACCAGAGAGTACCAGCCAGCCAGCCCTAAGAGCATCTCTAGCAGAGCCCGCAAAAAGCGAAACCGCAAAACAGTTTCGAGGGTCGCGTTTTTCGTGATTTTGCTCAAGAAAGGGTGCCGCGAAGGACAGAGCCCTCAAACGAAACTGTAAATTCGCGTTTTTCAACATTTTAGATTTCGCGGGAATAAACGCAGTTCATCATTTTTTATGTTCTTCGCTACAGATGGATGTTCTTCGCGAATTTAACACAAAATACAAACCTTAGAACACTAAACTACAGATCGCCGCCGACCAAACCCTAGAAAGCAAAATTCGGCTTCTCACCGGAGCCATGGGCACGGCGGCGATGCAGCGGAGGAGGAGCGTCACTCCTCGTCGTCGGAGACGACGTTGATGACCGGTGGCAGGGTGCTCAGGACGAGGACCTGCTGCACGACGATTTCCTCGAGCTGCTCGTCACGCTTGACCTTGGCGGTCGGCATCCTCCGCCGCCTCGTGCTCGGACCGCAGAGCCGTCAAACTCCGCCGCCGAGGAGCTTCTGCTCGCGGCGGCGGCTGACGAGCTCTCGCTCCCACCGGAGCCGGTCAAACTCCGGCACCTCGCGGACGAGGAGCGACTCCGGCACCGGCTCGTTCTTTCGCGTCCACTTGTGGGCGGACCGCTTCCGTGCGCCGTCGCTGCGGACGACCAGCACCCGGTTCGCGTCGGAGTAGTCTTCGCCTAACTTGTCGTCGCCGGGGAGCGGCTCTGGTTCCCTCTTCGGCGCCATGGGGGCTCGACGTCACCGGATCTGTGGAAGGGGAGAAGGAATCGCTCGTCGGAGACGGCGGAGTGGGAGAGGAATCGCTCGCCGGCGGCGGTGGAAAAAAGAGGGTTGCGACCTGCAAATGCGGTCGCCATCGAGATAAATAGAGGCTAGCGGTGGAAATTCACGGGCCACCTCAAAACGTTTGCGGGCTGGCCCAAATTTGCAGGCGCTGCTCTATCCCAAAAACAGCCCCTAACCCGTAAAGTCACCGGAATTTTGAGGGTTTGCGCGTTTTGCGGGCTCTGCTAGAGATGCTCTAAGGACATTCTTCTCCGCACCGGCATGGATGTCCATTGACATCGGCTCATCATTTATTGATTTCGCCGATTTCCCCATGCCTCCTAATCCCATGGAAAAAGGCTCATTGTAACATTTCTTTGAGCTTCTGCTCATACTATTTTTTTTCATTGGTGGATCATCAAGATCAGAAGAACCAATCTAGGTGTAAACCCCATGGAACTAGCATACGATCTAAGTTAGGGACTGCTAGCTCTAAGTTGACGAGGGAATATTCCCCGGCAACAGTGTCAGAAACAATGCTTGTACGTCACACGTCAGTTGGGAACCCCAAGAGGAAGGTATGATGAGTGCAGCAGCAAGTTTTCCCTCAGTATGAAACCAAGGTTTAATCGAACCAGTAGGAAAACGAGGTTTGCTTCGAAGGTGTTGGTGAAGGAGTGTAGTGCGGCGCAACACCAGGGATTCCGGTGCCAACGTGGAACCTGCACAACACAATCAAATTACTTTGCCCCAACTTAACAGTGAGGTTGTCAATCTCACCGGCTTGCTGAAAACAAAGGGTTAAACGTATCGAATGGAAAATGATGTTTGTTTGCATAAAACAGTAGAGAACAATGATTGCAGTAGATTGTATTTCAGATGTAAAAGAATGGACCGGGGTCCACAGTTCACTAGTGGTGTCTCTCCAATAAGATAACTAACATGCTGGGTAAACAAATTACAGCTGGGCAATTGACAATTGATAAGTGCATATAACATGCATGTGTGAGCTGTGGTGTCTACTATGAGATTCATTTGGGCATTACGACAAAGTACATAGACCGCTATCCAGCATGCATCTATGCCTAAATAGTCCACTTTCCGGTTAACATCCGTACCCCTTCCAGTATTAAGTTGCAAGCAACAGACAATTGCATTAAGTAATGTGCGTAATGTAAACAATACATTCATCCTTGAATAAAGCATTGCTGTTTTACCCCTAGTGGCAACAACACATCTACAACCTTAGAACTTGCTGTCACTATCCCAGGTTAAATAGAGGTTGAACCCAACTATCATGCATAAATACCCCCTCTTGGAGTTACAAGTATTCACTTGGCCAAGGCTTCAACAAGTAACGGAGAGCATGCAAGATCACAAATGACATAGACATGATAATATAATATTCAGCTCCACATAGGTATCAATATAAGTCAGATCCCAGCAAACACAACATGTAGCATTACAATAAGATGATCTTGATCATGATAGGCAGCTCACAAGATCTAAACATGATGGCACAAGTGGAGAAGACAACCATCTAGCTACTGCTATGGACCCATAGTCCAAGGATGAACTACTCACGCATCACTCCGGAGGCGGGCATGGCGATGTAGAGCCCTCCGGTGATGATTCCCCTCTCCGGCAGGGTGCCGGGAAGAGCTTCAGAAACCCCCCGAGTTAGGGTTGACGACGGCGGCGGCAGCGAATATGTTCTGGATGAAAGGCTCGGTGTTTTAGGGTTTTCACGTCTCGGGGAATAAATAGGCGAAGGGGCGATGTCGGCGGACCCCCGAGGGGCCCAAACCACCAGGGGCGCGGCTGGGCCCACTGCCGCGCCGCCTGTGGTTTGGCCACCTCGTGGCTCTCCTTCGTCTCTCCTTCGGACTCCGTGTACGTGCTGGAAAAATAGGGACTGGCCTTTTGTTTCGTGCAATTCCGAGAATATTTCCAGAAGTAACTTTCTGAAACCAAAAACAGCAGAAAACAGGGAACTGGCACTGTGGCATCTTGTTAATAGGTTAGTCCCAGAAAATGCATAAAAGTGATACGAAGTGTATATAAAACATGTAGCAAATGGTATAATATAAGCATGGAACAGCAGAAATTATGGATACGTTGGAGACGTATCAAGCATCCCCAAGCTTAGTTCTACTCGTCCTCGAGTAGGTAAAACGATAACAACAAATAATTTCTGAGGAGACATGCTTTCACACAATCTTGATCAATATATTGCAAGGCTCATGTCATGAATGAAGTGACTCAAAGCAATGATCTATAGTTTGCTAACAAATAGATAAAGAGTAAACAATGAATCATATAAGCAAAAACTTTTCATGAATAGTACTTTCAAGACAAGCATCAAAAAGTTTTGCATAAGAGGTAACTCATAAAGCAATAGATTCAAAGTAAAAGGCATTGAAGCAACACAAAGGATGATTAAGTTTCAGCATTTGCTTTCAACTTGTAACATGTATATCTCATGGATAGTTGTCAACATAAAGCAATATAACAAGTGCAATAAGTAAATATGTAAGAATCAATGCACACAAAGTTGACACAAGTGTTTGCTTCTAAGATAGAAAGGAGTAGGTAAACTGACTCAACATAAAGTAAAAGATAGGCCCTTCGCAGAGGGAAGCAGGGATTAAATCATGTGCTAGAGCTTTTTAAGTTTTCGAAAGCATATAGAGAGCACAAAATAAGTATTTGAGAGGTGTTTGTTGTTGTCAACGAATGGTAGTGGGCACTCTAACCCCCTTGTCAACCAGACTTTCAAGAGCGGCTCCCATGAAGGACGTTATCTCTACCAGCAAGGTAGATCATCCCTCTTCTCTTTTGTTTACACATGTATTTTAGTTTCTTTATAGATGACACTCCTCCCAACCTTTTGCTTACACAAGCCATGGCTAACCGAATCCTCGGGTGCCTTCCAACATTCACATACCATGGAGGAGTGTCTATTGCAAAATTAAGTTGCTTACTGATAAATCAGGGCAAAACATGTGAAGAGAATTATTAATGAAAGTTGTAATTAATTGGGGCTGGGCACCCCGTTGCCAGCTCTTTTTGCAAATTATTGGATAAGCGGATGTATATGCCACTAGTCCAGGTGAAAGTCTGTCAGAAGTAAATGACAAGATTGAAAGATAAAACACCACATACTTCCTCATGAGCTATAAAACATTGACACAAATAAGGAGTAATAAAGTTTTGAATAGTTTAAAGGTAGCACATGAAATATTTACTTGGAATGGCAGGAAATACCACATAGTAGGTAGGTATGGTGGACACAAATGGCATGGGTTTTGGCTCAAGTTTTGGATGCACGAGAAGCATTCCCTCTCAGTACAGAGTTTAGGCTAGCAAGGTTGTTTGAAGCAAACACAAGTATAAACCGGTACAGCAAGAATCACATAAAAACATATTGCAAGTATTATAAGACTCTACACTGTCTTCCTTGTTGCTCAAACATTTTACCAGAAAATATCTAGACCTTAGAGAGAACAAATATGCATCCCAAGTCTCAACAAGCTCTACGGTAGTTCTCCACTACTAGGCTTTAACTACATGATGCAAGAGCTTAAACATGATCTACTTGAGAGCTCAAAACAATTGCAAAGCATCAAATCAAAACAAGACAATGATCTACAAGAATGCATATGTCTTTTCCAATACCAACTACTACATGTAGCATTTTCTTTCTTCCAAACAAACACCAATAATTTATTTAAACATAAACTCTCCAAATGATAATATAATGCAGCAAGAGAGTATTTATAAACAAGTGCTAACAGCTCGAAGAGATGCATGAAAAACAGGAGCTAAAAGCACTGCAGTAGCTAGTTAAGAATACTCAACAAATATAAGTGAAGAACATGAGTATTCACATGAAAAAGCGGAGCGTGTCTCTCTCCCACACAAGGATTGCTAGGATCCGAATTTATTCAAACAAAAACAAAATAAAAACACACAGACGCTCCAAGTAAAGCGCATAAGATGTGAAAGAATTAAAATATAGTTTCACTAGAGATGACCTGATAAGTTTGTTGATGAAGAAGGGGATGCCTTGGGCATCCCCAAGCTTAGACGCTTGAGTCTCTCTGAATATGGTTGGGATGAACCACGGGGGCATCCCCAAGCTTAGGCTTTTCACTCTTCTTGATCACATAATATCACCCTTCTCGCTTGATCCTTGAAAACTTCCTTCACACCAAACTCAAGACAGTTCTCATTAGAGGGTTAGTGCATAATCAAAAATTCTCATATTCTGTAATGATACAATCAATCCCAAAGCTTCTGGACATTAGCTACAGCCACCAATGCTTTGTGGAGCAAAGAAATCCACACAAACACAGTAAAAGAGCGAATGCAAAACAAAAGGCAGAATCTGTCAAAAACAGAACAGTCTGGAATGACGAATTTTTTCGAGGCACTTAAGTTGCTCAGATGGATCTGGCCTAAAATAATGAAAGTTGCGTACATATCTCAGGAATATGCGTGATTTTTTCAGAATTTTTTGAATTTTCTACAGGGAGATAAGCTCAAATCCGTGACAGCTAAAAATCTGTCACTGCGCAGAAATCCAAATCTTGCATCAACTTTCAATATAGAACTTTACTTGGCACAACATTGCGATAAAATAAAGATACAAAGGAGTTGCTACAGAAGTAACAAAACTCCTTGAGAAAAACTAAAAATAAAAGATAAAGGGTTGCCTCCCTAAAGCGCTTTCTTTAATGCCTTTAGCTAGGCTAAAAGATTTTAATGATGCTCTCATAGGAATAGAACTTGAAAAACAAAAGAGAGCATCAAGAGGCAAATATCAAACGCATTTAAGTCTAACCCACTTTCTATGCAAGGGAACCTTGTAACAAAATAAATTATTGAAGCATAAAGCAACTAGCATAGAAAGATGAAACAAGTACAACTTCAAAACTTTCAACATAAAGAGAGGTGTTTTAGTGACTTGAAAACTTTTACAACCATATTTTCCTCTCTCATAATAACTTTCAGTAGCATCATGAACAAACTCAACTATATAACTATCACATAAAGCATGCTTTTCATGATCTACAAACACATAATTTTTATTAAGTTCAAAAACAGTGGGGTCATTAAACCCACTTTTGACAATAGTAGTATAATAAATATCATTAGGCAATATAGGACCATCATCAAGAGCATTATCATATATAGCATTAGGGAGCCATTGTTTTATTTCTGAAATTTCGTTTTCTTGAGTCAAGGAGCTTGTTACGTAAAATTTATCAAAAGGAGATATTTCAAAAGAATCATGGCATTCAACAATATAACACTCTTCCTCCTTAGGTAGGCATGGAGGGCAATTAAATAGTGTAAGAGTTGAAGAGTTACTGTCATTAGAAGGTAGATCCTCCTTTTGTTCTTCACTCTCCTCCTCTTTTTCATCCAATGAGATCACAGTTTCAGCAATTTCCTCTTCCTCAGGTTCCTGCAAGGCACAAGTTTCATCTTTTTGAGGAAACATCCTCTCAAGATGTTCAGTAATGTAAGAATTATTATCCTTGTAGGTATCACAACAATATTTAAGTATGGCAATACATTCAGATTTATAAGGGGCATCAGTTTTATGTTCAAGATAAGAACTAATTTCAAGGGCACCCTTAAAAACAATAAACTCTTCAATTTGTTCAAGATTACCAAAATCATAGTTTCCTTTAGCATAGGCAGCCAAGGTTTCATTATCAGTATACTCACATTGGAAAGGGAGATGTTTGTGCCTTCTATAGCAAAGAGATTCATTAAAGCAGTAGGATTCATCATATGTAGAACACAAGTTCTTAGCAAAACCATTCAATCTTCTTATTTGTTCCCATAGATGTTTTCCTTTTGGAGAGAAGCGGTAATTCTTATAACGAGACCCAGTTTCATAGAGATAAGACATTGAAAACAACTAGTCATAATAGTAATTCGAAATAAAAAGGAACTAATTTTTTTGTGTTTTTGATAAAGAGAGCAAACAAGACTAAATAAAAATAAACTAAGCAAGACAAATAACAAAGTAAAGAGATTGGGTGTGAGAGACTCCCCTTGCAGAAGCAATTCGGTTTTCCCCGGCAACGGCGCCAGAAAACGTGTTGGTGGCTCTAGTTGACGAGGGAATATTCCCCGGCAACAGTGCCAGAAACAATGCTTGTACGTCACACGTCAGTTGGGAACCCCAAGAGGAAGGTATGATGAGTGCAGCAGTAAGTTTTCCCTCAGTATGAAACCAAGGTTTAATCGAACCAGTAGGAAAACGAGGTTTGCTTCGAAGGTGTTGGTGAAGGAGTGTAGTGCGGCGCAACACCAGGGATTCCGGTGCCAACGTGGAACCTGCACAACACAATCAAATTACTTTGCCCCAACTTAACAGTGAGGTTGTCAATCTCACCGGCTTGCTGAAAACAAAGGGTTAAACGTATCGAATGGAAAATGATGTTTGTTTGCATAAAACAGTAGAGAACAATGATTGCAGTAGATTGTATTTCAGATGTAAAAGAATGGACCGGGGTCCACAGTTCACTAGTGGTGTCTCTCCAATAAGATAACTAACATGCTGGGTAAACAAATTACAGCTGGGCAATTGACAATTGATAAGTGCATATAACATGCATGTGTGAGTGTGGTGTCTACTATGAGATTCATTTGGGCATTACGACAAAGTACATAGACCGCTATCCAGCATGCATCTATGCCTAAATAGTCCACTTTCCGGTTAACATCCGTACCCCTTCCAGTATTAAGTTGCAAGCAACAGACAATTGCATTAAGTAATGTGCGTAATGTAAACAATACATTCATCCTTGAATAAAGCATTGCTGTTTTACCCCTAGTGGCAACAACACATCTACAACCTTAGAACTTGCTGTCACTATCCCAGGTTAAATAGAGGTTGAACCCAACTATCATGCATAAATACCCCCTCTTGGAGTTACAAGTATTCACTTGGCCAAGGCTTCAACAAGTAACGGAGAGCATGCAAGATCACAAATGACATAGACATGATAATATAATATTCAGCTCCACATAGGTATCAATATAAGTCAGATCCCAGCAAACACAACATGTAGCATTACAATAAGATGATCTTGATCATGATAGGCAGCTCACAAGATCTAAACATGATGGCACAAGTGGAGAAGACAACCATCTAGCTACTGCTATGGACCCATAGTCCAAGGATGAACTACTCACGCATCACTCCGGAGGCGGGCATGGCGATGTAGAGCCCTCCGGTGATGATTCCCCTCTCCGGCAGGGTGCCGGGAAGAGCTTCAGAAACCCCCCGAGTTAGGGTTGACGACGGCGGCGGCAGCGAATATGTTCTGGATGAAAGGCTCGGTGTTTTAGGGTTTTCACGTCTCGGGGAATAAATAGGCGAAGGGGCGATGTCGGCGGACCCCCGAGGGGCCCAAACCACCAGGGGCGCGGCTGGGCCCACTGCCGCGCCCTGGTTTGGCCACCTCGTGGCTCTCCTTCGTCTCTCCTTCGGACTCCGTGTACGTGCTGGAAAAATAGGGACTTGGCCTTTTGTTTCGTGCAATTCCGAGAATATTTCCAGAAGTAACTTTCTGAAACCAAAAACAGCAGAAAACAGGGAACTGGCACTGTGGCATCTTGTTAATAGGTTAGTCCCAGAAAATGCATAAAAGTGATACGAAGTGTATATAAAACATGTAGCAAATGGTATAATATAAGCATGGAACAGCAGAAATTATGGATACGTTGGAGACGTATCAGGGACTTTTGACGCAATGCTGGTATTCATGTGTGAGTGAGAGCGTAGACGAAATATGTGGCCTTTTAAAGACATGGATGATGGTGGCTTGCACGGATATTAACTCGCAGCCACGTCGTCACAATCGAACGACATAATTACAGCTCCAACAAACTCTCGAAGGATCACTCAACAATTTGACACGTCGAGAGGTGTCACTAAAGCTAGGGGCTCGCCCCGACCCCCACGCCGTCCTCTCGTGGGCGACACATGAGAGACTAGGGTTTTGCGCGTCACCACCCCTCATCGACGCCCCCCCCCCCCCCGATGGCGGCGAGGCCTCCCTACTGCCTCCCCCTTCCTCCTCTAGGCCCTTTCGCCGCCCTAACCCTAATGTGTGCCGGTGTCGACCTGCGACCATGGATCTGGTGGCGTCAAGCAGAGATGTGTGGGCCTCGACGGTGACCATGTAGGGATGATTCAACGGTTGAGCTAGTGTGGTCTTGGCGCCGCTGCTCGGGGCAGCCCTGCTCCGACGGGAGGAAGTCCCGGTAGTGGAGGTGTAGGGTGAGCCGGCCTTGGGTTGTAGGGCCGGGCTCGTGGACGGCAGCGACGGACTGGTGGAGCGGGAGCGTGTCGGTGGAGTCGGCGACATCGAGCATCTCAGTGTGTGTGGCCGCCGGCGCGGGGTGGCGGGAGAGCGTCGCGCAGGCCAGGCGAGGAGCAGGACCAAGATGATGAGCTGGAGCTGCTTACTCCATCGCGGTGGTGTTGGTTGGACTGGAGTGAAGTGAAGGCAGAGTGACCGAGGAGAGTGGAATGGGAATGAATGTAGGAGAGGGAGGGAGAGCGTGTGTGTCACTCACTGCGGCTAGCGGTGGAGAGGGATCTCATGTTATTCCTCTGTTTCTAGAGCTGGAGGACAGTGGCATCAATGCGGGGAAGAATGGCAGAGGAGTCACGCTATTGGTTCCACTCAATTTACGCTCACCATTAACTCTTCTTCTTTATGTTGCTGAGTAGGTAGGGACACGATTAAAATTGGGGATTAATAACTTTTTAACTTGATATTAATAACTTGTTTGTTAGGAGGAAACACATGTAAAATCGGTTGATGCCGGTGTTGCAAATCTAACATTACTGTTCCGTACTGGCACAGAACCAACCTGCGTGTGTTACTAAATTATCCTTTGTGTTAATAATTCAGGCCGGCGAGATAAGGATGACTCCAACGGGGCGACGCATCGAGTCCGCGCGCATCCGTTCGTGTCCGCGAGGGCCAAAAACACGGCCCAACGGGGCGACGCAAACGGACCGCGGTCCGTTTTTTGGTCCGCCGCGACGCATCCCTGGCCCAAATTTGGGCCACCGATGCGTCGGCCCCGGACGCGAAACGGAGCTCTTTTGTGTCCTCCCCTAGTCCGCCCCTGGCCCGCAAATCAGACCATCCCCACCCCAATCTCCTCCTCCTCCGCCCCTCTCGCCGCCACCCGCCGTCGCACCCTCGATTTGGCACCGCAGGCCATTCCGGGGACGCCGTCACCGGAGCAGGTGCTTCCCCGCCGTCACCGGAGCAGGTGCTTCCCCACCGTCACCGGTGATTCTTGCGGCCAGGAGCGTCCACAGCGCCCCGCGATAGACACGCCGCCCACAAGGTGTTCGGCCGTTCGCCCCGGCTACTCAGGTACGTCCCTCGGCCATGGATAGCTCGGATGAGTGGTTCTACAAGAACACATCATGCAGCGCTCATGCTCGGACGATTCCTTCGACGATGATGACAGTGACGGCCTGGTTGCCACCTCATCGTCAACGAGTACATAGAGAGGATGCGACCAGTGTTCCATGGCTCCTTGCCGGGCCGTTCTCCTGCTCTTGACCGGAACCGGCGAGCTGGCCAAATCCAGCTGTATGGGGACTACTTTCGTCCCCACAAGCCCACATACCTTCCCAAGATTTTCCGGCGCCGTTTCCGGATGAGGAGGTCCTTGTTCAACCGCATCCGGGTGGGCGTGATGCATTTTGATGACTACTTCATGTGCAAGCCCGATGCATGTTGTATGAGGGGCTTCTCGTCGTACCAGAAGTGCACCGCCGCCATTCGCATGCTTGCGTATGGGATTGCCGGCGATCTTGTGGACGAGTATGTGCGCATGAGCGAGTCCACGTGCCTGGAAGCCATGTACAAGTTCTGCGCGGCCGTGGTGCAGGTGTTCGGGCCGGAGTACCTGCGGGAGCCCAATGCTGCCGACATGACTCGCCTCCTGGCAATCAACGAGTCAAGAGGCTTCCCTGGGATGCTCGGGAGCATAGACTGTATGCACTGGGAGTGGAGGAACTGCCCATTTGCTTGGCAGGGGCAGTACAAGGGCCATGTTGGGGCCTGCACGGTCATACTTGAGGCCGTGGCATCCCAGGACCTCTGGATTTGGCACTCGTTCTTTGGCATGGCCGGCTCGCACAATGACATCAATGTGCTCCAGCGGTCTCCGGTGTTCAATAGGCTCTCCAATGGCCTGGCACCCCAGGTGACCTTTGAGATCAATGGTAACCAATATGACAAGCCCTATTACCTTGCTGATGGGATCTACCCCACATGGACAACATTTGTCAAGACAATCTCCAATCCCAATGATGAGAAGAAGAAGAGGTTTGCCAAGGAGCAAGAGAGCGCAAGAAAGGATGTAGAGCGTGCATTCGGTGCTCTACAGTCCCGATGGGCTATTGTGCGCCATCCTGCTCGGACATGGGACAAGGACCAGCTGTGGGAGGTGATGACAGCGTGCGTGATCATGCACAACATGATCGTGGAGGACGAACGCGACGAGGGCTTGAATGATCAGGCATGGCAGTTCCGGGGTGAGTTGGTTCAGCCCCAGGGACCGTCCACATTTGCTCAGTTCCTCGACTTCCACCGTGACATTCGTGAGAAGGAGTCCCATGTTCGGCTCCAAAATGATTTGGTGGAGCATGTCTGGCAGCACTACGGTAACCAGGGTGACCAGGGTGATCAGGGGCAGTAGTTCCATTTGATGAACTACTTGTCTTATTTATTTGGTTTGTAATGCATGAAACAGTTTATTATTTCTGAAACTGTTTGTTTGTGTTTGTTTGAACTATTTGGATTGTAATAATAAGTACTTGATGAACTATTCGGATTGTTTTTATGAATTGTATTATTTGTGCTATTTGAGCTTATTTTATTGTGCTTGATAATTGCTCGAGTATATGTGGGGACCCCGGACTAGCCGTCCGAAATACCCGATTATGCTTAACACAACGATCCCGTGATCAGTCTGTCGTTGCACATAATCCGAACTGAATATCAAAGTTTACATCCATACAATACCGAGTTTAAAGTCTTACACACATGGCCATACTGGCCTAATTATACATAGGTGCCTTCAAGGGCCAAATCATCTTTATTCAGCGGAAGCTACGGTAGTAGGGCTAATCCATCCTAACAACACCCGACAGGCAGCTGACTTATGAAGATCTTAGTTCGCATAGGCGTCGCCAAACTCCTCCTCAACGAAGGTCTCCTCGAAATCTGGCTAAGACAATAGCCAGGGACGAAACCAATATGAGTACATTTGAATGTACTCGCAAACTACCCCAACTAGAGTAAGCACTAGTTTTAGTTTGAAAACTTTTACTTAGCTTTGAAATATCTTAAAAGAAAGCCTTTTCTGAAAAGGGGTAAGAAGAAATTTTTACAACTATCCTTTAAGAAGACATCATTTTAGCTGTTTCCCCGAAACTCCTCCGGTATCCAACCACATCCCAAATCATGGTTCCCAAACCCATCACAACCTCGTACCAACTCATTGGTACAGGTATGCAACCTTTTCCACTTCATTTTCCTTTTCAAACTCAATATTTTATAAAACTTGCACATGGTCTTAAGACAGCCTCCCAACTGTCCATATCCGAGGACTCGGCTATTCGAATAGTTTTACCCTCTGCAGAGGTAGTACGCTTTTCCCACATCCATCCGGTCACTCATCGTGTCAGCCACGTCCCGCCATACCAGAGGTATGCGAAGTTGAGTTCCCGGCCATAGTCTGTCCTTTGCTCATGCTAGTATAGGAC
This sequence comes from Poa pratensis, assembly GCA_947311845.1. NCBI lineage: Eukaryota > Viridiplantae > Streptophyta > Magnoliopsida > Poales > Poaceae > Poa > Poa pratensis. The sequence goes on along the minus strand of CAMZMU010000109.1, from coordinate 35,736,724 downwards.
CCTGCCTCTACGACACTTTCCATCGACACTCAAATCCTCAGAAACTAAGTGTGAGGACTCGTAGTTCTGTCCGGCGGACCCAAGGGAGCCCTTCAATCCTCTTCCTCCGACACGTTCATACCGGCTTCCGGTAGACTTCAATGAAGAGGACCCAGGTCAGGGGGTAGGTCCTCAGACCATCCCCTCATGGAACGAGGTTATCCTCGTTATTGAGGCATCCAGTACTAACACGAGCAAATTATATGACTACGCCCTTGCCGATATGTGGGTAAATGTGGTCGCACAGGTTATCGGCTGGTCGCCATAGTGTTAGGACACAATGTGCACTTTTCCAAAACAACACCACCATTCTCCAACTTAATACCGACCCTTCGGCATTTCACCTTCATCAAAGTACCTTCAAAGGAGTTTTGAAAAACTTTGTTTTTCCCAACTTATAGTTTTAAATAACTACTTTATACTTCTACATAAGGTGGCAAAATAGTTTTCAGGTATTTTGAAAAAGGGATTTTTCTAAAATCATTGATTCCTTGGAATAACTCTTGAGACTAAAATAGATGTATATAAATGCAAGCTCAGTGAAGTAGCTTGCCTTGTTCAACACAGTGGTACTGGTCCTGATCTTCGGGTTCAACGAAACCTCCTTCTTCGATAAATCCGTCAACGGTATCGTCTAAACGTTAAACAAGCAAAACAAACAATCACTACACTAGCTCAACATCATCACATCATTACAATCACAAATGCTACAATTAGCTACTGCACACATCAAGCAACACAAGGTGGTTTTAATTTAATTGAATTAATCTTTATTTAATTGTTTTCAAACTAAGGCAGAAACTAGTTGTACACCAATTAATTCACCATTTAATCTATGTTGGTCACAAAAATTCAAACTAAAATTCTATGGATAGCTACTGATGTGTAGAAGACCACCCAATTGGATTGGGGTCATTTGGAGTTATCAAACTCCCTACACATTTGTTTTAGTTCAGAAGGACTTTAATCAAGTTTTAGCTACCAAACAAATTAGGTTGCTCCAAAATTTAAATCCTTTTAGGGATAACTAACCTTGGTTGAATTTGACCTAACAAAATTGGTTTTAGTTTAATTGGACCTACTATTAAATCACACTAATTGGTTTAGTGCAGAAGGGTGCACTGAAGTTCAACCAAAGGCTAAGGAGTTTACACTACTCACTTAATTCTACCAAAATTTGGGGAGCTAAAGGATCCTAATACAAAGCTACCAAAATTGGTTTCGAGTTATTTGGATTTATATAACTCCAGAAACAAATGGTTTAGTGTTTTAAACCTTCTGGAGCATTTTTATTAATACATTTTTATTATTTATTTAAATGAGATGAGACCACTTTGGTGAGTTAAAGAATTTTATAAGCTTTCCAGAACAGTTGAGTTTGATTTAATTGGATTCCTAGAACTCGAGTTATTGAATTTCAAAACTGGGTCCAGTACTGAAAAGCAGTGGAGTTTGAAATTCTGGAAAATCTAATTTACTGGATAAAGTTGAAAACCCTGACGGGTGGGGTCCACTCGCCAGTGACTCAACGGAAAACGATTCGCGCGCGCGTTTAAGTTTAAAACGCTGACGGGTGGGGTCCACCAGTCAGCGACTGACTACACGAATCGGTACGCAGCCGTGGATTTCTAATCCAACGGCGCCTGGAGCTCGCGATCTACGGCGACCTCAGATGGGCGGTGCCGCGGCTCCGGCGACGGCGAGGTGCACGGGAAACTCACCTAGGGGGCTCGGGAGGCTGCGGAAATGAGGTAGATCGACGGCGGAGATCGTGGGGAAGCCTCTGGGACGAGGTGTTCTTGCTGGGGATGCCTCTGGCGTCGGCGATGATCAACTCCTCCTCCGCGGCCGTGCGGCAACTCCGGTGAGCTCTCTGCGTCGCGTCTGTGCACGAAACACGGGGAAATAGCGGCGGGTGAGTGCGGTGGTAATGGTGATGCAAGGGTAGGCCAGAGAGGGGAGAGGGGAAGCGGGTTACGACCTGGCCGTGCTCGACCTCAACCTCGGCTCCGGCGGAAACTCGAGGATGCTCGAGGCGGCTGGGGCTTTCGAGAAAGCGTCACCGCTCTCCTAGCGGTGTACTGAGGGGTGGAGAGTGAGTGGGGGGTGCTGGAGTGAGCAATGGCGGGGTGTGGAGGCACGGGTGGGGGTGGCTTTTTATTGCCGAACTCCGGCGTGCCGTGGACCGGGTGCAGGAGGGGTTTGGAGAGTGGGAGAGCACGCCATTGGTGGCGGTGCTGCACGGCGACGACCGTGGGGCATCCTGCCAGGGCTTAGAGGGAGAGGGGTTCACGCGCGGCTTCGGATTTGAGCTTGACACGGCACGGTGTCCAGGGCGCGTGCCGCGGAGTGGATGGGTCACTGGCGTCGCTGCGGCCCACCAGGGCTGACGGGGACGTGTCTCTGAGGTTGCGGGGTGGCAGGGGAGCATTGGTGACGAGTCACGCGAGCTGGGGTGCCGTGGTGGAGAAGAACGGCGTCGGCGTCCACGCGCGGCCAGAGCTCGGTGGGCTTCGACATGGCTGCTGGCGCACGGCGCCTCAGAGCGTCAGGGCGCGGTCTCCTCCTTCATGTCGAGTGCGGTGAGGGGTGAGGTGATGGAAGGTGCAGGGCTGGGCCAGCTGGGCGTCTCCTTCGCCACGCTTCCATCGCCGGCACGGGAGCAGCACGGTGGCGTGCGTCCATCGACGGCCACGGGCCTACTGACCAAATGGCACGCCTCCTCCTTGCTCTGGTGACTGAGGGGAGTGAAGGGAAGGGTGTGGAACAAGCAATCGACGCACAGATCCATCAAATCGATTGATTTGATTTCGGTTTCAAAGAGTTGGAGATGAACTCAGTTTCTGTCTCCAACGTGCTCGACGAAATGCTTCACCGAAAATTAAATTCCAATTTCTAGAATTTCTTTTCCTGGTTTGCTTCCAAGTATTTTTCCAAGGTTTGTGGTACCACTGGATCAATTTCTTTGGAAGTGTAGCTTGGTGATTTTGATGGTTTTCCAAAGTTTAAGAAACATTTGGAAAATTTGAAAATAGGATTTAGAATAGAATTTAAAATAAAAAGAGAGTGAAAAGGAGTAAGGATGGAATGAGAGGGATCACTTCTCCCCACTGAATTTTTGTTTGGAAGAACACGTTGAAATCTCATTTGAAGATTTAGTGTGACACTTGTCACATTATTTTTATTGTTTTTAGCTCTTGTTTTATTTCTTTTCTTATCTTCAAGTAATTGTTTAGAGCAAACAACAACTCAAGCAAGCAAACACAAACAAACACACATAAAATAACAAAAGTTTTTGTTGGCCCACAAATTTTGACTAATAAAGCTGGGTTACAATTTTGGGATGTTACAGTATATATGGCCAAAAAAATGGTCAGAATGATCAAAAACCCTGGCCGTTTGTGGCCCACCTCCCCTATGTATCAATGAAAATGGCCCATATAGGGCCTGCTTACCTGGAAAAAAAAACAGAGGGCGGACTCGATGCATCGCCCCGTTGGGGGCAGTGGCCGGAAAGGGGCGGACGTGGGCCGGACATGGATCCTTTTGGCGACGCAAACGGACCAAACGCGGACCAAACGCGCGTCCGTTTGCGTCGCCCCGTTGGAGTCATCCTAACTACAACTACAGTTGAATATATTTCATTAGCGACGTTGTACACCATAGCCTTCAGCACGAAAAAGAAGCCAACATGGGAGGTGTAGCCGTCTTCGGCTAACCACATCATACTGGGCATGATGCGCTGAGCATTTCCTTCCATGAACCAATATGGATTTCAATTTCCATCGGCTCGTCGATTCTTCATTCCACCAATTTCCTCACGCCTCCTAATCCCATGAAGATAAAAGATTTAATGTGACATTTCTTTCGTCTTATCATGATAATATTTTTTTATTGGTGTATCATGGATCACGTTCGTTTTCATGCGTGAGTGAGAGCGTACACGTAACATGTGTCTTTTAAAAGACTTGGATGCTAGGGGTTTGCATGGGGATATTAACTAATAGCCACATCATCACAATCGACCGACTTAATTACAGTTGCAACAACCGCGGGAAGGATCACTCAACGATATGCCAAGTGGGATAGTTAGCCTCTATTCAATCCATATCATTGATTACAAATTGGATATTTTTGTATGATTTGAAGTGTAGGTTGCATGGCACCGTACAACGTGCAATGGTAAGCCAAGTTTAACTCACAATTTTTGTATAACTATCAAAGCAAAATATGCCGACCTAACTATTGAATACCAGTGTTGAACACAAAGTTGGTGGTTCCAATTTTGATACACATTATCCACGCTTTACACGTGTCGAACGGCCAAGGAGGCAATACATATTATCCACGCTTTATGATACACAAACCGTGTGTGATATTTGAAAACTATGAACACGGTTAATGATTTAGAATCGTGTGCGACGTGTGATATGTATCACCCGGTTAAAAAATTCTAACCGATGATAATACTTTGCCGTCTAATCTAGGTCGAGGACTCATACACGAATTTAATTTTATACCCTAAGTGATAGGATATGACACACCTGGATCGATCCATTCGTGCGTGATTGTGAGAGCTTAAATTGCCGATTTGTACTAGTGTCACCATGAGAGATAGGAAGAAAGATTGTTCGTCTAAAGAGTCTTCCTCATGGTGAATCTTAGAAGAGACACGAAAAGGAGAAGATAACGATTACTGCAGCGTAAAATATCGACCAAAGGAATGGAGCAGGGGTTAATACAAATCTGCCGTAAAGAGACCAAGAGAGACGACATGTAAGCGGGAGAGCGGGGGTGGATACAAAGCTGCGCTGAAAACATACGGCCACAGCCGCGCGGCGAGCTCTAGGGTAATTTCCACGGACCAGCGCACGGACGGCCACAACCGCACGCTGCGGAAATCGGTGTTGCTTATCACGCGGCGGTGGCGGGTATGAATCGGCGGCGAATCCGTGGGGGAACGGCACGGCCGGGAACGCAGTTGGATTGGCGCGGCGAGGATTGTGACAGAGGGAATCAGTGTTGGCGCGACGACACAATGGTCGGTCGCGCACGGTGGGAAGGGAGTAGGAAGAGAATAAAACTGTCGGTTGGCGATTCGCGGACGGTCGTTTTTATGTGATAGGGCATTCGTTTGGTTTCCCAAATTTGCAGCACAACAAGCAAATTTTGGTACGTGATGCAAAAATGTGGGACATTTTTAGGGATAAGGTATTTGTTAGAGCATGTTTTTGGCCTTTAATGCTCACTATGATAGTTATTTTTGTTTTGCATCATCCGTTAGAGATGCTCTTGATACAATATATCTGATTACGCACTTGTATAATTACCCAGGTGTATGCACACTTAGAAAGATAATCGTTCATGTGGAGGTCGCGACAAGTCAGCTAGTGCATCTCGCTCCCAAAGCAGTCGCGGTCAGCACCATTTTTTTTTTTTGAGAATTCCTGGTCTTTTACAGTACAGCTGTAGTATCTGAACTCACGCACAACTCACTCCACACACACTCAACACCACAAGCACGCCACCTATGCGCAAGCTGGACCTAACCAGTCTATACTAAGTTTCTGAGCCTCAGTGAGCCTAGACCTATTGGGAAACCCCTGCGGTGCTGGGCACACCACAATACCACTAACTGAACCATGGTGAAATCGGCCCAGAAGCTAGAACTAGGGCAGACTGATTAAGGGCTCAGTCCCCCAAAGGCCCTCCACAAATTTGCTACAGCGCAGGACACTGTTCACGAGAACGGTACCACGCTGGGCACTGTTCACAGTGCCGCGCTGGTGAGGCACCCGGAAATTCGCTCCCTCCTGGAGACGAACCCGGGCGGGTGGAGTGCACAACGGCACTGCCAACCATCGCGCCGCGTCCTCCGGTCAGCACCATCTTGCATGCATGCAAAAGCAAGAGCATGAGATGCGAGACCCATCGGTCCACCAGCAACCTTAACCATTCAATTAGGAACCCATGTCAACAACCAAACTGCTTTGGCCTTTGGCACATGCAACTCCGCAGGAAAACTCCAAGCTTCCTAGGAATCGAAATCTCGATTTGAGACATGAAACAATAACGGTAATTAACCGAACTATGAACAAGTTCTTTCACGCAGCATGCGGTAGCTAGCACGTCCACACAGGCACACACAGAGAGCCGAGAGATCCATGGCTATCGATCGAGCTCGAGCCCACCAACACGTACTACGGAGGTAGACGAGGACCGAGGACAGGAGGTACACTTAGGTGCGTTTGGTTGAGTGGCTATCAAAATGTGGTTGGGGCCCCCAACCACATGGTTGGTGGTAGCCTTTTTTCATGTTTGGTTGTGTCGGTTGGTTGAGCTATTTTTTGTTTGGTTAAAGAGATAAAAAATGGTTAGGGTAGCCATATTTATGTTTGTTTTGAGAGATTAGATATGACTAGGGTGATATGGTCACTTATTCTTATTGTATTGGGCTAAAATATTAGCACGGGACATACGTTTGTTCAAATATTTAATGGAAAAAAGTTTTATTGAAATATTTAAAAGGGAATATTTTGTTCAAATATTTAAAAAGAGATTTTTTTCAAATATTCTTAATATATCAAAAGGGAAAATTTTGTTCAAATATTTAAAAAGGGAACAGTTTTTCAAATATTCTTGATATATAAAAGGGAAAAGTTTTTCAAATATTTAAAAGGGAAAAGTTTGTTTAAATATTTTTATTATATAAAAAGGAAAAGTTTGTTCAAATATATATAAAAAGGGAAAACTTTGTTCAAATATTAAAAAAGGGATTTTTAAAATATTCTTCATATATAAAAAGGGAATTTTGTTTCAAATATTTAAAAAGGAAAAGTTTGTTTAAATATTTTTAATATATAAAAAGGAAAAATTTGTTCAAATATAGAAAAGGGTTAAATTTCTTAATATGTTTGGAAAGAGAGAAGTTTGTTCAAATATTTAAAAGGGGTAAATGTTTTATTTAATGGGTAAGGTGAGCGGCCGGAAAACGTTTTAAGCTAACTGTAGCAACTCGTCCGTGGGTGGTTGGATTCAACCACCACTTTTGTGGTGGTTGAGCTCAACTACATTTTTTAGGGAATATGTCTAAATTGTGGCTACACTCAACCATCCCACAATAGAAACCAAACACAGGGTAACCACTAAAAAAGTGGCTACCACTAACCACTCAAGGGATAGCCACTCAACCAAACGCATCCTTACACTAGACCCACCAGCACAGGCTGGCGCTCTTTGTCTCTGTCCTTCGCCTCTGCCTATCTTCCCAAAGCTTCCCTCACTCTGCCAGACCCCACGTACCCCATCCACATAATTACCACGCACTAATCACTCCCTAATCAACCCGACCAAGCTAAGCTCGGCTAGCACTTGTTAGCAGCACGTCGATGGCGGCGAGGCACTGCTGGAGCGGGAGCGCGTCGGTGGGGACGGCTGCGCGGGCACCGGAGAGGGACGTTATGCGTGGCCGGCGCGGGGTGGCGGGAGAGCGCCGGCACCGACCAGGCGAGCAGGACGGAGAGGACTAGGATCTAGGAGTAGCGGGAGCTGCATTGTGGCCAGGTGGTTGTGGTTGGAGCGGAGTGACTGACTGAGAGAGAGCGTGGGAGAGGGGATTGGGAATGAATGTAGCTAGCGGTGGAGATGGATCTCACGTCATTCCTCTGCTTCTCGTCATGGCAATCAAGGCCAAGAACGGCAGAGGAGGCACACCCTTGGCTCCACCGAATTTACGCTCACCATAACTCTTCTTTATGTTTGCTGAGTAGGTGGAGACATGTACTAGTAGGAAAACCTGGTAATTTAATTTTTTTTTGAGAAAAGTAATATTAAACCGGTTGATGTCAGACGTGTTGCAAATCTAACGTCCGTGTTCCGTACTAGTATCACCAATCCAGATGTCTTACTTAAGTTTCCTTTTGCGGGGAGCATATATGTGTGTTAATAATTCGGGACGACGAGATTACTATAAGTGGATACGAGTTCGTCGGCGACATCGTACACAGTTGGTGCGAACATGAAAAAGAAGACAACATGCGGGGCGTAGCCGTCGCAAGCTAACCAGATAGTACCAGCCAGGTTGCCCTACGGACTTCCTTCGCCGCACCGACATGGATGTCTAGTGCCATCGGCTGATCAATTATTGATTTCGCCGATTTCCTCGTGCCTCCTAATCCCATAGAAGAAGGTTCAATGTAGCATTTCTTTGAGCTTCACCTGATACTATTTTTTTCATTGGTGCATCATCGATCAGAAGAACCAGTCTAAGTGTAAACTTCATGGAACTAGCATACAGTCTAAGTAGGAACTTTTGAGCAATGTTGGTATTCATGTGTGAGTGAGAGTGTAAACGAAACATGTGGCCTTATAAAGACATGGATGATGGGGGCTTGCACAGGGATATTAACTCGTAGCCACGTCATCACAATCCAACGGCTTAATTACAGCTCCAACAACATCTCGAAGGATCACTCAACAATTTGCCACGTCGGGAGGGTGTCACTAAAGCTAGGGACTCCCACCTGACCCCCACGTCGTCCTCCCATGGGCGACACAGGAGAGACTACTATAAATCCCCTTATTTCCGACGGTGCGTTTTAATAACCGATGGCCGGTCGGCTATTACACTAATGGCCGACGGTTTTGGTCAAACGATCGGTTTTGCGCGTCACCACCCCTCTTCGATGCCCCCCACCCCGACGGTGGCGATGCCTCCCTACTGCCTCCTCCTTCCTCCTCTAGGCCCTCTCGCCGCCCTAACCCTAATGTGTGCCGGTGTCGATCTGCGACCATGGATCTGGTGGCGTCAAGCAGAGATGTGTGGGCCTCGACGGCGGCCATGTAGGGATGATGCGACGGTGGAGCTGGTGTGCTCTTGGCGCCGTTGCTCGGGGGCGGCCCTGCTCCGACGGGAGGAAGTCCCGGAAGTGGAGGTGTAGGGTGAGCCGGCCTAGCGTCGTAGGGCCGGGCTCATGGACGACAGCGAAGGACTGGTGGAGCAGGAGCGTGTCGGTGGAGACGGCGGCGCTGGCGCGGGAAATGGAGTCGGCGACGTCGAGCGTCTCAGTGTGCGTGGCCGCCGGCGCGGGGTGGCGGGAGAGCGCCGGCGCAGGCCAGGCGAGGAGCAGGACCAAGATGAGGAGCGGGAGCTGCTGCATTGTGGTTGCTGGCGAGTCGCGGAGGTAGTGGTTGGAGTGGAGTGAAGGCAGAGTGACTGAGGAGAGTGGAATGGGAATGAATGTAGGAGAGGGAGAGAGAGAGAGAGAGCGTGTGTGTCACTCACTGCGGCTAGCGGTGGAGATGGATCTCACGTCATTCTTCCTCTGCTTCTCGAGGACAGTGGCATCAATGCGGGGAAGAATGGCAGAGGAGGCGCGCTCTTGGTTCCACTCAATTTACGCTCATCATAAACTCCTCTTCTTTATGTTGCTGAGTAGGTAGTGACACGATTAAAAATTGGATTAATAACTTGTTTTTGTTAAACTTGGGATTAATAACTTGTTTGGTAGGAGAAAAGTAATGTAAACCGGTCGATGCCAGGGGTGTTGCAAATCTAACATCACTGTTCCATACTGGCACACAGAACCAACCTGCATGTGTTAAAATTTGCCTATGTGTTAATAATTCAGAGCGACGAGGTAACTACTACTACAAGTGGATACGACTACATTTGGGATATTGTACAGAATTTTCTTCTACGGCAAAACGAAGCCATTATAGCAGGTGTGGCCGTCTTTGGCTAACCACATGATACTGGCCAGGATGCGCTGATAATTTCCTTGCATGAACCAATATGGATTTCAATTGCCATCGGCCCGTCGATTCTTGATTCCACCAATTTCCTCACGCCTCTCCTAATCCCATGAAGATAAAATGTTTAATGTGACATTTCTTTCAACTTCTCATGATAATATTTTTTTATTGGTGCATCGTGGAGATGAGAAGATCCAATCTAGGTTTGAACTCCATGCATGAAGCTAGCATACCATCGAAGCTGGGGACTTTGGATGCGACGTTGGTTTTCATGCGTGAGTGAGAGCGTACACGTAACATGTGTCTTTTAAAAGACTTGGATGGTACTAAGGGTTTGCACGGGGATATTAACTAATAGCCACATCATCACAATCGAACCACTTAATTATAATTCCAACAACCGGCATAAGGATCACTCAACGATATGCAAGTCTGATAGTTAGCCTCTATTCAATCGATATCATTGGTTACAAATTGGATTTTTTTTGTATGATTAGAAGTATAAGTTGCATGGCACCGTACAACGTGCAATGGTAAGCAAACCAAGTTTAACTCGCAATTTTTTTTTATAACTATCAAAGCAAAATCTGGCGACCTAGCTATTGAATACTAGTGTTGGACACAAAGTTGGTGCTTCCCAATTTTGATTTGTTATATAAGCACGTGTGTCACTGCGGCTAGCTGTGGATGGAGAAGGAGGCACACCCTTGGCTCAACCCAATTTACTCTCACCATAACTCTTAAGTAGATACACACGTACGTAGTACTAGGAAAACCTGGTAATTTAAAACTTCTTTTTGGAGAAAAGTAATATTAAACCGGTTGATGCATGCATGTTGCAAATCTAACGTCGCTGTTACTACCAGCACAACACGAGCATGCATGTCATCTAATTTGGAACGGGAGGAGTATGTATTAGAGAAGGAAGAAAGGGCCAAAGAAAGGGCAGAGTATAGGTAGCCATAAAAACAGAAAACAGAGAAAAAACACACTCCCAGGGTAGATGATCGACCCCAAAGAACCAGAGACTCTTGTTGAGAAAAAGGACAGCTTCAGAAATGTCGGACGCCACCTGCCAAGCCCACTTCAACAAATGGAGGCTTCCTTAATGACCCCCTCCCCTTCGAATAAGAAGTGTAAAGAGCCCCTCCCCGTCGGAAAGATCAGACGACAAGCGAACGTTGCATGCATGATTCTATCAAAACTCCATTCCTAGACGTTTGGGATGCAACCATATGCCTAGTCCTCCTACAAACTCTTGCAGACAACTGGTTCTAGGGATGAGAGGCTTCAGAGAATTTACTAAGTCTGTTTTGTTTATCAGTCTTTCCTCAAGGAACCGTGTTTCTTTCGTAGGGCTGATGACCTTCAAAACCATTGGGACATATCACGCTTCTCAAATTTCAGGTGGCTTCCCTACACTGACCCTGGCGGATGGCGGGTTGTATGACCATACATGGCCTCCCGCAACCCAACTATGTTCCTTTCTGTTTGTACTCAGCTCCTACCTCATCTATTTCGTAGCTACGAAATTTCGAGCCTACACGAGCGGGCGAATAGGGCGCGTGACACCACTTTCACCAAAACTGAAGCTCGGAGATGTCCTTCTTAACCATCTACGAAAAACCATGTTAACTTCACAAAATAGTTTTTTAGATTGCTTACCTATCTTCTTTATTGTATCTTGCAAACTTAACATTGCCCCCAATCTTCTGGGTGGGGCCAGTATAAAATTTCATCTCGGTGTTTCCATCAGAAGAACAAAGGGGTGAGCTTGCATGGCTGGCACTGCAAAATAGGCTATGGACGGGGGATAGATTGGCAACGCGCGGTTGGGCTGATTCTGATCTTTGCGCTCTTTGCAAGAAGATTCCTGAGACGGCGGCTCACATATTATTTGAGTGCTGCTATTCCAAGCACATCTGGACTGCCACTCAACCATGGACGGGTCTCACCTTCCCCAGTCACCGGTTGGCCACGCCTCGATGGTCGAGTGGTGGGAGCTGATGGTGTCATCTAGTAGCAGACGTGGGAGCAGAATTTGCTCTCTAATCATCTTAATCATGTGGGAGCTATGGAAGGAAAGAAACCAGTGCATCTTTCAGACCAAGTCCGTAACACTGACAATTCTGCTGATGAACATTAAAGATGAGGCTAGGGCTTGGGCTGGCGTGGGCACTAGGCATCTGGCTAGTTTGATCCCTGATATCATCTAAATCTGGCAGGGTTAGCCCCTGGATAGGCGGCCTCAGCCGGTCTGTTTTGAAGTTGTAATCTCGAAACTTCTTTATTTATCAATATAGCAGGCAAACCTTTTGCCTCTTTCAAAAAAATAGAATGGGGGGGGGGGGGGGGGGGGGGGATGAGCTTTCATACTCTAATGCTCCCTGCTCTGATTTTGCAACTTCAACCAATACTTGTAGTTGTTATGTCTACTATCAAATTCTACATTTAAGCATGCTATTTATCTTTGTGGGGATGCTTGGGATAAGAATTCATTGGAAAAGGCACGGAATACAAAAGGGACACATGTCTCAAATTTTAGAAGTTCCAGGAAGCTACATCGATAACCTCGTAAATCACTTCTAGAAATCCGCATAAGTTGCCTTGGAGGTGTCGATCCTCTATTCCACTAGTGGAAGATGAGGTTTAAACCATTTTGGCCTTCGAGACCTACCTAAGATTGTCCCAAGTTTATGGGAAGGTTTTCCTAGTATCTTATTTATATTTTTCCTTTCTTCAATGATCTATCTCTAGTAAGAGTTGTTAAGATCCTATTATCCATATCCGACCATTCCTTCCAAACCCGTGTTTTAACTTGCGCGAGGGGTTTCGCGTAGTTCTCCGACAAAGGTTGTATGGATTTACCCATCATGCCCCTTTTGGGTATAGTGTTGAGTAGGGTGCATATCAACTGCAGAGTAACTATTCTCTATTCTAAAAAAATAACTATATTCATTGAACAATACAATGATTGATACCATATCAAAGTTTTATCATAGACCTGACTTTCGGTAAATATATATTGGTAGAAAAGACAATGGATTTTGTACATGCACAGATGGGTACAAATGCTATCTGTACCGTAGGTTGAATTATCGAGATCTGCGCCCACTTTATAAATATGACATTTTTGGTTTCTCACAACGTACTGTCCACTATTTTTTCAGTCATGTCCAGACCCGCTTTTTTCCTGTTTTCTCGCTTATTCCTGGCCCAGCTTTGTAGCCTTTTTCCCTAGCTACTATCGCACAACCGGCCCATGCCCATAGACGTGTCTACGGAAAGATCGTGTGAGTTCCCCTTTCCAAAACAGAGACCCGTCCGGCCCGCCATTGTTGTCGCTCTCTCTTCCCTAGCTACTATCGCATAATCGCCTCAAAAAAAAAAAAAAAGCTACTATCGCATAATAACTATGCGCAAATGCTCATTTCTATATGAAATGGAGTGTTACAGTACAGAATCGTGATCAGCACCAAAAAGAAGCCAACATGTGAGGTATAGCCGTCTTGAGCTAACCAGATACTACTGCACAAACCGCTCGGAGGGTTTCTTCTTGGCACCACGATGGATGCAGCATCCCGTCAACTTGTCAATTCCGCATTCCGCCGATTTCCTCGCGCCTCCTAATCCGTGAGAGAAAAAAAGTACCACGTGGCAGTTCCTTCCTTGAGCTTTTCTCGTAATCAATTTTCTGGTCGGTGCATCACAAAGATCAGAAGAACCCATCTACGATTTCAGCTCCATGAAGCTGACACACGAGGTTGGGAACTTTGGAGACATGGCAATGGCATGCATGTGTCACATGAGAGCGTCAAGGAAACATATATATGTGTCTTTTTAAAGACATGGACAGTAGAGTTTGTACGGGGATATTAACTACTAGCCACGTCATCACAATCTAACGATGTTCCACAACGGGCGTTTGGCCGATCTATTCATGCGATCGATGGATAGGGATCAATACCCCTCATTACCAATACAATGCATTTTTGTTGTACGGTGAGTCACCATATAAGATGCAGTGGTAAGGTAAATTTAACCCAATCATTTATTTTGACCAATCACGTGAGTCCTTATTTCAGCCGCTGCAAATTCTGCTAAGCTAACTATTTTTGTCTAAAAACGAATGTATTTAGATATGTTTTAATGTGTAGATACATCCATATTTAGATAAATCCGTCTCAATTAATTTGGGACGAGGGAGTACTAAAACTTTGTTGACGGCCAAATGGTATCGGCATCTTAACATCGAGCATGGGCTGTGAAAATATGTGATTAATGATAAATATGTCTCGAATATATCTATTACTTGTGTTAGACACAAAGTTGGTGATTCTCAATTTGTCTTTGGTTTATTTGAAGTGAGAAATGATTTCTAGAGATATCGTTTACAAATTAATAATGCATCCAACACCAAATATCAGGTGATTGGTGGATAGAGAACAAACCCTGAAACCAGTCATGTCCTACATTATGTAATATTTGTTCCAACAAAGTTGTTTCTGTTATTAAGATCATCTAGTAAAGGATATGCCATTCCTTGACCTTACAAAGAACCTTATATGGTTATACTTTGCAACCTTTGGGAAGTATTAAAGCAATTTATGCATAGTTTGTTCTAACTAGTCACGGGGACAGTATTATGTGGACCATAAGAACAAGACCTTTGTGCCATCTTTGTGCTTCCAGACCCCTTCGGTGGAGAAAGGGTAATGTACTAGATTATCTTACTGGTGGTATTTGTCAAGATAACCGCAAATGATGCGGTAGAACTGACAAAACCTTTTACTATGGAAGAACTTAAAGAGGCGGTATTTGGCATGGCAAGTAATAAAGCCGCTGGTCCTGATGGGTTCAATGCTGATTTCTATCAAAAAAACTAGGAGATTGTGAAGACAGATCTCTTTGGTTTACTGATGGATTTCCATAAAGGAACCTTGGATGTAGCTAGGCTTAATTATGGTGTCATCACTTTGGTACCAAAAGGGCGTGACGCTGATAGGATACAAAAATACATGCCGATTTGCTTATTGAATGTGTCGCTGAAAATAATAACCAAAGTCTTGGTTAATAGACACTAGTACAGAAAAGGCTACTACTGACGCACCATTTTTGGCTACCGTTGACGGGCGGGTGTCCGTCAGCGCTATCTCATCAGTGGTAATATATACCACTGACGGGCAGGTTGTACGTCAGTGGTAGCGGTTACCACTGACGTGCTTCCAAGCTTGCACGCCACTAGTAGGACTATTACTAGTGACGTGCCTCCTTTTCGGTGCGCCACTAGTAATAATTTGGGGATTTAAAAAATAATGCTAGTGACATGTACACGCCACCAATATCAGATTAAAATATTAAATTATACAGATAATCTATTTGTCCAAATAGATGCATATAGTTTATTCAATTCACTGGTACAGATTACAACACTACACACGGTAAAATACACACATACGGCAAGGAGCCGAAATAGACAAGTGTTTCACAACTCTTATCTTCACCAAACATTTAATTGCACATACTCACAAAATATACAGATGTCTCGATTGCCAAACAGTCATCGACATACCATGTCGATGCCGTCGTCGCCGCTGCTACAACCTCGTGTTGATGTCGTCATCGTCGGTGCCGCAGCCGCGCCCCCATGTCGATATCGTTGTTGCCGCCACAGATCGATGCTGTCATCACCTCAGCTCCGTGCCGAAGTCATCATCGCTGCTGCCACAACCTCATGTTGATGCCGTCGTCGTCGGTGCCACAGCCCCGTGTCGATGTCGTTGCCGCTGGATGTTGTCCCCCTGCTTCTCGCCCAGGATCATCACCGGTTCCTCTTTCCGCTGATGCTGGTGCTCCTCCCAAAGTTCCTGCTCTCCGATCCGCTCGGCCGGCACGACACGTCGAGTGTCACCAGATCATCAGCTCTTTTGTCGAGCTAGATTCTGCAAGAATTGGAGAACAAAATAATCTCAGTCATCGCACTATGGTGTTTCTGGATCTCAACTGAACTCCGCCCAAAGAAGAGGAGAGTACCATACCTAGAGGAGGCCATGTTGATCATCCCTAAGAGACGAGAATATCGATCATGATGTCGAACATCATGTCGACTAGGATGGAGGTAGAATCTTGTCCCCGTAAAGAATGAAACTGATACAAGTGCAAAGAGTAAAATTGATACTAGGAGTAGAAGTGATGGACCATTTTTTCTTGTGTAACAGATGATACAAGTGATGAACTTGTAAATACTCCTAATATAACAAGTTTTTCTTGTCTAAGAGATGGTACAGGTTTGTTTGCATGCATGCAACTTACTGATAGTAGGAAATTTAACTTACTGGTCCATAAACTATAGCCTATTATATTTGGATATCTGGAGCAATTCGACAGAGACGGTATTTATAGATAGACCACACTGAACAAAGCTTTTCAGTACACAAGAAATGCACAAGAAATACACCAAGCAAGTCAGAACTGTAGCTTGTTTATCATGAGCATTGCTGAAAAATTCAGTTAACATCACATTTGTTAAATTCAGTTAACATGTTGCTAGTGCAAGCACATAAACAAACAAGCAAACAGTAATAAAGATGCTACTGCAAGCACAGAAACAAACAAGCAAACAATAATCAAGTTGCTACTGCTACACTAATATTGTTTCATCAATAATCACAAACGTGAACAAGCTACACTAATCTTGCACAAGCAATACTAACAACCAAGAGAGGAGAAGCAGGGAGTACATCCTTATCACTCGAGGTGCACACCTTCGCTGCATTCTCGTTGTCATTCTCCCTGGTAAGGCTAGTATCAACATTCTCCTGCGATCAGCAACTAAATCAGACTAAGTGGCTTGGTAAGTTGAGAAATAAGAACCTATCTCTCCATTCACCTTGACTCCCACCTTGCCACTGGTTACCACCTTCATTACCGTATCCACAAAGACAGGGGGATCCCTTGTCGCCTTTGCTTTTTGATGTGGTGGTTGACGTTTTAGCAATTTTAATTGGTAGAGCACATAATCAGGTGTTGCTAAACGGTTTATCTTTGAATCTAGTACAGGGTGGTGTGTCCATTCTGCAATACGCAGATCACACCATCTTGTTACTAGAGGATGATATCGAATAGGCAAAAAATCTGAAGATTATTCTCTGCCTTTTGAGCAAATGTTAGGGCTAAAAATTATTATCAATAAAAGTGATATATATTGCTTAGGGGAGGCAGTTTCGAGAGCAAAAGAATTTGAAAAAATACTCACTTGTAATTCAGGGTGTTCACCCATGAAGTACTTGGGGGTTCCGGTGAATAAAAAAAGAATCAAGGTCTCGGATTGGAGTCCTACTAGTAATAAAATGGGGAAGAAACTATGCCCATGGCTGGGAAAATTGATGGCAATGGCAGGAAAGTGACTCTAATTAACTCATCCCTCTCTAGTGTATCGTTATGTATGTACTCTTTTTATAGAGTACATGTAGGGGTAAAAGATACTCGATTAGAAATGGCTTCCTGTGGAGTGGGGACAAAGGAAAGAAGAAATACCATCTAGATAAGTGGGAGGTGGTCTATTTACCTAAGGAGCAAGGTGGTTTAGGGTTTTTCGACCTAGAAGTAATGAACATTGCACTGTTGTCAAAATGGCTTTGGAAACTCTTCAATGAAGAGGGTCTGTGGCAACAAATTTTGCGAAAGAAATACCTAGATAAGATTAACCTCTGTCAAGCTGTCAGGAAAAATGGTGACTCGCAGTTTTGGCAAGGATTGATGGAGGTTAGAAAAAGTTCTGGGCTTATTGCAGAATAAATTTGGGAGATGGAAAGAGGACTAGCTTTTGGGAGGATCAATGGAAAACGGATGAATGCTTGTCTAAAAAATTCCCACGACTCATTAGCACTTCTTTGAATAAGAACATTAATGTCAATGAGGTTATTGATAGAGGATGGGCAATTCTTAGGTTCAGAAGATTGTTGGTGGGAGGTTTAGGAGAACAATGGGCGTTGTTGAGGGGATTGTTAAGACATATAGAGCTGAAAGATGAACCAGATAAGTTAGTATGGACGCTAACTAATTGCTCAGGGGTTTTCGCAGTCAAATCCTTTTATTAAGATATACAAACCTACAGAGTGGTGCCATACAAGTTCTTGTGGAAAATTAAATTACCTCTGAAAATCAAAACTTTCATTCGCCTGGTACTTAAGAAAAGTATCCTGACAAGAGACGTTTTGAGACACAGGGGAGGGGATTGTGAGGAAACTGCTTATTTTGTGGTAAGAATGAAACCATTGATCATCTCTTTTTTGAATGCCCCCTTGCTTGATATATTTGGAATGTGGTTGGCTGTGCTTTTGGAACTGGTTTCCAATTTAACTCAGCTGAACATGCCATCTCAGTTTGTCTTAAAGTGGAAAATAAGAAACATAGGAATCTTTGGACGGTAGGGGTAGCTGCAATTTTTATGGGGGATTTGGAAAACTAGAAATGCTGCTTGTTTTGAGAAGAAATGGCCAGATGAGCCGTGTGATGTAATTTTCAGAATTTTCTATTGTATTCAGTGGTGGAGTTTGTTGCAGGTGAAACATGATGCAAATAATCGACTGGTCTAATTCGCTAGACTGCTAGAGAAGGTAGCGAAGGAGATCTTTGGACCAAGAAGGAGTTGGACGCCATGGATACCCAGGTTGACATTGTAATTCAAGACAAAGTAGGAAGATGCAAGACTGGAGGGGAGGGGAAAATAAAAAGAGACGAGAGAAGAAAGGGAAAATGCAGAAGGAAGAAGAGGCGAGCAGGAGGGATGCGGAGAAGAATGAGAGTGGTTGTTGCTTTCTCTTTGTATTCTATTTTGCTTACTCTCGAACCTGTAGTTCTTCCTTTCTTTCTCTCGCGGGTTTGATGTACTTCTTAGCTTGGTGATCTTGTGTTTTGGATGAATATTGTAATAACCGTGTTTTCATTAATGAAATCGGGGAGGAGCCCTTTTATCTGAAAAAAATCTTACTAGTGGTAACATAAGAACAAGACCTTTGTTCCACGTGATTAACACATAAACCCGCTGAATGACATGTTTGACATGTCAAGTCTATCTTTGTAGTCTGCTCTAACCAAAAAACAACTACATAATTGTTTGCCTATTTTGTTCTCTTGAAGACCCAGATATCGCGATCATATACACTAAAATCCAAGATCGCAATGTTGAGACTTGCCTAGTCAGTTCCCGAAAGGGCTAGTGATCTTGAGTTTCTGGGTAGGGACTTCAAAAGATAGAGCATCTAAAGTCTTAGTATCTCACCTCTCTCAACACACCCATGGGCGTGTGAATATCATGTGGGTAAAACTGATCAACTTTGCAGAGTCATGATAAATGGTATTTGAATATGCATTGCCTATGGTCAAGGAAATTGTGTTTAAGGGTGATATGTAATACAAGGATAATTAGACTTTATCAAGTTGGCTAATTAATTATGGAAAATTATAGAGAAGGAGGAGCGTTAAGTGGCAAAATCACTGACATCTACAACCAGATGTGGTGATCAACGCTCCGATCAATTTAAAAAAGAACAATCCCGATCCCTAAGCTATTTCCTCATAACGATGTCTCTCCCTCCTCCAAATTCATCGCTAACAAGATTGGCCAGGTCCACAGTTGTGTTCTGTTGATAAGTGTTACTGAACACCCATGCATTGCGGTTTTTCCACAGGCTCGAAAAGCCTTCTCCTTGCTCTTAATCCCCACGTTGTTCCTGAGCTGGGTTAGCTTAACTACAGATTTCCCAAGCAATATGTGCTCCGAAGCACTATATCATTGATGCATGCAGAGGCCAGGGGCTGCCCTCTTTTCGAAAGAAATCGTAGCACTCATGAGACATATTTTCTGCACAACAGTTTCAAGGACGCGAGCTACGCGCGCTCCAGAGAAACACTCTTTCAAGACTTGAACGGATGCATGCACGTTGCTATACGGTCCACCTTTGGCTCTCTCTATTCAAGACGACATGATACTTTTCAGATAACCAGAAGGCAACACGATCTCCCCATAGTTAAGGCAATGTTGGTGAGGCTTTTTACGATGAGTCGATGACTGATGTATCACAGAATACAAGCGCCCTGCGTATATATTTGCTCCATCGAACTCAACTCCTGGATGCATGAGCTGCCAGCAGACGCCTCCTTCCAAATGTCATTGGCAAGTGGCCCTGGGGATTGGAGGCTTCAGGCAGTTTACTAGGCTCGTCCTGTTTAGCAGTCCTCTTACCAAGCACCTTTCGTCTTCTCTACCACTGATGTCGCTAGGAAACTCTGGGTCGAGTTGCGGTGCAACCCCTCTGGGAACTGCTTCTGGGTTGGGTAAGACAACATCCATTTTCTCATCATGAGTGTCGGTCTGACAATTGCCGGCAACAACAAAGATATTCGTGCAGCAATTTCTTCTTGGACCCTTTTCTCGACCGTGATAATTATCTGGATCCAAGTGTGTAACTTCCTCTCCAATTAACGTATGCATGCACCGAATAGACCTAAAAAAAACTTCTCGAACTTATTGTCATTTTGGTTCCAGGCAATTGGTCTTTGTTTTTCTTGATTTATCTCTAGCATTTTAATTAGCTGTCCTCATCATGAGTTGCGCTGCGCCCACTCTTGGAACTGTCTCTGAGTTGAAAGACAACAGCCAGCTTCTCATCATGAGTTGCGGCCTGACAATTGCCGGCAGCAAGATAGAGACTCATGCAGCAATTTCTTCTTGGACCCTTTTCTAGACCTTGATAATTATCTGGCTCCTAGTGTAAAACTTGCTCTCCAATTAATATATGCATGCACCTGCATCATGTTGAGTAGAAAAAAACGTCCTCTGACCTAACAAAAACATTACCAGCTTATTGTCATTCTGGTTCCAGGCAAATTGGTTTTTTGTTTTTCTTGATTTATCTCTCGCATTTTAATTAGTTAATCAAACTGCCTGGACATAATTATTTCATCTTCGTTAATATGAGAAATACTATTACTATTAGATATATACAGCTAGTTCAAGCATAGTGATGTCTTACTTGCTCTGAAATCTTACTAGAAAAATCAATTGCCGAACTGACACAAGATATTAGCCGGCTTAAGTTCGAGCCTACGTGTCCGGCCGATGAGGGTGTGGTTAGCAATACATACATCAAACAGGTAGCTCCGCCATGTCTGTCTCAGCCATATGACAAATCCGATGTTAAATCCATGCAGAACTTCAACATTCAATAATTTTTTAATTAAACAACATGCAATGGTGACTGGCCAGAGGGTTCTTCTTTACCGAGCTTACGCATCATCTCGTTTAGATCTTGCAAACTTTCTAGGTGCCCCGGATCTTATACGAGGGCCACCGGGATGAAAGTCATTCCGTTATTTGCAGGAACTAAACACCACTTCTTTTTTATCGCTCGATTAGAACTGTTCAAAGTGATAATTTCAGGCAACAACATAGAGACATGCAGGAATTTCTTCTTGGACCCGTTTCGGGCCATGATAATTATCAGCCTCCTGGTGTAGTAAAATTTTCTCTCCAATTAACATATACATGCACCCGTATGATATTGAATAGAAAAGATGACCTTTGTCCTATAAAAACCTTGTCAGGCTTATTGTCATCTTGATTTATCTCTCGCATTTTAAATAGTAAATCAAACTGACTGGACATAATTATTTCATCTTGTCGTGTTACTGCGTAAGCAATACTATCACTACTATGCGTAGTAATATCTAGATTGCTCTGAAATCATACAAGAAAAATCAATTGCCAAACTGACACAACATATTTGCTGGCATAAGTTCGAGCCTAGGTGAAGAGCTAATTGGGGTGGTTCAAAACACCTTCATCAAATAGGAAGCTGATCTGCCTTAATTAGTCGTCTGCAAAATCCAATGTTAACTCCATGAAAAACATAAACTAATCAATTCTTTTTCAATAAAAAAACACGAGTACAAAATGCAATGGTGATCGTCTCACTTATTTATCTTTTCTTATCTTACGCATCTTAGAGATTTGTGGCGCAACATATTATAAGAACTACATGTCACCGTCCAAAATATTCAGTTGGGCCACTGAAATGGATTTTTCTCCAGGATTTTATCCACATTTTTACACAGTAGGTGCGGATCTACCAACCATGGCGTCTTACAAATCTTTCCTAGATTTTCTTGAGGATCTTGAGAACAATTTTGCCTGCCTAGCTACAGTGAAACTTGTTGCTTCTCCATATGCCTCTGTGGATCTCGCTAGGTTCCTAATGTCTCCTACTCCCGTCCTGGAACTCAGTAGAATATACCAGCATGTTTGAGTGAAAAATATTCGAAACAATGAAGATCTCAAACACATGGGTTCAAGAGTGACATGGTGGGGCGTGTATTTCGGGGGTTGTGTTCTGACTTCTGACAGTGTGTTTTCATGAAGTAGAGAAGGGAGAGGATATGGGGAGGGGTCCTTTTAAACACAAGGGAAGTGGGCGCCTAGTAATGGTATTGCTTGTGCACAAGTTTTGATGTTTCTATACCTGGCAGTAGATTGACCCATGTGCCATTGATGCTAGAGCATTTGACAAGCTATGTCCCTCCGCATGGAGGGTTGTTTTAGCTAATAACACCAGGCCTTTTTTTATATAAAGAGTATATATTAATATCGTGGAGATACCAATTACACACAGCCTCTGCAACAACGCATTGCCCTAGCGGCATTACGGATGCACACAGCCAAAAATAGAAAGAAGAATTACAAAAAACAAAAGTCCCGCTGCAGCGATCTATTCCTTGAAACAGCAACACTAACACCACCAAGACAACACCAGAAGTCCAGCTTCTCCATAAGCGACGCCTCCATGAAGGAAACAGTGCACAAGCACCATCGTCACCGATAATAAATCATAGGTTTTCACCCTGAAGAAGTCCTCGCACTCAAAACAATGCCTCCAACAAGGTCATTAACAGGCACAACCAATTAAGGCCAGATCTTGGATCTTCACCCTGAGGCATAAGACTTTGGACTTCTCCTGTGCAGTCGTCCCCACTTACACACCGCTGCTCCAAGACACGAATCACCCAGCCAATTCCTCATCGCCACGAAGACACAAACCACCATTGCTAGTTCCCAGATCCCGCCTTCCATGACATTCTCCGCCAGCACCATGGAACGAGAAAGCGTGCTACATAGTATTAACAGCCAGCAGAGATTCAAAGCGCTCCCTCTAAAACCAAACGGTCAGATAAAAACATGGGTGTGCCCCCGACCGAATACCACCCGATCCAGCAATCTCCAGGCATGAATCGCCCAATGAAGTTCGCCGGCGGAGCCTTCCGAAACACGACCGTCCAGCAAGTTCGATGGGGACCCACATCCGGTAGATCTTCATCTTGGCACGAAGAAGAACCAAGGACCACCACCTTTATTCAAAGCCGCGCCAGCGGCCCCCATGCCACCGGCCGACAACGGAGAAGAAGACGAACTCAAGATGCCGAAAATAGGGGCAGGCAGCCGCATGGCCGGCAAACACCATGCAGCACCGAGGCAGGCCCATACCGGGTCAGATCGGCCCGCCCCGCCTCTAGCGCCGCGCCGCCGCCAGCACACGCCGCGCCGCCGCCGGCCACCGCACACCAGGCCTACACGAACTTGTCCGTGCGAGCAAATTTTGGTACACACACTTGTAAATCGGGGTCAGCTGGTACAATAACTTGTGAGGCGGTGCAAAATTCCTCCAAATCGACCTAATGCGTACACGTGACGCTGCTGTTTTCACAAAAATACACCCTTAAAATTATCCTCTAACAGCCATGACCTTCCCATGTTCTTCCTATAACCTCACCGGCTGGGATTCAGCTGCAGCCAGCCACAAGCGCCGCAAGGACGCCAAAAGCACGGCCGGCGTCGAAACGGAGTATAAAAAGGAATCAATCAAATCAATCATGGAGCGATCACGATGGGATTGGTCCAGGTCAGCCCCACTGGGTCACTGACCCGGCCCAAAATTTCGAGGCCATTGGGGCGCACGGGTCGGCCTTGATTCACAATCGGGTCAACGGAGCCGGCTCCGTGTGACCCGATGGATCACACGGGTCGACCCAGCGCTCGACCTAAGGGAGGAGGCGAGGAGCGATGTCGCCGCTGCCGGTCGCCCGCATGACCTAGTCGCCGCCGCCGGCCGTCCCCATAGCCATCTAGCTCTCCCCTTCTTGGTCCCCGACGCCATCAAGCTCTCCCGTTCTTGGTCCCCGTCTCCATCAAGGTCGCCGGTCCCGTTCTTGCATGCGCTCGCCGGCCTCAACTCTGTCGTCCACCTCTTCTACCTGGAGATCTCCACCAGCATCCCCACCATGTGAGCCTCCCTCTGCTCCCTCCCATCCCCTTAATTTTATTTTCTCTGATCCGATGCTGCTGCTAGGATTGAGCACAGGTCTCCTGCGCCCTGTCCGTTCTTGATTTTCTTTTTGTTTTTTTGCATCATAGTTCTCTGTTCTTCTATTGGTAATCAGTCCAAGCTGACTGACTAGATAGATTACTGACTGCATATATCACTTAATTTCAGTTATAGAAATAGTTTTCTTCCTCTATAATGTGAATGTTGTGCAAGCTAGATATTGTTGCAGGCGGAACATTGTAAACCAGAACATTTGCTCATCAAAGCTGATAACAACTTAGGTCGTGCCAGTTGGTCGATGATTGCCTCTGCTCGGATCATCCATCCTCGTATTAACTAGCCCCTGATGCCCCACAACCTGCCTGCTGTTCAGCAATAATCACGCATGTTGTGTTTTGCCATATAGTGCCAACAAAATCTGAAGCTTTAACCTGCTGCACTTCACATGTAGTTAGAATCAATTCTTTGTTTAAATTTTAAATACTCCGAGTTCCTATTTGACTGATTCATCTGATGGGCATTCTGTCAGACAAAAATAAACAGCAAGCATATGTATACTCCAAGTTCCTATTATGATGAAAGTATGACTAAATGCATTGTTTGAATGTTGTTTTCTGGCGCTGCTACTTGAAAGCATTGTTTTACTACTCAATGAGTCTGTTCTGTGTATCAATCATTATTTAATGTATATAGAGCTTTACTACTCAGTGAGTCTGTTCTTGCACATTATGGAGGCAACATATCCTGTGCATCCGACCTATATCATGTATCCGTGTATCCGTGCGTTTCCGGCCGAACGATCTAATCTGACGAGCTAGCTTAGCCTAGATCATTTTTACACAAACACGCCCGCCCATCAAGCCTCCACCCGGTTATCAGATTTTTATTTTTTTTAGAAAGCTCCCTGCACCCAGGACTAGATCGGTGTTCACGCTAATGCGATCCCGGCGGCGGAAGGTGAAACTAGCGACCATGGCCCCTTCTGCCGTCTTCCTGCAAGTTCCTCTATGCGCGCGACTCCCAGGCCGGCGCCGCCTTGGATATACCTTGTAGCGCATGTTGTCGAACAAGCTCTGCGCCGCCGCCGGCGAAGGGCGAACTGCTGCCAGAGGAGACGCTGAGGAAGTCGAATTCAGGCCCAGACCTGCGAAGGAGGACCTCCACATCGCGCCATGAAGCGAGACTAGGACAACAGCAAGAAACATGAGTAGTACTAAATATGATTTTCTTCCAACTCTCCCCAAATTGCTCTTGCATGCGTGATATTTAACTGATGTTTTAACCTGATGCTTTGCAACTTGCTCTTGCTTGAGATAACAGTCCAGTGACCGACGAGATTCTTCAGTCTGATTGTGCTTCGGTCGTGTGATCAATCTAGAAAATGGTTGTGATGTATCTATATTTACACATAAAAATTAGCTTATTTTGTGACGATACTTTCTGAAGTTCGAGTGATGAAGATTGCAAGAGACCAAAGCAAGTTGGCACATGAGTTATTAGAGGCGAATATTAGAAACAGGGGTTTGTGAATGATGTATGTTGTTGTATTTGATTGTAACCACATTCTTTGTAGGGGTTTGTGTTCTCGCACTGATGGGTTGCCGGCCCAGGCCTTGCAGGCGGCGCAGGAGGCCTCTCAGTTGCTGGGCTGGACCGCGTCGGCGCCTGGAGGGGCCGCGCCGGCCTCTGGAGCATCGGGAGGGCTGGCTGCTTCGCCGGCTGCCCTGCTGGCCAGGTCGCTGCCGTGCTGCCTGGGCCTGGAGCTTCGGCCCAGAAGGCCGAGTATGCTGCTGGGATGGGCCTTGGGGAGGCGTCTTCTTCGCCACAGCCTCCCCAGGGATGTACAGCCTTCAGCGCTGGTGGGATGGGCTGGGTCTCGATATCGACTTTGACCTCCCCGTCTCGTACTTCACTGCCTGTTGAGGAGGGAGTGGATGGGTCGGCTGCTACGTCATCTTTGCCGACCCATGCCATTTCACCTTGCACCCCTCCTCCTACTGCGACGGTTTTCGCCGAGGGGATCACTCCACTCCGTCGTAGTGAGAGGTTTGGGGTGGACGCGGATGGGGCTTCCGCGACGGATGAGGACTCGTTGAAGCGGGCCATGCGCCGCAAAGCGGCGCGCAACTTGGACTCCATCGGTACGGAATTTAAATCAAAGTCCTTTCTTTCGTTTTCTCCGCTTTCAATTCAGTCTAAACTCAATAGTGTAGGTTTTAATCTTGGTAGTAGTAAGAGTAAGGTAGAGATGTCAACTAATGTCTTGAGGCATATGGAATTTGACCGTCTAACGGTTATTCCTAAAGCTTCGACGGTGTTGACAGCCACCTATTTGGATGATGAAGAAGCGATTGCCACATCAGATGGTCAGCTTATTTCTCATCTAATTGGTGAAGTGTTGGGGGAGGGTTTGGATGACGACGGGTTGAGCTCATTGTATGAGTTAAAAGCGACCAGTCGGAAATCTAAAGCTACCTCCAACAAGTCCCGGAAAAGGACTAAGTTATCCAAATCACCCACAGTTTCCCAATGAATGGCATGTTTGCAAATAGCAGAGGTCTTGGTGACTTGGCTAAACATTTGCACTTTGCTGGTTGTATTCGGGATCATAACTTGGATTTCTTAGCTATTTCTGAGACGGGTCGACGGGAGTTTTCGCAATCTCTATTGAACCGACTTTCGGGCGGTATAGAGTTTGATTGGTACTCACGTCCCCCTCACGGCCGCTCCGGAGGCATTTTACTAGGCATCAGGACTGATACCATGGAAGTGTTGGATGTTACGGATGGCGATTTTCATATTAAAATGCACATCCGTAATAAATCTGATAGTTTCATTTGGAGTCTTGTTGCTGTGTATGGGCCGGCTCAGGAGGTGGCTAAGACCTCTTTTCTCTGTGATATGGTAAACTGGCAAAAGATAACCCTCATCCTCTTATCATTGGAGGGGATTTCAATCTGCTACGTTTTCCATTTGAGAAAAGTAAGGGTCGGTTCGACAACCGTTGGCCTCTTTTGTTCAATGCGGTCATTGACAGCTTGAACTTAAGAGAGATTACGATGGTGGGGAGACAGTTTACTTGGGCTAATTCTCTCCCTGAACCCACATACGAGAAACTAGACCGTGTCCTGATGGATACTGATTGGGAATCTAGGTTCCCATTGGTGTCGGTTCGGGCTCTAGAACGTATTGAGGGTTGTCGGATCATGCTCCCATTCTTTTGACACTGGAGTGCCTAGACCGCAGTGTAAACCAAGGTTCAAGTTCGAGCTTGGATGGTTGCACCGCGAGGGCTTCCATGAGATGGTTAAAAGAATCTGGGAAAGACCAGTAGCGGGTGACACGCCTATCCAGCGTGGAACAATAAGATACGTGCTTTACGCACTACCTCGTTGGTTGGGCTCGTCATACTACTGGTTTACTTAAAAAAGAAAAAGTTCGACTTTCCTCGATTATTGATGCTCTAGAAGCATTAGCAGAAGTTCGGTTACTGTCCGCGCAGAGATTGAGCTAAAGAGCCAATCAAATGCACAGATAGCGAAACTACTGCGTGAGGAGGAGTTAAAATGGTATCAACGTTCTAAAGCTCAATTCATTCTAGAAGGGGACTCGAATACTCGCTATTTCCATAGTATTGCCAATGGCAGACACAGGAAAAAGCGATTCATTCTCTAGTCCAGGATGAAGGAACGATTGAGGGCCATGAACAACTAAAGTCGTACATTACAAATTACTATAAAGGCCTGTTCGGTGCTCCAGAGGAAGGCGATATCTCTTTGGATGAGTCCGAACAGAGGATATACCCCAGGTTTCAGATGAGGAAAATAGCCTACTTACTAAACCCTATTCAGAGGAGGAAGTGAGAAAGGCGGTTTTCCAAATGAAACATAATACAGCCCTGGACCTGATGGTTTCCCGGCTGAGTTCTATCAGAACTTTTGGGATGTTATCAAGGTCGATTTGCTCAACTGTTCGCTTGTCTTCACATTGGACAACTAGAGTTGTTTCGTCTCAATTTTGGTGAGATAATTTTATTACCTAAGGTTAACGAGGCAGAAAGGATCCAACAGTTTAGACCTATATGCCTCCTTAACGTTAGTTTTAAAATATTTACCAAAGTGGCTACGATTCGACTGAACAGTGTGGCAGATCATGTGGTTCGTCCGTCTCAGACGGCTTTTATGCAAGGTCGCAACATCCTTGATGGAGTTGCGGTCCTACATGAAACAGTTCACGAACTACATAGGAAAAAGTTGAACGGGGTAATTCTTAAAATTGATTTTGAGAAAGCTTATGATAAAGTAAGTGGTCTTTCATCCAGCAGACCCTCAGGATGAAAGGTTTTTCTACTGAGTGGCGTGCGCTTAATTAATAGCTTTGTTTCGGAGGAAGTGTAGCCATTAAGGTCAATGATGACACTGGCAAATACTTTCAAACGAAAAAAGGCCTCAGACAGGGTGACCCTTATCGCCAATACTATTTAATATAGTGGCTGATATGTTGGCTATCTTGATCGAACGCGCTAAACTGAGGGTCAAATTGAAGGAGTGATTCCACATCTTGTCGATGGTGGATTATCGATTCTTCAATATGCGATGATACAATTCTTTTTATGGACATGATATCGAAAAAGCTCGTAACCTTAAGTTGATTTTGTCAGCTTCGAGCAACTTTCGGGTCTTAAGATAAATTTCCATAAAAGTGAATTGTTTTGCTTTGGCGAGGCTCGAGAAAACGCCGCCTTGTATGCTGCTTTTTGGCTGTGAGCAAGGTCAATTTCCTATCAACTATTTGGGTATTCCGATTCATTATCGGAGACTTACAAATGCTGAATGGAAAAGGGTGGAGGAAAGGCTTCAATTACGTTTAAATAGCTGGAAAGGCAAACTCTTATCCCTGGGTGGAAGATTGGTTCTCATAAACTCGGTACTAACGAACATGGTACTGTACATGATTTCATTCTTCCAATTGCCTAAAGGAGTCTTAAAACGATTGGATTATTTCCGATCTAGATTCTTTTGGCAAGGGGATTGTGAGAAGAAAAAATATCGACTGACTAAATGGAGTGTGGTTTGCTGCCCTAAAGACCAAGGAGGGCTCGGAGTTCATGACCTTGAGGTCAAGAATAGAGCCTTGCTAGGTAAATGGCTATTTAAACTTCTGTCTGAAGATGGAGTTTGGCAAACCCTCCTTAGGAGAAAGTATGTGGGAGATCAAGCTGTTTCTCAGGTTCTTTGGAAACCTGGCGATTCACACTTCTGGGCAGGCCTTATGGCTACAAAGAAGTTCTTTTTTCCACAAGGATCTTTCTCAATTAGGGATGGATCGGAAATTCGTTTCTGGGAGGATAAATGGCTAGGCCAATCTACTCTTAGAGAACAATATCCGGCTCTGTATGCTATTGTACGAAACAAGAGTGACACGATCGCTAAGGTGTTGGGTACATCCCACCAAACGTTTCGTTCAGGAGAAGTTTACTTGGGACAAGACAAGCATCCTGGAATGCTTTGCTCATCGATTGGATTCCATCCAATTGTCGGAAGGTCAAGATAAATTTCAATGGAATCTTACGAAGAATGGTAAATTCTCGTTGATTCTATGTATAGAGCATTAATCTTACCTGAGTACCAGTCGATATTAAGGATAATAATAAAATTTGGAAGATGAAGATCCGCTTAAAACAAGGTGTTTGCGTGGTATCTTCGTCGAGGTGTAATTCTTACAAAAGATAACCTTGCCAAGCGCAATTGGCACGGAAGTAGAAAGTGTGTCTTCTGTCAACATGACGAGACTATTACACACTTATTCTTTCAGTGTGAGTTCGCCAGGTCTATATGGTCAGCCATCCAGATAGGTTCTACCTTACATCCCCCGCGTTCCGTTGCAAACATTTTTGGCAGCTGGTTAAACGGGGCAGCCGGGAGTTAAACTTTTCAGTAGGGTGGGAGCGATTGCTGTTATTTGGTCGCTTTGGCTATGTAGAAATGACAAGGTTTTTAATGATAAAAATGCTTCTATTATGCAGGTTATTCATCGGTGTACAGCGACGCTACGAGCATGGTCGGCCCTACAGCATGTGGAGCACCGAGACTTATTTTTGGAGGTGGCGTCACGGTTGGAGGCTGCAGCCCGGGAGTTATTCTCCCGATATGGATGGCAACATAGTCTCCGGATCGACCTACCATCGTCATAGGCGGCTTTACAATTTCTCATTATGATATGTAATTCGCCTTTTTTATTTTCAGCATTTGGGTACTTGTGATCGTGTGAACTTGTGGCTGTGTGCATCTTAGCTATGCAGAGGCCGGGTGTAATGCTTAAAACTCTTAAGTAATAAAAACCCTTTATCTAAAAAAAAACCACATTCTTTGTGTTCATGGATCAAGTTCTTTCTGAATTGTGAGAAGGTCTATACACGGAAACTCACACAGCTTTATTCTATTTTGAGTTTAACAGTTTACTGTTGGCTACTATCCCATCCTGATGCCTACTGCTATCTAACAAGCTGATGTCTCGCTTCATGGCGCGATGCGGAAGTTCTCCTTCACCTGCAGCAGCAGCATGACTCCCTGGGACTGAATTCAACTTCCTCGGCGCCACCTCCAGCAGCAGTTCACCGGCGGCAGCGGTGGCGCAGAGGCTCTTTGACAACCTGCGCCACAAGAGGGTCTTACAGGGTATGTTAAAGGCAGCGCCGGCCTGGGAGTCGCGCTCACAGAGGAACATGCAGGGAGACGGCAGAAGGGGGCCATGGCGGCCATGCTCGTCTAGGTTCACCGTTCGCTGCGGGATCGCATCAGTCGTGGTCTCGTAGACACCGATCTAGTCCTGGGTGCAGGGGGTTTTCTAAGAAAAGAAATTCAGGTACCCGGCGTGGTAGGCGGGCGTGTTTGTGTAAAAATGATGCAGGATAAGCTAGCTCGTCAGATTAGATCCTTCGGCCGGAAGCGCACGGATACACGGATACAAGCTAAGGTCGGATGCACAGGATATGTCGCCCATTATGGAGTGTTATAAGCTGTTGCTGTAACACTTTTCTTTAATTTAATTCTGGAAATTGTTGCTGTTGCTGTAACAATAGCAGCAAGCTAGTAGCCTGACACCAGCCAGCTGAATTTTCTTGATATCTTTCTATGTCCTTCAGTGACGCTTTACATTTCCTTCTTGATTATACTGATGAACCTGTATTTACTGTGGTGACCAGATGATGAGGACACTGAAACAAGTGGGAACGGTAACCTTCAACAGTCCTGAGACTCCCCATATGCTGAGTCCTGATGTTCGCTAGCTTCTTCATGTTCCACATGAATTTTTATCAAGAATGTACTGTGGAAGTCGTGTATCATTACATTCCTGATGTACTGTGAAAATACTGTTTTGTTGTAATTTTTCTTGATGTGTTGTTACAATTTTTCTGGATATTAACTATGTATAAACAAAGCTAGAACATGTTTGAAAAGATTATATAACACAGATTTTGGGCCGACCCAAAAGACCCTTTGGGCCAACGAGGCCACAACCATTTTTAGGATGGGTCGGCCCGTGGCCCCCCAAATTGGCCTTGAGGACATGGGTGCCAGGTCCAGGCCGGCCCATTCCCATATTGATGGAGCGAGCTTCCTATGCGAGTTTGGTTCCAACCCTCGTCCATGACGCCCTTGTGCAAGGACACACTTGCGGTTGCGGAGCAGCTGTACTTGGCACAGCCGGCGTCCAAGCACCCGATGGCCCGAACATGACCGCCTCTGTCTCCTACCGCGCCTCGGCCACGTGGTGCACGTCCCCGACAAGGATGTTCTGCACGACGTGGCTGCGTGGATGCCGGTCGTGGCTATTATGGAGGAGAGCCGGGAGGCAAGGTCATGGTCCTCGATGCTACTTTTGTGCTCTGTCTCGGTGCCATGCTCACCACCATGGGAGATTAACACGGGCTTGTCCAGAAAGAGGACGTTGCTTTCGCCAGCTAGACTGCCGGAGCCACGACCTATCTTGTTCGACAGGACCCCATGGCCGACGAATCTGCTGCTCCGCTCGCGTGACCTCCTGGACCGCCTTCGATTAGCCTTGGGGGCGACGTTCTCTCATCAACCACGAGCCGGGTGTTGCAGCTGCGGCAGAAGGGGCACGCTGGTGATAGACCAGCTTCAGCGCCACCGCCCACGCGATGCGCTCCACTCCTGCAGCTCCGTGGTGTGGCATCGCTGAGGACGTGGCGGTGGCGGAATCCCGGCCAACGAAATCATAAGGGGAACAAGAGAAGGTCATGACTGTGAGATGAAGGGTGTTTTTGACGAAAAAACAACGCCACGTGTAAGCTCTAGTTTATTTTGGATCAATTTTGCACCGTCTCACAAGTTATTGTACCAGCTGACACCATTTTACAAGTTTTTTAACAATTTGCTCGCACGCGACATGTTTGTGTACCCTGAGTGTTATTAGTTCTCTTTTTTCCGTTAAGTCCACGTTTAGAATTTTCTGAAAGTAGTCTTACCAAGCGGACCAATCGCATATTCGCCTCTCGTTTCAACACTACAACACTCATCTCTTCCAAGTCCTCTCCGGCTATCTGGATTCCCGTCCAAGTGTCTTTACTCCAACCCGTCTCATCAACCACGAGCCGGGTGTTGCAGCTGCGGCAGAAGGGGCACGCTGGTGATGGACTAGCGTCAGCGCCACCGCCCACGCGATGCGCTCCACTCCTGCAGCTCCGTGGTGTGGCATCGCCGAGGACGTGGCGGTGGCGGAATCCCGGCCAACGAAATCATAAGGGAACAAGAGAAGAGAAGGTCATAGCCGTGAGATGAAGCGTCTTTTTGACGAAAAAACAACGCCACGTGTAAGCTCTAGTTTATTTGGGTCAATTTTGCACCATCTCACAAGTTATTGTACCAGCTGACACCATTTTACAAGTTTTTTACCAGTTTGCTCGCACGCGACATGTTTGTGTACCCTGAGTGTTATTAGTTCTCTTTTTTCCGTTAAGTCCACGTTTAGAATGTTCTGAAAGTAGTTTTACCAAGCGACCAATCTCATATTCGCTCAATCGCTCCTCGTTTCAACACTACAACACTCATCTCTTCCAAGTCCTCTCCGGCTATCCCGATTCCCGTCCAAGTGTCTACTCCAACCGGTCTTCCCGGCCACAGATGACATCTCCTCCGTCCTCGTGCTCCCGGCTCGCCGTAGCAAGATTGCTGCACAAGTCTCTTGATTGTTGCGGTGAACTCAAAATTGGTGCTCACCAACATCGAGAGTAGAACATGTGTCAAGTCGTTCCTTTGCAGGTTGTTGCCCTAGAAGATGCTGAACACACCGCAACTCACGAGGAGATGGCTGGTATTTTCACAATCGAGAGAGAGAAGACCTAATGGTTGCCGTGCGGTTCCTCGTGCCTGGCTAGACGATCAGCTGTCTGGCCACGCCGACGAAGGGCGAGCCACCAGAAAGTTTCACAGGGCAACACAGCCCATAGTTTCCAAAAGGCACCAGCGCTAGGGAAGATGAAAGGCGCCAGCTGTTAGAAGGACTGTTAGAAAAGACGAGCCAAGTAAACTGCCTGAAGCCTCCCATACCCACGACCACCTGCCAATGACCTTTGGGAATTGGGAGGAGACATCTGGTGGTTGTCTAAGCGTCCAGGAATGAAGTTGGATAGATGAAATATATATATGCAGGGCGCTTGAATTCTGCGGTAAATGTCATCAAGAAGAGCCTCACCCAACCTTGCCATAATTGTGAGGCGATCGTTGCCTCCAGGTTTTAAGAAAACTATCATGTCGTCATGAAGCTTTACACCGATCTATGACAGTTATACCATATCACTTAACTTGTCACCCCTTCCATGATTTCTGTAGTCCCGGCATGGATCCTATAGCTATGGGCATCCGTTCAAAGTCTTGAGCGGATAGTTAGCGTGCTATCGTCCTCTACACTGCAGTACATATAAAACATGCGGATAATGTGTTGGACTGAATATGGAGTCCGTAAGGGGCTCGAGCATCATAATGCAATCGATACCATGCAATCAGATGAACCAGTCAGCTCGTGCAGCTGAGCGCTATGGTGTGGTGGCTCGACACTGTGTACAGTGCCGCACAATTGACATCTCTGTCTCATGAGAGCTCCCAACAATGATGCAACGCTTCAGGAAATGTATTGGGAAATTTGTGGTTAAGCTAATTCCTGCCTAGCTAGGTATATCCTTGAGGTGTGTGTTCTTCTTAAGCTGAACAAACATCAGTTCGAGCAGTCTAGGTCCTCGGAAGAGATGACTAGGCTTGATGGTGCGTCTCTCCCAAGAATTTGGATTTTGCAAAAAAAAAAATCGATAAAGGGCTTTATGACTTAAAATTTTAAGCATTACACCCGGCCTCTGCATAATAATAGCCGACAATTCACCAGTCATTAATGAAATAACCGAAAATTCTGATTTTTTGGTGAAATCTCGGACGTAAAGAAAGAAGCAAAATTTGAAAATTAGAACAAAAAATCACCGAAATTTGACCGGAAATTTAATTTTCGAGCAAATTTCAACCAAACTTCATATTTTTGAATTTACTTTACCAAAATGCCTTAAAATTCAGAAGTTATCGTATTATTCCAAATCCACAGTCTCTTCTTGCTCAATTATTTCGTTGGATGATTAATGAAAAAATACTCTACGATAGGAGATCATAGTTTGTACACCAAAACTCTAGGATAGCGGATAGAACTTGGAAGAGATGAGTGCTACGGTGTTGAAACGAGATGTGAATAAGCGATTGGTCCACTCAGTAAGACCAACTTCAGACCGTTCCAGACGTAGATTTGGCGGGGAAAAAAGCTCTATGTGGAGGGGCATAGCTCGTGAAATTGTGAGCTACAATGAATGTATCCACACACCAAATTATTGAGCCTATCACCATCTAGTGAACACTTGTTGACGACGTTTGTCCTATGGCGCTTGTCAAGTGATCTAGCATCAATGACACATGCGTCTACCTACTGCTAGGTATCGAAACATCAAAACTTGCGCACAAGCAAAGCAAGACCATTACTAACTGGAGGCGCCCACCTCCGTTTTGTTTAAAAGGAACGCCTTTTCTTTTCCTCTCCATTCTCTACTTCATGAAAACACATTGTCAGAAGTCAGAACACAATCCCCAAAACACAAGCCTCACCCTGTCACTCTCGACCCCATGTGTCATCGTTCCGAATATTTTTCACTCAAATTGCCTGGTATTTTCGCCTGACTTCCACAAACGAGAGTAGGAGACATTAGGAACCTAGCGAGATCCACAGGGGGATATGGAGAAGCTACAAGTTTCACTACAGCTAGGCAGGCAAAACTGTTCTCGAGACCTACAACAAAACCTCGGAAAGACTTGTGAGACGCCATGGTCGGTAGATCCACACCACTACTGCATAAAAAATGTGGATAAAATCCCGGATAAAACCCAGTCCTTCGGCCCAACTACATACATAAGTCTCTGAATTTCATTGATTTTGGTAGTAGACTAAATAATTCCCGAAACATTAAAACCTTTGTCTAGGCATACACTATGTGAATGTCAGAATCGACCACAGCTAGGGAATTAATTATGCTAGACAGTCAGAAAATATAGAAAAACATGATACAGTATCATTATTGGGAAACAAACTGTGTTAGACACAGATTAACTTTGCCGGCCGTCGATCAGATTAACTTTGAAAATATCCATGTCCTGGTGGTGGCGCGGTATGCATGCTAGACGTGTCCTAGTAGGTCATTAAGCCCTTTGTCGTGTTGACACAGGTCCTATGCCTGTATATAAAGCACATCACGAGGGGCTGTAGTTCTGTAACTCCAGAGATCGTACGTGACATTGAAAAGGAGAAAATACCTCATCTGCCCTACCGCGCGGTCCGCGCCGCCGTGAAGACACCGCTGCGGGATGGCGGGCGACGACTGCCCAGCAGCAGAGAAGCTCGCAGCGCTCACCATGGACGACCAGGCCTCACCGCAACTCTCGAAGAACGCCACGAAGCGTGAGGAGAAGAGGAAGAAACAGGAGGAGGCGCGTCGACTCAAGGCAGCCGCGGCCGCTGCGGCAGACGACAACGATATGGATCCCACCCAATACACCCAAAACAGGCTCATGGAGCTCGCCTCGATCAAGGCCGCCGGCGGCAAGCCCTACCCGCACTCCTTCCCGACCAGCATCACCGTCGCCGAATACATCGACAAGTACCAGAGTCTGGGCGACGGGGAGAAGCTCGTCGACGTAACCGAGTCTTTGGCCGGGAGGGTCATGGTGAAGAGAGCGTCCTCCTCCAAACTCATCTTCTACGATCTCCACGAAGGCGGCGCCAAGGTCCAGGTTATGGCCGACGCCGGCACATCGGAGCTGGGAATACCAGAAAAGTTCTCCGCGTTCCACACCAGCGTTAAGCGTGGCGACATCGTCGGCGTGTGCGGGTACCCGGGCAAGAGCAACCGAGGGGAGCTCAGCGTGTTCCCCATCAAACTCATCGTGCTCTCGCCCTGTCTCCACATGCTGCCACGGCAGGAAAGGAGCGTGCACGGCAGCGTTCCACCGCAGCCGTGGGCTCCCGGCATGCCTAGAAACACGGAGAGCTATGCCCTCAAGGACCAAGAGACCCGGTACCGTCAACGGTACCTCGATCTCATCGTCAACCCCGAGGTGACGCAGGTCTTCAGGACACGAGCCAAGGTCATCTCCTACATCCGCAACTTCCTCGACGAACGTGGTTTTCTCGAGGTGGAGACACCGATGATGCACGCCATCGCCGGCGGCGCCGCGGCAAGGCCCTTCGTCACGCACCACAACGACCTCAACACGAGGCTCCACATGCGCATCGCGCCGGAGCTCCACCTGAAGCAGCTCATAGTAAGTGGACTGGGCCGCGTGTACGAGATCGGGAGGCAGTTCCGGAACGAGGGCATCGACACGACGCACAACCCCGAGTTCACCACCTGCGAGTTCTACATGGCCTACGCGGACTACAACTACCTCACGGACCTCACCGAGGAGATGCTGCGTGGCATGGTCAAGAAGCTCACCGGCGGCTCCACGGTGGTGAAGTACCACGCCAACGGCGCCGACAAGCCGCCCATTGAGATCGATTTCGGGCCCCGGTTTGCACGGATCGACATGATCCAGGGACTAGAGGACATGGCAGAGCTGAAGATACCGAAGGATCTGTCCAGCGACGAGGCCAACAAGTACCTGGCAGATGCTTGTGCCAAGTACGAAGTCAAGTGCCCGCCGCCCCACACC
Source organism: Poa pratensis (assembly GCA_947311845.1). Taxonomy (NCBI): domain Eukaryota; kingdom Viridiplantae; phylum Streptophyta; class Magnoliopsida; order Poales; family Poaceae; genus Poa; species Poa pratensis. The sequence continues at coordinate 35,699,295 of CAMZMU010000109.1, read as the reverse complement.
ACGGCTCGGCTGCTAGACAAGCTGGTCGGGCACTTCTTGGAGGAAGCGTGCTTGAACCCGACCTTCATCATCAACCACCGGAGATCATGAGCCCGCTGGCCAAGTCTCATAGGGACGAACAGTCGAGGCCAGGATTGACCGAAAGGTTTGAGCTCTTCATCAACAAGCATGAGGTGTGCAACGCCTACACGGAGCTAAACGACCCGGTCGTGCAGAGGCAACGGTTCCAAGAGCAGCTCAAGGATCGGCAGTCGGGCGATGATGAGGCTATGGCCATTGATGAAGGGTTCTGCACCTCACTTGAGTATGGGATGCCGCCCACCGGGGGGTGGGGTTTAGGGATTGATCGGCTTGCCATGTTGCTCACTGATTCACAAAACATCAAAGAGGTCCTTCTTTTCCCGGCCATGAAGCCTCAAGATTAATTATTTGGAATTCATAGAAAGGGTCGACCATATGTTATTTGGTTTCTCTTTTTTATGGCAGATAGTTCAATTTTTCCTACTTTGAAGCAACAGTCTGGTATTTCTTGCTATAAGGTCAAGTTCATTCGTTCTATCATGCTTAACTGAACAGTTAATCCTTTTTTTGTACTTATGCATGTATCGAGACATGTTAGATTCACAAAGTATCTAGGAGGTCCTTATTTTGCTTGGCATGAATCCTCAAGATTAGCTTTTACAAGACTGAAAACCATTGAAACGCTACCTTACCGTTTTTTTTTACTCGTTTTCTTACATGTGGGTCCCACCACGCAAACGAGTTACTCGTTTTGTCAGTTATCCTTACACGTGGGACCACCATGTCAGCAGTAGACGTTGTGTGTACTTAGTTTGAGGATTGGATGCCCTTTTTGTGTGGAGTTTCCCTTCTTTATCGCCCCTTCATTGATTCCTTTGTCCGACTAAACCGGAATAAAAACTTCATAGGTAAGGTTATTCCTTTTCTAACTCTAGTGTCTTCTAACAAAACATCCATAAAGGAAAAATGCCCTTACAAATGGGAAACCTTTGAGGTTAATTGTATCCAGCCCACAAAGGAAACATGAGTTATCATCTACGGCGGGACATATCATAGCTGTGTTTTGCCTATATTTTAAAAAGTACTTGAATTTGTGCAAGACACAATTGAAGAATTGAAGAGCATGTAGTTTTGGTCTTCTTGCTCATGACAAAGGGGGCAAAGAACGTCATTAGACCCATGCCGCGTTTGCACTTGGTCATCGCTAGGCCGTCTCCAACTGATAAAAGTTGCCAAATAATTTTTCCTTTTTTTTCCCGGCCTTGAAGCTTCAGAATTAGTTGAAGATGGGGTGTTGCTTTATGATATGTTTTTTCGTAGTCAGTCTTCTTTCAAATGCATGTTGATACTTGTCGCTGAGTGTTGGTCAATTTCGCATGTGTCATGTCCTTAATTTTCCTTTTTTTTCCTTTTGGATAATTTGAGTGTGTGCATTCTTTCTCTCTCAACTAGATTCTTGACTATGTGTTTTTTTACTATGTGTTGTTCTTGACACATGTTTTTGTATCAGGATAATATTTATATATTGTCATTTATCGAAAAATGTTATTGGTTTATCAACTTTAGGACATATAGTTGATTCATCTACATTGAAACAATGATGGATATAGATCAAGTTAATTCGTTCTATCAAATTTATACTATTATGAAAAAATTCGGACCTTGTGGTCGAGTTTGCAGTTTCTTCTTCGTATTGTACTTATCTATGTACCAATACATGTTAGATTCTGTTTACGTGTATTGCTGTGCGCATCGATTAATGCAGAGACCGGTGTATAATATATTTTCAAAAGAAGATCACTAGTGCTAGCTAGGTCTGGTTTGCCATGTAAGTATTTTAAATTGGGTTGTAAATTTGGCCTTTTAATACGATCAATGCTGATTTTTTTATCGACATGTGAATTATATCAGAATATTGTTTACAATTTGTCGGCTCTAGAATATTAGTCGCATGACCGATGTATGTGCACTTCCTATCTGCTGCTTCCTGTTGGGCAGCCAAATGTTGTGAATTTCTTTAGTCTCAATGTTGTACTCCATCCTTGCCACAATGTAGTGCATATAACCTTTTTCAAAGTCAAACGATATCATGTTTAACAAAGTTTAATGAGAAAACTATTTATATCTTCTAACATCAAATGTATGCATAACAAGACATTGATCGTGATGAATCTATTGTACTGATTGGGTATTCTAGGTGTTAATATTTTTTTCTACATACTTAGTCAAACTTCAAATGATTTGACTTTTATAAAATCTTATAAGTGAATGGTATTTTCAAAAGGGCAAAAAGAATCTCCATGTGTTATAGGTTGTCCATGTCATTCGCAAGCTTGATCGGATTACTACAGAAGCTAACAGAGACAAAGGTGGCAAGCAAACATGATAAAGCAACCACCCCTCGAGTCAATGAGGTTTCTGATATTTGCGCTTGGAGTTTTCTTGTATATAAAAGGTAGCTAGATAAAAACAGTTTGCTATTATTCTCCATTCATGGACGGACTACTCCCTCCGTTGCAAGCTTAGTTTTGTGCAAAATCAAACTATTCTAAGTTTGATCAATTTTATAGCAAAAAGTAGCAGTATCTATGACATAAATTAGTATATTATGAAGCAACATTTCAAAATGGATATCTCTATTACTATAAAAACCACAGTTGGTGATGATGGTATGCCTTCCATCTTTCATCCATGATCGTTCAATTTATATCTAACGGACATGAACACCCATGTTACACATTTGTAGATAACACCTTGTGTTCCTATCTCTCCCCCCACCTCATCCAACCACCTGAAAATAGGGAAAAGCCCATCGGAAAAAAAAGGAAAAGCGGTCGTGAGCGCGTGACAACCACCAGAACACCCGCCGGCAGCGTCGGAAAAGATATGGCACGGTGGCTGCCGCCGGTGCCGTCCTCCCCCGGAGCCTCTCGATGCCTCCCTCAGCTCCACCGCCCACCACAACTTCCCACCCCGTGTAACACCCCAATTTTCTTAAGCTTTGAATTGTGGTGTTAAGTTAGGATTTTCAGAAACAACAAAAACTTTTGTTTTATTTCCAGTCAACTCTTGCTTGGTAGTCTTAGTTGTCTTCTTTAGTTGTTGGTCTTGCTTGAAAATTTTTAGTAACCCCTTTATAAAAATTCCTCTAATTTAAATTTGAGTGATTTTGATCTTCATGGTTGTTAAAACATAGCAAATTAAGAGCCCTGGATTAAGCATCTCTTGTGTGGTTTTTGCAATGCACCTCGACCATCTTACTCCTTAAACATTCTACTTTTAGGTTATGCTCTGTTTGACCCTTTTAGAACTTGTTGGAGCACAATTGCATCTGTGTGTTTAGGGCTAACCAAAACAGTGACCATTTGGTCATTACCCACAACTTGCATTGTTTTAAAAATTCTTTTTTTTCACCTTTTAGGCTTGCAAATCTTTGCTTCACTCCATTTAGGTCACCCCTCTCTTGTTGGTGTGCAGCATTTGTGTTGCTCTTGTTTGGCATTAGTAGAAAAAGGAGCTTTTCTATTAGGATTAGATTAAAAAGGACCCTAAAACTACCCTAACCCTAATTCCTCCCCTCTCCAACGGCTCCCTTTTGCTGGAGTCAAAGGAGAAGACCAGCACCCCACCCCTGGGCCCACATGTCACTCACTCATCTCCCTCTCCACCACCCCTCTTCTCCACTCACCTCTCTTCTTTCTCCACCGTGGCCAATGGAACACCAGCCCCTCTCCTCCCACTGGCCAGGCCACGCCACTCCGACCACCTCCACCCTGGCTGCCTCCCACCGCCCATCTCAGCCACTGCCCATGCTCCATTTCCCCCCCCCCCTTCTCTCCCCTGTCCGAAAACATCACCAAAGAGGAGACAAAATCCCCAGCTCGACCCCGTGCCTCTCTGCTCTCCATTCTCCTCTCAGACCACGCCCACACACCCCCTCTCTCCACCCCAGACGCCCAGGCCGCTCCCGTGCCCTCTGCTGCTCGAGATCATCCGGGAAATCCGAAGGTTGCCGCCGACGAAACCAGGCCGTGCCGCCGTTTTACTCTGGCATTCCTCGCCATTTTCGGCCGTGGAGATTCCCCTCGTCGAGCCTAACTTTTCCCCCTTTTCGTTTTGCCCAGAGACTGCCGGAGACTCCGCCTCCATCCTCAACCCGAAGAACACGCCGTCGCCGTCGCCATGGACTCCGGCCACCCCAGCTGACGCCGTCCACATCCACGCCTCTCCCTCGACCCCCTCCTTCATCCCCAGCCCTCCCCAGCCGCATGCACAGGCCCTAGGTGAGCCCCTCGCCGTCGCCGAACTTCCCCGTCCTCGGTCGCCGTCGGGCGCGACGCAGCGAAGAAGAAGAACGTGAGCCGTTGATCGCGAGATCAACAGCCCAGTTCAAACCTCCCCCCGCGGGCTGTTCCCGCGCGCCGGATTGCGCAGCGCGGCGCAGATGGGCCGGCCCATCTCGCACGCGCGGCAGATCTGCGCTGGGCTCGGCCAGATCTGGCCCGAGCACGGCCCTTTTCTATTTTTTTTACTGCTTTTAATCTTTTATAGTTTCTGTTAATTGTTGATGTTTAGATTAAATCTTTTGTGGTGGATCTATACATGCTTGTTGGTTAGGAGTATTTTTAGTGGGTGCTGTGATGTTTTCTTAAACATGCAGATGTGAGTTTGCTCAAAAATATTTATTATATTTTGCATGGCATTAAATCATGTGGAAAATGTATTTTCTAGTGTTTTATTTTTAGCAGGAGCTAGGAGTATCCAAATTGAGTGAATCCAATTTCTACATAAAGCTAAAATCAATACTTTTCCATAGGATTTAACCTTGCATGCAGGGGGTTCCCAGAACTGGAGGTTTACTCCTTTTGGTTTTGAGACCAGTAGCATTTGTAGGATTTTTAATTCTTGTTTGGTGGTAGCTATTGATGCAAATCCAATTTCTATGGCTTGGTATGACTTCAAGGAGTACGGTGGTAAAAGGGTTTGATTTTAGGAACCTTATTCTAGGGTTTGTGCCTTTTTCTCCAAAACAGCAACTTTGCCTCTATTAAAAAGGTCATATTGCAATTGAATTGTTTTTAATTGCTTGTGTTTAGGATTGTTTTATATCTATGTCCAGAGGGTGTTTGTGTAATGAAATGCTTGCTGTCTTGTTTAAGTATTTTAGATTGTTGTCAACCCGCTTCTTAGCGTGACGATAGCTACGTTTAACTTTTCCGGTACAATAGAACCGCAAGAGGAGGAGCAGTACGTGGGAGCTGAACCCGTCTACGAGGAAGAGCAAGTCCAGGGACAATTTGCTGAGCAAGGCAAGCCACCTCACCATACCCTACTGAAATCCTATTATTTCATTAAAGCATGTTTTGTTTTCAAAATAAAATAATGCATGTTTTATTTCTTCTGTGGCACTTTGCCACTCAAAACTATTTTATAAAAGATTGTTTGGCCAAAGCTATCTACTAGAATATGATAGATGTTATAAAAATTAAGTCTTCACTTGAGAAGCCTTCTACTGAAGGCGCTATCAAGAAAATTATATTTTCTAGTAGTATATCCTTACATCCTTATCTCAAAACTATAGGATGGGAGCCTGGTCTTTGGTAAAATGTTTCCCGAGGAAAAACCCGAGTCGCTGGGAGCGATCGGCGAGAAAGTATTTTATAAAACCCATGTTGCTGGGAGCAAATGGAAGTGTTTATGAAAACCCGAAGTGCTGGGAGCATTCGGAGAGTTTATGAAAACCCGAAGTGCTGGGAGCATTCGGAGAGTTTATGAAAACCCGAAGTGCTGGGAGCATTCGGAGAGTTTGTGAAAACCCGAGCTGCTGGGAGCAGTCGGAGGTGGAGATGTTTTGAAAAACAAAGTACTGCCCTAGCGGCCGCCCGAACAATTAACCCGTGCAACCACACTACCTGATATGGGTAGGGCTTAGCCGGAAGCTTGTCCATTTTAGTACGGAAGGTCTCATACTTCTATAAGGGTTAGAGTCCCTCGAAGCCGGCTTGTCGTCTGTACGAGGCAATACACATGCGGATGGACCCACGCCGGATGATTACGTTGGGTCCCTGCCGTGGCGGTGTGGCGTCCTAAGAGAGACCAGGGGTCTAGTGGAGCACACGGTGCCGAGGGGAACAAACCTAGCGGGAGTCCTCTGTACTAGAGTGGATTAGTGGAAAGCTTTGATCATGTTATCCGAAACACCGCATACTGTCGTATGAGGACCGTGGCTGATCACGGCGGAATGACTGTTTGGTGTGGTGAAAGTGCACCACCTCTGCAGAGTGTAAAACTATTCGAATAGCCGTGTCCGCGGTCATGGACGGTTGGAAAGGCCCCGATCTAGGCGTATGGGCATTTTATGTTTTAAAAAGGAATTTTTTCGGCAAAGGAGAAAGGAGACATCAAGGAGGTACCTGGGAGGTACGGATTTTGGGCGAAGATGGTTGGTCTCGGGGAGTCAACCAGTCGGAACCCGGAAGAGTGAAAAGGGGCATCCCTATCCTAGTGTCCTTGAAAAGTTTTACAAAATGTTTTACAAAGAAGTGGAGATAGTTCCGGCGATCTCTACAAAGAGAATTCTATCTCTAAATGTTTCTTTTTAACAAAGATATAGAGATGTCGTATTCTCTATGTCTAAAGCATCGTTTACGAAAACTAAGACCTATAGTCCAATATAGCAGCTATCCCAGTTTTCGAAAACGTTTTATTTGCATTATCATGAAAACTTAAGCCTGGTGGTGGTCTTGCGAGTACGTAATTGTACTCATGGCTGTGTCCCTGGATATTCAAATGTCCAGATTTCTACGAGGAGGCCTATGCCGAGGAGGAGGAGTATGTCGACGACTACGCCGCTTAGCTGTCACCGGTCAACTGCACTTGTGGGTTGCGTCCGTTGGAGACGAGGGCCGACGCTAGCCACGAGCTTCCGCTGTATCGTAGTTAATTCCGTCCTGCGCGACGATGATTTGCAGACTTGGTCATGTGACCACTTGTGTTGTAAGACTTTTATTCGTACGACTTGAATGATGTAACTCTTGATACCATGTTGGTTATGTGATTGCGATGCACTGATCATTGGGATCGTGATCTATTTTACATAACGTGGGCTTCTCGGACCGGTGGTCTGAGGGGTCCTTACAGACTTGGTATCAGAGCCATCGTTGACCTTAGGAGACTTTAGCTAGGTTGGGCGTCGACGTCACGCAAAACTGTTTTTCCTTAAAAACTCTGGAGAGGTGTTTAAACTTGCGGAATATACTGCTGTATCCTCTCCCCTCTATTTTAACTACTATAAATAACTTTACTTGCATAAATTGTTTTACTTGTTGCTACTTAAAATTTTGCACACCGATCACTAATTAAACCTTCATTTAAAATTTTGTGTAGATGGCCGACGGGTTTACGACGAGTATCCAGCTGGGGGCGATACCTACCCCGGGAGTGACGCCGCTGTTCCAGACCGAGCTGCTTGCGTTGACCAGGCTTTTGGGGCGTCCACTTCCTGAGTTGCGTGGAGGACGCGCTCTGCCGTTAGTCGACGGGGAGATGTCCTGGAGGGTGAGGTGCACCCTTCGAGGCCCTCTTGTGCCACCGTTTGCGGAGGAGCTGACCGTGGAGGCCATCGAGCCCACCCAGACCGCAGCTACTGCGACCGTCCTGCAGCGGGCTCTCGCTCGCTTGGTGCACTTCCACAGCGCCGAGTTAGTCGGCACCCGCTTCGAGTACTTCGAGAGGCGCGACGACCAGGGCCACTCTATGCCCTGCGCCCCCACCCCATCTTTGGGCTGCACGTGGAGGACTTGGGGATCCTCCTGGAGCACACTCAGGATCGGCTGATCCACAGCCGTATGGAGAGCGACCTTCGCCGTATGCAGTACGTCGACGCGGAGAACCGCGTTACGGAGGCCGAGCAGGACACCGAGGCTGTGGAGGCCCAGCTCACGGAGACACTGGACAAGCTGAAGATTGCAGAGGAGAAGCTCAAGGCCACTGAGGAGCGCCTGAGAGGTCCCGTACCGCGCGCGGGAAGGAGCGGAAGGAGACCCGTCGCTTCGAGGCCCGTTTCAAGACCGCCCGGTACTGGCAGCTCAACCTCACGCGTAGGGTTGATGATCTTGAGGCGACCATTCAGCTACGTGACACCCGGATCGCCGAGTAGAGGAGGAGCTTGAGGAGTTGCGCAAGGAGAACGACGATCTCCTGCCCGACGACGAGGACCCGATGGAGGATATGGACATGGAGCCGGAGAGCGAGCAGGAGGACGACGACCTTCGCGACGACACCGACGCGGACTCGGAGCTAGTTCTGTCCCAGGAGGAGGACCCCGACGAGCCCCCTTACGACGGCGACGCACTCACTTCACCTGACGTCGCTGCCGCGGACGAGTAGCTACTTCGAGTAGTTCTTTTGAGTTAGGATCACCCTGTCGCGAGCTTGTTATGTGCGATCGAGTGACCTTGTTGTCATTAGTATGTGGTAGCCTTGATGGTTGTAAGGCGATTGTTGTGTTAGACTTTGTATTTGTGAACTCATGTGAGTCGTATCGAGACCCTATTATCGAGCTAGTTATCCCATTTGTGCCATGTGTTCTTGCTGCATTTGTATGATGTTCCTGTTTGCATGGTTGGCATGTTTTCTTTCTACCTCAAATGTTTTATTTATTATTTGTTTGGAGTTTTAATTCTGCCGTTTTCTAAACTTCAGTATGGCGAGAGATCCACCCCCACCACCCGAGCCCACTATGGCCCAGCTGATGCGCCTCTTCATGGAGGACCGTGAGGCCGCTCGTGCCGAGAGGACAGCGAACCTCGCCACACTGCAGCACCTGGCCCAGATTGCCGTCAATCCTAATGGTGGCAATGGCGGCAATGGCAATGAAGAAGGCCGTTCCAAGCTGCGAGACTTCCAGAACACTAATCCCCCGGTGTTCTCTCAGAGGGTGAATCCACTTGACGCGGATGACTGGATCCGCTCGATCGAGAACAATCTAGAGGTCGCCCATGTTGGCGACAATGAGAAGGTGGTCTATGCTACTCACTACCTCTCAGGTGCCGCCCGAGCATGGTGGGAATCAGTTAAGGCACTACTGCCTCAAGGTGAAGTTGTGACCTGGGAGGCTTTCAAGACCAAGTTTCAGAAGCGGTACGTGCCATCAGGTCAAGTCAGCATCATGCGAGAGAAGTTTCTGCGCCAAGCAGGGTGGTATGTCAGTGGGTGAGTATCTGGAGGAATTCACCACCTTGGCAAGGTATGCACCTGCCGACGTGGACACGGAGGACAAAAGGAAGGAAAGGTTCCTGAACGGCTGCATGATGAAATGCAGTGCATCCTGGTGGTGATGCCATTCAACGATCTGGAATCTTTGGCTGACGCCGCCATCATGATGGAGCACAAGCGTAAAGCTTCCTATGACAACCGCAAGCGCCGCCAGATGATGCAGCAAGGCAGTAGCAGTGGCAGCAACAACAACAACAACAACCAGCGCCTGCGCCTCACCCTTCACCTAGGCCTGCTTACATCCGCCACGACCTGCGTATCAGCCATCAAGACCCTCGTCATATGCACCCCGTCCGAGTTACCCCACTCGCCCACCTGTCCCTCGCCCAGGAGGCGGCTACAATCCTGGTCTCAATTTCACTCGGCCGCCAGCACCAAGACCCACCGGAGGATGCTTTGCCTGTGGACAGCCTGGGCATTTCTCAAGGGACTGCCCCACCAAGCAACCTGTTGATAATCGCCCCAATGCGACCAAGATGAACCAGGGATCAGTCCGACCCCCTGGAGGCAAGGCCCCGTACCCGAGGAAGGCAGGGCACGTGACAAGGGGACACTTGAATCACATCAGCGCTGAAGAGCCCAGGAGGCACCTGACCTAGTGATGGGTACGTTTCCTGTCAACTCCGTACCTGCTGCAGTTTTGTTTGATTCCGGAGCATCCCATTCTTTTGTCACCGAGCCGTTTGTTAAGAAAAGTGGGATGGTCCCAACTTTGATGAGTCGACCCATGTTGGTGCAAATTCCGGGAGCCACCACTAAGTCTAGCCTTTCGTGCAAAGAGGTGCCCGTAGAAATCCAGGGAGCCCGATTCCATGCTGACCTTGTGGTTTTGGGAAAACAAGGTATAGAAGTGGTTTTGGGAATGGACTGGATGGCAGTAAACCGTGGAGTTATAGACTGCAACACAAAAACTATCTCCCTCACCAGTCCGGAAGGAGTTGAGGTTGTGCACACATCTTCGATGCACTCCTTGTTAGGGCATTGTCACAAGAGTATAGCTAAGCCTGCCCTGGAGGAGGTGCCAATAGTTTGTGAGTATCCTGATGTGTTTCCCGAAGAGTTACCCGGTATGCCGCCTGATCGGGATATCGAGTTCATCATTGAGTTAGTCCCTGGAACTGGACCCATAGCTCAGAAGCCTTACCGTATGAATCCCCAAGAGTTAGAGGAATTAAAGAAACAGTTGGATGACATGCTTAGGAAAGGACTGATTCGCCCAGTGCCTCACCATGGGGATCTCCAGTGATTTTCGTGGATAAAAGAGACGGTACCACTCGCTTATGTGTGGACTACCGGAAACTGAACGACGTGACCATCAAGAACAAGTACCCTGCCCAAGATTGAGGATCTGTTTGATCAACTCAATGGAGCTCGAGTCTTTTCTAAGATCGATCTCCGCACCGGTTATCACCAGCTGAAAGTAAGGAGACCGACATCCCGAAGACAGCCTTCACCACTCGTTATGGGTTGTTTGAGTCGACCGTAATGACCTTTGGCCTGACCAATGCCCCGGCCTACTTCATGAATCTCATGAATAAGGTGTTCATGGATTATCTGGACAAATTCGTAGTGGTTTTCATCGATGACATCCTGATTTACTCCAAATCAGAAGAAGAGCATGAAGAGCACCTGAGATTGGTTTTAGGCACCCTTCGTGAACACCAGCTCTATGCCAAGTTTAGCAAATGTCAATTTTGGCTGAAGGAAGTGGCATTCCTTGGGCATGTTATCACGCCGGAGGATCGCCGTTGACCCCTCTCATATCAAGGCTATAGTTGAGTTCCCGACCCCCACCAACCAGACCGAAGTGAGATCTATCCTCGGAATGGCTGGGTATTACCGCAAGTTTGTCGAGGGATTCTCAAGTATTGCCAAACCCCTCACCCAGTTACTGAAGAAGGACAAGAAGTTTGAGTGGACTGACAAGTGTGAGGAGAGTTTCCAAGAACTGAAGAAGAGATTGACCACCGCACCCATCCTGACTATGCCTGATGTGACCAAGGATTTTGTCGTGTATTGCGACGCTTCCAAGCTTGGACTAGGTTGTGTCCTCATGCAAGAGGGCAAGGTAATCTCCTATTCCTCGCGACAACTCCGCAAGCACGAGCAGAATTACCCCACCCATGACCTTGAACTTGCTGCCGTGGTTCACGCACTTAAAGCCTGGCGCCACTTTCTGATGGGCAACCGTTGTGACATCTACACTGACCACAAGAGCCTGAAGTATATCTTCACCCAACGGGAGTTGAATATGAGGCAGCGTAGATGGATAGAGCTCATTAAAGACTATGACCTAGACATCCATTACCACCCTGGAAAAGCCAACGTCGTAGCCGATGCCCTTAGTCGACAGCCATGCTCTTTCAACACCATGATCAAGACCCGGCAACCAGCACTCTGGGAAGAACTGGACAAGATGGGGATTGAAGTGGTTAGTTATGGAGCTGTGGATCAACTCATGTTGCAGCCAACACTTTGGGATCAGATCAAGAAAGCCCAGAAGGGTCACAAGAGTATCGAAGGCATCAAGCGTAGAATGGCGAAGGAAGAAGTCCCCGGTTTCACCATCGATTCCGAGGGTACTCTCTGGTATGAAGGCCGCATCTGCGTGCCGTCTGACCATGATTTGAAGCAGCTAATTATGAAAGAAGCCCACGAGACTTTGTACTCCATCCACCCCGGTGGAACCAAGATGTACCAGGACCTCAAGGAGAAATTTTGGTGGCACGGCATGAAGCGAGAGATTGCATTCTTCGTTCAGAACTGTGACATCTGTCAGAGAGTCAAGGCCGAACATCAACGGCCCGCCGGATTACTCCAACCTCTCAAGATACCCGAATGGAAGTGGGATGAAGTTGGTATGGACTTTATCACGGGGTTACCCCGGTCCAACCGAGGCACGATGCCATTTGGGTCATTGTGGACCGACTCACCAAGGTTGCACATTTCCTTCCAGTTACCACCAGATACCGATCTGACCAGTTAGCCGACTTACATGTCCCGTATCGTCAGTCTTCATGGGATACCCAAGACGATTGTGTCCGATAGAGGAACCCAATTCACATCTCGTTTCTGGACTAAACTTCATGAAGAACTAGGGACAAGCTCTTTTTCAGCACCGCTATCACCCTCAGACGGGACGACAGACAGAGAGTCAATCAAATCCTTGAGGATATGCTTAGAGCCTGTGTTAGCTTACGGATCCAAGTGGGAGATTGCCTGCCGTTCGCTGAATTCTCCTACAATAACAGTTACCAAGCCAGTCTGAAGATGGCCCCATTCGAAGCCTTGTACGGACGTAAATGCCGTACCCCCTTAAACTGGTCACAGACAGGAGATAGTCAAGTTTTTGGAGTTGATACCCTGCGAGAAGCTGAAGAACAAGTTCAATTAATCCGTGATCGTCTTAAGGCCGCTCAGTCCAGACAGAAGAGTTACGCTGACTCCAAGCGGCGTGACTTATGCTTCAAGACCGACGACATGGTGTACCTGCGGGTTACTCCACTCAAAGGAATGCAGCGATTCCATGTCAAGGGAAAACTCGCACCGAGGTACATCGGACCCTTCCGAGTCAACGGGAGGCGCGGAGAAGTATCTTATCAGCTGGATTTACCCCCTCACCTGTCCGAGTTTCACGACGTGTTCCACGTATCACTACTCCGAAAGTGTCTGCAAGTCCCTGGCGCTACACACTCATATCAGGAGGTGGATCACCACACTATTGACCTTAACCATGACCTCACCTACCGGGAACGACCACTCCGTGTGCTAGCTGAAGATGTGCGTGTGACCCGTAGACGCAAGATCAGATTCCTGAAAGTCCAGTGGAGCAACCACTCAGAAGAAGAAGCCACTTGGGAGCGCGAAGATTACCTGGAAAAGGAATTCCCTGGTTTCCTTTCCTCTTCAACTCCGGAATCTCGAGGACGAGATTCTCCTAAGGGGGGAAGGTCTGTAACACCCCAATTTTCTTAAGCTTTGAATTGTGGTGTTAAGTTAGGATTTTCAGAAACAACAAAAACTTTTGTTTTATTTCAGTCAACTCTTGCTTGGTAGTCTTAGTTGTCTTCTTTAGTTGTTGGTCTTGCTTGAAAATTTTAGTAACCCTTTTATAAAAATTCCTCTAATTTAAATTTGAGTGATTTTGATCTTCATGGTTGTTAAAACATAGCAAATTAAGAGCCCTGGATTAAGCATCTCTTGTGTGGTTTTTGCAATGCACCTCGACCATCTTACTCCTTAAACATTCTACTTTTAGGTTATGCTTTGTTTGACCTTTTAGAACTTGTTGGAGCACAATTGCATCTGTGTGTTTAGGGCTAACCAAAACAGTGACCATTTGGTCATTACCCACAACTTGCATTGTTTTAAAAATTCTTTTTTTCACCTTTTAGGCTTGCAAATCTTTGCTTCACTCCATTTAGGTCACCCCTCTCTTGTTGGTGTGCAGCATTTGTGTTGCTCTTGTTTGGCATTAGTAGAAAAAGGAGCTTTTCTATTAGGGTTAGATTAAAAAGGACCCTAAAACTACCCTAACCCTAATCCTCCCCTCTCCAACGGCTCCCTTTTGCTGGAGTCAAAGGAGAAGACCAGCACCCCACCCCTGGGCCCACATGTCACTCACTCATCTCCCTCTCCACCACCCCTCTTCTCCACTCACCTCTCTTCTTTCTCCACCGTGGCCAATGGAACACCAGCCCCTCTCCTCCCACTGGCCAGGCCACGCCACTCCGACCACCTCACCCTGGCTGCCTCCCACCGCCCATCTCAGCCACTGCCCATGCTCCATTTCCCCCCCCTTCTCTCCCCTGTCCGAAAACATCACCAAAGAGGAGACAAAATCCCCAGCTCGACCCCGTGCCTCTCTGCTCTCCATTCTCCTCTCAGACCACGCCCACACACCCCTCTCTCCACCCCAGACGCCCAGGCCGCTCCCGTGCCCTCTGCTGCTCGAGATCATCCGGGAAATCCGAAGGTTGCCGCCGACGAAACCAGGCCGTGCCGCCGTTTTACTCTGGCATTCCTCGCCATTTTCGGCCGTGGAGATTCCCCTCGTCGAGGCCTAACTTTTCCCCCTTTTCGTTTTGCCCAGAGACTGCCGGAGTCTCCGCCTCCATCCTCACCCGAAGAACACGCCGCCGCCGTCGCCATGGACTCCGGCCACCCCAGCTGACGCCGTCCACATCCACGCCTCTCCCTCGACCCCCTCCTTCATCCCCAGCCCTCCCCAGCCGCATGCACAGGCCCTAGGTGAGCCCCTCGCCGTCGCCGAACTTCCCCGTCCTCGGTCGCCGTCGGGCGCGACGCAGCGAAGAAGAAGAACGTGAGCCGTTGATCGCGAGATCAACGGCCCAGTTCAAACCTCCCCCCGCGGGCTGTTCCCGCGCGCCGGATTGCGCAGCGCGGCGCAGATGGGCCGGCCCATCTCGCACGCGCGGCAGATCTGCGCTGGGCTCGGCCAGATCTGGCCCGAGCACGGCCCTTTTCTATTTTTTTTACTGCTTTTAATCTTTTATAGTTTCTGTTAATTGTTGATGTTTAGATTAAATCTTTTGTGGTGGATCTATACATGCTTGTTGGTTAGGAGTATTTTTAGTGGGTGCTGTGATGTTTTCTTAAACATGCAGAAGTGAGTTTGCTCAAAAATATTTATTATATTTTGCATGGCATTAAATCATGTGGAAAATGTATTTTCTAGTGTTTTATTTTTAGCAGGAGCTAGGAGTATCCAAATTGAGTGAATCCAATTTCTACATAAAGCTAAAATCAATACTTTTCCATAGGATTTAACCTTGCATGCAGGGGATTCCCAGAACTGGAGTTTTACTCCTTTTGGTTTTGAGACCAGTAGCATTTGTAGGATTTTTAATTCTTGTTTGGTGGTAGCTATTGATGCAAATCCAATTTCTATGGCTTGGTATGACTTCAAGGAGTACTGTGGTAAAAGGGTTTGTTTTAAGGAACCTTATTCTAGGGTTTGTGCCTTTTTCTCCAAAACAGCAACTTTGCCTCTATTAAAAAGGTCATATTGCAATTGAATTGTTTTTAATTGCTTGTGTTTAGGATTGTTTTATATCTATGTCCAGAGGGTGTTTGTGTAATGAAATGCTTGCTGTCTTGTTTAAGTATTTTAGATTGTTGTCAACCCGCTTCTTAGCGTGACGATAGCTACGTTTAACTTTTCCGGTACAATAGAACCGCAAGAGGAGGAGCAGTACGTGGGAGCTGAACCCGTCTACGAGGAAGAGCAAGTCCAGGGACAATTTGCTGAGCAAGGCAAGCCACCTCACCATACCCTACTGAAATCCTATTATTTCATTAAAGCATGTTTTGTTTTCAAAATAAAATAATGCATGTTTTATTTCTTCTGTGGCACTTTGCCACTCAAAACTATTTTATAAAAGATTGTTTGGCCAAAGCTATCTACTAGAATATGATAGGTGTTATAAAAATTAAGTCTTCACTTGAGAAGCCTTCTACTGAAGGCGCTATCAAGAAAATTATATTTTCTAGTAGTATATCCTTACATCCTTATCTCAAAACTATAGGATGGGAGCCTGGTCTTTGGTAAAATGTTTCCCGAGGAAAAACCCGAGTCGCTGGGAGCGATCGGCGAGAAAGTATTTTATAAAACCCATGTTGCTGGGAGCAAATGGAAGTGTTTATGAAAACCCGAAGTGCTGGGAGCATTCGGAGAGTTTATGAAAACCTGAAGTGCTGGGAGCATTCGGAGAGTTTGTGAAAACCTGAGCTGCTGGGAGCAGTCGGAGGTGGAGATGTTTTGAAAAACAAAGTACTGCCCTAGCGGCCGCCCTAACAATTAACCCGTGCAACCACACTACCTGATATGGGTAGGGCTTAGCCGGAAGCTTGTCCATTTTAGTACGGAAGGTCTCATACTTCTATAAGGGTTAGAGTCCCTCGAAGCCGGGTTGTCGTCTGTACGAGGCAATACACATGCGGATGGACCCGCGCCGGACGATTACGTTGGGTCCCTTGCCGTGGCGGTGTGGCGTCCTAAGAGAGACCAGGGGTCTAGTGGAGCACACGGTGCCGAGGGGAACAAACCTAGCGGGAGTCCTCTGTACTAGAGTGGATTAGTGGAAAGCTTTGATCATGTTATCCGAAACACCGCATACTGGCGTATGAGGACCGTGGCTGATCACGGCGGAATGACTGTTTGGTGTGGTGAAAGTGCACCACCTCTGCAGAGTGTAAAACTATTCGAATAGCCGTGTCCGCGGTCATGGACGGTTGGAAAGGCCCCCGATCTAGGCGTATGGGCATTTTATGTTTTAAAAAGGAAATTATTTTCGGCAAAGGAGAAAGGAGACATCAAGGAGGTACCTGGGAGGTACGGATTTTGGGCGAAGATGGTTGGTCTCGGGGAGTCAACCAGTCGGAACCCGGAAGAGTGAAAAGGGGCATCCCTATCCTATTGTCCTTGAAAAGTTTTACAAAATGTTTTACAAAGAAGTGGAGATAGTTCCGGCGATCTCTACAACAGAGAATTCTATCTCTAAATGTTTCTTTTTAACAAAGATATAGAGATGTCGTATTCTCTATGTCTAAAAGCATCGTTTACGAAAACTAAGACCTATAGTCCAATATAGCAGCTATCCCAGTTTTTGAAAACGTTTTATTTGCATTATCATGAAAACTTAATCCTGGTGGTGGTCTTGCGAGTACGTAATTGTATTCATGGCTGTGTCCCTGGATATTCAAATGTCCAGATTTCTACGAGGAGGCCTATGCCGAGGAGGAAGAGTATGTCGACGACTTCGCCGCTTAGCTGTCACCGGTCAACTGCACTTGTGGGGTTGCGTCCGTTGGAGTCGAGGGCCGACGCTAGCCACGAGCTTCCGCTGTATCGTAGTTAATTCCGTCCTGCGCGACGATGATTTGCAGACTTGGTCATGTGACCATTTATGTTGTAAGACTTTTATTCGTACGACTTGAATGATGTAACTCTTGATACCATGTTGGTTATGTGATTGCGATGCACTGATCATTGGGATCGTGATCTATTTTACATAACGTGGGCTTCTCGGACCGGTGGTCTGAGGGGTCCTTACACCCCGCCTCCCCCTTCCCCATCTCCTCCATTGCCGACCTCGCCAGGCATGCCGCCGACGTTGTCCCTCCGCCAGTGCCTCTCCCGCCTCCTTCTCTTCCAAAGCAGTGCCGCCGCACAACAACACCATCACTTCCCTCTCCTCCCCTCCATCCCCTCTGCCCCCTCCCCCGTCTCCTCCCAAGCCGGGCTCGACAGGCACGCCGGTGGCCCTATCCCTCCGCCAGCGCATCTCCTAACTCACCAATTCCAGTGTTGCCGGCAAAACGAATTTTAGAGTTTTGTATCACGTGTTTTCTTGGTGTAGAGATGCCAATGATGGACGATGGCAAGGTGAGGATTTACGCGGAGTTGGGCATCCCCAAACGAGCAGAACATCTTGTCGTGAGGAGACATGCTCGAGGATGGCCTGCCCAGAGATCTGTGATGCGGGCACACTCCAGCTGCACCTCTAACCTCCTAATGTTGGCCAGTGATTCTTTTTGCGTCATGATATTATTCTAGGACACGATTTGCATTATGAATAAGCAAGTACGCAACTTGTGCAGTATACTATCACTGTTAGTGTATATGGGTGGCAATCTGATATACAAAAAAAATCATATCACGTAAAACAAATACTTGATTAAATCTAAATTGTCCCTGATGGAATTATTTATAAATGTGATGAATAATGATACCTTTCCTTTATTCAAGATCCTTATAAGGGTAAAAATAAATAATGACCGTGGCAACGCACGGGCATTCAACTAGTAGTGATATTAATTTGGTGTTGAAATTTTGCTACTTTTTTTTTCTATAAAGTTGGTCAAACTTAACAATGTTTAACTTAAGACAAAGGTAAAATTACTTTAATCTGGGACTGAGGGAGTAAGTAGTATGTTTGCACTGGGGCTGATGTTTTCACCACAGTCGTGGTTTCTGAGGGGCGCATGGCCCACGAACGACCGGAATCTGCCTGCAGTCTTAGGGGATCAACGAGCAACCACCATTTGCGGCCACCTTGATAGAATGATAGCCATATCTATGTTGGCACCAATTCCAACGATACTATAAAATTGTGAAAATTTGTTTCAATAAGATTAGGGACGATCTTCAGTTTAAAATAGATACTTCAGTTCAAAATTATGATAATTGTGAAAAATATTTAAATAAGATTACGAACATATGTCAATTGTACGTACCTGATGACAGCAGGGCCACGAGGGCAAGCGCAGTCTTGGAGAACACCTTCATCCGGCCTGGTGTGCTCCTGGCAGGTGCTCCGAGCGACCTAGTGTCTATATGCTGAGAGGGCTGGCTTGGCATTATTATAGTGGACATATATGCTTACACGTTTTTTCTTTCTTACCGTTTTAATCTTTTAAACACAATTAATTGCCGATGCTTTATCTGGTACTCAATCTGTTTTGGTTCGGAAGACCAGACAGATTTTCAAGATATTTCGAATATGCAAGGCAGGAGATATTTAATTACTAAATCCGCCCCTGAAACCAATTTCCCGGATTATTTCCAAAAACTAGGCAGTTGATTGGCGAGCAAAACATATGCCACAATCGACAAATTAACCGACCCGGCGATCAATTGTTTTATTTTTTTATTTTTGAGAACTCTCCGATCAAATTCTTGGTATTTGCCTAACGCGGGAGCAATTTGCCCAGCCCACCCATCCATTGCCCGGCCCAGTAAATTTCTCTCACCGGTTTAGGGGAGTTTGTACAAATTTCCGACCGGTTTTGTAGGTTTTGCCCCTTTTTTCTTAGTTTTTTCTGTTCGCTTTGTTCTGTTTTTTTTCTTTTCTTATTTTTCTCAGTTTTTTAAATGTTCATGTTGTTTTTAAGAAAACTTAACGGTAATTTCAAAATGGTCATGGTCTACCCAAAATGACTTTTATGAGATTTACAAAATATTTCACCGTTTAGAACAATAGTTCACAGTGTTGAAAAACATTTCATGGGTTTTTTTAATAAAGCTTTAAATAATATTTTTATAGGATTTGAAAAAATGTTCACTGGTATAAAACAATTCATGATTTTTCTAAAATACTAACCTGTTTCAAAAGATGTTTTTAAATCAATAAACTAATATATAATACGAACTTTCACAAATAAAAAATAACATTACTACCTCCGATCCATATTAGTGGGCACAACTTTATCTAGATACACATGTATCTAGTCTAAATACTTAACTAGATACATATGAATTTAGACAAAGCTATGCCCACTAATATGGATCAGAGGGAGTACCATTTTTTCCCGGCCGCATTCGAAGCAGCCCATGAAGTAGCGCTTCAGGCGGAAGCAGACCACTCTTGCGTAGGCCCAAAAAGAATAGCTCTCCGATCGACCCACTATAATCTTTTGTTGGGTGTTGAAATTTTTTTTGTGGGCTTTGTGCATCTTATTATGCAAAGGCAGGGTGTAACTATTTTGTTCTATCGCCCTGATATGACCATTGAGTAAATACATAATGCCTTTATCGAAAGAATTTCCTAAAAATCTAACGATCATTTCCTGTTTTATACAACACCTGTATGTAACATGTAATTCCATGTCCCTTATCGTCACACTAAAACATACGAGGTTTAGAGATTAGCTGTTTTAATTGTTGGTTCTTAACCATGACTATGATGCGAAATTGCGAATGGAGAACGCCGAGAGAAAGGGGACGTGTCGAGGCAGCACTCCAAAATGTCAAAAATATTGGTGCGCACATGGATGCGCAGTACAAATCTGCCAACCGTGTCTGCTGCATCCTATAGGGCAGGCAAATGTTCTCAATTTGTTCAGTATTAACGTTGTACATTAAACGAATTGTATTCTCAAAAGGACAAAAGACACCTACACCGGCCATGTCATTCGCAAGCTCGATCGCTTTACTACACCAGCTAACGAGGAAAAGAAGGCAAGAGCAACAAAACCTTTATTTCAAGATGCTGTGGTCAGACGTAAACATGATAAAACAACTGCCCCTCGAGTCCATGAATGTTCTGACAATTTTGCATGGAGTTTTCATGTATTCCAAACGTAGCTAGACCAAAATAGTATTCTCATTGTTCTTAATTCATCGAAGAATTAAGTGGCAAGTTGCTTAATTTCGTAGAGATGGAATACAATATGTGCACTGGCACCCTCCAGAGACACAGTCGCCGACCGCACCGAGGCCGACGTTGCTTTGACAGTCGTGGAAACATTTCTTCGGGTCGCATGGCCCAGGAGCAACCGGAAATTGCCTGCAGTCTTCAGGGGTCAACAAGCCACCACCATCCGCGGCCACCTTGATCGCCACATCTAAGTTTGTACAAGAAAATTTTGAAGATTTATTAGAAGGTTATAGATGATTTTCCATTCAAAATTGATCTTTGATCGAGGAAGAACATATGCCAATTGTACATACCTGAGGACAGAAGGGCTACGAGGACGAGCGCAAGGAGTAGCGTCTTGGAGAAGAGCTTCATCCTGGCAGGTGCTCTGAGCGACCTAGTGTCTATTTGCTGAGAGGTTATTCTAATCTTTGCACTGTGTATGATCGCAGCCTGCCCTGTGAAGAGGGCTTTGGCATGGCTTTTATAGCGGGCATGTATGCTTACACGTCCTTTATTTCCTTCCGTTTTCATATTTTAAATACAATTAATTGCCGATGTTTTATTTGGTTGTCAATCTGTTCTGGTTTGGAAGGACAAAAAGATTTTCGAATATGCAAGGAAAGAGATATTTAATTTCCCTAAATACGCCCCAAAAATTAATACCCCGGATTACTTCCCTATTGACTCGGAATTTGATTGGCTAGGAAAACAAATGCCATGTGCCATTTATTTTCCTCCCATATCCATGGGATTTGGCCTTCCGGCCTTGGACAGTAGTATATGTACCATGTAAAGCTCATATAGTAGTACAGTCTCCGTAAATCAATGGATTTAGATGCAATTTATACATTTAACTATAAATTAAGATATATATATATACAGAAATAAACGTCATTATTTTCGTTATGATAAGTTTGCATAATAAAATTTTCGTAAACCATAACGAATATATGTTCACAAAAAATTCATAACTTTCTACCATACATGCTCACAAAAATATGGGTGAAAGATAACTACTATTAGAGAACGTATCAATTATTATATTATTCAATGAATGAAGGGATCGTAGTTACTATGGCGTACTCCTTCCGTCCGGATATATACTTAGATTTATCTAAATTTGGATGTATGAATATATTAAACATTGATAGGGAAATCAATTACCAGTATTTCCGACAGAGGGAGTACCTTGTAGTGGAAATCGGAAGAACCTTTGGCAAGTGCAACACAAAGTGCAAGTACAACCGGACAAGACATTGTCGTGGACCGGTGTAAATTTGATATAGTGGCCGATGTAGCCACTGTTCCGAGCCATGCCGAACTTTAAGACCTCGACGCATGTCTTGTTGGCGCCGCTCAGAGGGATTAAAATTGGCACTGGTGATCGAGAAGGGGCTATATGTGCAATTTTTTTAAAAGACCAAGTTATTAATACATAAATATCGGATTTCCTCGCACCACGACTCCCCATCCCCCAAATTTGCAGTAACGACACAACAGAGTGGACATCTCAAGGCAGCAATCCACGAGGTCCTAACTATTAGTGGCATCGCCGATGCATCCACTGTTCAAATCTGCGGTGTATCGTGTGTGTTGCTTCCTGCTAGGCAGCCAATTTTTTTTGATAAAGGGATTATATTATTATTAAGAAGATACAGATTACGCCAAGCCTCTACACCAACATAATATCAAGAGCTAGTCGAGACATTAAGAATGCACATAGCCAAAAGAAGAAAAAAAAAGACCCTGCCAAGTGATCAACAACTCGCAACAGGTAGACCTAACAACCACCAATGGAAACATCATGATAAAAAGAGGTTCTACAAAAGCACGCCTCTAAAAAGGGAACAATACACAAGCGTTGTCGTCGCTCAATCTAACCAAAAGATCATATCATATGCTTTCGCCCTAGAGAAAGTCCAATCTCTCCAGACAATGCCTTCAACAAGGATCTTCCATTGCCAAGTACAACCAATGTAGCTCAGTCCGGGTTTTCACCCTAGAAATCAAGGCTCGATCCTCGAAGAAATCACCCAGTGCTGCCGCCCCCACTTGCCGAGGACGCTGCTGCAAATCACCAATTATCGGGCTCACTGCCGTCATGTGTACGGTTTTCACGTGGACATCGCCTCAAAAGCGAAACCGTAATGGCATAATGACTGTAAAGAGTTATCGTCGCATCCGAAACACAGCCTCAACCATCATATCGAACTCGACATGAGCAATCAAAACATTCTATCCTTTCGAGCATAATCGCGTTGATATTCCCCGCCTTTGTCAGCACCATGATCGTAGCGATGTGCCCGATGGTGTCGAGGTCGACTAAGCGAGGTTTCACAATGGGACACCTCAAAACCTCTAAGGCTAAGATATTGGTCACGCACTACCGGATCCCTTCAATCCAAAGGTCTAGGAGCACATTGCGCATGTCCATGAAGACCACAAGCGAGGATGATCCAGAACTTGGGTAGACAATCGACGCTTCCGGCGATGAACCAGTGCCTGAAGCCCCATGATTTAGCATCAGACTCGCAGGCATAACCCACCGGCCAGGAGGCACCATCAGCTCAAATCAGCGATCGATGGCGGTCCCGGGGGCTACTGGATGCGGCCAACTTGAGACAACCAACGGCGGCCCGACATCACGGCCTCAAGGGCGTCCGGATGTAGTCGGCGGCATCCTCAAGGGCGGCTTGATGCAACCAGACCGGGGGTAACCAGCGGCGGCCAGATCGGAGGAGACGGGGTGGACGCGCAGATGACCACTAGGGCCTGGAAAAAGAAGAAACATCTTATTGGGGGCAGGCCACCGCCGTCATCCTCTCATGGGCAGCCTCCTCCGGTGACGGCAGGGTGGGCAGAGCTTCGGATCGGGGAGCTGTGGGATGGTGGCGTGAGGGCCTCCGGAGTCGCCCTAGAAGCGACCCGGCCGGTAGGCGTGTTCTGTTCAGGTGCTAGCCCAATGTTTGTTGATAAAATGTCCTCAATTGCTTAAGTACCACGTTGTATATTAAATAAGTTGTGCTGTCAAAAGGTCGAAAGGCACCTACGTGGAGTAGTTGGTCCATGTTCACAAGCTCAATCAATTTACCTAGTCGAGATAAAGGAGGCGAGAGATGATAAACAGTATTGACAAAAACTGTATTCTCACGCATTATTCTTAACTAATTAAGTGCCCACACATTGCTGCGTATCATCTATTTCTCTTTCCCTCAGATTTTGCTTTTGATAGACTATGTCTATTGGTTGTACCATCACTACCGAATATTAACAAACTTATACTTAAGTGCCAAAAGAAAAATGGTTGTTTTTACTCCCTTATTACTTAACACTCTCTTCATTTCTCCCAAAAAAAGGTGTATTATTTGATACATAGCAATGCAAGGGTTAGGACGAGTTCGGATAATTAGACGGCCAGAAACGATCACATCTGGATTCTAATCATGGCAACACCTACTCGAAATAGGCTTTCGTTTCGCTTTATAAATAAATGCACAAACGGTCAAACTGCCCTAACCACACTAAATTAGGACACAGCTAGCTATTACCCGGGACAAACAAAAAATTGTGACTATATTTTTAAAATTCATGGACGAACACAAAATCAAGTATTGTCATTATTCCTAGTACAAGATCTGCTTAGATCTTTGTTGTAAAAAATAAAAAAATACAAGATCTGCTTAATTTCGTAGAGACGGAATACAATACGTGCACTGGCATCCTCCAGAAACACAGTCGCCCACAGAACCAGGGCCGATGTTGGCTTGACAGTCATGGTAACATTTCTTCGCGTCGCATGGCCCAGGACCAGGAGCGACGGGAGTCTGCCTGCAGTCTTGAGGGATCAACGTGCCACCATCATTCGCCGTCACCTTGATAACCACATCTATGTTTGAACAAATTACACCGCCATAAAAAATTGTGAAGATTGATTAGTGTTAGATAATCTAGTTGTTTTCGTCAGGTTTCAGTTAGGTGTCATTTTTCAGTTAAAAGTTCAGCTAAGTTGTAGGGTTTTAGGTAGACTAGTTTGAGTCTGTTTCTTGACCCGATCTTTGCATTGTAAGTGCGATCGCCTGGACGTGGGATGGCACGTCCGTTGTGGGCATCGTGTGAGCACACACGATCGATTTCCCTTTCGTTATAAGCAATGAGAAAACGGAGAAAAGCTGCAAGTTGTACGCGGCACAAACACTGTCTTCTACCTCTGAATTTTTCTGAAGTTCGCGAGAGAGAGAGAGGGACAGGCCACAATTAGAACATTATATAAGTATTTCCATTCAAAATAGTTCATTGATCTAGGAAGAACAGAAGGAATTGTACGTACCTGTGGACAGTAGGGCCACGAGGGCAAGAGCAAGGAGTAGCCTCTTGGAGAATAGCTTCATCTTGGGGTGATCCCGGCAGGTTATCTGCAGTCTTGGGATAATCTATGCAAATGATGCTGGCAATGTACGCTGGGACGAGGGTTTGACATGACTTTTGTAGGGGATTACCGGGAGAGCGATACCGGAAATTAATGTGGGCCTAGATTATACGGGATTTGATATGGCTGTTTGATTCCTTGCCAATCGGCTGCAGGGTGTATTGGGAGAGTAATTTCCACATGGTCTTTGAAATGAAAGGAAAGAAACAGTAAAAATACATAAAAGGAAAAGAACAAGAAACGAAAAAGGAACATGAGGAAAACGAAAAAAATAACGTAAATGGCCAGCCCATGTGGAAAGGTTACTGCGGGCGAGGCGGTGCTCCAGCTCGCAGCAAGAGATATATAGTGCTCGCGTGACCCACTATATTTTCTTGGCCGTTTGTCGAACTATTTTTTTTGGGTTGTGTGCATCTTGTTGTGCAAAGACCCGATGTAACTATTTTGGTTCTACCTCCTTGTCCTTGATATAACCTTTGAGTTAATAAAAAAATCCTTTATCAAAAGAAACTTAAAAAAAATTAACAATCATCTCATGTTTTATACGAACACTAGTAACCTGTATTTCAGCCTCTTATCCTTCCACTAAAACATACTGTATGTGGTTTATAGATTGGGCGCGTCTATAGCACAGTCGACTGAGATTTAATTAAATCTCAGTCGTTTCCGCTGCTACTCACGCACGGCGTGACGTGTTTGTCTTTCCTTTTTGATTTTGTCCGGCCAAGTTCTTGTGTTATTTTTTTTCTTTGTTACCTTTCCTGCGTTGGGTTGGGCTCTGTAGGTCATTGTCGTCTTGACATTGGGCTTTCATGATTGATTTGCCTTGGGCTTCAAACCATGCAACAGGCCGACAAAACAAGCAAAATGTTGATTAAATTACAATCTGCTTACCTACTACGGGAGTTGTCTAAAAAAAGATGAAACTAGAAATTAATTTCAAAGTGATGAATAAAAAATGAACATTACAAAATTCCCAGTTGCGACTAGGATGGAACATGTGCGCAGTAAAAAATATATTTGCACCTAGCATGCAACTGGTAACTAATTTTGTGAACAAAAACGAACATTAAAAATCCCCAGTTGCGACTAGATTGCAACTGGTGTGCACTAAAAATTATCAGTTGCGGTCAGGATGTAGCTAGGAACTAATTTTCAAATTGGTGAATAATAAAAAAGATTGAAAAAACACTAGTTGCGTCTAGGATGCAACTGGTGAAATGAAAGTTGCGGCTAGTGTGCAACTAGAAATTAATTTCCAAAATGGTGAATCAAAAATGAAAATAAAAAAGTTAACAGTTAGGATGCAACTGGTGAAATGAAAGTTGTGGCTAGTGTGCAACTAGGAATTAATTTCAAAAATGGTGAACATAAAACAAACATAAAAAATCCCTAGTTGCGACTAGGATGCAACTGGTGCACACTAAAAAAATGTGAGTTGCACCTAGCATGCAACTGGGAATTAATTTGGTGAACACAAAACAAACATAAAAAATCCCTAGTTGCGACTAGGATGCAAGTGGTGCACACTAAAAAATGTCAGTTACGGTTAGGATGTAACTGGGTACTAATTTTCAAATTGGTGAATAATAATAAAAATATTGAAAAAAAACCCAGTTGCGTCTAGGATGCAACTAGTGAAATAAAAGTTGCGGCTAGCGTGAAACTCCGAAATAATTTTCAAAATGGTGAACAAAGAATGAACATTACAAAATTCCAAGTTGTGACTAGGATGCAACTAGTGAAATGAAAGTTGCGGCTAGCGTGCAACTAGGAATTAATTTTCAAAATGGTGAATAAAAAACGAACATTACAAATTTCCAGTTGCGATTAGGATGCAACTGGTGCACACTAAAAAAAGTCAGTTGCAGCTAGCATGCAACTGAGAATTAATTTGATAAACATAAAACAAACATTGTAAATCCCTCGCTGCGACTATGATGCAAGTGGTGCACACTGAAAAATGTCAGTTGCGGTTGGGATGTAACTGGGAACTAATTTTCGAATTGGTGAATAATATAAAAATATTGAAAAAAAACCAGTTGCGTCTAGGATGCAACTGGTTAAATGAAAGTTGCGGCTAGCGTGAAACTCCGAAATAATTTCCAAAATGATGAACAAAGAATGAACATTACAAAATTCAAAGTTGCGACTAGGATGCAACTGGTGAAATGAAAATTGCGGATAGCATGCAACTAGGAATTAATTTTCAAAATAATGAATAAAAAATGAACATTATAAATTTCCAGTTGCGATTAGGATGCAACTGGTGCACACTAAAAAAAGTGAGTTGCACCTAGCATGCAACTGGGAATTAATTTGGTGAACATAAAACAAACATCAAAAATCCCTAGTTGCGACTAGGATGCAAGTGGTGCACACTAAAAAATGTTAGTTACGGTTAGGATGTAACTGGGAACTAATTTTCAAATTGGTGAATAATACTAAAAATAAAAAAAAAAACCAGTTGCATCTATGATGAAACTAGTGAAATGAAAGTTGCGGCTAGCGTGAAACTCTGAAATAATTTTCAAAATAGTGAACAAAGAATGAACATTACAAAATTCCCAGTTGTGACTAGGATGCAACTAGTGAAATGAAAGTTGCGGCTAGCGTGCAACTAGGAATTATTTTCCAAAATGGTGAATAAAAAATGAACATTACAAATTTCCAGTTGCGACTAGGATGCAACTGGTGCAGACTAAAAAAAAGTCAGTTGCAGCTAGCATGCAACTGGGAATTAATTTGGTGAACATAAAACAAACATTGAAAATCCCAAGTTGCGACTAGGATGCAAGTGGTGCACACTAAAAAATGCCAGTTGCGGATGTAACTGGGAACTAATTTTTCAAATTGGTGAATAATAATAAAAACATTGAAAAAAAACCCTAGTTGTGTCTAGGATGCAACTAGTGAAATGAAAGTTGCGGCTAGCGTGAAACTCCGAAATAATTTCCAAAATGGTGAACAAAGAATGAACATTACAAAAAAATAGTTGTGACTAGGATGCAACCGGTGAAATGAAAGTTTCGGCTAGCGTGCGACTATTAATTAATTTCTAAAATGGTGCACGCTAAAAAATGTTAGTTGGGCTAGGATGTAACTGGGAACTAATTTTCAAATTGGTGAATAAGAAAAAAACATTGAAAATATCTAAGATGCACGCTAAAAAATATTTTTTACACCTAGCATTCACTAGGAATGAAATTTAAAAAATAGTGAATAAAACAATAGTGTAAAAAAACCATCTAAAAGTTCACCAGTGGCGACTATGATGCAACTGGTGCAGGAACCGCCGCAGACTGCCTGCCGCCGGCGCCGCCCACTCTCTCACACCAGCTTCACTCTCTCTATCCCGCCTTGCATGTCCATCGATTCGGTCTAATTAAATAGGTGACCAAAACGACGACCATAAACCAGCCTACAATAGAAAAAGCCCATCCAGACCTCTTCCCTCCGAAATAATTTCCAAAATGGTGAACAAAGAATGAACATTATAAAAAAATAGTTGTGACTAGGATGCAACTGGTGAAATGAAAGTTTCGGCTAGCGTGCGACTATTAATTAATTTCTAAAATGGTGCACGCTAAAAAATGTTAGTTGGGGCTAGGATGTAACTGGGAACTAATTTTCAAATTGGTGAATAAGAAAAAAACATTGAAAATATCTTAGATGCACGCTAAAAAATATTTTTTACACCTAGCATTCACTAGGAATGAAATTTAAAAAATAGTGAATAAAACAATAGTGTAAAAAAACCATCTAAAAGTTCACCAGTGGCGACTATGATGCAACTGGTGCAGGAACCGCCGCAGACTGCCTGCCGCCGGCGCCGCCCACTCTCTCACACCAGCTTCACTCTCTCTATCCCGCCTTGCATGTCCATCGATTCGGTCTAATTAAATAGGTGACCAAAACGACGACCATAAACCAGCCTACAATAGAAAAAGCCCATCCAGACCTCTTCCCCAAACAAAACAAGCCCCATAACAACCCCCACCAAAAAAACCAGCCCAACGCAGCCCAACAGAAAACAGCCTCCTAACACTAGGAAAAAAACATAGCACGAAAACAAGGCCCAAAACACAGCTCGTCACGCACGCGGACACGCGAGGGAAAAAAAACACGCACAAATCTTGACAACTTGATCCGACGGTTCAGCACGCGACTGAGATTTAATCTAAATCTCAGGCGCCTGAGCGATAGCAAATCCGTTAGAGATTATGTGTTTTAATTATTAATTCTTGTACAGTGACTGCTGATTGAAGAACGGCGAGAGAAAGAGGATGTCTGCTGCATACTATATAGGGCAGGAAAATATATGTCCTCAATTGTATTCTGAAAAGGACAAAAGGCATGCACCTACACCGGCCATGCCATTCGCAAGCAAGTTAGATCTTCTACGCCAGCTAACAAGGTAAAGGGGACGAGAGCATCAAGTTATCAAGACCTTTATTTCAAGATAAAGTGCTCAAACGTAAACATGATAATGCAAAACTGCCCCTCGAGTCGATAAATTTTCTGACATTTTTGCATGGAGTTTTCATGGACTCCAAAGCCATGCAGCGCTAGACAAAAATAATATTCTAACTATTCTTAATTCAGCGAAGAATTAAGTACAGTAGGTGCACTGGCATCCCCCGGAGACGCACTGGGGAAGACTTGGGTAGGATCACACCTTAGGTGAGATCGATTTTTTTGAAAATTCAAAACATGTCTAAAAATTCCGAAAAAATAGACAACACGCATCTATGTTACATATGCAACGTCAAAAATTGGCAGCTCAAAATTCGACTTATACTTAGAGAGGCAAAAAAGAGAAATTTCGGTGTGAATAGTGTCACTCAGATCTGGACACTATTCACAGTGTAGTTTACCATTTTTGTTTCTCTAACTGTAGGTCGAGTTTTGAGCTGCCAATTTTTGACGTTGCATATGTAACATAGATGCGTGTTGTCTATTTTTTTCGGAATTTTTCGACATGTTTTGAATTTTCAAAAAAAGTTGATCCTACGATCTCACCTAAGGGTGAGATCCTACCCAAGTCTCTCCCGAGACGCACTCGCCGACCGAACCAGGGCCGAGGTTGGATTGACAGTCGTGGAAACATTTCTTCCGGTCACATGGCCCTCGAGCGACCGGAAGCTGCGTGCAGTCTTCGGGTACAACGAGCCACCACCATCCGCGGCCACCTTGATCGCCACATCTATATATGTTTGTACAATTTCCACCCACAGAAAAGAAATTTAGAATATTTATTAGAAAATTATAGATGATTCTGCATTCAAAATAGATCGTGATGTAGGTAGAACATATGCCAATACACTAGTACATACCTGACGACAGAAGGGCCACGAGGGCAAGCGCAAGGAATAGCGTCTTGGCGAAGAGCTTCATCTTGGGGTGATCCCGGCAGGTTATCTGAGCGAGCTAGGGTTTTTTGGCAAATGACGCTGGCAATGTACGCTGGGAAGAGGGTTTGACGTGACTTTTATAGGGGATAAGCAGGAGAGGGATCCCGGAAATTAATGTGGGCCTAGATTATACGGGATTTGATACGGCTGTTTGATTTCATGCCAATCGGCTGCAGGGTTTATTGGGAGAGTAATCCGGAATTAATTAAATGCGCCGTATCAAATCCCCTGTAATCTGCCCTCCCAATTAATTTTCGAGATCGTCTCCCAATAAATCAATCAACCGAATGGTCAACGGGAATTTGGCACGAATTTAAAGACCGAGTAAATTTTTTTCCTTCGTCCATAGGATTTGGTTAATTATCCAGTCTTCCAAAATCGAATGGATGGAGTAGTTTCATTTTTGTTTATAGGAAAATTCCAAAACCGAACAAAAAAATAGAAAACAATTATAGCTGTATTTTTTTGACAGCAAACAATTATAGCTGTAAATTTATTGTATTAAACAAAAAACATGGTCCATTTTATTGGTATACTCCAATAAAATTTTATTGGTATACTCCAATGAAACAAAGGTGCATGCCTTTTGTCCTTTTCAGAATACATTATAGCTGTAAATTTATTGTATTAAACAAAAAACATGGTCCATTTTATCGGTATACTCCAATAAAATGGACCATGTTATTGGACAAAAGTATATTGTACTCTCTTTATTTCTATTTACTTCACGTCCTATGTATTTCCAAAGTGAAATTTTAAAAAGGTTGACCAATATACAAAAAAGAATCAACATATATACTATATAATGCATATAGTATAAAATAAATTTTAAAACGATTCTAACAATAGCTTAGTTTTATTATAGGTGTTGATATTCTTTCTAAATTTTTGGTCAAAATTTTAAATTTTAAATTTGACTAAACCCAGAACGAAAGGTAATTTTCAGCGGAGAGAGTACTTCTCACCATGTTAATCATATTCAAAGTTGCAAATTACTTGTTTACAAGAAATAGAAATATGTTGGAGGCAATGTTTATCAACCTTTTACTACCTACCATGTACGTAAATAAATGAAATTTTAGAAATCAATCTGTAGTTTTGACTACAAACTAATATATACTAAACAAAACACCATCATATTGTTTATGAAAAATGATTGCATAACTCTCTACCAATATATCCGTCATAAAAAATTTCATAACTTTGTACCAATATATGACTTACAAAAAGTGTCAATCAAAGTAACTATTTCGAGATCATATGGATCATTATATTATTTAATGAATGAAGGGAGTATAGTTACTTTGCAGTATCTTATTCTGAGGAAACAACAACTCTATGCTGATTTTTTTTTATATTTTTGGGTTTTATAACAAAAAATCTAGTATTTACAGGCAAAATTAAGTAAAAAGGGCTAATCCAAGAATGTATGTTGGAGTATATCTATAGATAACCATAGAGTCTCTCTTTGACTTTTCTCTTGCATCTGAACATGCTTGCTATGATCCCTTAAAAAATGTGGACGTTCCTCTTTGAGTTTAATAAAGCAGACTAGCAGGATCAATACATGCATAAGGAAATGACTTATGGAAGTTTTCCTTAAAACACACCTGCAACAGCGGCCCTCATTGCGCCCCCATCGGGTGTATTTTTTATTAAATAAAAACAAGGATTTTAACCTATATATGCATATGTAGTAAATATACAGCTGCTAGAAATAATTACTTATTACATATATCTACCTATAAATGTTAATCATATTATATTTGCAAAATAATTGTTTGCAATAACATAAAAATACGAAGGCGGCTATTTTGGTAATATTTTGCTACCATATATGTATATAATGAATTTTAATTTGAAAGTATAATAAAACTAAGCATCTTTATATTTGTTATGATGAATGTTTGCACCAGGCCTGCCCTTCTCAATGTATATTGGTTAAGGGTTATGAAAATTATAGGGTTAATTGGATCTATGCCACTCCCCAATTCACGGGTTGGACTTATGCCATTACAAAAACTGAAGTTGGAAATATGCTTCTATCTATGCCATTTTTTTCATTACCCAAACTTATACGACAGTTATACATTCGTACATGTACTTTATACGAGCTGGAGCACGTACTGGACCCACACACGCACACAAAAAGAATCGATCCCCAAATCGCATCTCTCCCGCCCATCTCTCCCGCCCCGTCTCACGCTCGACGAACCCTAGCTGAGGAGCGCGTTGCAGGCGGTGGCGGTGGACCAGCGGCGGGAGGCGCCGACGGTGGGCACAGCGGCGGGAGGAGCCGGCTGGAGAGCGGCGGGAGGCGCTGGCGGCGGCAGGCCCCCGCGCGGCACTCTTGCCCGAAGGTCGGTTCTCGTCTTGTGGCTGCTGATGGAGGCGGAAGGGATGGAGTTGCCGGTCCTCCAGTCGTCAAACATGTGAGTGTAGCAGTCCCCAACATCCCCATTCTCTCCATGAATTGTACAGAAGATGTGCTCGTGGATGGTTTAATTTCGCTTTTGTTCCGTAATTTGTAGGCTCGAATTTAGCATAGACCTTGTTGTTCAAGGATTTGTGCTGAAGGAAGCAAACGGTAGGAAATCATATGTGAAGGGGAAATCAATTAAGTAGAATGTCAACTCCCATGATTTCTCTATGGATGTGCTCATGGATGGGTTAAGTGCAGAGTTGGGAGTTGGCAGGGATCAGAGTATCAGCGTGTGGTATTTTAATGTGATAATGGCGCAAGATGTTAGACTAACTCAAAGTGACGAATTTCATGTGATGTTTGACATGTACAGAGCAGAGAGGAATCTTGCACTTGATGTTATTGTGCTTGATAATTCTTGTTCTGAAACTCCTGCACCTTTGCCTGACAATGTTGTTCATGTGTCCGAGCCAACAATTCCTGATGATGATGTGCTGCTGGTGGGTTGTCATGGGTGTCCTCTAACTCCAAGTAAGAATGCAACATCTCATTCAACCTCGCCGTTAAAGCAACCTGCACAAGTGGTGCCATCTGCCCCGGTTATAGAAACTGATCCATTTGACATAGTTGAGGAGTATGTAGGTGTAGATGATGAGTACATGTATGATGTACATGTGAATGGATCAACATCTGTTGAGCAGAGCGACGACATTCGGAAGGAAGATGAGTATGCTAATGTGTTTGCGCACCATGAAGAGGAGGAAATGGCTGACACTAACCCTGCTGGTTATAGCGTGGTGCATGACCCTGAGAATCCAGACATCCGAGTCGGGCTCTTTTTCCTGACATTGTGGCTTTCAGAAAAGCTATAAGGCAGCGAGCTATTATGGTTGGGTTTAAGTTGGCTAAAATCAAAACAGATCACACTCGATTTATTGCTCGGTGTGCACATGCGACATGTAAATGGCGCATCCATGCATCTGTACTGTAGGATGGTAGAACAGTCATGGTATGGGTTGTTTACATGTCTTGTTTCCAGTCTATTATTTACTTGCAAGGTTTCTTTGTCGCACCTGACTTATGTAGTGTGTTATCATTTGCAGATAAAAACACTTCCATTTGAGCACAATTGTCCAACGCAGAAGTTGTCAAATTGTACAATGGCTTCACAAGGTTGGATTGCAGATAGGCTTGAGGATTGGGTGAAGAAAAATCCTGGTGTTGGTGCAAAAGCAGCAAGAGGAAAGCTGCAAGATGAGTACAACATCAAGCTGGAGTACAATAAGACTTGGCATGGTATGAAAGTAGCACTCAACCAAATTCATGGTAGATACGAAGATAATTTTCCATTGCTTTTTAATTGGAAAGCTGAGATAGAACATAAGAGCCCAGGGAGCATTGTAGAGATAGAGCTAGTAAAAAATGGAACCAAATATCACTTCAACCGAATGTTTGTTGCATTCAAGCCATGCATAGATGGTTTCTTAGCTGGTTGTAGGCCTTATGTTGGTGTTGACTCAACGGCACTTAACGGGAAATTTAAGGGTCAATTAGCATCAGCAACCGCTGTAGATGGGCACAATTGGCTATATTATGTAGCATTCGCTGTGTTTGATTCATAAACCGGTGACAATTGGGAATGGTTCATGAAACAATTGCATAGAGCCATAGGTTCCCCACATGGACTTGTTATCTCCAGTGATGCATGCAAAGGGTTAGAAACAACCATTGACCTTGTGTTCCCCGACTGTGAAAACAGAGAGTGCATGAGGCACCTTTATGCAAATTTCATGAAGAAATTCCATGGTAAAGTATACACAGATAATTTGTACCCAGTTGCGAGGACTTTTTCAGATCGTAAGTTCATGCATCATATGAACCTAATTAAGGCAGCAAATCCAGAAGCTATTGAATTTCTTGATGTTCATCACCATAGGTTGTGGTATAGATGTGGTTTTGGGGAGGCCAGCAAGGTTGACTATTTGACAAACAACATATCTGAGAGTTTCAACAAGCAAATAAAAGACTTTAAAGGGCTCAATCTTTGCAATCTTGTTGATAGTGTTAGGGAGCTTATCACAGAGAAGTTCTGCCTAAGAAAACAAGTTGGTGAAAAACTGAAGGGTAGAATTCTTCCTCATGTCATCAAGCAGCTTAATGCTCTTAGCAAAACCATTGGTCGGAACAAGATTTTTTGGACCAATGAACATGAGGCAGAGGTTACTTTGCTGGATCTGAAATTTGTCAAAAGGCACATTGTCAACTTACAAACTCGCACATGTACATGTAGAGTTTGGCAAGTTTCTGGAAAACCATGCATGCACGCACTAGCCTTCATTTGTAGCATTAATGGTGCTCAAATTGAGACATATGTGGATGAATATTATTCTGTGGAAAAGTTCAAGGAAACATATGTAGGGAGAATCCCTTCCATGACAGACAAGTCACAGTGGATAAATGTGGATTTGGGATTCAAGGTGCACCCACCTTTGCAGAAGCCGGTGGCTGGTAGGCCAAGAGTTCAGAGATTTAGAGGATGGCTAGAACCTGGTAGGAAAATAGTCAAGTGCAAGAGATGTGGTGGACCTGGGCACATGAAGAAAACATGCAAAGTCCATGATCCTAAATATGTGGCAGTAGATGATGATTACATACCTGAAGATGTACCAGATCCATGTACACCCACAAATAAAAGGTGATTCACTAGTTGTGTTTATGCATCTCTTTTTCGTGACTTTTTATATCGTGAAATTGATTTATCTTGTTCTTATTTGCAGGAAGAAATGTGAAGAAACAACTACTACAACAGATGGTGATGCAATAGATGATGAACCCATTATCAACTTGATAAGGTAATTGCTGCACTTGGCTGAATCTGTTATTGCTCCATCTAAATCACATGTTGCCAATGCAGGAAAAAGGCTAGAACAACTCCACAAAAGCCCAACACACCAGCCAAGGAGAAGACACCCGTGAAGATAGCTACACCACAAGAGAAGACCAAGCAAAAGACCCCAGTCAAGAAGACTGCTACGTCACAAGTGAAGGCCAAGAAAAAGACTCATGTGAAGAAATCTATGCCACAAGAGAACGTCAAAAAAAAGACTCCACCAAAGAAGACTACCTCTACAGGGAAAAAAACCAAGAAACATGTTCCATTTGCGCCTGTTATACCTCCACCTCCACCTGCACCTCCAGTAGTGCAGCCTCCATATGGTGCAAAAAGAAGCCTTCGATATTGGCTTGGTGGCTAGTGGATAACTCAACTAGGTGTTTGCTTTTGCTACTTGTTCTGTGAACTTTATTTGCCTAGGAACCTCTCTTAAATTGTGCTTGTGAACCTATGTACGGACATGTTTGAATTGTGCTTGCAAATGTGTGTTGAATTGTGCTTTCAAAGATATGGAACATAGTGGTTAAGGGCTGCCAAAATTTTGTGTGAATGTTTGACAAGTTTCAGGTCAGAACATGAAATCTCATTTTATGGGTCAATACGTGCCCAGAATTGGCTCGTATTTCAACAGTACACTCATATTAATGTTTTTCATTTTCTGTATTTTTTTTAGATTTTTCTGAGAAGTTCAAAATTTCGGCCAAAATTTGAAAATTTTCTGAACAGAACTTAAAATCTCAGTTTAATGGTCCATATGCGCCCAGAATTGGCTCGTTTTTTAACAGTAGGCTCACATTACTGTTTTTGATTTTCTGTAATTGTTTTAGATTTTTCTGAGAAAGTCAATTTTTGACCAAAATTTGAATTTTTTGAATTTTTGGGCGCCCGGACACCGCTAAAGTGCTGCCAAAAATTTGGGAACAGGGGTAGTATGGTAAATACGGCACTATATAGTCAAATACATGTATTGAGAATCTATTTAGTGGAGACAATGGCATAGATAGAGGTATTGAGAAGTTTGAGTGGCATATTTCCAACTTCAGTTTTTGTAATGGCATAAGTCCAACCCGTGAATTGGGGAGTGGCATAGATCCAATTAACCCTATAATTTTCATAACCCTTAACCAATATATATTGAGAAGGGCAGGCCTGGCGCAATGGTGAAGTACTCCCACTTGTGCCAAGAGGTCCTGGTTTCAACTCAGCCTCTCTGCATTGCACTTTGCAAGGGTAAGACTTGACTCGTATAATCCTTCCCCAGACCCCACATGGTGTGGGAGCTTCTAGCACTGGGTCTGTCCTTTTTCTTAACCAATATACATTCATAATATTAATTTTATCATACATGTTTACAAAAACTATTGGTCAAATAGAACTATTAGAAATCACATATCTCATTATATTGTTCAATGAATGAAAGGATCATAGTGGTAATCGAAAGAACCTTTGGCAAGCCGGACAAGACATTCTCGTGGACGGGTAAACTTTTGATATAATGACCTATGTGTCCAACTTCGCCGGGCCACGCCAAACTACAAGACTTCAGCGCCAGTTTTGTGCGCGCTGCTAAAAGGGAGCGAAACTGACAATACCGTTGAGAAGGTACTATCTGTGCAAAGAATCTAAGATACGAAGTTAATCCTAATTTATCGAGGTTCCGATGCCGCTCAAAGGAATCAAAACCGATACTAGCGTTGAGAATGATGAATGTAGACACTGATGGCGGAAAATGCGAGGGATGGCATGCTAGACCTAGATGTCTTTGACATTGGATCCAGAAAGTAAACTCGAAACGAAGATGTGGTTCGTAGCTCCTACCGAGTTACAATTCGGAGAATAAACTTTCCCTAGACCGGCCAACACAATCATTAGGTGGAGTTCGATCCATTTTCACATATGAAAATTGTATAAAAAATCTCCACCACACTTCTTATTTTGTGAGGTCTGCGATCTAGATTTTCTATGAGCAAACCAAAAGGGGCTTTGGAGATTGTTTGAGAATCCATATAGCTTCTCACAGAGATAAAAGAGTATATCATGCGAGCACTTGCCCAATAACAAATGTTCTCAGATTAGTGCATATTTTAAGTGCTTAGATGAGTATTTGTATAAGAAATTTTATCCTTTTGACATGTGTGTTTGCGAAAGTTTGGGAGTATATTTCTAAACTTTGCATCATTAGCCAGTGATCCTCAGTATCCAACTAGCAGTTCCATACATTTAATAGTACATAAATGTTTCATAGAACTAACCATTGTAAAATCGCAAATATCTTAATACATGTTCATCTTATAGTTATGGCCATTACTTAGGTGATATCTTGAAAAGCACTAGCTATTAAAAGAAGGGACAACTTTAGGGTGAGGCTTACAAATTCTTTTGAGGAATCTATTGGAGCATGTATATATACTGCTGATTAACTGGGTAATATCTTGAAAAGCACTAGCTATTAAAAGAAGGGACAACTTGTTGCTAGCTTAGCACGGTCCAGCACTGCTTGTGGTTCGGTCCAATTCCTCATGTTCAGAATATACAGAAGACATCTCCATCATGAGATATACAATTGTTCGATCTCCTAATCGATGATCTTATTTTCAACATTTCTCTATGATCTAGATCATTTGGCGCAATTAAACCAAAATTAACCAGTGATACAACACAATCTATAACAGTGGCATCAATCTCCAATAATTAGGACTTTCGGTGGACAGTCACCTTCATAGATTGAGATCTCATTACAAATTTGGTGCATATCCGAGTCCATCCTCATTGGCACCCTGCAATTCGTCACCAATCCAATTCAAGCTTCCCCCTTTCTGTGAAAAGAATGTTCCATGCTTTTGGTTTCTTTTTGTTTAAGCACACTGTGGTGTGGCTGATCAATCATTTTTCCTTACCAGCGAAGAGAGATAGCAGCATATTCCACCAAGCTTGTAGGGGAATAAAGGCAGCAACATATATGGCAAAGGACACGGGTGATTTATCCATAAATATGTTCTTTCTTGCTCATGCGTTACGATGTGCTTTCTTTTCTGTTTCCTGCCAAGTGGCCCATATGCATATGCTATATATGACGTTAAAATTGTACTTGTTCTCGGAGGTTAATGACGCCAATATTCCCTGGACGCTAGAATGATGCAAGTTTTTCTTAACCGAGAGGGATTGGATGGTTAGTTACAGTGTGAATTGAGTAAAAGAAACTAGTCACTGGTCAAACGGTCTTTACATTAAAAGCATGACTCAAATTTTCAGTCTCCGTGAGTCACCCAGTCCAGTGAACTGACAGATTATTCGGAGGCCTGAAATATATTCCTGCCATGCGATGGAGAGTAACATATTATTATTGAAGCACCTATCCAAGGCAGGCGTTAAGCTGTCTATCATTACCTGGGTTAGCTAAACTACGCAGAATTAACTTAGTTCAAGTTGAGCTGTCTTTTTTTTTGTGGCACTGACAGGCTGATCAGTGTCAAATTTTCATCTAGAAAATCCATTCGAATTGGTTACCTAGCTAGTTTCACTGCTTGCACAAAACTAACCAGACGACAGATGCCAATGTCCTAATTTTACTAAAGATACACAAAGTTGTGTTCCAACAAGCAGTGAGGATCAGTGCACATGGAGGGAACAGCGCCAACAGTCGGTCTTGCCGTCCGCAAGGCAACATGCCTAGGACAGGACCCCAACAAGAGGCATCCCACCTTGCCAAACCCACACACACATTCAGCTTCAGGGGTGCACCCCACCTTGCCTGCCTCCGGTGGGATCGATTCTGCCGGCGGCACCGCCCGCGACGACGCGTCGCGCTTGGCGGGTGCTGGCCTCCGATTCCGCGATTCTCAGAGTTGACTCACGGGAGCACGATCCCGACATACCACCACCTCCACCACTGGCGCAGTGGCGAAGCAAAAACCAACGCGTAGGCTCGGTCTAAGAGCTGGAAGAACCTGATCGATGGAGACCTAAACAACAACGACTGGGCAAGGAGAGGCATGTGTTTCAGTCACCTTCATAGATTGAGATCTCGTTACAAATTTGGTCTAGACCCAGTCCATCCTTATTGGCACCCTGCAATTCGTCACCAATCCAATTAAAGCTTCCCCCTTTCAGCGAAAATGTGATACGATGAGAATTGGGGGAATACCACACATGGCTCAAAGGGCACGCGGGGCTCCTGTTTATATAGGGGCACGAGGGCCCTAGGGTTAGGGTTTACATGAGTCCTAGTTAGGTTAAACTAACTCTAACACCCCCCCCCCCCCCCCCCCCCCCCCGCAGTCGCAGCGGGAGTTTTACAGACGCTGAGACTGGACCGAAATTCTAAGAACAAAGGAGAGGCTAATCCTTTAGTCATAATGTCAGCGAACTGATGGCTAGAGGGAACATGAAGAACCCTGACCTCGCCGAGAGAAACTTTCTCTCGAACAAAATGAATATCTATCTCTATATGCTTCGTACGTCGATGTTGAACCGGGTTTGTAGACATGTAGACGGCGGAGATGTTGTCGCAGTAGACGATGGTGGCCGATGAGAGGGGACGATGGCCAAGCAGCTGCCGTAGCCAGCAGCTCTCAGCGACCGCGTGAGCCACGGCTCGGTATTCAGCCTCCGCGCTGGACCGAGAGACCGTGGTTTGTCGCTTCGACCAGGAGATCAAATTGTCCCCGTAGTAGACGCACTAGCCAGAAGTCGAGCGTCGAGTGTCGGGGCAGCCTGCCCAATCAGCATCGGAGTATGCTGTGAGCGTGGTCGAAGAAGAGACACCAAGCTGTAGACCCATGTCGAGAGTGCCTTTGACGTAGCGAAGAATGCGCTTGACCAAGGCCAGGTGCGAAGCGCGAGGATCATGCATGTGTAAACACACCTGTTGAACAGCATAGGCAAGATCAGGACGCGTCAGTGTCAGGTACTGAAGAGCACCCGCGATGCTTCGGTAGTCGGAGGGGTCAGCGACAGGAGCTCCCTCGTCGGCGGAGAGCTTGGCACTGGTGTCAATTGGCATAGGAGAGGGGTGGCATTCTGACATGCCTGCTCGCTGAAGAATATCGACGGCGTACTGCCGTTGAGACAGAAACAAAGCTGTGGACGTGCGCTGTACTGCAATTCCAAGAAGAAGGACAAATCGCGCCAAGTCCGTCATGGAGAATTCAGCATGGAGAAGCGCGGTGAGCCGTTGCAGCAGGGTCGAGGAAGACGCGGTGATGATGATGTCGTCGACGTAGAGCAGAACATATGCGAGTGCATCACCCTCCTTTAGCACGAACAGGGACGTGTCGGAGACCAAGGCGGTGAATTGAAGCTGGCGGAGGAAGGAGGCGAACCGCTGGTACCACGCACGTGGAGCCTGCTTCAATCCGTAAAGAGAGCGATGAAGCTGACAGACATGGTCTGGTTGTCGAGGATCGACGAAACCGGACGGTTGCTGGCAGTAACCACCTCATCAAGAGTGCCGTTGAGGAAGGCATTCTTGACGTCGAGTTGCCGAATAGACCAACCAGCAGAGAGAGCAATGCTGAGAACGAGGCAGATCGTGGCCGGCTTCACAACCGGGCTGAACGTCTCGTCGTAATCCACGCCCTTGTTGAGAGAACCCGCGGACGACCTAGCGAGCTTTGTAGCGAGCAAGAGAGCCATCAGAGTGAAA
Organism: Poa pratensis; assembly: GCA_947311845.1. NCBI lineage: Eukaryota > Viridiplantae > Streptophyta > Magnoliopsida > Poales > Poaceae > Poa > Poa pratensis. The sequence continues at coordinate 35,658,037 of CAMZMU010000109.1, read as the reverse complement.
TTTATGTCGAAAAATCCACTTGCCAGAGACGATGTTGGCTCGAGAGGGCCGAGGGACCAAGGACCAGGTGCCGTTGTCAATGAGAGCTCGAAACTCCTCGGTCATGGCATCACGCCAGTGAGGGTCTTGGAGAGCGGCACGGTACGTCGAGGGTACTGGGGAGTGTTGCTGTCGTGGCCGAGAGGTTGAGCCGCTCGCGAGGAGGGACGACGATCCCAGCTTTGGCACGAGTCCGCATGACATGCGGACCGGGTGCAGGCTGTGGAGTAGGAGCGTCGGGGCGTGGCGACGTCATCGGAGATGACGGCGGTGACGAGCCTGGAGGCGCTGACGAGCCTGGAGACGTGGCGGAGATGACGGCGGTGACGAGGTCGGGCTCGCCGTAGGCGTGCGTGGTGACGACGGCGCAGGTGATGACGGCGGGACGAGGTAGACGCGGCGCGAGTCGCTGGCATGGGCTGCGGCCGTGGCAGAGAAAACGACCAAAGCTCGGCCGCGCAGAGTCGTCGTGGGTGGCCACCACTGTAGGCGCGACACGCGGCGGCTGTGACGGGACCGCGGGTGGGACCCGCATAGGGGCCACAGGGACGGCGTGTTCCTGCAAGAACCCGAGATCGGGGCGCGATGAGGACCTGTGTACGGCGGCAAAGGGAAACACCTCCTCGTCGAAGACGACGTGCCGGGAGACGATGACGCGGCGTGTAGTTGGGTCGTAGCAGCGGAACCCCTTGTGCGTCGAGGGGTAGCCGAAGACGCACGCACGGGAGCATGGCTGGAGCTTGTGCTCGTCGTGGCAGCCATGTTGGGGTAGCACAGACAGCCGAAGACGCGTAGATGATCATATTGGGCGGGGTTACCATAGAGCTTCTCGTACGGATGGCCAAACCAATGACCTTGCAAGGCCGACGATTCAGCAAGTAGACGGCCGTAGAGAGAGCTTCGGCCCAGAATGCGGGTTCCAAGTGTGCCTGAAACATAAGAGTACGCATAGTATCGTTGACCGTGCGAATAGCACGTTCTGCCTTGCCGTTTTGTGGAGAGGTGTATGGGCAAGAGAGACGAACACGAACACCATTAGTGAGAAAGAACTCGTTGAGAGAGGTGTTGACAAACTCAGTGCCATTGTCAGCTTGAAAGGCACGGATAGAGCGGCGAAACTGTGTAAGGACATACGTGAAGAAGTGTCTAACAGAGTCATAAACGCAAGATTTTTGGCGAATAGGGAAGACCCAATAATAGTGTGAAAAATCATCAACAATTATGAGATAGTACTTAAAACCAGAATTGCTTAACACAGGAGATCCACAAATCACAATGCACTAGCTCGAAAGGAGCACTAGAAACTGACACTGAACGAGCAAACGGTAACCTAACATGTTTGCCAAGTTGACACGCATGACAAAGACCGCGCTAAGTTTTATTACACTTGATGAAAGATTATTCCTAAGAGACGCCATGGCGTCGCGACCAGGGTGACCCAAGCGACGATGCCACAGCCCTTGTGATGCTACGGACGCCACCAATGCCAGGGGAGGAGAAGCGACGGAGTGATGTGTAAAGATCACCGTCACGTCACACCGAATGATTTCAGTCCTGTTGAGAAGGTCCTTCACAGAAAAACCGAAAGCGTCAAATTCAATTGTGAAGGAATTATCACGAGTGAATTTACGAACAGAGAGAAGATTTCTGATAAGGGACGGAACTAGTAACACATCTTTGAGAAGAAAAAAGTGTCGTTAGTGTATAGATGAGAGTTACCGAAACTAGTAATGGGGATGGAAGAACCATTACCAACAGTAACAAAGTGAGGAGAAGAGAGAGGATTGGTGTGCCGGAATTTACCCTCCTCGGAAGTCATGTGCGATGACGCCCCGGTTGTCCATGACCCACCCGCCGTTCTGAGTGGCCAGATTGTTCATAGCAGCGAGGAAACCCGACGTTGTCCCAGCTAGGAGTTGATGAAGACTGCTGGAGAGGCCCTGCATGGTGATGTAGGCCTGCTGAGGTCGGGGGCCGAGGAGTCCAGCACCGGCGACGTGACCACCGCGGCCGGCCCCACCAGCGGGCAGTTGGCTAGGGCTGAAGCAGAACCAGGGGCCGGTGGGGTGGGAGCGAAGCGGGGCGCGGAGTTGGTGTTGGGGCCACGCCGGTTGTCCCGGCCTTTCCCCTTGCCGTTGCGACCCTTGCCGTTGTCGCCGCGGCAGCCAGCGCCGTGCAGGGCGCGGGCTGGGGGTTGGAGGAGACGACGAGCGCGGTGGACTGCACGTTGGCGGCGCTGTTGGCGAGGCGCATCTCCTCGAGCAGCAACATGGACCGTGCCTCGATGAAGGAGGGGAACGGCTTGGCGAGGTTGATGTGGGAGGCGGCGCCGGAGAAACGCCGTCGAGACCGCGGATGACGTTGAGGACGAGGGCACGATCGTCAACCTTGCAGTCGACATCACGGAGGGCGTCGGCGAGGCGCTAGTTTGCTGGCAGTAGGCGGTGCGTCGAGGGGGCCTGCAGCAGGTTGTGGAACTCACCGAGGAGGTAGGTGGCGCGGCTCTCCTTGTTGTCGGTGAAGAGCGTGGTGAGGGCCGTCCAGAGGTTGCACGCGGTCTGATCGGGCTCCAGAACAAGGTCCAGGATGTCCTCCGAGATCGACGAGTGCAGGGCCGAGAGGACGGTGTAGTCGGAGACGGCCCACTCGGGATTGGTGGGGGCGGCGGCCTTGGTGGAGTCGACGTGGGCGAGGAGACCGTTCTTGCCGAGGTGCGTGAGGATGAACATCTTCCACTTGGAGTAGTTGGAGGAGGTGAGAACGACGGCGATCGGCGCGCGGCTGGACAGGGTGGACGGCGCCACCGTGGAGGAGGAGGAGGAGGGAGGGTGGCTAGGGTGAGGCTAGGGGCTGTCATGGCGGCGGCGGCGGCCAAGATGGCAGCGGCGGCGGCGGCGGCTTGGGGTGGAGGGCAGCGGAAGGGTTTAGGGTTTTAGGATCTGAAGGCTGATACCATGTGATACGATGAGAATTGGGGGAATACCACACACGGCTCAAAGGGCACGCGGGCTCCTGTTTATATAGGGGCACGAGCCCCCTAGGGTTAGGGTTTACATAAGAGTCCTAGTTAGGTTAAACTAACTCTAACAGAAAAGAATGTTCCATGCCTTTGGTTTCTTCTTGTTTAAGCACACTCTGGTGTGGCTGATCAATCATTTCTCCTTACCAGCGAAGAGAGATAGCAGCATATTCCACCAAGCTTGTATGGGAATAAAAGCAGCAACATATGGCAAAGGACAGGGGTGATTTATCCATTAATATGTTCTTGGTTGCTCGTGCCTTATGATGTGCTTTCTTTTCTGTTTCCTGCCAAGTGGCCCATATGCACATGCTATGTATATATGACGTCAAAATTGTACTTATTCTCGGAGGTTAATGACGCCAATATTCCCTAGAGGTTAGAATGATACAAGTTTTCTTAACCGAGAGGGATTGTGATGGTTAGTCGATGGTCAAACGGTCTTACCTTAAAAGCATGCTCAAACGAATGACGTGTAGGAACTGAAATTTTCAGTCTCCGTGAGTCACCAAGTCCACTGAACTGACAGATTTTTCGGAGGCCTGAAATATATTCCGGCCATGCGATGGAGAGTAACATATGATTAATTGATTATTGAAGCACCTATCCAAGACAGGCGTTACGCTTACCTGGGTTAGCTAGACTACGCAAAATTAACCTAGTTCTTTGAGCTGTCGTGTTTTTTTTTTTTTTGCACTGACAGGCTGATCGGTGTCAAATTTTCATCTAAGAAAATCCATTCCGATTGGTTACCTAGCTAGTTTCACTTCCTGCACAAAGCTAACCAGACGACAGATACCAATGGCCAAATTTTACCATAGATACACAAAGTTGTGTTCCAACAAGCAGTGAGGATCAGTGAAAATTGAGGGAACATCGCCAACAGTCGGTCTTGCCGTCCGCAAGGCAACAGGCCTAGGACAGGACCCCAACAAGAAGAATCCCACCTTGCCAAACCCACACACACATTCAGCTCCAGGCGGGCACCCCACCTTGCCTGCCTCCGGACGACGCGTCGCGCTCGCCCTGACATACCACCACCTCCACCACTGGCGCAGTGGCGAAGCAAAAACCAACGCGTACGCTCGGTCTAAGAGCTGAACGAACCTGATCGATGGAGACCTAAACAACAACGAGTGGGCAAGGAGGGACATGTGTTTCCGCGTGTGAACCGGACCCTCTTCTCCCAATCTTCCCACACACGTTGCGTCCAGCAAGAGCTCTCGACTCGTCGCCGGGGTATATATACCGCCAGCTTACTGCCATTTCAAAGCATCAAAACCAACACTAGTCCAGTAGCCCAGCCAGTTAAGCCTCCCTCCCTTGGTGTAGCCTGTTCAGTACAAACAAAAAGAGGCAACCAGCAAGAGGAAATGTGCTTCGAGTTCGGCTCCTGCTTCGGCAACGGCAGACGGGAAGACTACGGCGGCGAGCAGACTCCACGCGGCGGCGCCCGAGGCCGCGGAGGCAGAGCGGACCACCGAACGGCTACTACAGCGGGACCGACCACAAGGCGCCGCCGGCCTACTACCAGCAGCCACACGCCCCGGCCTTTTATGAGGTGGGAACAAGCCCTACCACGACGGCCCCCGGAAAGACCTCCACGCCGGTGGCCACGGCGGCTACGCCGGCTACGTGCAGGACAAGCAGGCTGACAACGACGTGCCGAAGCATCCTCCTGCGTGGCACAACAACAAGGTCGCCGACGACGCCGGCTACGCCTACACCATGCGCCCCCACGAAGCGGCTGCTGATCGTACGGAGAACGCCGCCATGGACTACCACCACTACCCAACTGAAGCTACTAATACCACTCTCGTAAGGTACTAGCTTGTTAGATCGATTAGCTAGCGTGGCAGTTCATTAATCCCTCCCTATATCACTGATCAGTGATCGCTGCCCCTGCTGTTGTTGTCTTTCCGCACTATTTTCTCTTTATCTCTGTGTGTTTCGGTCAGCCGTTCTACCATCTGCTGAACATGAAAGGCACCAGGAATTGTGAGCGAGAGTGTTTTAGATACAGGAAGCTCGATATATCAGAGCCTCCGGCAAGTAGAAAGTCCAGTTCCAGCAAATTTTGTGTTGGCGGATGTTATTACAAGTGTGTGTGTACAAATACGTGTACTTTAGTTGTAGCTGTTTTCTTCTTGCAACTTGTATCATATAATCAATCAAGTAACAGAAAGCATATTGTGAAATCTCATAGGATTCCCCATACTCTTGCTATGTGCATGTGTGTGTGGCTTCTTTGTCTCCCTTTTCTGTCACTGCTCAATGCTCACTTCTCACTCCTCGATCAATGCTTCCTTCGAGCTACCATACCAAACTATTTCTGGCGCATACATTCCACCAGCATCTCCGGCATATCAATTTTAAAGGGAAGCAAGCAGAAAGAAAAACACAGAAGTCTTAAACAGAAGTCTGAATTGGATAAAAAGAAAGAAGCAAACCAGAGGAGTCACAGGTAGGATTTGTTTGGGCCATTGGGCGACCTTATCCCGCCCTAATGGAACCAATGGAAAAGGGTAGGGTCATCAAGTAGAGGCTTCGCCTTTCTCTTCGGATTGGCCGATAACCCCAGAACTTTCTCTAAGTAATTTCTTGGCATAGAGATTTACTTGCCTTGGCTACCGAGAATAACTCGGAGGAGACCCCTATGGACACAGAAGCTTAATATTGATCAAATGATTTAGAGGATGTTGTAATCTGTTCTCATGGTCTTTGTTCACTTTATTGTAATAATCTTTGTACTCTTTTGAAATTTGCTTTAATATAAAAGCCGTGTGAACCGTTTCGATGCAGAGGCTGGGGTAGCTCCCCATTTCGAAAAAAATTAGATTAATTGCTAATTCCTGTGGTATGTTCGATGAATATTGGTTAATTTTAGTGGCTCTCACAACCTTCTGAATCGCAAAAATGTACTGCTTCAAATAGCCCAACCAAAACATTTACTGGACTTGAATCGTCATACTTGCTCAACATACACCATCTGCTAAATCGGTATAATGATTTCTTTATGAAAGGGTTTGTACTGATTTCCCCTAAGAGAATCCATAACTCCAAAAAATATTTCGGCACAAATCTATCCATATATTATGGTGATATCTTTTCTTTTTTCCTGCCAAGTGGCCCATATGTTTTTGATGCCATATTTGTTATTTTTACTTGAGATTGATGACATCATTTCTCCCACTACCCATTGGAATTTAGACTTTAGAATGATGAAATAACAAACAAAAAAAAAAGATTTCGTAGTTAACTTCAACAAGTAATGAAAATAACAAGAGACTCTAGAAATAAAGATATTTGTGAGGAGTATTCCAATATAAAAATATATTTTTGTAGGCTTTAGCTAGTTGGCACCTTTTCGTCATGTGTCTAGGCAGTCAAAATGCGGTAGCTTTCATTTAGATATACGATAATAATATTGAAATTTATGGGTGAGTAATATTTAAGATATGGTTGAAAATGTTGCACATTTATCTAGCATTTTAAAATAAACAAAAAACATGAAAAATAATGTTATGTAAGCTGAACCATCAAAGTTTAATGTGACTAATCATATGAACCATACATTCAACAAGATAATATTGTGTAAGCACTTGTTCTTAGACGGGTGGGCATGCAAGAAAAATAGTTGTTTTTTCAATTCATTTGAAAAGAGGGATTATCCCGGTTCTGCATCAATTGATGCGCATAACTATTTATATTGCAATGGCATAAGCCATAGTATTGCAATTCACAAATCACAGAGGGTGGATAAAAAAATAGGAAATCTAAAAAACATGTAGCTGCTATGAATCATGGATTTTATCATTGGAACATCGTCCACATCAGTTAATAATATCATGTGTGATCGTCCCAGAGGGTTGTCATGTCATGTGTGGTTGCTAATGTTGAGGATTATGGCTGCATTTTGTAAGACTAGCTAATATCATATCACAGAGCATAATGTAGATATTCCATCAGAATAGTCATCATTCCATAATTTTAATAGTGGCCACATGCCTTTATAGTACAAATCCTTATATAAGCACAAAAGTAATTGAATATTAGTTCATCTTTCAAAAGCATCAATAATATGGTGCATGTTTTCACAATGTACGATTTATTCTAACATTAAATAACTCCTTCTCGAGAATAAATGTCAAAATATATTAAATTAATAAACTATAAAAGTTCTCAAAAAGAAATTAATTACTTTAAATAGAAACAACTTTTGTTTGCCCATCATATTATAACATTTCCTTTATCAGCAAGCGCGGTCATTAGGTGGAGTTCGATCCAATTTCATTTAAGTGGAATCAACAATAAAATATTTATCATAAAAATCAAATTGAGGTTCTTATTTGTATACTATTTGTTCTAGATCTCGTACGAGAAAACAAAAAAAGGTTCAAAATTCATAAGAAATCTTCTCTCATAAAATATGTATCATGTGAGCAGTTGTCCCAATAAACACAGTTCTTAGAGCATGTACACAATGGCAAGTTCTTAACGAGTGATTGTGTTAGAAATGTTTTCCTGTTGTCATGTGAGCTTGCAAACGTTTGTGAGTTATAACTTAATTCCGCATCACAACTATTGTACCATAGTGGTGAAAGATAGATACTCAATTAGAAGAGCGATCCTCTGTATCCAAATAGTTGTTCCATAATTTTAATAGTACAGACATGTTACTATAGTAAATACCGTTGCAAAAGGGCAGAAAATCTCAATATTGTCCCTTCTATATAGGTGATATATGTATTGCTTTATTCTAGGGCTAAAAATTGCTTTTTAAGAAGAGAACTGCTGGAGTGTGCATTTTTTTGGAGAATAGCTAAAAAAAGCCAACTAATTAAAAGAAGGGGCAACATCTCTTTTAGGAATATTACAACTTTTTTTCTATTTTAACTCAGGCGGTCCACTTCTTCATGTGCGGTATATACAAGAGAAATCTCCATCATAAGAAATCCAATTGTTCGATCTCCCAGTAGAAGATATTGTTTCATATTTCCATGATCGACATCTGGAACAAATAAACCAATAATAGCCGTTAATACTCATCCATCACGTTGCCATCAAACTCCAATAATTAGGACTTTCGGTGGACAATAACCTTCACAGACTGAGATCTAGTAAAAATTTCCGGTGCATATCCATGTCCATCCTTGCTGGCGGACTGCAACTTGTCTCCCTTTCTGCCAAGAATGTTCCCTTCCTTTGGTTTCTTCTTGTTTAAGCACATTGTGTTGTGGCGGATCAAATCATTTCTCCATACCAGTGAGGCAGTGAGGAGAAAAGGCAGCATATTTTGCCAAGCTTCTAGGGAATAAAGGCAGCAACATAAGGCAAAGAACGGATAATTTATCCATAATTTTTATAGCATGAATGGATATGCTTTCTTTTCTATTTTCTTCCAGGTGGCCCATGTTCATGACGTCAAATTTGTACCTTTTCTAGGATATTTATGACGTCATAATTTCATGAATGAATTTTGATTTTGCCAAATAGATGTACCACCACGGCACATCTACCGCGATGCCAACCGAGACATCTCAAGCCGAAGAGCTGCAACGACGACACCGGTCAGGTCCTCCCTCGTGCGCTGCGTGGGAGGTGACGAAGGACGTGACACCACTGCTCACGACTGTCATGGTGGTCGGAGATCGCCTTGCGGGCCTGGCGGAGCTGTTCCTCGTCGATCGCCCAGGGCGCGAGCATCACATATGTCGTGATGCTTAGAGAGGCGCTCGAAGCGCCACACCTGGTCAACGCCGTCGCAAGTAGCGTTGCAGACATCGAGCATCGTGACCATCTTCCCGTGGAACTCGGAGGCCAGCTTCTCCGCCGCATCAGGAGTGGCCCACGGTGGCATGCATGGCGCATGATCCCGCTAGAGCGACTTGAGCGAGCCAAAGAAGAAGGACGACGGGGGAATGGGGATTCCATTTGCTCCGTATCTGAACCGAAGCGAGGACCGTCACATAAATTCAATGAAAAGTTGGGGGTTTCTGTAAAATGGTCGAGGTCCGCCTCTGATGTTGCGGGCATATCATCTAAGTGCCGGTCCTTCAATTGTGCACGTTTGCCGGGGGTGGGAGGGGGTGGTGGTGTACTGCTCAGAAAAAACATGGTAGGCTTCGAGAAATACGTGTGCGAGTCGGTCTCTAAGCCCGAGCCAGAGGATTCCGATGGCTCCGGAATTGATTGGATGAGCTGGAGGTAGAGAGACAGACGTTGAGCCTACACTGCCGCCACAAGCCAACCTTCAGTGGCCTGGTTTAACGTCCGCCATGCTCGACACAGTGAAAACTGCCGCGGTCGTCGCCCACTTCGACTCCGACTCAGATTGCTGGTAATTTTTAATTAGTTAAGTTTGCTATGTACATAGTTGAACTTGCCCTACACATTAAAATATACCAATGTTTAAATTTATGTGAAATTTAGATGAATACTAAAAATTTGGGGCCATGGGAAGCCCACGCCTACCCTTGGAGATTTGCCTTTGGATACTAACTATAACTACCCAAACAAGAGGGGCGTCCACATCCGGGCCACGCGTTGCCAAAATGGTTCCGCTCCTGCCATCCGGTTCCGCTCCTGCCATCCGTCCTCGCCTAGTTGACTGCCTCCAGAATCAATCGATTCCGCCGCGGCACCGCCCGCCGTGATGAGTCGACTTGACTTGGTTCGGCCAAGAGGCATGAACTCGACGAACCTAACACAACTGGGGTAGGGAGGGGCCGGAGACCCGCTTTTCCTGCCACACACGAGCTCGTCTCGATCGGCACCTTCCCGAGTATATATACCCTAAACCCACACTGTCATTTCAGAGCATCACCAGTTCACCACCACCACTAGTTCAGTAATCGAGCTTGTGCCTCTGCCTCCTCGGTCTCCGTGCAGTGCCAATCCAGCTTGTCAAAGAGGCACCAGAAAGCAAGTCGAGCGCTCACCAGCAACAAATGTGCTTCGAGCTCGGTTCGTGCTTCGGCAAAGGAAGACGGGAAGACTTCGGCGGCGAGCGGTCCACTCCCACTACGGCACGCGCCGGCCGACGCAAAGTGGACCGCCGGAACGGCTACAACGGAGGCACCGACCACAAGGCGCCGGCGCCGGCCTATCACCACCAGCCGCACGACGCCACAGCCGTGGACGAGCAGGGGCACAAGGCAGAGAACTACGGCGCGTGGAAAGACCACCACGCCGGTGGCCACGGTGGCTACGCCGCCTACGTGCAGGACAAGCAGGCTGACAACGACACGCCCAAGCTTCCTGCTGCGTGGCACAACAAGGTGGGCGACGATGCCGGCTACACCTACACGGTCACGCAGCGCCTCCCAGAGGCTGCTGCTTATCATAGAGAGATCTCCCCACTGGATTACTACCAATATCCAACCACCACTACCAATACCACAATGGTAAGGTACCATCTAACAAGTTAGATTAGCCGGATTTGCAGTTCACCAATCTTTTCCTCTCAAGATCACTGCCGTTGCTGCGGACGAGCTTCACTTCAGTAGTTTTGTCTTTCTCCTTTTCTTTTTCTATTTCAGTTTTGGACAGTCGTCCCATATGACGAAGCTAAAAGGCACCTGGAATTTTGTGTGAGAGTGCGATATTAGCTCTGTTTTGTTTCATCAGAGGCTGTTTTGTTTTGTCGATGGATGTGCGGCAGGAAGAAGGTCCTGCTCTAGAAAGCTTTGTGTGGGCAAATGCTTTTACAAGTCTGTCTGTGTAGTGCTTGTACTTTGGTTGTAGCTGCTTTCTTCTAGCAACTTGTATCATATAATCAATCAAGTGAAAGAAAGAAGTGTGTGTAATCCTATACATCTCACTCCCAGGCTTCGATTTGGTACTGATGCAGGGAAATTTGTACCTGAATTTTATTAATCTGCAAAACATTGGGTCATTTCGGTTGCTCTCACAACCTTTCTGGATCACTAAAACTGTAATGTCATACATGTTGGAGTATAAATGTATTGCCCTCCTTTCCCCATCAGGTTGAGCTTCGGAGTGAACTGATTGTTGCATGCAGTTCTACATTGTAGCTAGCCCACTTTCGGTCCATGTGGGGAGTGTTGAAATATAAATGCATTCTCCTCATTTCTCCACCAGCTTGGGCTATTACTAATAGCCTATTAGTAAAATGGTTTGGTGCATGCAATTCTACGCTACGAGATCCGTAAAAAAAGGATTGGCCACGGATGTTCTGCTTGGAATAGCTCACTACGGTATGTATTGAAATTGAAGCGTCATACTTGCTCAACATAGTTATCGGTATGATGTAGTTTATTTAAGGGTTTCCGACTATTTTCCTTTGAAAATCCATAAGTTCATACAAAGCCTCCAACACAAATCTGTCCCCATATATATTTATTTTTTTGAGGACAGAATCTGTCCCCATATTGATGCGATTTCTTTTCTCATTCCTGCCAAGTGGTCTGATGCCATATTTGTTGTTTTTCTGAAGGTTGGCGACATCATTTCTCCACTGTTATGTGGCGTAAGGCAGCAACACCAAGGAAGGGCCACGGCAGGGAAAGTCCCCAAATTTATCTTTATAGATTCCGTAATTATTGTTAGTTAGTTTTGGCAGTTAGATCTCTTAGAGATATTTCTTGATTCCCAAGTTAGTTATTTCCAGGGGCGGATCCAGGGGGTGCTAGCAGGGGTCAGACCCCCCCCCCCCCCCCCCAACCGATCGCCCCCCTCATAGACATACACTACAGGTGCCAGTACTAGTATGCTCTAATGGCAGTATATAATCAGCTAATTATAGTAATACTTAAAGCCCAAAGTAAACTTAGCTATGCACACACCGAAGCCCATCACAACAAACACAGCCCATCTAACAGTTAGATTGATAGTGGACTCTGGTCGTTGGCCTGGCCATCATCTGGTCTCACCAGTCGATCAGATCGATCGATCTGGCTACCAGTGGGCGAGGGCACCAGCCGGCGGCGGAAATTGATCTCTGCTTTGCCATGCATCCGAGTACGCCGCCGGCGGAAATTGATCGCCGGCTGCCGCAGCTCGCTTGCCGTATGTTCGCACCACTGGATTATTAGTCAAGGTATGTACACGGTACATACATGTAAGTATTTATAATCTGATATAATTCCCTCTTTGCTTCGATCAAGCTATTTGTTAGTTAAAAACAAAGAGAAAGCGTATGATCTTACACGTAAACTTTATTGATATTGAATCTGGTGGTGTAGTGATGAGAATTTGGATTAAACTCGTGGTGAATGGTGAGAGTAGGCTATGTCTAAACATGCGAATAGGCGAAAGATATCAAATTTTCTTACTAATTTTAATGTTTGCAGTCATTTATATACATTTAGTGTTATTGGCTTATTCCCGAACATATATTAATAATTTGATAAGCTTTTTATTCGAAAAAAGCATGATATGCTTTTTTTTCTTTATACTTGAAAACTTATATTACACAACACATGTGATCATCATCGCCCCCCCTATGTTCAAATCCTGGCTCCGCCCCTGGTTATTTCCTAAAGTTTGTTAGTTCGGCTTAGCCTCCAAGTTTGTAAGCTGGCTATATAATGCCTAGCCGTATCAATCAATAGACAAGCAAGAAAATAGTCTCAATTATCCCTCCCAAAGATTTCTCCCTGCTCTTGTTGTGCGGCAGCCCCCTTTTGGCTGGGCGTCGCACCTCATCTGTCCAGGGCCATCTCGTACCAGCCTTAGGGCTATTATCCTCCTACCACGTTCATAACATCTTGGTATCAGATTCATGTTGGTCATGGCCGCTACCGCTGCAGATCTGGAGAAGATAAACACCACCCTCATCTCCCTCATGAAGCGCCTGGATGGCATCGACCAGCATATGGTGGACCAGGGCAAGAGGATCGACTCCCTCTCTGGTGATCTGCAGAACACCATGCAGCAGGTCCGTGCCCACAATCTGGCTATCCTCAAGTTAGAGAAGGGCACGGGTCAGAGTTCTGGCACCACAGACGACAAGGAGAAGAGATCCAATGCAGTTCTGCCACTGCCTGAAACTGATCTGAAGGCTGCAGAGAACCATTCACCACGCTTCTTCAAGATGGACTTTCCTACCTATGACGGGAAGTTGATCCGCTTGTATGGCTGAACCGATGTGATCAATTCTTTGACACGCAACGGACGCCCTCCACCGAGAAGGTGGGCCTTGCATCCGTCCACTTGACAGGCGATGCACAATTGTGGTACCAACAGTACAAGGGTGCCCATGGACCTCCAACCTGGCGCCGCCTTACTGAATTAATAAATATTCAGTTTGGGCCACCATCCCGCAGCAATGCTCCAGGAGAACTCATCTCTTTCAAGCGCATAGGAACTGTGGCAGATTTCAACAAGAAGTTCAATGCACTCTTGTGCCGAGCGCCGCAACTTCCGGAGGATCAAGTGGTTTCCATCTACACCACTAACCTGCAGGATCCTTTGCAGATGGACGCGGAGATGTGGAGACCGGGCAGACTACTGGACGCCATGAGTTTGGCACGCTCCTGTGAGCGTCGTGCACAATGGACGCCCCTGACAGCTCAGCAACTAGCACCAGATGTCTACCAGCCATGCCCAGACCTCAGCGCACCACCTGCACCTGCTATTCCAGCAGCACCACCTCTAGGAAAGGTGACAATAGCAGCACTAGCAAACCCACCACGACGCACACTGTCACCGGCAGCAATGGCAAACCAGCGAGAATAAGGCTTATGCTACAACTGCGATGAGCGTTTTGTGCCTAGCCACCGCTGCAAGAAACTTTTCGTCCTAGAGATTGATCCAGATGCAGTGGATGACGTTGAAGACGCCCATTAGTCCAGATCAAGGACGAGCTGTTTAAAAAGGGGGGAAGAGATGTTATGTGGTGTAAGGCAGCCACACCAGGGAAGGGCCACGGCAGGGAAAGTCCCCAAATTTATCTTTATAGATTCCGTAATTATTGTTAGTTAGTTTTGACAGTTAGATCTCTTAGAGATATTTCTTGATTCCCAAGTTAGTTATTTTCTAAAGTTTGTTAGTTCGGCTTAGGCTCCAAGTTTGTAAGCTGGCTATATAATGCCTAGCTGTATCAATCAATAGACAAGTAAAAAAATAGTCTCAATTATCCCTCCCAAAGATTTCTCCCTGTTCTTGTTGTGCGGCAGCCCCCTTTTGGCTGGGCATCGCACCAAATCTGTCCAGGGCCATCTCGTACTAGTCTTAGGGCTATTATCCTCCTACCACGCTCATAACACCACTGACTTTAGAATGATGAAATTTAAAAATGAGAGGAGTTCTAGAGATAAAGAAATCTGCAAATAATATTATAGTATAAAAATATTTTATTGTAGAGTTTAGGTTGTTAATAAACATTTAACAAAGATTTGTAATTGTATAAATGACACGGCACCTCTTCCATATGTCTACTTAGTCAAAATGTTTCAACTTTCGTTTAAATCAGATACAATTATTTAAATTATTGGATAAGAATAATATTTTTGGCATGTGGCTTCAAAATGTTAGACATTTGTTTAGCATTTTAAACCATCAATAAACAAGAAAATAAGGTTCAAGAAAGTTGAACCGTCAAACTTGCAAGATTATATAAACAAACAATCAAAGAGATAATAACCAGTAAATCACTTGTTCTTACTAGGTATTAGGTATGCCAAAAAAATGGTTTTTTTGTCATGTGTTGTCTGGGAAAGTTGAGGAGTATAGATTTAATTTCGCAGCACTATGATCGCTAAATAATTTTAATAGTGGCACATGCTTTTATAGTACAGAACATTGTAAAGGAACAACATACAAGCTTTAATTAGGTGGTGTACAAAGTACCCTTATGATAGGGTTTTAAAATACTTGTGAGGAATAAATGCTGGAGTATATATAATTGATTAACAAGAGAAGAGCTAAAAAAATAACTAACTTTTTGAAAGACACGACAACTTCAGTTCTTCGGAATATTACAACTTTTTTCTATTTTACTCTGGGCAGCCACTCAGCTTGATGCACTTCCTCGTGTGTGGAATATACAAGAGAAATCTCCATCATGAAAAATCTCCATCTCGTAGATGATCTTATTTTCTTCAGATTTTCATGATCGAGATCTTGGCCAAGTAAACCCAAAATTAACAGCCGATACTAGTCTATAACGGCGCATCAATCTCCATAATTAGCGCTTTCGGTGGACAATCACCTTCACAGATTGAGATCTAGTTAAATCTTCGAATGCATATCCATGTCCATCCCTTGTTTATGGCCTGCAACTTGCCCCCATTCGAATTCGAGTTCCCCTTTCTGCCAAAAGTGATCCCTGGCTTTGGTTTCTTTTTGTTCAAGCACATTGTGGTGTGGCGGATCAATCATTTCTCCATACAGTGAGGAGAGAAAGCAGCATTGTAGGCGAATAAAGGCAGCAACACATGGCAAAGGACGGGCAATTTATCTATCAATTTTATACTGTGAATGGATGTGGTTTCTTTTCTATTTTCTGCCCAGTTGCCCATATTTATGACGTGTAATTCATCCTTTTCTCGGAGATTGATGACGTCATTACCCCTTGTATGTTTCAAGGACGCTTGTTTGAAAAAAAAACTTAGAGGGATGTGCAGTGCTGGTGTATTATAGTGTGAACTAAGGAGAGGAAACTAGTCATCAAACAGTCTCACCTATAAAGCATGTTCAAATGAATGAAGTGTAGACACTTAAACTTTTGGACTCCATGAGTTATGACTTAGTCCACTGAACTAACAGATTATTGGCGGGACTGGAATATATTCCCATGGAGAGTACAAGGATAACATCCGATAGAAGAAAAGGCACTATGTGGTTTATCACTACCTGGGTTGGCTCGATTACGCAACCAAGTTTTAGCTACCAAAAATTCGAGGCATCAACATGTTCTGTATCGAAACTTTGATAGAAAAAATCAACCAATTCGTTGCCTAGTTTCTCCGCCTCACAAAATTCAGCGCAAGAACGACAAATGCCATGCTTTTTCTTGAAAATTATAAAGATGGTAGTTAATTTTTTTTGGAAATTACCTATAATAGAACATCATACTGTTTGATTTGCGATTAACCGTCATCACAAATTGATTTTGTGCAGGTAAGTATTGTAAAGTAAGTGATACCGGTGCTTACTGTGTCCCTTTGATCTTGGATTTTCCTTTCTTTTTTCTGTTTTTCTTTTAGAATTTGATTGTGTGTATTCTTGATGTCTTTTAAAAAAAGATTACAAAGGTGTTAGTTAACATCAGACTATATGATCAACACTTAACATTTCAACACCGATGGACTTTGTGTTGGTAAGTATTTTAGTGTGAGTCATACTGGTGGTTACTAGGTGCTTTAGATCTTCATTTTTCTTCTATTTTTTCACTGTTAAAGATATCGGCCGAAATTCCAGTAAATCGGTCGATTTATCGCTTACCGGTGTCTGACTGATATGATAAATCGGCCGATATGCCGATAAACCGGATGATTTACCCCTTATTTTGAGTCGACCGATAAGTTTCCGATAAACAATATCCCCAAAATTGATTTTTTTTTCAATAATTTTGTGCATCTTCCCTGTTTCGTTTTTCGTCACCCAGACACAGACAAGCAACATGCCACACACAAATGAGACTGCTTTTCGGTCCCCCAATCCTGTTAATTTGTGCACCAGGAGACAGGTCATCATGTCTCCTCCTATTGTGATTCTATACGGGAGAGGGATGACCGGATTTTTGGAGAGTGCTCCTGCGCAGAGCACCTTGGGTAGTGCATAGACCAAGAGTAATAAAGCTTCCACCCTTAAAACGAAAATGTGAGATGTGTTTGCTTTCATTGCTTGGGCGGAACAGTCGTCAGCTTGTGTGATACGCGACCGCCGGTGTGACATGTCATGTTTTATCGATTCGGTTTAACTCTTTTCTTCTGGATCAATGAAATAGCAAAAATTTCGCCTTTTCAAAATACAAATACACATGGAGGGAACATCCCAATAGTCGGTCCTGCCATCCGCAAGGCAACATGCCTAGGACACGACCCCAACAACAAGAGGTTAGAGGCATCCACATCCCCAAATCCCCACTCACACCCCGCACGTGGCATCCTTCCTCGCCTACTTGCCTGCCTCCGGAATCGATCGATGCTGCTGCGGCACCGCCCGCCATGAGGTCGCGCTCGACTTGACTTACGACTTGGACACTGTCAACAAGCCAACAACACCATTACTAAGAATCTAAGATAGTCTAGTACAGAGAGACAGAACAGAGAAACTAGGCAACTAGCCAGCGAGCGCACCGCCTTCGAGTTCGGCTCGTGCTCTCTCGAAACAGGCTTTCGCCCCGCTTTATAAATAAAGTCAAACGGCTAAACCGATACAAAGTGATGAGTGAAACCCCTTACAAGCAGATCAAAGATAAACTACAAAGCATAGGAAGCATCAAGCACCGAAGAAGACGAGACTAAGGAAACCGAAGCTCCACAACAGCGCCTTCAAGAAGGTAACGACGCAAAAAGCGCCGCCGCCGCCGAGATCACAAGATCTAGGGTTTTCACCCAAAAACATGTGGCGAGAATGGCCACAACAACGCCCTCAAGAAGGTCACGACACCCGCAGGCGTCGCCGTCGTCAGCGCCAAAGCGCGGGATTTCGCCCGGAACCACTCACGCCACCTTCGGTACCTCAAACCAACACCAATCCCCGAGCCGAGCTTCCAAAACATGATCTAGGCGCTGCCACCACCAGGAGTCCCCGTCGTTCCCTCCTTGCCACCCACATGGACAAAAGAGACAGACCATCACCACCGCCACGTCGCCCCGCCGTCGAGACGCCCCGTGCAGTCCACCTTCCGGAGCAGCCGCCCCGGCATCCGCGACCTCAACCCCGTGGAACGACAAAGGACCACCGCGTGACCGAGGGGTCGGAAGATAGGGGCCGACGCCAAGTCCACCTCCGCCTGGTTCGGATCCAGGTAGCAGATGGACAGCAATCGCAGCCAACCGGAGGGGATCACAGCCCTCCACCGCCAGCGGCGGCCGCCGACCGGACGCAGCAGACGGTCCCGTCAGGCCCAAGATCAGGCCCGGATCAGACCCACCCTGGTCCAGATCTAGGCCCAGATCGGGCCCGATAGGTCCCTCTACCACGCCGCGCCGCCCTAGCCATCTCCTCCACGCTGAGCCCGCCGCCATGGCCCTTGCATGCCGGCCACCGGGGAAAGGCCGCTGCCCCGCACCGAGGAGGACGTCGCCGAGGACGCCGCCGCCACCGTACACGCAGAAGACACCACCGAGCCGCCACACCGCCTCCGGCCGCGCCGGCGCGCCCTCGGCCGAGCCCGCCGACCCACGAGGCCACCCCGGCCCATGCAGCAGTCGCCGCGATAGGGGAAGAAGGCCCCGCCGCCGCCAGCGCCCGGGCTTAGCCCGGCGACGCCAACCGGCGGCGGCGAGGCGGGAGAGCGGGAGGAGCGGGACCCGGCGGTGGAGAACTGGGAGCCCTCCCCCGTCGCCCACAGGAGCGACGCGGGAGAGGGAGGGGGGCGGGAGGGGAGAGAGAGGAGAGCGGGAGCGCGCCGGCGGCGGCTAGGGTTAGAGTTCGCGGGAGGGGAAGGGAGGAAGGGAGCTGCCCACTGTCTTTTCTTTCTCCTGATAAAAGAAACATCGTTCGGCTCATGCTTCGGCAGCGGCAGACGGGAAGACTACGGCGGCGAGCGGTCAACCCCCAAGAGGGCACGCGGCCGCGGACGCAGATCGGACCACCGGAACGGCTACGACGACAAGGCGACGGCGCCGGCCTACCACAACAAGACGCACGCCACGGCCGTGAACGAGGCGGGGCACAAGTCATGCCACGACGGTGCGTGGAAAGACCGCCACGCCGCCGAAGCTGGTGGCCACGGAGGTTATGCCGCGTACGTGCAGGACAAGCTGGCTGGCACCGAGACGCCGAAGCTTCCGGCGTGGAACAACAAGGTCGCCGTCTACACCTACACGGCGCGCCTCCACGAAACCGCTGCTGATCACAGGGAGAACGCCGCCGTGGATTATCACCACTATCCAACCACCACCACTAATACCACTATGGTAAGGTACTAGCTTAGTTAGATTAGCTAGCGTGGCAGTTCACTAATCCCTGTCCTGCCTCTGCTTCT
This sequence comes from Poa pratensis, assembly GCA_947311845.1. Classification (NCBI taxonomy): domain Eukaryota; kingdom Viridiplantae; phylum Streptophyta; class Magnoliopsida; order Poales; family Poaceae; genus Poa; species Poa pratensis. Next base: position 35,638,856 of record CAMZMU010000109.1, on the reverse strand, counting down.
GCTTCTGCTTCTGTTGTAACTCTGTTTGAGGATGGATGTGCAGTCCGCACAAGGTCCTAACTCCTACTGGAAGCTGTGTTGGCAGATACTTTCACTTCGTGTATTGCTTGTACTTTAGTTGTAGCTGATTCTCTTTTTTTTCGAGTTGTAGCGGATTTTCATTTTTTGTATCGTGTAACCATGTGAAAGAAAGCATTGTGGAATGTCACATGACAACTCATTTTCTGCTTTTGCTATGTGCATGTGTGGCTTCTCTGTCTCTTTTTCAGTCACCGTTTAGTGCTCACTTTGCACTCATCAGGCTTAGTTGGTGTAGATACTAGCATTTTGTACCAAAATTATGTTAATTATAAACTCCCGTGTAAACTCAGATAAATATAGATCCATTTTGGTTGCTCTCACGGCCTTTCTGCATCATTAAAACCGTAATGCCAGACAAGAGTAGAAAATTTATTTTCTTAATTGCCAACTCATGTACTACATGGAATAGCTCACCATGGTACGTACTGAAGTTGCATCATCATTTTTTCTCTCAAGATACACCATTTGCTAAATGAGCACAATGATTTTATAAAAAGGGTTATCACTGATGTCCACTAAAAGAATCCAGAATTCAATATATTGATGTAATATTTTTTCCTGCCAAGTCAACCAAATGTTTTTGACACCATGTTCGTTGTTTTTCTTGGGAAGTGATGAAGTTATTTCACTCCACTAGAGTTTAAAATGATGGAAAAAATGAGATGAGCAATCTAAGCTAATTACAACTAGTAATGAAAATAAGAAGAGAACTCTAGAGGTTAATGTATATGCAAGGAATATTCTAGTACACAATTATGTTTTATTTAAGGGTTTAGGTTGTTAGCACATGAATTCAACGAACATTTGTAAGTGTATAAATGCGGGACGCCTCTTACATGTCTCTACATAATCAAAATGTAGTAACTTTCAGTTAGAGAAGATAATATTATTGAGAATGATTAGATGAGAATAATATTTGTAGATGCCGCAGAAAGATGTTCCACATTCATCTAGCATTTCAAAACATGTATAAACATAGCAAATAATTTCCATGAAAATCAAACATTCAAAGTTGCACAATTAATCATGTAAATCTAATAGTCAACGTTGGTGGGCGTTAATTATTGTTAATAATTTATTCTTATGTATGTTTTAAGAAATTGTTAATATGTATCCTTCTGTATATAGGGCGAATGCTCAAACCATAAATCTAACCGTTTCGTTTGATTTAATCAGACAAACAGGGATGGGCCCCACACTCTGACTAATTAAATGGAAGGCTTATTATATATATGAGTTTTAGTCATGTTAGCAGTAATACTAGCTACTCCAGTTCTTATTCCGTTTTAGACAATCTTAATTGCAGTATTTCAATTCACCATCGTATCTCTGTGGAGTACATGTACCCCAAAAAAATTTGTGTGATGTACTAAATTTCCATGTTTCTACATGCTGAGATTATTTGCATCGATTATTTGATGTTCAAAAAAATCAATTCATCTTAATTAAGGAAGAACTAGTGTGCAAAATTCAAAGCAATTTCTTCAAATAAACGTTTAGGATAACAATGTAGAGAGTATATATCCCACCGATGTGGATTATCTACCACTACTGATTAAGCCTACATTTTGTCCTTTTGACATTATTAAGTTACCTAAAGCATTAAGAATAGGTAAATACTACATATCGGTATTGGGAACCGATCAGAAGAAAATCGTTGGACCTCAACTACGCTGTCAATCCTGTCTCGGTCGAACGCTATGTGATTTGCATCTTTTCTTCAACTAATTACGCATACTGCATGCACCCTGTCTCTCTCCCCTAATCAAACAAAACGATGCATGGTTTCCCATCCCCTCCCCGGACTGGCATCCCATTGTGCTGCTCCCCGTGACATTGAGCTATAATCACAAGATCGTACAAGTATTGGCAGTAGGATGATCTCGTTGAGCTTATAGACGTGGTTAACGAGAAAGGATGAATTTAGGGTTTAGACTATATATGGAAAGTATGAAAGCTAGATCTTCGATGATTGGGGAGGCCGTGGAGGCATGTTGGGTGAACGATGATCTTGTTTGGATGGAGGTATTTGGCATATATAGCTTTCGGTAGGAACCTTCATCATTTACGGTTAGTGTTTCCTCATTCCTAATTAAGTTTTTTTTGTAATCTTGCTATAATGTAACTCTGGTATCTTGAGAATTTCAGGGAGTCTTCATGCAGCACAACAGGTTAAGTCGGTGGAGCCAAATTTAGAGGGAGCAAAAAGTTCGGCACCATTGACATGATTTTGGTTATGATGTGCTCCCTTACAAAAAATCATATAGGACAGGGGAACAAAATTTTGTAGTAGCAGTGACACGATTTGTAGTGTTCCTGGTCAAACAAAAATTTGGCAGGAAGACCGAGTCAGGAGGCGGACTAAATTCGTGCTAGCCTGAAGAAGTAGGTGGCAAGAGTACGCGGCAAGTCAAAGTGAAGACTTAACCAATAGGGCGTAGGCACAGACATGGGGAGGGACGATGGGCAACAATCAATCCGCGACATGCCTAGGCCAGAACAATACCACAACAGGGCGCCGTATCTACCGGCCGAGCACGACAGACTCTCAAACAGCCCAGCGCTGATCCAGGACGATATGCTCACGCACGATGTCAATTTCGTCTGAATCCAACGCTTGGCTATGTGTATCTTTTTTCACCTAGTTACACAAAGGGGTTAAGGCTTGTCTCTCTGCTCTAATGTACGACTCAGCTGATGACTCGGTTTCAAAATTCAGATCCCAATCGGATAGTACCGACCTGTGTAAATGAGTTTACCGATTCGGACGGAATCATGTTAAGTCTCAATGAGCAAGTTGTCATCTTTTAGTCGCAAATAATGTATATGTCATGTATTTAGACTTGAGATTCTCGCATGACCCGAGTCGCGGATCGATTTACTTAGGGTCTATCAAACTTGGAAGTTACAAAGTTAGATTTCGGGTAATCTAAGAAAAAGTTACATGGCGTGGTTGGCAAGAGTCTTACACAAATTGGATTCCTGTAGTACTAGGCTACTAGCATTATGGTTAAATGAGACCAGAAATGTTGTGTCTCCAGACATTAATCACGTATATAAGGTGGATACACCCATGACTGAAAGGTCACGCCAGATAGTCCAAGTGTTTGCCTAGCCACCACCATGCTGAATTTGGTACCAATGACAAATTAGAATTTGGTACCAATGACATTTGGGTTGTAATGTGCTACCTGACAAAAGATCATACGGTGTAGGAGAATCAATGTTTTGTAGTAGCAAGTGACACGACTTGTAGTTTTCCTGTTTAAATTGGAATTTGGCAGGAGGACCAAAGTCGGGACTATATATATTCTTGCTAGTCTGAAGAAGTAAGTGGGAACTGTATGCGGAACAGTCAAGTCAAGTCAATGAGAACCACAAGAAATAGAGGGAGCATCGGCAACAAGGCCAGAACACGAGCCCGGCCAGCAGGGTGGTCGGCCGGCCATAGTGAACCCTTTAGACAGTCCAGCGCTGATCCGGATGCTGCCGCGGCGGCACCGCCCGGCACATGACTCGTCGCCATCCATCTCACACACCCGTAGCAAGCAAGCACCCTTGCCCCCCGGTGCCCTTAATTCCCACAGTGGATTCCCACACTGAAACCACCGCTGTCGCGCTCGGAAACAGAAAACAGGAGGAACCTGATCGCATCGAGCCTAAACACAGGGAGAGCAGAGGAGGCGCGTGTGTGAACCACGCACGGCCCAGCTTTTCTTTTCAAGGACCGGCAACCAAAGGTTGCAGTCATCGCATTAAGATCAGAAATAGAATTAATTACAGAAGTGTTACACATGGCATTGCCATCCGCAGAAAAAAGGCAAAGAAGACTACTCCTCGCCCTCTCCCGCTCTTCTTCTTGCCGCAGCCCACAGCTCCAGCTCCTCACCTGTCTTCCTGATGATGGTGTTTAAGTTTGCGATGTTGCCGTTGAAGATTCGATCATTTCTTTCAGCCACAATCTTCTCATTCCGCAATCAAAAAGTTGCAGTTCTTCTTTTTTGGTTCTTTAAACATCTAGACAGGGTCTGTCTCCACCATTCTCGGATCGAAATATGATCTGAAGGCGTGATATCAGAGTGTCCCCTGCCTGGCAAAGTCTGAACCAGAAGGTGCGGGCAACAACACAATTTACCAACAGATGATTTATGGTTTCTGGTTCTTGGTCGCAAAGCACACATCTTGCAGGCCCTTGTAACCCCCGCTTAGCAAGTCTGTCCGCTGTCCAGCACCGGTTGCGCTGACCATCCAGGAGAACAGCTTTTCCTTTAGCGGAGCTCTGCTTCTCCATAGTTCCTTTTTTTTAGATAAGGGGGTGCGGATCCCCGGCCTCTGCATCCAAGAGATGCACACAGCCATCCGCAATTATTAATCATCCAAAGTCACACCGTTTACAATTCATGGATCACATAAGGTGGCTAAAAGATCAGCCACTCAAATACAAGTCTACTAAACATCAATTCTTCTAGGATGAAACCACCCAGCCCGGCTGAAGATAGCCCGCACGACCGTCAACAATCGGGTACACCCGGCATCCATAAGACCACGCTGATCCGCAGGAAGGAGGAGTGACCATGAGTGGATCCAGAAGCACGCCTTGTGAATAACCTGCAAATAATGAGTAGATGTTGTTTTGTTAAAGACAATATCACTTCTACAATTCCATATAGCCCACAAAATGGCCGCTACACCAATTCGAATGCGACTTTTGTCACTTTATCTATGTCATTCAACCAACTTCCAAACATATTGGCGACGAGGTGGATAAATATTAAAAGTAAAGTGTACAAGGCGCCAAATATCTCTAGCAAATGTGCACTTTATGAACAAGTGTTCTGCGGACTCATCCGCATCGCAGAAAACACATTTCTTGCATCCTATCCACCGTCGTTTAGCCAAATTATCCTTAGTCAACAATTCTTTTCTATTCAGAAACCATAGAAAGATCTTAATTTTTAGTGGTATTTTAACTTCCATAGGTATTTACGCAAGTACCTAGTGTGACCATTCAACAAATCTTCGTAATAAGATTTAACTGTGAATACTCCATTATTAGTAAGTGACCATCTAAACCTATCCGGTTCATCTACTAAAGTAACACGCATCAATTTCTCTATTAGATGAAACCAATCCGTTCTTCGTTGTCCTACTAACGTCCGTCTAAAAGGGAGATTAATAGGAGCAGCCCCAAGAACTTCAGCAACCGCACTAAGTTTATTTGAAACAATGGCATATAAAGATGGATAAACATTCTGTAACGAAGTGGAACCTAGCCAAATATCTTCCCAAAACCGAACCTGCTCTCCATTACCAAGTACAAACTTAGCTCGCTGAAAGAAATCATTTTTAGCCCGCATAATCCCTTTCCAGAAAGGCGAATCGTAAGGTTTAGCTTGCACTTGGGATAAAGATTTACTCCCCAAATATTTATTAACTAGGATTTCTTTCCAAACTCCCTCTTCATTCAGAAGTTTATACAACCACTTACTCAGAGACATTTTTTTTAATATCTAGGACCGCAATTCCTAATCCCCCTTGGTCTTTCGGCCTACACACTATATTCCACTTCGTTAGTCTATTTTTTTTTTTATGTTGATCACTCTGCCAAAAAAAACGAGAACGATAGAAATCCAATCTTTTTCGGACCCCTTTAGGTATTTCAAAGAAGATAAAAGAAACATGGGTAAACTTGTTAAAACCGAATTTATGAGCACAAGACGGTCACCGTAAGACAACATCTTAGCTACCCAAGCTGCAATTTTTTTTCAAACCGATCCTCAACTAATTTCCACTCCTTGTTTAGCAATCGTCGATGATGAATGGGAATTCCCAAGTATCTAAATGGGAGCGACCCCAATTCACAACCAAAGATTCGTCTATACTCTTCTTGATCATCTTTAGCTTTTCCAGAGTTCCTTTGAGTAGTCAGATAATTCTTTACCAAAGAAAAATGCCTTATAAGCTGACGCTGCTGTGTAACACCCATTTGCGGCCCAGCTTTTCTTGTCCGGCTTTTCTTGTCCGGCTTGGCACATACGTAGATGTCTCGCACGACGAGCTTATCCGCACCTTCCATCCATCAATTGAGGGGTATATATAGATCCTGCCGGCCACACTGCCGTTTCATAGCATCAAACATCCAGTGCAGTGTCCATCCAGCTCAGGCAAACAAGCCAACTCATGTGTTTCAGGTTCGGCTCGTGCTTCGGCAGCGGCAGCGGCCAGGACTACGGCCGCTCCATGTCCAAGGCGACGCACCACGGCGGCGGCGGCCCCCAGGCCGACCACGGCTACTACAGCGGCGTCGACCACAAGTCGGGCCGCAGGCCTACCTCCACGAGCCCGCCGCCGATGAAACAGCGGGGCGCAACGCCTACAACGACGGTGGTGTGTGGAAAGACCACTTCGACGACGCCGGTGGCCATGGCGGTCACGCCGCCAACGCGCACGACAAGGCCGACGACAAGTTGAAGCACCCGGCAGCGTGGATCAGCAGGGTCGGCGACGAGGCCGGTCACACCCACACGGCGCGCCTCCAGGAAGACGCCGCCGCCGCCGCTGCTTATCGTAGCGAGCATGCCGCCGCCGAAACCCGCTACTACCCAACTACAATTACTGCCACTATATCAAGGTATTAGTAGCATGGTAGGATTAGCAAGGCAGTTTCACCAGTCCCTCCCTCTCCCTCTCCCTGAGTGACCACTGCCTCTCTGCTTCAGTTCAGTGTCTCTGTTTCTCCTATCTTTTTTCTCTTTGGGGTTTGATTAGTAATCCTTCATCTGCTGAAACTGAAAGGCACCTGGAATCGTGAGTGAGAGACAAAGAGGCTTTGATCCAACTTTGTATCATATAATAAACAAATGGAAGAAAGCTTTCTGACCTCAGATGACCGATCCCACATTTAACGCTTTTGCACTGCTATGTGTATGTGTGGCTTCTCTGGGTGTTATTTATCAGGATTCTTAATCCTGTCTATTTTTTCATTTGGTTTGTTCTCACAGATGATTTGAAGCCACAATCTTGGATAAGCAGCCAAGATCTCTATTCTCGGTTTGCATGGCAACTCACCTGCTTCTTGTAATAGCTCAGCAAAAAATATATTAACCTGGATTAACATACTTTCTCAGCATAGGTACCAGCTGCCTAAAACAGTATGCATAAGATTCAGGACTGTTCACCAACTGCAATTCTTCACTGTGAAGTACTACCAGTAACAAACATCTTGTTTCGCAGTATGCGCAGGAAAATCTTGCATGGGTAAGTATTAGAAGTCGAACAACGAGGAATAGAAATGCTGTGGATATAGGGAGTAACTCACTCTATGTCTATGACACAAAAAGAATGTTCTTGGAAAAAACAATGACACAAAAAGAACTTTATTTTAGAAAAGCATTAACACAAACAGAATGTGACTGAAACAAAAATAGACACTTCCATTTGCACTTCCCCTTCTTTCTATAGTTCGCTTTACGCAGGTGGCAGGTATATCATGTTAACAGCTGCAAGTTTTATCAAATGAATCACATAGACCATTTCTGGTCCACATTGCCTCTAAGCATATGCCTGCTGTGGTCCATTACCAAACTCTGAAAGCGATCTGCCTTTTCCCCAAAAACTCATTCCTTCGGTCAATCTCTTGCCTCGTGTTTACATATTACTGAAGGGGAACCAAAGCATTTAGGTAATTATGAACACAGTAAAATTTTATGCTTGCCGATGGCCATCACATCAGCTTGTGTGAGGAAACCGTTTCTTTGTATGCGGAAAAAATTGAAAGCGCAAGAATCACGCACAGTCATTTAGTTATTTACTGTTGTTAAAAGTGCCAATCATGCTTCACGCATCGGCACTATTATTGATTCACAAGAAAATATGGCATGGGTATTTTCTGGAAACACATATAGAATATAAAGCCCAGTGCAGATATGATCTACCAAAGATGCCAAGATTGCTTGATTAAAATAGCGTATAACTTTTATTTTTGTGGGCGTACAGCATCTTATAGAATACCAAGGATACTTTTCGACAAGATTAGCATATCAGAGGATGATACAACATACTGCAGTTGCACTCATGCTGTAAAGCAGATAACCCAGTGCTAGTAGTGGCTCAGTTGCTTTTCCCTCTTAACTTAACAACTAAGATCTCAATCCGTGTCCATCTCTTCTTCCCTCCCAGCTTGTAATAAGACCAAGGATTGGGAATAAATCCAGTCATTCAGTATATGCACTGGCAGAGTATTGGACCGTTACTGCTCTGGACGGTGCACCAGGTAGAGATTGTTCAATGGCTCTAGATGTGCCTGTCATTTTAGCCTATCATCTGTGCTTCTTCACGAAACGGAATAAGTCTGTAATAAGGTGATTCAGCTCTCGAATCTTCACCTTTATTTTCACAAGACTAACCGAATATTTGGTGCTACCAACTTTTAACTTTTCATGGAGTAGTGCTTTTTGGTTATTTGTTTGGGACTGGACATCCCTTTTACCAACTCTCTTACAATTTTAGACAAGCACATTTTTTCATACTTATTGGAAGAAAAAAGATATAAAAACTCATTTAGATCCGCTTCACTGCTTTCATGGGTTGTATAAACCGGAACATGAAAGTGATGATGTTAAAAGATTAAAGATAACACATGAAAATTCCCTTGAAATAAAAGATAGGACATGAGCTGTAGTGGTTCGTATAATTCTACTAGGTATTAACTATTCTACTTTTGCGTTAAGCTAGCTACTTCACAATGTTTAGTAGCAATGACATGAATTGTGTCATGATTTTTTTTCGAAATGGGGATAGCCCCAATCTCTGTCTCTCAGCATCAAAACGATGCATATGACTGCTTTATTATGTAATTGGAAAGTTTAGTTCAAATTGGGAACTACGTCGTGGTGTGCTCCCTGGAAACAATCCTGCCGCAATGACACTATTTGGACTTTGTGTTCCAAGTCAAATTTAAGTTTTGCAGATTTTCTTGCTAGTGTTAAGAAGTACTCCCTCTGTCCCACAAACGTCTATATTAGGGGCAGAGGGAGTACGTGGAAAGAGTCTATAGTAGTGTACATGGAAAGAGTCTATAGTAGACCATTAGGGGGCAGAGACAGAGAGTATGTGGAAAGAGTATGCGGATTAGTAAAGTCAATGAGAAGCATAAGGCACGGAGGGAGCATTGGCAACAATCGGCAAAAAGGCTGGGCGAGAACACGATCCCAACAGGGTGGTCGGCCGGCCACGGCAGACTCTGAAACAGTCCAAGCCTGACCCAGGGCGATGCGCTGCCACGGCACCACCCGGCACACGAGTCGTCGCCATCCATCACACACAACCGCAGCAAGCTACCACCGGCCGGCACCCTGCCCCCCGATGCCCTTCACACAGTGGATTCCGGTGAGCGCCACCGGAACCACCACTGTGGGCTGCTCTGCAGACACCGGAATACGAGTCATGACGCTGTCGCGCTCGGCCAAGACTCGCACGCAGGGACCTGGCCAGATGACCGAGTCAACAATTATGCTTCTGCAGTGCTCTGTGTATGCGGCAGCTTCTCGGTCTTTTTCTCAACTCGCTTCTGACTTCTGGGTGCTACTGCCAGAACTGTGAATCAATCTTGTGTACACTTTGATGAATGTTGTTTCCATTTGGTCTGTTCTCGTTACCATTAGCAATGTCTTGGAAGAGCAGCCAAAGATCTCTTTTTGTATCAACCGCTCAAACCGCATGTATGCCATTGTTTTGCTGAAACACATTTCTTCACTTATGCATGACAAACTGGTGTGTGAACTGTGAAGTAGTATACCAGTAGCAAACACCTTGTGTACAAGAAGTTGAGTAATGACGCGAGGCTAAGCAGACACCTCATACAGATAAGTTTCTGTTGGTGAAATACAAATGCCACGGGTATAGGCTGCAACTCACCCAATAACAAAAAGGGTACTTTGAAACATATAATCAATCGAGTGAAAGAAGGTACTTTGAAATCCCAGATGCCCTAGTCAACACCTATGCTTTTGCAGTGCTCTGTGTATGTGGCAGCTTCTCTGTATTTTTTATTTTCTCAGTCACTTCTGACTGCTGGGTGCTACGGCCAGGACTGAATTTCTGTGTAAACTTTGGTGCATTTTATTTCCATTTGGTTTGTTCTCAGAAACATTGGCAATGTCTTGGAAAAGCAGCCAAGATCACGCTGTAGGTTGGCAACTCACCAGCTGCTTGGAATAGATCAGCAAAATTTGTATTAATCCGATTTAATATCCTTGCTCAGCATAGGTACCAACTGCTAAAACCGCACAAATGCTATTTAAGTTACTGATATTTCTTCACTTATGCGTGACCAATTGGTGTGAACTCTGAAGTAATACTAGTAACAAACATCTTATGTACTAGTAGCTGAATAATGATGCGAGGCTAAGCAGACACCTCACATAGACAAGTTTCTGCTGGTGAAATACAAATGGGACACCACTCAAGAAAAAAATTACAAATGGGACAGGTATAGGCGCAACTCACTCAATTAACACAAAAAGAGATGTTCTTTTTAAAACACAAAACGCACATTCTTTTGCACTTCCCCTCCTTTCTATAGTTCACTTTACGCAGGTGACATGTCCATCATATTTACAATAGGCAGTTTTAGTTCTCGAAAAAAGGAAAGCGCAGTTTTATCAAATGAATCACATAGACCATTTCTGGTCCATATTGCCTCTAAGCATATGCCTGTGCTGGTCCGCTACCAAACTCTGAAAGTGATCTGCCTTTTCTCCTCCCACTTATTCCTTCAGCCGACCTCTTGCCTCGTGTTTACCCAATGCTCCAGAGAAACCAAATCATACAGGGAATTATCTTACAGTGGTCAGAAAATCCTAATCTTACCGATGGCCATTACATCAACTTGTGTGACAAACCCTTTCTTTCCTCATATGTTTTTTTTAGGGTATTTCCTCTTATGTTTCATGTATGTGGAAAAAGCGAAAGCGGGAGAATCACGCGAAGTCAGGTTTACTATATTAGCTATTTACTGCTGTTAAAGTGCTAGTCGTGCTTCACGCGTTGGCATTACTATTGATTCACAAGAAAATATGGCATTGCTATTTGTTGGCAACACATCTACAATGTAAATCCCAGTGCAGATCTACCTAAGATACCAAGACTGCTCGATAAAAATAGCGTATAACTTTATTTATGTAGGCGTGCAGCATCTTATAGAATACCAAGGATGCTTTTCGGCAAGATTAACATATGAGAGGATGTTACAACCGACTGCAGTTGCACTCATGGTGTAAAGCAGAGAACCCAGTGCTAGTGGCCCAGTTGCTTTTCCCTCTTAACTTAACAACTAAGATCTCGATCCGTGTCGATCTCTTCTTCCCAGCTTGGAATAAGACCAAGGATGGGGAATAAATCCAGTCATTCAGTATATGTTTGCTCTCTTTGCCTACTGGACCGCTACTACTCTGGACGGTGCAACCAGGTAGAGAATGTTCAATGGCTCTAGATAGGCCTGTCTATTTCACCTCTCATCTGTGCTTGTTAATGAAAACGGAATATGTCCGTAAATCAGTACTTCCACTAGCAACTCACACAGGCTAAGACATACACGCATGCATAATTTAGCGACAACAGGTGGTCCTAGAACAGCTAGGTCAGAATATACCGAGAGTGTGATTTTGTACACAGGATGGACGGTCATAAACATCACAACGGAAACAGCACATGTCTAGCTAGTTCTAAACTTCTAATACTTGCCGAGTGCACACATTGAAAAAAAATTCAAGCCGTGCTTACTGTACAAGGTACGCTATTTGGTTCCACGAAAGGGTGAGTTACACACTTCCCGACTCCAAATCATTTCTTGATCTCCCGTTATGGTGCTGGCCGGCTAGTCCGATATGATGATGCTCACCTGCAGAGTGTTGGTCCTGTGTATTGTTTAAATTGCCAACCTCAAGCTCCTCCAGCATGTGGAAGTACGCATACGGTCCCCAACCTTTTATGTGAAAAAAGAACAGACAGTCAAGTTCAAACATAAATATTCAAAATATGGTAAAGATATTGATAATACCACAATAAAACCTTGAATTAGCCGAAAGAAATTTTCACAGTTGTGGAGACTGAACAACCTTGATGGTGATACGGAGGAGGAAAGAAGTGCAAGTAGCACATCACTGCCATGATATACCCTGAAATGCATCGATTCAATGGGGTTACTGAAGGCTGAAGCATGCCGCCTTGCATTTGAACAGAGAGATGAGAAGAAGTACAAACCAATCAGGCCGCCAACAAACACATCCTCCCAGTGGTGTCGATAGTTGTCTATTCTAGAAATCCCAACAAGCGAAGCGAGAAGAAGAGGAAGAATCACGATGCAAAGTTTTGCCACGTGACCTTTGCGATCGAACGCCTGAATTTTGCCAGATAAGTACAGTGATAAAAATCCAAGTCCAGCAAAAGACCCTGCAATGCAAATTCTGTAAGCTACTGACTGTTCACTCAAAAAAAAATCGAGATTGACCTGTTCATTCAAAATGACCATAGTAGAACTCTAATTTGCAGGAAACAATGGAAGTGGTCTAATTATTCACAGAATTAATTCGAAACTATAGGTCCGCCAGATAAACTACCTAGCATAAAGCATGGGGATCCACGCTATCAAATCAACGCCAGGTTACAACACTAAGAAAAGGTAATAAGCTACTAAATATAAGCTATAAATAGGTACGCAGCAATTGTTGACAATCTACCTCAGACAGCTTTATCCATCAAAATCGCATCAAATGTAGACATGCACATAAGGGTAAAAACTCACACGACGTGTGTCCACTAGGAAAACTCTTGCGCCCATCGGTTAAGAAACTTTTCTCACCATGGCAAATCACAGCACCTGTCACTTGATCATATAGCTGAGACAAGTATGCCAGGAAATTGCCATATTAATTTTAACTAGCAATGAAATATACCCAACGTTTTAAAGCATGGAACTGTCTGTACACAAGAACATCAGGAAATCCATACCTGCCTTCCATCTGGAAAACAGCGCCAAAAGAAGTCTGGCCTAGGTCTCCCTACGGTATTCTTTATCACATCAGTGAAAGCAGCTGTGATCAGCACAGCAAAAGCAACACCTACATGTTTCATACATGAATGAATCATACAACATATCTAATTCAGAACAATTGCATAGAAGAACAGAACCATTAGAAAGAGACACAAGCAGAACTAATCACCTAGCGTCGCGTGGTGAAGATCATAGACATCCCTTCTAGCAATATACAGTGCTATGAAGACGGCCACGGGACACACTACAGATATTATCTGTCAAGAGGTTCATTACCTAGTATCAGAGACAAAGACAGAGAGCTTGCAACAGGCTATGAAACTGCAAAGGTTTCAGAAACATACAGGAACACTCCATGCTGGCACGGTACTCTGTCTCACAGGGTACCTAATGTCAGCCATCATGTCCTTGCCAACAAACCGAATGAACGAAGGAGTGTAGTGCAGCGCGAGCACAACCGCGGCTAGGAGAACGAGAACAATCCAGTCATACGTGTGCTTTCTGGCCAGTCTAGCTCCATGCGTCTGAACAGTGTGCTGAATCCTCTCCTGCATCCTGTCCTGCTGGCCAAGAAGCGGTGTACTAGCAATTAAGAAGAGCCTGAATGTTATGTAAGTAGCTGTGCTGTAAGCAAATGCAAATGGTGAATATCAGCAGGCAGCAGCTGAATGTAAGCAAAACTGCACCACGGAGTAAATTCGCCTGAAGAAGTTGTCTGCATAAGTCTCGCTATATTTTCTCGAACATGCATCTGTCTCGACATGTGAATGGATTATGTGAGTATGACAGGCCTACTAGTCTCAGTTCTGATCCACCAAAAAAGTTTGCAGTAGCTACAGCAGTCAATGTAGAGTTGTACCATACGAGAAAGATAAAAAGCAGAGATCCATCCGTTGTCTCACCGTATCCTCCTCTCCTCCAGGCATCGAAGACCGCAGGACGAAACAGAGCAACAGTAGTAGGCCTCGAAGCAACTGAACTGAACCTACACAGAAATGCAGGAAGGGGGCACTGTTGTTGAAATTCCAGGTGCAAATGAACTCCAATCCCATGCAATGCAGTACCGGCCATAGGTTATCTTGTTGCGGTGTTGAACTTGTTAATTATTCAGGGAGATTCTGTTTATGGTTGGCTTCCTAAACCCCCATACAGGAACCAGACCAACCAGGGCTTTACTTACTAAACCCTCCTCGTCCCAAAGGAAGAACGAAACGGAAAGAAAATTCTAGGACTGAGAACGGCGTGATTCGCAAAGGCAAATCTTTCCTCGGATGGTGATAAAGAATTTGGTAGCAGGGGGAAGAAGAAGCGGTGCAGTACCTCGGAAACCCTGGAGAGCCCGGGTGGACGGCGATGGAGGAACAGGGGGGAGATAGGTTGGGGAAAGCAACTGCCGTGGGGATTGAACGGATCCTGGTTGGCCGCGGAGGGCGGTGCTGAGCGGCGCCTGCGGGACGGCCACGCGGCACGCCGGAACAAACCAGAACCCGCCGCCGCTCTTGGCCCCTCTTTTTTCGTGTGGAGAGCAACGAACGAACCGCTTGGTGTCCGGTGATTTGGGCCGGGCTGGACCGTGGAGTCCACAGGCCCACTATATCAACGAACCCTGGAGAGGAGTCTACGGTGTGCTCTGTGGCCCGCTGGGCCAAAAACTGTGTTACACAACATCTTTTTCGCCTGCAAATTCTGGCTCTCACCAGGTAAAAAACAAATCTCCAATGGAAGTTGAGATATATCAGCCAAGGACAACAGATAATCCGTTGGATCCTACTTAGATGAATGAAAACAGAGCGAATACTGATAGAATTGAGTGGTGCCACATTTGTTTTTTATTTTTTTGTGAATGTAGAAACGAATACAGAAACTCCGGAAACATATATTGTGAAAAACAGATACAGATCGAATACGGTGTGGACACAATAGAAACAGATATTTTGCCGGAACCAAGAGAGCCCTTAAATAATGTAGTAAAACTCAAACAACCAAAAAACTTGTCAAGTTTCTAAGATGAAATAAAAATAAATATGTATCATGATTATATAATATAATGTGTTTGTTTTCAACTTTGGCAACTTAAAAAATTCCTACTATCATCTCAAACCCTAATGCGGCACTGAAATGGTGAATTGGGACAGACTTGAGTGATAGATGATATGCGAGTACATAGGGTAACTCTAAACATGATTTCTTCAGATCCTTTTCTTTTTTATCGAGATCTTGGTTTGTGCCTAAATATCCCCATTAAAATTGTTGGGACTGATGGATTCGATTAGCACCGTGTAGGAAACAAATGTAAAGTTCCATATTACAAAAACGGAAATTCCGTTTTCATGCTCGTTCCGTCGGAATATGCCGTTATGTTTTCGTTTACGTTTCCGATTAAAAGTTTCCGAATCCATTTCCATATTTCCATTCCGCTTTTGTTTTCTCAAGAAAAAGTGGAAAATTTCCGTTCCGTTTTTTCCCTACTCCTAAGCGATGCCACGTCCCACTCACACGTCACACAACTGTACGAAAAAGGTCCTGCCGGCCGGAACAGTGCGTCCAAACCACTACTATAAGAATATATCCTAAGATGATCTAGCTGGAGAAAATCATCATCGTCATATATATAGAATAGTAGAGGATGAGTCACGGCAGGACAAGGGAGATTCCAGTTGCCCGGTTGCTTGTGGCTGTGGGACACCGGAGCTGCTTTCCCAGTAGGATCCACAGCATGATTGATTGCTTCGCTGTGTCGTCGTTGTGCAAGAGCAACGGCTAATTAATTAAACAGTGTTACAATTGTTGTACATTTTAAGGAATGGACCATGTTGTTGTATTTGTAAATTACGTATGATTTTAGAAGAAAAATCTTAGTTGTTGTAGTATTTGGTTTTGTTTTCGGGTTAGTAATTCATGCTTGATGATTTGCTACACTTGAAATCCTAGCTTGTGAGTAGTCCACGGATTTCATGGGAGGCAGATAGGAGATGCATGTGACCTGATGATGGAGCCACCATATATCAGATAGATATATGGAGTTAGCAGATAGATAATACTCTGCCGCTAGTCAAGCGTGATAATTATATGGAGTTGATAGGCTAGATAACCACTATTTATTTAAGGCTTCATCTCCCTGCTATCGTGACGGACGTCTCTTAGATTAAGTGATCGACAAGGTGCTTTGAGAAGCGTGATAATTATATGGAGTTGAAAGCTTTCATCACCAGACACACACAGCTGCTAGATTAAGTGATCGACAAGGTGCTTTGAGAAGCGGGGTCTAGTTTAATTGATTGCAGATGCTGCAATCATCCACATACGGCGACCTGTACTAGTCGACGCAGTTAAAGTGGGAGACGAGAAGGTATGCGTATACATCTGCTGATCTGGCTCGCATTTGAAAACTCATTTAGCGGCTAATCACTAATCAATGGGATGTCAACGTCGAATGGACTAACTAATTAACAAGTCCTTCTCAAACAAAAAACTACTTAAGTCATTAGGCGACAGCCTTATCCCCTCCTCGCCACTGTAGCAAGAGGGTAGGCGATTTTTGGGCGAATCCGTCGATCCACCGTGCGCGCCGCGAGCCGCGGGATTCCTCTCCTTCGCCGGCCGCTCCGGCGGCGGGAAGGTGGGGATCCCCGGCTCCGGCTTGTATATTCAGTAGGGTAGGGTGGAGTTCTCGCCGGCGGCGCTCTGGAGGAGTTGGTGCTGCGGGCGGGCGGTTTGGTGTCGGCGTGACCTTCTCCGGCGGCGGAGCTCTTCGGGGCTCGTCGTCGTCGCGCGTGACTTGCAGGTGCTCGAGGCCCGGTGCGGCGTTCGAGTTCGTCGGCCTCCCGTCGGATCCGTGGTGGCGGCGGATCCGGTGGCTGGAATTCAGATCCGGGCGAGGTTGGCGGCTTCTGCCGGCGTCGGGAACGAAGACGACTGCGGCAAGGTGGAGGTGCTGGTGCGGGAGGGTGATGGCCGTGCTCGTTCATCGGCTTAATCTCCGTCGCTGCGCGGCGGGTGGGCTCGGCGGCTTTCTTCAACGTTGGAGGCACCCTGGGGCCGTGGTGAGAAGGGGGTCGGTGGTCTTCGTCGTCGCCGCCGGTGAAGTTGCTGGCGTCTGCTCTAGTTCTGTTCCCCTGCGTATGTATTTCTGTATTCTGTTTGTACTGTGTACATTGTATATGGTACTTTGTTGAATATACGTGGGTTTTCAAACAAAAAAAACTACTTAAGTCGGGACACAGGTCAACGGCCTATGGCATACTATATTATCGTAAAAACACACAATCGAGAAAGGGGCACACAAAAAATCATCTCTGTTTCCTCAAACATCTCTACAATCTAGCTAAAAGAAAAAAATTGCGGTTTCAAACAAAAGCTAAGATGTTTGAGTATAATGGTATGTATTTATATTATATCATCATAAGGATTTTCAAAACAATCGCAAAGGGACAAAAATAATCATCTTTGCTTCCTCAGACATCTCTACAATCTAGTGTTGGGTGGTGTCAAAATATCGTTAACTTTGTTGCGATCGTCCACACCTCCCAATCCCTCAACGCCTCGCCCTTCCTCCTACCGCTGACATGTCGCCACCCTCCTCTCTCCTGTCGCTGCCAAAGGCGAGGCCACTAGACAGGCTTAAACAGGCTTCAGCTTGCCCTCAAAAAATAAATTTTGTTTACTACTACTACTAATCTTATGCCATGCGCCTAGGCCCATTAGGTGAGTAAATTTCAGCCCATACATACGCTCGCATCGCACAGGAAACACAGCTCAAAGGAAGCAATAATCGTCCAGACCTCTCTGCGAGTCGCAGCTCACTGAAGCAAGGAGAGCAGCAGCGAGTAGGCGGAGGCGGCCACGCACGGTCAAACCAACCGGCGACCGAGGAGCCGTCGACGCCGACCGCCCCAAAGGAGTCTGGGGATCTGGCGGCCGAGCCTCTGGCGGAGCGCCGTGCGCGGACGGCAGATGGTGGACGGCGGATTATTAAAACAGATTTGCGCAATAAGGTCTCCGATGAATGGCTAAATAATTTAATGGTGTGCTACTGTGGGAAAGAGATATTCAGAAGCATTCATGATGATCAAATCATGATACAGTTTCAGAAATTGTTGGATCATAGAGGACATTTGCCACGAGAGTTTGATGTGATTTCTTAGAGTTACATGTCTATTTACTAGTTTTAATAGAGTTCAGTTTGTCTTTTTGTGTTTCTTCTCTAGTACTGGAAGTATTAGTGTGCGATTTGTATGCTTTTGACCTGAAAAATTGTGATATTTTATCTTAAGTAATTTCATGTCTTACATACTGACTTATTTTCTTCGGAAGCAGTCGTTTAGTTTAGTCGGTGTTAACTCTCAGCCTACCCTCCAATTATTTCCTGGACTCGCCGTTGGACTCGCTGCCTCTTGGTTATGTTCTGGTTGCTCCTCGCCGGTACCGCACTAAGCGTAACCATGGGCATTGTTGTCCCAGTTAGGCGTTACGTGTAAGCCTGAGAGTGGAAGAAGAAGGGGAGTTCAGTGTCACTCTTCAAACAGCCAGTTAACCTTTTCGAGGGTTGTCGCTTTCTTAGCCATCCTCCCCTCTCTCCCTTAGTCTTTCCTCTTGCCGTTCCTGCTCTAATTGGCGCGTGACCGTTCGGTAGTTAGCTTTTCCAAAACCCTTGATTTGATGGGCAAAATTGCACTATTTAGCTGGGGCCACGCCAGCCGAGGGTGGGGTGACGTGGTTTGTGAAAAGAATGCTTCCGTGTCAGTGGCGGACCTAGAATTTCAATAACGGGTATGCCGCACCAAAATTTTGGTGTGTCTATTAATAATGGTATTGACGTATTTTCTTAGAATATAAAGAATAAATTATGATTATAAAATATGACAAAATAATTAAATAAAAAGGGATTTTGCACTATAAAATTTTTTTTTTGCGCACGTGCGCCGTTGACGGGGCGTTCTAATGTTGAACTAAATTCTCGCAGTTGCGTGCAACCCTAAATTTCCAAAGTATTCGACCGCAAGATAATCAATCCAGCGACATTATAAATGCAATTAGATTGTACTTAATAAATAATAAAATATGTAAAAAACATGTTACCAAAATTTACAATGGAACATATAAAAATTTAATCATATCCTTGACTACCAAAGACTAATTATCAATTGACTATATATGTTACGCAGCTAGCACATATACTAGCACTAAAATGCAGTACAGTCGCTGAAACTGAAGTACATGAGTCATCTAGTGATCATCGCTAATCAAGTCAAATCCATTACCAAAATAGCTACGGGCATGCATGGCGCATGGCCATAGCTAGCCTGCAGGCTTACACGCGAGATTAGCGGCCAGCCAACGCAGTAATTAATGGAGGGTCAAGTAACTACCGAAGCTAATCAACCCATGTCCCTGAACGATACATGAATGGCCACAGGCTGCATGTATTAGCTCCGCTTGATTAATCAGCCAGTTGATTAAAACGAGTATACACTTGCATGGCTGGGCCGCAGGGTATGCCATGGCATATACGGCATACCCTGTAGGTCCGCCACTGTTCCGTGTGCGTGCTATCTTGTTGCCCTTTTTGAATGCCTTTCCTTGACCAGCTTTACAATCAGTTCGTCAAAAGAAGAAAACAAACGCCATGGAAGCAAGCGTGCATGCATGCATGAACATCGATGATGGTCCACTTGTGAGGCCTAAGGTTTGGGTACACCAAACCAAAGAACCAAACCCGTGTGCTTTAAACCAAGGCCCATAATTTGATGGCCACAATGAAAAAGTTCACCGATGCTCAACACTGTTTAGTTATTGACGCAATGCCAACCATTGCTGGGGTGACGTGGATTGTGAAAAGAAAACTTTTGTGTGGATGTTCCTTCCGTTTTATAAACTTTCGTGGAGTATATATTTTGGTTAACGTCATAGAATATAAAAATTGACTAATCCATAGAAAAGATTGTTAACATTTATAATGCCAAATCAGTATCACTAAATACATAATGAAACATACTCTCATATTATATCTACATATCAATAGTTTTTTCTTACAAGTTTAGTCAAAATAAATACTGTGACTTTCCAAAAGAAAAATTAGACCTTATTTTGAGAAACAGAGCTACGAGTTTATTGTCCTTTCTGAATCGGAAATCAGTTTTGGCTAGTAGGAGCATATGATCCCTACCTAAAAACGTATTTCAAAATGTTAAAAATAACGTCAAACAAAAATTGTGAGTGAATATCTGGACATTTTATGTTTACACACAAAGTTTCGCGGAAAAATGACATTTTTTGTGGGCTGTATAGAAAAGACAAATCCCGGTGCTCTAAAATGACTTTGTACGAGACATTTTTTTTCTTTTTTACACAGCTCACAAAAAATGTATTTTTTTGTGCTATGAAAATATTTTCATAGCGGGTGCATTTCTTTTCCAAATGTATTTCGGTATGTCCTCTACATATTTACCATCAGTTCTTCAAAAGAAGGAACGAAACGACATGCAAGCAAAGCAAGCATGCATGCATGAGCATTGATGACGGCCCACTTATTTTTTGTATGCCCCTTTGCTCATTTTATTTGGACTATGGTTCAGTATATGCTTTTAATAAGTCTGAGGAGTCTATTAATCACTTATTTTTTGCATGCCTCTTTGCTCACATTTGCATTTTGTGAGTCTGAGGAGTCTATTAATCACTTATTTTTTGCATGCCCCTTTGCTCATTTTATTTGGACTATGGTTCAGTATATGCTTTTAATATTGCCCCACATGCAAATGTGACGAATATGTTTGGTAACTGACTTAATGGGGTTGAAAAGAATACTAAAGCAAAAATTCGAGTCGAGATTTGTGATATAGTATGGTCTTTATGGAATTGTCGAAATGATATCATTTTTAACAAGCGCACAAATGTAAACTTCTTACGGGTTATCCGCACTCAGCTACGCACCTGATTCACGAATGGCCTTTCCCACTACCGGAGATTTCGGATCTTCCCGTCTGGAGATGGTCGCACGGCATATCTACGACTAGGATGGATCGTGGCTCGCTAGGTGTCTTCAAAATGCTTAGAAATTTTATACTTTATTATTTCGCTGGATGATTTACTCGTCCACTCTGTGTGACCATTGAGATGTAAACTCTGAATTCTTAAACTTCGCAATAAAGAAAGTCGAGGCCGAGACTGTACACCCATTATGAAGAAAAGTCGCCCTTCGCTGGACGAGGGACCAGCTTAGCATGGCGAGCAGCAATTTCTGACGTGAGGCACATACTCGATGGATCGGCCGACGGAGTGCATGCTTAGCTTGCCGGCGAGTGCATGCCCTTTTTCTCGCAGTACTCGTGGTCTTCTTTTCATAATCGTCTGTCGACTCGAATCTCCATCGACGATCACTACGATGACACCGCCTATTGCCACAACCGGCGGGCCGCTGGCTTGATTGGTTTTGGTCTCGAGCTTGACTAGCTGTGTGCTCGAGGCCTTGAGCTTGTAGCAGAAGTACTCTCTAATACTCCGTAGGTTGCAACCTGTGATCAAGAATCTAGTGGACGTGATGCAATCTGGGTTCATCATAAAGAGCTCAATCGTCAGATGTTTGCAATAGCAATTGAGGCGGTTGAACGCACCAACAGGTTGAAGAAGCTTGTTTTTGTCTAAAACTAGATTTTCAAAAGTCATTTGATACCCCAAAACAATTTTGTATCAAATTGGAGCTACCGTGAAGGGAGTGTCATTAGCATTGCTTTCTACTAGTGATAGGAAGATAATTCTATTGTTAAAGATATCTGCAAGGAATATTCTAGTACGAAGTTATGTTTATTAATTGTAGAGCTTAGATTGTTGGCACATGAATGTGATCGAACGTTGTAAGTATAAAAATGGGGAGACACCTCTTTCATGTGACTACTTAGGTAAAGTTTTTTCACTTCCATTTATATGAGATACGATTGTTAACATTGATTGGATGATCAAAATATTTGTAGAAACCTCCAGAAAATGTTGCACGGTTTTCTATTATTTTGAAACTCTATAAACATGGAAAGTAATTTTCATGTAAATTAAACCATCTAAGTTGTATGATTAATCATGTAATCGAGAAGTTAACTCAACATCAGTCGATGTTAATTATTATTAATAGTTTATTCTTATGTGTGTTTTAAATGCCACGGATCGACAGTTTTAACAACGGCACCGACGGGTTCAAGTGAACGGCTATTGATCCACGACCCACGGATCTAGACTTCGAGACGCCTCCGCACCCGCCGCGAGCTATAAATTCCTGCCCCCTTTCTTCAACCCGAATCAAACCAGTTTTGAAGATCTCTCTTCGTCATCCCCAACCCTCATAGTGCATGCACCGTACACCATGGGAGGAGCTCTCGCCAACGACGCCGCCGTCAACCCTAACCCCAACGCCGCCGCCGCTTCGACACCGAGAGGGAGGTGTACCGCTGCCTCGTCGCCGGCTGCGGAGTGCGTGCGCCGAATGGGATGGGCCGCCGCTAGATCCGCCAGCACGACAAGTCGCACATGTGAGCTTCCGTGCAAGTCGCTGGGTCCGTCAGCCGATGTTGCGTGCGTGCGTGCGTGCGTGTGTGTGTGTGTGTGTGTGTGTGTGTGTGTGTGTGTACACCCGCCATGTCGTGTGTCCGTCTCGCCATCTCAAGTGCATCTTTCGACTTGATGTTGTCTCTATCTAGGCTAGACGCCGGAAGTAAGAAGAAGATATTGATAGACTTTAATGTGGAGTCGTTTTGTTTGAGAAGTTAAATTTAAGAGATGAGTTAGGTCCGGCAAAAATTTCACCACTTATAAATTTACTATGTAGTTTGCTCCCTCTAAATAAATAGGGATAGACTTTAATGTGGAGTCGTTTTGTTTGGAAATTGATCGTTTAAGGGCATCTCCAGCCCTTAAATAATGATTAATTTCCATCACTACTAATAATCAAGACTAGAAAGCCTTAATTAATCATGTACTCCCTCCGTTTCATTTTAATTGACTCACATTTAGATGCATCCATATGTATATGTGAGTCAATTAAAATGAAAAGGAGGGACTACCTTCCAATAACCCATGCATGTTCCGGTATCCTCTTGTGGACAAGCCCCAAGCTAAGCTAGGCGGAGACCGTGACCGGCCGAGAAGGATAGCGGTGGGTCCCATCCTTTTCCTCGTGCCGCAGCCATCACGGCTAATCGTCCGATGCTCCTCCATAACTTTCTCCGAAGACCAATGTCCTTGCCACGTCATCATATAGCATAACTTTCTCCAAGGAATCAATCAACCTTTGGGAAACTGAACCTGGTCACACACAAGCATCGAGCAGCCGGCCGGTAATTTCCGGCTCAATAATACGAGCTGAGCTGAGACAATAACCTGCGGGATCGGGAATGTGGATTGGAGAAGTAGGAGGCACGTCCTAGTCGCCAGCCATCGCTGGTTCGTCTCTTTCCATGGCTGGGTAGTAGCTACGGATCGAGGAGGGACCAGCTTAGCTTAGCCTATCCATGGCGAGCAGCGACTTTTGACCGGGGGCTCGATGGATCGGTCGAAGGACGTGCATGCTAGCTTTTTCCGCATAATCGTATGTCGACTCGAATCTCCATCGCGATCACTACGATGGGAGATTCGAGCTTACAGTCATCGGTCGCCATTGTTGAAAGTTCGGACACGCCGTGTTGATTTCTGCGCACTGGTGTCTCTCTTGCAAAAAAACGGGCTTTTATAGTGGATAGTTTGTCGGCAAGTCCAATAATTGGGCCTGTTGATTCACTGGAGAGTGTTACAGTGGTCAACGTGGCTGATCCATAAATCCATAATGCGAGTGTGATACGAGTTTTTTTCTTTTTCTTTAGAAACGCGCTACAGCCGTAGATAGACGCTCACAAACAAGCGCGGACACTCACCGTAAAATACGGACACATTTCCTCGTCGGCGTATAGATTACATGGTAAGAGTGGCTCGAAGAATTTGAAGAAATAGGCTTTCGCCCCGCTATATTAATATAGCAACCACCCGATACAAGTTTTGAGACCACCGCTGGGGCAAAACAGCACACTCATATCCATGAGAAAAGAAAGAGAACAAGAAAAGAAAACAAAGCCGACATAGGCGGATCAACGAAAACAAAGGCGACTCGCAACCGCTGCGCTCTCTCCGGCAAAGTCGCACCACTATCCTCGCATTCTGAAGTCGCGTACCAAACAACACCTCCAAGAAGGAAAACAACGACGACGCTGCTGCTGTCCGGACAGGTCCTAGGGTTTCCCCCGGTACGCTACAGGTAGTGGGGAAGACGTACACCCGACGCCCTTCAGGAAGGAACAGCGACACTCACAAGCATCACCGCGGCAGTGTCAAGATGACAAGGATTTGTCCCGAGCTCGAAAAAACCACATCCCTGGACAATTCGACATGCTCCACCCATCTTGCCACCCACCAACAAACGCCACCACGGAATTGAGGTCACCATTGTCGTATCACCAGGCAAGCACAACACGACCGGTCGAACCGAGAAGAATCCGCCGTAGACAAAGCGACAGTACCACAGCCACGTGGGAGGGATCGACCTCCACCGCCATAGACGGTAACCGACCGGACGCAGCACGCAGGAGCACACCAAGCCACATTGGAGCCGGAGGGCGGCTGCAGCACAGCCACCTGGAGGACTACCTCCACCGCCATCGGCGGGTGCCGACCGGACGCGGTAGCAGAGACACACCAGGCTGGGAAGCCCGACCGGCCCCTGAAAGGGTCCGTGAAGCCCCCGCCACCACGCTGCTGCACGTAGGCTGACGCCGCTGCTGCCCTCAAGATCGGCACCAAAGGCCCGGCCGGACCCAAAAGGATCCGCGAAACTCCCGGCGCCACGCTGCAGAAGAGGTGTTGTCGTCGCCGCCGCTCTGTCACACGCATCGTCCCTCAGTCAAACCGGGTAGCCGGGTCTAGCTTGGGCCCACACTAACCCAGATCGGGCCCAAAGGGCCAGATCTGGGCCTGCAGGGCCCCGGCAGAAAACTAGCCACCCGCACCACCAACTGGCGGCGCCGCCGCTGTGCTCACCTCCGCAGCCGAGAGAGCCGTGTAGTCGAGCCGCCGCCGTAGCCTGCCGCCGCCACACCGCCTCCCGGCCAAAAACCGAGCCGCCGCCGCACCGATGAACACCGTCGCCAGAGGGCAGAGCCCCGCCTCCACCCATTCCAGCGCGGGGAGGGACAGGCCGCCGCCGGCGCCGCGCGGGCCGCGCCCGGTGGCCGCTGCCGACGGCGGCGACGGGAGGAAGCGAGAGGGAGGAGACCGGGCGGGGTGGGCCGAGGCCGCAGCCGGCCGCCGCGGGGGCGGCGCGGCTGCGCGACGGAGGAGGGGGTAGGGGGGAGGGAGGGGCGGCGCGGGCCGGCCAGCCGGCCGGCGGCGGCGGCGGCTAGGGTTCGAGTCGCTCGGGGACTCGCCTGTCGCGAGAGCTCGGGGGAGAGAAAAAAGACTCCTGGCTCGAAGAATTTGAGAGGACAAATGTCCATGTGTCATCAAAGTGAACATTTCTCATGGACAAGATTACCTATATATGTTACCCAAGGATTTTCCCATTTTATTATGTCCATTTTACCTAATTTTATTTTTATCTCTTGTTTATGTGATGCGTTCTATTTTTACCGCACAACAACACAATACACCCTCAAAGATAAATGTTGGAAAACATGTCAATTCAACAACGAGTTAAAACTTTGAACGATATGGTTCACATCAACATTCGGTTATTTAGGATTTTTTTTCAAAAATTCAAAATCAACATTTCTTTTTTTTTCCAAAAATCAGAAACAAATCCCAGATATAGATAGTGTCGAGATCAACAAACGTGCAGAATCTTATCTTGAAATTCGTTATATTGTGGGTCGCACAAAAATGACAAATGGGTGATCCGGTTGGTGAACAGTAGAGAGTTTCGAAAACCTGAAA
Source organism: Poa pratensis (assembly GCA_947311845.1). Classification (NCBI taxonomy): domain Eukaryota; kingdom Viridiplantae; phylum Streptophyta; class Magnoliopsida; order Poales; family Poaceae; genus Poa; species Poa pratensis. Next base: position 35,612,785 of record CAMZMU010000109.1, on the reverse strand, counting down.
TTTTGCTTGATTTGTCTTTTCATTTGTGTAGCCCACAATACAGTGAGTTTTGAGTTGAAATTTTGCACGCTTTTAGATCTCGACACTATCTACATATGGAATTGTTTTCTCGATTTTTGGAAACAATAAAGTGTCGATTTTGAATTTGCAAAAAAAAAAGCCGCTAGCTTTACTTGTATGTGTGCTTTCGCTGTATGCGTACACGCCAACTTGATGTACGAGTCTGCCTCTTAGGCATTAGTTGACGCCAGCATCGTGGTTACATCAGCGTTTGGCGGTGCCACAGGCCCTACCTACAGCCAACCACGCGGCGTCCTCATGGAAAACTCGCCCGGTGCGCCACCACGCCGCCGTCGCCACGGATGGGCAATGGTCGAGAGTGGATCAGATAAGCAACGGAGCGAACGTCACGGTTCGGGCGTGGCGTTTCCTTTTCTCCCTGCATTGGCTGGCGGGTTGTTGGCCACTCCCGCAACGGACTCCACCGCGCGCACCAAACTCCATCCCGATCCGGGCGGGCGTCGGCCGATTGCGCCCGATTGATCGACCTCCAATCCGATCGCACACGTGGGTCCCCCGCGCGACGGCCATCCTTGGCACCATCAGCCCAAAGCGTGCGGGGACAACCAAAAAATTCCAAATCAAACCTCCAACTTGTACGGTAGGTCTTAGAAGATGAAGCTCCAACTTTCAATCCTCGAAATCAGCATGCATACCGAACTTTGAAATCTCGGTCTATTTCAAACCTTTGCAAAAAACAAAAACAAAAATTCCCGAAACACTAGATCATCGGGTGAGAAAACAACACAAAGCTAGACACAAACTTTAGCTCCAAATAGTATGGCCCTGTAACCGCATCTCTGATGCCGGAAACGTTGTACTCAACACTCTGTCCTTTCTTTCTTCTAATGCAAATGACACGCAAAGCTTTTGCGTGTTCGCAAAAAAACAAAACTAGACACAAACTTTAGCTCCAAATAACCATGTTTTGAAATAATTTCGGATTTAACCGTTTTTCATAGCCTACAACAGTACCATTATGCTTGACACCATAGCGTCGAGCATAGAGGCCCTATACTCTTGGATTAAGAAAAACTCCGGCATACTTTAGGCTATTCTAGCGTCCACTTGCAGGGTCATAGCGTCGCTATACTCGGCGCATGGTGTTGAGCATAGCGCCCGCCTTGATGACGCTATGAAAATGTGTTAGATTCGGAATTATTTTTTAAACCGGATTATGTGCTTAACTTTTTAAAATGGCCAATTTTATCATTTTTTCACGATCAAGAGGTACTTTTTTCTGGTTATTTCGAGAATATCGCGTTGAGTTTGACCGATAGATACATACCGTTCACGCTTTAACAATCCATGGATGGATTGATGGATGGCGACGATGACGATGTTGTACTGTTCCTGATCACTGTCCCTAACAGCTACCTAAGCGTGTCCGAATAAGAAAGAGCACAGAGGTTTTAAAAAACACACTTCAGTTTCTCCTACGTTTTGGCAACGAACGAACTCGAAGCCAAGCCAAGCCAAGGGATTCCTAACTTCCACATCACATCATTAAAAAAACAAAGTTTGGAAGCATATTGCTGCTTGGAGATTAAGCATTTAAGCTGTCCTGCACCATATGCCAAAGTGGCGGCAATCATCTTTCCATTACTCGTGTAGCAGAAAGAACTCCTCCTCATGAGCAAGATGGAAAAATAAAACAGCGAGTCGGAGACACCCTCGAAAACCTAGCGTCAGTACACGACATCGCAACCTGAACTGTCGAGAGATAGTGGCATATTTACCGATCGTGAAACATGAATTATCAATGGATGGAGAGTTAGTGGAAAATTCCGAGTATAAGAAAAAGAAGAACCCACAAATATATCATATGAAACCACAAAAGAAATACACGAATAGGCCTAATACTACTACCGAAAATAGTATACTACTACCGTACTAGCCTGAGTTTTCAGCTGTTTGTTGATATGTCTGTGCCAGATACTACTAGCAGTTGGTGCAATTCCCGAGAGGGCTAACTCGTCTGATTGTCCAGCGCCAATCACAGGCCTCTTTGGATCTTGCTCGTGTATTTTTTTCACGGCATTCTGTGGGCAGAGGTCTCCACCGGGCCCTTTTGCTCTTAAATAATCGCAAGTTGGACGATTCCATTGCCAGTTCGATGCGGTGAATCTAGCAGATTTGTTGTTTCAACCTGCCACGAAACAGATCAAGTAACTCCAGGAGCTTCATAAGGAAAGGAATAAAAGGTTATGATTGATTTTCTTGAGGATCTTTTTCTTCCATTTACGGTTTGGTATCATAATGCACTACGTTTAGTTGCTTCCCGTGGCCCTGATTGCAAGCATATTAGTCCAACTCGACGCATGATGTATACAATGGAAAGATGATATTTGTAATTACAGCTGTTAGGATACGTATGTGATATGATTAGAGATAGACTAGGATCTTCTTGTATCCCAAGTCATTAGGCATCTTGGCCACCAAGTTATGTACTCCTATATATACCCCTATGAGGGTCACCGTAATAAACAACAAATTTTAGGGTTCTACAATTTCCACAATAGCCACTAAAGAGTATCCAAAACATGCCACCGAAGTTAAGAACTTCTCGCTCCATTATTGATCCAGTTGAAATCGCTCGTGTCCCGAAGTTGTTAATCTAAAATTGGAATTTCATATATACCGGTCAAAGACAATAGAGGTGAAATCTTTTCCATTTGGTGGGAAACGAGAAGGTGAAAAGTTAAAAGTTTCATTTGTGGATGTCTATCAATTCTTGGTTAAATTCACACATTTGTCCAAGTAGGAGTAATGCTCGTCCGGTTTGGTTGGCTATAGTATGTGTTAGATAGTCGCTTAGCAGTGCACACACTTCCTAACATTTTATCGTTGAGGATACTTTTCGATCTTTAAATCACTAGAGAATATGTCAGTATCATTACCGAGATCCAGAATTTCTCACTTCATTACTGATCCAACCGAAAGACCCATTTATCCGGGAGTCAGTATTCCAGAATTCTGTAAATATGAGTGGGAAGATTGTCCTTGACCATGAAGTCGAAACATTTCCCTTTTGGCGATAAGGAGAAGATGTAAAGTTAAATGTTCCCTTTATTGATGTATTTCAACTCTAATATGTTAAGTACACAGATTGTTCCTGAGTAGTAGTAACTTTGCTCTCATGTAGCAGACTACGGTGGATGTCAAAAATGTCGGGCTACGCCAACGCGCACCCTTATCATATCCATTACATTTTCACCGATATAAGCTAACGTCACAAACCATGGCAGTGAACCACTTTCCATTACTTGCATAACAAAAATAACAATTCTTCGAAACATGAGAATGATGTGAAAGGAGAGTAGCGAGTTTGGGACACATTCAAAACCCAGTGCACATACCCGGTCCGAGAAATGAACTACCGAGGGAGAATTACAAACATATTTACCGATCTCGAAACATGAACCATCGATGCAAAATTACGAGTATATTTAGAAAGAGAAGAGACCAAACATACATTAAACCTAAAATGAAATACAAGAATAAGCCTAATAATTTAGATCCAATTAATCATCAAATTTTAGAACTTCACCGCTCTCTCTTGTTGATCCAAGGGAAAGCTCCTTTGTCCCAAGATTGTTATTCAAAAATGCGAAGTCAATAAATACCAGTTGAAATGCTTTCCATGATCACAGAGGTGAAATGTTTTCCTTTTGGTGGGGAACAAATAGGTGAAAAGTTAAAAGTTCCATTTGTGGACGTTTTTCAATTCTAAATCAAATGCACACATTTGTTCGAGTATAACATTGGTCTGGTATGGTGGGCTATATAGTGTGTGTCCACGGGTGGGTCCGGCCCCGTGCTGGTTCCTGTCTCCGCCCCTGTGTGTTGGTGTATAGTCGCTCATCAATGCATATTGTTATTAAATTAATTACCTTTTTATCGTTGAGGATAATTTTCTTGAAATCACAACAGAATATTCTAGAATCATTACCAAAGTCCATAATTACCCACTTCATTATTGGTCCAACCGAAAGCGGCATTTATCTCAAGGTCAGTATTTTAAAACTGGAAGTTTGTAAATACAGGTCGAAGGATTTTTGTTGACGGTTTTCCTTTTGGAGGCAAGGAGAAGACGATAATTTGAATGTTCACTTGCCTTCTACTAGATTAGGTACACATAATTTCCCGAGAAGTAGTAGTAAATTTGCTCTCATGTAGCTGGCTATGTTGTATGGCTAGTCGATTAGCAACCAGCATCTATATCATACTCTTTTCACCTTTTACCGCTACAAGCTAAAATCTTGACCGTGGCGGCAATCATCTTTCCATACCTCGTGTAACAGAAACAACTCCTCCTGATGAGGAAGATGGAAGAGCAGTGAGTCGGAGACACCCTTCGAAAACCTAGCGCCGGTACACGACAACGCAACCTGAACCGTCGAGAGATACTGGCATATTTACCGATCTCGAAACATGAACTATCAATGGATGGAGAATTACGAGTATAAGAAAGAGAAGAGCCCACAAATATATCATATGAAACCACAAAAGAAATACACGAATAACCCTAATACACGAATAACCCTAATTTGGATCCAAATCACCGCTTTAAATTGATTATGACGCTCACCAGTCACCATGGCGTGGGGTGACGAGAAACAGAGTCCGCCGCCGTGGCCGTAACTGCAGCAGCCAATTTTTCTTCCTCAGAACAGAAAAGAAAAACAAAAGAAAACTCGCGATATTTCCTGGCGGCGGGGCCCACGCCCTTTCCCCACTTTCCTCTCGCATCATATATTCCCCTCCCAGCCCCAAAATTCCATTAAAATCTCCACCAAAAACCCACGCGAAATCGATTTCGGATCCCCTTCCACCTCCCCATGGACTCGGTTCCGCCGGCCTCCGGCGGCGGCGGCGGCCCAGGCCCCGGCTACCCGGAGTCAACGGACTCCTCCCCGCGCAGCCGCGGCGGGGACTCCTGGGACGAGCCCTTCCCGTCCTCCGCCGCCGCCGCCGCCGCGGGCGGCGGCGGCCGCCTCCGCGTCATGTGCAGCTTCGGCGGCCGCATCGTTCCCCGCCCCACCGACAAATCCCTCTGCTACCTCGGCGGCGAGACCCGGATCGTGGCCGTGGACCGCAACGCCACTCTCGCCGACGTCCACGCGCGGCTCTCGCGGTCCCTGCTCGCCGGCCAGCCCTTCACGCTCAAGTACCAGCTCCCCAACGAGGACCTCGACTCGCTCATCTCCGTCTCCACCGACGAGGACCTCGACAACCTCGTCGACGAGTACGACCGCGTCGCCGCCGCCTCCTCCGGGTCCGGGTCCGTCTCCTCGCGCACCTCCCGGATCCGACTCTTCCTCTTCCCGGCCAAGCCCGAGTCCTCCTCCTCCCTCGGCTCCCTCCTCGACGACTCCTCCAAGTCCGAGACCTGGTTCGTCGACGCACTCAACAACGCCATCTCCACCGGCGGGTCCTTCGACGGAATCCCGCGCGGGATCTCCACCGACCTCCTCGGCCTCGAGGACGACCAAGCCTCGCAGCACTCTCGAAGCGGAATACCCAACTCCGCTCCCAATCCGGCCGAGGCCCACCAGCAGAAGCTCGCCGCCGCCGCCGCATCCATCAGGCACGACGCGCTGTCCGTGCCCCCCGACTCGCCGATGCTGGATAAGAACTCATCCTTCGGCTCCACGTCCTCGGCGCCGTCGCTCTCGAACCTGCCGCCGATCCGGGTGAGGCCTGACGTTATGATGCAACCCGGGATCGCTCCACAACCAGTCTCCTCCGTAGAGGCTCACTTCGCCCAGATGGGGATCTCGGAGCAGCAGCCTCCACCTATGGTGGGATATACTATGCAACAACAACCGCTGCAACCGATCCCTGCCGTCATGGGGATGCCGGTGGCCAGCGGCATGCCTCCACCCGAGGCGGCGCCCACCCGAGTGTTCTCCGATGATGAGAGGTCCGATCATGGCGGTGGAGTTCGGATGCCACCAAAGCAGGAGGTTCCACCTACTGCCGACCCCAACAACAGGTATCAGTTTTTGCTTCATTCTCATCAGTAACTATGTATTATTATGCTTGGGCTGCTGATTAGAAGATCAAAGACTTATTACGCTGCCTATGTGTTGGATGAAAATTTTCAGGGCCATGTACTACAATGATAGGTCACCTCGAAGTGAAACTGATACCGCCAGCTATCACGCTCCAGCGCCAGCTTCAGATGCTGCAGTAGCTGCCGCGCAGCCTCCGGCTGGCTATGTCTATGCACAGATGCAGCCACAGCAGCAATTGCATCAGCACCAGCCACAGCAGCAATTGCATCTGCAGCCGCCACAGCAGCAATTACAGCAGCAGCAGCCGCCACAGCAATTACAGCAGCAGCAGCCGCCACAGCAATTACAGCAGCAACAACCACAACAGCAATTGCAGCAGCAGCCTCCGCCGCAGCAACATCAGCCAGCTCCGCAGCAATATGTCACGGCTGGGAATCAGCACTTCATTCACAACCCAGCCACGGGAACGTTCATCCCGATTCAATCTTATTACCACCAGCCTGTTCCCCAGGCAGCGCCGCAGCAACAGCAGGCTCCTGCGTTCGACCCGAACACCGGCATGTACTACATCCCTATGCGTCCGAATGCACCTCAGCAGTATACCATGCCTCCTGGTGCTGCTGCCCCTATGCCTGCTCCGACGCTTGTTGAGAGTGCGCCGAAGCCTACTGCCGTGCCGATTCCGCAGCAATATATGAAGCCTGAATTGCAGCAACAACAACCTGGTCTGTACCGAACTGCTGCGCCGGCCGCCCCTCTTCCAGGGTCTAATACAGCCCCTGGATATGCTGGAATGGGCTACCACCAAGTAATTCAACCCCACCACCATCCCGCGCAGCAGCCTGGAGCGACCATGGCGGGGAACTATGGGTATGAGCAGTATGCTGATCCCCGCGCACAGCTCTACGCCCAGGCAGGAGCACCACCTGGATCATTGCCACCTCAGTATCAGCCCATGGGATCACCTGATGCCGGCCAGGCTGATTTGAATCAGAACCGTGGCTCATAGCCCCAAAGGAATGGTGAATTCTGCCATGCTGCTTGCTTATCCTAGAGGTAATCCTGCTGTTACTTATCATTATTGTTTATTACAACTTACACAAGTCGATGGCAAGCTGTGGATGGTGTAATCGTGCTGCTGTGCATTTGGGATCATATCAATCATGCATCTGGGTCTGTGATTAGAGGGGGTTCAAAATAAGATCGAAATGGTATGTTGGTTCTTGTGTTGTTGACACTGAAAGGGAGTGTTTCTGATTGGTTCTGTCGACGTCGAGAGCCCAATTTGCCGACGTCGGAGTAAGTGGGGGGTGGAAGACCGTGAAGTGTTGGATTACAGTTCCAATTGCTCTGTCTTATTTTTGAATAAATATATAGTAGTGTCCAAAAAGCTCAGTAACAATCGGAACCATGAACTCATCATTTGTGTAGCCCAATGTATATTTAAACTCATCGAAGGTACTGAGGTTGATGTCCCAGATATGTGTTTATTAGCTTGCTTGTACAAACTTCATTCGAGTTAAATATGATACAGTCCTTGTCCCTTATTTGTGCTGTCGATAATTGATGTTGACACGTATCTTCTGGTTTTAATACATTGACTTGAAGCCTTATCTGTGTTTGCTTTTGCTTGAAGCATTCAACTATATTTGAGTTGCTATGCAAGTGTGTCGATACAATTTGGTAATTCTACATATGCTACTTGTAGTTGTAGTCCTCTATAACTGGGTTAGCAAATAATTTGTGTTAGGTAGCGTTCCCATACTGGCTTTTGCTGCTGGATTTACATGGTGGTTGAACTAGATTCTTTCTGAGTCTTCATCCAAGGAGATTATGTCTCCGAGAGAGATTGTGATGGACCTCCAACTAGTAATTCAACCGGAGCACGTTACTAGCAATCTAGCATAGTTACAACTTTCCTGTCTAGTCATTCAACCTGGCGCATGTTCCCAGCATGGTTAGAATTTACAACAGTTTTTTCTTTCTAGTGAGCTTCACAGCCATATACATCTATCTACTAGGACACTTGTGATGTGCGAAACCCCAGCAAATTGTTTAACCTGCAAGTTGCCTTGTTGTTCCCTGGAGTAATAAAGTTCATAGTGAGAGGCCAGCGTGATCGGAAGCACCGGTGCTATTTTCCTGGGCACTCGAGTGCGCGGTGCCGACGATGCAATCTGCCTGGGATCTTATTCTTCCGTGGCGAGCGAGCGATCCGAGTGGCGGCGGCTTTACCATCTCCAGGAGATTGCCCTCACAGGTATTAGATTGCTTCGTCTCAAGGGGCAACACCTGATTCCTTGTGGCGCCCTGCCAGCCATGGTACTACTGGATGCGATGATCACCACCCATCTCGTTTCCTTGCCTTGCCGGCATGGCTGGTGTAAGCTGTTCAAGCGTCAGCACCATACACAAGCTTTCTTGTGGACAGCAAGTCTGATCTCTAGTCTAGTGTGGATTAACAAACAGTTTGGCGCAACCGAATGATACATACACAGTACCACAGCTGGGGTGCGCCGCTTTACGGCTGGCTGTCTATCAGTGCGTTGTAGTAGTAGCAGTATTGAAATGTTTCTGAGAGGCTGTGGAAGCACATTGTTTACCCACTAACCCCTCCCCAACTTGCATTACTTTCCTCCATACCTGCCCTTTGTGTGTTGGGATCATCAATAATTTGGTTGCATGGCGTGATCGCTTTGCAACAGCCAAACAGTATTGAAATGAGCTGATGGACTTCCTTCCCATCAGGCGTGGCATGGCATGGCGGCCTCGGCCGCGTCGCCGGGTAGCAGCACACGCATCGGCCCACGGGTTTCCTTCCTTGCACCGCCACGGCAATCATGCAGCTCCACCTTTGTGGAGCGAGACCACTCCACTCACCCCCTGCCTTGCTGACATGCTCGCCTTTGTTTGCTCACTTCGAGAACCCGCAAACCCACATGTTCCCCCGCCGGCCGGCCGGCAGCAAAACCATGTGCTTGTTCTCGATACCGCCGGCACGGCACCGGCCAGCACACACACCATATTCCCGTCGGTCGATTCATGGGTCATTGTGCTGCTAACACTTACGGTGGATCTATGATTATCATCATGCCTCCTGAACAGCGTACGGGTGTGGTTCAGTTTGGGAACATACGCTGTTTACTTTGCTGCCTTCCAGCAGCCCCATTTTTTCTGGCCAGCCTTGATCTCCTCCAGTTTCGCTTTCCTTTGTTTCTGTCTTATTGGTGGCACACGAACTCGGACTTTTGCTCCTCGCCGGCCGAGACATCACCAATTGCGTATGTTCGCTGCGTGTCGCCGTCTTCCTGCGCTAGCTGTTTTGAGTTTTGACCAACGGTTCCGTCGACCTAACACACACGTACGCCACGGGGCTAGCTGGCTGGTTAATACTAGTCCTGCTACTATCGTTTTCATCCGGGGGAACAAGCCACAAACAGACGCCGGGTCGTGACCAACTGTTGCTAATGCTGTAGTGCAGTTAGCTAACTGTGCATGGACAAGACAACACAAAGCTGACGAAATGTATCCGTTACTTTGTGGGCATAGAACAGATACATGCTTGTACTGGCATCATGCATGCTTTCGATGACGAATGCCATTTCACCAAGGTTTTTGCGTATGCACCTCCGACTCCCATGTACTCCCTCCGTTCCATAATATAAGATGTTTTAGGTGTTACATATATTGATTATATTCATAAAAAAAAGAGTGGACATGTACACTAAAATATGTCTACATACATATGTGTGCATATAAATGTGGCAAAAGGCTAAAACATCTTATATTGTGGAACGGAGGGAGTATGAGCTGCGTGCGTGCGATAGACTAGCACATGGTTGGTCCATCATGCTTGCCCCTGTGATGTCAGCGTCTTCACCTTGTTTTCTCTTACGTTATTATCTTTTCGGGCATGACAGAGATGGTTGATTATTAAGAGGTAATACGAGAGACAACGACTGAGAGGTAGGTCACGCGAGGAGGCGTCCAATCCGCTCTTTCAGAATGAGAGATCATCTTCGATCCAGAGATTAGAGACACATAAGACACGGTGCGTTTCAGGCCAACTTGCTTTCATTTTCAGCTGAAAAAAACACACACATGGACAGACATGGTCCTGACGACGTACGTACGTTGTATCCTGCTGCTAGTGGAGCGGACTGTGCATGGACAAGACAACCCCAAAGCTACGTTTGCATCATGGACAAAAGCGTTAATTACACCCAACACTGCATGAAGCTGCTGTCCAATAGACAAACAGATGGATCGATCGATGTTTTGCCCGCCAGCGGTAGTTTTGGCGTGCCCGCCAGCGGTAGTTTGCCCAGAAACGAGCAAACTACCGCTGGCGGGCACGCCAAAACGCCCGCCAGCGGTAATTATGCTACCGCTGGCGGGCGTTGTTGTCAGCCCGCCAGCGGTAACCTGGGAATCTGCATAAGTGCGGCCACCCACCACCATCCTCCATGATTGCACTTCACACTTTCATCTCTCTCTAGCTCGAGTTTTGCTCATTTGTGGCTCCTTTCCCCCATCAAATTCATCACTTTTAGCCATTAAAAACTTATTTAGTTGATAGATCCCACTAAATCTCTCTCACACATCCAACTTTGACCAAAAAAAATCCACTCAAATCACTCCTACCTCAAGATCTAGATTTCATCTCCGGTCGACTCTCCCGTGATTATTTTGACGTGTGTTTAACTTACTAAGGTGATCTTTTTATCGATATAAATGCATACTTGTAAAATTTGGTCGGATAATGCGCTCGTATCCATGCGAAATGATGAAATGGCTTGGATTGTGTGAAAATTGCATTGTGATGGATGAATTTGTGTTGTGATGTGTGAAACTGAAAATGAGGTGCCAATAACTGACCGGAATGTTGATTCACTTCCGTTTCGGCAACTTTTGGCATTCTCCTTATGTCCTAAATGTAGGAAGGTCATGTCGAATTTTTTCGTGAAACCCAATAAAAATATAAAATGGTGCTTAAATATTGTCTTGATTCTACAACGTGCAGGTGATAATGGTTATTATGAGTGAACGTGTCGTGAATACCTACTTGCGACACGCGACGGAAGACATGTTGCGGAATAAACGCAAAGACATACAATGTCCGTGTCGAACATGCAAATTGGAGCGCGGCCTCAGCCCATTTACCGGAGATTTGCTGGAACACCTGCTCAGGCGTGGTTTCATGGATGGCCACACTCGGTGGATAGAAGATGATGAAGATGATGAAAATGGTGGTCCGGCGGTTGGAAATGATCAGGAAGGGAAGCAAGATCACAATAACGACGAGGGCAAGAAGACGAAGAGCCTGATCCCGAACATGATCATGTTGGAGAAGACAGTGATGCAGAACAGGTGGTAACAGAAGAGGAGGACACGCGGACACCGCTAACTTCAGTCGTGCGGGACCCTCATCTAAAAGAATTGTTCCTAAAGAAAAAGAATAACACGGAATGTAAGCTAGCGCAACTGGAGATAGACTCGAATACTCCGTTGTATCCAGGCTGCGATCCGGAAGAGTCACGCTTGAAAGTAGCGCTTGATGTTCTGCAGATGAAGACAAGACACAAATGGAGTGATAAAAGTGTCGACGCTAATCTGCAATACTTGCACGGTATCCTTCCGAAGGGAAACACGTGTCCTAAAAATTGTGACGAAGCCAAGAAAGTCGTGTGCCCCTTTGATTTACCGCACGAGAGGTACCATGTGTGCATCAACGACTGCTACATTTATCGGAAAGAGGATGAGGAAAAGATCAAATGTCCAGTGTGCAATGCTGCTCGATACAAGATAGGGAAGAAAGCCCCTCGCAAATAATCAGAGAGCACAACTCCACTTTCTTGCGTTGGTTCAAAGATGAGCTTGTCACTCCGCCAACAGATTGTGCGGAAGGTAGATTCTTATACGACTTATCACGTGGCCCCGCCCCCAACCTCGCGACGTTTCAAGCATATGATATAAACGGATACACTTTCTACATGGAGGAAAAGGACAAAACTTCTGACTATCAAAACTCAGGGGTAACGATGGAATCTTACGTCGGTGACAAAAAGTACAGATACTACGGAAGGATCGAGGAGATCTGGGAGCTCAACTACTCTAGAGAAAAGGTGCCGATGTTCCGCGTGAGATGGGCTAGGTTATCCACCGTCAGAAAAGAAGACCTATACTTCACCACCATGGTTTTACCCGAAGCCGGCACTTCATCAAGCACGAACGTCACCGCGCAAAATGAGCCATGGGTATTGGCTAAGCACGTGTCCCAATGCTTCTTCATAACTGACCCGTCAAAGCCGAGCCGTGTGGTCATGAGGAGAGGCAAAAGAAATATCATCGGAATGGATGGAATCGCCAACGAGGACGACTTCGACCAGTTCGGTGACCCTAATATTGATGATGATAACAATACGCCATACACCCTCAGAAGAAGCAGAACCACGTAACCCACGAGAGGTATTCCATGGAAAAGAACAAATCATAATGTGGGGCTAAATTATGCGACAAAAAAAGGCAAGAAGAAGATGGGCAAACGCTAAGAGAGAAAAGAGCGAGATGCACAGTGTGTTATTTTAAATTTGTACTTGAGATGTTTTGAACAATGATGTATTTGAAATATTATGTAAATGCACTCAAGTATTTTAAATGTATTTTTGCGATGCACAATTCTATTTCAAAATATTAAGTAATAACAAAAACCAAAAAGAAAAAACAAAATAGAAAATAAAAAACATACCGCTGGCGGGCACAGCTCGCTGCACGCCAGCGGTAATGTGGGGCAGCCACTTAGGTCACACAGGCGCCCCACCACCACGCGCCGCCCCATTTCCTTCCCCAACCCGCAGCCGCCTCCCGATCCACACTGCGCCAACCCGTCGCCCCGGCCCGCCGCCCCCCAACCACACCGCCCCACCCCACGCCGCCGCCCCCCAACCGCGCCGCCGCCCTACCCCGCGCCTCCCTACCCCGCGCTGCCCCCCCGACAGCGCCGTCTCGACCCCGCTCCCACCTGCCGTGCCCCGAGCACCCCGCGCCGCCGCCCCACCCCACGTCTCCCCACCCCGCGCTGCCCCCCACAACGTCGTCTTGACCCCGCCCCGGCCCTCCTCCTCCGCCCCGGCCCGCCTCGATCCCAGCCCCGAGTACCCGCGCGCCGCCGCCTCCTCCGCCCCGGCCCCCATCGACGCCGCCGCGTCCACACCGTGCCCCGAGCACACCCGCCGCCGCCCCGAGGTAATCTTCTTCCTCCTCCCTCCTCTCCCTCAAGTATGCACCAAAGGTGCTTGTGAAAATGCTCCCTCCATTTTTTGCAAATGCGGCCTTGTGGTTTGCAAATGTGAAAATGCTCCCTTCAGCTGCTCTTTCAGGTGAGATGTCGATGAATGTGAAATTTGTTGCAAATGCGGCCTTGTGGTTGTGGTGCTGATGGTCGTTGCAAATGCGGCATTGTGGTGATATATTTTTTGTGCTTCTCGTGGTGGCAATGTGCATGTGTATGAAATGTATGCAGGTACCCCATGACCATGAGGCCCTTGAGATTGCCGGAACGTCGATTAACTTCCGTTCCGGCAGATTCGGGTACTCCACATGTCCTATTTTTAGCAAAGGTCGTGCCGAATTTTTTCGTGAATTTTGGCGTGACTTTTGCTAAAAAATAGGACATATTTGAGTGCCCGGATTTGACGGGAACTCACGGGGTAGCTTAGTACTTAATTATATTTGTTTACTAACTTTGACTTTACTTGTTATAGTGCGAATATGTATAACAACAACGATGCCGGGGGTTCTCAAGAAGAAGGCGAGGATCCGATGCGGGATTACATCGAAGACGAACTGTCATTGAGGTTCAACAACCTGTTTCATCCCATCTGTGATTTCGTTGGAACTTGGATGAAGGGAGGCCAAGTAGGAGTACACACATCTCGTGCATCTTACTTGGCTCGCTGGCTCCGTCCCTGAAGACTGTGTGTCACTTCTAAGTATGAGGCATGCTTTTTAGTTGGCCCTACTTTATTTCTAGAATGCCGATGATTAAAATGATGTGGCGCACTATATGATATCCTGATAGTTTGTTGAACCGTGTATCACGCACACATATAAGTTGTGTGCCTCCTACTTGGTTCAACAAGGTTATCTGGATTCTTTGTGTGTTTCCAATAATATTCTAAGTATGAGGCATTTTTTTTAATATTGTTTTGTTTAATTCTTAAAATGCCGATGATTTCTGTATACATGAGACTTGCTTTTTAGTTGGCCCTACTTTATTTCTAGAATGCCGATGATTAAAATGATGTGGCACACTATATGATATCCTGATAGTTTGTTGAACCTTGTATCACGCACACATATAAGTTGTGTGCCTCCTACTTGGTTCAACAAGGTTATCTTGATTCTTTGTGTGTTTCCAATAATATTCTAAGTATGAGGCATATTTTTATGAATCTTGTTTTGTCTAATTCTTAAAATGCCGATAATTTCTGTATACATGAGAGTTGCTTTTTAGTTGGCCCTACTTTATTTCTAGAATGCCGATGATTAAAATGATGTGGCGCACTATATGATATCCTGATAGTTTGTTGAACCTTGTATCATGCACACATATATGAGTTGTGTGCCTCCTACTTGGTTCAACAAAACTATCATGATTGCTTGTGTGTTTCCAATAATTTTCTAAGTATGAGGCATAAATTTTTTGAAGCCTGTTTTGTCTAAGTCTTACAATGCCGATGATTTGTGTATGAGCATGCTTTTTAGTTGGTCTTACTTTATTTGTGTCTAATTTACATCTTTCTGAACTAAATTCAATTTGTTGCCTAACTTTTTTACCTGTCTTCTATATAGAGATGAAGACAAGGAGGAGACGGAAGCTAGCGGCCAGAAGTGAGGAAGAATGACCGGATGCTTCATCGTGATGCCCTTCTTCTCGTGCTTGCAGAAGAGAGGAAGAACCGGATGAAGCCAACTTCATCGTGACCCCCTTCTTACTCATTGTCATTGTCATTCTCTTGTATTTGCCTTGAAAAACTTTCGTGTATGACGCTATAACTAGAGATGTATTCGTGTACGACAACTTTCGGTCACTTCTTTATTATGGTTTGTAATGGATGTTATGAAACAACAATTTAGTCATTTGCATTTGGAATTGTCTATATTTCTGTTGTTTTGGTTGTACTGTACCTGATTATACAGTATATACCGCTGTAATACGATTTTGCAGAAAAAAATAATACAGGGAAATTATACCGCTGGCGGACACGAAGGCCTACCGCTGGCGTACGCAGCCAACCCAGCGCGCATCTACCGCTGGCGGGCAAGCTCATTTACCGCTGGCAGGCGCTGTGCCCGCCAGCGCTGTCTCCACTACCGCTGGCGGGCGGAAATAGCGCACGCCAGCGGTAACCGCCTTACCGCTGGTGGGCACGGCGCCCGCCAGCGGTAACTATTACCACTGGCGTATGTATCGCTGGCGGGCACCTGTTCGCCAGCGGTAGCTGTTTTCTGCCCGCCAGCGATAGGCCTTTTCCTACTAGTGTGACAACATCTACATGTCGGTTTTTCTTAACACCAATGGAAGGGAGAGATGGGGTCCAATGAGTACAGAAGTAAGTTAGGCATGTACAATGAACCAAACATATTACTGAAGGGTTTGCTAATAGTTTAAAACAACATGTATGTGATGAACTGCTACCACATAAGGCTGCTCACAATGGGGAGTAACTTAGATATGTTACTACTCTAAGTTACTACCTCCATAGTTGTAAGTAACATGTGTGTAGTGTCATATTTATTAAGTTGTATACTCATATTGCATTGAAATGTGTGATGTTATGGTAACATAGCTAGTTACCACAACTATCTTTCTCCTCATTAATTACCCGCCACGTCAGATTTTTTGCCTACGTGGTATTGTTGTTACTATTCATGTTACTCCCACTGTGACTAGTCTAAAGTGCTTGTAAACCCCACCACTAATTAATATTCTCCGTAGACCATCAATGATGACCAGACAAGACCGGTTATAAGTGACATGCCCTAATAATCTGCGAGTTAAATAATCGTAGAATCACCCGTCCGTCTTGTAATTTTTAGAAGTACCCGCCAGTGATGAGCATGTAATTGATTGATGCGGCTATACGTCTGTGATAGTTGTTAGTGTTAGGCCTACGTGGTCATGTACAGAATCTCCCTGAGCTTGAATTGGTAAGCTACCAAGGAACAACTTCACTTATGGAGAGGGTGCTCATAACAATACAAGCTCCATGTAAATATTTAACTGCATTAATTGAAGCCTCGATCTCATGGTTGTTGCACAAATTAGAATGACATGCTCATCAGTGTAGAATCATAGCCACAACAAAACCATCTCATGTACCTCAGATCATTCAAGGTGAAAAGCTCAGGTGTTGCTAGGTTTATATTTGAATACACCATATGCACAATGTCCACAAATTCTATACTTATTTGGAATTTCAATTCTAGATAACTGAAACACACACACATCCTAGGAAGTGGAAACATCAGGAATTTCGGCTGCACCTATTTTTATTTCACACAAAGTAACATCAACATCATTTTCAGATAGTGGTGGAATCTTCTTAAACTATTCGTCGTGTACCTAGCTCAAAAATGGAGCAATGTACTTAAAGTGGGGATATATTTATATTATTGGCTCCACACTCTATTTTTATCCCCTTAGTGTTTGTATCCAAGTAGGCGATGGTTACTTCGTCATTTTTTATGGCAACCAGTGCACATAAAAGGACTTCATTGCCAAAGTATTACACTTTCTTATACTCCCTCCATTTCTGAATGTAAGGCGTATAGTTTTTTGTACGGATATTAAGGCGTGGGAATTTTGTATACGATGGACTCATTTTCTCATGGAAAAAATTAGGAGAGAGGAGTCCCTAATAGCCACAAATTGAAAACAATCCTTTAAATCTCTCCATTATAGATTGAAACTGATTTTTTGATGCGTAAAATTATCTATAAACAGCTAAACACCCTATATTTTGGAATTATCCTCAAAAAACTAGACGTCTTACATTAAGGAACGGAGGGAGTATATTTTTGATGGGTAAAAATTATCGGCACATCTATTTATGGAAAATTGCATGAATATTTCAACACCCTATATGGCTATTGCATAAAAAAATACTTAGGAACCCTAAAATAATATTCTAGCAATATTTAGGTCCAAACTAGAACACGCTTGTAGTTAAATTCGAATTACTTTGGGAAAATCCGTAGAGACTCATTTAAATGGAAAAAATTAGTTAGAAGGCGAGAAAATTCTAAATATATGGGAGTTGCACATCTAATATGGTATAATTTGTGTAGAAATAGGAATGGCACCATTTTTCACTATATTCTTTACACGAGCTTTAGTAAGTAAAAATGAAAAAAGTTGTTTAGCAAAAAATTGGAAAATCTTTTTGGCAATATTGTTTGTCATTATACACTATTGTGCCAAAGATGGTCATATTATCATGAACTATGCCATTGATATGGCCATGTATTTTGTCATTTGTCTTGAAAGCCATCAATGTTCATACATGATATTTCATTTTGTAATTTTTTGTTTGAAAATTATCGAAATTCAGCATTATCATTCTCATGGAAACCGGTACACATAAAAGTATTCCATGCCAAAAAAAAATTGCACGTCTCTTCATTTTCTTTGATTTTTATTTAAAAATAGGGTTAAAATTGTCAATTTATCTATTCGTCATGCGTCCGCTGGAAAAGCCCGGCCAGATGCGGCCTCTGCCGACCGCTTGCTCACTTGGGGGAGTCCTCAACTGATCCCGGTTGCCTGCTACCATGTAGGACACATGGAAGACCCACCACACTTTGCTGCACCACGCTCCATCGCTCGCGTCACGCCGCCGGCATCAGCAGCAGCAAGGGCATCTCCAACCGAGGTCCGCAAACGGACCAGCTGTGTCCGATTTTGTCTGAACGGACAAGGGAGGGCCTCCAACGGGCCACTGCAAACAGTCAAGTGTCCGCGCGGACACTTGTTCTGAACCAAACTCGGCCCAAATTTGGGCGAGGTTTGGGGGAGGCGCGGACACGGCGCGTGTCCTCCCCTGGCCCACCTGCTAGGGAGAGTGGCCGCTTCGGCTACCTCGCTGGGTCCTTCTTAAATGGCGACCGGTGGTGGCCAGTGCCGTCCCAATCCACTCCCGCCTCGCCGCATCTCGCTCCCAAACCCTAGTCAAACCCTAGAGCTCGTTGGCGGCCGCGATGAAGAAGCCCTCGTGGTGGAAGGGTAGCCGGAACAACCATGAGGCGTCGAGCCCCCGCGGGGCCGCCGCCCGCGCACGGTGGCAGGTGCCGTGGTCACCGTAGCCACAGGATGGGGGGGGGGGGGGGGGGCAGGCGTACGCGCCGCCACCGGCGTGGCCACAGGATCCCGAGGCGCCGGGCACACCTCCTCCCGTGGCGCCACCGGCATGGTTGTATGCGCCGCCGCCGTACATTATCCTCTCCGACGACGAGAATGAGTAGGAGGCCGCCGTCACGCCGTGACGCCAAGGGGGCAGCCTGCGCCGCCCATTTTCTCCTACGACGGCGCCGGCGCCGCCCATTCCCCACCGACGGAGCCACAAGCTAGGCTCCTTTTTTTTAGTTTTTGTGTCACTAGCCCGTGGGGCCTTCGAACCTAAATATATGTAATATTAATTTTAATTCGTCTTTTTTTTTCTTATTCGTTTTGCGCTGGGTCGTTGGGGCACCCCCACCCCCAAACGGACAAAGGCCCAGAATCTGTCATCGGTCCGCTCTAAACGGACAGTTTCGGTCCGCTTTTGGTGTCCGTTTGCGGGCTGGAGGTGCCCTAACTGCAAGCGACCCTTCTCTAGCTAGCTAGCTCAACGGTGCAGCTGCATGCCTGCATTTTAATCAAACTAGCGTCGTACGACGATCGTGTTCCATGCTTGCATTGCATGTCTTTTTCTAGAAACATCAAATCGATCATGATGTAGGGCATTGATCGGATCGTTTAGTCGATTCTCATATAAATCTTTTTGCTGTTGGATAGTTGCACACTGTCTGCTCTTATAATCCGAAAGTGTATCGATCGTGTTCCGTATGCTTGTACATTAATAAATTTCTTTGGAAAATGCATGCAGTCATAACATATACAGCTTTATTCCCAAACCACCGGCCGGCCTCTCTCAGTCGTCACTCGTCAGTCGTCACTCGTGCTCTATCTTTCTCCACCAAAAAATTAAGAGGGAGAACTTGTCCTATTCCTCCCACGTTTTCGGAGAAGAAAGCTATCGCTAGCTATCAATGAAGGAGTCAGATAGATATATCAGGCGAGGAAACGATTTACAACTACTAATCAATGGTTATTTTAACACTAAACGCCCGCGTGCAGAAACTGCAGCTAGCAGATAGACTCCGCGTACTATAATACTAGAACTGAATGCTATCCGGCCTTTCGCTGCAACGTATAGCTAGCCAAACTAAACAAAGCGCCGTTCTTCTCATGCTTAGACGATTAATTGCTAGATAAATTATGATTTGGTAGATATATATGATTGCATTGCACTAAGGATCAAGCTACATATTAATTTCGCGAGTCAGAAAAGATGGAATACCACGTACGAATTAAGCACGGGCGCTGGGATGTAGAGTACACATCAGCAGCTTGGGATAACAACCAAACACGCGTCGACCACTACTCTCACTACTCACCAAGTTTATCAAGATCCACTTAAGTTAAGCGACTAACTTGTCAATGTCTACTGACCGAAGCAAGTATAGCACATGGTTGTTGCTAATTAAGCGTATACCTCGCCTCCTCTATGTTCAGAACACATGATTAGAATTATGTTTTACTATGTCCTAGAGCATATTCCTCAAGGAAACATTTGCAACAACAAAAAATGCCTCAAGGAAAGAACATGGGAGGAATAGGACAAGTTCTCCCACGTTAGCTTTCGCTGCTTGAGAACTCGTGCTCGCATCGTGCTCACTGCGCCGCTAGCTGTAGTCTGAAAAACTGAGCGTGCTGTTGCGGTCCGGAGTAGGAGTGACTCGAGTCTGTTAGTGTGTGCTCTTCAAGCGCGTCTGCCTGCTGGCTGCTGTCATTCAGCCAAGCTTAGTTCGTTTCTGTGGCGCGGCGACTGCTCGCCTGGGCGTCCTTTTGGAGTTGTGTGGGTCTGGTTTGTTCGGAGAAGCGCGGCAGTTTGTTGCCAGGGCGCCGTCTGTTTCTGTTGTCCGAGTTCCAGTTCAGTTAGTGTTGTTCTGTTGTCAGAGTTTGCACAGATGGACAAGCAGGACCTTAGGCTGCTCAATGCCAACGTGCGTGGCCTGAACTGCACCGCGAGGCAAGACGCAGTACATGATCTGGTGCGTGAATCAAAGGCCTCTCTGGTCTGTTTGCAAGAAACGAAGTTACAGGTGATCGATAGGCAGGTTGTGATCAGAACTCTGGGCATGGAGTTCGCAGACGATTTTGCCTTCTTGCCGGCGGACGGCACTAGAGGTGGAATTCTCCTGGCAGCATCAAACAGATTTTTTGCTCTGTCCATGCCTTCGACTACCCCAAACACAATTTCGGCACTCATAACCGACAAGGCGGATGGATCCACATGGACTGCAACCGGAGTCTACAGACTCCAGGGCGAGGCTCGGAAGGTGGAGTTCATAGCTGAGCTTCGCGCGCTTGCCGCGGCAAGTCCGGCGAGATGGTTAGTTTTCGGAGACTTCAACATGATCTACCGGGCGGAAGACAAAAACAACAACAATCTAAACAGGAGGCTGATGCGGAGGTTCAAGTCTGCTCTTGATGCAATGCGACTACGGGAGTTAAACCTCTCGGGAAGGAGATTCACTTGGTCAAATGAACAGGCCACCCCGACCATGACGCGGATAGACAGATTTTTTTGCTCGGAGGGCTGGGACTCCACCTTCCCGTCGGCGATTCTCCAGTCCTTGCCATCCTCGTTGTCGGATCATGCGCCTCTGCTGCTGTTAGGTGCGGCGGACTTTCCGAGGTGCCGCACTTTCAGGTTTGAGGCTTTCTGGCTGAGGATGGAGGGCTTCCATGAGGTGGTGCTTGAGGCTTGGGAGAGAGAGGTGATCTCAAATGATCCAGTACGCAGACTTCATGTAAAGCTGGAGCGTACAGCCAAGGCTCTAAAGCGATGGCACAAGTCACAGTTTGGAGACCTGAAGCTACAATTGGCCATTGCCAGGGAGGTGATCCAGAGGCTCGACTTAGCACAGGAGGCCAGGGTGCTCTCGGCGGCTGAGAGAGGTCTTCGAATCAGCCTTAGGACCAAGATTCTGGGTATTACATCCATCAACAAGATGAGGATGCGACAGAGGGCGAGATTGACAGCGATAAAGTTGGGCGACGCAAACACACGTCTCTTTCACCTCAGAGCCAACGGAAGAAGGAGGAAGAACTTCATTCAAAACCTGCACACGCCAGGGGACTTTGCGATCACACATGATGAGAAGGAGGCGGCAATTTCTGAACACTTCAAGCAGTTTTTAGGTTCGGTACAGCAGCGCACTACCAGACTCAATTGGGCTGAGCTTGGATATGAAACACATGACTTGGAGCATCTGGAGGCTCCATTCAACATGGAGGAGCTGCGAGCTGCGGTATTCTCACTCCCGGCGGAGAAGGCGCCGGGCCCGGACGGCTTCATCGGCCTTTTCTTCAGGGCATGTTGGGCGATTGTCGACGACGACTTGCTAGAGGCGGTTTTGCATATGGCGGAGCACGGAGGGACGACATCGAGACTGCTGAATTCAGCGAGCATTGTGTTGCTTCCAAAAAAGACGGACACAAGGACAATTGCAGATTTCCGACCAATAAGCTTGATCCACAGTGTGTCCAAGATATTCTCCAAGATTTTGTCTCTTCGGCTAGCACCACTTCTCCCTGACTTGGTTTCGCCATGCCAATCGGCATTCATCAAGAAGCGATGCATACATGACAATTTCCTTCACGTTCAAGGGATGGTAAAAGCAATGCACCGGGAGAAGACGCCGGTTTTTTTTCTGAAACTTGACATCACCAAAGCTTTTGACTCGGTTAGTTGGGCCTTTCTACTGGAGCTTCTTGAGATCCTCGGTTTTGGGCCTCGATGGAGGAGATGGATTTGCCTCCTGCTGTCCACGGCCACGTCACTGGTGTTGTTGAATGGCAAGCCAGGACCGCGCATTGCTCATAGGAGGGGGCTGCGACAAGGAGACCCGCTTTCTCCAATGTTGTTCATCCTGGCGATTGACCCTCTACACCACCTCTTATGGGTTGCTGCTGAGCGAGGCCTTCTCCTCCCCTTTAGGGCTGCACCGGTGCGTTTCGCGGTCTCTCTCTACGCGGACGACGCCGGAATTTTTGTTGGGCCGGAAGCAGCGGATATGTCTGTGGTATGTGCAATTCTGCGGGCCTTTGGAGAGGCCTCGGGGCTGAATACAAACCTCTCCAAATCTGAAGCTTTTCCGATTGGTTGCACTGAGGAGCAAGTGGCAGCGGCACTTGCGATTTTCCTGGCTAGGCGTGGGGCGTTTCCTTGCACCTACTTGGGGCTTCCTCTCCATCATTCGAGGCTGAAGATAGTACACTTCCAACCGCTCATTGACAAGATTGGAGCTCGGCTTGCTGGATGGCGGGGCAAGCATTTCACAAGAGCAGGGCGTGTGGTGCTTTGTAGATCTGTGTTCACTTCTATGGTCCTATACCACCTGGCAGTCTTCAAGCTCCCCAAATGGGTGATCAAGAGAATTGAGAAAATAATGAGAAGCTTCCTCTGGATGAAATCAAGGGCTGTCCCGGGAGCGCGACCACAAGCATTGGTTAATTGGAAGTCAGTTTGTAGGCCCAAGGAACTTGGAGGTTTGGGCGTGTTGGACCTGGACAGATTTGGGAGAGCCATGAGGCTACGTTGGTTGTGGCTTGAATGGACGGATGAGGCAATACCTTGGAGGGGGATGCAACTTCCGTGTGATGAAACCGACCGGACACTCTTTCGCGCCTCCACCGCGATCACTCTTGGAGATGGGGCGAAATGCCGGTTCTGGCAGAATACATGGTTAGACGGTGGCCCTTTGCAACATCAGTTTCCGGAGTCTTCGCCATAGCTTCAAGAAAAAGGCGAACAGTTCAGAAGGAAATGGAAAACCAAAATTGGATTCGATCATTGGCAAGGATCTCCACGGCAAGGCACTTGGAGCAGTACGCTAGGCTGTGGGCTCTCATGCAGACCGTGATGCTACTCCAGGTTCCGGACTCGATCAGATGGATTTGGACAGAGTCAGGGGTGTACACAGCCGCCACTGCTTACCGTTGTCAGTTCGCCGGCTCCATGGCCCCTTTCCGTGCGGCAAAAGTTTTGCGAGGACTTGCGGAGCCGAAGTGTCGGTTCTTTGCATGGCTGGCGCTCCATGGCAAGATACTAACGGCTGACAACTTGGCGGTTCACGGATGGCCGCACGATCCAATATGCAAGTTGTGCAGAATTCATCCGGAGACGGTTCAACACCTCACACTTGAGTGTAGCTTCTCCACCACAGTTCGACAGCGGGTGTTTGCTTGGCATGGGCAGATTGGGGCTCCCCCACCGCCTAATGCCAACGGTTTCAACACTTGGTGGGATACGACACTAGCCGGCCTCCCAAAGGCGAAGCGAAGGGAGGCCAGTGGAGCGATCATCTACTCCATCTGGGGAGTGTGGAAGGAGCGGAACAGGAGGGTTTTCACCAATGTCGTGATTCAAGCGGACGTCGTGGCGGCATTGGTGAGAGAGGAGATGGCGCAGCGGGCGTATGCGCACACGCAAGACCCTGGAGACGGCTAGTTTCCTGTTTTTTTTTGGTTCCCTCGGCTAGGTCTCAGTTGTGAGACTTGGTCTAGCTTTGTAAATAAACACTCTATTTCTATCTAATCGAAAGGCAAACGGTTGCCAGTTCCTCAAAAAAAAAAGAACATGGTCTTTCCCTCCATTTAGACAGTATGAGAAACGCAAGTTATCTTCTCTTGTAAAATATTAATTGTGGGACAAATATGTTTATCAAACACAATATGGAGTATGGAACAACTAATTTTTAGTTCTTGCTAAAATATGGTGGCAGCGTTACTTACCAAGCACAGTTTTGAATTAGTCTATTCCATTGCGGGTATATAACTTGAAATAAAACTTAAATATAATTTACAAATTTACTATTGCTAAGTCCAATAAGATTTTCTCAAATACCGGTCAATGAAAACAGGTTTAACCTTCAGATTCATGTTTCTAGCGAGAGAACCCCACCATCGACAGACACACACGTGGTGAAGAAGGTGGTGTGAAAGTTAGTGCAAGGTGGAATGGTCACTGGAAAGCAACGAAGCGAGGTGTCGCCTTGCCAAAGTGGTTGTATAGGGTTGTGGGTTGTCGGAGCCACTGTAAATTAAGAACCCAAGGGAGCAGATTTCGACGAGTTAATGTGTTTACACTAGTAGAAAAGGAGGCTTTGGTGCGCCACCTTTAGTACCGGTTATACAAAAACCGGTACTAAAGGGGGGCATTAGCACCGGTTGTGTTCGTGGCACCGTGGCGAGACCTTTAGTACCGGTTGTTCTTAACAACCGGTACTAAAGGCTACCCTTTAGTACCGGTTGTTATTAGCAACCGGTACTAAAGCGTTGGAGGCCACGCGGCACATGCGGCCGCGGTTGGTGGCCCCACGGCGAGACCTTTAGTACCGGTTGTTATTACCAACCGGTACTAAAGGTTTCGGGCACTATAACCCTTCTTCCACCCCGAGCCAGCTCCATTTGAAGCAACTCGACCCAACTCCATTTTCCTCTCTCCCAAGCTCTCCCAAGCTCTAGTTCACCGCTTTTTTCTCCAACATTTGTCAAGATTGGTGGCACCCTATACAAGGGTTAGCAACTTCTTCATCTTCTCTTCCGGCATTTCAAGTTTAGCTCATTTTCGTGCAAGTTTAGCAAGTTTGATTTTGGTGGTGCTTGCAAGGTGTTTGATGAAATGCCTAAGTTAGGGATTTCATTTGTTTTATATGCATTTTGAGCTCAAATTAAAGTATAATTTGTGGTTTTATATAGTGTCCCCTTCCTCACCGCCGTCGATCGCCCGCGCCGCTCCGTCACCGACACCACCTCGGTGAGCCTCTTTTTTATCTTTTATTTTAAAAATTGTTAGTTATATGATTTAAATGCATAATTATTTCTTGTATAATTTTCTTATGTTTTTTTATATATGTATAGTGTCATGGTTTTGATATCCGTCCCCTTCGGCCCTCGTCCGGTCTATGATTCGGATGTGGTATATTTTTTAACTATTTATTTTGTTTCGTGTTTATAACAATCATGCCGACCAACTTGACGTAGATATATTTTTATTTAGGAGGTAGTTGAACCGGAAATTCCGGCCGACCCTATTGTCGAGTATTTTAAAAAAGAAAACGACGATTTGAGAGCAAAATTGAAGATAAGTGAAGATCTTCGTCTCCAATGCCTAGAAGAGAAGATGGAATTGGACTTGAAGATTGCCGACATCGTTGATGCTCACGGGGTCGAGCTTGCCGACGTCGTCGCTGCTCACGAGAGGAAGATGGATGCAATGCGCGCCAAGCTTAAAAAGATTAGAAAATATGCCATTAGTCAAGAGGCTTGGTATCATTATGCTGTTGGTTCAATAGTTACCTTGGTTGCGATTCTGATCGCATTTGTTGTTGGATTTAAATTCTTTAGATAGTTGTATGTTAGTTTCGATTGATGTATGTTTCGTGAGAACTATGTATTACATTTGGGCACTACTCTACTTTGATTTTAATGTGATGAACTTGTATAAATTAATTTGGTCACGTATCTCTATTCATTATTTAGCTGGTGTAATGGTTTTTGATGTATTTATGTAATGCAGATGAGCCGAGAATGGATGTACGGTGATCGACGCTGTCCCGAGTTCATTGATGGCATGCATCGTTTTCTCGATGTGGTTAAGTTAAACAAGCTGAAGAATGGTTTTATGATTTGTCCATGTGATGAATGTCGGAATACGAGGAATTACCCGAGCGTAAGAACCATACACTCCCACTTGTTGCGACAAGGCTTCATGCCCAATTATTTTTGTTGGACCAAGCATGGAGAAAGAGGGGTAATAATGGAAGACCCTGAAGAAGAGGATGATGACAACTATCCTGTGTTCTCTGAACACGGTGATACTACAATGGGGGAAGACGAAGTTGAGCTCGAGGTCATTGTTGATCAGTCCGATGATGATGATCTTCGTCGGGTCATTCTTGATGAACAGATGAAGTGCGGAAGTGAAAACGAGTGGTCGAAGTTGGAGCGCATGTTAGAGGATCACAAAAAATTGTTGTACCCAAATTGTGAAGATGGCCAGAAAAAGCTGGGTACCACCCTGGAATTGCTGCAGTGGAAGGCAAAGAATGGAATATCTGACAAGGCATTTCAGGAGTTGCTACAAATATTTAAGAAGAGTCTTCCAAGGAATAATGAATTGCCGCACAATACATACGAAGCAAAGAAGATTGTCTGCCCTCTAGGATTAGAGGTGGAGAAGATACATGCATGCATCAATGACTGCATCCTCTACCGCGGTGAGAAGTACGAGAATTTGAATGCATGCCCGATATGCGGTGCATTGCGGTATAAGATCGGGCGAGATGACCCAGGTGATGTTGAGGGCGAGCCGAGCCCCAGGAAGAGGGTTCCCGCGAAGGTGATGTGGTATGCTCCTATAATACCACGGTTGAAACGTTTGTTCCGAAACAAAGAGCATGCCAAGTTGTTGCGATGGCACAAAGAAGACCGTAAGGAAGACGAGATGATGAGACACCCCGCTGATGGGTCTCAGTGGAGAAACATCGACAGTGCGTTTGGGGAATTTGCAGCTGACGCAAGGAACTTAAGGTTTGGTCTAAGTACAGATGGCTTGAATCCGTTTGGGGAGCAGAGCAGCAGTCATAGCACCTGGCCCGTGACTCTATGTATCTATAACCTTCCTCCTTGGTTGTGCATGAAGCAAAAGTATATTATGATGCCAGTGCTTATCCAAGGCCCGAAGCAACCCGGCAACGACATTGATGTGTATCTGAGGCCATTAGTTGACGAACTTTTACAGTTGTGGTCTGACGAAGGCGTACGTGTGTGGGATGAGTACAAACAGGAGGAATTTGGCCTACGAGCGTTGCTGTTTGTAACCATCAATGATTGGCCTGCTCTTAGTAACATTTCAGGACAGTCAAACAAGGGATACAATGCATGCACGCACTGTTTAGATAAGACTGACAGTATATATTTAGGTAACAAGAATGTGTACCTTGGTCATCGTCGATTTCTTCCAAACAGGCATCCCGTAAAAAAGCAGGCAAGCATTTCAAAGGTGAGGCAGATAACCGAACGAAGCCTACACGCCCTGATGGTGATGTTATATATGGCATGGTCAAGGATTTGGAAGTAATATTTGGAAAGGGTCCTGGCAGTCTAAATGTTCCAAAAGACGCTAACAAGCGCGTACCCTTGTGGAAAAAGAAATCTATATTTTGGGATTTACCCTATTGGAAAATCCTAGAGGTTCGCTCTGCAATCGACGTGATGCACGTGACGAAAAATCTTTGCGTGAACCTGCTAAACTTCTTAGGCGTGTATGGGAAGACGAAAGATACATCGGATGCACGGCAGGACCAGCAAAGTACGCACGAACGAGACAACCTGAATCCAGAGAAGTACCAAGGTACTGCCAGCTACGCTCTTACCAAAGAAGAGAAGGAGATCTTTTTTCAAGTCCTGAGCAGTATCAAGGTCCCGTCTGGCTACTCGTCGAATATAAAGGGAATAATAAACATGGCAGAGAAAAAGTTCCAAAACCTGAAGTCTCATGACTGCCACGTGATTATGACACAATTACTTCCGGTTGCATTGAGGGGGCTTCTACCGGAAAACGTTCGAGTACCCATTGTGAAGCTATGTGCATTCCTGAATGCAATTTCTCAGAAGGTAATCGATCCAGCAACTCTACCAAGTTTACAGACGGGTGTGGTCCAATGTCTTGTCAGCTTCGAGTTGGTGTTTCCACCGTCCTTCTTCAATATTATGACGCACCTCATAGTTCACCTCGTCGAAGAGATTTCCATTCTCGGTCCTGTATTTCTACACAACATGTTCCCCTTTGAGAGGTTCATGGGAGTCTTAAAGAAATACGTTCATAACCGTGCTAGGCCAGAAGGAAGCATGTCCAAGGGCTATGGAACAGAGGAGGTCATTGAGTTTTGTGTTGACTTTATTCCTGATCTTAAGCCGATCGGTGTTCCTCAATCGCGCCATGAGGGGAGACTGCGTGGAAAAGGCACGCTAGGAAAGAAAGCAACAACATGTATGGACGGGCATTCTTTCACTCAAGCACACTACACAGTTCTACAAAATTCCAGATTGGTGGCTCCGTATATCGTGAAACACATGGATATTTTACGCTCCAATACCCGGAGGAGACTAACTTCTGGATTAAAGGGAAACACGTGGATACTTTCGGCAGTTGGTTGCGTACACATCTCATTAATAACAACACTGTTGGACAAGAGCTATACTTGTTGGCCAAGTCACCATCTTCGACTATATTGACTTTCCAAGGGTACGAGATAAATGGGAATACATTTTACACGGAAACCCAAGACAAAAAGAGCACTAACCAAAACAGTGGTGTCCGCTTTGATGCAACAAACGACGATGGGACAAAGGACACATATTATGGTTGCATACAGCAGATATGGGAACTTGACTATGGACCTTCTTTTAAGATCCCTTTGTTTCAGTGCAAATGGGTCAACCTGTCAAGCGGGGTAGAGATAGACCGGCGGTACGGAATGACTACAGTGGATCTCAAGAATCTTGCGTACCGCACCGAGCCATTCGTCCTAGCCAATGATGTGGCTCAGGTTTTCTATGTGAAGGACATGTCTTCCAGACCGAAAAAAAAAAAGATAAGCAAGCCGGTACATCATACGATGAGCCAAAGCGCCACATAGTTCTTTCAGGAAAAAGAAACATCGTGGGAGTGGAGGACAAGACAGACATGTCAGAAGATTACAATAAGTTTGATGAAATTCCGCCCTTCAAAGTGAAAACTGACCCAAGCATCGTGTTAAATGATGAAGAATGTCCATGGCTACGGCGCAATCAGAAGAAAGGGACACACAAGAAGAAAAAGTGAACACTAGATAGGGATGTTGTTGCTGATGTGTAATAATGTATTAAACCTTTTATGTAACTATGTCCTGAAAACTCAGAAGAGAGATCTAAACACTATGTCAATCAGCTGCAGTTTTACCAACACAATCGCGTGGTCGTGAGACGGCAAATCGGCCTTCGATCCAGAGAGCGGCAAGACGTCTCTGATGATTTGCAACAAGTGTTGGGGATGTTGCTAATCATCAGAGCGTCTTGCCGCTGCTTGGATCGACCAAACGGTTGCAGGACGTAGCTAGGGAACCCGAATGTTTTGTGTTTGAGCGCCACTTCGATCCAAGCAGCGGTAAGACGTCTCTGATGATCTACAACCGTCCGGCAAGACATCTCTGATGATCTGCAACCGTTTGGAACGGTCGCAGGTCATCAGAGACGTCTTGCCGCTGGTTGCCCAAAGATGCCTCTCCGAGTGACGCTGGAATGTTTTGTGTGAGTGAGTGAGTGACGCTGGAATTCCGGGAGGTGGGCTATATATAGGGTACGTGTGCTTCTTTAGTCCCGGTTGGTAACACCAACCGGGTCATGTGGCTCACGAAGTGGTCGTGATACTGCTGATCCAACAGCTCACAATCCCTCAAAAGAAACACACCCCTGATCCAACGTCTCACAAGCGCTTGAAAGAAACACACGATCCGTGTGCTTCTTTAGTCCCGGTTGGTAACACCAACCGGGACTAAAGTCGGGCTCACCCCTGATCCAACGTCTCACAGCGCTTGAAAGAAACACATGATCCGTGTGCTTCTTTAGTCCCGGTTGGTAACAACCGGGACTAAAGTCGGGCTCACCCCTGATCCAACGTCTCACAAGCGCTTGAAAGAAACACACAATCCGTCTGCTTCTTTAGTCCCGGTTGGTAACACCAACCGGGACTAAAGTCGGGCTTTGCGGAGCCACGTGTCCTCCCCCAGCGCTGCCCTAGCCACGTAAGTTTCTTTTTCTTTTTGTTATTACTTTTTTTAATTACTGTTTTTCATTTTGTTAGTCATAGAAGTTTTTGCAAACTTACAAAATGTAGCAATTTAAAAAACTTAGCAATTTAAAAATGTAGCATTTTGTTTAGTTTATTACAATATGAAAACTTAGCAAACTTACAAAATGTAGCAATTTAAAAATGTAGCAATTTGCTAAGTTTGAAGTCATTTAGGTTATCAATTTTTAGTGTAGCAATTTTGAAAGTTAGCATTTTTGAAAGTTAGCAATTTTGAAAGTTAGAAATATTGCTAAGTTAGAAATATTTCTAAGTTAGAAATATTGCAAAGTTTCAAATATTGCTAAGTTTGAAATATTGTTAAGTTAGAAATATTGCTAAGTTTCAAATATTGCTAAGTTAGAAACATTACTAAAAATAACTTTGAAAATTTTGCTAAGTTAGAAATATTTTGCTAAGTTACTAAAAATAATTTTGCTAAGTTAGAAATATTTTGCTAAGTTAGAAATATTTTGCTAAGTTAACTTTGAAAGTTAATTTTGCTAAGTTAGAAATATTGCTAAGTTAGAAAATTTTAGTAGCAAAGTTTGAAAATTTAGCTAAGTTTGAAAAATTGCTAAGTTAGAAATTATTCTAGTAAATAAGTAAATATGTGCATTGTCATTTTTTTATTCTAGTAAATATGTGAATTTTGCTAAGTTTGAAAATTCTAGTAGCAAAGTTTCAAAATTTAGCAAAGTTTGAAATATTGCTAAGTTTGAATTACAAATTTGCAGTGACATTGAGCTATGGAGGACGATGCCCCCATCATCGACGCCCCGGACTTCATCCGAGACTTGGAGAAAGAAGAACGCTTTCAAGCACTTATATTTGATAAGACCCTTGGACCCAATTCCGATGGAGAAGATTCCGATGGAGAAGATTCCGACGAAGAAGACGGCGAAGATTTCAGCGCGAAATGCTTGAACGACTCCGGTGAGGGACTTGAGTTACAAAACTTCAGAGACGACGACGAAGAAGAAGTGTCGTTAGAAAACTCCGTAGAGAACTCCGGCAAGGTATATATTAAGTCTTGTTGATCACTAGCTAGATGCATTAATTGATTTATATGCGCACTTATTAACGAAACATTTTTCTTTCAGCCCTCTGGATCTACGTCGACAATCCGTAAACGAGGCCCAGCCCAAGGGTTAAAGCTGCCGGATGGTGCAAAGTTGTCGATCGACGAAGTTAGCATAAAAGGCAAACCGGAGAAACCCGATGGAATCTCCACTAAATACATAGCTCAATGCGGATTTCTTGTAAGGGACATGGTCCCGATCACCGTTGCAGAATGGAATGAGCCGAAGAAAAAAAACATTGGCGCAAAATATGTCGAGGACAGAATTAAAGAAACCCTTTGGGAGTCGATATTGGGTTATTTCAGCCTACCGGCAGATCTCCCACAGAGGAGGAAGGATAAAGTCAAGGAGTGGACTCTTAGCAAGATGGCCGAGCAATTCAACAACTGGAAGAAATCATTGTGGAGAAAATATGAGAAAAAAACTCCAGATTTCACTGGACATCTAGAGAAGCTAAAAGATGACTGGCCTGAATTTGTGGCGTATAAGAAATCGGCCGTCGCTGTGGCCCGATCGAAACGAAATAAGTTGAATGCTAAGAAGAAGAAATATTTCCATCGTTTGGGCTCAGGTGGCTACAAGACTGCCGTGCCTAAGTGGGAAGCCTATGAAAACGAGCTGCGTCAAAAAGGGATCATTCCACAGACAGATGACTGGCCCGACAGGTCCAAGTTATGGTTGTTTGCGCATGGGGCAGTGTTGGACCCAAACACAGGGCTGATTGTTGCAAAGGGAAAATGGAAGAAAAGAATTAAAGAGTCACCAAAAAACTAGTTGACGCAATAGAACTAGTCCGACAGGGAAAATATGTTCCCGATAGAGAGGACGACGAGCTTTCACTCGCCCTCGGGAATAAAGAACACTGGGGACGATGTCGAGGCAGAGGAGGCGGGGTTGGTTTTCTTGAAGGGTTTCCGGAGCACGCTGCAACTTATAGAAAACATTGCAGAGGTAAGAAGAGGGAGGCGGAGAGGTTTACTGCATTAGAACGCCAGATGCAGGATGTGAAGGAGCAACTGGCCTTAATTACCCAGCAAAGGGAATCTCAGCCGCGAGTACAAGATCATGCAGTCGATGTCTGCCCATCTCAGCGAAAAGCAGCGTGGGTTCCACGCAGCTACAAGATCCTGCAGTTGATGAACCAGTTGATGAACCGTCGGCGCGCGCTACCCCGTGGATGATATCACGGAGAAGACAAATTGTGAGTTACATGCGCCAATGAAGAACATTAGTTTTCCGGTGGCGAATGGCTATGCTTTACCGCATCAACTTGGATCAACCTTCCATTTTGGTGAGATTCCGGCTGGATTTGCTCGTGTCGGGGTGACGAAAGTTATGTCGGGATTCAGCTCAATCCATCTTGACATTCCCGGAGCTGAAGGCGAGAAGACATTGGGAGATGTCGAACTTGGTATCGTTCTATGGAAGAAGAAATATATCAAGTTTCCAGACTCGGCGCCAAGGCCACCGACTCCTCCGGTTAGAAATTCACCACAGCAAAGTCCACCCTCCTCCCCCGACGATTGGGAGCCCACCGCGAGTCCATCGCCCGCGCCGTCCCGTCAGCCGACTGCTGCGCCCACTAGTAGTTTGACAAAGCGGAAGCTGTTCACGTCGTCCCCTGTCAAGAAACGTGCAAAAAAACCCAAGGAAGTCAAGGCTCCTGAGAAGTTAGCTGGCGAGATGACTCAGGAGGAATTAGAAGTGAGCACACGTGAAGAGGCGAGAGCCTTTTTTGAACAGAAAAAAAAGGAAAGACTGGAGGCAAGACTGGACCCCATGAAGGAACTTCTGAAGACTATACCAACTGAGGTAAAAGATCACACCGTTGACAACCTATATGACCCTCCACCACCGCCCCTTTCAGACTATGAGCGAGGTATTGAAAAGGTACTTTCCTCACAGATGGAGCAAGAAAAAGCGTGCGGGAAAAGAGTTGCCCAGCTCGGAGAACAAGAAGCACAATCGATCGCCCCGCTCATTGTGCCTTCTGAAGCTCGGGAAATCGAGCATGGAGAAGTTGTCATTGGCGACACAGGTTGCCCCATAGCGCAGATAACAATTCAATATAAATTTGAACTCGGGCTGCCTCTGGTCGAAAATCCGAGTGCTCTAACAACACAGTTATATAAATTGCATAACTGGTACATGGCCGCCGCAAAAGAAGGGAAAATGTGTCTCATGGCGGGAGTTAAGGAACAACACTTCTTCCGACAATATGGTGTGGAGGTTGCGTTCTCCGAACTTTTTCAGATGTACAATCAACTTGCTCTCGACAAATCTATCATCAGCTGCTATTGTCTGTAAGTAATTTATTCGTGTAATTTAATTATTTATAGTTAAGCTCGTTCATTGCTTGTAATTATCCTCACAACATTCTTTTGTACGCTATTATGCAGAATGAAGATTCGTGAATGCCGAATGGGAGGAATCTGGGACATTGGGTTCATTGACCCGGATAAAGTTCATGAAGTCACCGTACAAGTCCTCTGTATGCCCAGGAAACAGAGGACGTTTTGCTAACGTGTTTTAAGCGACAAAGTACCAAAAGGAAATACTTTTTCCTTACAACTTCGGGTGAGTGTTACTGTCTTGTACACATTCATTTTGCTTTCCCGATATTAAGTGTAATTGATGAGTTCTGAATACCTGCGTATATAAATGTGCGCAGGTACCACTTCATTCTGCTAATCATTAGACTCGAGGAAGGACAATTGAAGTCTGGGACTCATTAAGGAAAGATCAAGATGATTACAAAAGCGTGCGTCTAATGCTCAAGAGGTAATTTCAATCGCACTATATCGTCCTCTTTCGTTCATTTCCGGATATCAAAAGTATAAGTAATAACTCCTCAATTCATTTTCTTTTCCGGGCAGGGTTTGGAAAAGGTTCATCGCGGAAGAACGCGGTGAATGGAAACCTAAGCTGGAGTTCAAGGCTAACAACGTAAGTACTACTACGTATCTAGGTCTATGTATCTTTCTAATACCATTATCATTCTCTTGATTATTATTTGATTAAATTAAATTCTTGTATAGTGTGTCTGCGACAACCACAGGGGACGGAACTATGTGGATACTACGTTTGCGAGTATATTCACATGAGGGTCAATGAGAGAGTCAATAGTATAAGAAATCGAGAGGTACGTAAACATCATACACAACTTTTATTTTGCTACCATCAATCATGTTTAGTTTCGATCATAACTGATTTGATCTCCTTTTAAAGATGGCAAGGAAGCGGAACCAGCTCCTACTAAAAAACCGCGTAAAAGCTATTGCGGAGGAATTGGCGGGATTCATTTGACGCATGTCGTAGATGAATTCGGTGAATTCCACTATGTTGATTAATAGACTCCCTCCATGCATGTACTAGCTAGCGGTGATCTCAATTGTAATTATGAGTACTTTATATGTAACGAGAGTACTTTATATGTGTAAAGAGTACTTTATATGTGTAGTGAGTACTTTATACGTGATCTCCTCCGAAACCCTGAAAAATGAGCGAAAAGGAAAAAAACAGAAACCCTAAACCCTGAGAAATAAGCGAAAAGAAAAAAAACCGAAAACCTAACCCCCTGAAAAAATAAGGGGGGGCAAAAAAAACAGGAACCTTTAGTACCGGTTGCTATACCAACCGGTACTAAAGGTCCTCAGCTGCGCGCGCGCAGGTTCGGCCACGTGGAGGGCCTTTAGCACCGGTTGTTTATACAACCGGTACTAAAGGGGTACCCCTTTAATCTCGACCTTTTAGTACCGGTTGCACAACCGGTACTAAAGGCCTAATAAGACCAGTACTGATGCCCTGTTCTCTACTAGTGTTAGTAGAGTTTGAAAGATACATGTTGATGCTTGATGCAACAACGACAGTCAAAAGGGGTATAGATTCGGAGTTGTTTCCATGTCATCATGGAATTAAGACAAAGAGCTATGAACAATCTGGGGTGTGCGATATATGTTCCGCTATACTGTTGAATATGATTTTTTTTTGGATTGAAAGAAGTTTATTACTCCCTCTGATCCGTCTTAAATGTCGCCAAAAGAAACTAACAAAGTGCAAATGCATATTATAAGTGGCGACAATATATTGGGCTAAGAACACACGTACAATGAGAGTTCAACCCAAACATTTTGTCGGTTCTGTTGCCCCCACTCATCGCCCAACAAACCTCACGCTCCGTTCACTGACCTCACAAGCAAACCTTTGTCCTTGCTACCGTGCCGCTCAGCTCCATGTCGTCGTCGTGGCTCAGTCATCACGAACCATGAACGAATCGTACGATCTAGAAATCAACATCATTTTAACGAAAACGCAAAATCCGATATTCTATTGGGGGCCCCTTTGAAAGAAGCTGGAGAATGGGGCTTATTTTGTAAGTTGTCAAAAGAAATGGGCAAGCTACACTCTCCCCCCCCCACGATTTCGTGATAAGATAGATGGATCATCCACATAATCAGCTACACTCCAATCTCGAGAGCTCCTCGGCTGATCACTTGCGATCGCGGTTCACTTTCTAGAAATATGTCCGAGCATATTTCTCGAGGAAACATTCGCAAGAACAAAATGCCCCAAGGAGTGAATATGGTCTGACCTCGAAAAGTCACTTTGGCTCCCGAGCACGACTTCTCACTCTCCTTGAACACATTCAAAAAATAATTAAGAGTTTCCGAAAATGTCAAAAAAATCCAGCACGTTATCAATGATACAAGTGTGCAAAACAATAGGCACAAAAATAAAAAAATTGGAAATTTGAAACAACTATACTCAGATCTGTACATTTCTCATTCTTGTGTAGCTCAAAATGCAAAGTATTTCACATTGTGATTTGGATTTTTGCACGCATGTAGAATACATCATTGAGAACATGTATGATTTTTTCAGATTTTTTTGAAACTTTTAAATATTTTTGATCGTTTCAAAACAGAGGGAGCACTGGTACTCGGGAGCAAAAAAAAAACTTCACTCGTCTAACGTCCATTAGATAGTAAGAAACACAAGTGATCGTGTGCTCCTGTAAAATATTAATATCGGGACTAATTTTTTTATCAAGCACAATTTGAAGTATGGAACAACAGATTTTTAGCTCTTCTTAAAATAATGTGCCGACGTTTATTTGTCAAGCACAATTTGATATTAGTCTATTCCGTATCGGGTATACAACTTAAAATAATTCAACCCAAACTTAAATGTATTTTGCGAATTTACTTCTTCTATGTCAATTGATTTTCTCAAATATCGGGCATATTTGTAGTGAGGCAA
The DNA here is from genome assembly GCA_947311845.1 of Poa pratensis. Taxonomy (NCBI): domain Eukaryota; kingdom Viridiplantae; phylum Streptophyta; class Magnoliopsida; order Poales; family Poaceae; genus Poa; species Poa pratensis. The sequence goes on along the minus strand of CAMZMU010000109.1, from coordinate 35,576,143 downwards.
CGTCGACAGACACACACATGTGAAGGAGGTTTGGAGGCTAGTGCAAGGTGGAATGGTCACTAAAAAGGAACAAAGCGAGGGGTGACCTCGCCAGAATGGTTTTATAGGAAAGTGAGTCAGTGCCACCGACAAATTAAGCTACCGTGACCTTGATGAGCTAATGTGTTTTGCAGACCTCGAAAGATACATCTTAATGCTTGATCCAACTATGCCGACCAGGACGAGCATGGATTAGGAGTTTTTTTTCATGTGATCGTGGAATGAAGACCAGAGAGGTGTGAAAAGTCGGAATGTGCAATATAAGTTTTGCTGGACTGAATATGCATTATTTTGTGTCGAGTAAGTGGAGTTTATTAGCTAAGAACACAAGTACAATCAAAGTTTATCGCCGTCACGATCTTCTAAGCATAGTTTATCATCCACACAATTAACCAACAACATTGACAATATAAATGCATACATTCTGGGTCCTCCTAAAGCACAGGCGAGTGCAATGTTAGTCGATTTATGGTCATAGCCTAATCTTAGTCCCACTGATCCCTTTCATCTTATACCTATAGCCACACGCCCTTTTACCCAGTCTAACCTGGTGTCTCCACCACCTTTTGCTTGCCGCCCCATCCTTATCACACTGACACGACCGTTGGTCGTTTCGCCACCTCGGCAATTCCATTAACCCCTGCCCCACCCCGAAAATGATGTCTGGTCTTGTTGCACCCACTCATTGCACAACGAACCATACATCATGTTCACTATCCTTGCACATCGAACCTTTGTCCTCGCTACCGCGTCGCTCAGCTCCCCGTCATCGCCATATCTGCGTTAATCATCACAAATCACCACAAATTAATCGTGGATGTAGCTTCAGTGACTTTGTGTTTCAAAGTCACTGTGGACTTTGAAGCCATCTTAGCTTCTCAAAGCCAATCCAGTAGACAGAAATATATGCATTTGGCAAACTCAAATTTCAAAGTTCTCAGAAAAATTTAAAAAATTCCATTACATACTGGGAAAGTCTTATTTGATTCGGAAATATGGTTTGTGAATAAACCTCGTTTTAAGTTTAAAATTTGGTGGGAACTTAAAACGAGGTTTTTTCATAAACGATATGCCCGAATCGTACAGAACTTTCCCACAATGTAGTATAATTCAACATATAAAAATTACTGGAAATTTTTCAAATTTTTCTGAGCACTTTGGCTTTTGAGTTTGGTTGATGCATCTATTGTTGTCTATTACATCTCCTTTGAAAGGCAGATATGTCTCCAATGTCTAGCCGTGAATTTGAAGCACGAAGTCATTGAAGCTACGTCCATGAATCGTACGGTCTAAAAATCAACCGTGGTTTGACGAAAACGACAAATCCGTCACCTTTTGGGGGTGCAATTAGCAATATTGCGCTACCTTGGTTTTTTTTTTTTGCAGTGTTTTGCACGCGGCGCCTTGCCCAAGTTTCCTCCCCCCGCGCATGGTAAGCACACTTCAGTTTTGGCAATAAATTATTCGCACCCGATTTCGTGATCAATCGATGGATCATCATCCATATATTCAGCTATACTCTTGATCGATGCCTTTCTATAAATACCTCGATCCCAGATGCAGCCTCCCCCCCACAAATCCAAACACCCACCGCCATTGCTCTACAATCTCAAGAGCTCCTCGGTTGACACTTGTGATCGCGGTTTTACGAGGCAGAAACAGCTAGCCAACCATGTCTTCTTCCCCTGACCTGTCCCGGATCCTGCCCCGCGTGCTCATCGTCTCCCGCCGCACCGTCCGCAAGAACAAATTCGTCGACTTCGTCGGCGAGTACCACCTGGACCTCATCGTGGGCTACGGCGTCGTGCCGGTGATCGTGCCGCGTGTCGCCGGCGTGCATGCCATGCTCGACTCCTTCGAGCCCATCCACGGCGTGCTCCTCTGCGAGGGCGAGGACATCGATCCCTCACTCTACGGCGGCGACGATGCGCTCACGACGGAGCAGCTAGAGGAGGTGCGGCGGCTCCACCCGAGCGACGCGTCCATGGACCACGAGAAGGACTCGATCGAGCTCCTCCTCACGCGCCGCTGCCTCGAGCGTGGCATACCCTTCCTCGGCATCTGCCGGGGCTCGCAGATGCTCAACGTCGCCTGCGGCGGCTCGCTCTACCAGGACGTCGACCAGGAGCTCCCTTCGCATGACACCGCCGTGTGCCACATGAACTACGCCGACTACGACGGGCACCGGCACCCATTGCGTGTCCTGCCCGGCACGCCGCTGCACGACTGGTTCGCTGAGTCCATCGGCGGCGGCGAGGAGATGATGGTGAACAGCTACCACCACCAGGGCGTGCGGCGGCTGGCGGAGCGTTTCGTGCCAATGGCGTTCGCACCGGACGGTTTGGTGGAGGGGTTCTACGACCCAAACTCGTACAGCCCTGGCGAGGGCAAGTTCATGATGGGTCTGCAATTCCACCCGGAGCGCATGCGCCAGCCCGGCTCCGACGAGTTCGACTACCCAGGCTGCCCCAAGGCCTACCAGGAATTCGTGCGCGCCGTGGTCGCCTACGAGGCCTCGCTCACCGCCATTCCCACACGCGTCCACAGGGCCGCGGCCACGGCGTTATCGGCGCCGAAGCTTAGCCACGACATCGAGAAGCAGCGCAAGGTGCTCGTCCGGAGCTTCTCGCTGGCCAAGAACATGTGCTTCGGTGGCGGCGGTGGCAACACGCAGAAGCCGGCGGCCGAGGTGGAGCGCCGGGACCTCGACGCGGGAGACGATTTCCTGGAGACGGCGGCAGCGCTGAGCTCGCAGCAGGAGAAGCGGCTGATGCAGATGGGTGCGACGGTGCGGAACGCGTCCGGGTACCTCAACAGTAGGCTCAAGGTGAGTGAGGATAAGGAGTTGGCGGCCAGGGTGCTCATGGCCAAGATGTCCGCCGCGCAGCTCTCCAGCCTTGCCGCATTCTACCGTGCTATGGGTAACATCTGCGCCGACGTGCTTGACGCCAAGGTCCAGCCAGCCGCGACTCTGCACGAGTAGTCGAGTAGTGACTGAAAACCCGAATCGAGTGTTGCAAACTTGCAATTATTTTTCTGATGTTTATATGGTGTAGCTCGAATCGACCTAATTATCGACAAGCGTTTGTTTGACTTTTTTCTGTGTCCGTACAATTTATCTGCTCAGGTGTCCGTCTGGCTGACTTTCTTCGTAGGAAAGACGCAGAACGAAACTATTAAGCAATCGTATATGTAAGTCGTTTGCTATTGAGGTGTCATTTTTGTCCATTGGACATCCTTGTGATAAACCAGTGTTTAAACCAAAAGTTTGCATGTACCCTGGTTTGAATCCGTGTCACCAAAAAAATTGTGGTGCTGCTGACTTTGGAGTAGCCATCAGTTGGAATAAATCAAAACTGCTGCTTGATTGTTGGAGACTCAATTTCATTGCAACGTTCTTGGGTCACATGGGAGTTGTGAAGGTGGACACTCTAGCTAGGATCATCAAGTTGTTTAAAGGTGAACTGCTAGTAGCACCAGATGTGACGTCCCGGAGCAAAGCGGGATGTCAGGCATGCCCGGTGAACAGGTTGCAGCTCCGCCCCAACACTAGTTCAACAGCCAGGTAGTACGAGCATGTTCAGTTCAGTTCGTACCATCCTCAGGCTGCAGCATGTTCCTTTCACTGTCGCCTGTGACCGGCCAGGGACATGAAGCTCTCGCGCGTTGCATTCTCTGATACATCCAAGGATTTCAAGCCAAGGACTTATCCATGTTCTGGTGAGCAGTAAAATGGAACCAATAGTGTTTTAACCAAATGTGCTTCTGTATCACACACTCACTGAAGAATATTCAGTTAACATGTTTTGGGCACTGAAGTAAAGTTCAGTCTAGCTGAACTATTGCTGTACCCACTAACATATAATCTTGTTAGTGAATAATTAGGTGAAGTAAACCTCTGATGCTAGACTCCATGTGTTAATAAACAACTAGAATTAAGGTGCACATACCCTCAACTTCTGTGCTAGCACTTTTGACTCTACCATAGATGTACTCCTCTGTTTCAATACTAACCAAAATCCATCATTTGCACCTGCGGACAAGTATTAGGGAAAAAAGTTAGACTGACATGTATGTTCTTCATGTAAACAGATGCATTATCCCTGGTCATGTAAAGAATCTCCGTGAACTTTGGTAGGCTACCAAGGAATAACTTCACTTATGGAGAGGGTGCGCATAACAATACAAGAATGTGCATGTGCTCCATGTCAATATCTATCTATACTTCTTATAAAGCAAAACCCCACTAAATGCATTTATTATTTTTCTATCTCAACATGCAAGCTATCCACATCATCCACTTTCTTAGCAAATCAATTGTCCATGTAATCTCCGTTAATATTTATTAATCTTTACGTGCAAACTCCACATTATCCATTTCTTTAACCATCTAATTATCCACATTAATAATTTATAATACACACTCATTTCATGTTGATTAAATTTACTATCTCCACTATGACAAGTTGAATCTATCTATACTTCTTATAAAGCAAAACCCCACTAAATGCATTTATTATTTTTCTATCTCAACATGCAAGCTATCCTCATCATCCACTTTCTTAGCAAATCAATTGTCATATTGTGCCTTTTTCTTTCCAAAATATAATTTCCAAATGGATTCCCGCTGCAATGCGCGGGGTATCTTTCTAGTTTAATTTAATTGAAGACTCAATCGCATGGTTGTTGCACCAAATATTATCTTATACTATGTCAGTGCTGCTATTTAAAGGCGCAGAGAGAGAGACCGCATAGGATCATAGTCCAAAACAAAGACATCTTGTGTACCCTCAATCATGGTGTAAAGATCAATCGCTGCTAGGTTTATATCTGCATACTCCATCTACACAATGTACGCAAATTCTCCATTTACTTGGAATTTATTTTCAAGACAATTGAAACCCACACACGTCATAGGAATTGGAAACATCAGGAATTTCTGTTGCACCGATTTTTAAATTCATACCAAGTAACTAAAACATCATTGCACTATAGTTACGAAATCTTCTTGTACCACGCAATTTTAGTGTGGTTCACCTTGAATTAGCAGTAACCAGTTATATTAATTTTATATTCATAGTCAATCATGGCGTGGATATTTCATTCTTCTATGCAAAATAGCTCCTTTGTGTTGTTTTTTTTAAATGGATTCCCGCTGCAACACGTGGGGTATCTTTATAGTTTAATTTAATTGAAGACTCCATCGCATGGTTGTTGCACCAAATATTATCTTATACTATGTCAGTGCTGCTATTTAAAGGCGCAAAGAGAGACGGCGTAGGATCATCGTCCAAAACAAAGACATCTTGTGCACCCTCAATCATGGTGTAAAGATCAATCGCTGCTAGGTTTATATCTGCATACTCCATCTACACAATGTACGCAAATTCTCCATTTATTTGGAATTTATTTTCAAGACAATTGAAACCCACACACGTCATAGGAATTGGAAACATCAGGAATTTCTGTTGCACCGATTTTTAAATTCATACCAAGTAACTAAAACATCATTGCACTATAGTTACGAAATTTTCTTGTACCACGCAATTTTAATGTGGTTCACCTTGAATTAGCAGTAACCAGTTATATTAATTTTATATTCATAGTCAATCATGGCGTGGATATTTCATTCTTCTATGTAAAATAGCTCCTTTGTGTTGTTTTACCCTTTTTAGATTCTTTGCTCATTATCGGTGTTTGGGGCTATCCGAAGTGATGAATTTGGAATTATTATATATCTTCCTCCGGCTATGACACAAGCCTCAGCTTGTTGAACCTCTAATCTATGTTTTTGTTCATGTCATAACATTTGTGTTCTTAAGATTTCAACTAGTTTATCTCGGTATGTTACTTTTGTGGAACTTTTTTCCTTCTCATAATTTTAATTTTTGTCAGATTAGAGAATTTTGTATGTATTTTGCTGGTCATGGCCAGTGGGTCATGACATTAGTTTTTACTAAATAACTACACAATCGAATTAGTGAGATATGAGCGCAGAGGTTTGATGCCAACAGATGAATTGTTTGATGGGTGATTAATCATGTTACACTAGCCTCCTTGAATCTCCCCATTCATTCGCAGTTTGAGTGTTGCAGTCGATTTCATACGTAAGTCTAGTCAGTAGTCAGGGGTGGCCTCCTCTGAAAAACTTAACATCGAGACACTTTCCATTGGATATGTGTGAACCCCACTCTAAGCAAATTAAGTTGACGTTTGGGTGGGCAACCTAAAAAACAATTGTTTGATATGCCATGTTTGGTGTTGTTATGGATATTGTAACAAGATTCTTTTATGGTTGACTCGGTGTGGCTCGCTACTCATTTAAAATATTGTTTAGTTCACCATGTTGTTACTTAATTGACATTTTATGTTTATTTATATATTATATTAATTCTTGGTCGTGTCAATGGTATCATTTGTTTCATATAATTCTAGTTGTTTGTTTCACCCGGTTGGCTTAATGATTCCGGTTGTGGTTTGTTCACATGGCAGGGCTGTCATGTTGGACTTTCTTTTCTTTCCTTCGTTAATTTTGTGGACAACCTTTGAGCCGCTCGTGTGGATTAATCTAGTGGCTATCTAGTAAGAGAATTTAATTATGTATCTCTAAACCTTCTTTCGATCCGTGTGTTTACGATATAAAGTACATGGTGTTTTTTCCGGAGTTTGGGGTACATTTGAATGTGCGTATACACAACGACGTCTTCGTTGTCTTGAGACGTCTTTGTTGTCTTGAGAGAGGTGAGCCCTTTCCCGTGATGTGGTGTATATTGTTTTATGTTGCTTATACTGCATCATGGGTATGTCCCTCTTAGCGAGCTAGTGTGGGGCGTCGCCCCACAACGGTCTACAGATGGGCGCGCTTTGGTCCGGCCCAATGGCATGTTTCGTTTTGTTTTAGTTTATTCTGGAAAATTACTTCACTCAGATAGACAAAATTACTAGAAAATGAAAATATGCCGGTTGTTACAAACAATTCATGCATTAATTTTGCATTTCATCAAGAAATTGATTATGGATATTACAAAAGTCATGGACAAGAAAAATGCTCATGAGATTTGAAAAATTGCTTACGGGGTAGACAAAAATGTCCATGCATGAATGGGGTCGAAAGAATGGTTAACGAGGTTCTAAAATTGTTAGTGGTTTGGAAAAATCTTCATTGAGTTTAGAAAAAAGTTCATGCGCTAAGAAAAAATTCATTGGTTCAAAAGAGAATATTTTCAGGTTGGAAATGTGGTCACAATTTTGAAAAACCTATTTGCAGTTTAAAATATCGTTCATGGGATTAAAAAATATTCGCAAGTTCAAAATAAGTTCACCTATTAAAAAAATGGTTCATGTATCACTAACAATATGACAGACAAAAAATACAAGAGAAAATAAATTGAAGAAAAATGAAATAGGTAAAAATATAATATAAGTAAAACCTAAATGAAAAATAAAAAATAAACGAGAAAGAAAAAATAAAAAGAACATAAAAAGAAAAGCGAAAAAAGAAAAGAAAAAACGAAGAGAAGGAAAACCATCGTAATAGGCTGGCCCGTGCTAGGCACGGCCACGGGAGAGCGGGTGCTACAACTCGCCAATAGCGAGAAATAGTGCCACACCGTTCTGCCTTTCCTGTCGATTGGATCTGTGGTGGGCCGAAGGAGCAGCTGGCCCAATAAGGAATCGGGCTGTTGATCCCATCACGAAGTTTCAGGTGTGTATTTATCCCCCTAAAGAAAAGTTATGTACTCCGTACTTATTTATCACATGCTTTGTATCGAGAGGCTTGAAAGTTGAAACCATGGATCGTAGCCTGGAGAACTACTAAATTTTATTATGCCATCGGCGATGTTGTCACTGCTGATTTACATGATGCGCTAGCTAAGTACGGAGTGTTACGGAAAATGAACTTGATCTCTATGATATACACATAAGAGAGAGTTTTGTGTACAGAAAACCCAACTTTATATGATTTAATATTTTTACACAAGCCATAAAAAATCAAAGGCTTACCTGAAACTTACCGTACAATACTTCGTCCTCTATATCAATATTTCGGAACGGTTGTCGAGAAAACACAAGGCAAAACTAGGATGCAACTACAAACACACAATACAATTCAAATGCATTCACACGACCCCTACTGAAAACCGTAGCCGCAAAGCATTGAGATTAACTAAGTCTCACCTACCCGCGAAAAAAAGTCTCACCACTCACGTCTCGCTACCAACCAACGGGTATGGTTCCCACTGGTGAAAGGATAATCTACATGTTTTTCGAAATGACGAATATCATTCGGCCTCTGCATCATTGATGTCTGCATTCATATATTATTCATTATTTAAAATTCAAAAGCACACATATTGACCAAGCAAAGAAAGAAAACAAATCCGAGGTTGCATGCAGGGACGGAGCCAGCCACAGTGCTTGGAGGGGGAAAATAGCTTAGAATCATCAAGTATAAGTGTGATTTGTAGCATGGTTATGAAGAAACTCAAATTCATGGGGGTGGCTTAGCCCTTGCTCGTCCCCCTTCCTCCGTCTCTGGTTGCATGTCTCGCGACGGCCATTCCACCGGGCAAACTCTAGCCCTACCATATATATGACCCCCAAAATTGAATAGTACACTGTATCAAAAAAATTGAGTAGTACACAACTCTTATAATAATCTACGTATGCATGATATTTCAAATCTAAGTTCAAATCCACAATATATCAAACTCGAGTTCAAATTTAAGCCTAAGCCACAAGCATTCTTCATCACAAACATAAACAAAAGTTCATAGAAAATAATAAATAGGCTCTCAAATGTAATTGTTCCATTGCCATCGCTAGTGCTTGCATTCATTTCTCCCATGCCACTATTTCCACCATTGTTGCATTGCCACCCATGCCTTCCATTGTCATTCCCTAGTGCTTGCATTCATTTCTCCCATGCCACCATTTCCACCATTGTTTGCATTGCCACCATGCCATCCATACCTCCCATGCCTCCCTTGCATCCCGTGGCACCCATGCCTATGATGCCTCCAAACCCTCCAATGAATCATCCACGAAGGCTCCAATATAGATCACCTTGACGCCAACACTAGATTATGCATGCCAAAGTATCTTCATCCCTTTTCACCGAGACCACTTGGGTACATGAACACGAGCTTTTGTTCATTTTCCACGTCTTCAGTGTTTCGTCGAAGGTCGTCTTTCTCTCCTTGATTTCCGCCATCCTCTCCTCGGCCGCTGCCCTCCTTCGTAAATACGGTCCTAGTAACTTGAACTTTGTTGCTCAACACCGACGACCGGTGCAAGAACAATTTCCTTCCATGCGTCACACAACAACTTATCTTTGTTGAGGTTGTAATTTGCACCCCCCCCCCCCCCCCCCCACACACACACACGAATGAAGTGGGATCAACAAAGCACTCATCTTCCATGTCAAGAAGATGCTCTTCTTGTGATGTATATCAACAACAAAGCCGAATGACTATACTGCAAAAAAGTTTCAACACCCGTATTAAATACATCAAAGTGAACAAAATACACACATATGACATCACAATTCCATACAAATGGAAAACACATGCAAATTAATTATAAATAGAAAAACATTACCTCTCGGTCATTTGATCGAGTCGAGAGAGCTGGCGGCCGTGGCGACGGGAGACGCCGACTCGACCTCGGCTAGCAGCGGGAAGGGAGGGGGAGGAGACTAAGGCAATGCTGGAGGAGAAGGTGCGCCACAGGGGAAGGGATCGTCAAACGCTTGTAGGGTTGTCGCAGCCTTCTTCTTCGTGCGTGGGGTTGTCGCCGATGCATTTTTTGGCAGGTTTCTTCACCTTCGTTGGAGCCGTGGCGGCGGCGGGGTCTTGTGGCGCTTCCTCGGTAGCCGCGCCTTCGGCTGGTGGCGGCTCAAACCCAATGCAGTGGACATCCTTCGACATTAGCCCAACGACAACGCTCGCATTGGGAATTACTTCCATGGTGTCCCGGTTGGCGGCGTCACGGCTTGAAGGGAAGTTTTGGTAGGAAGGACCCTAATAATTGTCCCTAGTAGCAAAATTTTATTTGGCTGCCAAATTTTTTCTGTCGCTATGTAGTTTTAGGTGTGCTATTGGAGCCTTTTTGGGCCAAAAAAATTAAAATTTTACTAGCTCTCTTCCATAATTGTCTTGTTTTTAGTTCAAATTTAAAGTACAACCACGATAAGAATTATGGAACGGGGAGCAGTTTTTAAGGCCTTGGGCCGTGTTTTAGTTTGTCGATGGAGATGCTCTAAGGCCAACTGAATGTGTTACATAAATTATTTTCAATTCGCTTGTAGATGGTTTTTTTAAACAAAAATCGCCTCCTTGCCCATTAAGTACTATAAAAGTCATGGAAATCTGTTTTGTGTTTCAGCTCAGCCGTGAGATCCATAGCCGTCGATCAAAGGCCCGTAATTTGATCGGATGGCTCCGGATAGCATGCATCCTCATGCGGGGACCAACATGTAATCTGTTTTTTACCAAGTTAGTTCAGCCGCGTATTTTTTGACAAATCTGGCCCTTTTAAGCAACTAAACACATGTATGCTCTTTTCTCAAAACTATTTTCAAATATGGCCTCTTGAGGTCGGCGCCAAATAGAATGGAGCCGGCAAGCCCGGCCCTGAGGGGGGTCTGGAGGGGCGGCCGCCCCGGGCCCCCGAAGCCAAGGGGGCCCCCAGCCAGGTATAGTATATGCGACGAGGGAGTAGCTCTGTACCGCCATGAGAGCAGGTGGGAGGTTTGTTCTTTCGTACGGTTCAACGAGGAGACGAAGGATGAAGGGTCCCTTACGCTGCTTCCTAGTGGGCTGCGACGTGGGCCTTTTTCTTTTAGTTAGCTCGGCCTTTTCCTCCAAGCGTTAGCCTTTTTTCAGCTATATCCCTATCGAAATCTCAAAAAAAAAAAAAGCTATATCCCTATCGTTTATCTCAAAAAAAAAAGCTATCCCTATCGTTAGCTAGTAAAAAAAAAAGAGGGACGGGGCCGGTGGGTTAGGACCATTGCCGTAAGACTGGAAAACAGCACACAATCCTTGTCAAAAAGGAAAACATCACACAATCAACACATTTACCGTTCTCCGTAAAATAACAGATTTATCATTCCATCACGTGTTGTTGGCTATGGCAGTTGCCAAAGATGGAACAACTAACCCTAGTGCCATACTGCCATATAAGGCATAGTTAGGACATGGCGCGCTAGATATGAGAGTTCACGACATTGTGAGTGTCCATCGTGCAATATTGGTATTCGACAGTTCAATAATTTTACATCTAGGTACATTAGAATTTTTTAACACAATATGTATACATTGTATTGTTTGATAACAATGTTTTTTATGAACTTTAAATATCAGAACATTTTACGTATTATTATTATAAAATTTATATTAAGGGGCCTAATGTTCAAGTTTCGCCCCGGGCCCTCGAAATATCAGGACCGGCCCTGGGAGCCGGCGTTGTTCAGTTCGGCGCCATCCAGAAAGTCTCATAGTTTTCTTAAGGACTTAAAAAAATTAAAACAAGGGGTCGGCGCCATACATGGTCGGCTCCATCCTATGTGGAGCCGACCTCAGGGATCAGATTTGGAAATAGTTTTGTAGAGAGGTCAGAGTTGAGATTAGTTTCGATCAGAGGCCATATTTGGCAAAAAATACTTCAGCCGCATGCAGAGCGTGGATTCTGGTAAACAATGTTCCATACCTAGTGCTTGGTGGGCAAGGAGGCTCCATTCGATCACAATCGATCACTTGTTTAATCACCCAGTTAACAGCGACAAGTGATGAGTAGGAAACACTCTGCATTGTATACACTGGAACGGGTGGCCGGTCTCCATCACGAACAAATGCTAAAAGGACCCCACCGGTCAGGGAGTTCGTGTCCAGTCCACAACGGACGCGGCTCGCCTGCGCCCCCCTGCTCATGCGCCGGTATCTTTTGTGGCTTACAGAAAACACACGCTAAAGCTGTATTTGAAGGGAAGGCAAAAGATTTGCCTTTTTCAATTAATTAAGAAGAAGTTTGGGACAAAGTTTGGTGTTAAAGACCACCACCCTTATTACAAAAACTTAATCTCCCGGTAAAAGATGACCCAAATTCTTGGCACCCGCAAGTACCCAATTTGTCGCTTCCAACTTAATCCTAGCGAAGATTATCGCCGGGAGGGTGCTCAAGTGCTTGAAGATCCTCGAGTTGCGCTCATTCCAAATCTCCCACGACACAAGCATGAGAAGCGACGGGATTGCCTTCCTCCTTCTTCCATTGGCAATGGCAAGATGCGCCCACCAAGAATGCACGTCGTTGAAGGCCACCCAATCCGGAGGGTTGAGGTCCCCAATATTGAGCCAATTCTTGATCATACCCCAAAGATGAATAGAGAAGCGACAAGTGAATAGAAGATGTCTAGCCGTCTCATCTTCACGTCAACAAAGAGGGCAAAGCCTACCATTAGGCCAACCTCTTCTCTCAAGACGATCGGCCGTCCACACGCGGTTTTGAATAATTAGCCATGAAAAGAGCTTGCATTTGGGAGGAGCCCAATTCTTCCACACCAAATTGTCCATCGGCGAGGCGACCTCCCCGGCGAATTGCTCATTGTAGGCCGAGGAGCAAGAGTAGACACCCGAAGGGGTGAGCTTCCAAGTGATGGTGTCCGGAACATTGTTATGGAGATGAAGTTGCGTAGTGACTTGCCAAAGTTTAGTGTATTCCTCAAGATGTTGAACCGAAAGTCCCTCTCCGATGTCAATATCGAGAATCCACGCGTCATCGGTGATGGCTTCCTTGACGGACCAAGTTTTCTTCTTTGAGAGCTCATAAATGAGAGGGGCGATACGCTTTGGGCTGCTCCCGTCCGCCCAAGGCGCATCCCAAAATGGGGCCTTGGCCCCATCTCCAATGGTCACCGTCGTCATGGCATGGAAAAGGTCCATCTCATCTTTCTTGCAAGGGGCTTCCATTCCCACCCACGGTCTCTCCGGCGCCGTCCAATCTAGCCAAGCCCATCTTAGGCGGAGAGCCTTCGCAAACTTGTCCATGTTGAGGAGGCCGAGCCCCCCCAAAGAAGTAGGTTTGCAAACCACCGTCCAATTAACTTTACATTTGCCACCGGAGACCTTGTCGGTTCCCGCCCAAAGGAAGCTCCTAATAAGTTTCTTGAAGAAGAGCAAAGTTTCCGGCGCGATATCAAGAACGGTGAGAGGGTAGAGGAGTTGAGATGTGAGGACCGACTTAGCAAGGGTTTTGCGACCCGCAATGTTGAAACATCTACCCGCCCAAGGGTTTAGCTTAGCCACCGCCTTATCTTTGAGGTATTGGAAGTGGACCTTCTTTAGCTTCTTCACCGCAAGGGGGAGCCCAAGGTAACGCAACGGGAAGCAAGCGGTAGGAGCCGGGAGATCATGAAGCACGGCGTCAAGGTCTATGTTATCACAACGAATGGGAGTGACCGTGCTCTTCGCAAAATTTGTCACAAGACCGGTGGCCTCTCCAAAATTGTTTGGGATTTGAGCAAGCGCGGATATGTCCTCACGGATCGGGCACATGAAGATAGCCGCGTCATCGGCGTATAGGGAGGACCAAAAGTTAGCACCCTTTCTGGGAAGACGGTGTAGAATCCCTTGATCCGTGGCCACTTGAAGAATGAGTTGAAGAGGGTCGATGGCGATGTCGAAAAGGAGCGGCGAGAGGGGGTCACCTTGCCGCAGCCCCCTCCCATGCTTGATTGGAGCACCGGGAATGCCATTGAGGAGTACACGTGATGAAGCCGTAGAGAACAACGCCGATAGCCAATCACGAAACTTTGGAGGGAAGCCAAGGCGATCAAGCAACTCGAAAATGTAGCCCCACTTGACCGAGTCGAACGCTTTTTTAATGTCTAGATTGAGAAGTAGAGAGGCTTTTTTCCTCCGATGGAGCCAACGGGCATAGTTGCGGACAAAGAGGAAGTTATCATGTATACTTCTAGTCTTGATGAAGGCGCTTTGAGCTTGAGAAACAAGAGCGTTCATGTGAGGGGCGAGGCGTAAGGAGAGGATCTTAGCCACAATCTTGGCAATGCCATGAATGAGGCTAATAGGTCTAAAATCGGAGATGTCTTCCGCCCCCTCCTTCTTGGGTAGAAGCACGACATTCGCGGAATTGAGCCAATGAAGGTTGTTGGTGTGGAGGTTGGAGAACCGAAACATGACCGCCATGACGTCGGCCTTTATAATGTCCCAACATGCCTTGAAAAATTTGCCGGAGAACCCATCCGGTCCGGGCGCCTTGTTGGAAGGCATCGCCATGATTGCCGCTTTGACCTCCTCCTCCGTGAAGTCATCATCGAGCCCCTCAAGGTTATGGGTGGGAAGGTTTAGCATGTTCCAATTTAGAGCACGGTCTCCGGCGCCCTGCCGTCCAATAGCCTCCCGGAAGTGATTTTGGGTAATCGTTTGCTTGTCTTCATGAGAGGTGACCCACCCTTGATTGTGGCGAAGCTTGTAGACAAAAAAATTTCTTCTCCTAGAATTCACCTTGGCATGAAAGTACCTAGTATTGGCATCTCCTTCCTTAAGATTGTCAATTCTAGCCCGTTGCTTCTTCCGCGATCTTTCAAGAGATGCCAACGCAATGACCCGCCGCTTCAATTTAGCCCGAATGTCACCTTACTCCGGAGATAGAGCCCTAGATTCCATAGCCTTGTCAAGTTGCAAAATGACAAGCAACGCCATGTGAAGTTGAATTTTGTTGTTGGAAAAGAGGCCGCGACTCCAAGATTTGAGTTTCCTCCCTGTCCGCTTGAGCTTGTCATGAAGTATGTGGTAGGGGTCGGAGTGGATGGAGGGTTCGGCCCATCCCTCCTTCACCACGTCGAGGAAGCCAGGCATACGAACCCAAAAGTCCTCAAAGCGGAAGGTGTTAGGCTTTTTAGGACCCCGACAACAAGCGAGGAGTAAAGGGCAATGGTCGGAGAGCGAGGACGAGAGGGCATGGAGAATATGATCATCATGAGTAATATCCCATTCTTCGTTGCAATAGTAGGCGTCAATCTTGCTCAAGTTGGGGGTGTTGCGCTCATTGGACCAAGTGAAGCGTCGATTTTGAAGGTGTATCTCTTTTAGCTCACAAGTGTTGATTGCCGTCCGAAAGCGATTCATTCGACTTCTATTAATGTTGTTGTTGTTCTTGTCGCGAGCTCGCCAAATTTGATTGAAGTCTCCAAGTACCAACCACTTCTCACCCGCCAATGGCTTAAGATCGACAAGCTCTTGGAAGAACTCGTCCTTGAGAGCGTCATTTGTCGGCCCATACACCCCGGTAATCTTGAAAATCTCCCCGTCCCGCTTCGAGGTAACCGCGGCAGAGATCGAAAAGGAGTGGAGCACCACATCCGTGATATCAACAGCATCAAGGTCCCAAAGAAGAAGTATTCCTCCCCGCGTACCGGCCGCCGGCTTCTGAGCGAATCCTTGGAGCCGCAAGCCCCCAATGGAAGCGGCCATGAAGGAGTCCACAGATTGGAGCTTGGTTTCCTGGAGACAGACAACATGGCAGGAGCAACTCGAAAGAGTTTCTAGCACGGCCGTGCGGCGATCAGGATCATTGAGTCCACGAACATTCCAGCTAACGATGTCGATGAAATAGTCACTCATTGAATAACCACAATGACCCCAAAGATGTGCAATAAACAAACAGCCTTAAGAGAGACCAGCAGGTAAGGTTCACGAAACTGGGTACATGCCCAGCAATGAATGGCAGCAAGAAAGGTAGCAGCAGCCAAGGTCTCGAACAGCAAGCAACAACAGCAAATAAGTTCATCAAGCCCGCTAGACAGGCGATCAGCAGCGGTAACAGCAACAGCTTCTTTAGGTAGCATAACATGGCAAACTTGGTACACCCAGGAGAGGCACGGGCGATGGAGGCCTACGCCAGCGTCGGTGCCCCACGAGCGGATGCTCCAGCAGCGTCGACATCAGTGGCCGCCCCGGCGTACTTCTCCTTTAAGCATCTCTAGGAGATCTCTTAAAAAGAGCAAACAGTAAAAGCGCTATAAGGTGCCCCTTAAAACCATTTTAAGGGGTAGAAACGGGTCGGGCAGACTAGATACGCAAAACACGTACCGTAAAATAGAATATTCTATTTTAGGGATCTGATCCGGCAGAAGCTGTGAAATACCTTAAAACGAGAAAAGTTCGACATAGTTCAACAACGACAATAGTTCATCACTCGACAATATGTAGCAACGCTACCACATTACATCTAGTTCTACTACTCAATTGGCACCACCGCGGTAGCTCACATGTCCACTAAGAACAATCACCCTTCGAACAGTCACCGTACATCCCAATATCTAAATTTCTTAGAAGTCCCAGCGCTGATGAATCTGCTCATCCAACGACCTTGCATTGTACAACACATGATCTTCTCCTGCAATCATATGGTGCATCCATGATTTTTCAGCACTGCACACTTTGTCGACGAGGATCACAACGGTTTAGCAGTGTGCGTTGTACAAAGACCCTTGCTCAAAGAAAATAAGGAACACTATCTTCTTTATTGGGCACTGCCCATTTCTTCCAAGGAACCATCGACCAACCAGCGGAAATAACTAAAGAATAGCTGGAACATCAACTTGAAAAGGTGAAAGATGTGAGATCTAAAAAGGTTGAAAAGAAAATAAAGTGTGTGGAAGGTCAATGTTGGAGCCGAAGGCCTTGTTTGTGAGACCTGCCATGCTAGGCTTATCTAAAGCCGAGGCATAGTCTCGACGTAATGCATATCGAGAAAAACATATGTGACAATCTGTTTGGAATATTTCTTAACATTGAAGGGAAGACAAAGGACATGCATAATTCTACGATTGATTTTGGAAGATAGGGGCATAAGCATATAAAGCCTAATGAAGAGAAAGAATCTTCGAAATGCCACCAACATGGTATCCAACTTGTAAAAATGAAAATCTTAAGTTATGTGAATTCATAAGAGTAGTGAGATTTCCAGAACATAAGTTTATACAAAACTTTAATACTTTTTGTATGTTGGTTTTCAAATTATGTAATATTAACGAGAATAATTTTTGGTTTGATATAATTAACCATATAGCAATGTTGCTTAATGTTACTTATAATGTTCTTGATTATAAATTGCAATGCATATCTTCAAATAAACGTGCATTGTGGTCTTGAATTATTTTTTGTTTTGCATAAGCTATATATTATATAAGTATTTATGTTAAATCTCTGAATCGTAAAACTAAAGATATCTTAAACGCAATTTTTGGTATATTTCTAGGTCATCCTATTTACTGAAACTTCTAGAGTATACATTAAAATATTGGCACGATTGTTAATAATTGTTTTGTGACAAA
The DNA here is from genome assembly GCA_947311845.1 of Poa pratensis. Classification (NCBI taxonomy): domain Eukaryota; kingdom Viridiplantae; phylum Streptophyta; class Magnoliopsida; order Poales; family Poaceae; genus Poa; species Poa pratensis. The sequence goes on along the minus strand of CAMZMU010000109.1, from coordinate 35,558,748 downwards.
TGTGCTTTAGAAGTTAAAACAGGTTCAATAATAAGTGGATAGTGTTCGCATGTTTTGACTTGATACAGTACTAAGTAACATCATTTGTAGTAATCACCAATCAACATAAGAGGATGGGTGTTGTACTATTTCTGCATACATACAATTTAGTTATTTGACATCTCCACCTGCAATGCGTTTGTTATCATGTAGTGTATATAGGTGTTACTTCCATTTTTTTGAAATAATAATTCTTGTATGAAATTAAATATGAAACTACAGTTAGCATATTTCAATACGACCAAACTAAGCTTGCCGCCTCGGATCAGATTGGTTGGTTAGTGTATATATATATTTGTTTTGGGCACTCCTTTTTCATAAGCAAGGGGCGATTGTCATGTTTTTTCGGCCAGTGGACTTGCCTTGTGTCCGCTCTTTTCTCGCTTATTTTGAATCTTTAATTTCCATAATCACATGACGTTCTTGCAACATGACACACATCTTAAACCAAACAGGCTAATGGTGAAAATGTATAATCTTATTGAATAGTCATTGTATTAAGTAGTTGTTCCTCCTTGTTCCTGGCTATGATGCATGATTCATATAGAGAGTGGACTGCACACATTTGTTGAATGTGTTCCATAGGTTGATGACATTGTTCCCTAAGAACATCTTCATCGGCACCCGAACATCCTAATGGAGATCTGTATAAAAAACGTCCCCAACGGCCGCCCTGTCTGTCCTGACCGCCCGAAAAACTGCCCGGCACCCCGAGCCGACCCCGAAAGTGTTTAGGGTTAGCTCAAGGTGCCGGACATGTCCAACCACGCCCAACAGGTTAAACTGGCCTACATGTCACCCATACTAGCGTGCGATCTATTGAGAGGATTTTCCGTACCTAGACATGCAGTGTGTTATGTTTTTTAGGGATAAAATAAAGAAATGCTTCATATGTCCACATAGGATCAAGCGATGTACTCCTAAGTTTTCTGGGCCTATGAAAAGGCTATATTACACAGATATCCACGAGTGGATCGAGTTTCGTGCCCACTCTCAAGCCCGTTCACACTATTTTTTGTGCCTAAGCGTGTCCATATGTCATGTTTTTTCACCGGCTATAAAATAATCCGAATCTTGTCCGTTTTGTTTGGGAGGCGCCGCCGGAGGCAGCCGTCGCAAAAGATCAAACCGGACACTTTTCGAGGGCACTGGAATAATTTTGGGGGTCATCGGTGGAAATTTTCTAACCTTCTAAAGTTACTATTTCAGTCCATGAACTGTGATGACCGAGCTTCTCACTTTTTGTCCAAAACCTGAATTGTACCAAATCTGGCACAAGTGTTTGGCAGGAAAAAAATACCCTATGATTTACAAAAACGAAAAACACTATGATCCGAATGAGATTGGGTCGACAAATCATGAACCTTGCATGGCCAGAGCAACTGCGCTAGGTAGATGCATGAAGTCTTGCTCATGATGATGTAACTAGTTGTGCTTCTGGCTTTGGTATAAGTTGAACTTTTGTCATAAGTGTCGATCACATACTCACATGCATGCGTACTGTAAGGGCATCAACTAGAGGTAAACTTTTGTCATAAGATGGGACCCACAAGGATTATGAAAAGAACTACAACATATAAGTTAACTTTGCCATAAGTTGGGACCCACATGTATGTTAAAAGTACACACATGCAAGAGAGGAGAAATAGTAAAATAATTTTTATTGCTTATGGACAACCCACAAGCTTATGGATCACTCTTAAGAAGATTCACTTATGTACAAGCTCCACTATTTATATGGTCATCCATAAGGACTACTTTTTGCTTATGGATAGCCTTATGGATTAGAACACCAGATCCTGTAAAAGTGGTCAAAACTCAATATTTACAGTTTCACGTTGAAAAATACATACAAAACAGATCCCGGAAAACGGCTCGGTTCGAAAACGTTTTTTGTACTCCCCCGATATGATATTATCACCTCCGTGCCCCCATACATAGTTTTGGAGTCGATTCAGGCGCCGGTCTTGATTCCGGACGAACCGGTTTGGTTTCGACCAATTTTGTCATTTTGTGCGAAATCGTGGCATGTGCTCGCCACGTCATGGAGCACCTCCATGGCCAGCACCTCCATGCATGGCCACGACGAGATCACCGGAATCGGTCTAGCTAGCCAACGGCGAGTCGGCGACCAAGGCCAATGCTTGCTAACTCCATGTACGTGAGTCTCCAGATCGATCATTGGCCTGCCAGCTTCGTGTACGTGAGCGCCTCCGGCCACCGGCCGGCCAGCCTGCTTGCTTCGTCTACGTGTACGTCAAAGCCTCAAAGTCGGGAGGTACTAGCATACAGGTTTGGACGGTGGAGGGGAGGGCGGTGCCGGACCATGGGACGGGCCAGTCGGCCGGGTCCGGAGCAGGAGAAGACTGGGGAGTCGTCTGCATCTTGGGGGCGTGTTTGGTTAGCCACGAAGTGCCCGACCAGATCCTGTGAATGCAAAAATGGATAGTTTGCATGTCCACGTTTTCGGTTGGCTTGCACGTGCACGAAACTTAAACCACCTCTCACGCTGGCGCAAGAGGAACGCTTGAATCGGCCATTTCTCCAGGACCAAGGGCGTGTTTGGTTGGTCACACCGATTTTCGGCCTTTTGCATCTGTGGCCCAAGTCAGCTTGGCCCGAGAGAAACGCGGCCTGAGCCATGTTGTGCAGCCCGTTTGGTTGTCAACAATGTTCTGCCCAGGCCCGTTCGGCTGGATGCAAAATTTCGGCCTCCCCGCGTTTGGTTGCCCACTAAAGGCCCATACAGGTTGACTACAGTACAGTAAAAAACATTCTGCGAATACGTATATACGCGGAATGTAAGATCTACTCGTATACGATCCCCAAAACAGAAAACTTTCAACGCGAAAGTTGTGCGCAATGTTGAGATCTAGCTACATGTCAAAGGGTTTCTCAAACAATCGACCGAGTGAGAAGAAATCGACAAAATTCGTCAAAAAACGTTCAAAAGGGAACTTCGAAAATCAGAAGCTACGGCCGCCGAAACTCAAAACCGAGCACGGGAATGGAACCCCCTCATCGACGCACACATAGTTGATGTTCAACATTTTTCAAATCGACTTACAGATGTGTAGATCCGAGGCATACTTAGTGGAATAGTTTAGGAGGAGGAGAGAGAAGATTAGAGGACGAACGCTCGTACCAGTTGGGCCAGTTACTGTGCTGGCTCGGCGATGGCTCTGGAGAAACGGCCGATTCGAGCGTTCCTCTCAGGGCTGGCTGAGCGTGCTTTAAGGTTCGTGCGCATGCAGGCTCGCGGAACGGGGCAGCTAACCAAACAGGCCGAAAATCGCTTGGAACAGTTCGTTCCTGGGCTTCGCGACCTACCAAACACGTCCCAAGTGAATGTGCACGTAACGTTCTTCTCACCTTCCTCTTCTTCTTCCTTACTTTGCACTTCTTCCTATCCACCACTCACCGCCGCGCTGACCTTCCGCTCGCCGCTGGCCGGACGTCCCGCGCGCCACTCGTCATCGGCCAAGCCTTCCAGCCTGCCTCCCACCGCCGGCACCGAGCGCTTCTGCAGCACCGCTAGCTGAAGATATTTCCTCTCATCTTCTCTCTCCTCCTCTTAAACTCCTCCACTAAGTATGCCTCTGATCTACACATCCGTTAGTCAATTCGAAAAATGTTAAACATCAAATATGTGTGCGTCGACGAGGAGGTCCCATTCCCGTGCTCGGTTTCGAGTTTCGTCGACCGTAGCTTCTGATTTTCGAAGTTCCCTTTTGAACTTCTTTTTTTACTAATTTTGTCAAATTCGTCGCACTGGGTCGACCGTTTGAGAAACCCTTTGACATGTAGCTAGATCTCAACGTTCCGCACAACTTTCGTGTCGTCATTTTTCTGTTTCGGCGATCGTATACGAGTAAATTTTGTACTGAAGTTCGTACATGTTTAGACTGCAGTGTACAACGTTCTTCAACCTCTCTCGCGGCCATTATCTGCACAGTCATGGCAACAGTGGTTGCGCTTGTCGCCTCCCTCGTTCGCCGCTATGAACTACACTGTCAGTGTAGTAACTTTTGCGGTTGTCATCATCGTCCGCCGTGTCGCGCTTGTCGTCGCCGTTCGCCATGAAAACGGTCACAGGAGGTAAGCATCACCATGTGGGCTAGGAGGTGAGAGTATCCCGCGTGCAGATGCAACCACTGTGCAACGCAGGCAACCAAACACAAAAATACAAAATAAATAGGCAAAAAAGAAAAACGATACGCAAACAACCAAACAGGCTGCACAACATGACTCAGTCCATGTTTCTTCAGCCAGACCCAAGTGAGCCACGGAGACTAGAGGCCAAATAACGATGCGAGTAACCAAACACGCCCTTGTTTGCGAAGGTGGTAGTCGTGAGAAGAACACCAACTAAGAAAAAAAAAGTAAAGATTCACTTTTACGGTATATGTTCTGTCTGGAACTTCACGGTACCCAAAAATCGTTTCCGGTTCAACCGGATAACGTGTTTTCCTGTTTTTTTTTCCCGAATCTGTTAGAGATTCTTTTACATACATAGTGGATGCCCTAAGGCGAACTGCTTCAAATATCCGCATCTTTCTTGGTACATCTCACCCGTTCATCAACTGAATACTTACTTAGTTTAAGCCGGCCGTGCATTGAGACTCGGGTAAACAAATGCTGCATCGATTGCACATGCATGCATGCGGCTAACCTAAACCTACGCCGTACTACTAGCTTACTATTTTTTAGCTGCACCATCATTTGCAAAAAAAACTTGATGTAAATTAACCTGTCCAATCAAGTAGACAAGCAAAGCGCCTCCTTGATGATCGAAGGGACAGATCATTTTGGCCGAGCAACTTCTTGCTCGCTTAGCTAGCTCCGGATGATTATAGTGGTGTTAGTACGGCCCGGCGGCCAAACGTAATAATTAAGAAACAGATTTGTTTAGCTTTTGCTGATGGTGAGGAATCGACTCCGTTGACGGTGACAACCGGAGTAGATCTAGAATACATCCACGCTACAGTCGTAGCAGCACAGTAGGCATCGGAGAAAAGCAACCGGAACCGACGGCCATGTCTAGATCACGAACAGATGCTGGAGAGGGCCCACCTGTCAACGAGTCGTCTGGACAGAGGATTGTCTCGCTCGCTTCGCTCCACGACGAAGCAGACCCTACGTCCACCGACAGGTGGGACCAACCTGGATTCCCTAGCGGGAATCATTCTGCCACCGCCTCGGCGAGCCGGCGATCCCGTCCTCCACGCCACCGTGTGCTGGTCGCCGACGGCATCGACTGTAACCGGGCACCACGGCCGCATGCTGCCGCTGCCCGCTTTGCCAGGACGGCAACAGTTCCGTGCTCAGCTGCCACTGCAGGTCTGCACTGGGTACACTACTGGGCAGCTCCAGTCCAACTGCCAGCGTGGCCCCACCTTGTCAGTGCACGAGGTGCCAACCGCTCTACTATACATAGAGATCGTCCCTCGCCTGCAGCTCGTCTTCTTCCTCCAAGACGAATCTCGCCGGCGTCCACCGTATCTTGTCTCTACTTCTCCAGTCCATAGCCTACTCTAGCCATGGAAACCTCCATCTCCTCCTCCACCTCCTCGTCTCCTCTACGCTTCTCGCATCCCCTGACCAACCCGAGACCAACACTCAACCCCACCCCACGCCCCTCCCCGGCCGGCGGACACCGCCTACGCCAGTACGCCCTCGCCACCCGCCTCCGCGCCATCTCGCCCTCGCCCACCCCGTCCCCTACCCCTCCTACTCCGCCGATGGAGTCCTTCGGCTTCGACGCCCTTCACCATCGCCTCCTCGCGCCTCGAGGCCGTCTCTAACGTCGCCGTGAGGGTCGAGCTCTCCAGCGGCGCCGTCGGCTGGGGCGAGGCACCCGTCCTGCCCTCCGTCACCGCCGAGGACCAGCCCGCCGCGCTGGCGGCCGTCAGCCGCGCATGCGCGATGCTCGCCGCCGCACCGGCCGCGCCCCTCGGCGCCGTGCTACGGGACGTCGCCGGCGCCCTCCCTGGGCACGCCTTCGCCTCGGTGAGACACTGAGACCATACTCTGATTTTTTTTTTGTCACAAGACAGTTACTGCACAGTCCAAATCTGAATACGAGCCTGCAGCACGAAAAACAGACAAGTTGGTTTTCAGTTCAGAGGATTTCATTCTTGTACTTCACACACAGCTGCTCCAATTGCTTCTCTTGGCAATTTGTCCTCAAATGTTGATCTGATATATCTATTTTTCACAAGTGTTTGGACTCAAGAATCGTATTCTGATCTGTATCTACTTGTACTCTTCTCCAACGAAGGCCAGAGCAGGAGTGGAGATGGCACTGATTGACGCAGTCGCCAACAGCATCCGCATACCTCTGTGGAGATTATTCGGGGGAGCATCAAACAGTGTGACTACAGACATCACAGTATGTGGTTATCAAACTATTCTCTGTACTGAGTCAGGCATGCTTACAATTTGTTTATAAAAATTTAGATTCCAATTGTGACCCCAAATTCTCTGAATTTAGATTCCAATTGTGACCCCGAATGAAGCTGCGCAATTGGCTGCCAAGTATCGGGGACAAGGGTTCCAGACTCTGAAGCTCAAAGTAGGGAAAAACTTGAACTCAGACATAGAAGTTCTGAAGGCTATACGGCTCGTACATCCAGACTGCTCATTTATCTTGGACGCAAATGAAGGGTACACCGCGAATCAAGCCATTGAAGTTCTTGACAGACTAAACGGTTTGTGCTCCTGCAAATTTGATTTTACTTTACAAGCTCACGGTTTTGTTCTTTCCTCAGCATGTTAAGCCTTTTTATCTATTTAATATCTAAGTTATTTTGATGTTATCTGGTGCTTCAACTAATAAGTCATTTTGCCTCTAATTTGCTGTTTTCAGAAATGGGAGTGACTCCTGTACTGTTTGAGCAACCTGTTCATCGAGACGATTGGGAAGGTCTTCGCGACATTAGCGTTGCTGCTATGGACAAATACAGAGTTGCTGTTGCTGCTGATGAAAGCTGTCGGAGTTTGCTTGACGCTCAGAAAATCATACATGGAAATCTTGCTCATGTTATTAACATCAAACTGGCAAAGATGGGGGTTCTTGGAGCCCTCGAAGTTATTGACGCCGCCAGAAAAGCTGGTATTGCGCTTATGATTGGCGGTATGGTCGAGACTAGGATTGCCATGGGCTTTGCTGGTCATCTGGCTGCTGGGCTCGGTTGTTTCAGGTTGGTTAATTGTGAAAATTTCTCCGCAAAATATCCATTTTTCTTGTAACTAAAGGCAATGATCACTAGGTAGTTCAAACTGGAAATTATGGTACAATGTCACATCAGGTGCTAAAATGGTTCTTCCCCTGTTTTGGTTGCAGTTTTATTGACCTGGACACACCTCTTTTATTGTCTGAAGATCCAGTCTATGGTGGCTATGAAGGTAGGCTTGGAAAGATGTTACTTCATTCATAGATGCAGTTATGCTTTCAGATTTGTTTTTATTAATGCGACAGATGTTTCTGTCCAAGATTTCGTTTTAGAAAACCTTCACATTGTTAAAACTATGTTGTTACTGCCAGTATTTCTTTTGCTATGAAGAATGATTATGCTGCCTTTCTGATGCTTATGCTCAGATGTCTTGAATCATAATACTGCTCAATCTTTATGTTTGTTTCAAAAGCTGTTGTTCTCTTCTTTCCAAGCTGTGGATCTTCAATGTAAATCAGATTGTTACTTCTAGTATATAGTTTGTAATTCTTGACTTACAAAGTCTTATTTCGTCAGCTTCTGGACCTCTCTACAAGTTTACCAATGCTCGAGGTCATGGTGGCTTTCTTCACTTGGACAACAATAATGGATCGGTATGTGGCAATTCATGTTTGCTCAAATCAATCCGATATCTCATGTAAATGTTTCTAGTAATCAAATGTTGTACTCAACCAAAAATGCTGCAATCGAATTAATGTTATCTAATGGGGTTGCAAATACTTTTTATATTCCAACCTAAATATGATCTGACAATAACGACTTTGTATAAAGAAATGGGTGTGAGACTTGCGAATTTAGAGCAACGTGTTCATTTATTATTGCTTTGCCCTTTGTCTAAACAGGTATATATGTAACTTACTGAACTATGCGAATATCTTTCAGAAATGAAAATGGTCATGGCATGCACCTTTGTTCTTCCGAAACTTCGGAAGGCATATCACCATATCCAGTCTAGATATTATCACGACGACTGCCGTCTGGAGCTTCGCACTTGTAAGCTAAATTTTTAGCTTCAAAAGTTCCATCTATGTACTGTTGTAAGTCTGGCGAGGCCTAGCATATTTGATCAGGCTGTAGACACATTCAGAATGCCAGTTCGGCTGTTACTGTTGTTATATCCAAATGGTTCAGTAAACTGTATTCCAAGAAATAATCATTGGATGGGGACAGGAGGATGTACCAGGTGCTTCCGGCTTTACCTTGTAGTGCATTGTCATCTCTACATGTGAATTGTTTTTTATATTACTTTGGATGTCAAAACAAACTTTTTGTTTTTTAATTAACCATATACAGCGCAAAATATTTATGTACTTTTGCATTGCCCAACACCAGGGCCGCCTCCAGAAATTAGGGGCCCCGGTGCGAAATGTAAAGCGGTGCCATATTTTTTTCCTGAAAAAGCGTACAAATATAGCTAAGACATTAAGACATAACTCGAGAAAACATACATCCACAACATATTCGGTTTTATAAGATCAATGAAATACCACTACATCAAAAGCAATTGGAAAGCCTAAGAAACACATTTTGTAGAGGGTAACTTAGAAAATAATTGAGTAGTATACGCTGGCTCCAGACTAAAAGAAACGAGTGGAAGGTTATTTTTTTATATTTTTGACAGACAAAGTGGAAGGTTTGTGTACAACGTTTATGGGTCTGGTCACTTAAGCCCATATGCAGACTCCAGGCCCACTTAACGGATCATCTTCTTCTTAGCTACGCTGGACAGAAAGCTTCCGTCGACCATTAATGGCGCTTCTGTTCCAGGACAAAAGGCCAGCCATGGTGCTGCTCTGCTAATCTGTTGGAGCCTCGAGGCATTAAGGAGGGGTCGGAGTAATCCTTCTCCCGCATCTGAGACCTGGGGCGGCTGTTCCTATGGGGCGTCTGGCGATTTGGGGGCCCCAAAATTTTGGAGGCCCTGTGCCGTTGCTCAGCTCGCACGCCCTCGTCGACGGCCCTGCCCAACAGGCACATATAAGTTTGAAAAGTAAAAGAAAAAATAACACGAATAATAGAAGGAAAGTCGGACCATATATAAGTTGTGCGGAAATGTTTGAAGAACCACGCTATTCATCTAGTCCCGAAAGCCCATCATTGTTTCATGCCGAGCACAGGACACATGTTCATATCAGGATGGTGCTCGCATATCTCCGACAAGGTCCCACCTCCGGTCTAATCCCCACGTGACCGCCTGATACGCGCTAGGTTGACCTTGTGTGATCAGTAAAAGTATTGTTAAGATATTTGTTAGCGCTTTATTTGACCATGGTTATGTTTCTGGTTGTCAAGCACACTCTTCTTCTGTAATACCGAGTGCGATAAACTTTCCGAAGCCATTGGAGAATTTAGAGGTCGATTTTGGTTTTCCGGGATGGAAAAGAACATTTCCTTAAAAGGACGATGTCAAAATAGTTGGTAATATTGGTTAATAGAATGTAAAAATTGTTGGTAATATTGGTTTAAATAGTCGGTTTTGGTTTTTCTGGATGTCAAAAGAACATTTACTCATGTTGTCTCTATTTCTTCCTCGAACTGAATGAAACTTTCTGCTTCTGTATGTTTGCTCTTTTTCTGCCTCTTACTGAATGCACCTTGATGCAAAACGGACCTTGGACCGTCCCTCCCCCATCTACAGTAGCCTGGGAGGCGATTTGTGAGCGACCGAAGGCTCTCCACCTCGCCGGCGCCGAATCGGCGGCTTCCTCGCCCTCCGCCGGCCGCTCCGGCGGCGGGAGGACGGGGGAACGCCGATTCGCGCCGTGTACATAGCGTAGGTGAGCTTAGGGTGTCCGGCCGGCGGCGTGGTGGCGGTGGAAGCGCTGTTGGTTGGTTTTTGCAGGTGGTGGATCTTCCCCACGACGGCGGCGCTCCGTGGAGCTCCAGCGTCGATCTGCTGCCGTCGTCGGGCTGGCGGCTCTGTGGAGCTGCCCGTCTCGACTTCCCCGCGCCGGAGTTCGTGGCTCGATGGCGGATCCGGCTTTTGAAGGTGTGGATGCGGCGGTTGCGGTTCGGGCTAGCGGCTTCGTCGGCGTCCTCCGGTGTGGCCCTTCGGGGCCGGCGATTGGTGACACTCCCGTGCGCTCGGGGGCTGCTCTTGATCCAAGGCATGAAGGAGAGCAGGAGCGGCGGCACGCCACCGACGGCGCCATGGATGACGATGAAGCTGACGTGCAGGAAGGAGCGCTTTGTATTTTCTGTTTCTTTGAGGACCTTTCTGTAAATCCGGGCTGTTGACTGTTGTTTTCACTAGCAAATAAAAAAAGAATGCACCTTGATGCTGCTGTATAGGTTTTGATGGAGAATACGAATCTGAAGACCAGGGTGATCCCCTTAAAACTGTACTACGTCTTCTGATGAAAATTCTGAAAAATATGCCAGTGAGTGAAGTTAAAGAGCCTGTCTGGATTGTGAAATTACTTGAAAAACATCTGGTTTCAACTCCAACAACACATATGGTCTCCTTTGCCCAACTTGTCAAGGCCAAGTGGGATAACTTTTACTATCTCATTCTGTTTGGGCTGACATGTATCTCGCTCAAGATCACTCCCTACAAGGTTTTAGGATCTTAAAGTATTACCTTGTGGAGCGGAGAGAGTGAATTCAGAAGGTACTGAATGCATGTTATTATTACTAGCTAAATGCCCGTGCGTTGCTACGGCGCAAAACAAAATTATTATTTTTAGCATTGATCAAACAATTTGTACTATTAAATTCGAATAGGGGGTGATGTCACGTCGCCCTTTTTTTTGGTTTAGCTCATAAGCAATTAGAAAATCAATCCGAAGACCCGTGCTTGTATGTCGCAATGCCTTTTGCATTTTAGCCTCCTACGAGTCGTCGCCTTCGTCGCGCCGCTCTCCTTCCTCGACGGTGATGGTGACGAATCTCCTGCCTTCCTTGGACGAATCGTTCCCATCCCTCTCTCGCTCTCCCCCAAGTGACCTCGCGGTTGTTCTTTGTGCACCGGTCATGGCTGAGCAGCTCTCGATCCAAGCAATGGACGACGAGAGCGAGGACGACATGTTCGACGAGGTCCTAGAGGAGGTCTCCAACTGGTAACAGTTTCTTCTAAGTCGCCAGGTGTCGCCCTCCGACGGCGACAAGGGATCGATCTCATTCGGTGATGAGGCGCCCTCGTCGGTGAGGGCGGGAGCGGCTCCGAAAATCCCAACTCAACGGGGGAGGGAGAGGGGTAGTTCATTCCAGGTTCATTTCGTCTCCACACTTGCATGTATGTTATTAAAAAACTTCCCATCTATTCAATTTTTTTCGAGAAGGAGGGCATCATCGGGCCTCTGCACCCATGTATTGCATCCGAAACGACGCTGAACTTGTCACCGCCGTCGCCGGCGATGATGGCTTGTTTCTGATATGAAACTTCTATAGCCACTTCTCATCGTATGCGCGGCCGCCGGTGACACCATCCGAGTTTTTATCTAGCAGATGCACTCATCTCCGTGGCCTTGGCCGGCAACGGCGTCTGCAGTCTGCTTTTGTACAGAGTAGGGTGGCGTCAACCGTACTTCACCCAGTAAAGCAACCCGAGTAGTGGCCACCGGCAGCCTGCTCTTCACCAAGTCAAGCCAGGTACCAATCAGTTTGCATGCAGACTTGTAGGCTTCAGGTACAAATCGTATATAACAAGTTAACATCATGGTTGGAGATCGAGACTTGCAGCAGACTTGAAGGGGTTCAGATTCTAGCGGCATTGAGGTTCCTAGAAATTGAATCACGATGGAGTGCCTCGCATGCAACCAGTGGCGGCAAAGCTCCTGTCCGAGCATGAGCGCCATGGCGGGTCCTATCCTAGATGCTGCGGCTCTGTCGCCGAGCCACTGCCGCTGAGCGAGAAGAAGGGAATAGCGAGGGATCGGGAGAGGCGAATGACCGGATGATTCACTAAATAGCACAACCGTCAGGAGTATGGCGTTTTGGTGCCCGAGCTCATCTAGTCTCGATATCTCGACCATGTAAGCAACGCTGAGATTCGGAACTTCTTCGTTGTCCCCATGTGCGCGGCCATGGTAAATTCTGTGAAGACGCGGTGAATGCCAGCGACCAACTCTGCTGTGGGCCCTACCTGTGACGCAGGTTTGCACGTTCGCCGGCGGGGTGCGACGGATGGTAACGCCGGAAATTCCTGTTCCTTGGGACATGACGGCAAGATTTGGTGGTCCAAACAATGGCGGCGTCCCAAACGACCGCATGGCCGCGCCGGCGGGCGCATCCCCAGCCGTCCTCTCTCCCCTCTGAATCCCTCGCTCAGCCGCCCTCCTATTCCCGCGCGTCTCGCTCCGCCCAAGATTCGCTGCTCTGCTCCGGCCGCACGCGGCGCATCTCGTCGCGGCCACGCCCGACGCGGGGCTGAACGATCAGATCCACACGGGCACGCTCCAGAGAGGCGCCGTCCACCGCGACTTTCCATAGTTCCCCGACGCGGCCGCCCAAGCTGCAGAACCGCCCGCTGAAGCTCCCGACGCGGGCTGCCCAAGCTTGGCCCCCAGCTCGACCTCTCTTCCTGGCCTCACCACCAACCCCGTCGCCGCCCAGCTTCGGTACCTCTTCAGTCGTCACCGGGCAACGCGGTGCTCTACAACAACCAGTTCTACGCGGCACGCGCTGTACCTCGTGCCGGCCTTGTGCAACCTCCATGCCGCGCTAGCCGCGCTCGGGATGGACGGCGCCGTTAGGGTCTCCTCCGCGCACGCGTCCTCGGTGCTCGGCTGCTCACGAACTTGTACCCGCCCTCTGCGGCACCTTCGACGGCAACGCGCTCGAGGTCCTGCGGCCGATGCTGCGGCTCCTTGCCGACACCGACGCGCCGTTGATGCTCAACGCGTACTCGGGCCTGTTCGACGCGACGGTGGACGCGGTGGCTGCGGTGCTGGAGCGGAGGGCTTCGGCGGCATGGCCGTGGCGGTGACCGAGACTGGGTGGCCCACGGCGGGGCACCCCGCCGCGACCCCGGAGAACGCGGCCGTGCACAACGGCAGGGTGGCGGAGAGGGCGGCGCGGGGAGCCGGCACGCCACGCCGGCTTGGGGCGCCCGTGGAGGTGTTCTTGTTCGACCTCTACGACGAAGACGGCAAGCCCGACGCGGAGTTCGAGCGGCACTTCGGTATCTTCAGAGGCGACGGCACCAAGGCCTACGACATCAGCTTCGCATGGATGAGCTGATTGGCTCTGTTTTTCTTGGCGGTCGCCTCCTCCATGGCCGGCGCCGGCGTCGGGTGCACCAGGAGTGTCGCTGAAGCTTTCGCCCAGATCGTGCCCAGGCGGCGTGAGCAGAGCGAGATGCAACCTAGTGTGAGGTTGTGGTCGAAGTATGGATCTGTGCTCCGGTTGTGCTCCGGCGACGCATCAAAAGGTAGAAGAAGGGTGGGGCTAGATCTCCCACTAAATATGGCAGGTGAGTGTCACAACGTTACTGACTTAACGGAATAGGACGGTACAAATCCCTGTTTATCATTTAATAACTGGACCCATGTGGGGCATGGGTCTGAATTTACCGTGGTAACAATTCTCTGCCAGGGCGCTGGAACCAGATCTCGAGGGGAATATAGGGGCAGGATATCGAGCCTATATGTGCTCGGGCACCAAATTGGATATCCGAACCGTCAGGCAAAAAGGTATGCAGAGTCGCTGAGCTTGGAGCGAGGGAATTCAACCAAACGGGTTGCCTTGCCCATGTATGCAAATGCTAGGCCCGTAGGCCTCCTGCCCATTGCGCTTCCGTTCCCTATTTTCCTTATTATAGATGCTTTCGGTTTTCATCGGGTCCGTATCATACACGAATCAGTATTTCGCTCGGAACTACCTTTTTTCTTGTAGATGCGACGATCGATCGTATGGAGGACTCATGGACAAACGACGGATCAAACCAGATCGTAGGAGTTGCATGCATAATTTTAGTCCCACCTTGACTAACAACCCAGATTTTGGAAGTGCGGGCGTGCCTTCGGATACGTTTTTGCCTGTTCTATCTTGACGTACCGCCGCCAACCATCACCTTTACTCGTATTATATAGTAGAGATACAAAACTTTTTTATTTCAGCATAGCTCATGTTACTAAATGTATGTTGTTATTTTTTATACATATCTTTATTATTAAAGCTGGATCCGTTAATGCCTGGTGTCACACTTCCTCTTATTTACATGCCAAATGCCACCACATAAGTTCGCAAATCACGCAACCACCCGCTCGTCTTTCGCGAACTGCAAATTCCGCTCGTGACATGCACCAGCAACTAACAACTAGCGCAGCCCCTAACAACCAGCCTACACAATCAAAAAAATAGGAATAGCAAAACAATCCTAACAGACAAGATTGCAATTCTGCGGCTGCAGCCCAAAGATAACACCACGCTACAAATATATTATCCACTGTAAGTCTGTAACTAATTCTCACGTGGCCATGTACCTTGGATGCATAGAAAATAATAATTATTCAACTAACTACATCATGATCTCAACAAATTCCAACTAACTATAATAATTATGCAGTAGTCTCGTCTCGTAATATTCTTGACACAGTACTGGCACGTTTCATGATGCGCTCAGGTGAGACGATGTTACATGCACGGCTGGTACTAGATAGTTTGCGATGCATGATGATTTAGCATATGGCCGATATCAATTCATTCATGTCTGGTACAACTGGGTTGAGAATGTTTTTCTCAAGCCAATTGCTTACACAGTTACACTGGTACGTCACACATCTTAATATATTGAGCAGTAATCTTGTACCATTTGCCGGAATAGTATGGAGTTAATAGCGTAAAACTACTACTCCCTCCGTTCAAAATTAATTGACGCAGTTTTAGTACAACTTTGTTCTAAATCTGCGTCAATTAATTTGGAACGGAGGGAGTAGTTTTCTAGCAAAATTTACGGATTGGTACAACTTGACGCCCCAATCTCATTTTCATACCACATTTTGCCGAAGTTTTCTCAGAAAACCCAAATCGCGCTCCGATGAGAAATTGACAACCATTCTGACACCACGGGCCCACCTGTAAGATGACGTGGCAAGTAGACCCCACTTGTCAGTCTAATTAAAAATTAAAAAGAAATTGCTTGGTTTGGTGGACTGTGGACCCCACTTGTCAGCCTAATAAAAAATAAAAAATATCTAAAAAAAGAAAACCCAACCCCGTACTGCTCTGTGTGCTCCGTCGTCGGAGCTGGCCTCCGTCGCCACCCGGCCACTCCGGCGCCGCCGTTCCATGCTGCTCGCGGCCGTGGCCCTCTGCTCGCAGCCGACCGGAGCCGCCGTTCCCAGCTGCTCGTCGCCGTGGCCCGCTGCACCGCCGTTCCCAGCTGCTCGTCACGAGGCCCAAGGTCAAGAGCTCGCTGGTGGTGACGGTTATGACTACTCGTACGAGGACGACGGGTTTGTGGCGCACTCGGCGCCGCTGGTGCTTGGCGGCGGCGTGGTGGCGTCGGAGCCCAGGAAGGAGGTCAACCTGTGGCGGCGCCGCACCATGTCGCCTCTGACGCCGGTGTACCGCCGTTCCGTGCTGCTCGCCGTGGCCCGCTGCGCCGCTGTTCTGTGCTGCTCGCCGCCGTGGCCGGCGACCTGTCGGCGAGCCGTCCCATTCGGCCGCGGAGCGGCAAGACCATCCACCACCCGCGCCTCCATCGGCGAGCACCCGTACTCCGGCGCACGCGGAGCGGCAAGACGAGGTTGCGGTGGCGCACGCGGAGCGGCAAGACCATCCACCACCTGCGCCTCCATCGGCCAGCCGTCCCATCCGGCCACGGAGCGGCAAGACCATCCACCACCTGCCCCTACATCCGCGAGCTCGACGCCGTCGTCCCGCGCTTCGACGCGGCGGTCGCGCGGACGGGCCGGAAGCAGCTGGCGACCTACACGGCGTTGGCGGTCGAGGAGATCCGCACGGTGGCGGAGGAGAACAGGCGCGAGCCGGACGGGATTTAAAAAAAAATAGATTTTAAAAAAATTCCCGAAAAAAATAGATTTTATTTTTTAATTAGACTGACAAGTGGGGCCTACTTGCCACATCATCTTATAGGTGGGCCCGTGGTGTCAGAATGGCTGTCAATTTCTCATCAGAACGCGATTTGGGTTTTCTGAGAAAACTTCGGCAAAATGTGGTATGAAAATGAGATTGGGGCGTCAAGTTGTACCAGTCCGTAAATTTTGCTACAAAACTAGTAGTTTTACGCTATTAACTCGAATAATATGCATATTAGTTTGGGTACAGGATAAGCTAAATTAACTCTTTCTGAGAATAGGTATACATATACTCCACTGGGTTCTTGGTCTATATATTTTTTCGCTAACGGGTTTTTATTACTCAAAGTATCAAGAAGTACAAAGTGTCTTACACACAGCCTTTGCATAACAAAGATGCACACAGGCACAAATAAAAATCCGACTAAAACAAAAGATGTGAAATACAAAGGTCAAAGAACTCATATTCCGCCTATGGAGATGGGGGGCCAATCCGTAGATCACGCTGCCACCCATGTGGGATAAAAATATTCCTCACTGTAGCCTCCAACCGTGCAGACACCTCCATAAACAGGTCTCGAAACTTCACGCGTTGTAGAAATGACCATAAACGAATCATGTGTGTAGCCCGGTATCTTGGTCTATATATCTTTCCCTCTGAGCAGTATGCTCCAATTTTGACACTTGATTTACATTACCGCTTGAGACTTGAGTGATGCTTTTTTCTCCAAAAAGTCACTATATGCCCCGCCTTGTCATATATACTTCTTTTTGGTTCTTAATGTATATTGCTTCAATCATGCCGCTTTCTTTAGAAAGTATATGCATATCATGTTATACGTCTTTCCCCAGAGAGGCGCGTCAATATTATTCAAAATGTATAAATTACCATTTATTGTTTTACAGAGGAAAATCTAATATGTGCCATCTACTTTTGAGGGCAGCCTTTATCAGAGCTCGATGTGCATGCCCATGGTGGGAAGGACTTCACCGGGACGTCACTTGCATGTAAACGGAGGGTCATGGCGGAATATGGATCTGACAAAGATGACGGTGACGGTATGTCTCTTGCCACGAAGGCGAGTTGGAGCAACATGAGTAAGGGATGACAACGGTTTTGAATTCTTGTATGGAAAAGATGAAGCACCCTTAATGGAAAAAAATGGAGCGTAGCGGCTAAAGACCACGGTAGAGCCGGCGACGAATCCAACTCGTCAGAGCCTCGTCGGCGTTAGATCCAGTCAGCCCCGACCCATTCCCCTCGCCCCTGCCATCTCTCATGAGCTCTAACACAACTAATATGCACCTTGAGGTCAACCATGGCAGCACGCTCCATGGATCGATCTGGACTGGAGGAGGGGAAAAACTAGCGAAGGGGGAGGATCTCGTAGGCGAGGATCTAGCAGGCGACGCCGGCCCGCCATGGAGACAACAACACGGTACACAGGAGAAGCTAGCATCGTTTAGATAGGAAAGAAGCTCCGCGCGCATGGGGGGTGGTAGTTTCTCGCGTGAGTCAAAACCCGGACGATCGGTTGCCCGAGTGAACCATTGTCTTTTCCATATTTTAATAAGCTTGAGTTTAAAGGCAAAATCCGTGTGGCAACGGACGGGTACTTAGCTAGTTTCTATATATTATGTTAATTACAATATTATTTTTAGGTATAAAAGCATTTTAACAATGAAATCACATTATTGTATGTATTAAGAAACATATACAAAATAAGATTTAACAACAAAATCACATTCTTATATATACTTACAGCATTAAGAAACATATTTGTCATATATTTCCAATATTAATTATTATAAGGACAATATATAAGCTAAATTGAAGAATTTGTTTGTCTAGTTTGGTATGTTTAATAAAAAGTTTTATTACAATGGATTTCACCATAATTTTAATTTCATCAAATTATCACATCAATCTAAAAATGAATTCAATAGTCGTTAATCTGTTATGGTGATTTTAGTATCTATCCTGATCACTATTATCCTAAGTTATCTACATGTCTTGCTCGAGTGTTTTAGATTGTACGTATCAATGTTAGGTGTAACTAAATACATGGAGTGGCCGCCATCTCGGCCGAAGATTGCCATGGCTAAAATTTGCCGCAGCATATGAACTCCACGAAGCAGCTTCGTCGTCCTTCCCCTGAGCACCAGATCCCTCAACACGGAGAGCTCTCCCAAGATCTGGAGCTCCATAGATGGCCTTATTGATGGAGGTTGGCGAGGCTCCCCGCCCCATCGCTTGTAGCTCCGGCCATGGGAGCATAGAAGCAAAGAGGAGAAGTTCCAGCTGACACCAGATCTGGGCCAACAGACCCAGCGCCTCCCTCCCGAACTCACGCTTATTTGTCGGGATTCCACCAGATCCATCGACCTCCCGCATCCCCCACCTCAGGAGCACGGTAGAGAAGGGATCCGGCTGCCAACCAGCGTCGCGTGATGGCACGGTGGCAACCCCAGACGGCATGTCGCCAAACGGCCCAACTAGGCAAACCCTAGGCCTAAAGCTACTATATACAGGTACCCGACCACCTACTCCATCTTCTTGCCAGCCGGTGATACGTCCCAAACGTATCTATAATTTTTGATGTTCCATGCATGTTTTATGTCAATTGGCACATGTTTTATATACACTTTATATCATATTATGACATTTATTAGAATAACCTACTAATAGTTGCCAAAGTGCAAAATCTTCTTGTTTTCCTATTTGTTGTGTAGGAATTATCAAAAATACAAAAGGAAACCTTGTTGGAGTCAAATTGGGACTTTCCTGAAATCTGTCTGAGAACTTTTTACGGAGATTGTCAGTTTGACCCTAAGATGGCGTCCAATGGAAATCAAATTAAAAGAAAGTTGTCACAATTTTCCATACGAAGATTTTAAGCCCGAGATCAGCCCAATCGGAGTTCGGACGCGGCCTGTAGGCCCGTTTTGGTGGAACCCTAAAAGGGGGTGACGGAAATCCGAGAGTCTATATAAAGAAGGAAACCCTAGGTCGTGAGAGGCACCCAAGACCACGAATTTTCCTCCTCCCAGGCAGCCGTCTGGGGGAGGAGAACCTCCTCCACACCATCCTCATCACCAAGGGCAGCCGCCGCCGCCCCCAAGGGCCGCCGCCGCCACCGTGGGCTGCTGCGGGTCGCCGCCTCCACTCCGGGCTGCACCTCTTCATCAACCTCTCCATCTTCTCCAACGACTTCTCCACCGTCTCCATGATGAAGGGGGAGTAGTCCACCCCCTGGACTTTGGGTTTGTGGTGGTAACTTGATCTAATCTCTCTATGTATGATCATTGTTGGAGTCCATATGATGTGCTTTGCATAAGTATGGATCTATCTATGTAATTCTTATGGTGGATATTGTGGTATGAGATGATTTGTTATACATTTACCGTTGTGTTGGAGCTTTTATGATTTGTCATACTTTGGAGATATTCTATGATACATGTGATGGTTTGATTTATGCATAATGCCTTGTTTATCCTTGTCATGAGGTGATTGACACCACCAAGTGTGGATAGATGAGAGAGATGTGGTCATGCACACGAAATATGAATCATTGCACTAGTGTTTAGAATATTGTCCATTATGAAGTATGATGTATGTAGGTACGGGATGGCCGATGTGACAACGGCATATGTATTGAGTGACATGTGAAATACAGCCCAACATCCTTTATCTGGGGGTAAAAAGGAAGAGTATGATGTGGGAGTGAGAGCAACCACGCTAGCCTTACGAGGGTGACCTAGCAACACAAATGAGTACTTCTTTCAACTATGTGTTTTAGGACATATAGCCGTCATAAAAGCTACCATTAAAACATGACAATTGTGTGTACTTTATCTATAACATGATAATCACCGTAGATGAGAGAGAGAGGATTAAGTGAACCCATGAACCCATGTCCATTGTTCCTATAAGAGAAAACCTTTGTCTTGTCCTCTTGCATTGAAGAGGATTGGGACACTTTTACATTCTTGTTTTGTTACATTAAACTTCCATCCATTAAATCAACCATCTGTTCCTTAAACTTGTTTAGTGCATAATCAACTAAAACTTGTGACACTTTAGTTGTAGGGAATAGATAACTTTTCCTTCTTGCTCCTGCGGATCGATACCTACTTCCACATTGAGAGGTGCTACAGTGATCCCCTGCTCTTGGGGGTTATCAAGTACTTTTCTGGCGCCGTTGCCGGGGAGCGTAGCGCTTAAGTTTCTATTCTTGTGTGCACTAGACTTTAGATTTATTTTATCTTGTTTTATATCTTGCAATCATCTAAGCTTGGGGAGGTTCCTTTAAACTTGTTTGGTTGTGAGTTTCTCATTAGTTTTACTTTCAGTTTTATATATCAAAAACCCAAAAAAATTAGAAAATGGAAAACTGTTATGAAAACGCAATGATGGCTGCTGAATTTAGAAAATCAAATGAAGGGAAAAGATTAGGAGAATACATAGAGCTTCTAAATAAAATTGCTAATGTGCTGCTTAATTATCATAAGGAAGAAACTTGTTGCTCTAAATACTTTAGACACTTTGAATTCCAATGCCCTTCCAATAGAGAACATGTTATTGCAACTTATCATACATGGAATTATGCTCACTTAGGGATGGAAGAAGTAGAGCAATTTGTTATTTTTATGGCAGCCTATGAATTATACACCTTCATTAATGAACATGAAACCTGCCCTATAGCTTCTCAATTTAAAGTTTTTATTGCCAATATCCTTGATCTCTGCATACTTGAATTTGATGAAAATATCTATGTTGTTGACACAAGGAAGAGAGCTGCCCAAGAAAGGTCTAATATTTTGCAGGAAGAAGATGACAAAAGCTTAAGCTTGGGGATGCCCGTGCAACCCCAAGAGGATGATGAAAATGATGAACAACTAGAGAATGAAGAGTTGGATCTCCCAACTTCACCTTCAACAAATGATAGTAACACTCAAGATTTTGTTGATGATAAACTTTGCTTTTATGATTCTGATGATGAGGAGGACTATCAACCTATGCCTAATGAGAACATTATTGATAATAATTTTAAAAATGATGAGGAGTATGGTTTAGATATGCTATATGATAATGCTTTAGATGATGGTCCTATGCTTATTGATAAACCTCCATGTTTAGTTGTTACTAAATTATGTGAGGATAAAAATGATATACTTGCTGTTTGTGATGGTACTCTTACTCATGAGAGTCCTACTTTGTTCTTAAATTCTCCTAATTACACCATAGAGGAGAAATTTGCTTATGTTGAGAAATACTTATGTGGTTTGCAATTACCTTTAGTTCCAAATCTTTGTTGCAACCATGATATTAAACTTAATATTGATCTTATTAACTATTTTGAAAGAGGGAAGCATGCTAATGAATTCCATAATAAATTTAATAATCCTCTTTATGTGCCTAAATTATCTAAGTTGAATGATTCTTGTGGTTATATGGTTGAATTTATTTCTACTACTTGCAACTATTATGAAAGAGGAGGCGATAAGAACCCTCTTTATGCTAATAATTATATGCTGCAAGTAAAATTGTTAATATGCATTGGGAAACTTCTATTTATGGTGATTCATTCATATACAAAATGCCAATGCATAGAAAGAAAGTAGACTTCGTTGTTATTACTTTTGTGTTTTGTTTTTCTCTCAACTAGGGTTCAACTTGACTATTATTTTGATTGGTTTGAGAACACCATGGGATCCTGGTATTATGCATGAACACTTTCCAAGGAAGAGGGACACATCAAAGTATAAGTTCCCTCATGAGCTTCAACCTTCATGAACATCAAGTAAGAAGCCTAGCTATATGGCTATAAAGAAAGCGCTTTACGGGAGGCAACCCGGTTGTTTTTATTTTTGATTTTCTTTGTGTCCTCTTGCTGTAACAAGAGACTTAGTGTTTAGTTTAGATTCTGGAATTTTTAATAAAGTGCCAAGTTTTACTCATTTTGGTATGAAGAAGTTGCTTATAGCGTTCGGAGATATTATTCCTGCACGAATCTGTGCACGGTATGATTTTTAATTCTTATTCTGTAACTCCGAATGAGCTCATATTTAAACTGTAATGGCAACTTTTCATCCTCTGTATGCATGAATTTTTTGGAATTTTCCGACAAAGTTAAGTAGGGTAGAAAAATACGTTTTGCTGCTGTTTTTCTGGACAGATTCTGTCCCATTTTGTTTGATGCATGCTTAGAACTTTTAACATGAATCTTTTTGATCCAATTGAGTTTATGAGTAGGCATACAACATTATACATGTTCTGGACATCCATATGAATTTTTGTCTAAGGATTATATGCAGCAAGAAATCTATTTGTTTATCACTACTAATGTGCCCCACAGAAAAAGAAATGGGAGAAACGGTGTTTTGAAGTTTTTTCACAGGGATTAGAGGAGCTGCACCAAGAGCTATCCAAGGATGGTGAAGACCATAAGCTTGGGGATGTCAAGACAACCCCACTAGACCGACACACTCTCGGTTTGCACACGTCTAACTTCTGTTTTTCGATCAAAGCACTTTATCGTATAAACTTGGAGCGTCTTTTTTTTTTTTTTTTGTTATTTTTCGGTTTGTTAATAAGACCACCACTATCATTTATATATGAGAGAGCTACTGGAAGTTTGGGTTGAATTATGTTGGATGCTATTAAATATATTGGGATAGGGATGTTTGAGTTGATTTTAAAAGATACATATAGTTGCATAATTCATGTGCTTTGAATGAATGTTAATTTGCAAGTGTGTTGTCAAGAGCTATCTTTTACCATGTTTAGATGTTGAATTTTAACTTTACTTGGTTTAACATGGATTGATTAGTTCTATGGACACTTATGCATGCATTTAGATGGTCAACTTTCTCCCTATTGCTAGCCCAAAAATTACAACAAGTAAAAAGCTTGTTTCCCAACACCTTCAACCAAAGTTTTTCCAGTGAGTCCACCATATCTACCTATTAGCTTTATGCTATTCCAAGTATGTTTATCATGTTATATTGTGTTATCTACATTTCTGAATTTAAATGCTTATGTTATTGATTGTCATGGGAAAAATTGGTTAAAAGCTCTCACGAACTTGATGCACAATTTACTTTTATTGCATTTAATAAGCATGAACCATTGTGATTAAAATTATGAAGTTGTGGGCTTGACAATAGTTTTGGTTGGGAGTTAGCCCATATGTGCTGTCACATGGCAAGCTTTCAACATTGCACTTATTTATATTTAGTTGATGTCATGTACTTTTGTTTATGGATGCCTATCATGGGTGAAATGAATGAGGATACTTAGTAAGTTCAAAGAGTTTGTATAAATGGTTAGAGAAATGCCTGGGCCGCTAATCTAAGCCATGCATCATTCATGGTGGAAATTTACAGCATAACCATAATGTTCATTCAGTGATGCACCTCATAATAAAAAGCTATACCCATAGTAAATAAAAGAGTGCTGAGATTGTTCATTGTCTGTTTGTCTTGTTGTTTTGACATGGGCTTGTTCATGTCAAGGGGCAAGAGGTACCCCAGTGCAGTTCTTGATGATACTATTATTACTTGCAATGACCTTTATTTGAATTTACTTTGTGGACCAAAGTGAGTAACACATGGTGTAGGTACTTGTATTCAAGGGACATGAGACATTCAACCAATACATTGTCAAGCACACCACTCATATTTGCTTTCACTTTAAACATTAATCATTCAAGATGCTATGATAGGGGTAATGAGAGCTCCACACCAATGACTACCACATTGCAAGCATTAACTTAAGTAGAAGTGTTTGGAAGTTAGATGAAACTTATTCATGCTTTACCTCTACTTATTTATCTATCCAAAGTGTCCACCTTTTATACTCAGTTTTCATAAGAAGTACTCTATGACCACCATAGGATGTTTTTACTTTTCATTATGCATACATTTGGTCCATAGTACTTTCTTCTATGTTACACTTTGTGAATTTATCATTGAACATCTTTACATTGAGTATTTGATATCACTTCATAATCTATCTTGTACATTGCTACTCCTTTGAAGAATGAATCATTTGACTGTATGTAGCAATAACTTCATCACTTCATTCATAACATGTGCCTTACAATATTATATGATCAAGATTATGATGGTAGCATGTCACTTCAAAAATTATTTTGTTTTATCGTTTACCTACTCGAGGACGAGTAGGAACTAAGCTTGGGGATGCTTGATACGTCCCAAACGTATCTATAATTTTTGATGTTCCATGCATGTTTTATGTCAATTGGCACATGTTTTATATACACTTTATATCATATTATGACATTTATTAGAATAACCTACTAATAGTTGCCAAAGTGCAAAATCTTCTTGTTTTCCTATTTGTTGTGTAGGAATTATCAAAAATACAAAAGGAAACCTTGTTGGAGTCAAATTGGGACTTTCCTGAAATCTGTCTGAGAACTTTTTACGGAGATTGTCAGTTTGACCCTCGAAGATGGCGTCCAATGGAAATCAAATTAAAGAGAAAGTTGTCACAATTTTCCATACGAAGATTTTAAGCCCGAGATCAGCCCAATCGGACGCGGCCCGTTTTGGTGGAACCCTAAAAGGGGGTGACGGAAATCCGAGAGTCTATATAAAGAAGGAAACCCTAGGTCGTGAGAGGACCCAAGACCACGAATTTTCCTCCTCCCAGGCAGCCGTCTGGGGGAGGAGAACCTCCTCCACACCATCCTCGACCCCCCCCACCGTGGGCTGCTGCGGGTCGCCGCCTCCACTCCGGGCTGCACCTCTTCATCAACCTCTCCATCTTCTCCAACGACTTCTCCACCGTCTCCATGATGAAGGGGGAGTAGTCCACCCCCTGGACTTTGGGTTTGTGGTGGTAACTTGATCTAATCTCTCTATGTATGATCATTGTTGGAGTCCATATGATGTGCTTTGCATAAGTATGGATCTATCTATGTAATTCTTATGGTGATATTGTGGTATGAGATGATTTGTTATACATTTACCGTTGTGTTGGAGCTTTTATGATTTGTCATACTTTGGAGATATTCTATGATACATGTGATGGTTTGATTTATGCATAATGCCTTGTTTATCCTTGTCATGAGGTGATTGACACCACCAAGTGTGGATAGATGAGAGAGATGTGGTCATGCACACGAAATATGAATCATTGCACTAGTGTTTAGAATATTGTCCATTATGAAGTATGATGTATGTAGGTACGGGATGGCCGATGTGACAACGGCATATGTATTGAGTGACATGTGAAATACAGCCCAACATCCTTTATCTGGGGGTAAAAAGGAAGAGTATGATGTGGGAGTGAGAGCAACCACGCTAGCCTTACGAGGGTGACCTAGCAACACAAATGAGTACTTCTTTCAACTATGTGTTTTAGGACATATAGCCGTCATAAAAGCTACCATTAAAACATGACAATTGTGTGTACTTTATCTATAACATGATAATCACCGTAGATGAGAGAGAGGATTAAGTGAACCCATGAACCCATGTCCATTGTTCCTATAAGAGAAAACCTTTGTCTTGTCCTCTTGCATTGAAGAGGATTGGGACACTTTTACATTCTTGTTTTGTTACATTAAACTTCCATCCATTAAATCAACCATCTTGTTCCTTAAACTTGTTTAGTGCATAATCAACTAAAACTTGTGACACTTTAGTTGTAGGAATAGATAACTTTTCCTTCTTACTCCTGCGGATCGATACCCTACTTCCACATTGAGAGGTGCTACAGTGATCCCCTGCTCTTAGGGGTTATCAGCCGGCCGCGCCACTGGAAAGAGAGAAGGAGAGGGGCGAAAGCAGCGCTAGACAAGCGACTCTCAACGGGGGCGCACGCGGAGGGCAGGAGAAAGGAGGAAGTTCGGCTCACGGGTACTATCCAACACATAATTACTCCTCCCTTGTGTTCCTAGTGTGTCTATACGAGAAACAACAGACTGCTAGTTGGACACACTAGCAGCTGGTACTATTATAATCTATGTGAAAGGACACATCACCATGGCTACGTCGCCAGTATTAGGCTACTAGTAGGCTAATACTAGTCTGGCTATTGCTTCCTAAATATTAGTAGCATGCCGCCACCCGCAGTCCATTACCAGCAGCGTACCTAATTCTGACACGCCACTGGTATTAGCATTTATTGGAACCGCCACTAATAAGGTGAGCCCTATTAACATATTCCTACTAGTGTATATGCCGAGTACCATCGAAATGCAAAATACTCGACAATCAGCCCGAAATGCACTTGGCAAAGAAGGATACTCGGCAAAACTAGTCGCCACGTGTCCGTTGTCGGCAGGGCTAACAGCTCCGTGATGAACTCGCGTCTTTGCCGAGTGGTCTAACGGAAGGTACTCGGCAAACTTTGGACCTGCATTTTTTTGATTTATGCCGCTATTTTTTTAAAATGTTTGCCAAGTGCATTTGGGGCAATACTCGGCGCACTTTACGTGCAATTTTTTTTCGTTCTGCTGCCATTTTTAAAGTTGTTTGCCGAGTGTTGCGGCGCGGGGCACTCGGCAAACGTTAAGCGGGAAAGGATTTTTTGGCGCCTTTTTTTCCTGCCAGTACCCAGCTCTTTGCCGAGTGTTGCGTCGCGGGGCACTCGTCAAACAGCACTACTTTTCCCTTCAATTCTTCCCGCCATTCCTTCCTGCCATTTTTTCGCGCCTTCTCTCAGCCCTATAAATAGCCCATCTCCCAGCCACATTCGCCACGCTAACTCGATGTATTAGCGATATTTCTCAAATACAAAGGTAATGTCCGGACTCATTAGGGGGTGTCACGCTTATTTTTTTCTTAGAAGAAGAGAATGGCATCACCTAATGAGTTTCGGACAGTACCATCGTATTTTTACCCATCTCAAATATCCAGGACGGTGTGTGTTTTCAAATACACAGGTAGCGTGAGAATTCTTTTTGGGGACACCATAGTTTTCTTAGAAGAACCGAATGGCGTCCCAAAGAGAATTTCTCACAATACCATCGTATTTAACCATCGGTGAAGATGATGTTCCTCACAGTACAATTGTGGAATACAAATCATCTGGATGAGACTGATTATTTCCAGCGGGGCATGTGATATCCTACATGCAAGGCATTCACGAGCCACCGCTGGATGTAACCTGTCTCAACTGTCTGTTTTGCTAATTTGGTCACTCCACCTTCTTATCCACTCCACCGACAGCCACCTACCACGCTCCACCGACAGCCACCTACCATGCCTCCTTATCCACTCCACCGACAGCCCCTCACCTACCCCGCTCGCGTCCTTATCAACCACGGGTAGTCCTCAACTTCACACACACACCACGCATGGCACGTGACGTCTTTCCAGTATCCAGTCCGCTCCATCCCTCATGTAGCAGCTTCGCCGTTGGCATGTCCCGTTGGTTTGGAGGAAATGGTTAAGGGTCGCGCCGTGGCCGTGCCTCGACACCGACCGAGGTGACGAGCGCCCGATGTTCTCCACCGCGTCGTACCGAGGGGGCTTCAAGCTCCCCCTGTGCTCGCACTCCTGAGCTTTGGTCGAGCTCGTCTTCCTCCTCTTCTATCGTGCCGCCTCCCACTCCGAGGGTCGAGCCTTCGGAATGGGCAGCCGCAAAGGAAGAGACGGCACGTGAGGCGTGGGAGGCCTATGCTTTTAGGCATTTTGCTAAGAAACCGGTTAAGGACCAGAAGAGGCATGAGGCGGCCCAACTCGAGGCCAAGAGGAAGCTCGACCACGATACATTAATTGCTAAGCACATCTCGAGGGATTACTATGAGATCGAATGCGCGAATTGGCTTGCCTACGATCAGTACGCGGATCTTCTCATAACAACGATGAAGGAATATTTGACGGAGGCAGCGACAACAAGCAGTAAGCCACCAGCACGCAGTCCCACGCTCTCCTGACATTTCCGCTCCACCCACAGCCACCTACCACGCTCTCCTCCTTATCCGCTCCATACACGCTTTGTACCGGCGATAGGCGTCCGTAGCTTGAATAAAATGTACTTTTAATTTGGTTGAAAGTTTCATTGTTGTATTAATGTTTTAAATTTAGTTGTACTTCGGTCGTTTTCTAGCACTATGTTTCGGTCGTGTGGCTTGACGTGTATGATGTAATTGGCACTCTAATTTTTACTATGTTTTAATTATGTGCGTGAGATTATCTAAGTTTACTTACTGGCTAAACTCCCATGTGTGACCCGCTTCACAGACGGCACTTTGCCCGCACGAAGATTCGACACTTATAAGGCTGAACTCCCACTTCGACGCCACTGGAAGGAATCTTGTGACAACTTGGGGTTAAAGTTGGTTTCCCATGTCCCTATGACCCAACCTAACACAAAGAGGGACAAAATTCCATTGGTCAAACCCCTTTCGACCCCGGTCAAAGGGGTAGATGACGGTGCCCACGGATTAGGGTTTCACCCGAAACGGAGCGTCGGAATCCCACCAAAACTTAGGTGGGGCCCTAATATATATATATACAAGTGTGTTGGGACATGGAAAGAGCCAATATCCAACTCCCATGTGTGACCCGCTTCACAGACGACACTTGTCCCGCACGAAGATTCTGCATTTGTAGGGTTGAACTCCCACTTCGATGCCACCAGAGGGAATCTTGTGGCAACTTGGGGTCAAAGTTGGTTTTCCATGTCCCTATGGCCCACCCTAACACAAAGAAGGAGAAAAATCACATGTGATGCCCCCTTTTGACGCCGTTCGAAGGGGTAGACGACCCGGGGCCCACGAATCAGGGTTTTGCCCAAAACGGGGCGCCAGAGACTCGGAATCCCACCAAAACCTAGGTGGGGCCCTAATATATGTATAATAGTGTGGTGGGACATGGAAGGAGCCAATATCCACCTCCCATGTGTGACCCGTTTCACAGACGTCACTTCGCCCGCACGAAGATTCTGCACTTCTAAGGCTAAACTCCCACTTCGACACCACCGGAGGGAATCTTGTGACAACCTGGGGTCAAAGTTGGTTTCCCATATCCCTATGACCCAACCTAACACAAAAAGGAGAAAATCCCATTGTTAAACCCCTTTCGACGCCATTTGAACGGGTAGACACTAATAGGAAATTGGCTGGCAGTGGCGTGTTTTGGCCACGCCACTACTGATACGCCAGTGGTATTTGGTACCACTGGCGTGTATCTCCCACGCCAGTAGTATTTTGAGCATTAGTGGCGTGGCAATTCTGGCACGTCAGTGGTAACAAAATACTAGTGGCGTGCCCAATATACGCACGCCACTAGTAAGAATTTTTGGATCTAAAAATAATAGCGGCGTGCCCTCAAATTGGCACGCCACTAGTATCTATTTTTGATTTTTTTTTTAAAGCGGCGGCGGCTGCGGTCATGGCGAGCGCGGTCGTTGTCGACAAGCGGAGAACGCAACGAGGATGCGTGGGACGAGAAGCCGGCATCGCGCAAGTGGGAGAGGCGATGACAAGAGAGAGGAGGCGGAGCGAGTGGCGGTGGAGAGAGGTCTTGTCGGTGGTGGTCATGGCGGCGAGGTGCGCTCCAGTCGGCGGTGGTCAAGGTGGGGTCGGAGTAGGAGGTGGCCGGAGGACCATGGCCATGGTCGGAAGGTAGCGTGTCACGACCTTGCTCGCCGGCACGGAGCGCCACCAAGATACGGTGGTGGAGGAGCTTGTGGCCGGTCAAGGGAGTCATTGGGGAGAGAAGTGAGACATGGAGAGAAGAGAGGAGGAGCGGAAAAGAAGAGAGGAAAAGAAGAGAGGAAGGGAAGGAGAGAAGAGAGTATATAAGGAGATAAGAGAGAAATCCGAGCCGTTCGATCTGCGACAACCAACGGTCCAGATGACTCCCTCCAGACCAATCAGAAAGAGTCACACGGATTGATGACGACCCACACGCCACTAGTATTCTATATACCCTGCAACCCACACGCCACTTGTATTCTATATACTAGTGACGTGGCATATTAGCCCACACGCGACTAGTATTGTAACACCGAAATTTAAAACGCCAGAAACTCTATTTTTCAAGCCGAATTTGGTGAAACTAAAAATTTCGAAAACCGTTGTAATTGGGATGTAACTTTTCGTGTAGATACTTTTTCATATAGAGAACATCTCGATATGCAAAAGTTACAGCCGTTTTACCGAGAATACATGTTTTTTGTGAATGTTTTCTATTGCAAAATATGTCAAAATCCATGTTTGTCATTTTTCCTAACAACCAGTACACATAAAATGACACCATGACAAAGGATTGCAGAATTTGAAGTTTTTTCATTTTCTTTCATTTTTTCAAAACTACTCCAAATACTAGTGACGTGGCACATTGGGGATACGCCACTAGTATTTTGTGCCCCCACAAGCATGACCCGACGAAATTTACTAGTGGCGTGGTGGATATATCCCACGCCACTAACACTACAGAGATTACTGGCGTGGGCTATAGCGGCCACACCACTAGTAAATTTCATCGTGTCACGCCGTTGGGTCCCACTTACCAGTGGTGTGGATTTATTTTGCCACACCACTGGTAACCCTTTAGTAGTGGCGTGGTCTAGAACGCCACACCACTGGTATTTTTTGCCACCCGAACCCAAGGTACGAGTGGCGTGACTTATGGTGACCCGCCACTGGTATGTGGCCAGCTATGAGCACTTTCCTACTAGTGAGACGACGCGAGGCCCATGGATCAGGGTTTCGCCCGAAACGCGGAGTTGGAGCGTCGGAATCCCACCAAAACTCAGGTGGAGCCCTACCTAATATATGTATAAGAGGGCGGTGAGACATGGAAAGAGCCAATATCCAACTCCCATGTGTGACTCGCTTCACAGACGGCACTTGTCCCTCTCGAAGATTCTGCACTTGTATGGCTGAACTCCCACTTCGACACCATCAGAGGGAATCTTGTAACAACCTGGGGTCAAAGTAAGTTTTACATGTCCCTATGGCCCAACCTAATACAAACAAGGAGAAAATTCACATGTGATACCCCCTTTCGACGTCGTTCGAATGGGTAGACGATGCAGGGCCACGGATCAGGGTTTCGCCCGAAACGTGGCGCTGGAGCGTCGGAATCCCACCAACACTTAGGTGGGGCCCTAATATATGTGTAAGAGTGTGTGGGACATGGAAGGAGCCAATATCCAGCTCCCATGAGTGACCCGCTTCACAGTATCACCTTCTCCTTCCTTGCCTTCCACGATCATCTACAATTTGGAACTACCAGCTTTAGAAGCCTTGTTGTTCTGCACATCAGGTGCCTCAAGAAAATTCACAAAATTCTTGGCTTCACAAAATTCAGTGCATCTAGGTCATCTTGATCTTTAAGAGTATGTTCTCTTTCCTCCAAAGCTATCCTAGTACATGCACCGACATAAATCTGCAGCCCCCCCTGAGCCAATAGCTTCTTAATTTTTTTAGCGTTTTTGGCTCTCTGTCAAAAATTCTTGAGAAACATTGTAACACCCCGTTGCCGTCGGTGATCACCGGGGCGTGAGGTTCGGGATACCGCCGCTTGTGGAGAGCGGCCACCGGAGGAGATCGCCGCTTGGGCAGCTGCCGGAAAGGAAGGGGACGTGAGAGAGGACGGGAACGACCCGTGTTCTATTCTGTTCTTCGATGTCTTCTGCCAGGCGTGGCTGCTCCCTTTTGTTGGCATCCACCGGTAATGCAGGCCCATGAAGCCCAGGCCCACCTCGACCACGGTCCACGGTACCGGGTGTGACAGTACCGCCCCCAAAAAACATTGCTTGTCCCCAAGCAATGGCATGTGTTCACCGGGCAAGTATTCTGAGATGCCGAATATACCCAAGACTGAAAGCATGTCCTCCACGACCGTATTCCTGCTAGCACATGATCCCAGGCTGCACCTTCACTACTATCTAGCAGTACATCAGCGTCATCACTCCGTCCCCACATCCAATGCCCAACCATGTCAACGGACTTGTTACCGTATGCATATTGCTCTGTTGTGCTTGTACACTTCCGCACACCTGGATCCCACTGCTTGTACTGAACTTTGTTTGCCGAAGTGGCCACTGAAAAGAAAGTCTGAATTCCAAAATTTGGAGACCGAGTGCCCAATTTGATGCTATATTCAGCACCCTCTGATGCAATTCTTTGGAAAACATGTCTTCTTATCACTGCCCTAGCCGTATCTCCTTGGTCCCCCGAACAAAAGTTGCTCCAACAACTGAATGAGCATGTACAACTAGCAGAAGCAAGGTAATGAAATGAGTACTGAAGTAACCCATAATTTGCTGACGGAGTCATCTCAGCTTCATAGTAACAACTGAGATATTCAGAGGGTTGGGCAATACTAGCAGCCTGCTTGGATTGAATTATTTCAGGGAAGTTCAGCGACTTTTTACCTTGCACAGCCCAAGCTTTCTTTCCTTTCATGGTAGATAGTAACAAGAACATCAGAGCATCTTGTCGTATGCCATACAACACACTCGTGTAAATAAACTGCAAGATACCTGGATCCCATTGTCTACAACAACCACCAGCAACTACATACGGATGGGCCAAATTCTCATTGCTGCTGAACCATAGAACCTTTCCAGCGTGCCATTCTGTGGCCGGCAGATCATATGCAATTGTGTATAGCTGGGAGCTGTCAACATATATATGCTCTCCAAGGTCCCATGAGAAGGTGAAACATATACCATCAGTAACATATGCAAACAAGAGCCCTGACCGACACAGACCACTTCCCATCGCATAAGAGTCAAACAGCTGCAAATTTCCCATTGAATCCATTAGTATATCATTCTCTGAATAACCAGTGGTGTGTCCAGCAAATGATGTGCTATGTAGTGCCAATCTTGCAACCGTTGAACCTCCAGGATCCCAAGAGCCACGTAACCTACTAGCCAAGAGCTGCTCTATATGAAAGAAATTAGCAACTTGACGTGTACTCACTAGTGTGCAACCAGTGGATAGCAGTAGCTTGGTCAGATCAACTCCATGATCAAAAGGATTGTCTGAATACAACCTATCCTGCAACTCGTGACAAGTAACCATACCATGCTCAATGAACACATAGGAAATCCACACAGGCCATGGCGGTGGTCGAGCCAGAAGCAATCCAGGCTGATCTGGAGGGTGTGGTGGCGTGGTGGCAGGGAGCGGTACAGCTACAGCACGGGTGGACGCCACGCCTGCCTGTAGGGTGCCTGTATCTCGCTTGGCACTCTTGGCGTCAGGGTCGACTTCCGTGAGGGAGACCGACCGAGCGATCACAGTGCTGGTCGCTGCTAGGGCTGCAGGCTTCTCCTTGGAAGTGAAGGCGTTTGTGCGTGAGAGATTAGCAGAGGCCACCTCGCACTGCTGGGAAACCTTGTCTTGGCATTCCGTCGAACACTTGGCGGGCGTTGGCATGGAGAGCTCAGGGATAGCATGGAGCTCCATCACCAACTCTGCCGGGGCTTCCTCAGGCGTTGCTGGCTGTGGTACTGGCGCGGTCGACGATGTGGTTGAGAGAGACGACGTAGCTGCTGCGCTGCTCTCTTCCATCGGAAGAAATTTTGCGAGTCTTCGCAGCAGGTCGGCTCGGAGCTCATCCAAGCTCGCCATGACCGGCTTCTCCTCGTCTGGCTCAAACTGGATCGCCGATGGTCACGTGCTTGTCGTCGCCACCTCCATCGCTTCCAGATCAAATCGAAGCGGGATTTGGGGATTTTTTTGTGGGGAATTTTCGTTGGAAATTTGGGGGCACGGATCCGAAGATCGATGGCTCTGATACCACTGTAACACCCCGTTGCCGTCGGTGATCACCGGGGCGTGAGGTTCGGGATACCGCCGCTTGTGGAGAGCGGCCACCGGAGGAGATCGCCGCTTGGGCAGCTGCCGGAAAGGAAGGGGACGGGAGAGAGGACGGGAACGACCCATGTTCTATTCTGTTCTTCGATGTCTTCTGCCAGGCGTGGCTGCTCCCTTTTGTTGGCATCCACCGGTAATGCAGGCCCATGAAGCCCAGGCCCACCTCGACCACGGTCCACGGTACCGGGTGTGACAAACATGTCCTCCATTTCACCAAAATTCGGAATATACTTTTCCTCTCGCCTTATCCACCCATCTTCAACCACTTGGTCAACTTGTAAGTACATGTAATTCACGAGAAGCTTCTTTGTATTAAGTTTTGTCATCTAAGAAATTTTATTGTGATCAACAACTCCAACCAGAATCCTGATAGCACCGGTTTTCTTAAATTTCTCCATGTCAATCTCCAAGACTTGACCAAGAGTTGAGCCAACCTCACACAACCCATGATTGTTTTTCAGAGATTCTGGGACTCTTTTTTCCTAACCCAAACAATGTACAACTTCCCGGTAGCAAGTGTCTCATCAGACCATTGCTTCACA
This sequence comes from Poa pratensis, assembly GCA_947311845.1. NCBI lineage: Eukaryota > Viridiplantae > Streptophyta > Magnoliopsida > Poales > Poaceae > Poa > Poa pratensis. The sequence goes on along the minus strand of CAMZMU010000109.1, from coordinate 35,524,129 downwards.
TTCACATTTATATATGTGTGCCCCTCTCAGAGTAACCCTGTCATAAAAAGCCACTTCATTAATTCTGTTAGTAGATGGAAAATTGACAAGAAAAGAACTAGGAGCAATTTATTTTGCCTGCCATTCCCATTTACAGGATAGGTCCTCCCTAAGCACATCTCCAGTATGTCAACATTTACTCGAATCCCTGCTCCTTTCTGGACCTTCACAATTGCATTTGTCTTCATTGACAGTTTCCTTAGTATGATCAGCCACGAAGCAAGCAATTTTTTGATCACCAAAGCCTACAAGGGAAGTAGTGGGATTTTTTTTCCTTCGGCCAGATGCATTTGGCAGACAAATGCCTTTTTCCACAGTTGATGCATTAAGTATTCTCTTTGAAGTTCTTAGACAAATGACCTTTCTGACCGCATTTGTTGCAAATGATGTTGTCAGAGCCCGCACTAACTATTTTGTTGATCCCACTCTAAGCCCCTTCAGACCGACGTTCTGAACTTATAGCTGCAGCCCCCTTTGGGTGGAAGCTGCCCATTTTGCCACCTAAAGATTTGTTGTTCTGTGCCCAACAGATGGTTGCTTTTCTTGATAGCTCTTATGAAACTGCTTTGAAAATCCACTGTTCTGTGAACTAGATGAATTATTGTTCTTCCCATAAGAATTCGACCCCCTCATGTCATTCTGTGATAGATCTTTCCTCTGATTCTGATACTCTCGGTCCTGGTTCTGACATTGATTCCTATTCCCAAAATACTGATTATTCTCATTGCCTTGATATGAGTTACCTTGGAATGGTGGACGCTGCATATTGTTTCCGCAGTAGCTGTAGCCGTCACCATGACTACGATCACCATCGTAGAAGCCCCCGCCACCGCCACCTCCATAACGATATCCCAAGTTCCCATAATCAACCTCCTCACGCTGCTTTCCCCTTTAAAATCCTAGCGGCACCGGATACTGATCTCTCCTCTACAATCGATGCAGGCCTCCCACCGCCTACAACTCCCGATCCTCTGCCCTGCTCGACGATCTCCGGGAGTACACCATAGAAAATCGTGCCGGACTTTCCCCCATCTCCCCTCGCCGCCGTTTGCAATCGAGATCTTTCTTCTCCTCCGTCCAAAATGGCGGATCTGATCATGTAGGAAAAGTGGGAATACCAACCTCCTGCTTCCGCCATATCCCCCGTGGATGGGGAGACCCGATGTGAGGTCCACGCCACGCGCTCGGTGAACAACGGCGGGCTCGGTCGGCGGAATAGTACGGACGCAGCGGCTAGGCACCATGACGCGTGTCGGCAAAGCTCTGTACCCTTCTATCAGCCCACCTACTTGGCCCACAGTAACTCTCCATAGTTTTGGCTTGTAGGGAACAACAACGGCCCATAGTCAAATCTGACATGCGTTATGCCTCCGCCGACTGGTAACGCCTCGGTGCGCCGGCAGCCCGGCGCCGCTGCATCCTGCGGTTACCGCCGGCGGCCCGGTCGCGTGGTTCATCACAGCCACGGGACATGTCGCCGTGCAAGCGTTAGACTCGCGCAGTCGCTTGGTCGCGACGGTATTGTGCGCGAAATTCGGAGCCTTGGTGGTGATGTGACGAGATAGAGTAATGCGCTGAGGGGCGGTCTGCGATCGCGGGAGTGGTCGGCGGCGAGGTTTTCGCTTGATTGGTCGAGAAGAGCAGCAAGGGACCAAGTAAGTGTGCGCCTTCCCTACTGTTACGTCGGCAGAACAAATTTATCGGCTGATTTTATATGCTAGGTTCATATATTGTTCCAATATTTAGTTGGATTCACTTGACAATGATACATCCGAATTGCAGAGTCTCGACGCCGTTTTCCAAGTTCATACGAATTCGGTGCCTTTTAGGTGTTGGAACACCAGACGCATCAACCACCCAGACAATTCTAACTCGGTTGTTTTGTTTCGGTTCCTATCAAATTCAACAATCTCTAATGGTTTCGGTTTAAACTTCGTCACAACCGGCTTCACGTTGGTTATGGGACGTCGGGATATGGTTTCGAATTTTGATTTCAAAGTAAATTTTAGACCATAGAAAAAATCACCGAGTCACATTAAAACACAGTGATTTAGACTTTCTTACGGCTGAAGGATGAAATTACCTAATAAATATTAAGTTCGTGCAGATTCACGCCCTGAGAGCGATCCACCGCGCCACGCCACTGTTCCTGGAACAGTAACGGGAGTTACTGTGCCCCGCTACAGTGCGCGGCACATCCCAGCTGTCGAACGTCAATCCAACGAACAGCGAGCCAGCGCACCGCGGCACTGTGCCACGGGAGGACCTGTTTGCAATTACTCATAAGCCCATGATCTTTTTTGTAAAACTTTCCCGCATAACAGTGCTCGCGAGGACCCATCCGCGAATTGCTGAAACGCCAGGGACCTCCGAGCAAAAACGCCCTCAGAATTCTCTTTTCCTTCTTCTCCCTTGCGCGCGGCGGAAAGCCGCCGGCGACGCCGCCGCGCATCGCCGCCGTGTCGCTGCTCCCCGTTCAGATCGAAGGGAACGACTGGCTCCGCCTCCGCGCCCTTTCCTTTCTGGCCAATCGCCGCGTGCCGGGACGGTCGGAATCGCCGCCGCCGTCTTTTCTTTCTCCCCTCCAGCCGACGGACGCCGTTGTCGATCCCGCCGTCTCCGGCGACCACTTGGCCCAAAATCCGCCGCCATCCGCCTCGCCGTGCACCGCCGCCTCAGACGCGCGCAATCGCGCTGGCCCATTCCATCTCCTTCGAGCTCTGCGTGCTCCATAGAGCCGCACCAGCCGGAGCCGTGTCAGCCATTGATGACGTCATCCCATGACGTCATCTCGGCCCACGTTTTTTTTTTCTCTCCTCACTATGCCTACCGTGTGGGTCCCAGTGCCAGCATTTTCTTAAATACAAAATCATCTAAAATTTATAAATTCCATAACTTCTAACCTACATTTCAAAATATTGCAAAAAAAAAAGAAAACGTCCAAATTTGCAGGAATCCAACATTCTTTTAAGCGTCCATTATTACCGAATTCAAATAATGTACATATTTTAACCAAAAAAAAATTCCGAATTTACCAAACGGGCACGGTATTTCGACAAAAACAATTAAGTTTGAAAACTTCAAAATGCTCTACATTTGAATAATTTCATAAAAAAAATCATATTTCAACATTCCAACTCAAAATACAAACCTTAATATTTCTAAAAATTATATGTCTTTCACCATTGATGACGTCAGCAGATGACGCCATCACGGACCCCACCTGTAAGCCTCTCAGTATTTCTAAAAAAATGGTTCCAACAATTATTAAATTTCTGACAATGGGCTGGTTGCCAAAATTTTAATATTATTTTCCTAAAATTCCAGATTTGTGTTCAAACTTTAAACCTAAACAATTTTTAAGCAACATCTTTCTTTACACTGAAAAAAATTCAAATCTAAATAGCTTTTCAGATGTAAAGATGTCAAACTTCGAATTATATCACACAGGAATGTCATTTCAAATTGAATTTTTTAAAACTTTAAATACTTTCCAAATCTAACCACTTCCAAAATTGAATTCTACCACATAGTCTCAGCACACACATTTAAATGAATACAGATTTGAATAACTTTCTAATTTAAATAGTTTCCAAAACTAAATTTTTTTTATGCTCACACAAATTAACGCTTCCGCAGCAATCCATCACACATGCACTGTTCTCCGCTGCTAACGTCACCCCAACGTGACGATGGAACCGTTTAGTCAGCGACTTATTCTTTTCCACATGAATTTAATAAATTACTGAATCCCTGACATGTGAGCCCACATGGCTTACACAATTTTTAGAAAAATAAAATACAATAATAACACTAATAAATTTACATCTATCCATTAGAACAAAATAACAAAAACTATCAAAATGTCTAGAAAAACACATACTAACTACTTACACCAAAATACAAACACTCCTCCACACAAAAAAAAATGTTGAATCTTTGTCATGCGGGCTCATTTTGCTTACACAGATCCCATCAATTTTTTTTTTCAAAAATCAATAATTTAAAATTTATCCGTCAAAACAATGTGTCACGAATATCAAAACGTCCAATAAAATACATAATAACTAATTATACCAAATTACAAATATTTTTTTGACACTACAATTTAGCAAATATTTAGAGAAAACTTAAATACATTCCCTCTGATTAAATGAAGTTGTATTTTAAGAAAAACACACACTATATTTCCACTTATTATGCGGATTAATTAAAACTGTCGAACTACAAACATAAACCTACATAAATTTAAACAATTAGAAATACTTAAATTTTGAGACTACTCCAAACAACAGATATCAACAAATTTTAACACTTTGAATTTAAAAATTGCAACAAAAAAAAATGCCAACTCTCTTTGCGATATATATTATGCAACTAAAACAAAAAAAAACACAAAGCATTACCATCTTCCTAACTTTTTTATTCATTACGAGGAATACTAACTACTTACTAACTATTTATAAAGGGAAAAAAATGTTCAAATATTTCCAAATTGATAAATACTTCAAGAAAAAAAAAACAAATGCACTTCCTTCACTTATGTGAATTTAAATTTATTAAATACTCATACGATACATTCCCTCCAATTACAAGCTTAATTCAACATTTTAACTCGATAATTATTTGAATGCAACCTAAATTAATTTACCCTAATCATGAAATTCGATTCAACAAATGTATACTACCACCAAAATAGACTTACATTAAATATTAACATGAAAAATGTAATTTTACCATTTCAATTCATTAGTACTTAGATACATACCACACAACAAAATTCCAGCAAATTTCAACATTTTTAAACCCAACAGGTGCGGCGTGCGCCGCACCAAATTTACCTAGTTCTCTACTTAGACTTGACCGAGACTTAATCAATGTTTTAATAGCGGGTTATATAAAGTAGCAGGAGAACAAACTGGGCCACTAGCCCATGCCTGCCGGCGTTCGTCGGCGTGGATTCCCATTTCGCCATCGCTGGCCGGCCGGCAATGCCCCCGATTCCCCCCTCCATCTCCTGCCGCGCTCGTCCCCACGCCGGCGCCGCTGCAGCCTGCTGCTGCCTTCGACCTCTCGTGACCCCACGCAACGATGATTCGCTAGCCTCTCCCCGGTAGTCTGCCTCCACGAGGGGAATCGCCGACCAAGACCAACCACTAGCCTCCAGCCCCGCGGACCTGATCCGCGCCGGCGGCTAGGGCGGCGAGTGCTGGCCCCGGAAGTGTTGTTTCGTACGGATTGGCGCAAACTATCGTTGAGCACGGCGGAGGTCGGCGGCGCGGCTGTGCGTCTGTGAGGGGACAAGGCGGTGCTGTTTGCGTTTGCCTGGGTGGTCGCGAAGAGCAGGTTCAGAGGAGGCCTTCAGCTTCTTTCCACGATTATTTGTTGCCCATAGGGATCTGCATATATGTAAATATGTTTAGATGGATATACAATTTTTTTAGGGTCTTAATTACAGCCTAAATGGCGTTTTGTAAGTTTTGGGCCAGATTTCTGTCGGTGAAAGTCTCGGTAGCTGTATGAATCTGACGACGTACGCCTGTTTGAACTTGGAACATCAAAATCACTGGAACACACAACCGATTCTGGTTCCTATTTTTGGTCCGTAACTTTGAACAAAATGCAGTAATCTCAGAACAGCTTCAGTTATCACCATGTAAATTGGTGTGTGTCTGTGTGGGTGTGGCAAGTGTTACAACTTAACAACCATTGGTGATGATCTAAACATCAGACCTCTAGCAAGCTATGTCCCCCTTTTTCAGTTTCCTTTTGCGTCGATGCCACGCTACTTCAGAACAGAAGCTAATGTTGACTTTTTTTTTGACAGAACTGACTCGTATATGCAAGAGAATCAACACCTTGCAACTTCACCATCAGTCCATCGCTGCTCCTATGATCCTATCTATGACGAGCAAAAAGGTATCACATCATGCCTCTTATTCTCTACACCCCTTTCCCAGTAACAAGGATGTGTAGTCAGGATGATTTAATCTTTACATGCTCCATCTGATGAAGTAATATTTTCTAACTTGGACAGTATTATTAAAACTTTAACAATACATTTATCCGAGTCTATTAATTGGTTCCACATAGAGCTGCCCTAAATCTATTACGTACATACATGGAGTTTGTTTTACGAGACAAAGTAGAATTTCATTACTTTTGTCTAATTTGTGAATCTGGTACATAGACCCACCCTTCTCAAAGACTTGGCAACTCTTGAAGGTTTTCTGAATTCACAAGGCTTATGTCTTCAGGAATGGTAGAACTTGCATCTTGTACAGTAGCATTGTGAGCTGAATCTTCGCTGGAATGAGATATAAAGGTGTAGGTCAAGTTATTAAGAATATCCTTGAAGAATTACTTACTGAAAAATAAAAGAACATAAATATGTGCATAAATATCTTACAGTACTTCACAAAGGTTTTGCTTCGGTGGCATCTCCATTTCATCTAAGCTTCTCTCGAACATTTCTAGAACTTTGGCTATAGTAGGGCGATAAATAGGTAATATTTGTATGCACCACAAACCAATGCAGGTCATCTTTCTTGCCATTTCCTCAATTTCACTTGTGACATCACATGCCTGCAATTCGTCATATTGTTCAAAGTGGTCATAAATCCAGTCTGGAAAATATTGTTCGCTGGATTTTTCAGCCATCGAGTTCACATTTTTCCTGCCCCCAACCATCTCTAACAACATCATTCCATAACTATAAACATCTGACTTTGTTGAAACAACTCCGAACGTTCGAGAGTGAACTTCTGGAGCGATGAAACCAATTGTTCCTCTAGCACCATTCATTGAAAGCTTGCTCTCCTTTGTATGGCTCAATTTAGCTAGACCAAAATCGGCAATCTTTGGGCAGAAATCCTTGTCTAGAAGAATATTTTGAGGCTTGATATCGAAATGAACAATCCGTGTATTACAGCTATGGTGCAAGTATTCTAGGCCATGAGCAATCCCGATTGCTATCGAATAGAGCCTCTCCCATCCTAAAATTTCTTTGGGGTTCTGAGTAAATGTACTTATCCAAGGAACCATTGGGCATGTACTCATATATCAGCGCTCGTTTCGATCCCTCCAAACAAAACCCAAATAAGTTAACAATATTAACATGAAAGGTTCTACCAATGCTCATAACCTCATTCACAAACTCATCCCCATTTCATTTGCAGTCGTGCAAGAATTTCACAGCAACCAGACGACCATCATGTAGTCTTCCTTTGAAAACCACACCATAACCACCTCTTCCAAGCTGATCACATCGAGAAGACGTTATCTTCATTACCTCTGAGTACATGTATCTTCTTGGAGCTAGGGATCCATAAGCTACTATCATGGCCTCGTATTTCCTTTCAGTGCTGCTGCTAGTCTTTTTGGAGAGGAGAAACCATAGTCTTTTCCCCTTTCTATGCCATATCAGCACATAAATACATGGAAAGAGCATGGCTGCAGCTGCCGATGTCAAGCTGAGATTGAAGAAAATGTTACTTCCCTTAAGAAATATAAGTTATAATATGGTCATTTGGATCTGTAGACCATCAATAGCTTAAATTTCTCTCTCTAAAAGTATACAACACAACAAGCTAAAGTCCATGGATATTTGTTCTGTAGTGATGAGCCTTTGTATTATGCACATGCTAAGAGTTGATTTGTCTCAAATTTTATTTTTGAATCAAAGCCCAATGATTGTAGACTATAATTTATAAGTGCTAGTATTGTGTTACAAATTCACTAAGGATCAACTACTGAGACAAAATTATGGGTGGGTGCAGATCAGGTTGAGTACCAATTTCCTTGAAAAATGTTGTCTTTCCAAAGGACTTTTCAGATATATGGAACTTATGGAAGGTTCTATGTTGATTATTCTCACTCACATATTTGTCAATTCAAAGGATCATCCAAGGAAATTGGTACTGTCCATAAATTTTTTTGATAAAGTTCGAGTAGTTCAGTGAAATAAGGGTCAAGCTTTCTTCCATCCTTCCTAGCTCCTCGAGCTTGATCCACAAAGGTATGTACATTTCTTATTTCTAGTTTAGTATTGCAATGCTAAGAGAACAAACAAAACAATTTAATGAGTGAACATACCACTAATAGGCGCCTGCTGTCATATCAAGAGGTAGCCGCCGCTGATGAGCTGCTCGTAGTCGCTCAAGTTCGCCTCGCCGTTTGCACTACCAAGCACCGGCATGGCTACGTGAGCGTCGCAGCCCTCGGTAGTGCTCATCTCGTCGTAACTCCCTTCCGTGCGGACAAACACCTGGCTCTCGTTCCCGCACCTCATTCTTGTCGCCATGAACTTGGCATCCCGACGTGCGGCAGCAGCCGCCATGCAGTTGTACATGACGAGGTTCAGGTTGATGGGGTTGATCAAACGGGATATTTAGCTTTTCCGAAGTGTTCCAGATCGGTTCGTTGCAGCTGTTGGAGGCTTGCAACAGTCTCAGCTTGCCTAGATCAACCACACGCAAATTTTCTTTCTCGTAAGAGATGTTGATGATTACAAATCCATAGCTGAAGGGTATAGAGCTTGGTAGGCCTGGAGTGTTGTTAAGGCAGGTGATCTGGAAGTCCAGGGAACCACATGATCTTCATGTCTCCAAGTTGGTGAGCCAGAATGGGTCGGAGATGGTGAGGGTGCTGCATCTCTTGGTAGAGCCTGAGCAGCCTTCCACTTGTTCCTCCGCCGCCGCGATGGCTAGCATCATCGGTAGGCACCAGGCCCAGAAGAATCAGCAGCTTGGAGCCATGGCAGCATAAGATTTGGAATTTGTTGCTAGTGAGCGGGGTGCTGAGGCCTGTCCGCCTAGGGAGATAGAAGTACTAAGAGAGACGGCTAGTAAGCGGGACTCTGGGCTTCTTCGTGGACACGTACTAGAAGACGGGCCAAAGAATTATCTTGTTGACTGAAAAGGACAGACCCAATGCATAGAGGTTCCCACACAAGGTGGGGTCTGGAGAGGGATTATAGGAACCTAGTCTTACCCCTGCAAAGTGCAGTGCAGGGAGGCTTGTTCGAATCCAGGACCTCTTGGCCCTCCCCACTGCACCAAGGCCTGCCCTCAATTATCTTGTTGACTGGTTTTAGGAAATATTTTTCAAGAGAATGTAAAGTTCGGTAGATCCCAATGGATCATTCCACCGAGAGAATAGTCAAAGTAGTGACCAAATCAAGTCTCACTCGATCCTTGTCAGTTGTCACAGTTATTATTGTTCAAGGATACGTCCTGGATAGACGTATCGGTTTCATAGAAGAAGAAGCCAAGAGGCTAGATTACAATGCGGTCGACACAGACATTGGAAACGCACCCGTGCGATGCTGCGACGTGTCATTGATTCCAAGGAAAACTGAAGACCGACATGGGACGCCTACCGATCGGAAAAAATCTAATTCCTAATGAAACTCAAGACACATCCTTTATTTATTTTTATTTGTCGTGAAAACTATTTATCATTTGTCGACCCGTTGCAACGCACGGGTATTGTGCTAGTATTTTTTAGTTTTGGAAAAAAAAATTTAGACAAAGAGTGTTTCTTCTATTGATTTAGCTGGGTACAGTACACGTCAGAAAAGGAGGTACATCATCCCACACCTTACTGGCCTGAGCAAAAACAGCACCCTTGGCACATAAGTGAGCAGCATAGTTTGCAGTTCTAATAAAGACAAACTTACAGGAAGAGAAAACTCTACATATATCTTGGATTTCAGATAAAATAAGCTCGATAACAGAATGATGATCAGCCCTAATCTTCAAGAGATTAGCCAGCATCAACAAGCCAGTCTTCACCAAGATCTTCAGAACACCATCAGAATGGCTGGCGATGAAATAATTGCGTCGACTGAGATGGGAAATGAAGTCGAAGCAAATAGACTGGTTGAGAAATAATTGGGACTACCCTTCATTTTTACCTTGACAAGTGGTCACCGGCATTCTGCGTCAGAAACGCGCCTATGACTGAACTGAGGCTTCTCTGAAGACTTTGCTGATGGTGACCGCCTCGCTCTCGCGACAGCCCCGCCTGGTCCCGTCCCCTGCACCTTTCCCCCCCTCCCCACGCCATGATCGAGCATGCCGAGCTCCGATCCGGGACCCTGACGCGCGCAGCTATGCGCGGGTGGTGCGGGATGGCGGCGGAGAGGTGGGCGGAGTTCTAGGGTTAGGCGAGACCCATCGCCCTGCGCGCTGTTCGGAGTTCGCCGGAGCGGAGTGCCATGGTCACCTGCGGGCGCACGTCGGGCGGGAGAGCTCGAAGTTTAAACTTCGGGACCCCACATGGCGGCGAGTCTGAGGTTGGTGAGCCCAGAGGCCATGGATTGCAGCCACCTGTCGAAATCCATGGCGGAGAGCAAGGTCGGCTTCCGCCTAAGGATACGGATTCTGCGTTTCCGTTTCCTGGAGTGGAGGTGGCTGTGATTGGAGACGCGGGGCGACCAGCTAGGGTTTCGTCTCGTGAGCCAGTCCTGGTCTGGATCCGTAAGGAGCTATTCGAGAGCAGGTCGTTCTCGGCGACGGACTGCTTCCCAGTTCCAGAGGATTTCAGATCGGCGAGGAGAGGGCGGATTCGAGCGAAGAGATTCTCCTTCTCCAAGGATTGGTGGGGAGCGTTGGCCGGGAAGCCCACCTTCGCGGAGGTGGCCAGGATGTCGGGTGCTCGAGGCGGCGGCCAAGGCAGGTACGGCGCGAGGTGCGGGCGTGCTTAGCCAGGCGCGCAGCCTCGTCCGCCCCTTCCGCGCCCAGTTCAAGGTCCTCCAATGGCTACACCGCAGATGCAAGGTCAGTTCCAGCAGCCGGTGGGTGCTAGTGGTGCGGGGATGTATCCTGTGATGCAGCCTGGGATGTTTCCGCCGTACCCTATGGGTCAATGGCCACAATTCCAGATGTATCCCCCGCAGCAGATGATGAACATGCAGAATCCTATGGCTCCAATGCTAAATCCAGTGCAGTTCGTCCCCCAGCAGCAGCAGGCAGTACCGAGTCACTCTGGTAGTGGTGGTTCTGTGGGTGTTTCACAGCAATCTACTGGGACTAATAAGTTCCAGAAGAAGCAACAGCAAGCTGGGAGTAGTAGTGAACAGCAGAAGAGTGCGAATGCAGTGGAGAAGGATAAATCTAGCTCAACTTCTGAGTCGGCTGGTAAAACTGCTGAAGAACCTGCTCCTGTGTTTGATCCTAAGTATAGGAATGTTATCTGTTTCAACTGTGGAGAGCCGGGTCACTACGTGGGTCTATGCCCTAAGGATAAGAAATGCTTCATCTGTAATAAGCCAGGTCACCATATGGATTCATGCCCTGAGTGGTATAAACCAATGCCCATGGCTCAGTATTGGGGGAGCGCCAGTGTTGGCTTGGGTTTCTTTCACATTGAAACAGAAGGCAGCAATGCTATTAGCTGGCTCAACATTGACAATGTGGGGGTTGTGAATGTTGAGGATGGGGAAATATCTGACAAGGAACTGGAGCAATGTTTCACTGAGATGTGGAAAACTAATTGGCATTGGCAAATTAGACTGATTGAAGAGAAAAAGTTCCTGGTTAGGTTCCCACCCAACAAGAAGATAAAGGACCTAGTGGAATATCCATCTATCAACCTGAAGAAGAAAGGTGTTTCTATCTCCTTTTCTCTCTGGATGGAGATCTGAAAGGTTATCAAGAGATGCATGAGGTGTGGGTCACCATTAGAGGACTGCCGCCTAAGGTGTGGACTTGGAAGGTGATTGCCCAAGTTGCATCTGCACTGGGAGTCTTCATTAATGTAGATTGGCATGAGGTATTCAGAAGCTTCTACAAGACTATGAGGATCAAAGTTTCAGTCAGAGATGTCAGCAAAATCCCTTTGGATAGGTTGTTTGAGATCGATCAGGTCTTCTATCTGCTGAGCTTCACGGTGCAAGATGTTGTGATTGCACCCAATGGGGAGGATGACAATGGGGATGATAATAATCATGACAGCCCATTTGTTCTTGATGATGATGGCCTCGGAGAAGATTTGAAGAGCAACTGCAGAAAGAAAAAGAGGATGCCAGTAGAGCTATGGACACTGAAACTGTTCCCACTCCTGCTAGGAATGGGGGAAGTGGAGCGAAAACGGTTACTCTTGATATCGCAAGTGCTAGTCAAACTGCAAAGAGGCTAGAACTCAGTGTTATGAACAAGATCAGTGATGCTGACAAGTCAGGACCCAGCTTGGTTCGTGTTGAAGCTGATAATGGTGTCTGCACTCAACTCCTGCAACAGCTTGAGCGAAATGATTCTGATGATGAGGAAGTGGAAGTGGAGATCCCTGCCCAACATGTTCCTAGTGTGGTGGAAATGGAGAAAACTGCTGAGCCGATCCAGAAGAAGAAATGGGGCCCTGTTGTGGCCTCAAGGATGAGTTCCAGAATCCAGAGGGATGGAAAAACTATTGTGGAGAAAGCTCAGGAGCTTAAAATGCGCAAGGACCTGGAAGTACCTAAAGGTATCCGTAAAACTCCTCTTGACAATTCTTTTGCTGTTCTAGATAATGCTGTGCTTATGCAGCGAGCTAGACTAGCAGGTGTTGTTTTGGGGTCCTCTGAGGAGGAGGTAGAAAGAATATATCAAATATTAAAGGGGTGGAAACCGAAAGACTAGAGATCTTTCAGGAAAACCATCCTGATATGTTCTTGCCTGCCAATCTAGATATTACTCATGAAGACAATGTGGTGGAAACTTCATCCGATTATGCGATGGAATCCCCTGCAGAGTCTACTCACACTAGTGAGGTTTTTTCCTGTGATACACCTTGGATTGAGGTGTCAAACAGGAAAAAACAAAGTAAACGTCGGTTAAACTTTAAATCATAATGGTAGTAGGTCTATTTTGGAATAATAAAGGTCTGAATGGGCCTGGTAGACTACCAAGAGCGGGCGACCTCATTAGAGTTAATCGCCCAGATTTTATTTGTTTTTCTGAAACTAAGAAAGAAAGTTTTACTGCTGCGCAGCTATTGACCTTAGATGCTCAAGATAAGTATCTGTGGAAATGGTTGCCGGCTGTTGGTACTGCTGGGGGTATCCTAGTAGGTATTAACAGTGAGGCGTTTGCAGTAGTGTCCTGGAGTATACATGAGTTCTGCATATCTTGCTTAATTAAAGATAAGCAGAATGCAGTTGTGTGGAGATTGATAGCGGTTTATGGGTCTGCTTATGAGGCACATAAACTGGAGTTTATCAATGAACTACATAGTGTATGCGCGGGGTGGTCAGGTCCCACCTTAGTGGGAGGTGACTTTAATTTGATTAGAGATAGTTCAGAGAAAAATACTGGCAATATTAATCAACATTGGGCCGATTTGTTTAACGATTGGGTAAACAAGTTTGGTTTAATGGAGATTAGAAGTGCTGGCCGTAGGTATACTTGGAGTAATAACCAAGATGATGCTATTATGGCCACGCTGGATAGAGTTTTTATCTCAACATGCTGGGATAACGTATATCCTGCATGTCAGGTTAAAACTTTACCTAGAGTTGGTAGTGATCACACTCCCCTAGTAGTGGACACTGGAGCTTTTGTACCACCAAAAAATAAACAATATAGGTTTGAGAAATGGTGGTTACAGAAGGAGGGGTTTGCTGAGGTTGTTAGGAAAGCTTGGTCTACCCCTTGTCGACATGCTAAGTCAATTGATGTCTGGCAGTTTAAAGTTAGAACTCTTAGAAAATCGACTAAAGGGTGGTGTGCAAACGTGGAATCAGCTCAGTTTAAATATAAACAGGAGCTGGTTGCTGAATATGATCAGCTTGATGTTATCTCTGAAACCGTGTGTCTTTCTCCTGCCTCAAAAGGCAGAATGAAATTGATTGCCTCTGAACTTTCAGATATTTGGAAGAATGAGGAAATTAAAGCGAGACAGAGGTCTAGGGAAAGACAGATTCAGGAAGGGGATAGGAACACGTCGTATTTCCATGCTGTGGCAAACCAAAGGAGGAGGAAGAAGCAGATATCTGAGCTGCATGGTCCTTCTGGCATAGTTACTGATACTGAAGGTATGCTTGACATTGCTATTCGTTATTATAAGTCTCTGTTTAGTGCAGAGCAAAAAATTGATGTTGATTTGGCCCCTGATTTTTGGGATTCTGTGGATAAAGTGACGGATGAACAAAATAACTTTCTTGAGAAAGATTTCTCTGAAGAAGAGGTGAAGGTTGCTGTCTTTGGCTCTTATGCCGAAGGAGCTCCTGGTCCAGATGGATTACCTTTTCTTTTTTATCAAAAGTTCTGGGAGCTAATCAAGATTGATTTATTAAATATGTTTAATGATTGGAATAAGTGTGATCTTGATCTGTTTAGACTCAACTTCTCGCTGTTAACTTTAATTCCAAAGGAACCTGATGCTGTGACTATACAGAAATTCAGGCCGATTGCTTTAACAAACTGTAGCTTTAAAATTTTCTCTAAGTGTGTTACGAACAGACTTGGGGTGGTGTGTGAGAAACTTATTTCTCCAAACCAGACAGCCTTCATTAGAGGGCGGTATATCTTAGAAAGCGTTGTGGCGGCCCATGAAATTATTCATGAGGTGTACCATAGTAACCAGTCTGGGTTTATCTTTAACTGGATTACGAGAAAGCATACGATAGGGTTGACAGAGGTTTCTTGTTTAAAATGCTGGAAGCTAGAGGCTTTGGCAAGAAATTTATCTACCTGGTCAAATCCTTGTTGGAGCAAGGGTCGGTTGGTGTTAGGCTTAATGATGTAAACAGTAGTTTCTTCATTACTAGTAGAGGAGTGAGACAGGGAGACCCTGCGTCTCCCATTCTTTTTAACTTAGTAGCTGATGTGTTCACTAGAATGCTCATTAAAGCTGCAAATAATAACCTGATTACTGGTCTGCTACGCGGGTTTAACAAAAGGAATCGTCAGCATGCAATATGCTGATGATACCTTGCTCTTTCTCGAAGCTGAGAAAGAATGCGTGTTAAATCTTAAGTGGCTTTTATCATGTTTTGAACAGCTGTCTGGGATGCGGATTAATTTCCACAAGTGTGACCTGGTAGCTTTAAACTTAAGTGAAGAGGAAGCTCAGGTTTATGCCCAGATCCTGAGTTGTAAACTTGGTGAATTTCCCCTTAAATATTTAGGGGTTCCTCTTCACCATAGCAAACTTAGAAAAGAAGACCTGCAGCCTCTTATTGATAAGCTAATCAAGAAAGCTGCGGGTTGGAGAGGGAGGCTTATGTCCCATGCAGCCAAGTTGGAGTTGGTTAGGAGTGTTCTTGCCAGTATCCCACTGTATTTACTCAGTGTGATTAAATTTCCCAAATGGGCAATAGCCTTGATTAATTCCCAGCTAGCGCATTGCTTGTGGGACAATTATGAGGGACATTTTAAATATCATTTGGCTAACTGGGGATTAGTTTCCCAAAAGAAGGAGTTTGGGGGTTTAGGTATCCCTGATATAGCTCAGATGAATCTCTGTCTGTTAGCTTCTTGGATTAAGAAGTATAATCTAGATGGGGATAAATTGTGGAAGCAAATTATTGACCACAAGTATAATATTAATGATCCGAATATTTTCCATAGTACGCCTGCCAGTGTCTCTCCTTTCTGGAAAGGAGTGATGTGGGCTGCAAATGCTGCTAGAATAGGGTACCAATGGAAAATAGGTGACGGCAAAAAAGTCAAGTTTTGGGAGGACCATTGGTTTGGTAATTCCAGCTTGGCCATCCAATACTGGGAACTATATATTTTGTGTAATGAACAAAATGCAGTAGTTGCTGAGGTGTGGGATGGTGCGCAGGTCAAACTCTCCTTTAGGAGATGCTTTGATCAAAGGCTTATGGCTTTATGGTATGAGTTGGTTAGTATTACGGAATCTATCCTGTTTACTGATGATTCTGATGCCATTCTGTGGAAGTTTGATTCTAAGGGGTTTATACTGTTGGTTCTATGTATGCAGTTATTAATTTTAATGGTGTTAAACCTACATATGTACATGCAGTATGGAAAATTAAAGTTCCCCCCTAATACATTTTTTCCTGTGGCTTGTCTCTCACAATAAAAAATTCTCACTAGGGATAACTTAGTGAAGAGACAAACTGTGGATGATCTCTCCTGCATATTCTGCTCTACCCCTGAAACCTGCAGCCATTTATTATTTGAATGTGCAGTGTCTAAAATTGTGTGGGAAGAGATAAGCAGGATAACTGGGAAGATGGTTGTCCCTGCCTCTTATGAGGTGATTGCTGGGCTTTGGCTTAGTGAATCGAAAAATGAAGTCTTAAATGTTCTCCATGCCGCAACTATGTGGGTTTTGTGGAAAACTCGAAATGATATATGTTTTAACAGAAATGTCTGGTTGGGTATGCAGGTGATCTGGCGAAAGTTAAGTTATTTTCTTTCCCAGTGGCTCATTCTGCTCTCAGGCGCTGCCAAGGAAAACATGGTCGAGATGGTGGAAAAGGTGGAGCAACTAGCTCGTGCCCCTCCTACCTTGACTTGGCCAAGTCCAGGGTGAGAGATCCTGTACCCCTGTTGGACGCTCGGAGGAAGAAGAGGACGAAGAAAAATCTCAGCTACTGTCAAGCTGACGAGAGCTGGGATAGCACCACGCTGAAGCTGGCCAAGACGCTGGAGTCTGCCTCTCTTGTGATGTTTCAAGATGGCGGAAGCTGGAGGGTGATCCAAAAATGATCTGCCCTTCCTGTGGAGAGTGGTTGCTGCAGTAGTAATTGGTAGTAGGCTGTTGGTGTAATAGTTCGAAACTTTAGCCTGGTGCTCGCTGAGCGTGTTTACATTTGCTGATATCGGTAGGCTGCCTTTCTATTTTGCTTTATCTGGGGCGATGCACAATCGTTCCCGAGCACTGTAATGCGATGTAAGACATGATGGTTTTCTTTTCTAAAAAAACTGGTTGAGAAATGATTTTTTTAAAGAAAATACTAAATAGTTCATCACAACTATTGACTGAATGTGCTCCTTTGATCGTAGCACCTCTATATCTCTCTCTCAGCGTTTCAAGTTTATTTACATGATTAATTGTTAAAGTTATGCAAACATGAGTACCCGTAATTACTCGTGGTTGAGCTATTACACTGAAGAATTAGTTTATTATTACTTCAACATTTAAAACCAAAGAGAAGGGATGAGCGGGAGAGAAGAAAGATTGCTCTATTTTAAAAGCTAAGAAATAGCTTACAGTAGTTGCCCATTGAAGATGCTCTTCTCAGTCCATAAATAAGTTTGATGGAAAAGAAATATATTAGAACAATTCGATGAGTGAGCTTACCACTACCAGTAGGAGGGGGATCCCATGTCAGGAGGAAGCCATCCCGGATGAGCTGCTTGTAGTCGCTCGCATTCGCCTTGCCAGACGTCCCGAGAACCGGCACGGAGTTGGAGGTGCATCCATCCAGATAGTAACCCTCGTAGTTTCCAGAACTGACGTAACGCCCTCCGGGTCGGACAAACACACTGCTCTCGTTCCCACACCTCATCGTCGTCTCCACCAGTTCTCCGTCCCTGCGTGCCGCTGCCGCTGATGCATTGGTGCAGTTGTATATTATCAGGTTCAGGTTGATGGGGTCGATCCTAAACCGTCGGCCCAACCGCTCGGAGGTGTTCCAGATCGGTTCGTTGCAGCTGTTGGAGTTTGGCAGCAGCCTCCGCTTTTCCAGATCGACGACATGCATGCTCTCTTCCTCGTAGGAGATGTCCATGATCTCGAATCCGAAGCTGTAGCTTATGGCGCTCCATAGGACTGGAGTGTTGTTGAGGCACGCGACCTCGAAGTCCGGGGAGCCACATGATCTTCCCGGCTGCCAGTCGATGAGCCAGAACGGGTCGGAGATGGGGACGTTGCCGCATCTGTTGGGAGAGCCCGAGCAGGCTTCCACTTGTTCCTGAGCCGCCGTGACGGCGAGCATCAGCAGTAACCACCAAGCCCAGAAGAACAAGCAGCTGGGAGCCATGGCAGCACAGGATTTGGAATTTGTTGCTAGTGAGCCGGGTGTTGGGGCCAGGCCGCCTGGCAGATAGAAGAGAGAATACTCTGCTAGTGAGCGGAGCGCTGGGCTATCTTCATCCACACGTCCTGGGAGACGGTTTTCACACGGTGCCAGCCAGTGGACAAGTCTCCAGCAATTGTTGACTGGTATTAGGGAAGATTTTTCAAGAGAATGACAGAATGTATAGTTCGGCAGCAGCGCCATGACATGTAATGTTGCAAAAACTTATTGTAATGTGTGCCTTGTTGTTCATCTTAGAGAGGCCGACATGTTAATTTGATGTTTGTTTTTCCTATGGTAAGAGAAAGCTTTAGTGATTACTGAATACTGTTTACATGATAGCTCTAAAGAGAGAGCCTCTTTTTTGTGTGGTTTGTAACTCTGTATTCTCGTAACCCCCTGGAGTACTTTGTTGCTTTCTATACATTTTACCTCTAGCCAGTTGTTACCAAACCATATGACCAAGTGTTATCACCAACACGAAGACACACTAATTTTTTGTTCATCACCATTGCTTATATAAAATTTTATTTTTGAGGCTAGAGAGTTTGCTCAATTTTTTTTTACCAACGAGCCTTTCCTCGTCGGTTTCCATTAAAGAAACCGCTAACAATTTTACAAAGTCAAACCAAAGAACAAAGCAGGAAAAAGAGAAGTGTAAATAACATGCACGGCATGAGGGGCTCACGGTAAATGGATGCCAGCAGGAAGAAGTTCACACCATATATGCCATAGGAGAAGGAGAAAGAGAAAGTGGATATGTTGCTGGTGGCGAATAAATATTACTGGGATTCGCCTCGTTTATCTTCTAGCAGTCCAGGTGCAACCCAACCTAGCCGTCGGCTCCGCAGCCCAACACGCATCCGCCGTTGTCCCCAGGGGCCGCGTGTTCCCACATATGGCACGGATGATGCTCCCAGACCCGGCCGTGATTCAAGCAGAAGCTCTTTGCGGCATTGTTCCCTTTGCTTCCATGCCCAGACCTTCGTTCCCGACCTCACCATCTCGTCCCTGTCCAAGGCCACCACCGGGTAAGCCCTAGAACCTGTCCCCTCCTCCCAGCTCACCCCCAATTTCACACAGTGCATTCACACCCATCATATCCCCTGACATATAGAGCACACAACAAACAGAAAGGGAAATGTCAGAAGTACAACCCAGAGTTAAACAACAGCGGAATCAGCAGAGGGCGGCGGCTTTGCAGCGGCAGTCCGTCACTAGAAGACGCAATGGGCCGACACGTACAACACATGCAAAACTTTGTAAGCGGTTACGTCAGTGACAATAGGGCCCATGAGGCAGCACGAAGGGCGGAGAGGATGACCAAGTAAGTTTGCGCCTTCAGCTTCCACGATTAATTTTAAATGGATACACTTTATGCACCGAGATTTTGAAATTTTAGGGTCTTGATTAGATACGAAATCTCTTCTTGCATTAGAGGAAATTTCTAGTCTTCAAGGTTTAGTAATAGTGGTAGCTATCTGGCTCTAGCATTAGATCCAATGCCTTTTAGCAGCTGGAACACAAAACTCATCGGACACCTGAATTATTCCTTTTAATTTCATAACTTATGTTCGATGATACAATGTCGAAATTCGTTGCTCTTATTTAATTTCTGAATGTACTTCAGTACATGACACCTTCTTGACGAGTTGGAAATCATTGTTGGGTTTTAGGATTCACAATAATAATCTGAGTTTCTTTTGATCGAGGCATTGAGCAACTATGTTTAATAGGCAGTATAAGCGATTGCATACACTGTGACTTATAAGTATGTGTTTCAATGATATTGCATTGAATGTTACATTTCAGCCTGCATAGCAATTGGCAGCGTGACTTATAAACATGCGCACGCTGTTAACTTTTTCTGCAAATGTCCTATGTACAAGCATGATCCACAGCGTGCCAAGACCGAAGAGTACTTACTTAGGCTACAGAACTAGACCGGTAGCATGCGTTCTGTTGAAATCAGTATGCGTAGAGTAGTACTAGTAATTAATTAGCTTATACCTAGGCTACAGTGCACTCATTCCGCATTTCCGTGTCCATTTTTCCTGTAAATCTCCTCTATAACAGAACTAACTTATTGAACCCAAACCAAAGAATGCATCCTTTTTCCAGGTTAAAATTAGTGCCACCAAACTCGTTCTGAAGCCTGAGTATTAAACTGTTACATGGCGGTTGTTAAAAAAAACTGTTACGTGCTTACTGAACTTAGAATCGTGTCGGACAATAATTAAACTGTTACGTGGCTATTGAACTTTCATTAAATCTTAGCCACAAATTGTAGATCCAGCGATTAAAATATTTTTGATGATGTGGATCAACGTGGTGTCTCTATTATAGACCCGTATATTGCTTTTAGTATATAATAGATCTCCTCTATAACAGAACTAACCTATTGAACCCAAACCAAAGAATGCATCCTTCCGCAACAAATCATGTCTGGAGTATACTTTGGAAAATGAAAGTACCGGGGAAAATCAAAATATTCTGCTGGAGGAGTTTGCATGGTCTTATACCAGTAAAATCTATACTTGCTAATCGCCATATTGGTACTAGTGGACAGTGTCCAATCTGCAGTCAGGGAGCAGAAGATGTCATGCACCTCTTATTCAAATGTAGCCGTGCAACTGAGATGTGGAGTGCCCTTGGTTTATCTTCATACTCCCTCCGTTCGGAAAAGGATGTCTTAGATATATCTAGATTTGGATTTATATGTACAATAAAACATGTCCACATACATCCAAATTTAGATATATGCAAGACATCTTTTTCCGAACGGAGAGAGTATATCAATGAAGCTTGTATTAATGACAGGGCAGGATCGGCAGTTCTGGAATTTATGCTAAGAGAACCTGATTTACCAATGCCAAATGTTCCGAGTATAGGTCTGAAAGAAGGTATAGCGATAACCTGCTGGTACTTGTGGTGGAACAGACGACAGCAAACTCACAATGATGAGGTCCCGTCCTTGCATAGAAGTGTTATGGCAATCCGAGCTATGTGTCTAAAGTCTAAACTATAAACGAGCGGAGACTACTCGAGTGGGATGGACTGATCGATCAGAAGAGAAGTGGAAGAGACCTACTGCTGGGTTTGTTAAGGTAAATGTGGATGCATCTTTTATCCTGGAGGAACATAGAGGATCCGCTGGTGCTATCATTAGAGACAGATATGGTTCTTTCTTGGCGGCATCATGTGAACCTATTCCACACGTACCTGATGCTCACATGGCAGAAATTATGGCGGTAAAAAATGGCCTTATATTAGCAAATTCATTGGGATACCATGCTGTTCAGATCGAGTCGGATGCTTCAGAAGTGGTGAAAGCTTGTTCAGGCCAAGATAGGATATGGACTGAAGGGATTGCAATTTATGCAGAATGCTTTGAAATTGCTGGGAAATTGCTGGGATGATTGGTCGTGTTGATTTTTTTCATTGCCCAAGGGAAGCCAACGAATCAGCTCATAATTTTGCTAGGTATGCTTATGATAATAATTTATCTTGTAGTTGGGTGGATGATCCTCCTGATTTCCTTGTAAGCAGTATTGTAAACGATGTAGCCATTATTTCAAATCAATAAAATTGCCAGGATGGCTTAAGAATGCATCCTTTTTCCAGGTTAAAATTACTTCCACCAAACTCGTTCTGAAGCCTGAGTATTAATGCGGAAAAAACGAGTTAAATTTATTACTGGCGCAGATGGTGAGGTTGGACACGCCGTCGGCGCAGTGGCACTCGAAGATATCGTTGGTGGTGTTGACCCGGCAAAGCCCGCCGCTGTCGGCGCACGGGGCGCAGCTTCCCGCCGTGTAGTTGAGAATAAACCCGCCCTTCATCAGCTGCCGGTAGTCTTTGCCGGAGGCCCCCTCGTACCCCAGCACAGGCATCATGGAGACCGTGCAGTTCCCCTCCACCGGCCACCAGGTGTCGTCGGACGTGTACTCGCCGGCGAGCCACGCGAACAAGTTGAACGTCGCGGACGCGTTGGACCCAAGACCGTCCGCGCAGTTCACGGGCGCCCAGATAGACGGCGGCGGCTGTGATCGGAGCGCGGTGCAGTTGAGGAAGAAGAGCTCCTGGTTGGTGGCGCTGATGCCGAAGGGCGCGAGGCCGAGGTGGGAGGACGCGTTCACGCCTAGCATTTCGGTGTCGCACGCGCCGTCACGGGAGAGGTTGACGTTGGCGACCCGGAAGGAGCTGTCGTTGTAGGAGATGTCGCCTAGCATCTGGTACATCCAGAAGGAGTTGTGGAGGTAGGCCGTGCCGTTTGCGTCGCAGGTGACCTGGAAGGCGTGGTAGCCGCACTCGGGCGGGTGCGTCCCGCCGAGCCAGAATGGGTACGCGATGCGCTGGCCCCCGCAGGCTGCCGGCTTGCATGCGTCCGACGACGACGAGGTGGTGATGTTTAGGGCGTCGGTGGCCAGAACGGTGGTTAGGAGGAGTGCAGCCGAGCAGAGCATGGCGGCGGCATGGACACGAAGCGGATTCATGGATGGATCAACCTTGCTGCAGACTGCAGTGGAAGGGAGGAGAGGGTATGCAGAGAGGAGGAAGCTAGGTGATGTGTGCGGCCGGGTACAAGAAGCTGGATCGCAAGTTTATGCCGAATGTGTTCACTGGACTCGTGCTGAAGTGGACGCCGAGCTAGCCATGCATGCACCTGAAGAGGGAGTGGGAGCTCGCCGGCCGGAGATGGTCGTCGTTCCGGTTTTGCGTCTGAACACATCACGGTCCTACTGCCCTAAAATTTTAAAAACACCGCCGGTCTC
Organism: Poa pratensis; assembly: GCA_947311845.1. NCBI lineage: Eukaryota > Viridiplantae > Streptophyta > Magnoliopsida > Poales > Poaceae > Poa > Poa pratensis. The sequence goes on along the minus strand of CAMZMU010000109.1, from coordinate 35,501,341 downwards.
TCATCATCCATTCCGAGTGAAGAAAAAAGAACCGTCCTTCTCCGGTCGTGGGACGCGGTAACATATTAATTACATACATACGCGTGGAATTTCTTACCACGTGGATCCTGATCCTGATCCTGAAAATCAGAATTTCTTACGTTTCGCATGCATGACTGCATGCATGACTGCATCCCGAGTGAAGCGTTGTTCCGGATGGTCGTTACTGATGACTGGCAAGTACGTGCCACGTATCTTTGGCAGCGTATCGTTTCCTGCCACGTATTCTGTCGGCCGACCTCCTTTTCTGGCCTTTCCTTGTCGCAGGTTGCTCTTTCCTTTTTATTCTTTTCTGTTGATTCCCCATTTTGTTTTGCCTCTTGCGTGGTCAAAGCGGTGCTCCATCTTTAGCCAGTCTTCCGTGATATTTTCTCTCCGCATTTTATTTCATGTTGTGATCGCTAGCGAGAGACTCGATAGGATGGGAACTACCGTTGCGTCCGCTCTTACACAAGTCAGTCGTTGTGGATGGCCGTCAACACAAGACACATGAACGATCCGTTCGTGGTTTCCTTTGTTGAAACGATATACGAACATTGGAGAATGCCAACACTTTGAACATGAGAATTCAAACATTGGAGATCAAATGGTACTAAACCAAGTTTAGCACTTCTACTCTTATCAGTACTAAGCAAGTTCAGGTAAACACTTTGAACATGAGAATCCATCTAAGCAAGTTCAGATGCTACTCAGCCAAGTGTAGCACTTCTACTCTTATCACTACTATCAAACATTGGAGATCAAATGGTTTTCATATGTGGATCTAATTAAGTGAGACATCAAAGTATGTTTTCGACAGTATTGATAACACAGCTACAAGGGTTAAAGCTAACTAACCTCTAGTGTCCTAAAGGCGGCGGAGTAGGGCCTCCTGTGTGGGACATGGGCGATGCGTTGGAGCCCGCGGCACAGGCATTCTACATGAAAGATTAAATGGTTAGCACTGGTTAGAAGGAAATGGTAAAAAGACACAAACACTTTGAACATGAGAACTTACGGTGTTCGGTGAATGAATCACCATCGCTTCTAACGCTGGCATCTCCGGAACGGTCATACAGTTGGCGCGGAACATACTCTGCATATTATTTTTGAGAAGTCAGGTTAGTAAATGAAACAAAGACTACCGCTAGTATATAATGCGCATGAAACTCACCGCTATCGCCGCCATCTGTGTCTGCATAGTCTCTTGCATCTGCCTCTGCGACTCCTCCAGGGCTCTGTTCCACGCTGCCATCGCCTCTATCTCCTGCCTCATCTGCTGGGTCTACTGCCTGTTCGCCTCCATCTCCTGATCCGGTGAAATGGTTTGTATTATTTAGAACGAAAACTTGCAAATACAAGAAGAGTGTCTATTTAAAGAAAGTAACCGCTCGTAGCTCACGTGCAGGCTCGTCGCGCCTCTAGATCTGGAGGCTGGAGCTCGTAGACCTAGCCCTGATGCTGGATAGGCTCTCGGTCTCTAGAGGGAAGGCGCTGGCTCCAAGAGAAGGCCTACCGTGCTTCTTCCCCTGACCCATCACCAGGACCAGCTCCGGGATGAGGTCCTCGGAGCTCGGGTCAACGTCCTCCCCCCGGGTCTTCTTGAACCCAGCATCGTACTTCTCCTTGCGCAGGACTGTGGGCTTGTTGTAGGAGGACGCCGGAGTTGCGGAATCATACGGCTTAGCCTTCTCGACGGATGCCAGCTTGGCCATGTGGAACGCCTGGTACGTGTTAGGCACTGGCACCTTATTGTGAGCCGCCTGCAATTAAAAGTGATATGGTTAAAAGAGGGTATCTTATTCCGCCTAGTTAAGCATGCATAAAGAATGTATGAAAAAGAAACGCTTACATATTTCTGGGCGTACCCAGCCACTGTCGTGCTTCCCTGATGTTGCGTCCATTTCACGGACGCCCGCTTTGCATGGACGGCCCTGTTCTTCTCCTGCCACGCGTCAGAGTCCCACATGCCCGCCAGCTGCCTCCAGCATTCCGTGTGGGAGGCGCACCAGGTTGACTTCGCCTACATAAACGTGTATGTCATTAGTATGCATGAAGAATAATTCAAGTGTTAGGCATGTACGTAAGGAATAATAAGAAGTAAATTTACCGAAATATACTGGGCGGCAGTGGGGAATTTGCCCATGGCCAAGCGCCTCGGGCAGGCCGACTTCTTGGCCGCCTCGATCCTGATCACGGCAGTGAGGCACGCCTCGTTGATCATATCCGTGACCGCCTTCACGCCCTTCCTCTCGAGGATCCGCCTGGCCGCGTCCTCCTGCCCCTCCTCGCATCTAAAGTATTCCTGCAATTAAACACGACGGATGCGGATGTTAGTTAATTTGATGAGATGTGCTTAACGAAATATACTCGGTGACTTACCCAGAACTCCTGGAGCACGGCCTCGTACTTGGTGCCATGGGTGGCGTCGGGCTTGAGCTTGTAGTCCGCCCACCGCAGAGCTGGCGTGTCCGCCACGGACCCAGGCCGTCTCACCAAGCCAGGGTAGTGGCGCTTCAACATGCCACCAAGTACGTGCGTCGGGCTCCGCCCTTCACCTACAATCTTCTTGAACCTATTTGCAAAACCGGGAAACAAAAATATTAATTAGAATGCGTTTAGAGATTTAAGATACAAAATATAAATAAATACTGAAAAGTATACAAATATTAATCTTACCCAATGCCCTCTGGTCTAAGCAAAGGCTGAAGGGCTACCGCGACTGGCTGGGGGAGTTGTACAGGACCTCGCAGGTACACCGCACTCTGCCCCCCCTCCCCGTCCTCCCCCTCCCTCTCCTGCTCCTCCACCTCCTCCTCCTCCCTCCGTGGCAGCTCCCTCCTACTCCTCCTCCTCGGAACTCCTCCTGTAGGAGCCCTACCCTCGGTCCCTCTCTCGGAACCAGCGACTCTCGACCCTCCGCCTCTTTCCTCCATTTCCGTCCTCTCGATCTCCTGGTACACGGCGCCGAGGTTCTTCTTCACGGGGGCTTTCCCTCTTCCCCCCTCCCTTCCCTCTCCTCGGCGGTGACGGAGGTCTTTCGCTGTTGGAGCTGCCTCCTACCATGAGTCAGTGCCCTGCAATGACAAACATTAAACCGATTAGTACGAATGCAAAGTAAATAAAATAAATAGAAAGCATGCAAAGCAAAGCAAAGCAAATAAAATAAATAGAAAGCATGCAAAGCAAATAAAATAAATAGAAAGCATGCAAAGCAAATAAACTAAGTAAAATAAATAGAAAGCATACATATACTGGTCAAAGTCGGGATCATCTGGATCGGGATAATCGTATTCTCATTTAGCATCAGCCAATGGAGCGTCAGTCTCATCATCACTATCATGCGTGTCATCAACACTTTCCTCCGACTCTTCTGCGGCGCCCGCGTTCTTTGCACTTAATCGGTCGAGAAATGCCAAGTCGTTAGTGTCCTCACCCTCTTCTTCGACGTCGTCACCGTCACCGTCTACGTCCATGCCCTGACCTCCCGTCAAGTCGATCACGAAATGGCCCGTGAGCCCACCTTCCTCTTGGAAGAATTCTCCCTCATATGTGTTTGTGTTTATGAGAGGGTTATAATCTTCGTCGACTGGCATAGCTAATTTACCATATGGCGACACCTTGTACACTACATCGTAATCTCGTAGATTCTTCGCTTTTTGGCACGGGTATGGGAGGTAATAAACTTGCGTCGCCTCCTGAGCCACGATATAGACATCAGGACATACCAATGGCTTTTCTCGATTAATTTCGACTAGCCCAACACCCGGTTCTCGTCTATAATGCTCTGGATCGAACCAATGGCACTTGAAAATAACGGTCTTAGGATGCTTTCCTCCTCCTCTATTCCACTTTAGTTCGTATATTTCTTCAAGTATTTCGTAGTATTCTTTTCCATTGCATACGGTTAACACTCCGCTATTCGTTGTTCTTCGACCAGGCCGAATCTCCTCGTGGCCACGGGTTCGGAAGCGATACCCATTGATGTCGTATATTTCGTACCTAAGGACCTTATAGTCAAAACCCAAGGCAACGGTTCTCAACTCGTCGGACATTGTCTGGTCTACGTCACCCTGTAGGTTCAAGCGAAAAGCATTAGCGGCACGTAAGACGGGATTGAGATGATAAACTAACAAGGAGGGGAAATAGAAAGTACTTTTGCTCGGAACCAATCAATGAAATTTGGTTGGCCGTTTCCAGCACCATCACGAAGAAACGCGTCCGTCTCACTTGGGGTTGGTTTGTTGGCACCGAGCCAATATTCATCTTCGAATTCGCTACAGGAATGAGGGAAATTGAAGTTAGACACAAACTTAATTGTGACGAGTTGCGATACAATTATCGTAGTGTCGTGGTGGGATCACGGCAGATGCCATGGGTATGGCTTAGTTGGGGCCGAATGGTCGTTGGGGGAATCCGGGGAGGGTTTATGCACTCAAGACGTGCACAAGCAAGAACATGCAAGAAACCACAAGAACATGAACAAGAAACCAAGAAAGCCAAGAACACAAAAGACACCACGATGTACCCAGGTTCGGGGCCTTCGTGAGGAAGTAAAACCCCTACTCCTGCCTTGCCTCTCTCAATATATCAGTGTGGTTCTCAGGTACAAGGTGCTCCTCGAGCTGTATGTTGCTACCAAAGTGAGAGAAACTACGAAGGGGGAAATGAGCTAGGGTTTTTGCCGTTTTTTCTCTGGAGGTAGAGATGCCGCATATATACACAGGCCGAAGTACATTTTTACCCCTGCCTACAACTGACAATGGCATGGCCAAAAGGTAGAAGACAAGCCTCTGCCTCCTGCCAGCTCAACGGCCGGACTGTCAGGCCAGCCAGGCCTAGCTTTCCTCTTCCGGTCATACTTCAGTAGCCTGCCGAGGTCTAGCCTGTAGACCTTTCCCGAAATAGCCGAGTCAGCTCCTAGGCCCCCGAGCTTCCGGGAAACCCGCGGACGGACCTCGCCGTCCTCTGCAGCTTCGGGCTACGAACTCTGCGGCGCCCGTGATCTCTCTGACATGCCTCGATCCTTGCTGCCAACCTCGGATAACACTCCTGATCATATACCTCGGTAGAGAATATCTTATTCCTGTGGTAGCTAGCTGACTGCCCCGAGGTTGATACCTCGGAAAGTATACCTCGGACGTACACCTTACGTCGGATGACGCCTCCTGCGTCCTTGCTCAATCGTTCCCTCGGACAGCTTACTGCCTTAACCTTACATGTCTTTACCTCATCATTACCCTACCCGGGGGTAACCCCCCGACACGTAGAGAGCACTTACTATTGATACATCCACGCTTCTTTTATGTTTATCAAGACATTCAACATTATATTGGCCCACTCTTCTGGATTCAATTAATGCACCTTGTGGCCGCCTGAAGTTCCCAGTTGCCCTTTGAAGAGGCTAAGCTCGGATTGATGTTCGAGGTCGCCAGTATTGTAACGAGAGACTGGATTATGCATGGTGGGAACATCCGGCGGATAATACGTTGTGATGACGTTCTCCACCTCCTCGATGACAAATGCCTCGGCTATGAATGCTTCAATCCTGCATTTGTTTCTAGATTTGAGCCGCAGGTTCTTTGGTTGTCTCTCCATTCCGTACATCCAACGATTATGCACGGGACCTCCCATTCGTGCCTCAGTCGGGAGGTGTACAATCATGTGTTCCATAGGAACAAAGAAGCCAGGCGGAAATATCTTCTCTAACTTGTAGAGCAACTCCGGAGCCATTTCTTCCATTTCTTCAATCACGGTAGGAGATACCTCCTTAGCACAAAGAACGCGAAAGATACCTAAGAATATTGACGGGGACAGTCGTCTGCCTCTTCTGACCATCACCTGAGTCAAACTCAACATACCTAGAGGATTTGCAGTTGGGACAGTAGGCGGCGTCCTCGTGTTCTTTCCTAAATAGGACGCATCCCAACGGACATGCATGGATATGCTCATATGGCATGTTAAGTGCACGGAGGATTTTCTTTGCCGCGTAAAAGCTTGAAGGCAGAACGTGACCTTCAGGGAGCCAGCGACCAACAACTGTCATAATCAAATCAAACGCGTCTGTGCCCAAGTTATGCTGCGCCTTGAGAGCCATCATGTCACCGATGGCCTTCAGCTGTCTGTATTTCGTGTGCGCATGAAGAGGTGCACCTGACGCCTCCAACATATCATAGAAGGCCTTCGCGGCATCCTCTGGCTCCTCTTCCACTTGTGCTTCATGGAAGTAATTTACCATGTCTGCTAACCCAGTGTCATAGTCGTCGTCGGGATATCCCGCCGCCTCCTCTATGGCATGGTCGGCCTCACCATGGTAGATCCACACGTAATAGCTAGGCACAAACCCATTCTTAATGAGGTCTACTCCCATCTTTTCCCTATCGCATTGTCTCTGGTTCTTACATTTACCGCACGGACACCAAGCGGAAGTTCTGCCCTCAGCAAACGCTTGATTCAAGAATTCGCCCATCTTAGCAAACCATTCTGGGGTAATCACAAGAACACTTTGGCGACCAGTGTACATCCACTCATGGTCAACACGATTGTAGCGCCCCGACCTCGGAACTATACAGAGATGCTATGTGTCACCGGTCATGCTACACAATCGAAGGTTACTGGGGTTACCACTCCCAGGCCGAATACCTTCGACAGGCGTGCTCACGTATACGCCACCAGTAGCTATTATCAGCGGCGCATAACCAGTGGTGTGTCCAAAACACGCCACTAATGGCCAAAATTGACACGTCACCGCTAGGCTATTTCCTCTAGTGGGTGCCACGCTACTTCGGAAGCTAATTAATTTTTTGTAGCAGAACTAACTCGTATATGCAAGAGAATCAGCACCTTGCAACTTCACCATCAGTCCATCGCTACTCCTATGATTCTATCTATGCCAGGCAATGTTGGGGATATCGCTTATCAGGAACTTATCGGTCGGCCCAAGATAAGGGGTAAATCGGCAGGTTTATCGGCATATCGGCCGATTTATCGGCATATCGACGTATTTATCGGCCGATTTATCTTATCGGTTAGACACCGAGAAGCGATAAATCGGCCGATTTATCGGAATATCGGAAGACATCTTAAACAGTGATGCCAGGTGCTAACACCAATTTCCTTGGATGGGCAGTGTTTGGCGCGATTGTGTGGACGATTTGGCTTACGCGAAATGATTTTGTTTTTAATAACAATCTCTGCAGCTCTCCTGCGACTAACATCTACAAAGCCATTTCTCTCTTATTGCAGTGGACGCCACTGGTGCCGGCTAAGCGCAAGCAAGCACTACAGGAATGGCGCGCTACGCCGACGGTCAGCAGCGGCCGTCGGCGTAGACCCCGAACAGGCCAGCCCACAGGCAGCCGTCGGCGTAGATCTCTTTTGAGCTATGCCGACGGCATTGCCCTCGGCATAGTTCTCTATTGATCTATGCCGACGGCATTGCCGTAGGCATAGCTCGCACAGAAAAACTATTTTGACCTACTCACCGTTTTGAGCATAACTTTTGCATTCGAACTCGGATTTTGATGTTCTTTAGCTCGTTTCGAAGAGGAGAAGGAGATCTACATCATCATACACATTGTTCAAGCTATATTATTCAAAAAATTCCATGAGCAAGGACGGAACCAACAATAAATTAAGGGTGAAGACCATCGATGAAAGGTATAAACATTCTGCGTCTTCTCCCCACTTACATTGATTTGTGAGCCACACTATCTTTACGACCTAAAACACCTATTTAGACTAGTTCATCCTATGATTGATTTGGATTTTCACATTTGATATCTTGTAAAATTCCGAGCAAAAGTTTAGGGTTTCGCCGGAAAAAGACCGCTGCAGCGCCGGAATCTCTCAAAAACTTGCATGTGGCCCTATATTATGTGTAAAAGTGTGACCCTCTTCACAGACATGCGGTAGCACTTAGGCAAGTGCTAGACTCGTAGGTTCCGTCAGAAACCCTAGTTTCGACACCTAACTTGCCTTGGGGTGACCCTCTACCACACACCCAAGACCCCAAACCCAGGGCTATGTTGGTTTGCAATGCCATGGTGCCCAACTGTGCCAAATCTTGGCCCATTCCAACATGGTTTGATCATTTGGTGCCCAAGTTTGGCATGTTTCCCCTCATTTTTGATTCCGATTTAGACATATTTGGATTCCTCTCATTTTTGGATTCCTCTCACTTAGTAAAGTACTATACATGATGAAAAAGATGATATGGATGTCATATTTGGATTCCTCTCATTTTTCTGATCGATTTAGACATATTATTTGTCGAATTCTGATTTACAGATTTGTAGATATGAATTATTCAATATTAAATGGAAAAAGGAAAAAAATCATTTTATTGTTATTTGAATTCAATATTATTATTATTTATTTATTTTTGTTTACTTAAATAATTGTTTGGATTCAAAAAATAAAGGCATGTGACATCATGGTCCAAAGGGTTTTTTTTTGCGAAACACAGTACAACGCAGGAGCTCACATACACGCGTACACACTCACCCCTATGAACGCACGCACGCACACCCTACCACTATGAGCACCTCTGGGAGACTGAGCCGGCGGGTTGAGTCTTGAGATTGACGAAATCACCACATGTGCCTCGCTGTCGACGGGAACGTCGCCTCCCACTGAAGAATGTTCCACCTTAATTGAGAAACACCAGTGTCAAACCTGGGGTTTGAACTCTAGTGGGCTGAGGGAACAACTACCCTCTTAACCATCCTACTACAAGCAGGTTCTCATCATGGTCCAAGGGTTAATAGGATTGATATGATACTATTGTCAACAAAGTATGAGTTGGTTCTAGGAAGCTCATAAGTAAGGAACTAAGAAGTTAAGCGTGCTAGGGCCGGAGTAGTCTGAGGATGGGTGACCGATCGGGAATTGTCACTAGAAGTGAGTGATTTAAATTGAAATTAAGCATGCTTAGAGCTAAAGATAAATATGTCTCCAGTGCGATTAACCGGTTAAACAATTTAAATATTTTGAAATTTTTGAGAATTTTTTTTTGGCCTAGGCCTAGGCCAACGGCTTTCCCTACGCCGACGGCATCGGAGGCTGTGCCGACGCCGTGTTACGCCGACAGGGCTACAGCCTATGCCGACGGCAATCTAGGCTACGCCGACGGCCTCGCCCGCCATTCCTGTAGTGAGGACTGGATTCTCATGCTGGAGCGGTTGAAGACATCGACAAAAAATTTGCATTTCATCCTTAGTCCTCGTAGGGGTGTTGGTTAGTCCCAGTTAGGTGGTGGCTGCGGGAGCAGTTTGCTTGTAATGCTTTTAAAAATCAGCTGTAATAAACTGCGTCCCTGGAGTTTGTAGTTTGCGCTTAACACTTTTCCTATCTTTTCCTGGGATATACGTTGTTACACTGGCTTACCCCAGTTCTATTCTGTTTTGTCTGTGATCCTTGCTTTCAATAAAAAGCAGGGCCCTTTGGGCCTGTTCTCAAAAAAAAAAAAAAGATTATATCTATGCGAGTCCGGTTCCTGGAGGAAAGAGGCGGTGTTGTTTGCTTGGGTGGTCGCGAAAAGCAGGTTCAGAGGAGGACCAATAGGGGTGTAAACGGATCGGATCGGATCGGATTTTACCTCTACCATATTTTTTTCTTGGATTCGGATCGGATCGGATCGGATAATGAACGGTTGCGGATTCGGGGGCGGATAGATATAATCACGGATTCGGAACAGAAACGGAGCGGATTCGGGGCGGAAAGAAAATTAGTCGGATCGGTATGCGCAATGTATAGCATCAAGCCACATAACCAAAAATAATAGCTCAACAACATAATAATCTAACAAAGTTATACTCCATAGTATGTAGAATGACCATGCAAGGGAGTCGTTGTTCAACAAATGAGCTCCACAACTCACTAAATACAAATTGTGCTTATTAGTTTAGACATTTCGGTAGAAAATCGGATTATTCGGATTATAACCATCGGATAATCCTAACTAATATTCGGATAATCCATATTCGGATGCTATTTTTCATACCATATCCTATACCGTATCCGGGTGTTCAGTTCGGAATCGGATATCCTTATCCGGCAAATTCTTCGGAACCGGATATGGATTCTTTAAAACGGATTCGACGCCGGATTCGGTGCGGAAATTATCCTAGCCGTTTACACCCCTAAGGACCAAGTAACAAGTAAGTACACGCTTTCAGCTTCCACAATTATTTTGGCCACTAGGAATTTACACATATGCAACAAGGTTTAGATGTGTACACTTTGTGCATCGAGAATCTGAAATTTCTAGGGTCTTAATTACAGCCTAAATCACCTCCGGTGTTAGAGGAAATTTCTAGTCTTCAAGGTCTTGGTTGGTAATAATGGTAGTTGTCTGCCTGTGCCCCTCGCATTAGATACAATGCCTTTTAGCAGCTGTAAAGGAACTTGGAACACAAAAGTCACACCCGAATTATTCCCTTTTTTGTACGTAACTTATGGAAGCTTGGATGCGGGTTTTCTTGGAACATGTTCTGTGATACAATGTCGAATTTCGATGTTCTTCTTATATTCTGAATGTACTGTAGTACATGCCACCTTCTCAAAGAGTTGGAGATCATTGTATGATTTTTTGATTCACAAGGGCTTATCAGCTCAAAGAGTTGGAGGTTGTTGTAGGTTTTTTTTAATCCACAAGGCTTATGTCCTCCGATCTGGTAGAACTTTCACTTTGTACATCCATATTGTGAGGAGAACTTTCACTGGAATGAGAGATAAGCGCGTAGGTCAAGTTATTGCAAAATTAAAAAAATTCATAGCAAAATAAAGGGACAGAAACTATGGGAGAAATATCTTACAGTAGTTCACAGAAGTTCTGCTTCGGCGGCATATCCAGATCATCTAAGCTTCTCTCAAACATTTCTAGAACTTTTGTTATAGTGGGGCGATACAAAGGTATTACTTGTATGCACCACAAGCCAATTAAGATCATCTTTCTTGCGATCTCCTCAATTTCGCTTGTGACTTCACATGCTTGTAGTCCATCATCTTGCCCGAAGTGGTCGTAAATCCATTCCGGAAAATACTTCTCGCTGGACTTTTCAACAATTGTTTTTACATTTCTCCTGCCTCCAACCATCTCCAGCATCATCATTCCATAACTATACACATCTGACTTTGTTGAAACCACTCCAAATGTTCGAAAGTGAATTTCCGGAGCAATGAATCCAATTGTTCCTCTAGTACCAGTCATTGAAAGTTTGCTCTCCTTTGTAAGACACAATTTAGCTAGACCAAAATCAGCAATCTTTGGGCTAAAATCCTTGTCTAGAAGGATATTTTGAGGCTTGATATCAAAATGAACAATCCGTGTATTACAGCTATGGTGCAAGTATTCTAGGCCATGTGCAATCCCGGTTGCTATCGCATAGAGCCTCTCCCATCCTAAAGTTTCTTTTGGGTTCTTTGAGTAAATGTACTTATCCAAGGAACCGTTGGACATGTACTCATATATAAGCGCTCGTTTTGATCCCTCCAAACAAAATCCATGCAATCTAACAACATTAACATGAGAGGTCCTGCCGATGCTCATAACCTCATTCACAAACTCGTCCCCATTTCCTTTGCAGTCGTGCAAGAATTTCACAGCAACTAGATGACCATCATGCAGTCTTCCTTTGAAAACCACACCATAACCACCTTTTCCAAGCTGATCACTGCGAGAAGACGTTATCTTCATTACCTCTGAGTACATGTATCTTTTTGGAGCTAGGGATCCATAAGATACTATTATGGCTTTGTAATTCTTTTCAGTATTGCTGCTAGTCTTCTTGCAAAGGAGAAACCATAGTCTTTTGCCCTTTCTATGCCATATCAGGAAATAAATACATGGAAAGAGCAAGGTTGCAGCTGCTGATGTCAAACCTGAGATGGAAGTACATGTTATTTCATTTTGTAAATCAGAAGTTATAATACAGTCATTATGATTCCCAAGATCATCAATAGTTTAACTTCCTGTTTCTTAAAGAGTACATGGTGGCAAGCTAGAGACCATAAAGTGATCAGTCCTGTATTATGCACAAATGAGAGTTTCTTGTTTCAGTTTTAAATTTTAGAATCAATTTTCATTCATTACTGACAAGATAAATTTTGAAGTTAGTATTTCATCATAGGAAATCACACTTATATTTAAATTATTACATACGAAAACATGGAGATACTATTGGCATGATCTTCTTGAAGTTCCTTTTGCTACCTGGAATATAACATATCCTTTATTAGTAAAAAAACAATGTCGTCAAATAGTACTACGTTGGTTGTTTTTCCAAAAGAAAGAAACAGGCATCGTATATGAATCTTCAATATTCTTCCATGAAATCTAAAAAACACATTGCAAGATAATGAATAATAATGGAACATGGACTACATATCTGACTTTCTTTTGATTGAGGCATTGAACAACTATGTTGCTCAAATGGATGTTCGAACAAAAAAAAATCAGTTATAGGACTGTGTAGATTTAATAGGCAGTATAAGCGCTTGCATACACTGTGACTTATAAGTATGTGTTTCAATGACATTGCATTTTATGGTACATTTGAGCCTGCATAGCGTAGGTACAGAGCATGCTCTGTTAATGTTTGGAAGGAACCTGCGTGCTCTGTTATTTTTTGGAAGGAACATGCGTGCTCTGTTAATTTTTTCTTCAAATCTGTATAAGCGTAGGTACAGAGCTACACCGGTAGCATGCGTTCTGTTGAAGTCGAACTAGTCAGCACATTTCAGGTACACGCATACTTAGTCTACAGAACTAAATCGGTGCATGCTGCTACCAAAGTCATTTCTGAAGCCTGAGTATTACAAACAATACTAGCAAATTTAAAATGCGGTAAAAACGAGTGAAATTAATTACTGGTGCTGACGATGAGGTTGGACAAGCCGTAGGCGCAGTGGCACTCGAAGATATATAGTCGCCCGCCTTGTAGTTGAGAAAAGCCCGCCCTTCATCAGCCGCCGGTAGTCCTTGCCGGAGGCCCCGGGTACCCCAGCACGGGTATCATGCACACCGTGCAGTTCCCCTCCAACGGCCTCCAGGCGTCGTCGGGCCTGTGCGCACAACGTCGCGTATGGGTTGGGCCCACCATCGGCGCAGCTCACGGGCGCCAAGGCAGGCATCGGTCGGAGTGTTTCGGTGCAGTTGTAGAAGCAGAGCTCCTTGTTGGCGGCGCTGATGCCCAAGGGCGCGATGCCGAGGTCGGAGGACACTTTCACGCGGAGTCGCTCTATGTCGCGCCGTCGTCCGAGAGCTCGACGTTCGCAACCGTGAGGGAGATGGCGTCGTAGGAGATGTGGAGGATCTGGTACATCCGGAAGGAGTTCTGGAGGGAGGCGTGCCGTTGCTGTCGCAGCTGACCTGGAAGGCGTGGTAGCCGCACTCCGGGTGCTTGCCGCCCAGCTAGAACGGGCTCGCAGGACGGATCTTGGGCGCTAGTGGTGGTGCTAGATAGGAGGGTTTTTTATTTGAAATGAGAACATAGCCCCGGCCTCTACATCGTGATGATGCAGACAACCTTTTATATTAAAAAGAAAGTATCAAAGTAACAAAGTTAAAATTGGGGGAGAGTTTCACTTTCCCAGCCTCTGCACCAACTAGGGATGCACACAGCGTTTTAAGCATGAGTATCAGGATTTTTATCTTGGTTACTGACCAAGCCTGGTCCTCGAGATAAATTGCATGAGTATCAGGAAGGGCTGATCCTCAAGTATAAATAGGAACCGCGTCTGTGAGGACTTGAACTTGGATGTTGGGTTTGTACATCCACTCTCACAACCAGTTGAGCTAGAGCTAGATAGGAGGGTAAGCAGAAGAAGCATGGCTGAGATGCACAACATGGTAGCTGCGGGGACATGAAACATATCCATCTCCTTGCAACGCAGTAGCAGAGTTTTTCCGCAGAATCTGCGATCCTAACCATTGCTGCACGCCTGCACCCACCCACGGTCAAAGTATCATATGTCGTTCAGAAAGTTGACAAGTCTGTATATTTTTGTGTCGAGTGCACAGGTTGGAAGGTCCGTGTTATTTCCCACTAGCATTGGCCGATGGTAGAAGTTGTGGCATCTATCACTTTCTTTTGAGGAACCCATATCTCACTAGTCATTTAAAATGGTTCGGACCTGTCTTTTTTTTTGCGGGTATGTTCGGACCTGTCTTTAACTATACTCCAGCTTGTTTCAGTTTTATAAGTATGTGAAATTGGGAACCCGACGTCGACAGCACACAGCAGGCGATTTCGATCATCTAAGTGGGTAATATTGTTTCATTGATTCGTCCAATCCTAGGCACGGATCGAATGCCTGGAACCTAGGGATGTTGACGGACGTCTGCTCCGATCAAATTTCTGTCCGCCACGTTCCGTACCTACTGATCATTTGTACTACTAATCATCGGGCTGAGATGAATTAACACACGATTTGCCATCTGACGGACTGTCCGCCCCGTCCGTTGGACGGTCCGCCGACATCCCTACTGGAACCCGAGCTGCGCGCATCGGGACAAACGGGCAGGAGACGGTCAGGTTGCCGCATCGCTCGGGTTAGCAGCCTTCTTCTTACTTGCATTCCTGGTTTGATATGTGAGTAAGACACACACAAATACATAAACAAACTGGCAGGGGGCATCGGAGAAGAGGTAGGAGATCTAGTGATGAATTGCATGGTCTGGAGGAATTGACTGGTTGAGCAATGATTTTCTCGAAGTATGGTTCAGCAGAACCCAAGGGACAAGGCTCGAAAACTGTGGTACGAGCGATGCGATGTGACTGCCGACAGTGGACTAAAGATTGAACGTGTGTGCTCCACAAACGACAGTGCCATGGTACGTCCCTGTCCTATATATCCCTCTCAGCAATTTAGTATTTTGAATCAGTATTTCGAGTTTCTTTACATGATAAATTGTTAAAGCATTGCAAACCATGGGTACGGTAATTAGTCATAGTTGAGCTATTAGTAGTCCAGCATGTCGGATCTCGCACGAAATCGATGAACAAGAAGAGATAAACAAACCCTAATTCAAGTTCAGGGAGAGAGAGATTTGGCGTAGCAATATTGGCTGCTTTTCGGGGTCCTTTACATTGCATTATATAGTAGGATACAATCACGTCCAACTCGACTTCACAGGCCCAACACGACGCGACCCAGTACGATGCTGGTTTACAAACCTTGCCTAATACGTAATAAGGAAACGACTCGAACTAATACTTTCCTAAACAGCATATTCCAAACCAACCTAAGCTTAGTATTCTTAACACACACCCCTAAGCTTACGGTGGTTACTTCACAACTCGCAGACCGATCCTCTTCCTCATCTCCAAGAATTTGACTCTTCCCAATGGCTTCATCAATATGTCCGCAAGCTGATCTTCAGTGCTCACATATTCAACATCGACATTCCCCTCTTCGATGCACTCCCTGATGTAATGATACCTCGTATCAATGGGTTTTCTTCGATCATGATACACTGGGTTTTTGCACAAATAAATCACCGACTTGTTGTCTATGTTCAACACCACTTTGCCTGGATCACGGTTGAGAAGATCGCCGAGGAGGCGCTCCAACCAGACCCCTTGACATGCTGCTGTTGCTGCTGCAATATACTCCGCTTCGCATGACGAGAGTGCAACTGCCTTCTGCTTCCGTGACAGCCAAGACACCATGCTAGTGCCGAGAAAGAATGCCACGCCGGTGGTGCTTTTGCGATCATCAACATCGCCGGCCATATCACTGTCACTATACCTTGTCAAACGAAGTTCCCCTTGCTCCTTCTTCTTCTCATAGCAGCAGCCGAGACCCATAGTCCCTTTGACATACCGCAAAATATGCTTCACGGCAGCCACGTGTTCGGTCGTGGGTGCTTCCATGTACCTGCTCACAATCCCAACCGAATAAGCAAGATCCAGTCTTATGTTGACAAGGTACCTTAGGCTTCCTACAATACTCCTGTACATGGTTTGATCAACCGGTGGTGATGCACTATGCTTACTCAACTTGAGCCTAGCTTCCATCGGTGCTTGAGTTGGATTGCAATCATCCATCCCATGTTACTCGAGAATTTTCCTTGCATATGCTTCCTGGCAAAGTGTAGTATAACCTGTCATTTGATGTACTTCGATGCCGAGGTAATAACTCAACAATCCAAGGACGCTCATCTTGAACAAATCCTTCATCTGAGACTTGAACTTCTCAATCTCAAGTACTTCAGCTCGTGTGATCACCAGATCATCCACGTACACCACTACTAACAAACTGGATTTATCTTTACCATGCTTGTACATTGCATGCTCCAGAGGGCTCCTCTCAAAACCGAGTGATAACAATGTGTCATCGAGCTTAGCATACCATGCTCTCGGTGCTTGACGTAGTCCATACAACGCCTTCCGCGGCTTCAAGACCTTGTGCTCATCACCTTTTTCAATGAAACCTGGTGGTTGACTCACGTACACCTCTTCTTGCAAATCTCCATTGAGAAAAGCTGACTTGACGTCCATGTTTTTTCATTGCCATCCCTCATAAGCTGCTAATGCAATCAACAGCCTTACAGATTCCATCCTCGCAACAGGTGCAAAAACCTCGTCGAAGTCTATCCCCTGCTGCTGCACATAGCCCTTAGCTACTGGACGTGCCTTGTGCTTCACTACTGCGCCATTGGAGTCTTTCTTTACTTTGAAGACCCACTTGAGTCCTATAGCACGATGTCCATCCGGAAGGTTGACAAGTGACCACGTGTTGTTCTCCTGTATTGAACTCATCTCCTCTTGCATTGCTCGCTGCTAGCTCTATTCGCCTTTAGCTTCGTCGAAGTTTGCCGGCTCCTCCATGCTGAGCAAGCACCTGCGACCACGAGCTTCCCTCTTCTCCGCATCCTCTATCTTGCGGCGCACCGGTGTGGGGTACAGTTCCAGCACCGATCTCAGCTTCTTCGGCGTTGGTGGTCGCTGCCGAAGATCGTCGTTCCCGGGTTCGTCGTTCCCGGGTCCCTTCCTGGATCCCTTCTTGGGTTCCGCGTTCCTGGGTCCTGCGTTCACGGGTCCCTTCCCGGGTACCTTCTCGGGTTTTGCGTTCCTGGGTCCCTTCCCGAGTCTTGTTGTGGCAGTGTTTTCCGCAGGTTTCTCTGCCGCGGGTTCCGGCGTGCCGCCGTGAACTATGGATGTGCTCGGAGGTTCTTTAGCAACGTCGTGATGGTGGTGATGACCACCGTCGTGACCTGCATCATGATCATACACAACGTGAAACATATCATCAGGTCTTGATACCTCCGGCTCGTTTGATCCACACCATGCCCAAGCCTTCTCCTCCTCGAAGATTACATCTCGAGTCACTTGGACTTTGTTCGTTGCTGGGTTGTACACCCTATAAGCCTTCGAGCCAGTCTCATAGCCAATCATCAACATCGGTGTGCTCCGGTCAGCGAGTTTGCTCACATGACCAGCCACCGGCTTCACGTGTGCGACACAACCAAAGGTGCGAAGATGATCCACCATAGGTTTGCGTCCACACCATGCCTCGTACGGAGTCATGCCAACGACACTCTTCGTCGGTGCTCGATTCAGCAAGTATACGGCCGTCGTCACCGCTTCTCCCCAAAATCTCCCCGGTAGGCCTTTGCTCTTCATCATGCTTCGAGCCATGGCTACCACTGTTTGGTTCCTCTTCTCTACCACTCCGTTCTGTTGTGGAGAGTATGGCGCGGTAAGATAACGCTTGATCCTGTGCAACTCACAGAACGTGATGAATTCTTTTGATGTGAACTCACCCCCCTGTCTGTACGAAAGGCTTTCAGCTTGGCTTCTGCTTCGACCTCTGTTGCGGTCTTTTTCAACTTGAAAGCTTGCAACGCTTCATCCTTGCTCTTCAACAGCACAATCCACATGTACCGACTGAAATCATCAACTACGAGCAAGAAATACTTGTTACCACTTGGGGTTGCCGGTGTAATTGGGCCACACAAGTCACCATGGACAAGTTCGAGCACTTTGCTTGCCCTATACACCGCTTCACGTGTGAACGGAGCTCGTCGTTGCTTCCCAACTAGGCATCCATCACAGAACTGCTCGACATGCTCAATGCTAGGCATCCCTGGAACCATACCCTGCTGTCCGAGTTGCCGCAACGATTGGAAATTGAGGTGTCCATATCGTGCGTGCCACTTCCATGCCGTGTCCTCAAACCACGACAATAAACACACCGGATCAGTTCTGTCAAGGTTCAAGATATAGAGATGGTTCTGTTGTCTTTTCACCTTCAACAAAAGCATCCTCTGTCGATCATAGCCCCATAAGTAGCCGTCCTCCAAAACAATCTTGCAGCCACGTTCCTCCAGTTGACCGAAACTAATGATGTTGCTCTTCAACTTCGGGATGTAGTACACATTTGTCAGCGCCTTGTGCTCGCCGCTGCGAGTCTCAAATAGGACAGTGCCTCGTCCCTCAATGCTGACCGTTGAACCATCTCCGAATTTCACCGTTCCGCCTACAGCGAAATTCAATTCGACGAACTGTGACGAATCGGCGGTCATATGACTACTAGCGCCCGTGTCTAGGTACCACACGCTGGTTGCTGTTTTGGGTCGTAACTTGTCGTGGAGGAACACCTTCTTCTCGAGTAACTCCACATGCTTTGTGGCTTCTTCCTGAGAATTTACTGGCTTCTCCTCCATCAGCTGACAAACCTCCATCATGAGAAGATGAGCGCCATCATCACCTCCCTTTGCAGCCACTAGGGTTGTCTCCTTGACAGGCTTACGGCACTCAAATTTAAAGTGCCTGAGCAAGTTACAGTTGTGGCAGCGCACCTAGTGCTTGTCGAATTTCTTCTTCGGCTTCTGTTTCTGCTTCTGATCGCCACCTCCGGTGTTACCCGCCGGGCGATTCTCGGCCTTCTTGCCACCACTGCTGAACGCACCATGATTCTTGTACTCCGCCGCGACCATTGCTTGTAGCTGGCTGCGCGTGAGCATAAGAACCTCGTCTTGCTTCCCGTCTCCTGAGGTTAGCTTCATCCTCTCATCGAGAGCCTTGTACCTCCCGACTAGATCATCTATCGTGAGGTTTTTCAGATCGACTCACTGCTCGATCGCCGATACTATGGGTAAGTACCGCGCAGTCGCTGCTCGGAGGAAGCGCCGCACGACCAAGATCTCCTCGAGCTTCTCACCGAGCGTCCGAATTCCATTAACCAGGGGCACCACCCTGGCTACGAACTGCTCCACAGATTCATCGTCTCCCATCTGCAAATTTTCGTAGGTCTTCATCATGGTTTGTAGCGAGGCTTCACGAACCCTCTCGTGCCCTAGCTGCAACGTCTTGATGGTCTCCCAAACGTCCTTCGCAGTTTCCTTGGAGATGAGATGCTGCATCAAATCCACCGGCATAGCCGAATAGATGGCCGTAGCCGCCTGGCGATCTCGCTGGCGCTGCGCCCCACTGAAAGGATACAGATGTCGCCTAGAGGGGGGTGAATAGGCGATTTAAAAACTTTTCCGGTTTAGGCTTGATAATTGCGGAATAAAACTTGGTGTTTAAATTAACAAGCCAACAACCTAAATATACTAGGTTCACCTATGTGCACCAACAACTTATGCTAAGCAAGACAAGCAACAAGGTGATAGCAAGATGTAAAACTTCAAGCACGAAGGCTATCACCAAGTAAAGTGCATAAGTAAAGAGCTCGGGTATAGAAATAACCGAGGCACGCGGAGATGACGATGTATTCCCGAGTTCCTCCTTTTTAGAGGAGTACGTCTCGTTGGAGGGGTGTGAGTTTCAAACTCAAGACGCCACAAATGGCCTCACCCTATTCTCCGATGAACCTTGCCCAAAAGCTCGGTTCACCTTCCACTATTGATTTTTTTTTGGGCGGAAATCGAGTCCCTTACAACAATCTTGAGCCACAACCCACAAAAGGATTGGGAGCTCCCAAGTGGCCACAAAAGGCCTCAACCGCCACAAAAGGCGTCTAGGGTCCAACGACCCAAGAGTAACAAGCTCACGCACTTTCACTTCCATGAATCCTCGTGGAGAGCACAAACCGATGCACAAAAGCAATGGCAAGAACACAAGAAGAGCTCAAGTCCTTCACTCTCGAATCCCACCAAAAGCAACTAATGCTTATGGGGGGAGAAGAGAGGAAGAACAAAGAAGAGAACCACACAAGAACTCCAAGATCTAGATCCACTAGGTTCCCCTCACTTAGAGGAGAGATGGATTGGTGGAAATATAGATCTAGATCTACTCTCTCAAATCGCTCAAAGATATGCAAGAATCATGGGAGGAATTGGGAGAGGGGCAAGCTTTCCAAGGTCAACAATGGAGGTGAGAGAGGGGGAATTTCGTGCTTGGAAGAGCTTACCCTTTGGGGAAGAAGGGGGGCCTTTTATAGGTCCCCAGAAAAAGAGCCGTTGCAGGAAACTTACACCGGAGACTCCGGTCCAGGAGGGCCGGAGACTCCAGCCTGGGCGGAGACTCCGGACCCCGAAGGGGCTGAAACTCCGGCCCCAACCGGAGACTCCGGGGTCACTCTGGACCAACTCCGGGCCCAAGACAGAGAGCGCCGTCTTGTTGCGCGCTTCACACCAAAACCTGATGGGCCGGAGACTCTGGCCCCTGAGCACCCCTGGGGCCGGAGACTCCGTCCTAGCCAGACAGAAAACTTGAAATGCAATAACTTTCTCGTTCTAAGTCCAAATCAGGTGAAACCAATTTTGTTAGAAAGGTAATTTTGTTAGAAATATTTAGATCCATAAATAGAGTAAAGTTACCAACCATGGGAAGGTGTGGAACTTTCCTCACGGATAAACCGATAATATTTCCAACACAAAAACACAACAAGTTTTCCATCCGGACTCCGATTTCGATGATCTTGGGTCTGTTGGAATCGCAATGAAGAGCTTTACAAGATCATGCATAGAAACATCATAGTCCATCATATGAGGAGGAGATCATAAGGAGAGAGTTTGACCTCTCTAAGAAAAGATGCACCGGTAAACCTCCAACATCAAAAACGCAACAAGATATTCATGAAATCCGTTTTTGATAAACTAGAGTTTGGTATGGAGATGAACAAAAGCTCTAAATCCTCACATGGATAAAAGCTAAATAAGAACCAAGAAAGATGATAATGCCAAGTACGCAAAGCCTTGAGCTCTCCACAAAGATGCGATCAAGTTACTCACTTGAGAGCCCCTCTTGATAGTACGCCGTCTATCCTATAACCTGGTCTCCCACTAACAACATGAGACCGGTAAAATAGAAACCCTATCAAGATCATACCTTTGCCTTGCGCATTCCACTTGATATAGATAATGACGATCTTGATCTCTTCAAGTGGACCACCTTTCTTGATTGCGCTTTGATAGCACATGCTTGATCAAGACTTCTCCAAATACTCCCCCATACACCATTATGGGAGAGCCTCGCTTAGCTCCGTCTTCACTTGACCATTATCTCCAAATGGGTGACAAGCTTCAAGCATAGGATTTCTTCGAGATGCTTCTCTTGAACTTGCACTTCAACTTCTTCTTTCAATCTTGATACCAACACATGGTGTTCAAGCATTGCCAATGGACAAGCCCTACAAGGATAGCTCAAAGCAACTATTAGTCCATAGAGATTGTCATTAATTACCAAAACCACACATGAGGGTCATGCACTTTCACCCACCCTTCTTGAACTCGGCGCCGCCGGGGTCGACAATATCCCCGAGCTCGTGCGACTCCATCGCGCACTGCATCGTTGCTGCCCAAACTCCATAGTTCTCGCGGTCGAACCGCGGGAATTGCGATGATGACGGCACCGTCGCCTTCCTGTCCTTGATGTCGTCGCCCATGACCTCCCGTTACTAAAAGATCTGTCCACGAGGCTCTGATACCAACTGTCGGATCTCGCACGAAATTGATGAACAAGAAGAGATAAACAAACCCTAATTCGAGTTCAGGGAGAGAGTGATTTGGCGCAGCAATATCGGCTGCTTTTCGGGGTCCTTTTCATTGCATTATATAGTAGGATACAACCGCGTCCAACTCGACTTCACAGGCCCAACACGACGCGACCCAATACAACGCTGGTTTACAAACCTTGCCTAATACGTGTTGTGGACTTTGGTCCACAACGGGATAACTACTGTGCAGAAGATAGCCAGACGGCATGGCTGCGAGGGATTGGGTAGACATAGGTTGAGAAGAGAAAATTCCGAGGGAGAGATCAGATTGATTGTTCTTGCTTGTCTCCAACGTGGATACATGTCATCCTTATATAATGGATGTTCAGACCCTTGACCTCTCCTAATACAAATAGACCTAGACCTTTCCTTATACAATCATACTCTTTCCTAATCCTATACTTTCCTAATGTACTCTTACAATACTTCTCTTTCATGGACTCCTCCCACGCTGCTACCCTTGCCATGATACAGTGAACCCACGTCCACAACACTACACCCCTCCCTGACAAGCAGCTTGTCCTCAAGCTGCAAGGTGGTGACCAGGGTTGAAGGCCTTCATATCCCCACTTTGATGTGGTTTTGTTGTTCCAGTTTGACGATTTGCTAGTTTTCTTGCCCAATTCTCTCATGTAGAACTTGTCTATCTCTTGATCTTCATGATTTGCTGGATGCTTGAACAGAAGAAATCTTCTCTTATCTCTAACGCTTTCTCCTGGATTGGTCACGAATTGATGAGCATACACATTGGATTATTTCATGCAATCTGCTACACACGAATCTGGCTCCAATTCTTGTGGTTGTGGCTTTCTCTCCCTGCCCAGCAGCTCCCTCTCCTTGCCTGCCTGCTTACAGATCTGATCCACATGTGGCCTGTTTATTTCCATCGCTCCAATGAGCTCCACCGCTGTGAAGAGCCTGGCAGACATCGTGTTTGGCTTCACTGTCTCTGCTTCTTGCTGCTCCTCCACTACCGCCTCTTGATGATACACCTCCGTTGCTGCGCCGACTTCTAGCTGCACTGACATTGTTGTGGCCATACCCGCCGTTTTGGCGGCTGAAGCCATTGTCAGCCTCTTTTCCTTTTCTGCAACGATCTCAAGCATGCGCACCTTGAATTCGTCAAAGATTGGTTGAACAGAGGCCTTGAATTTCTCCATGAAAGAGCTAGCTTCGGAAGCCATGGTGGTCGCCTCTGATAGCCAGACGACATGGCTGCGAGGGATTGGGTAGACATAGGTTGAGAAGAGAAAATTCCGAGGGAGAGATCAGATTGATTGTTCTTGCTTGTCTCCAACGTGGATACATGTCATCCTTATATAATGGATGTTCAGACCCTTGACCTCTCCTAATACGAATAGACCCAGACCTTTCCTTATACAATCATACTCTTTCCTAATCCTATACTTTCCTAATGGACTCTTACAATACTTCTCTTTCATGGACTCCTCCCACGCTGCTACCCTTGCCATGATACAGTGAACCCACGTCCACAACATACGTAATAAGGAAACGACTCGAACTAATACTTTCCTAAACAACATATTCCAAACCGACCTAAGCTTAGTATTCCTAACACAGCACTTCAAAGCAAAGAGAAGGGATGAGGAGGAGAGAAAGAAGATGACTGATTTCTAAAGGTAAGAAGTAGCTTATCGAAGTTGCCCACCGAAGACACTCTTCTTAATCCATAAAAAAGTTTGATAAAGTTCGAGTAGTTCAGTGAAATAAGGGTCAAGCTTTCTTCCATCCTTCCTAGCTCCTCGAGCTTGATCCACAAAGGTATGTACATTTCTTATTTCTAGTTTAGTATTGCAATGCTAAGAGAACAAACAAAACAATTTAATGAGTGAACATACCACTAATAGGCGCCTGCTGTCATATCAAGAGGTAGCCGCCGCTGATGAGCTGCTCGTAGGCGCTCAAGTTCGCCTCGCCGTTTGCACTACCAAGCACCGGCATGGCTACGTGAGCGTCGCAGCCCTCGGTAGTGCTCATCTCGTCGTAACTCCCTTCCGTGCGGACAAACACCTGGCTCTCGTTCCCGCACCTCATTCTTGTCGCCATGAACTCGGCATCCCGACGTGCGGCAGCAGCCGCCATGCAGTTGTACATGACGAGGTTCGGGTTGATGGGGTTGATCAAACGGGATATTTAGCTTTTCTGAAGTGTTCCAGATCGGTTCGTTGCAGATGTTGGAGGCTTGCAACAGTCTCAGCTTGCCTAGATCAACCACACGCAAATTGTCTTTCTCGTAAGAGATGTTGATGATTGCAAATCCATAGCTGAAGGGTATAGAGCTTGGTAGGCCTGGAGTGTTGTTAAGGCATGTGATCTGGAAGTCCAGGGAACCACATGATCTTCCCGTCTCCAAGTCGGTGAGCCAGAATGGGTCGGAGATGGTGAGGGTGCTGCATCTCTTGGTAGAGCCTGAGCAGCCTTCCACTTGTTCCTCCGCCGCCGCGACGGCCAGCATCATCGGTAGGCACCAGGCCCAGAAGAATCAGCAGCTTGGAGCCATGGCAGCATAAGATTTGGAATTTGTTGCTAGTGAGCGGGGTGCTGAGGCCTGTCCGCCTAGGGAGATAGAAGTACTAAGAGAGACGGCTAGTGAGCAGGACTCTGGGCTTCTTCGTGGACACGTACTAGAAGACGGGCCAAAGAATTATCTTGTTGACTAAAAAGGACAGACCCAGTGCATAGAGGTTCCCACACAAGGTGGGGTCCGGAGAGGGATTATAGGAACCTAGTCTTACCCCTGCAAAGTGCAGTGCAGGGAGGCTTGTTCGAATCCAGGACCTCTTGGCACAAGTGGGGAGGACCTCCCCACTGCACCAAGGCCTGCCCTCAATTATCTTGTTGACTGGTTTTAGGAAATATTTTTCAAGAGAATGTAAAGTTCGGTAGATCCCAATGGATCATTCCACCGAGAGAATAGTCAAAGTAGTGACCAAATCAAGTCTCACTCGATCCTTGTCACAGTTATTATTGTTCAAGGATACGTCCTGGATAGACGTATCGGTTTCATAGAAGAAGAAGCCAAGAGGCTAGATTACAATGCGGTCGACACAGACATTGAGAACGCACCCGTGCGGGGCTGCGACGTGTCATTGATTCCAAGGAAAACTGAAGACCGACATGGGACGCCTACCGATCGGAAAAAAATCTAATTCCTAATGAAACTCAAGACGCATCCTTTATTTATTTTTATTTGTCCTGAAAACTATTTATCATTTGTCGACCCGTTGCAACGCACGGGTATTGTGCTAGTATTTTTTGGTTTTGGAAATATTTTTTTAGACAAAGAATGTTTCTTCTATTGATTTAGCTGGGTACAGTACACGTCAGAAAAGGAGGTACATCATCCCACACCTTACTGGCCGGAGCAAAAACAGCACCCTTCGCACATAAGTGAGCAGCATAGTTTGCAGTTCTAATAAAGACAAACTTACAGGAAGAGAAAACTCTACAGATATCTTGGATTTCAGATAAAATAAGCTCGATAACAGAATGATGATCAGCCCTAATCTTCAAGAGATTAGCCAGCATCAACAAGCCAGTCTTCACCAAGATCTTCAGAACACCATCGGAATGGCTGGCGATGAAATAATTGCGTCGACTGAGATGGGAAATGAAGTCGAAGCAAATAGACTGGTTGAGAAACGATTTTTTTTAAACAAAATACTAAATAGTTCATCACAACTATTGACTGAATGTGCTCCTTTGATCGTAGCAACCTCTATATCTCTCTCTCAGCTTTTCAAGTTTATTTACATAATTAATTGTTAAAGTTATGCAAACATGAGTACCCGTAATTACTCGTGGTTGAGCTATTACACTGAAGAATTAGTTTATTATTACTTCAACATTTAAAACCAAAGAGAAGGGATGAGCGGGAGAGAAGAAAGATTGCTCTATTTTAAAAGCTAAGAAATAGCTTACAGTAGTTGCCCATTGAAGATGCTCTTCTCAGTCCATAAATAAGTTTGATGGAAAAGAAATATATTAGAACAATTCGATGAGTGAGCTTACCACTACCAGTAGGAGGGGGATCCCATGTCAGGAGGAAGCCATCCCGGATGAGCTGCTTGTAGTCGCTCGCATTCGCCTTGCCAGACGTCCCGAGAACCGGCACGGAGTTGGAGGTGCATCCATCCAGATAGTAACCCTCGTAGTTACCAGAACTGTCGCAACGCCCTCCGGGTCGGACAAACACGCTGCTCTCGTTCCCACACCTCATCGTCGTCTCCACCAGTTCTCCGTCCCTGCGTGCCGCTGCCGCTGACGCATTGGTGCAGTTGTATATTATCAGGTTCAGGTTGACGGGGTCGATCCTAAACCGTCGGCCCAACCGCTCGGAGGTGTTCCAGATCGGTTCGTTGCAGCTGTTGGAGTTTGGCAGCAGCCTCAGCTTTTCCAGATCGACGACATGCATGCTCTCTTCCTCGTAGGAGATGTCCATGATCTCGAATCCGAAGCTGTAGCTTATGGCGCTCCGTAGGACTGGAGTGTTGTCGAGGCACGCGACCTCGAAGTCCGAGGAGCCACATGATCTTCCCGGCTGCCAGTCGATGAGCCAGAACGGGTCGGAGATGGGGACGTTGCCGCATCTGTTGGGAGAGCCCGAGCATGCTTCCACTTGTTCCTGAGCCGCCGTGACGGCGAGCATCAGCAGTAACCACCAAGCCCAGAAGAACAAGCAGCTGGGAGCCATGGCAGCACAGGATTTGGAATTTGTTGCTAGTGAGCCGGGTGTTGGGGCCAGGCCGCCTGGCAGATAGAAGAGAGAATACTCTGCTAGTGAGCGGAGCGCTGGGCTATCTTCATCCACACGTCCTGGGAGACGGTTTTCACACGGTGCCAACCAGTGGACAAGTCTCCAGCAATTGTTGACTGGTATTAGGGAAGATTTTTCAAGAGAATGACAGAATGTATAGTTCGGCAGCAGCGCCATGACATGTAATGTTGCAAAAACTTATTGTAATGTGTGCCTTGTTGTTCATCTTAGAGAGGCCGACATGTTAATTTGATGTTTGTTTTTCCTATGGTAAGAGAAAGCTTTAGTGATTTCTGAATACTGTTTACATGATCGCTCTAAAGAGAGAGCCTCTTTTTTGTGTGGTTTGTAACTCTGTATTCTCGTAACCCCCTGGAGTACTTTGTTGCTTTCTATACATTTTACCTCTAGCCAGTTGTTACCAAACCATATGACCAAGTGTTATTGCCAACACGAAGACACACTAATTTTTTGTTCATCACCATTGCTTATATAAAATTTTATTTTTGAGGCTAAAGAGTTTGCTCGATTTTTTTTTTACCAACGAGCCTTTCCTCGTCGGTTTCCATTAAAGAAACCGTTAACAATTTTACAAAGTCAAACCAAAGAAGAAAGCAGGAAAAAGAGAAGTGTAAATAACATGCACCGCATGAGGGGCTCGTGGTAAATGGATGCCAGCAGGAAGAAGTTCACACCATATATGCCATAGGAGAAGGAGAAAGAGAAAGAGAAAGTGGATATGTTGCTGGTGGCGAATAAATCTTACTGGGATTCGCCTCATTTATCTTCTAGCAGTCCAGGTGCAACCCAACCTAGCCGTCGGCTCCGCAGCCCAACACGCATCCGCCGTTGTCCCCAGGGGCCGCGTGTTCCCGCAGATGGCACGGATGATGCTCCTGGACCCGGCCGTGATTCAAGCAGAAGCTCTTTGCGGCGTTGTTCCCTTTGCTTCCATGCCTAGACCTTCGTTCCCGACCTCACCATCTCGTCCCCGTCCAAGGCCACCACCGGGTAAGCCCTAGAACCTGTCCCCTCCTCCCAGCTCACCCCCAATTTCACCCAGCGCACTCACATCCATCATATCCCCTTACATATAGAGCACACAACAAACAGAAAGGGAAATGTCAGAAGTACAACCCAGAGTTAAACAACAGCGGAATCAGCATAGGGCGGCGGCTTTGCAGCGGCAGTCCGTCACTAGAAGACGCAATGGGCCGACACGTACAACACATGCAAAACTTTGTAAGCGGTTACGTCAGTGACAATAGGGCCCATGAGGCAGCACGAAGGGCGGAGAGGATGACCAAGTAAGTTTGCGCCTTCAGCTTCCACGATTAATTTTAAATGGATACACTTTATGCACCGAGATTTTGAAATTTTAAGGTCTTGATTAGATACGAAATCTCTTCTTGCATTAGAGGAAATTTCTAGTCTTCAAGGTTTTAGTAATAGTGGTAGCTATCTGGCTCTAGCATTAGATCCAATGCCTTTTAGCAGCTGGAACACAAAACTCATCGGACACCTGAATTATTCCTTTTAATTTCATAACTTATGTTCGATGATACAATGCCGAAATTCGTTGCTCTTATTTAATTTCTGAATGTACTCCAGTACAGGACACCTTCTCGAAGAGTTGGAAATCATTGTTGGGTTTCAGGATTCACAATAATAATCTCCTCAGGTTCGGTAGAACTTGCACTTTGTACATCCATATTGCGAGGTGAATTTTCACTGGAATGAGAGATACATACGTAAGTCAAGTTACTGAAAAATTTCTTTCGAAATAATAATTTCACCGAAAAACAAAGGAGCACAAACATGGGAAGAAATATCTTACAGTAGTTCACAGAAGTTTTGCTTCGGCGGCATGTCTAGATCATCTAAGCTTCTCTCAAATATTTCTAGAACTTTTGTTATAGTGGGGCGATACATAGGTATTACTTGTATGCACCACAAACCAGTTAGGATCATCTTTCTCGCGATTTCCTCTATTTCGCATGTGAATCACATGCTTGTAGTCCATCATCGTGTGCAAGATGATCGTAGATCCAATCTGGAAAATACTTTTCGCTGGATTTTTCAACAATTGATTTTACGTTTCTCTTGCCTCCAACCATCTCCAACATCATCATTCCATAACTATAAACATCTGACTTTGTTGAAACCACTCCAAAGGTTCGAGAGTGAACTTCCGGGGCGATGAATCCAATTGTTCCTCTAGCACCAGTCATTGAAAGCTTGCTCTCCTTTGTATGAAACAATTTAGCTAGACCAAAATCAGCAATCTTTGGGTTAAAATCCTTGTCTAGAAGGATATTTTGAGGCTTGATATCAAAATGAACAATTCGTGTATTACAGCTATGGTGCAAGTATTCTAGGCCACGAGCAATCCCAATTGCTATCGCATAAAGCCTCTCCCATCCTAAAATTTCTTTGGGGTTCTCTGAGTAAATGTACTTATCCAAGGAACCATTGGACATGTACTCATATATAAGCGCTTGTTTTGATCCCTCCAAACAAAATCCATGCAATCTAACAACATTAACATGAGAGGTCCTGCCGATGCTCATAACCTCATTCACAAACTCATCCCCATTTCCTTTGCAGTCGTGCAGAAATTTCACAGCAACCAGACGACCATCGTGCAGTCTTCCTTTGAAAACAACACCATAACCACCTCTTCCAAGCTGATCACTGCGAGAAGACGTTATCTTCATTACCTCTGAGTACATGTATCTTTGTGGAGCTAGGGGTCCATAAGATACTATCATGGCCTCGTAATTCTTTTCAGTGTTGCTGCTAGTCTTCTTGCAAAGGCGAAACCATAGTCTTTTGCCCTTTCTATGCCATATCAGGAAATAAATACATGGAAAGAGCAAGGTTGCAGCTGCTGATGTCGAACCTGATATGGAATTGAAGCACATGTTATTTCCTTTTGTAAATCGGAAGTTATAATACAGTAATTATGATTCCCAAGATCATCAATAATTTAACTTCCTCTTTCTAAAAAGTACATACTACATGGTGGAAAAAGTAGCAAGAAGCTATAGGCCATATATTGATCATTCTTGTATATGCACAAATGAGAGTTTCTTGTTTCAATTTTTAATTTAGAATCAATTTTCATTGATTACCAACAAGATAAATCACTATTCGTGAACTACTGATTTTCAAATTATTACATACGAAAAGATGGAAAAAAATTTAGCATACCTATTAGCACGATCTTCGTGAAGGTCCTCTTTCTACCTGGATCTGGAATATAACATAACATTTTTTAGTAAAAACAATGTCGTCCAATAGTACTATGTTGGTTGTTTTTCCAAAAGAAATAAACATGCACCGTAAATGAATCTTCAATATTCTTCCATGAAAAAAAAACACATTGCAAGATAAAGAAGAACTATAGAACATGAACTTCATATCTGAGTTTCTTTTGATCGAGGCATTGAGCAACTATGTTTAATAGGCAGTATAAGCGATTGCATACACTGTGACTTATAAGTATGTGTTTCAATGATATTGCATTGAATGTTACATTTCAGCCTGCATAGCAATTGGCAGCGTGACTTATAAACATGCGCACGCTGTTAACTTTTTCTGCAAATGTCCTATGTACAAGCATGATCCACAGCGTGCCAAGACCGAAGAGTACTTACTTAGGCTACAGAACTAGACCGGTAGCATGCGTTCTGTTGAAATCAGTATGCGTAGAGTAGTACTAGTAATTAATTAGCTTATACCTAGGCTACAGTGCACTCATTCCGCATTTCCGTGTCCATTTTTCCTGTAAATCTCCTCTATAACAGAACTAACTTATTGAACCCAAACCAAAGAATGCATCCTTTTTCCAGGTTAAAATTAGTGCCACCAAACTCGTTCTGAAGCCTGAGTATTAAACTGTTACATGGCGGTTGTTAAAAAAAACTGTTACGTGCTTACTGAACTTAGAATCGTGTCGGACAATAATTAAACTGTTACGTGGCTATTGAACTTTCATTAAATCTTAGCCACAAATTGTAGATCCAGCGATTAAAATATTTTTGATGATGTGGATCAACGTGGTGTCTCTATTATAGACCCGTATATTGCTTTTAGTATATAATAGATCTCCTCTATAACAGAACTAACCTATTGAACCCAAACCAAAGAATGCATCCTTCCGCAACAAATCATGTCTGGAGTATACTTTGGAAAATGAAAGTACCGGGGAAAATCAAAATATTCTGCTGGAGGAGTTTGCATGGTCTTATACCAGTAAAATCTATACTTGCTAATCGCCATATTGGTACTAGTGGACAGTGTCCAATCTGCAGTCAGGGAGCAGAAGATGTCATGCACCTCTTATTCAAATGTAGCCGTGCAACTGAGATGTGGAGTGCCCTTGGTTTATCTTCATACTCCCTCCGTTCGGAAAAGGATGTCTTAG
The DNA here is from genome assembly GCA_947311845.1 of Poa pratensis. Lineage (NCBI taxonomy): Eukaryota > Viridiplantae > Streptophyta > Magnoliopsida > Poales > Poaceae > Poa > Poa pratensis. Next base: position 35,470,166 of record CAMZMU010000109.1, on the reverse strand, counting down.
ATATATCTAGATTTGGATTTATATGTACAATAAAACATGTCCACATACATCCAAATTTAGATATATGCAAGACATCTTTTTCCGAACGGAGAGAGTATATCAATGAAGCTTGTATTAATGACAGGGCAGGATCGGCAGTTCTGGAATTTATGCTAAGAGAACCTGATTTACCAATGCCAAATGTTCCGAGTATAGGTCTGAAAGAAGGTATAGCGATAACCTGCTGGTACTTGTGGTGGAACAGACGACAGCAAACTCACAATGATGAGGTCCCGTCCTTGCATAGAAGTGTTATGGCAATCCGAGCTATGTGTCTAAAGTCTAAACTATAAACGAGCGGAGACTACTCGAGTGGGATGGACTGATCGATCAGAAGAGAAGTGGAAGAGACCTACTGCTGGGTTTGTTAAGGTAAATGTGGATGCATCTTTTATCCTGGAGGAACATAGAGGATCCGCTGGTGCTATCATTAGAGACAGATATGGTTCTTTCTTGGCGGCATCATGTGAACCTATTCCACACGTACCTGATGCTCACATGGCAGAAATTATGGCGGTAAAAAATGGCCTTATATTAGCAAATTCATTGGGATACCATGCTGTTCAGATCGAGTCGGATGCTTCAGAAGTGGTGAAAGCTTGTTCAGGCCAAGATAGGATATGGACTGAAGGGATTGCAATTTATGCAGAATGCTTTGAAATTGCTGGGAAATTGCTGGGATGATTGGTCGTGTTGATTTTTTTCATTGCCCAAGGGAAGCCAACGAATCAGCTCATAATTTTGCTAGGTATGCTTATGATAATAATTTATCTTGTAGTTGGGTGGATGATCCTCCTGATTTCCTTGTAAGCAGTATTGTAAACGATGTAGCCATTATTTCAAATCAATAAAATTGCCAGGATGGCTTAAGAATGCATCCTTTTTCCAGGTTAAAATTACTTCCACCAAACTCGTTCTGAAGCCTGAGTATTAATGCGGAAAAAACGAGTTAAATTTATTACTGGCGCAGATGGTGAGGTTGGACACGCCGTCGGCGCAGTGGCACTCGAAGATATCGTTGGTGGTGTTGACCCGGCAAAGCCCGCCGCTGTCGGCGCACGGGCGCAGCTTCCCGCCGTGTAGTTGAGAATAAACCCGCCCTTCATCAGCTGCCGGTAGTCTTTGCCGGAGGCCCCCTCGTACCCCAGCACAGGCATCATGGAGACCGTGCAGTTCCCCTCCACCGGCCACCAGGTGTCGTCGGACGTGTACTCGCCGGCGAGCCACGCGAACAAGTTGAACGTCGCGGACGCGTTGGACCCAAGACCGTCCGCGCAGTTCACGGGCGCCCAGATAGACGGCGGCGGCTGTGATCGGAGCGCGGTGCAGTTGAGGAAGAAGAGCTCCTGGTTGGTGGCGCTGATGCCGAAGGGCGCGAGGCCGAGGTGGGAGGACGCGTTCACGCCTAGCATTTCGGTGTCGCACGCGCCGTCACGGGAGAGGTTGACGTTGGCGACCCGGAAGGAGCTGTCGTTGTAGGAGATGTCGCCTAGCATCTGGTACATCCAGAAGGAGTTGTGGAGGTAGGCCGTGCCGTTTGCGTCGCAGGTGACCTGGAAGGCGTGGTAGCCGCACTCGGGCGGGTGCGTCCCGCCGAGCCAGAATGGGTACGCGATGCGCTGGCCCCCGCAGGCTGCCGGCTTGCATGCGTCCGACGACGACGAGGTGGTGATGTTTAGGGCGTCGGTGGCCAGAACGGTGGTTAGGAGGAGTGCAGCCGAGCAGAGCATGGCGGCGGCATGGACACGAAGCGGATTCATGGATGGATCAACCTTGCTGCAGACTGCAGTGGAAGGGAGGAGAGGGTATGCAGAGAGGAGGAAGCTAGGTGATGTGTGCGGCCGGGTACAAGAAGCTGGATCGCAAGTTTATGCCGAATGTGTTCACTGGACTCGTGCTGAAGTGGACGCCGAGCTAGCCATGCATGCACCTGAAGAGGGAGTGGGAGCTCGCCGGCCGGAGATGGTCGTCGTTCCGGTTTTGCGTCTGAACACATCACGGTCCTACTGCCCTAATAAAATTTTAAAAACACCGCCGGTCTCTCATCATCCATTCCGAGTGAAGAAAAAAGAACCGTCCTTCTCCGGTCGTGGGACGCGGTAACATATTAATTACATACATACGCGTGGAATTTCTTACCACGTGGATCCTGATCCTGATCCTGAAAATCAGAATTTCTTACGTTTCGCATGCATGACTGCATGCATGACTGCATCCCGAGTGAAGCGTTGTTCCGGATGGTCGTTACTGATGACTGGCAAGTACGTGCCACGTATCTTTGGCAGCGTATCGTTTCCTGCCACGTATTCTGTCGGCCGACCTCCTTTTCTGGCCTTTCCTTGTCGCAGGTTGCTCTTTCCTTTTTATTCTTTTCTGTTGATTCCCCATTTTGTTTTGCCTCTTGCGTGGTCAAAGCGGTGCTCCATCTTTAGCCAGTCTTCCGTGATATTTTCTCTCCGCATTTTATTTCATGTTGTGATCGCTAGCGAGAGACTCGATAGGATGGGAACTACCGTTGCGTCCGCTCTTACACAAGTCAGTCGTTGTGGATGGCCGTCAACACAAGACACATGAACGATCCGTTCGTGGTTTCCTTTGTTGAAACGATATACGAACATTGGAGAATGCCAACACTTTGAACATGAGAATTCAAACATTGGAGATCAAATGGTACTAAACCAAGTTTAGCACTTCTACTCTTATCAGTACTAAGCAAGTTCAGGTAAACACTTTGAACATGAGAATCCATCTAAGCAAGTTCAGATGCTACTCAGCCAAGTGTAGCACTTCTACTCTTATCACTACTATCAAACATTGGAGATCAAATGGTTTTCATATGTGGATCTAATTAAGTGAGACATCAAAGTATGTTTTCGACAGTATTGATAACACAGCTACAAGGGTTAAAGCTAACTAACCTCTAGTGTCCTAAAGGCGGCGGAGTAGGGCCTCCTGTGTGGGACATGGGCGATGCGTTGGAGCCCGCGGCACAGGCATTCTACATGAAAGATTAAATGGTTAGCACTGGTTAGAAGGAAATGGTAAAAAGACACAAACACTTTGAACATGAGAACTTACGGTGTTCGGTGAATGAATCACCATCGCTTCTAACGATGGCATCTCCGGAACGGTCATACCGTTGGCGCGGAACATACTCTGCATATTATTTTTGAGAAGTAAGGTTAGTAAATGAAACAAAGACTACCGCTAGTATATAATGCGCATGAAACTCACCGCTATCGCCGCCATCTGTGTCTGCATAGTCTCTTGCATCTGCCTCTGCGACTCCTCCAGGGCTCTGTTCCACGCTGCCATCGCCTCTATCTCCTGCCTCATCTGCTGGGTCTATTGCCTGTTCGCCTCCATCTCCTGATCCGGTGAAATGGTTTGTATTATTTAGAACGAAAACTTGCAAATAACAAGAAGAGTGTCTATTTAAAGAAAGTAACCGCTCGTAGCTCACGTGCAGGCTCGTCGCGCCTCTAGATCTGGAGGCTGGAGCTCGTAGACCTAGCCCTGATGCTGGATAGGCTCTCGGTCTCTAGAGGGAAGGCGCTGGCTCCAAGAGAAGGACTACCGTGCTTCTTCCCCTGACCCATCACCAGGACCAGCTCCGGGATGAGGTCCTCGGAGCTCGGGTCAACGTCCTCCCCCCGGGTCTTCTTGAACCCAGCATCGTACTTCTCCTTGCGCAGGACTGTGGGCTTGTTGTAGGAGGACGCCGGAGTTGCGGAATCATACGGCTTAGCCTTCTCGACGGATGCCAGCTTGGCCATGTGGAACGCCTGGTACGTGTTAGGCACTGGCACCTTATTGTGAGCCGCCTGCAATTAAAAGTGATATGGTTAAAAGAGGGTATTTTATTCCGCCTAATTAAGCATGCATAAAAAACGTATGAAAAAGAAACGCTTACATATTTCTGGGCGTACCCAGCCACGGTCGTGCTTCCCTGATGGTGCGTCCATTTCACGGACGCCCGTTTTGCATGGACGGCCCTGTTCTTCTCCTGCCACGCGTCAGAGTCCCACAAGCCCGCCAGCTGCCTCCAGCATTCCATGTGGGAGGCGCACCGGTTGGCTTCCCCTACATAAACGTGTATGCCATTAGTATGCATGAAGAATAATTCAAGTGTCAGGCATGTACGTAAGGAATAATAAGAAGTAAATTTACCGAAATATACTGGGAGGCGGTGGGGAATTTGCCCATGGCCAAGCGCCTCGGGCAGGCCGACTTCTTGGCCGCCTCGATCCTGATCACGGCAGTGAGGCGCGCCTCGTAGATCATATCCGTGACCGCCTTCACGCCCTTCCTCTCGAGGATCCGCCTGGCCGCGTCCTCCTGCCCCTCCTCGCATCTAAAGTATTCCTGCAATTAAACACGACGGATGCAGACGTTAGTTAATTTGATGAGATGTGCTTAACGAAATATAATCGGTGACTTACCCAGAACTCCTGGAACACGGCCTCGTACTTGGTGCCATGGGTGGCGTCTGGCTTGAGCTTGTAGTCCGCCCACCGCAGAGCTGGCGTGTCCGCCACGGACCCAGGCCGTCTCACCAAGCCAGGGTAGTGGCGCTTCAACATGCCACCAAGTACGTGCGTCGGGCTCCGCCCTTCGCCTACAATCTTCTTGAACCTATTTGCAAAACCGGGAAACAAAAATATTAATTAGAATGCGTTTAGAGATTTAAGATACAAAATATAAATAAATACTGAAAAGTATACAAATATTAATCTTACCCAATGCCCTCTGGTCTAAGCAAAGGCCGAAGGGCTACCGCGACTGGCTGGGGGAGTTGTACAGGACCTCGCAGGTACACCACACTCTGCCCCCCTCCCCGTCCTCCCCCTCCCCTCCTCCTCCTCCCTCTGCGGCAGCTCCCTCCTCCTCCTCGGAACTCTTCCTGTAGGAGCCCTACCCTCGGTCCCTCTCTCGGAACCAGTGACTCTCGACCCTCCGCCTCTTTCCTCCATTTCCCTCCTCTCGATCTCCTGGTACACGGCGCCGAGGTTCTTCTTCACGGGGGCTTTCCCTCTACCCCCCTCCCTTCCCTCTCCTCGGGGATGACGAAGGTCTTTCGCTGTTGGAGCTGCCTCCTACCATGAGTCAGTGCCCTGCAATGACAAACATTAAACCGATTAGTACGAATGCAAAGTAAATAAAATAAATAGAAAGCATGCAAAGCAAATAAAATAAATAGAAAGCATGCAAAGCAAATAAACTAAGTAAAATAAATAGAAAGCATACATATACTGGTCAAAGTCGGGATCATCTGGATCGGGATAATCGTATTCTCATCTAGCATCAGCCAATGGAGCGTCAGTCTCATCATCACTATCACGCGTGTCATCAACGCTGGCCTCCGACTCTTCTACGGCGCCCGCGTTCTGTGCACTCAATCGGTCGAGAAATGTCAAGTCGTTAATGTCCTCAACCTCTTCTTCGACGTCGTCACCGTCACCGTCTACATCCATGCCCTGACCTCCCGTCAAGTCGATCACGAAATGGCCCGTGAGCCCACCTTCCTCTTGGAAGAATTCTCCCTCATATGTGTTTGTGTTTATGAGAGGGTTATAATCTTCGTCGACTGGCATAGCTAATTTACCATATGGCGACACCTTGTACATGACATCATAATCTCGTAGATTCTTCGCTTTTTGGCACGGGTATGGGAGGTAATAAACTTGCGTCGCCTCCTGAGCCACGATATAGACATCAGGACATGCCAATGGCTTTTCTCGATTAATTTCGACTAGCCCAACACCCGGTTCTCGTCTATAATGCTCTGGATCGAACCAATGGCACTTCAAAATAACGGTCTTAGGATGCTTTCCTCCTCCTCTATTCCACTTTAGTTCGTATATTTCTTCAAGTATTCCGTAGTATTCTTTTCCATTGCATACGGTTAACACTCCGCTATTCGTTGTTCTTCGACCAGGCCAACTCTCCTCGTGGCCACGGGTTCGGAGGCGATACCCATTGATGTCGTATATTTCGTACCTAAGGACCTTATAGTCAAAACCCAAGGCAACGGTTCTCAACTCGTCGAACATTGTCTGGTCTACGTCACCATGTAGGTTCAAGCGAAAAGCATTAGCGGCACGTAAGACGGGATTGAGATGATAAACTAACAAGGAGGGGAAATAGAAAGTACTTTTGCTCGGAGCCAATCAATGAAATTTGGTTGGCCGTTTCCGGCACCATCACGAAGAAACGCGTCCGTCTCACTTGGGGTTGGTTTGTTGGCACCGAGCCAATATTCATCTTCGAATTCGCTACAGGAATGAGGGAAATTGAAGTTAGACACAAACTTAATTGTGACGAGTTGCGATACAATTATCGTAGAGAGCACTTACTATTGATACATCCACGCTTCTTTTATGTTTATCAAGACATACAACATTATATTGGCCCACTCTTCTGGATTCAATTCATGCACCTTGTGGCCGCCTGAAGTTCCTAGTTGCCCTTTGAAGAGGCTAAGCTCAAATTGATGTCCGAGGTCGCCAGTATTGTAACGAGAGACTGGATTATGCATGGTGGGAACATCCGGCGGATAATACGTTGTGATGACGTTCTCCACCTCCTCGATGACAAATGCCTCGGCTATGAATGCTTCAATCTTGCATTTGTTTCTTGATTTGAGCCACAGGTTCTTTGGTTGTCTCCTCATTCCGTACATCCAACGGTTCTGCACGGGACCTCCCATTCGTGCCTCAGTCGGGAGGTGTACAATCATGTGTGCCATAGGAACAAAGAAGCCAGGCGGAAAGATCTGCTCTAACTTGCAGAGCAACTCCGGAGCCATTTCTTCAATCACGGTAGGAGATACCTCCTTAGCACAAAGAACGCGGAAGATACCTAAGAATATTGACGGGGACAGTCGTCTGCTTCTTCTGACCATCACCTGAGTCAAACTCAACATACCTAGAGGATTTGCACTTGGGACAGTAGGCGGCGTCCTCGTGTTCTTTCCTAAATAGGACGCATCCCAACGGACATGCATGGATCTGCTCGTATGGCATGTTAAGTGCACGGAGGATTTTCTTTGCCGTGTAAAAGCTTGAAGGCAGAACGTCACCTTCAGGGAGCCATCGACCAACAACTGTCATAATCGCATCAAACGCATCTCTGCCCAAGTTATACTGCGCCTTGAGAGCCATCATGTCACCGATGGCCTTCAGCTGTCTGTATTTCGTGTGCGCATGAAGAGGTGCACCTGACGCCTCCAACATATCATAGAAGGCCTTCGCGTCATCCTCTGGCTCCTCTTCCACTTGTGCATCATGGAAGTCATTTACCATGTCTGCTAACCCAGTGTCATAGTCGTCGTCGGGATCTCCCACCGCCTCCTCTATGGCACGGTCGTATTCACCATGGTAGATCCACACGTAATAGCCAGTCACAAACCCATTCTTAATGAGGTCTTACTCCCATTTTTTTCCTATCGCATAGTCTTTGGTTCTAACATTTACCGCACGGACACCAAGCGGAAGTTCTGCCCTCAGCAAACGTTTGATTCAAGAATTCGCCCATCTTAGCAAACCATTATGGGGTAATCACAAGAACACTTTGGCGACCAGTGTAAATCCACTCATGATCAGCACGATTGTAGCGCCCCGACCTCGGAACTATACAAAGATGCTATGTGTCACCGGTCATGCTACACAATCGAAGGTTACCGGGTTACCACTCCCAGGCCGAATACCTTCGGCAGGCGTGCTCGGAATGGATCATCGGCACACAACACTTCGATCATGCCATAACACAGGCATAACTATCCATGCATAATAGAGAGATCAATACTGCGGAACATCTGGCACATAACAGACTCTACGACTCGAAGCATTATATTTCAACTCTTATAACAGAGAAAGATAGCAAATATTAAAACCAAAGGTCACTGACCCAACAGTACATCAAACGGAAGCAAATTAAGTTGTTCTAAACAACAAGATCCAAGTATGGCCTAAGAGGCCTACAGATAAACAAGTTAGCGCCAGCCTGTTCCGAGATGCCCCAGGCTGCCACCTGGGAACCCCAGACTACTCGTCGACGACCACAAAGAACCCACCTGCGATCTCGGTGAAGTCCTCAAATGAAACAAAATAAACAAGGTTGAGTTCGACGAACTCTGCAAGATTACTAGAGCTACTAGCTCGATGATTGGCTCACAAAGGTTTTATGGCTATTTTGCATAAAGCTAGTTTTCCTTTGTAAAAGACACTTGTCATCGACTAAACAGAAGAGTTTTCAAAGGGGATAAGATAGTAAACTCATTTTCTTCCGATCATCTTCAACCACCGGCAATCCATCATCCACTGCAACTGTCTACAAAGGCACCACCCCGAATCACCCTCGAGAAAGTAAACCTTGCATTCTTAAGTTTTCAAGTTTTACCAAGATTCATGTCTTCTATGATCTTATCGATCATTCCCAAGTCGTCCATAACCGCGGACACGGCTTTTCGAAAAGATTAAACCCTGCAGGGGTGTTGTCGTGGGGTCACTCTTCGACTACCCCACGGTGGGGATACCTGGGTCACGCCAAGCCCATCAGCCTTATGACGAGGGCCCAAGGAAGGCCCAAGGAGGACGACGTGCGGCCCAAGATAGTCGACGCTAGGTCATGCGACCCCGCCATGCTTGTAAGCGCCATCGGCACCGTTCACCTGAGACCTAGCCTACCATATAAAGGCTAGGAGGGTCCTTCGTCTAGGGTACGCTCATAGCCGCCACACAAACCCTAGCGAGATTGCCATCTCGCCATTGTAGCCACAACTCACCATCAATAACCAGACAAGCAGGAAGTAGGGTGTTATCCTCCGGGAGCCTGAACCTGGGTAAACGCCTTGCTTGTCAGCCGTCGTGATCACCAGCGCTCATCTCTCTCCCCCTCAATCAACCCGGGGTACACAACCCAGGGATTTGCCGAGTCCACCCTCGTCAATTGGCGCCGTCTGTGGGAAAGAACGAGCGCTGGAACCATGGTCGCACCGGCTCCAAACTTTGAAGACCGACGTCTGCATCACCAAGGAGCCAATCTGCTTCGGCTCCTTCGAGTACACCTTCCACCCGCCGGCCCACCGCTCGGTGTACGCCGATCTGCACGTAGGTATGTGCCTCACCTTCGGTACCATGCACTACTTCGTAGACAGCTGTGGAGTACTCAGATCCACGGCGATCGCACCGCCTGCGGTGGTGGCACCCGCATCTGCCGCGGCTGCGCCAACCACGCCCCCACCTGCTGCGGAGATCGCATCTGCTGCGACTGCGGCGACAGCATCTTCGACTGCTGAGAAGATCGCGTCCGCCTCGACTACTCCGACCGCCTCCGCTGCGGCAGAGATCGCGCCCAACGCGGCCGCGCCACCAGCGTCTCCGGCTACCACGGAGATCGCATCTGCTACGACTACGTCGACCACCTCGTCGACCACCGCGCGGATCGAGTCTACTTCGACTACCTCGATCGCGTCGCTGGCAAGGCCAAGATCTGCATCAACTTCGACTACGTCGACCACGCCTTCGCGCGCAACGAAGGTCGCGCCGTTCTCATCCACGCCACTCGCGTCTCCATCGACTCGCAAGATCGTCAACAAGCCAATCGCGCCCACGTCGACGACAGCGACATCACTCCTCACGTCCGCGGCGAAGGTCGCGAAACTCCAGGGAAGGAGCCTCGGCGGCGACTGTGGTGTCCACCACGTCGCACCCATTTTCAGCTCCGAGCACGGCTCGGACGAAGGAAGCAGCAGTGGCAGCACCCGTCCCACTGCCCAGATCTACCCCGCGCAAGTCTTCATGATCGGCCAGAGGCCGCAGGGCAACGACGACGAACCCGCATACCCACTGGAGGTGGTCATGCCGGACCAGGTGACGCGACTCACCATCACCCGCGACATGGCAATCAAAGCCCTGAAGCACGTCGAGGACGGCACATACCCCCCACCGGATGCACCCCGGGAGGACCTTATGGCGGTCCAGTACCTGCTGCGGAAGGAAGGCGAACGACTCCGCGCAGAGAAGGCCGAGCTCCTCCGACGCAAGGAGGAGGCCGACGCGTCGAGCGCCAGGAGGGCCGCTTACTCGTTCACTGCCTCAACAGAGGTCTCGCAAGGAGCAAGGCGCCACAGAGCCCGCGTGCCCCTGATGACGGAGGTCGACCGCGCTAGAGTCACCCGCAACCTCGAGTCATCATACATAGAAGACGCAGACGGAATACCCGTCCCCAAGACACCCGGAGCCGCACTCATGGCAGTCGAAACATACCTGCGGCTGACACAGCCGCCTGAGGGCGACTCGCGCGCTCTCCTCCACAAGCAGCAGATCATGTCTATCAAGGCACTCGAAGACGCACTGGTAAACAAGGCGCCGACAGAAAAAGCGCGAGAAGATCGAGATCGCCGCGACCACGAGCCCGCAGCACTCGCAGCCCCGGCGACAAGACAACTGCGACAACCGCAGCCAGGTGAAGACCTCCGCAACGTCATCACACAAAGGACGGTAGACCGCAGCCGCATCCAGCGGCCGACCAGCACGTCCAACTCGACTACGACCGCAACGACGGCGACTACGAGCCGTGCGGCGCCGCATGCTTCAGCTTCAACATACGCGACACAAGAATGCCCAAGGGCTTCAAGCTCACGGCAGAAGCAGTCAAGTACGACGGGAAGCAGGACCCGAGACTCTGGCTAGAAGACTACCTCATAGCCTGCAGCTGCCAGGGCGGTACTTCGACTACGGCCATGCAGTACATCCAGCTGATGCTCACGGGCTCTGCACGCGGGTGGCTCAACACTCAACCCAAGAACGCCTTCAGGACGTGGGACGAGTTCGCGGAAGCCTTCGTTAAATCCTTCCTGGGGACGTACTCGAGACCGACGACGTTCGTCGAGCTACAAGCATGCAAGCAAGGACGAGACGAGCCGCTCCGGTCATACATCCAGCGTTGGACCTTGCTCCGCAACACCATGGAGACCGCCTCGGAGGACCGAGTGATGGATGCCTTCATGCACGGCGTCTCCCGCCGCGACCTCCGCGAGGAGTTTGGTAGGCTCCGGCCGAAAAACATGATCGAGGTCATGAAGATAGCAAACCAGTGGGCAGACGGAGAGGACTCGGTCCGCAATAGTTCACATACTCCCGAAGGACGAAGCCGGACCAAGCAACTGGCGAGAAGGGCGCCACAAGAAGAAGCCGCGTTACAACGGCAACGACTCAATCGAGCTAGTAGCGGCGGGATTCCAAACCCCCCGTGAGGATGAAGCGCGCGACAGCAGTCGCCAATACAGCCATGCACAGTACAGTCGAAGCGGCGGTGACCAGAGTCGCCAATACAGCCAGGGCAGTACAACCGAAGCGGCGGCAGCAGCTACCGCAGCGACGGAGGCCATAAACGCGAGTGGCAGAAACGCACCTAAGCCCAGCGGAAGAGCTGGAACAACCCTGCAGGCACCACATGTTCAGGAACCCGGAAACGGGCAAGTGGGGATCCAACCACCTGTTGAAGGACTGTCGAAAGGCACGCAAAATATACGAAGCCATGCAGAAGATAGTCACTCCAGCACCCGCAGCGCAGCCAGCCGCGCAGCTAGCCATCCAGGCAGCACCCGCAGTCGCCAATCCAGCACAGGCGGCGGGAGCCTTTCTGCAGCAGCAGCAGCAGCCGCAGCAAGATGCCCCACCGTGATCCAGGACGCATATCCAGCGGCACGCGGACAACTCAACATGATACAGAAGGGGCGCCCCTCAAACAGGACCCAGAAGATTATCACTCGCCAAGTTTTCCAAGCCATCACCTGTCCACCTGCAGTACCCGACTACCTGAGAGGGTCAGAGACACCAATCACTTTCTCCAGAGCAGATCACCCGCCTGCAGTACCACGACCCGGGCACGCCGCTCTGGTAGTCGAAGCTCTGATCGGAGATTACACCCTGAAAAAGGTGTTCATGGATGGAGGCAGTGGCATTAACATCATCTTTGCCGACACCCTCAGAAGGATAAACAGACCAACGACGGACTTGGCGGCATCAGAGACCACCTTCCATGGCATAGTACCAGGGCAAGCAGTCACGCCCATGGGAACGATCACACTCGACGTCATCTTCGGCACACCCGAAAACTTCAAGAGGGAGTCGATCGACTTCGAGGTAGTCGACTGGAAGTCGCAGTACCACGCGATACTCGGGCGCCCAACCTTCGCCAGATTCATGGCGTACCTCACTACGCCTACCTCATGCTCAAGATGCCTGGACCCAAGGGCGTCATCACGGTGCACGGCGACTTCGACCGCTCCAACAGCTGCGACCGCGAGTTCAGCAAGATCTCCGAATTCTTCGGAGTCGAAGAGCACTTCGAGGCAATGGCAGTCGACAACGACAAGACCATCTTCCCAGCCCGCAAGAAACCAGCCAAGGACGCTGCCTTCAACGCGGCTGACGACACAACGACCCATCAGGTCCACCCGACTGACGCCAGCAAGACGGTCAAAGTATCGTCGAGTCTGACTCCCGCATAGGAAGGCGCGCTCGTCGAGTTTCTACGTGAGAACTGGAGAATCTTCGCATGGCAACCCTCTGACATGCCAGGAATACCCAGGAACCTCGCCGAGCACTCCTTAAAGGTCCACAAGGACGCCAGACCCGTCAAACAGGCCATGCGACGCTTTTCCGGGCCCAAGCGAGACGAAATCAGCAGAGAAATCGATCGACTGCTGAATGCCAAGTTCATCCGAGAGATCAAGGACTCGGACTGGGTCGCCAACCCAGTCCTAGTGGAGAAGAAGAAGACGAAGAAACTCCGCATGTGCGTCGACTTCACCGCCCTCAACAAATGCTGCCCCAAGGACCATTTCCCGCTCCCGCGGATAGATCAGATCATCGACTCGACTGCAGGCTGCGAACGCCTGTCCTTCCTGGACGCCTACTCAGGTTACCAGCAGATCAGACTGAACGTCGACGATGAGGAGAAGACAGCATTCATCACACCCGACGGCGTTTTCTGCTACCAGACGATGCCCTTCGGGTTGAAGAACGCTGGTGCCACGTACCAGCGCACAATGCAAGCATGCCTCAAAGGGCTCATCGGGCAGATCGTCCAAGTCTACGTCGACGACATCGTCGTCACCACCCGCAAGGAGGACACCCTCATCGCCGACCTCCGCAAGGTCTTCGCCGCCCTCGACGAGTATCAGATCAAGCTGAACCCAGACAAGTGTGTCTTCGGCGTGCCAGCCGGAGAACTGCTTGGGTACCTCGTCTCTGCAAGAGGAATCGAAGCCAACCCTGAGAAGGTGCAAAACATACTCGCAATGCCAGCACCGACCAAGCTTCACGAGGTGCAACGCCTAGCCGGCCGAGTCGCAGCTCTCAGCCGGTTCATAAGTAAGTTGGGAGAAAAGGCCCTGCCTTTCTACCAACTGATGAAAAAGACAGACAAGTTCGAGTGGACAGAAGAAGCGCAAGTCGCGTTCGACCAACTCAAGAAAACACTCACGACTTCCCCAGTACTGGTGGCTCCACTGGAGAACGAGCCGCTATACCTCTACGTGTCAGCCACAAACAGGGTGGTCAGCACGGTACTCGTAGTCGAACGAGAAGAAGAAGGACACAGTTACCCTGTTCAGCGACCCGTCTACTACCTTAGCGAGGTGTTGACCCTGTCCAAGCAGCGCTACCCGCACTACCAGAAGCTGGCCTACGGAGTTTTCATGACTTCAAGGAAAGTAATCCATTACTTCTCCGAGCACCCGATCACGGTGGTAAGCTCCTCCGGGCTCTCCGACATCCTGACCAACCAATGCGCGACAGGACGAGTCGCTAAGTGGGTCGTCGAGCTAGGACCCTGGGGGCTGAAATACGCTCACCCGAAGTCAATCAAGGCCCAAGTGCTCCCAGAATTCACCACCGAGTGGATAGAAGCCCAGCTGCCAGATGTCCCCGACCTGTCCAACGCATGGACAATGTACTTCGACGGCTCCAAAAAGTTCAGATCAGCCGGGGCAGGAGTCATCCTCATCTCCCCCAAAGGCGACAAGCTGAAGTACGTGCTACAGATGGACTTCCCAACACCCTCCAACAACGAGGCTGAGTACGAAGCCCTAATCCATGGCATGCGAATGGCCAAGAACTGCGGCGCCACTCACCTCATGATCTACGGCGACTCCTACCTCGTCGTGCAGCAAACCATGAAGGCCTGTGACGCCATCGCCGACAACATGATCGCCTACAGAGACCTGTACAACCAGCTGGAGGGCACCTTCGACGGCTGCGAGTTGCGGCACATCGGCCGCGAAAGCAACGAGGAAGCCGACGCCCTCGCCAACCTGGGCTCAGACAAGGCGCAGGTGCCACCCGGCGTCTTCCTTGAGCGCATCACGCAGCGGTCTGTCAAACTTCGACCCACGCCCGGATCCTCCACACCATCAACGAGCACCGCCGGCAAAGAGAAGGAGCCAATGGAGGTTCTGCTCATCGAGCCCACCTGGACGAGCCCATATCTGGCGTACATGCTGCACCAGAGACTGCCAGTCAACTCAGTCGAAGCCAAGCGCATTATTCGCCGTTCGAAAGGCTTCACCATCATCAAGGGGGAGCTATACAAGCGAAGCATCTCAGGAGTACTCCAAAGGTGCGTCGACCCAGTCGACGGTCAAGCCATCTTACTCGAGATCCACGCTGGCATCTGCGGGCACCACGCCAGCAGTCGAGCCTTAGTGGCCAAAGCTTTACGAGCCGGATTCTACTGGCCCACCGCAATGCAAGACGCAGAAGAACTCGTGAGGAAATGTCTCGGCTGCCAGGAGTTCGCCAACAAGCCGCACGCACCAGCTTCAGCACTAAAGACCATCCCACTTGCCTGGCCCTTCGCTCAATGGGGGCTCGACATGGTGGGTCCACTCAAGAAGTCCTCGCCAGGAGGACACACGCATCTCCTGGTGGCAGTCGACAAGTTCACGAAGTGGATCGAAGCCGTGCCTATCACAAGTTCGACTGCCTCCTCGGCAGTTAACTTCATCAGGTCGATCATCTTCAGGTTCGGAGTGCCACACAGCATCATCACCGACAACGGCACGAACTTCACAGCCGAAGAGTTCAAGGACTTCTGCTCCGAGCAAGGCATCAAACTCAACTACGCATCTGTCTCGCACCCGCAGTCCAACGGGCAAGTCGAAAAGTCCAATGGTTTAGTCTGCAAGGGCATCAAGAAGCGCCTGCGAGTACCATTGAAGCGCGCCGCAGGCGCCTGGGTTGAGGAGCTGCCGTCTGTGCTGTGGAGCCTGCGCACTACGCCAAACAGATCCACTCAGTACACGCCATTCTTCATGGTCTACGGCGCAGAAGCAGTCATGCCATGCGACATCAAGTTCGATGCACCCCGAGTGGTGGCCTACGACGAGTCCGAGGCAGAAGAAGCACTCGAGGACGACATGGATACCCTGGACGAAGCACGCGACATCGCCCTTACCCGCACAGCCGTATATCAGCAAGACTTACGCAACTATCACGGACGGCGACTGCGGCCCAGAGCGTTCGTCCCCGGAGACCTTGTCCTCCGCCTCAAACAGAAGAAGGTGCACAAACTAGCCTCCCCGTGGGAAGGTCCATACATCGTGACAGAGGCAATTGGCGGCGGAGCTTACCGCCTGAAGGACTCGAAGACAGGGACAGTCTGCAGCAACCCGTGGAACGTGGCGCAACTGCGCCGCTTCTACGCCTAATCGACTCCCCCTTGTAACAAAGTGTACTATCTCAAGAAGCGGCAGGTTCCAGACGCACTCTTTCCCTTACCAGGGTACCTGAGGGGACTGGAAGGGTTTTAATGAGGCGGCCTGCTCGCAAAAATCAATGAAGTGATTTGTGGAACAAGCTCTCCCCTTTACTTTTTTAGTCAAAAAGCAACATAAACCTAGGCCGTCACCCGACGCACTCGGGGGCTGCGCCATACAGGTTCAACTCAAAAACCTAGGCCGCCACCCGAAGCACTCGGGGGCTGCGCCGCACAGGTCTAAGTCAAGCCTAGGCCGTCACCCGACGCACTCGGGGGCTGCGCCATACAGGTCAACTCAAAAACCTAGGCCGCCACCCGAAGCACTCGGGGGCTGCGCCGCACAGGTCTAAGTCAACCTAGGCCGCACCCGACGCACTCGGGGGCTGCGCCATACAGGTCACTCGCAAAATCCTTGGCCGCACCCGAAGCACTCGGGGGCTGCGCCGCACAGGTCTAAGTCAAACCTAGGCCGCACCCGACGCACTCGGGGGCTGCGCCATACAGGTCAACTCGAAAACCTAGGTCGCCACCCGAAGCACTCGGGGGCTGCGCCGCACAGGTCTAAGTCAACCTAGGCCGCGCCCGACGCACTCGGGGGCTGCGCCATACAGGTCACTCGCAAAATCCTTGGCCGTCACCCGAAGCACTCGGGGGCTGCGCCGCACAGGTCTAAGTCAAACCTAGGCCGCACCCGACGCACTCGGGGGCTGCGCCATACAGGTCCAACTCGAAAACCTAGGTCGCCACCCGAAGCACTCGGGGGCTGCGCCATACAGGTCACTCGCAAAACCTTTGGACGTCACCCGAAGCACCGGGGGCTGCGCCGCACAGGTCCAAGTCAAAGTACTAGGCCGCACCCGACGCACTCGGGGGCTGCGCCGCACAAGTCTGACTCGATACACCTCGGCTGCACTCGAAGCACTCGGGGGCTGCGCCGCACAGTCTAATTCAAAATCCTAGGCCGCACTCGATCCGCTCGGGGGCTGCGCCATACAGGTTTACAGACGTCTACAAGATACAATTTACTAACTCGGGGGCTACCCCCACCTCGACATACATACACTCATATTTCCACTTGGAAAAATTTCTTTTACAAGCTAACGCTATGCAACAGCACTCTACTGCTCTTATTCTACAGGCTCGCCCTTTGGCGCATCAAGTGGCCCTACAAGGTGCTCGCTAAAGTTCTGGACCTGCTGAATCATCTGGCGCGCAGCCGCAAGAGTATCGGCATAGTCACCCTCTCCAGGCAAGCCGTCAAGCACCTTGTGCAATGGAAGATTAGGCCGGTGCAGTCGAACGTATGCCAACGCCACGTTCGCCCCGGCAACAAGTTGAGCGTGCACGACTTCCTTCAACGCACTGCCTTCACGGAACCTCTCCAGAAGCGCAGTCAGTCCATTCGGCTGCTCGTTGTGAGGAAAGTACACCTTGTTGATCTGCCAGAGGGTTTTTCTGCAACCTTCCAAGAGCACAGCAGCCCGCCAGGTGCGATCCAGCATTCGTGCCAGTACACTACCTTGGATTTGTTCGACCAAAACTGGCGCGCTTCGGGTGAGTCACCGGCGGCCTCTTTCTCTACTCGCTCGTCCACTCGAAGCTGCTCAGCCTTCAAGTCAGAGTTCACATCTGCATCAAGGCCAAGCATTAAGCATAGCAGGAAGACACAGAAGCCGAAGCAAAAACGCTAGAAGGCCAACCTTGCAGCTGTCGACTGATCAAGTCCATCTCGCCAAGCAGAAACTCTTCACGCTGGGAGAACGGCGCAACGGGCCGCGACCTCAATCGCTCCAGCTCCAACTCAGCACTCTTCAGCTTCGACTCGAGCTCAACCACCTTGTTCCTCATGAAGGTGATCACTCTCTGGTCATTTACGCTTCGCACAGGAGCTGGAGGAGCTTGACGGCGGCGACGAGTAGGCGCAGCCGAAGTGGTGTCCTCCTCATCGTCCGCGCCAGTCGTTCCAGCAACGTCAGGAGCTTCGCCCATATCAGACTGCCAAGAATTGACAGCGTCAAGCCAGGAAAAGAATCAACATAATTCATCCAAGCCAGATATCAAAAAAGACTCGGCGACTGCACCCCCGAGGGAGCGAATTCACATTTCATCATCAGCATGTTCACTCGCACAATATAAAGTGCATTACAGACTCAAGCCCAAAAGCAAAGCATAGTCCTAAAAGGAAAAAGTCTACACTACAGACTCCGACTGGGACGGCTCTTCCTAGCAGCAGCCAACTCGGCCATCTTAGCAATCCTCTTCTCGAAGGTGGAGACAACTTCGCCAACTGGCTCGCCTGCACTTTCACCCCGCTAAGGGACGCAGTCTTGCCATCAGGCTTTCGAGGGAAGTCGCTGACAACCTTCTCAAAATCGCCTACGACTTGGTGACCAAGAAGCAGCTGGAAAGTGAGCTCTGAGCCGCGTACCGTCTGCGCGCGCGTGAAGTCCGCCAGGACATTCGAATTGCCTTCGAATGGAGCCGCGAGTGCGTCAACAGCAGCTGGTGGTGGCTTGTTGGGAAAGATATTCCGGTGCACAGTCGCTAAGGCCTCCGTCGACTTCTGCAGTGCCGCCGTCGACTGCTGCAGCGCTGCCGATGCATACGCGCAGACGCGGTCGACGAAGCCAACAGCCTCCGCCAAACCGACACTCTCGCTGGAAGTCCCTTCTGGAGGAGCACCTCCGCAAGTCTCTGTTCAAAAGAAATCCACACCCGTAAGACGTCAAAAGTCGAAAAAAGGCAAAGTAGGCACTGAGCCGAAAAACTTACTTCCAACAACATCTGCGAGTGCGAGCAAGCGGTCGACCTGGGTCTTCTCCAGATCAGCCCGAGCTTGTTCCCGCTCTTGGGCTTCACCCAGCGATTTCTCCAGCTCCGCGACCCGCGTCTTCATGCTCTCCTTCTCGCCTACGGATCAACGGAGCAAAGTTAGCAATAAAGGCAGTCGAAGCACCCCTCGAACACAAGGGTTCACACTTACTATTCGCTTGCTCCAGAGCAGTGCGGAGCTGATCCCTCTCCTGCTCCATGCGAACGAAGGCTGCGGCTCCCTCCATCTGCTGGCGATAAAATGGCTGCAGGAAACACAAGACATCAATCTACGCCCGACTATTCCAGTCACGCGCATCTTCGGGGGCTACTCCCATCGGGAGCGCTGTACGCGCACCCGATACAGATCTTGCAGAAGGAGTCGAAGAACACTTACATGCTCAAGCAGCCCAGCGTCAACCGGAGTCGCATCAGCAGACCTCTCTGGCATGGCGGAGGTCGAAGCCTCAAGGCCAAAACGTCACCCGCCAGAGCCTCCTCTCCGGTCGTCCTCGCAGTCTGCTCGATCATGGGAGCAGAAGTGTGCTCCATCTCACGAGGGGAAGAAACAGCAGCGCCAGTACGGTCGCTGTGACAAGAAAACTCAATTCAAGGACCCGCAAGTGAAAAAGCACACTCGACAAAAACAAAGCAAAGGTTATGCGACTAACCTGACGACATCATCATCTTCACTTCCCAAGGAGACGGAGGCCATCCTCGCGAACTCGGTCGGCGGTGCAGAGCCGAGTGGAGGCACGACCAAAGGTTCAGCCAGGTCACTCGGGTGCCTAGCACCCGAAGAGGACTCGCTCGTCTCTTCCTCGTTCACACCCGCCTCCTTCACAGGCGACGAGGCAGAACCAGAGTCGCCACCCTTTCGCCTCTGCCGCTTCCGCAGCGGCTCCTCATCTTCATCATCCTCCTCCAACTCTTCACTCGGAGAGGTGGCGGAGGGAACTTCATCGTCATCAACCTCGTCCTCAGGGAACTCTGCCTCTTCATGAGGTCCATTCTCCATCAGCGGAGGGAGACTGACGTAGCTCGAACGACCCTGTCAGCAAATGAAGCATTCGAGTCAAGCAAAAGATTCAACAGAAGAAGATACAAGACGAACAAAGCAAACAAAGCTCACCTCAGGCACAGGGTTACTAGGCCCATATGGCTCGACTGGGCACTTGACGTTGCACGGGTCAGCGGCTCGGAGACTAGTGATGCTCCTCACCTTCGACTCGACTGCGTCATCATCGAGCTCATCGCCAGCATCCTCACGCGCCCACATTGGGTGGACGCGACTGCGGAGCGGCTGCACCCGAAGCCTGAAGAAGGTGGCGATGAGGTGAATTCCACCTGTCTCGCGCCCAAGACTCTTCAGAAGGCCACGAAGTAGCGTCAGCAAGGGCTGAGTCGCTTCCCTGTCCTCCTTCGACAGCGGGTGCGCCCACGCGTTCGTCTTCCGCAACTCGCGATCAGCCGCGAATTCAGGAAGCCCTGCTTGGTCGCACCTGATGTAGAACCACTTCTTCCGCCAGCCCTGGACGGAGTCGGACTTCTTCATCTGGAAGTAGGAGGTGTCGCCACGCACCTGGCGGCGACGGCGCCAGCAGCAGCCTTCCCCCTCTTCATCGCGGCCTTGCTCATGGAGGGTGGAGACTAGAAGCTGACAGAGAGCACGCAGCGCAACAATGGCGGAACAGAAGCAGTGGAGACGATGAAGGAATGGGATGGATGAACTGTTCACCGCCGCGGTGAAAATTATATACCGCGCGGTCAGTCAATCCTGGCCATCCCTGCTGAAAACCGCTCTCCGCAACAGCGTCTGACCGTCCACGTGTCGCGCGGAGATAGCAACCGTCGCTGGCCACGCCGCCCACTACGCGCGGAATCAAGGCGCCATCATCACACCGCGAAATTTTCGCGCCCAACGGTCAGAAAAAAGCGGCAACCACTGTCTCCAGTCAATACTGACAGTGGGACCGCACTGTCACGTCCCATCGGACACAGAGTGCATCAAAAACGTCAGCACTGACGTCAACCACGAAGGCGTAGGAAGTAATCCAACGGGCTGATGGAGAACTCGAACAGTTCTTTCGAGTGCAAGAAGATTCAGTAAGCTCTCAGAGCTGAATAAGTTCGTACAGTAAGCCAACGAGCTGATTGAGAACTCGAACATTTCATTCGAGTGCAAGAGCATTTAGTAAGCTCCAAGTGCTGAACAAACTCGCGCAGTAAGCCAAACCGGCCGAATACACAGTAAGTCACACAAAGCCAGTCGCGACTCCAAGTCGAGTCCCCTTTTTACTCCCATCGGGAGCAGGCTTTTCGACTGAAGAAAAATTGAGTTTAACCTCAATTGCAAGCAATTCAGCTTAATCTCGGGGGCTACTCCCATCGGGAGCGCTGTTCGCGCTCCCGAGTGACTCAGAACAATAGCGGTCGAAAAATCACCGACTAAGGCTGTACTCACAGTATTTTACCCTGGAAGTGACAGTTCGACTAAGGAATCCTCCATAAGCCCTGAACGGCCGGAGTCGACCAATTTTACTCATTTCTTTCAGGAACCCGACGGCGTGCCCAGGAGGAAGGAGTCCTTTACCCGACTCTACGATTCGACTAAGCACTCGGGGGCTCCTGTCGTGGGGTCACTCTTCGACTACCCCACGGTGGGGATACCTGGGTCACGCCAAGCCCATCAGCCTCATGACGAGGGCCCAAGGAAGGCCCAAGGAGGACGACGTGCGGCCCAAGATAGTCGACGCTAGGTCATGCGACCCCAGCCATGCTTGTAAGCGCCATCGGCACCGTTCACCTGAGACCTAGCCTACCATATAAAGGCTAGGAGGGTCCTTCGTCTAGGGTACGCTCATAGCCGCCACACAAACCCTAGCGAGATTGCCATCTCGCCATTGTAGCCACAACTCACCATCAATAACCAGACAAGCAGGAAGTAGGGTGTTATCCTCCGGGAGCCTGAACCTAGGTAAACGCCTTGCTTGTCAGCCGTCGTGATCACCAGCGCTCATCTCTCTCCCCCTCAATCAACCCGGGGTACACAACCCAGGGATTTGCCGAGTCCACCCCTCGTCAGGTGTACTATTTTAACCACCAGTACCGCCCGGCTCATTGCCTGATCATTAGCTCTCTTCCTTGGAAAGCCGGCTGAGTGGGAACGGTTACAACCTTTATCTCGCGTGAGTCTAACCCAAGGATCATCTGTGTGTGGAAGGACAGGTTCAGTGCCTCAAACACCTTGCCCCGCGGCCACATCCTAAACACCACCATCCCCATTCCAACTTTCCTTCTTTTTCACGCACACGCAAAATGGAAAGCTCGAACTAGAGGACCCTTGGCTAGCCCCTCACGAGTTAGTCGGTCGATAGGGATCCCAAAGGCCCACCGATGGAAGCACGCTCGGTCTTGGTTCAAGAGGTAAAGAACTCGCACCTAGGCGGCGAGAACGAGACAAGACACCACCAAACCACAGTGGCCTCTCATCGCCGCCTTTAAGCATGTTAAACAATAACCACAATCCTCCACCATCATCCAGACAATCCATCATATTTTCCAACACTGATATATCCACCGGACAACTGATACTTCAACTAAGCATGGCCAAGCATTTACATAGCATATATAATTTACTCAGGCCAACACATCAATCCTATGGATATTAGGAAGGAAATAGGTAATGGTATCGGAAACATAATGCAACTAATAGGATACTCTATCCAGTAACCAAATTGACATTTGGAATCGCATGCAATATTATAGTGGAGAAAATACTTGTAAAACAATAGGATGAGACATGCTCAGAGGGGATTACGCTTGCCTTGTTTATTGCTCAAAAGTACTTGTCTTCGGTGTCGTCGATTTTCAATTCGGACTCGGTGTTCACATCAACTCCGAATTCTATCGTGAAGAAACAAAACACTGGAAAAGAAGAAATAACACTCAACACATGGCAATTGTGCAATGCACACAAAAATGAGATCATGTCAAGTTTATGCATTGAAACTAGCCCCACAAGGTAGCTAACAAATTAAAAGGGTCCCATCAAATTAAAACAATATTGGACTAAAACCCTATTTTTAAATAGGTAAACAAGTTTTACCCCTTTTTGTACAGCACCAAACCGTGAGTTATTCATGCATGCAAATGGTAACACTGGATAGATCTTATTTAACTAAGAATTTTGATTTGTCATTTGCATTTTTCGGAGTTCGGATGAATTTCTTATGAATATTCCAAGTTGAGATTCAAATCTGCCATTTTAGTTTTTTTTAATAAACAGCAACATTGGTTAATTAGCCAAGCATGAATTTGCTAAAAAAATGTAGAGTTTACTCTCCTGAACAATTTGATATGTCATTTGTAATTTTTGGAGCAAAATTCATTAAGTTATGAATTTCTCAAATTTGAAAATCTCACAGGTGAATTTGTATTTTTCAAATAAACACAATTTGAATTCTTCATTTGCATGATTGAGTTGCACATTTGCATAGGTTATAAAATTCTGAGAATTTTGATACCTTAATTGTATTTTCTGAAATACAAAGCAAAAAGTTATGAATTTTACCATTTTAACCATTTTTCTGGAATTTCTAGAAATGATTAAATTTCTGACCAAGGGACCCACATGTCAGAAATATGATGTTTTTCGAAATTATCAAAAGGAGGATGACGTCAGCACGATGTCAGCAATGGCTGCTGGGCTCTGTTGATCAAGCAATCGTTCGATTCGTCGCGATTTTGGCGATTTCGTTTGGTGCATACGACGGAGGGGAACGAGGCGAGCCTAACCGTGGCGGCGCCGCTATTTACCTGTCACCGGAGACGCTCGACGGCGAGCTCGCGCGGCGGCGGACGGCGGACATCGGCGCGAGCCCGAACCAACGCGAGAGGGAGAGGGAAAAGGGGACGGAGAGGACCGCAGACTCACCCTCGTCCCGTGCGAGTGCTCAAGGAGGCCGGAGGAGCTACGGCGGCGATGAGCGCGAGCTCGAACGGCGCCGACCAGAGGCGGAGAGGAACGGTCGATCCCGTCGAACCCGTGCATCCCGGCACGCACGGCTCGGCAGGGAGGTATACGGCGCGGTGGCGATGCTCCTGGACATGGCGGTGAGGGCCGGGGTGGTGCGACGGCGACGGGGACGTCAGGACGTGCTCGGCGGTGGCCATGGCGGCTTCGGCTCGGGAGCACAAGGAGAAAGCAAGCGCGCGAGGGGGGAGAGAGAGCAGGCGAGGAGGAGCAGAGCGGGGGGGGGGGGGGGCTGGCGTGTGCTCCTTAAGCGCGTCGAGGAGCGAGGGGGGGCCTGGCTGCGCGAGGCGCTGCGCGCTCTGACGCCATTGCGCGCTGTCGTGCATGAGGGAGACGGGGGGGGGGGGGGGGGGGGGGGGCACTTGACAGTTTTGAAAATTCATCCCTTTTCTTTTTCTGAAATTATTTTCCAGTGGCTTGCACGATTTAATTGAGGTCCTTAGAGGTTTTCAAAAATTCTGAAATTTTTTGGGTAGCCTCCTTATTTTATAGTTAAACTCTCCTAATTTTTCCAGGTCATTTGAAAATCATTTGATAGGAAAATAAAATAGAAAATGCTCACAAGCATTTTTGAGTTTCCCACAATTTATTTTATTTTACAAGTCAAATTAGTTTGCCAAAATTATGATTTGAACTTTTGGAACTTCCTTGACAAATTATACAACTTCAAATAATTTTTGCTTGTCACAACTTTCACAAAAACATTAAATGATTTAAAGCCATTTTTGGCCTTTGTTTTTAATTGGAGCCAAAGTCATTTGTTTCAAGTTTAGCACTTTAAAAAGAATGCCATGATGCACAAGGAAAGCAAAAGTGGAAATTTTGTTCCCAAAATTCAGTTCACAAACTTGGGGCTGTTACAACGATCAGACATCTTCTTCAGCTCTTTTCGGAGACAAAGGAAACGCATTTCATATGCAGCAAGAAATAATAAAATTATTTAATGTCGTCAAATTAATTACGGCCAAATTTTATCTTTCACAACATGCAAGGGTTTACCTACACTTCTAATAGGTAGGGTCCTAATCCCACCCGAGTATGTGTAGATCGAGTCGTGTTCCATGTTCTACCCCGACCCAAGACGGAATTTCGGCAGCACCTCCCCGCTGTTCTTCAGAGTACACGTCTCGAGCTTGTCAAGCCGAGAGGGTGTGCATCCGAAGAACAACGGGGAGGTCCTGCCGAAATTCCGTCTTGGGACGGGGTAGAACATGGAACACGACTCAATCTACACATACTCGGGCTGTCCAAAAACGTGGACAATCCGGAAGAGTTACGGTTATAAATATGCAGAGAAGGACAATCCTGCATATTTATAAATTTGTAACCCTTCCGGACGGGAGACGCCTAGGGTTACATGACTAGACATGAATGTAAATGTGACATCGGCTCGAAGGCCGGGGCAGAGCAAGGGCGGAAGGGTGGAGGAGATGGAAATGTAGCTCACCTCGAGCGTAGGGACGAAGCCGGAGGTCGTAGGAATATGGTGGAGTAGTCGAATAGCGAGGGCTCGGGACAGAGGAGTAGTCGAGGTGTATACCTAGTCTTACCCCTGCAGGGAGGCTTGTTCGAATCCAGGACCTCTTGGCACAAGTTGGGAGGACCTCCCCACTGCACGAAGGCCTGCCCTCAATTATCTTGTTGACTGGTTTTAGGAAATATTTTTCAAGAGAATGTAAAGTTCGGTAGATCCCAATGGATCATTCCACCGAGAGAATAGTCAAAGTAGTGACCAAATCAAGTCTCACTCGATCCTTGTCACAATTATTATTGTTCAAGGATACGTCCTAGATAGACGTATCGGTTTCATAGAAGAAGAAGCCAAGAGGCTAGATTACAATGCGGTCGACACAGACATTGAGAACGCACCCGTGCGAGGCTGCGACGTGTCATTGATTCCAAGGAAAACTGAAGACCGATATGGGATGCCTACCGATCGGAAAAAAATCTAATTCCTAATGAAACTCAAGACACATCCTTTATTTATTTTTATTTGTCGTGAAAACTATTTATCATTTGTCGACCCGTTGCAACGCACAGGTATTGTGCTAGTATTTTTTGGTTTTGGAAATATTTTTTTAGACAAAGAGTGTTTCTTCTATTGATTTAGCTGGGTACAGTACACGTCAGAAAAGGAGGTACATCATCCCACACCTTACTGGCCTGAGCAAAAACAGCACCCTTCGCACATAAGTGAGCAGCATAGTTTGCAGTTCTAATAAAGACAAACTTACAGGAAGAGAAAACTCTACAGATATCTTGGATTTCAGATAAAATAAGCTCGATAACAGAATGATGATCAGCCCTAATCTTCAAGAGATTAGCCAGCATCAACAAGCCTGTCTTCACCAAGATCTTCAGAACACCATCAGAATGGCTGGCGATGAAATAATTGCGTCGACTGAGATGGGAAATGAAGTCGAAGCAAATAGACTGGTTGAGAAATGATTTTTTTAAAGAAAATACTAAATAGTTCATCACAACTATTGACTGAATGTGCTCCTTTGATCGTAGCACCTCTATATCTCTCTCTCAGCGTTTCAAGTTTATTTACATGATTAATTGTTAAAGTTATGCAAACATGAGTACCCGTAATTACTCGTGGTTGAGCTATTACACTGAAGAATTAGTTTATTATTACTTCAACATTTAAAACCAAAGAGAAGGGATGAGCGGGAGAGAAGAAAGATTGCTCTATTTTAAAGGCTAAGAAATAGCTTACAGTAGTTGCCCATTGAAGATGGTCTTCTCAGTCCATAAATAAGTTTGATGGAAAAGAAATATATTAGAACAATTCGATGAGTGAGCATACCACTACCAGTAGGAGGGGGATCCCATGTCAGGAGGAAGCCATCCCGGATGAGCTGCGCCTTGCCAGACGTCCCGAGAACCGGCACGGAGTTGGAGGTGCATCCATCCAGATAGTAACCCTCGTAGTTTCCAGAACTGTCGTAACGCCCTCCGGGTCGGACAAACACGCTGCTCTCGTTCCCACACCTCATCGTCGTCTCCACCAGTTCTCCGTCCCTGCGTGCCGCTGCCGCTGACGCATTGGTGCAGTTGTATATTATCAGGTTCAGGTTGACGGGGTCGATCCTAAACCGTCGGCCCAACCGCTCGGAGGTGTTCCAGATAGGTTCGTTGCAGCTGTTGGAGTTTGGCAGCAGCCTCAGCTTTTCCAGATCGACGACATGCATGCTCTCTCCTCGTAGGAGATGTCCATGATCTCGAATCCGAAGCTGTAGCTTATGGCGCTCCGTAGGACTGGAGTGTTGTTGAGGCACGCGACCTCGAAGTCCGGGGAGCCACATGATCTTCCCGGCTGCCAGTCGATGAGCCAGAACGGGTCGGAGATGGGGACGTTGCCGCATCTGTTGGGAGAGCCCGAGCAGCCATCCACTTGTTCCTGAGCCGCCGTGATGGCGAGCATCAGCAGTAACCACCAAGCCCAGAAGAACAAGCAGCTGGGAGCCATGGCAGCACAGGATTTGGAATTTGTTGCTAGTGAGCGGGGTGTTGGGGCCAGGCCGCCTGGCAGATAGAAGAGAGAATACTCTGCTAGTGAGCGGAGCGCTGGGCTATCTTCATCCACACGTCCTGGGAGACGGTTTTCACACGGTGCCAACCGTGGACAAGTCTCCAGCAATTGTTGACTGGTATTAGGGAAGATTTTTCAAGAGAATGACAGAATGTATAGTTCGGCAGCAGCGCCATGACATGTAATGTTGCAAAAACTTATTGTAATGCGTGCCTTGTTGTTCATCTTAGAGAGGCCGACATGTTAATTTGATGTTTGTTTTTCCTATGGTAAGAGAAAGCTTTAGTGATTACTGAATACTGTTTACACGATCGCTCTAAAGAGAGAGCCTCTTTTTTGTGTGGTTTGTAACTCTGTATTCTCGTAACCCCCTGGAGTACTTTGTTGCTTTCTATACATTTTACCTCTAGCCAGTTGTTACCAAACCATATGACCAAGTGTTATCACCAACACGAAGACACACTAATTTTTTGTTCATCACCATTGCTTATATAAAATTTTATTTTTGAGGCTAGAGAGTTTGCTCGATTTTTTTTTTACCAACGAGCCTTTCCTCATCGGTTTCCATTAAAGAAACCGCTAACAATTTTACAAAGTCAAACCAAAGAAGAAAGCAGGAAAAAGAGAAGTGTAAATAACATGCACCGCATGAGGGGCTCGCGGTAAATGGATGCCAGCAGGAAGAAGTTCACATCATATATGCCATAGGAGAAGGAGAAAGAGAAAGTGGATATGTTGCTGGTGGCGAATAAATCGTTACTGGGATTCGCCTCGTTTATCTTCTAGCAGTCCAGGTGCAACCCAACCTAGCCGTCGGCTCCGCAGCCCAACACGCATCCTCCGCTGTCCCCTGGGGCCGCGTGTTCCCGCAGATGGCACGGATGATGCTCCCGGACCCGGCCGTGATTCAAGCAGAAGCTCTTTGCGGCGTTGTTCCCTTTGCTTCCATGCCTAGACCTTCGTTCCCGACCTCACCATCTCGTCCCCGTCCAAGGCCACCACCGGGTAAGCCCTAGAACCTCTCCCCTCCTCCCAGCTCACCCCCAATTTCACCCAGCGCATTCACATCCATCATATCCCCTGACATATAGAGCACACAACAAACAGAAAGGGAAATGTCAGAAGTACAACCCAGAGTTAAACAACAGCGGAATCAGCACAGGGCGGCGGCTTTGCAGCGGCAGTCCATCACTAGAAGACGCAATGGGCCGACACGTACAACACATGCAAAACTTTGTAAGCGGTTACGTCAGTGACAATAGGGCCCATGAGGCAGCACGAAGGGCGGAGAGGATGACCAAGTAAGTTTGCGCCTTCAGCTTCCACGATTAATTTTAAATGATACACTTTATGCACCGAGATTTTGAAATTTTAGGTCTTGATTAGATACGAAATCTCTTCTTGCATTAGAGGAAATTTCTAGTCTTCAAGGTTTTAGTAATAGTGGTAGCTATCTGGCTCTAGCATTAGATCCAATGCCTTTTAGCAGCTGGAACACAAAACTCATCGGACACCTGAATTATTCCTTTTAATTTCATAACTTATGTTCGATGATACAATGCCGAAATTCGTTGCTCTTATTTAATTTCTGAATGTACTCCAGTACAGGACACCTTCTCGAAGAGTTGGAAATCATTGTTGGGTGTTAGGATTCACAATAATAATCTCCTCAGGTCCGGTAGAACTTGCACTTTGTACATCCATATTGCGAGGTGAATTTTCACTGGAATGAGAGATACATGCGTAAGTCAAGTTACTGAAAAAGTTCTTTCGAAATAATAATTTCACCGAAAAACAAAGGAGCACAACATGGGAAGAAATAGCTTACAGTAGTTCACAGAAGTTTTGCTTCGGCGGCATGTCCAGATCATCTAAGCTTCTCTCAAACATTTCTAGAACTTTTGTTATAGTGGGCGATACATAGGTATTACTTGTATGCACCACAAACCAGTTAGGATCATCTTTCTCGCGATTTCCTCTATTTCGCCTGTGACTTCACATGCTTGTAGTCCATCATCGTGTGCAAGATGATCGTAGATCCAATCTGGAAAATACTTTTCGCTGGATTTTTCAACAATTGATTTTACGTTTCTCCTGCCTCCAACCATCTCCAACATCATCATTCCATAACTATAAACATCTGACTTTGTTGAAACCACTCCAAAGGTTCGAGAGTGAACTTCCGGGGCGATGAATCCAATTGTTCCTCTAGCAACAGTCATTGAAAGCTTGCTCTCCTTTGTATGACACAATTTAGCTAGACCAAAATCAGCAATCTTTGGGTTAAAATCCTTGTCTAGAAGGATATTTTGAGGCTTGATATCAAAATGAACAATTCGTGTATTACAGCTATGGTGCAAGTATTCTAGGCCACGAGCAATCCCAATTGCTATCGCATAGAGCCTCTCCCATCCTAAAATTTCTTTGGGGTTCTCTGAGTAAATGTACTTATCCAAGGAACCATTGGACATGTACTCATATATAAGCGCTCGTTTTGATCCCTCCAAACAAAATCCATGCAATCTAACAACATTAACATGAGAGGTCCTGCCGATGCTCATAACCTCATTCACAAACTCGTCCCCATTTCCTTTGCAGTCGTGCAGAAATTTCACTGCAACCAGACGACCATCGTGCAGTCTTCCTTTGAAAACAACACCATAACCACCTCTTCCAAGCTGATCACTGCGAGAAGACGTTATCTTCATTACCTCTGAGTACATGTATCTTTGTGGAGCTAGGGGTCCATAAGATACTATCATGGCCTCGTAATTCTTTTCAGTGTTGCTGCTAGTCTTCTTGCAAAGGCGAAACCATAGTCTTTTGCCCTTTCTATGCCATATCAGGAAATAAATGCATGGAAAGAGCAAGGTTGCAGCTGCTGATGTCGAACCTGATATGGAATTGAAGCACATGTTATTTCCTTTTGTAAATCGGAAGTTATAATACAGTAATTATGATTCCCAAGATCATCAATAATTTAACTTCCTCTTTCTAAATAGTACATACTACATGGTGGAAAAAGTAGCAAGAAGCTATAGGCCATATATTGATCATTCTTGTATATGCACAAATGAGAGTTTCTTGTTTCAATTTTTAATTTAGAATCAATTTTCATTGATTACCGACAAGATAAATCACTATTCGTGAACTACTGATTTTCAAATTATTACATACGAAAAGATGGAAAAAAATTAGCATACCTATTAGCACGATCTTCGTGAAGGTCCTCTTGCTACCTGGATCTGGAATATAACATAACATTTTTTAGTAAAAACAATGTCGTCCAATAGTACTATGTTGGTTGTTTTTCCAAAAGAAATAAACATGCACCGTAAATGAATCTTCAATATTCTTCCATGAAAAAAAAACACATTGCAAGATAAAGAAGAACTATAGAACATGAACTTCATATCTGAGTTTCTTTTGATCGAGGCATTGAGCAACTATGTTTAATAGGCAGTATAAGCGATTGCATACACTGTGACTTATAAGTATGTGTTTCAATGATATTGCATTGAATGTTACATTTCAGCCTGCATAGCAATTGGCAGGAACATGCGTGCTCTGTTAACTTTTTCTGCAAATGTCCTATGTACAAGCATGATCCACAGCGTGCCAAGACCGAAGAGTACTTACTTAGTCTACAGAACTAGACCGGTAGCATGCGTTCTGTTGAAATCAGTATGCGTAGTGTAGTACTAGTAATTAATTAGCTTATACCTAGGCTACAGTGCACTCATTCCGCATTTCCGTGTCCATTTTTCCTGTAAATTTCCTCCATAACAGAACTAACTTATTGAACCCAAACCAAAGAATGCATCCTTTTTCCAGGTTAAAATTAGTGCCACCAAACTCGTTCTGAAGCCTGAGTATTAAACTGTTACATGGCGGTTGTTAAAAAAAAACAGTTACGTGCCTATTGAACTTAGAATCGTGTCGGACAATAATTAAACTGTTACGTGGCTATTGAACTTTCATTAAATCTTAGTCACAAATTGTAGATCCAGCGATTAAAATATTTTTGATGATGTGGATCAACGTGGTGTCTCTATTATAGACCCGTATATTGCTTTTAGTATATAATAGATCTCCTCTATAACAGAACTAACCTATTGAACCCAAACCAAAGAATGCATCCTTCCGCAACAAATCATGTCTGGAGTATACTTTGGAAAATGAAAGTACCGGGAAAAATCAAAATATTCTGCTGGAGGAGTTTGCATGGTCTTATACCAGTAAAATCTATACTTGCTAATCGCCATATTGGTACTAGTGGACAGTGTCCAATCTGCAGTCAGGGACCAGAAGATATCATGCACCTCTTATTCAAATGTAGCCGTGCAACTGAGATGTGGAGTGCCCTTGGTTTATCTTCATATATCAATGAAGCTTGTATTAATGACAGGGCAGGATCGGCAGTTCTGGAATTTATGCTAAGAGAACCTGATTTACCAATGCCAAATGTTCCGAGTATAGGTCTGAAAGAAGGTATAGCGATAACCTGCTGGTACTTGTGGTGGAACAGACGACAGCAAACTCACAATGATCAGGTCCCGTCCTTGCATAGAAGTGTTATGGCAATCCGAGCTATGTGTCTAAAGTCTAAACTATATAAACGAGCAGAGACTACTCGAGTGGGATGGACTGATCGATCAGAAGAGAAGTGGAAGAGACCTACTGCTGGGTTTGTTAAGGTAAATGTGGATGCATCTTTTTTCCTGGAGGAACATAGAGGATCCGCTGGTGCTATCATTAGAGACAGATATGGTTCGTTCTTGGCGGCATCATGTGAACCTATTCCACACGTACCTGATGCTCACATGGCAGAAATTATGGCGGTAAAAAATGGCCTTATATTAGCAAATTCATTGGGATACCATGCTGTTCAGATCGAGTCGGATGCTTCAGAAGTGGTGAAAGCTTGTTCAGGCCAAGATAGGATATGGACTGAAGGGATTGCAATTTATGCAGAATGCTTTGAAATTGCTGGCCGGAAATTGCTGGGATGATTGGTCGTGTTGATTTTATTCATTGCCCAAGGGAAGCCAACGAATCAGCTCATAATTTAGCTAGGTATGCTTATGATAATAATTTATCTTGTAGTTGGGTGGATGATCCTCCTGATTTCCTTGTAAGCAGTATTGTAAACAATGTAGCCATTATTTCAAATCAATAAAATTGCCAGGATGGCTTAAGAATGCATGCATCCTTTTTCCAGGTTAAAATTAATGCGGAAAAAAGGAGTTAAATTTATTACTGGCGCAGATGGTGAGGTTGGACACGCCGTCGGCGCAGTGGCACTCGAAGATATCGTTGGTGGTGTTGACCCGGCAAAGCCCGCCGCTGTCGGCGCACGGGGCGCAGTTTCCCGCCGTGTAGTTGAGAATAAACCCGCCCTTCATCAGCTGCCGGTAGTCTTTCCCGGAGGCCCCCTCGTACCCCAGCACAGGCAACATGGAGACCGTGCAGTTCCCCTCCACCGGCCACCAGGTGTCGTCGGACCTGTACTCGCCGGCGAGCCACGCGAACAAGGTGAACGTCGCGGACGCGTTGGACCCAAGACCGTCCGCGCAGTTCACGGGCGCCCAGATAGACGGCGGCGGCTGTGATCGGAGCGCGGTGCAGTTGAGGAAGAAGAGCTCCTGGTTGGTGGCGCTGATGCCGAAGGGCGCGAGGCCGAGGTGGGAGGACGCGTTCACGCCTAGCATCTCGGTGTCGCACGCGCCGTCACGGGAGAGGTTGACGTTGGCGACCCGGAAGGAGCTGTCGTTGTAGGAGATGTCGCCTAGCATCTGGTACATCCAGAAGGAGTTGTGGAGGTAGGCCGTGCCGTTTGCGTCGCAGGTGACCTGGAAGGCGTGGTAGCCGCACTCCGGCGGGTGCGTCCCGCCGAGCCAGAATGGGTACGCGATGCGCTGGCCCCCGCAGGCTGCCGGCTTGCATGCGTCCGACGACGACGAGGACGGCGTCGTGGTGATGTTTAGGGCGTCGGTGGCCAGAACGGTGGTTAGGAGGAGTGCAGCTGAGCAGAGCATGGCGGCGGCATGGACACGAAGCGGATTCATGGATGGATCAACCTTGCTGCAGACTGCAGTGGAAGGGAGGAGAGGGTATGCAGAGAGGAGGAAGCTAGCTAGGTGATGTGTGCGGCCGGGTACAAGAAGCTGGATCGCAAGTTTATGCCGAATGTGTTCACTGGACTCGTGCTGAAGTGGACGCCGAGCTAGCCATGCATGCACCTGAAGAGGGAGTGGGAGCTCGCCGGCCGGAGATGGTCGTCGTTCCGGTTTTGCGTCTGAACACATCACGGTCCCTACCTACTGCCCTAAAATTTTAAAATCACGGTCTCTCATCCATCCCGAGTGAAGAAAAAAGAACCGTCCTTCTCCGGTCGGGGGACGCGGTAACATATTAATTACATACATACGCGTGGAATTTTTTAGCCCACGCGCGTCCAGCTAGCTGCGAACAGAATTTCTTACCACGTGTATCGCCTGATCCTGATCCTGAAAATCAGAATTTCTTACCACGTGGATCCTGATCCTGATCCTGATCCTGAAAATCAGAATTTCTTACGTTTCGCATGCATGACTCTGCATCCCGAGTGAAGCGTTGTTCCGGATGGTCGTTACTGATGACTGGTCTCGTCGTGCCACGTATCTTTGGCAGCGTATCGTTTCCTGCCACTTACCGCTTTTATTCTGTCGGCCGACCTCCTTTTCCGGCCTTTCCTTGTCGCAGGTTGCTCTTTCCTTTTTATTCTTTTCTGTTGATTCCCCATTTTGTTTTGTCCCTTGCGTGGTCAAAGCGGTGCTCCATCTTTAGCCAGTCAAGGCGCGCGGTACAACAGCCGAGATCTTCCGTGTGATATTTTCTCTCCGCATTTTATTTCATGTTGTGATCGCTAGGATGGGAACTACCGTTGCGTCCGCTCTTATACAAGTCAGTCGTTGTGGATGGCCGTCAACAGAAGACACATGGAACGATCCGTTCGTGGTTTCCTTTGTTGAAACGATATACGATCGTGGTTTCGGAATGGACTAGGGCAGTTCAAAGATAGCAAAACACACGGCAAAGAGCACACGGCGAAGAAATGCATGGTAACGAACTCTTTGCCGTGTGCCAAAAGTCGTGGCACACGGCAAAGCTGCTAGGTGGGCCCCACCGTCACTTGACGATGGCGGCAGACGGTGACGGACGGTGGGACCCACAATGGTCGCTCTTTGCCGTGTGTTGGGTATGGGTCTTTCCTTTTTTATTTTCCTCAAATCCCTGCAATTCAAAACAATATATATACTTGTCTCTTTGCCAGATAGTTCCCATAACTCATTATATATATATATATATATATATATATATATATGCATATAACCACATAATTCACATCCACAACCATATAGAAGTTCACAAAATCATGTAGAAGTTCACAACACCACATAGAAGTTCACAAAACCACATAAACATCCACAAGGTACATAAATTCATATACAAGCACAAGGTCTAGCTCCATCCATGCATGTTGCTTGAGCTGCACATGCCGACAAACTAAAATTCAGCGAGCCAAGCATTGCAAGAGAATGCCAACACTTTGAACTTGAGAATTCAAACATTGGAGATCAAATGGTACTAAACCAAGTTTAGCACTTCTACTCTTATCAGTACTAAGCAAGTTCAGATGCTACTAAACCAAGTTTAGATGCTAGTAAACACTTTGAACATGAGAATCCATCTAAGCAAGTTCAGATGCTACTCAACCAAGTGTAGCACTTCTACTCTTATCACTACTATCAAACATTGGAGATCAAATGGTTTTCATATGTGGATCTAAGTGAGACATCAAAGTAAGTTTTCGACAGTATTGATAACACAGCTACGAGGGTTAAAGCTAACTAACCTCTAGTGTCCTAAAGGCGGCGGAGTAGGGCCTCCTGTGTGGGACATGGGCGATGCGTTGGAGCCCGCGGCAGAGACATTCTACATGAAAGATTAAATGGTTAGCACTGGTTAGAAGGAAATGGTAAAAAGACACAAACACTTTGAACATGAGAACTTACGGTGTTCGGTGAATGAATCACCATCGCTTCTAACGATGGCATCTCCGGAACGGTCATACCGTTGGCGCGGAACATACTCTGCATATTATTTTTGAGAAGTAAGGTTAGTAAATGAAACAAAGACTACCGCTAGTATATAATGCGCATGAAACTCACCGCTATCGCCGCCATCTGTGCCAGCATAGTCTCTTGCATCTGCCTCTGCGACTCCTCCAGGGCTCTCTTCCACGCTACCATCGCCTCCATCTCCTGCCTCATCTGCTGGGTCTACTGCATGTTCGCCTCCATCTCCTAATCCGGTGAAATGGTTTGTATTAGTTAGAACGAAAACATGCAAATAACAAGAAGAGTGTCTATTTAAAGAAAGTAACCGCTCGTAGCTCACGTGCAGGCTCGTCGCGCCTCTGGATCTGGAGGCTGGAGCTCGTAGACCTAGCCCTGATGATGGATAGGCTCTCGGTCTCTAGAGGGAAGGCGCTGGCTCCAAGAGAAGGCCTACCGTGCTTCTTCCCCTGACCCATCACCAGGACCAGCTCCGGGATGAGGTCCTCGGAGCTCGGGTCAACGTCCTCCCCCCCGGGTCTTCTTGAACCCAGCATCGTACTTCTCCTTGTGCAGGACTGTGGGCTTGTTGTAGGAGGACACCGGAGTTGCGGAATCATATGGCTTAGCCTTCTCGGCGGATGCCAGCTTGGCCATGTGGAACGCCTGGTACGTGTTAGGCACTGGCACCTTATTGTGAGCCGCCTGCAATTAAAAGTGATATGGTTAAAAGAGGGTATCTTATTCCGCCTAATTAAGCATGCATAAAGAACGTATGAAAAAGAAACGCTTACATATTTCTGGGCGTACCCAGCCACGGTCGTGCTTCCCTGATGGTGCGTCCATTTCACGGACGCCCGCTTTGCATGGCCGGCCCTGTTTTTCTCCTGCCACGCGTCATTGTCCCACATGCCCGCCAGCTGCCTCCAGCATTCCGTGTGGGAGGCGCACCAGGTTGGCTTCGCCTACATAAACGTGTATGTCATTAGTATGCATGAAGAATAATTCAAGTGTTAGGCATGTACGTAAGGAATAATAAGAAGTAAATTTACCGAAATATACTGGGCGGCGGTGGGGAATTTGCCCATAGCCAAGCGCCTCGGGCAGGCCGACTTCTTGGCCGCCTCGATCCTGATCACGACATTCCTTCAACAACAATAGGGCGACACCACCAGCTCGTAACAACTCTCACGGTGGTGGTGGACAAGGATCAGATCGCGCCAAGACCTCCTGCCAAATCTGTGGCAAACCCGTCCATGGCGCACGGGACTGTTGGTATCGCTACAATAATGATGATCAAGAAGATCACTTTGCAAACTCTGCCTCATATGGAGCCGACATCAACTGGTACATGGACAGCGGAGCAACAAATCATGTCACGAGCGAGTTGGAGAAGATGACCATTCGTGACAAGTATCAAGGACATGAACAAATCCACACCGCCAACGGTGCAGGTATGATAATTAACCATATTTGTCAGTCGGTTATTAAAACCCCCACTCATAAAATCATATTAAACAATATCCATCATGCCCCAGATGCCTCTCAAAATCTCCTCTCTGTTAATCGTATTGCCATTGATAATCATGCTTATGTTGAGTTTTGGCCAAAATTCTTTTTGATCAAGGATCAAGTCACGAGGAGAATAATCTATCAAAGCAGATGTAGAGGAGGCCTCTATCCCTTGATTTCGCATGTCTGGACTCCCAATAAACAAGCTCTTGGTGCTACTAAGGTCTCCTCCTCGAGGTGACATAGTCGTCTTGGCCACCCTTCATTTTCTACTGTTGAACAAATGCTTAAGAATAATAAGCTTCCTTTTCATGGAGAGCTAGAGTCCGTATGGGATTCGTGTCAAGAAAGAAAAAAGTCATCAACTACCTTATTCGATTTCTACCAGTACATCCGATGCTCCACTTGAACTTGTCACTACAACAAAAAAGTCACATAGAGACGTCAAATTAGGTGCTAAACACGCTTTAAAATATCCCTACACGAATGCAGAGTCGCTACTGTAAAGCGTCCTAGGAACGTCTTCTTATGCACCGTCTCAAGATCCATAAAGACGCATTAGAAGCGTGTCTAGAAAATATGAGACGTTCAAAGAGCATGTCTATCCCTGTAGAGACGTTGTACTAAATGTCATGTCATATCGTCTCTACAGTGCATTATGGTGTCCTTAAGAATCTTGAGACGTTTTTCTTATTTACATAAAAATGATTTTTAGGGTTGAAATTTGTTTCTCTATTCGTAGGAAGATAATCATATATTCGCGCTACATGGTAGAACAGTGCAACGCATTATTTGAAAAGGTTAACTTTATTTCTTCAGAACAACACGAATAGTACATTTGTGAAATAATTACAACACGAATAGTACATTTCTCAATGTGCTTTCCCAATCTAGATCTGAAAATTTTGGAGGTCGTAGACATATAACGTGTGAGCATTCATACTTTTTTCTAGAAATTTTTGACACAAATAAAATTGATTTTTCCAAAATGGGAGCATGAGAGCATGAAAATGGTTGGGATCACTAGATATTCTCCCAGGTCCGATTAACCTTGTAGTCTTGTGTTGTGTTACTTGAAAAATCTTCACAAACAAATAGGCTGTAGACGAAGTCACCTGATAGATATATAAGTTATCTGGTAATAAATTTCAATAAAAAGCTCAACTTTCCACAGGCACAATGAAATACATACCACAGATGTTTTACCATCAGGGGCAGTATCCACGTAATGGAGCACAATCTCTTCACATTGTAATGTCACCTTCTTGTTTGCATAAAGATGCAGAGCTACAGCAAAAAAACAATTACTGAACCGTATTGTAGGCATGCTCATAAAAGCATTGCTAACTGCAATAGTTTTTAACATTACAAAATGCAATTAAGAGATGTATGGAAAAGAATTATATATGTAGTCCTTTTTTACAGCAATCAAGTACCACGCTCGTTCAGAAACATAGAGTGCTTGTGTAGAAAAAGAAAAATTGTTCTACTAACAACACCACAATAAGGAGTCAGTGTGAAGCATGTACGAATTAAATCACAGTTGCAGGAGAGAGCAGTACTTGACCAAATAAACAAATCTTCAGAAGATTACTCATGTGCTTGCACTGCTGGACAGATCCAACTTCAAAATATTAGATAATTGCTCGCACGGTCTGATGAAGCAGACTTCGAAGTTAGAAGAAAACAAATTGGAACTTACCTTGGGATTGACTTGTACGAGTACAACTTGTTGAAGGATTGATTCTTGATGCCACAATATTTTTCTTATATCGGCCACTCACAACAAAATCGAAGTGAAATTGTCCTGAATAAATTGAAAAGGCAGTAAAAAGATGTAACAGATCTGACAGCCTGACAATGAAAAACAAGTAAATCACAGATCTCAGAACGGAGAAGAAGGAGGCTGGCGGCGGTTACTGACCTCGGTCTCCCTCGGAATCGGGCGCCTTCAGTGGACCCATCGGGGAGAGTTCGTGCCTTCAGGGGAATGAAAGTTGGCGATAAGAGGAGGCTTAGGAGATCGCCAGGAAAGAGCGTCGGGACTGCTTCTGGCGGATCCCCAGGCTAATCTTCTAGGCGGGCATATTTCTCTTTGCTATTTCCTTTGAGGAGAGATCGGGTGGGAAGTTAGAGCAGGAGGTGAGGTGGGCACGAAGGGTCGAAGGGATAGAGGCCCAATTTATTTGGATACGTGCGGCAACAGAGACGACGTGTATAATCTCTTCTCTCCTATCTACTCCTATCTAATAAATTTAAATCTATCTATCTATCTAAATCTTCTAAAATCTAATCTAAAATCTAAAATCTAAATCTAAATCTAAAATCTAAATCTAAATCTAAATCTAAATCTAAATCTAAATCTAATCTATCTATCTAAATCTAAAATCTAAATCTAAATCTAATCTAATCTAATCTAAAATCTATCTAAAATCTAAATCTAATCTAAATCTAAATCTAAAATCTAAATCTAATCTAAATCTAAAATCTAATCTAAATCTATCTAAGACGAGTTCGTGAGTAGTGGCTCCGGTGTTGCGAGCAATGGGGTGTGAAGGGGTGGGTGTTAACGTTTTGCTAGCTGTTGGGCAAAGGCGACATAACATGACAACAGCTCAGTGTCCTTTTTCTCTCCCGTTGCAACGCACGGGCATTTGTGCTAGTCTATCTAAAATCTCTAATCTAAATCTAAAACAAAAGTTTGGTTCCTACGTTTACGTCCGTCCCTTCGTCCAACATCGTCTTGCCTCGCCGCATAGCCCTTCTCTCCGCTCGCCCCGCGCGCGATCAAATGGCTAAAGCCCAACAAAATCCAGCATGACCCTCTCGACGCCCTCTCTCTCCTCTTCTATCACTTCCTCTCCCTCTCCCTCTCCCTCTCCCTCTCCCTGGCGGCCGCCCCAGGGTCAACCACACGGGCGTTGCTGCCCCGCCAGCCTCCACCACACCAGCGTCGCTGCCCCTGGCGTCCTCCACCGCGTATGGGAACCGTATCTCCACCTCGCGTCTCCACAAAAATGACGCACCGCAGATATCAGGCGAGGCCAGCCATGGTCGCTTCATGTACTACATCCCCTCCACCCCACAACTCCTGCCTTCTACACATCCCCTTCCCTCTTCACTCCCCGCTTTTGCACCCTATCTGCGTGCGGCGGCGATGAAGACGACTTATGGAAGCGGTCGGACGAATACGAGCAGTGAGCGCGGGGAAGAGGGACATGAGTTCATCTGCCCCGTCCCTCACAGCGTCCTACTGATCATACTCCAAGGGCGGCCCACGACGCGATCTGCCGTGTCCGTCGACCTAGCATGAATCAGAAGCCTGCGCCCTCACCACCATGACGCCGTCTCTGTCGACCAACATCAATTTATGTTTTAGGGGATCCGGCGAACGCACCAAGAAGCCGCCGTATCCCTCGTTCTGGAGTACGGGAGGATCACCCACACTTTGCTGGTCCTTCTCGCTCAACCAGGCGAGGCCCCAGTCCGTTGTGTCGCCGTCTCCACCATTTGGTACTTCAGCTTCAGTTCATTTTTTTTTTCCCACAAATGAGAGAACATGGATAGGAGGCAATTTTGTGTTTCAGATTTCCGTTAGTGGAAAGGTAGTGCATTGATCTGGATATCATCTTTTGCTGCCAGAAGAATACATATCTATGAGAAAACATTTCATTCGTTCTTGCAACACTGGGGTTCATTGGGTAGGGCCTCAAGATTGTTGAAAATCTCCTGAAAGCAAGTGAGTAAGAAGGTATTTGAGTTGGCCATATTTCAATTTTGGTGCCATTGTCAGCAGTGGCGGAGCCACGTTGTAGCTGTGTAGTCAAACGACTACACAGGAATTTGGCAACTTAAAGACCCCCACCTATGCGTACCACGCTATTGAACACAAGTTCTGAAATTTTACCACACAGTCCCACTTGTCATCTGCTTTGTGTACGGTTTGGCTGGGCCTTGTAGCAAAACAAAGCAAATGCCAAAGGAGGTGCTCATTTAACTTGCGTGATTATACCTCTGCTGTTCGGCTCTTCCTTCTCTTTATGCATTCCAGATTTCGTTTTTCTTATTTCAATTTTTTGCAGGGCTTAAGTTTGGTAAATGGATAGATTTATCAAGAAATGCCAGTCCAAGACAAATGTAGCAAATTCTTTTGTGCTGACGAAATAGGCCGTAGCCCCGCTATAATAATAGCAAACAACCGGTACAACCAACTTGCAATGCTGGGGCGGTAGCAAACATACACCCAAAGAAAAAAAAAACAAAATGGAGACATAGGCGGATCGACTAAACGAGGTGACCCGCAACCGCTGCGCCCTCTCCAATAGAGAACCACCACGCTCCTAGCACCGAAACGACAAGTACCAAGCAGCACCTTCAAGAAGGGACGCCATGCTGCTGCCCGGACCAGGGCACTGGTCCTAGGGTTTCCCCCGGCACGGAGGGAAGCGAAGGGTAGCCTCGACGCCCTTCAGGAAGGAAGGATGCCACCCGGAGGCGGCACCGCGTCGGTGTCGAACTAATCGACAAGGATTTCTCCCGAAACCCCTTCCACAACCCCGGACGAACGGTAACATAGAAGCCCCGCGAGGACGAGCCTCGACACCACCAGACTAGCCGCCCACCAATCATGCGCCAGACGATCCCGAAGCCACCAACGTCGTCTCACAGAAGTAGCCGCCACGTGGTCTGCAAGACGGATGTGAGGGGAAGAGTGAACCGGGGCCAGAAGCACAGCGACCGCGCGGGAGGGAACAACCTCCACCGCCGGAGGCGGTAGTCGACCGGACACGGCAACATAGCACACCAGTCCCCGTCAGATCCGGCCGGGCCCGCGGGCCCGTAAAGCCCCCACGGGGGCACACCAGTTCTAACAGGGTCCGGCCGAGCCCGAACGGGCCCGTGAAGCTCGCCGCCATGCTGCAACAGGCCGGCCACCGTCATCCCCTGCACCTTCTCCGTCACCACCATCCGCAGAACG
Organism: Poa pratensis; assembly: GCA_947311845.1. Taxonomy (NCBI): domain Eukaryota; kingdom Viridiplantae; phylum Streptophyta; class Magnoliopsida; order Poales; family Poaceae; genus Poa; species Poa pratensis. Next base: position 35,428,386 of record CAMZMU010000109.1, on the reverse strand, counting down.
AGATTCAGATCAGGCCGGCCCGCCCAAACCCAGATGGGGCCCGGCGGGCCCAGATCTGGGCCGCCAGGGCTGGCCGGCCCTCTCTGCGTCTCGTAGCCACCCGCTGCACCGCGCCGCCCCACGTGCAGGCAGGCATCTCCGCCGCCACGCCACTCCCCGACCACGGCCGGACCGCCGCCGCCCAACCAGCACCACCGCCAAGAGGGGAGTGCCCCGTCTCCGCCCTACATGGCGCGGGTAAGGACGAGCCGCCGCCGCCGGCGCCGCCCGGGGCTCGCCCGGCGGACCCTGCCGACGGCGGCGACGGGGAAAAACGGAGGAGGGAAGGCGAGAGGAAGACGGCGCGGCACAAGTGTGCTCTCCTGTTTTTAATTTGTCTACACAAGCGTGTTTTCAAAAGATTTTTTTTAGCATGTTAGTAAAACTTGACATCACAGGGTTTAGATCCTGGCTCCGCCACTGATTGTCAGCGCAATGCTTTTACTAAAATTGTGTATGTGTCTGATGACAGTGCTTTTCTCAAAGTATCTGGTGTTGCCCTCCACCATCGATGATTCACCAAGGGCAGTCTTCGTCTTTGCCTGGACGTAGTTCAGCACCCACGAACCCACGATCTCCAGGTGCAGCAGCTACTCCAGCCATGGATTTAAGGAGTGGTCGAGTGGAGAGTGGATTTCCGGTCATCCTCGCGCGCACAACAGCTGGAGGAGTGGGAGAGTCGTTGTGGCAATTTTCTCTCGTAATTTGCTTCACAATCAGCATCGGGCTTCCATCTCCCGGGATCGTTACATGTACTTTATGATCCCATTATTTTATTACCAGAGTTTGTCACCAATTAGTATTTTTTGAAATAAATAGTAGCATTTTATCAGATGAGTGGGATAATTTTGTGGAAAAAAGCAATGCGATAATATCAATCTGTCAATCTGCAGTTTGTTAAACTGTGATTCTCTATAAGTGGGGTAGTGTGAATTCAAGTACTGCATGTATGTTATGTGCCATTGAAGTTCTGATGGATATTTTATAGATAACGTGGCTTGCAATTTCGTGGTGAGTGCCCTGTCTGAAACTCTGAATTGAGTCTGCAATTGTTACAAAGGGACCAAATACAGTTTTCAGAAAATCATGTTATATTCATTGCGTCATTTTGTAACCTGATACAACTTCTTTCGATGACAGAATTTTGTTTGTGGAAACAATCTACTAATCGACGTGAGCATACAGCCGGCTTAGGTAACTGCCATCTGTGCAGCCCAAGGCCTGTTGAAAATCAGTATTTCATTGGAATTCCCAGAGGCAGAGCCTACGGGGTGACCGGGCGAACCGGCAGAGACATCCACTTCAAGCAGTCTTTGGCTTGTGTTGACTGGGTTGCATTCACCATTTGTTATGCCGAAATGGAGGTCCTGACATATCCAACTACAACTCGTTTTGCTCCACTGTTTCTGGTCACTGGACAAACGTTAGGTGCTCCACAAAATGACAGAGTTTATATACTATCTTATACATCTTTAGCATTACTACATTAGCCATTCAGTTGGTAGATGCAATTTTCAGGGGATTATATTCTGAAAGTACTGCATACAATATGAATAATTAGCTGATTTCAAAGTCTAACATGTTTGAATGCTACAAGTATTGTTCATATTCTTTCTCACAATGAGTTAGGCAACATTTTGATGATGGAAGATTGGCCTAGCAACGCACGGGCATGTTTCCTAGTGTCTCAAAAATCGTGTGTATGCGCCGCACCAATTTTAACGTAGAGACGAAATTAAAAGCGTCGAACTAGGAATGTCTTTACGTGTCTTTTTTGTTGTAGTGTGTGTTTTCTGATGTGTGGGGTCCTGCTCCAATTTCTATTGGTCGACAAAATTATTATGTGAGTTTTATTGATGACTTCAGCAAGTTTACATGGATTTATCTTATCAAAAAGAAATCCGATGTCTTTCAAGTATTTCATAATTTCCAAGCACTCGTTGAACGCAAATTTGGAAGAAAAATTCTTGTTCTCCAATCCGATTGGGGAGGTGAATATGAAAAATTAAATTATTTCTTTCAAAAGATTGGCATCTCTTATCATGTATCATGCCCCCATGCAGACCAACAAAATGGCTCGGCCGAACGCAAGCATCGTCATATTGTAGAGGTAGGATTGGCTCTCCTAGCAAATGCCTCCATGCCTTTAAAATTTGGGACGAAGCATTCTTAACAGCCACACATCTCATCAACATGTTGCCTTCCAAAGTCATTAACTTTCAAACAACCTTTCAACGTCTATTCAATAAAACTCCTGATTATATCTCACTTCGTGTTTTTGGGTGCGCATGTTGGCCAAATCTTCGGCCCTACAATGCTCGCAAATTATCTTTCCGATCCAAGCAATGTGTGTTTCTTGGGTATAGTACTAAGCACAAAGGAGTAAAATGTCTAGATGTTTCCACAGGGCGTGTCTATATTTCTAGAGATGTCGTGTTTGACGAAACAGTTTTTCCTTTCCAAAGTCTTCATCCAAATGCAGGAGCTCACTTCGAAAAGAAATCTTACTCCTTCCTAAAAATCTACATTCTTTTGACCATGGGGAGGAAAATAACCGTTTTGATCATTTGGTTAATTCTCATACTACTATCTTGTGCAAAGGTTGCTTATTCCTGCAGAAAATACAGATGAAGATGGTGCAGAATTTGGTCAAAACAATGATTTCCAAGCTCCTGTAATCAACGAACCAGCGCTGGCAGAAAACGACGCGCATGGGGGCGATCCCGATGAAGATCTGGCGGGCCTAGGTACACCGGCCCAGGTTGAGCCGACAAGATCGGCCTCGAGCAGTGAGGCTTCAGGTGCCTCTGGATCTTCTGTGACAAGCAGTGCTGCAGCATCACCAGTACCACAACGTCCAGTTACACGACTTCAGAAAGGTATTGTAAAACCTGTAAAATTATTCAGAGGTATGATACGATATGCGATGCTATCATCTACAGGTGAGCCCGAGAATATTGAAGATGCACTCCAGGATACAAAATGGAGAGAAGCCATGAATGCGGAATATATAACCTTGATGAAAAATAAAACGTGGCATTTGGTTCCACGAGAGGAAGATAAAAATATTATAGACTGCAAATGGGATTATAGGATCAAGAAAAAGGCTGATGGATCCATAGATCAATACAAAGCAAGACTAGTGGCAAAAGGCTTCAAACAACGATACAACATAGATTATGAGGACACTTTTAGTCCGGTTGTTAAGGCTGCTACTATTCGTCTTGTTTTGGCTATTGCTGTATCCAGGGGTTGGAGTCTTAGACAGCTAGACGTACAAATGCGTTTCTTCACGGTGTTCTAGAAGAGGAAGTATACATGAGACAACCACAGGGTTTGAAAACAAGAATGCACCATTCCATGTTTGCAAACTTGACAAAGCTTTGTATGGACTGAAGCAAGCCCCTAGAGCATGGTACTCTCGGTTAAGCTCAAAATTACAAGAACTAGGTTTTGTGCCTTCTAAAGCTGATACATCCTTGTTTATCTATCACAAGTCTGGTATCACAATGTTTATGCTAATTTATGTTGATGACATAATTGTTACAAGTTCATCAGATGAAGCAGTTGCAGCATTGTTAAAAGACCTAGGTGCAAACTTTGCCCTCAAAGACTTGGAGATCTACATTATTTCCTCGGAATAGAAGTGAAGAAAACAAAGGATGGTATAATCTTGACTCAAGAAAAATATGCAACTGATCTCCTGACAAGAGCGGGAATGCAAGCATGTAAAGTTGCACCTACACCTCTCTCCAGTACTGAAAAATTGTCTGTTACTGATGGTGACCCACTAGGACAAGAAGACAGCACAAGGTACAGAAGTATTGTTGGTGCCCTTCAGTACTTAACTCTCACTAGACCAGATATCTCCTTTTCAGTTAACAAAGTTTGTCAGTTCCTTCATGCACCAACTTCAGTACACTGGACTGCAGTCAAGAGAATACTTAGATAGGTCAAAGACACTACCAGTCTCGGACTCACATTTATGAGATCTTCCTCCACCTTGGTTAGTGCCTTTTCTGATGCAGATTGGGCAGGCTGTCTTGACGACATGAGATCTACAGGAGGATTTGCTGTCTTTTTTGGATCAATTTGATATCATGGTGTGCAAAGAAACAAGCAACCGTTTGAAGATCCAGTACAGAAGCTGAATATAAAGCTCTGGTAAATGCAACAGCAGAAATAATATGGGTCCAATCATTACTTGCAGAATTTGGGGTGAAACAAGAACAATCTCCTTGTCTTTGGTGTGATAATTTGGGTGCCACTTATCTATCAGCTAATCCAATTTTTCATGCCAGGACAAAACATATTGAAATTGATTTTCACTTTGTTAGAGAGAGGGTTGCAAATAAGCAACTAAGTATCCGATTTGTGCATTCAAAAGATCAAGTTGCAGACGGCTTTACCAAGGCACTTCCAGTCAAGAACCTAGAAGAATTCAGGCGTAATCTCAACCTTACCAGGATGTGATTAAGGGAGGGTGTTAGCAATATTGGAAGTTCTCCAGATTAGTTCCTTCCCTTTCATCTCCCTTCCTATTACTTTTGGAAACTGTCCATTTATTGCCTAGTGCTTAATTATTGCCTAGTGTTGTGCAAATTGTAAAAGCCATGCCAGGGGATGTTCCTGGCCTATTTAACACGCACTCGACACCGAGACAAAGGTGTACGATTCAACCAAAGTTGATAGGGGGGCCATTTGGGGGTGCCGATGGAGATGCTCCGACATCCATGCCGGCACATCACATCTTGCAGTGTCCACCTTCACACCTCCCATGTGACCCATAAACTTTGCCGTTTCTTCTTTTCTTGTTATCACGCAATGAACTGAGTCTCCTACAATCAAGGAGCAATTTTTTCAGTGAAAAGGGTCCATCAGCTCTGTATTTTTGTTGACACGGATTAAAACTAGGGTACATGCAAACTTTTGGTTTATCCCAAGGATGATCACTGGATGAAAATGACACCTCCATTGCATACGACTTACATATACAAATTGTACTAGTTCTCCGTCTTTACTGTGATCATCCAGTTCCACGACACGATATGAAGAAAGTCAGCGAGCCGGACACCTGAGCAGATACATTGTACGGACACAAACAAAGTCAAACAAACGCTTGTCGATCGAGCTACATCATATCAACATCGGAAAATAATTTGCAAGTTTGCAACACTCAAAAAAAAAAAAACGCTGGGTGTTCGGTCACTAGTCGTGCAGAGTGGGAGATGCTGGCTGCAACTTGGCGTCGAGCACGTCTGAGCAGATGTTCCCCATGGCGCGGTAGAATGCGGCGAGGCTGGACAGCTGCGCCACAGACATCTTGGCCATGAGCGCCCTGGCCGCCGTCTCCTTATCCCCGCTCACCTTCAGCCTGCTGCTGTTGAGGTACCCGGATGCGTTCCGCACCGTCGCGCCCATCTGCTTCAGCCGCTTCTCCTGCTGCGAGCTCAGCGCCGCCGCCGCCGCCGTCTCCAGGAACTCGGCCCCCGCGTCCAGTTCCCGGCGCTCCGCCTCTGCCGCCGGCTTCTGCGTGCCGACGCCGCCACCCAAGTACATGTTCTTTGCCAGCGAGAAGCTCCGGACGAGCACCTTGCGCTGCTTCTCCATGTCGTGGCTCAGCTTCGGCGCCGCCAGCGCGGTGACGGCGCCCCGGCCGCGCAGAGCGGCGAGCTTGACCTGGTAGGCCACCACGGCGCGGACGAACTCCCGGTAGGCCATGGGGCAGCCGGCGTAGTCGAACTCATCGGAGCCGTCCTTGCGCATGCGCTCCGGGTGGAACTGCAGCCCCATGATGAACTTGCCCTCGCCGGGGCTGTACGCGTCCGGGTCGTAGAACCCCTCCACCAGTCCGTCCGGCGCGAACGCCATCGGCACGAACCGCTCCGCTAGCCGCCGCACGCCCTGGTGGTGGTAGCTGTTCACCATGATCTCGTCGCGCTCTTCGCCGCCGAGCGACTCGGCGAACCATTCGTGCAGAGGCGTCCCCGGCAGCACGCGCACGGGGTGCCGGTGCCCGTCGTAGTTGGCGTAGTCCATGTGGCACACCACGGCGTCGGCGGCATGGGAAGGGAGCTCATGCTCCACGTCCTGGTAGAGCGAGCCGCCGCATGCGACGTTGAGCACCTGCGAGCCGCGGCAGATGCCGAGGAACGGGATGCCGCGCTCGAGGCAGCGGCGCGCGAGGAGGAGCTCGATGGAGTCCTTCTCGTGGTCCACGGCGGCGTCGCTCGGGTGGAGCCGACGCACCTCCTCGAGCTGCTCCGGCGTGAGGTTGCCGTCGTCGCCGCGGTGAGGGAGGGGTCGATGTCCTCGCCCTCGCAGAGCAGCACGCCGTGATGGGCTCGAAGGAGTCGAGCATGGCGTGCACGCCGGCGACACGCGGCACGATCACCGGCACGGCGCCGTAGCCCACGACGAGGTCCAGGTGGTACTCGCCGACGAAGTCGACGAACTTGTTCTTGCGAACTGCGCGGCGGGAGCGATGAGAACGCGGGGAGGATGCGGGAGAGGTCAGGGGAGGGCGACATGGCCGGCGAGCTTGCTGTTGCCTCGCTGTTTCTCTCGAGCTCTCGAGATTGGAGATCAATGGTGGTCGATAGGTGATTTGTAATCTGTAATCTGAATCGTGGTATTTATAGAAGGGCATTCGGATTTCGGAAAGGTAGCTGAATATCTGGATGTGGTGTGTCGATCTTATCACGAAATCGCATGCGAATAATTTACTGCCAAAACTGCCGACGTCATTAACTACGACGACGTGTGGGTTCGTTGTGTACAACTCCGTCTAGGCGCCGCGTGCAGCCACAAGAAGTCAAAGGGGCCAAGCGCGATATTGCTACATACCCCAAATAAAAATTGGGATTTGGCGTTTTCGTTAAAACAGGATCCATGTCTCATCCGTGATTCGTGCTGGCCGCGAAGGCGCATGGCACGGAGACGAGCTAGGAACTTAGGGTTTAAGATTCGTTTGATACTAGCGCCGGAGAATATGTCCGAGGTGGGGGGCGGGGGATAGAGGGGTGATCGGGGCGGCGACATAATCCACGGTCTCGTGGAGACATATATTTCGTCGGGGTAGGAGGGCTGGTGTGGTTAGAGTTGTAAAATGGAAGGAATCAGTGTGGGACTAAGATCTAAATATTGCTGAAAATTAACTGAAATGTACATGTCCCCCGAAAAAATATCGAATTTTGCGGTTTCATTAAAGCGCAAACGGGTTCTTGACCGTACAAACCGTTTGTGATTTGTACCGATCGAGCAGGAGACAAAAGTTATGGTAGAGGTATGTTCGTGCCCAAGGTGGCTCTGCATCGTTGGAGGCACAAATCTAGTGGTTAAACTTCAGTTCATTGACACTTGAGAAAATCTTAATTAGTCAGTCGATCAATTGCAAAAAAAATTAAAAATATATAGTAATGTCTTGTTGACCTAGTCAAAAGTATATTCCCACCAAGAGAATCATCTTATACGAAACTATGATTGATAAAGAAATTTGGCGCACAATATTTTAACAAGATTACTTTCTAGATTGTGGGCATACCTTATTTTTTCCTCGAGACATACACACGTGTGTACGTGTGTGCGTGTGTCCAACTGTCACCGGTTAAGAATAAAAACGAACCCAAAATACAATTTTAAGTGCCAAATCAACCCATTTGCAAGTTTGTGCAGGTATTGGCACCTCGAGGACAAGTTCCTCGGTGCCCCATGTATTTAGCTAAAAAACCTTGTCTCTTAATATTTTAACAAGAGCAAAACATCACCTTTTCATACTTTCTAAATTTAGGGCAGACCATATTCTTGAGACATATTTTATTTTTGGAGATGGTTCCATGAGGAACATACTAAAACATATCCATACTCATGTACTCGGAATTTGGAGGAGGTAGAGGCATATCCTTACTTAGCATGAAGCATGTGCTACTTGCTTATGTCACTTGATTTTGATAAACTTTTATCTGAGTACTGACTAGTGAGAGTAGTTGTTTTTGGGTCGTGCGGACTCTCTTGCGTGTTTGGTGGTTATCAAGTCTAAGCCAATGACAAAAGTCCGAGCTGGCAAACACGTCAAATGCTTAGCCCATCTTGTGCAATTGCCATGCGGGTCAAACTTGTGTGTATTAGTTCTGATCTCTCTATTTGTTCCTTTTTTTCTTGCGTCCTTCCATCTTCTTAGTTGGGGGATCTGACAATTTGCCACACTTAATTTGGCAATTTGGTTATTGACCGCACGGAGCAACTCATAAACACATAAACTTAGCCACCAGCTAAGCGTTGTTTAGCCACCATTTCGTTTCTGCGCTAAAGCTTTTCCGTGTTCGTAATAAAAAGAAAGTAGTTCAAATCATCTCCATACGTGTATATATCGTTGCTAGCTAGCCGTAATTTTCTTGTCCGGCAAGGTGGGAGGAATAAGACAAGCATGCCCGTCGCTTTCGGTGGGAAAAGATGGAACACGAGTGAGGTGGTTCAGCAAAGCAGTGTACACTCTCTGCTCTAAATTATCCTGCGTTTTATCTTTATAGTCAAAATCAAAGTTTGTAAACTTTAACTAAGCATATAATAAAAAATACAAATAAATATTATTAGAATCATATAAGGTGGGAGGAATAAGACATGCCCGTCGCTTTTGGTTGGTAAAGATAGAACACGAGTGAGGTGGTTCGGGAAAGCAGTGTACGCTACGACTGCAGCCATATGAAACTTGTACGGCGCCGATATATGCACATGCAGCATCGATCTACTAAACGACCATTTGATCTGCTCCCTCTGTATTAAAAAGGATGACTTCTATTTGTGAAAAATTGGATGTATCAAGACATATTATATGTTCATATACATTCAGTTTTGTACAAATAGAAATCATCTTTTTTAGAACAGAGGGGTGCTACTTAGTAGTGCTTGAATTCGTGATTGATGTTTCGAGAAAACGACGTGCAGTGTAACTAAGCATGGAACAGGGTAGAAGCGTCGATTTGATTAGCATGGAACTAGCTAGGAGGACCCGGCCGGGGCAGACAGGGCTAGCTAGAAGAAGCGTCGCTTGTAGTTACTGCTGCTGACGCCGGCAAGCGATGTAGCCTAGCTATAGCTAGTGCAGTGCAGTGCAGTGCAGTGTGGTGGGCTTCCATGCATGCATATGTGTCCTCATGAGAGCAGGCAAGAAGCGTCTACATATACCTGGTTCAGTTGAGGACTCCCCCAAGAGAGCAAGCGGTTGACAGGAGGTGGCATCTGGCCGGGCTATTCCTGCCGCTCTCGCTGCATGCCAACTCACTCGCATCCACCTGTTTCTTTCGACCACACTTCCCAGGTCGCCGGCGGCCGGCGAGTCGGTATCAACTTTCTTCCACACTCTAGTAGGTAGCACAACGTTTTTTAGTAGCATATAGAAGCTGGATTTAAACATGGTTATGTGGTAAATAGTCACACTTGTTCTTTCATCGTGTTCACATCAATGTGTCAATTAAAGACGGATGCACCTACACGTACGAAGCAACCTCAGAAGCTAGCGTCCAGAGCCCAGAGTAAGAGCATATCGAGAAAGTTAGGTGGGTGGTTATACCCTCAGCCTATCAAAGTTCAAATTCCAAGTTTGACGCTGGTGTTTCTCATTTAAGGCGGAATATTCTTCAGTGGGAGGCGACGTTCCCGTCGACAGCGAGGCACCGTGGTGACTTCGTCAATCTCAAGACTCGACCTGCCGATTCAGTCTCTTGGAGGTGCTCATAAGGGTAGGGTGTGCGTGTGTGCGTTCATAGGGGTGAGTGTGTGCGCGTGTATATGAGCGCTTGCGTTCTACTGTGTTTCGCAAAAAAAAAGAGTAAGAGCATCTCCAACAGGCGCCCAACGCGCCGGCGTCATAAAATTTTTTTGCAGTGCCAAAATACCGTTTTAGCGCGCTGGGCGACATTTTTGCTTTAGCAGTCGCGCTAAAATATCGTGTGAAAACGGGATGGTTTAGCAGATGCGCTAAAATGCCGCGCTGCAAACCTAGATCTGCACTCTTTTGCAAAGAAACCAAATAAAAAATACAGTAAAATAGACTGCAAATATAGATATATTGATGAACTCGGACAAACAGACGAACACGATTCGATTACACGAACAGGCGAATACGAACACGATTCGGTTCAATTTAACTAAACCCTAAACACTCGATTCGATAACTAAATCCTAAATAAACACGAACTACGATTCGATGAACTAGAACTCGGAGTCGGAGGAGAAATCGGAGTCGGTGTAGGTGTTATCCGAAATCTCCTCCTCCAGAGCGAGCCACCTGGGGTCGCCGGCGGGCCAGTTGGCGAGGCCTGCCGCCAGTTCCGCCTCCGCCTGCTCCTTCGCTCGGCGGCGCTCCTGCCGCCAATCCTGGCGCTCGGCGCGCCGCTTCGCCCAACTCCAGTTCGTCGCACTCTTCGCGCGGGTGGTTCCGGTACCATTCCTCGACGGCGCGTTGGTCGCGCTCCTCGACCAGGCGGAGCGTCGCGCGGAGGCGGTGCTCGCGGCGGTCTTTGGCGGTGACGAGGCGCGGCTCAGGCGCCAGGTTAGCCGCCTCCTGCGCGTTGCGGCAGTTCTGAAAGTTCATTGAGCGGCGCTGGCGGCCGAGCCTCCACGCCGCCGCGTCGTACGCGCGGGCGGCCTCCGTCGCGGTCCCGAACGTCCCGAGGGGGACGTGGCTGTCGCCGGACCGGATCTCGGCGGTGAACGTCCCGTTCGGGCGCGCGTGGACGCCGAGGTAGCCGGATTGGGAGCGGCGGCGCGGAGGCATTGTGGCGGGCGGTAGGGATTCCGAGCGGGCGCGGGAGAGAGAGAGCAGTTGGGAGAGGAGGGAGAGACGCGTGGGTGAAGCGCGCTGGACGCGGGGCAGGTTAAATAGCGCGGAATCTAGCGTTTTGGCCAGCGCGCGCTTCGATTTTCCGAGCGCGTCTTTTTTGCCGCGCTTGCTGGATCGGACAAAATGACCCCGCGCGGGGGAAAAAGCTGTTATCTACTGCGCGCGGTCGAATTCGCGTGCGTGTTGAAGATGCTCTAAGTCACCTGGATCTACCTTTAAGCCGTTGTTTGGGTTGTGGGTCTCGTCACCGGTGACGCCAATTCTATATATAATCCTTCCAAAAAAAGCTAGCACACATGCATAAGCACACAGCTTGCTTGGGTAAGAGCCTTGCATGTCTTGCGCCTCTATTCGCTTGATAAATGGAATCGATCTTATCACGAAACCGTCCAGCTACTCCGAATAATCAATTTAGAGTCTAAGACTGGAGCGTGTTGTCAGTGAAGATGAGGAGGAAACTAGCTAATGACGGCATGCAAACACCGTCCGGGCGCCGCATGCAAACCGGAGGTCAACGGATGTCCCCATGGATATTCGCACATGTTTTCAATACTACTGCTGACGGCACATGCATATCCAGCCGCCAGCCTCCTCTCTCCATCGTTAATTGTCAGAAGACCGCTAAAACCAAGTGTACTGGAGTACTTAATTGTCGGAAGGCCGCACAATCAAGTGTACTGGAGTACTTAATTGTCAGAAGACCGTGTCTAGTTTTGAACGAATGTTTCTTAGTACCAAATCAGTCGTGTAGTTGATCTTGATCAATTTCCTGAGAGGTGAGAGCAGAAACCAGTTGACTTCCGGGCATATCATCTGCTCCGTCGTCCAACTGACAGCAAGTTTTGGCTCTACGCAGCGAGAAATTAAAGGGCAGTCTCCATCACAGTGGACTATATCATCGGCTAGCCGCAAATTTTGTTTTTGAACGGACGGTAGATATATATATAGCTGCAGTTTGTGCACTTTTTTTTAACAGATACCGCTAACTAGCTAGTTTTATACTCTGCCACTAGCTAGCTAGCTAACTACAACTTGTGCACGTTTTTACAGTTTACACACTTGTGTCAATAGTTAAGTGTTGTTCAGTTGTACTATTTCCATATTGCTTCATCTGCTTTACATTCTGCACGCAAGCACGCCGGTATACAAGAACATAAGACTGCTCAATTGTCTTTGTGCGTGTTTGCTTTTGGGACGAAATTTAGAAAGAACACGAGTGTGTGGCGCATTTGAAAAAAAAACTTATGTATGGTTTGTTAGATTTATTGGGCTAGCCCGATTAACCTTTATCCAATAATCCCTAGTGGTAATCCGAAGTCTCACTTAGCCCACTGGTACATGGCAATAAATGAGACTAAAATTTAGTCGCACATTGCTAATATAGTTTAAGTTGGACCTTTTTATAATCGAGACTCTTCCACAGTTTGTATGAGTATGAAAAGAGTACACCTATATGAGAACTCCTCCTCCTCTTCCCACGTTTGCCTTGCCGCGCGTCATAGATGAGCCAAGCTAGCACATGTCACAAACCGAAGGATCACTCGTTCTACAACATTGCGCAAACCTGTCTTCTTCTGGCACCCCGTATGTGATATTATATCACCTGTTTGATGCTTCAAATTCTCTATTAAATTGCATTGGTAGTTTAATTTATATTTTATTAATCATGTTTTATCTACTGTTTTTAAGAATTAAATCCCACAGAAAATAGCTCATATTACCAATATCATAAAGTAAATGGAAAAATACATTTTCAGTATATGTCTACCCTAAAGGATATGTCTATTTATCAGAACGTGATTAAATGAGTTCGACTCTAGCACGAAAATACTCCGTTATAGCACATCTGCATATTCAAGACCAGTTCAAACAATCTCACTAACCACTAGTCGTGCGACGACGGCGATGGATGGATCGGCGTGTAGAGCAAGGTGGTGCTCACCAAGCTCTACTTATTACGGCCAAAGGTACTTCAGGTATGTGTAGCCATGATCCATAGTCAAATAAAAAATTGGTTTCCTTTTGTAATATAAGGATGAGCATGCAAGAAATGGTTGGTTGGATTTAGTCAAACTCTGCTCGAACTATAGTTGTTCCTCGGACTCAAAGTTATATTTTTCCAAAAACTACTACATAGTTGAAGTATTAACATGTAGTACTCCCTTCATCTCGGTTTATTAGTCACGATATGAAAATCAGACATTACCAAGAGTAGGGCGTGATTTGGCAATTAACACTCCTCTGCCTCCTAAAAATGCTCTCCACCGCTATCGTCCGCCAATCTCCACCGCTAGTCATTAGGCCTCTGTGCAATATCAGACATTACCAAGAGCGGGCGTGTTAAATAGACGCATGCCTTGGTCCCAGAGATTGACGTAGTGCTCAATAAACAAAGATGGAGGGGTACATATCCACAAATTAATGCACTTAATTACAACTTAAATTTGCATGACATATCCCATCTTCTACTTTAGGCTATCTGGAGACTATTTAATGAACATTAATATCACGTCTACTATAAACAGACGTTTCATCTCCTCTGTTCTCCCTCACTACTCTCAAGTAAACAATCCTCAACGGCGCTTTATCAACATCACATCTAAGTTAAGATGAGGTCTGCTCCTGTGCTACTCCTATCTCTCGCATGTCTTGTAATGTCATCAGGTACTATTTAACTTGTTTCTACACGATGTTACTTCATAAGCCCAATCAATTAACGGTACATGTATACTCATGGTATGTGTTTGTTCTTCGTGATGATATGTTTCCAGATGTACAAGCAATCTCATCTGGTACATGCCAGAACAACTGCCGCCAAAAGTCCAACACAGACTGCCCTTCAAGCAACGGGTGCACATGGAGTGCCATTTGTGCTGGAAAAAAGTGCGCTTGCAGGTTGTGCATAGATGTATAGATCCTGCCTCTCTCTAAGGCCCAACAATGCAAAATATGAAGCAAAATAGCTTGGTTAAGATTAGTCCATATGGAATAAAATAATGGCAGTGCCTTGATATAGAGAACAGCGGCATGATGTTGGGTGTAATATAAATTTAATATTGCACCTCTAATTGGGTGTAATTATGTATATGTTGTCTCTTTTGTTAAAAAAAAAGAACCATATTTAAGACGAAACTAGCTGAGTGCGCGTGCGTTACCACGACTTTTTTCATAGTATTGTCACGTAAATACGATGCACAATTTATGTGCAGAAAGATAGCTACAAAGTTTTTTATTCTAGAAAAGTTAAGATTCTAGAGTTCTTGAAGTGTATTTCGATATCGTACCACGAGTCTATTCCGCAATTATTGCTTTTGGGAGACAATTTTAAAAACACCGGTGTAGGTATTGTGTTCGTGCAACATATTTTCAATATTCGTATCTATTAAAAACGTTTCCCAATCACCCCAAATATAATAAAAATTACAATGTGCAAGCATATGAAATACGACTCGGTTTCATACTAAAAGTAAACTTGTGACAATTATAGAATACATGTCCTCAACGACAATATTTGGTAAGAAGTTTAGCGAAAATATCAACATCTTTGGAACATGACCAGGAGGGATCATGCCTATGCATTAAAAAAATACAATATGTGTCAGAAAGCACGTCGATGCTATCAGATAGCATGTTCGACCACCATGCCACCGCTGGTCCGGTCAGACCAGCTTCCGCAGGCGCCAGGATCGTTCATATGGTGATCTTATGTCTAACCTACTAGATTCGTCTATATATAGATAAAATTTATTCAACTCTAACACACTAATCATCCGGGTCATTCATATGTACACACGTCTACATATTCAAGACCAATTCAAACAACCCACTAACTATCGATAGCGCCATTCGTGCAATGCGAGTGAAGGATGGAGCCGGGTGCGGTGGAACGCGGTGTTCGGTTCGGCATTCTCTCATTAATCATTATCACAGCTAGACATAGTTCAGGTATGTGTAACCATGTTCCGTATATAAATACAAATTTATCTTCCTTTTGAAATATAATGGTGAGTACGCAGCAAATCGTCGATTGGGTTCAGTCAAAGTCCGCATGACCTATAGCTTTTGCCTCCAACTCAGGAGATATATTTGTCTAAAAATTACAGCAACGTGAAGCATAGATATGTAGTATATATACATATATATCCAAAAACTATTGCACTTAATTACAATTAAATTTCATGACTTATCCATTGTTCTACTTTAGTGTAAGCTTAAGACTATTTTATGAGCATTAATATCACCTCTACTATAAACTTTGTTCTCCCTCACTATGCACAAGTCACTTGAGAATCCTCAACGACGCTTTGTCAGCACCACATATAAGCTAAGATGCGGTTTGCTCCTGTGGTGCTCCTAGCTCTCGCATGTATTGTAATGGCATCAGGTAGCAGTTAGCTTGTTTCTGCACGATGTTACTTCGAAAACCCAAGCAACAATTTATATTTTGTCATGGTATGCGTTTGATCTCCTTGGTGATATCTTTCCAGATGTACAAGCAAGAAAAGAATGTAGGGTATACTATGTCGGGAGGTTAAGCTCAACCGGTACTTGCGAAGACAACTGCCGCCAAAAGTCCAACACAGCCTGCCCTTC
Source organism: Poa pratensis (assembly GCA_947311845.1). NCBI lineage: Eukaryota > Viridiplantae > Streptophyta > Magnoliopsida > Poales > Poaceae > Poa > Poa pratensis. Next base: position 35,412,914 of record CAMZMU010000109.1, on the reverse strand, counting down.
AGCCACTAGGTGCACTTGGAGTGCCATTTGTGCTGGAAAGAAGTTCGCTTGCAGGCTATGTGTAAATTTAGATCCCGCACCTCTGTAATGTTCCAATAATAAAAAGTATGACGCAGAATAGCTAAGTTAAGATTAGTTTATATGGACAAAAAATAGCAATGCCATGATATACAGCGTAGCGGCGTGACTTTTGTCAGAAAGTTATATACAACGTAAAAAACATAATGTTGCACCTCTACTTGGGTGTAAATATGATCAATAAATGTTGTCTGGTATTCAAAATAGTATATACCCCCTCCATTTAACAATAAATATACCAGTGTAGACCAATCTGTATCAACATATATTTGAGACAAGAGCTATAACTCTACAACAAGTGCAACAAGTGGGTTGATGCAAGTATTAACTCTTGCTTGATAATCTCACATTTCCCCAAGCACTGAATTTCAATCGGCGCAGCCACAAAAGGCACTACGTAGAAGGCAACTCACCCCGACCCCGCGTCGTCCTCCACTGGGCGGCTCGGGGGAACACCTAGCCCGCCACCGGGAGGCCCTCCCCCACGCTCCCTCAGCTGCGCCGCTGCCGGAGGGGTGGCCGGCAAAGCCGTGCGTACCCCAAGGAAGGTGGCGGCGGGCGTTTTCCTCCTCCACTCGATGCTCTCCCGCGCGTGGATCTGGAGGTGGGAGATGGAGGTGGTTGCCGGCGTCGAGCGCGGCGACGTGGGGGCTGCGTGCGGCGTCGCGGTGGTGCTGTGGGGCCGTGGTGGCGGCACCGCCGGCTGCTGGAGGCGCGGGGCGGCCGGGCGTGGTCGGGCCGGATCTGGGCCACGCGGCCCGGCCCGGGGCGCAGTCGGGATTGCGCCGGCGTGGTGTGGTGCGGCCAGCACGGAGCTCTTTGTGTGCTGGGGCTTTGCGGGCCGGCTTGGGTGCCGGCCCCAGGACATGGAAGAAGGTGTGGCGGCGGCCGCCGTGGCAGGAGGCGCCACGGTTGGTTCCAGCGCGCGATGGGCAGGAACCACAGCGTCCCCTCTGCTTGTCTTGCTGCTCCCGGCGCTTCGTGGAAGATCAAACTCCGGGCGAAAGCCTTGCATCGACTCCGGTCTGTGCCGATGACGGCGGCGCCTTCGGGCGTCGTTCCCCTTCTTGTTTGCGTCATCGTGGAGCTTTGATTCGGACCGACGCGAGTGGTTTCAAGATCTCCGGGTGAAAACCTAAGCCTCTCGGAGCGGGCGACGGTGACGGACACGTCACTTCCTTGTTGGAGGCGTTGCCTTGGAGCTCTTGGCCCTCGCGGTGCGTCGGTTTCGCAGCGGTTGGGCGGAATGGCTATGTGGTCGGGGGAGACGGATGCCGGGGTGGGGACCCCGGATGGTGGTGGTATGTCGAGGCGGCGGCCTCGGGCCCCTCTACAGCGACAGTCCTATGGGGCAAGGCCTTCTCCTAGCGAGGTTTTGGGTGGCGACCGGTGCTGCGAGGGCATCAAGGGTGTCGACCTGGCTAGTTCGGCTCCGGGCAATGTGGAGTTTGATCTGGTTGCTATGCCGGGGCGGCGGCCTCGGATTTGGCGCGACGTTTGAGGTCTGCGGGCGGTCGTCTTTAGCGAGGGTAGCAAGGGCTACGAGACGGCTGGGTCGTGCGGCGTTGCGGCTCGTGTGCAGCTTTGGTGCCGAGTGGTGTATGTCGGGGCGGCGGCCCCGGGGTTGGTGGTGTGTTTTGTGGCGTTCGGTGGGCTAGCATCGTGTGGGCGACGGTCCCCTCGCTTGTGCGGTTTTTCGGCCCTGTTTTCCTCATAAACAGAGCATTTGTATGGTTTTTAGGCCCGGTCTTCCTTATAAACTGGGTCAATTCTTCTTCTATACGAATTGCAGGAACGCCCTGCCCTCTTCGAGAGGTTACTCGAAAAAAAAATCTCACATTTCCCCCTTCAGTTACTCCGATTTGCTGAATATCATGCATGCATTGGCTAGTTGGACTCAACCCAATATCATCATAAAAAGTAGGAAAGGAGGTGGCACATACATTGGCTAGGATGGATTAAAAAATGTTTACATTTAAAAAATTCAGATTTGAATTTTTTTCTTATTTTAAAATTGTTCAAATTAAAAAACGTTCAGTTTTTCAAATATGTTTGAGTTCAAAAAAATTCAAATTTGGAAAATGTTCAGATTTTGAAAATCATCTAGATTTGAAATGTGTTCATATTTATAATTGTTAAGAGTAAAAAACAGATTTTAAAAGCACAAAAGGTGAAATTTTCAAAAGGGTATCCTCTATGTCACACATGGTTCAGTCTTAGCATGGTACATATGCAAGACTAAAATCATTTGCACATTCTCCTGGCACCAAGTACATGATAGAGTTAAATTGTTGGCACAGACCGCTGGAGATCCTCTCTGCAAATGGATTTCTACATGTTATCAAGGGTGTAGTGCGATCTGCTGTCTACTATGGGAATCTGAACAAGAGAAGTTGTTGTATTATTCGGAAGATGGACAGATAATAATAAGTTGTTGCAGTTGAAAGCTGCCAAGATGCATCAGCTTATTACACAACAGTTTTACAAAACCTGGGAGGAATTTTTGGTTGTTCCTACAGCCAAAGCGCTAATAGGTTTCTGCAGAAACTTGTCTGGACAATTGCACGGCCTGAAGAAGAGTATGCACGTTGGCAGTCAGATACGTGGACGAATTCAGAGTTTCTAACTGGTAAAAATGCTACTCTTCTGCCGTGATGGCGAGTGCGACTGGAGAATGACGAGTCGTGGATAGATATGAAATCATTACAGAGTAGTGGACATCAGTACGACCTCAGTCAGTCTCAGGGCAAGAGTTTCTCCCTCCGCGTTCCATTTTGTCCAGCATTCATTTCAGTGGTGTAAACGTCAGGACGAATTGTAGAAATATTAAATATAGAGCAATAATCTGGCATTCAGTGTCTTTCTAGTGTTATATCCTACAGTACACTAGTTTGTTCCAGTCGGTCCTACAGTTTGCCACTATTAATCTCAAGTAAAAAAACAGAGCACAGGTGGATCAATAGTTAGACTGGCGGCGACCTCATTGATTTCAAGGATTTCTAGTGTTATATCCTGCAGTACAGTAGTTCGTTCCAGTCCGATGAATCAAGTTCAGATGGTACTTGTGCTGAAACGCTCATACCAGGAGCCATGCGACAAAAGCAAGATATAACGAAATCCAACTTGAATTGATAATACTCGGGGAAGAAGAAATCCCCTAGATTAGGTATTCAAACACATCTTGCTACATTAGAAATTCAGCTAGACTACGGCACAATGAGTTTTTTTTCTTCAGATAACATGTAAACGCCCACCAACCACATTGCAACACGACAGACTCAGTAAGAAGTGCAGCAACCATCCCTTCACCTGGAGAGATAAACACATTATCAGCTCAGCAGTCTACAGCCAAATGGAAAGTAGTTTGTGGCCTTGTGGGTGTATGCTACTAGTGTTGGCAGGGAGATACTTTTCCATCTAAAAAACCAAACAGTCTAGAATCCAGATCAGACAAACTATATCAACAAGATATTCTTACTTGTTGATGTATTTCAGTACATTATAACAAATCAAACCAGATAGTCATCCCATGTGCAACATTTCACCTCCATTAGATCCATCAGCAATAGCTGTGCCTAGAAGCATAAGAGGTCGGGCAATTAATAAGAGTTTCGAGGAAAAAACAAATGCATAAGAGAAGGCAACTGTGAGCCAGCTGTATAACTTGGGCAAAATAACTCATTGTCTAGACTCTAGATGCTCAGTCTTGATACTATTACTAGCATTAGACAAACAAATATATTCATCTGTTGTAAAGTGCAAGGATGGTATACAATGTATCTCATGAAAACTCATCCCGCATCAAGTCAAGCATACAAGATTAAAACATGACAAAATAATGAATTCTAACAACAAAAGTGAGCTTGTGTGTTCACTTCTAAATAACTGGAGCCTAAGAGATAGGACATGTAATTTATTTTTGTGCGCTAAAAATGTATTAGTCAACTACAGCTAGAGGGGCCATCAACAAGTGACAAATACACAATTATTTAGAAAGTATGGATTCAACAAAGGTTGTTCTTATGGACTTGAGATTAATAACATGATCAAGACAAATAAACATATTGGGATCAAAGAATATAACTAGCTTTGAGTAGCTAGCTGAGTTATTCATTTGACATTTCATCAACTATCTAAAAAAAGAGTGATGACAGCAAAGGGAAAACTTATAAGTTGAAATTGTCATCGAACACATAAAAAATCAGAAAGAAGGTATTTAAGCAATCTTGTACAAAATGTAACCAGATTAGGTTACACCTACAATGTAAAGACTAAGTATAAGAAATCACCTGGTGTATAGAAACTCTTGAATGGACGATAGTATCTGATATGATAGGTTTGATGAAGTTTCTTGGACTGCATCAACTTAAGTTGAACCTCATAGACATTGCAGGTAGCATAAAAAAATATTACATCAGTATCTTGATCATACCCCAGCAGAATTGCAGTCTCAGTTCGAGGAGGGAGTCCAGGAATGCTATGCATTTCAATGGTCCTCCACGGCACCCATGTGGAACCACCAAGAGCATTGGCGTTCCTCTGCCACAATTAGAAGCCAGGGTAAGACCATGTGGCGAGGCCAACAACACCATCCTCGGCCTCAATGATCTGACAATTTTCTTTGTAGTAGATATGTTTTTCCACGGGTGGCCCCCTGATCACAGTTAGACTGTTGTCATCCAAATCAAACTCAAGTATGCCATCAACAATAGACATCCAGTAAAGGCAATGACCAACCAGGACCACATGTTTATGAGAAATCCGAAATTTAGCTTCTGTTAAGATGATATTGCCCCATAGGCCAGTCTCCGAGGAGTAAACACGTGTGAGTGGTGGATAACCAAGTTTCTGCAAGGTGGTCACCAAGACCACCTTGAAGGGGTTGGAGTGGCAGTTGCCGTGCACGTGGTCAGGGGCAGCAGCAGCGCAGAGCACCGCCCCTTCGAGGACGCCGTTCCTGAGCTCCGGCGGAATGGCCAAGCGGCGCTGCACCCGGGTGATGAGGTCGCGCACAACGACCTCTTTCTGGTTGTCTTTGAGGAGGACGAGACCGTGGCGGCAATCGAGCAGATCGCAGCCTCCAAGGCCGAAGTGATGAGGAGGAATGCGGTCAGGAGGGTCCATGACTGAGGTGAGTACGATCCCCTGGAGGCTGCGGTGAAAGTAACCGAGAAGAGGCGGCTTCCGGTGGTGTGCACGGAACTGGCGGTGGAACTTGGGGTCGGTGACGAGCCCTAGCCAGCGCTTGCAGACGGCGGAGGCGCGCGGGAGGGAGGATGGCTGTGGCGGGAGACGGATGAGGATCTCCCGGAGCATGTCGTCCGACAGGGAGGCATCCGCTGCCGGTGGCGAGGTGCCGGTGCGGCGGCGATGGATGTGGCGGGTCATTCCATCGCCAACCTCCTCGCTGGCGTGGATCTGGGGATGGAGTCGCGGGCTGCGGCGTCGCGTCAGTCCGGCCCCGTCCGCACTCGGCTGGATTTGGGGACGGCGGCGCGGGCTACGGCGCCGAGCGATTCCAGCTTCCTCCTGGCTGGTGTGGACTTGGGGATGGAGCCACGGGCTGCGGCGGGGTGCCATTCCGGCGGCCTCCATGGAGCAGATGCGCCGCCGCCAAGAAGACCTAGACTAGAGGACACAGGATGGAAGAGAGCATCTGGGACTGCGAGAGTGAGAAGGCTCGCTAGGAAGAGTTTAATACCGTAGACATTGCTTTTTTTTTTTTTTTGCATGAGTCGACATTGCTTCTCGCTCCCATTGCTCTGTTTATATTTCGCGATTTCTTTTCAGCGTAGACTAGACGAGTAGTAGATACATCTGGCTATTTCTTTTACCGGCGGAAGAAAATAATGTCCATCATCAATTACAAAAATCCTATGGAAATAAAAAAGAATTGTTACGAGTGAAACATCAATATTTTCTTCAGAAAAACTTATGGCTATCTGTGACATGAACGAAAATAAGAAAAGAAAAACTACAGTAGTAGGAGTTACACAACTTGTACAGTAGTACATAGCCGTTCTGTAATTACACTTCCAAAATTAGTTTCCTTGTTTGCCACTGCCGGAGAGCAAGCGTTCAACTGATAGAAAAATGTTGTACTCCGGCAGTAGCATTGCCAGCAGCCCCGTGCTGCCGTTATTACTGTACCGTCGTACTGTTGGTGTGCACACCACCTGAAGAAACATTGTATTGTCATTGCTTGAATAAAATTACACAAGCTTCTGTAGTCTCCGTAGGAAAACACTATAGAACTGAAACGGGGTTAATAAGCATAAACACTACAGATTCTGCCGCTTGTGTAAGCTGGATTGCTATTTTAACTTGCTGTAGAGATAGCATGAACATTGCAGTTTTCTGGTGCTTCTACTAAAATGGGGCAAAGGGACTAGTCTTCTTTAGCTGCGTGACAGTGTCCAACTTTCTGCTATATTTTGTACTGTCAGGTAAAAAAATGGTTGTTCATCCTATTAAGCCACGACCGTCTCGACAGTTGCATGGCCTGAAGAAGAGTTTCCAGTTAGCAGTCAGATCCAGTTGAGAAATTCAGATATTCCAGCTGGGAAAATGACAGTAGTCACGACCATAGTTCATCTTACCGCAAACCTCTGAAACTGGCTACATAGCACGTGACTTCTCAAACCACATGTACGAGGAACACACAGAAATATAAGTTCAGATGGTACTTGGGCCTGAAACGGTCATGCCTTATGAGAGGAGCTGCCAAGCACAGCCATACAAAAAACCAAGATACAACGTGAATCCGACTTCAAATGATACTTAGGGAAGCTGAAATTTTCTGGCTTAGGTATTCGAAAGCATCTCGCTATATCAGAGATTAAGCTAGGCTACGAAACGGTGAGCTTTTTCTTCAGACAACATGTAGACATTGCCGACAGCATCGATGCAACACGACAAACTTGGTGAGATCTCCAGCAACAATGTTTTCACCTAGAGAAACAAACGAATTATAAGCTCATCAACATAAGAAAGAGCTCACATCATATCTCTAGCTATAACTCATTATCAGCTCATCAACATGAAAAAGAGCTATGTAACAGATCTAATGCCCCTGCCTATATTTCCTAAGAATACTGATGACAACAAATAAGTATTTGAATCATTTTTTAACACTATAATTTACTGGCTTGCAGGAGTTGAATGCTGCAACTTGTATTTGCATAATAAATTAATGACATAATGAACTACTAATTTGTTTAGACTGCCCCCACCGGAGCTCTAAAGCTGGTTCCTCCACGAGCTGAAGCTAAAAGGAAAGAAGTAGTATATTGATTTGAGCTTATAAACTTCTTATTAAACAGCTAAACAAGGGGGAAGCTCTAAGTATGTCCAGATAGGCACTGACAGTAATTTCAGGACCAGGACCAGATTCAACATATTGATCATCCGAATATCACTTTAATCTTGAAAGGAGCCATTTATCTTGGTGTCACCGTCATTTTAATTTTTTCCGTGTTATTTACATAGTGAATCCCTAAAGCCAAATGGAAACTAGTCTGCGGCCTTGTGGATTGCTACCCATGTTATCAGACATATATTTCTACATATAAACAAAATCTAAGAGTCCGGAATCCAGATCTCAGAAACTATACAAAGATCTTCTTACCTGTTGAGCTACTTAAAGCACTTTAGCACGTCAAACCATATCGTCATCCTATGCGCAACATTTTGGCTGAATTAAATCCACCAGCTATGCCTAGAAGCATAAGAAGTTAGGCAATTAATATTTGTTGCGAGGAAAAGACAAATACGTAAGAGAAGGCAACAGTAAGTCAATTACATAGATGAGCTGACAAATATAAATTAAGCAAAATGACTCACTTTATTGATGATTTATATCTCACTTCTGATACTATTGCTAGCAATAGAGAAACAAATATACTCATTTGTTGTATAAGGGAGAGCAATATACTTACATACTATTAAACATTAAAAATTTAGCTCATAAGACATGGTATGCAGTTTATGATTATCTCCTGTAAACTATGTGAAGCATACAAAATTAAAACATGACAAAACTAATAAATTCTAACAACAAAAAAGATCTTGGGTTTGAACTTTTAAGTAAATGAAGCCTAAGAGATAGGAAATGTAATTTATTTGTGTGCACTAAAAATGTATTATTCACCTGCAGGAGGGGTCATCAACAAGTGACAAATACACAATTATTTAGCAAACATTGTTCTTATGAACCTGAGAGTAATAAGAGGATCAGAACAAATACCTATTTGAATCAAAGAATATAGCTAGCTTTGAGTTTGCATATATACTAGAGAATATATATTTACTTAGCTTTCATTTGACATTTCATCTCGTATCTAAGGAGAGAGTGATCATAGCTATATTTACTGATTACATATATATACTAAAGAATACATCTATAAGCTTGGCTATCTAGCAAAGGGACAATTGGTAAGTTGAAGGTTTAAGCGAACATATTACAAAACAGATTGAGGGTATTCGAACAATAACGTAAAACAAACGTAACTAGATTAGGCTAAACCTACAATATATTTACGAAGAATGAGAAATCACCTGGTGTAAAGAAACTCTTCAAAGGAAAATAGCGAATCTCGGTAGAATGGATTTCATCAAGTTTCCTGAACTGCATCGATTTGAGCTGAACCATGTAGACACTTTTGTCATAACACAAAAACAGAGCATCATCCTCATCATACCCCAGCACCTGTACACATAATTTTTGATGCGTAGAAGGGAGCGGAGGAAGAATTGTGTCTAGTTCGATCGCCTTACGTAGCTCCCATGTGGCGACACCATGATCATTGATGTTCCTGTACCATATTTCGAAGAGAGGATAAGACAGCACGATGTAGCGAACAGCGCCATCCTCGGCTCGGATGATCTGGCAGCTTCGAAAGAGGGTATCATCTATGACCGGAGGCCCTCGGACCATGGTTAGCCTATGCTCACCCAAATCAAACTCGAGTATGCCATCACCCATGGACAACCAGTAAAGGCAATTACCAACTAGGACCGCAGGTTCTCCAGAGATCTTACAATGAGCCTCTGTCAAGATGTGGTCGCCCCATATGCCGGTCTCAGAGGAGTAAACACGGGCGAGGAGGGGTTGGCTGGATTCCTTGTTCATGGACAGCAGCACCACCTTGAATGTGCTCGAGATTCAGAAATTTGCCGATTAGTCATGACCGTTACCCTTCGCTCCCGCGACGCGCGGCGACCCGCCGTCGCCGCCGGCGCCCGGCGCGGCTCCGGCATCGGCCACCTTCTCCCTCCATCCCAACCAGCCACCACCACCGCCCGCTTCAATCCCACCATTTTTCAGGCCCGCGTTCCTCGGTTTTGGGCCCCTCGTCGATGCGGGGAGTTCTGCATCTGCATCTGAGGCGGCTGCCTCCTCTGGCTTGAGCCGGCCGGCGTGCCGCTCCACCCCCTCCGCCCTGGGACTCCGCATGGCTTCCTCCTCCTCATCGCGGGTGCTGCGGGCCTGCGACCCCGTCCTCGACACGACGTCTACGGCGACCTGCGGGGGAAACATGACAGCTCTGGCCGCGAACGGCCGCTTGGTCGTCGGCTCCCTCACCTTCGCGCTCTCCTCGCCGGCGCCGACGCCGCCGTCTCTGTCGCCGCCTCGCCTCCAGCGCATCGGCCCCGACTCCCCTGCCGTGGTGATGGAGGCCTCCGTTGCTCTCGCGACCCGCGACACGCGCGGCGACCGCCCGCGCGGCCCCACGCCGGCGCCGCCACCGGCCGTCCGCGCCACCCACCACCAGATCGACACCGTTTGCCAGCTCCCCCACCTCCCGCTACCATCCCACCCAATTTCCGGCCAGCGTTTCTCGGCCGTGCGCCGCCCGGGTCCGCATCTGCATCTGGATCGAGATCGGCGTCCTCCACCAGCAGCCTCCCCGCCCGGCCGGCGCGCCAGACCTCGTCGAAGATCACGGGCTGCTCTCCGTCTTCGCGCTCGGCTGAGCGCGTCGTCACCGCGCCCCTACTGCTTACGCGGCAAACCCGGCCCTCGCCACGCCTTCAGAGCTCGTCTGCCGCGGCGTTAATGCGGCGCTGACGACCTGGCGAGCACAAGTCTGCCCAAGCGTGGCACCTCCCTGTGCTGGCATCCTGCGACCCCGCTCGGCCTTCAATGCGCCGCCCGCCGCCAGACCGAAGAAGAGGGTCACCTTCTCCATCCCGGCCCCGAGCATCGATGCTTACGCTACCTCCCCTGTGCATCCTCTTCAAGGCAGGTTGCAGCGCCCTGCCACGGCTAGCTCGGCGGCGAGGAGCCATAGCCCTGCCCCTTTGGAGGAGGGATGGACGCTCGTCACTTCCCGTCGGGAGAAGCGGGAAGCCCGACTTTTGGTCAGGGGCAGCGACCCCCATTTTCGCCGCCGTCTTTCTGCGCACCGGACACGCCACCTTCAACGCCACAACCAACTGCATCAATCCCACTCCACTCGCGCCCAGCCTCCAAGAAGTTCCTCTCGCGCTGCCGTCGGTGCGACGCCCGCGACCACGACACCTACGCCTGCCGCGACCCGATCCGGTGCGACCGTTGCGGGAGGTCTGGGCATTGGGCAAGCGGGTGCCGTGACCACCTCCGCCGCTCACCCCACTCTGCCTCCGCTTCGCCATCACCGCCCCAACCTGCAAGCAAGACCACCGGCAGGGCGCCGGCTCGCCTCCGATCTATCGTCGTCTCCACCACCGACAAGCTCACGCCCACGCCCTCCACCACGGCCAAGACGCTCCCGCCGCGCCTCCGCTCCATCGTCGTCGCCCCCGACAGGCCCGCGCCCGCTCGCGTTCCCGGGCTGTGCAACATGACGTACCATGGTGGAGGAGGGCGTGTTGATGATCAACGGCGCCGCTCTCGCCGGGAGCTTGAACGGGACGCGAGCGGTTCTTCTCGCCGAAGCCAATCGAGCCAGTGCTCACGCGAGCGCTCTCCTCGCCGGCACGGAGGTGGCCCTGAACGTCACGAGCACAACCACGCGTCTCCACCATCCATGCCTAGGGTCCGGCCGGCTAGCCTCCCTCGGCAACGCGCGACGCCAGTCAGCACGCTTCGCTCGTTCGCGGACGTGTTCATGGCTCACCCGGAGATGGATGTGTGCTACTCCTCTGCGGCGTGGGTGGTGCTGCCCATCGAGAGGGGCTACAAGATGAGCGTGGACGAAGTGCTCTCTACAGAGAACCAGAGAGCCGACCTGGGGCTGCTGCAAATGGGAGGCAAGGACGACGAACGCAAGGCGGCTGAGTCGGAGGTGCTTTTGTGCCTGTCAACGGCTGCGTCTGGGGAGGTGTTGCGGGGGGTCTCTCGTCCGGCTTTGGAGTGCCCCCTGTGCTGACTAGTAGTCACCCGCTCCTTTCTCCGGACCCGGGCCTCTCCATGGTTCTGTTCTCGCCTGGCGACGCGCCGTGCGAGGGGGACATCCTAGCATGGATGTAGAGAGCGTGGAGGTAGAGGATGAGACTGCGGAAGGGGAGATGCAACAGCTCTTGCCCTGCCTCGACCCGCTGGGTCAGCAGGTGTTGCAGCTGGACGGTGAGGAGCTTCTTTCTCCGGACGTGGGCCTCACCGTTCTGCTCTCGCCTGGCGACGCGCCGTGCGAGGGGGGACATCCCAGCGTGGACGTAGAGAGCGTGGATGACCTCACCACGGTGCTGATCTCGCCTGGCGACGCACTGTGTGACGGGGGATTTTCCAGTGAGGATGATGAGGACGAGGAGATGGAGCAGCTCCCGCCATACCTCGCCGAGCTGGATCAGCAGGTGCTACTGCTAGACGGCGAGGAGGTGGGCGACTGGGCGAGGAGGGAGTTTCAGCCCGTCGCAGACGTCATTGACGCTGACGCGGAGGCTGCTACGATTGGAAACCTCCTCGCTGCCGATACTGATGACGACAGTGATGATGATGATGTTGCTGACGCTGCGGGTACGGCTCCCTCATCTGGCATCGTGATACGCAGTGTCGCGGATCTGTTCAGCCTGCCGGCTGTGCCGCTGCTGCCCACGCCTATTCCGCCAATGCCACGTGCTGATGCGGCCCTGCCCGCCCCCGACCGTCGTAGCAGCAGGCTCGCGGCGAAGCCTCAACTCCCTGCGGTCGGCAAAGCGCAGCGTGTCCTCCACAAGAAAATGGAGCTCGACTTTGGAGATATGCCCCTGGTGGAGGCTGCGAAAGAATTCACGAACACCTGCAAGAAGGCTCCGTTCTCTGATTCGGCAATCAACGGGTTGAGGACCCTCCTGAGTCTGAACTTGCCGTCCATGACGGCAGCGGATGAAGCTTTGATTGGCCTTACTGGCCCTGGGGGAAGCGATTTCCCAGCTCCGTCGGGGCTGGACGTCTCCGCCTGATCTGCTTCCCGACCCCCAGATCGCGCCGCGTAGTTGCGTTTTGAAGATATGACGATATATCTTTCTGAGAGAATAGACGGAGTAGGGTGATTTGGATCCTAGCAGGGCTACTTTTCTTTCGTCTAGTACGCCCTGTCATGTATGATTTTTTTTTCTTTTTGGTCTCGGCCGTGTCATGTTTGCTTCTCCTATATCAATATAAAAGGCAAAGCTTTTGCCTCGTTTCAAAAAAAAAAAGAATGTGCTCGAGTTGCAGCCTCCATGCACGTGGCCCCGGTCGCTGCCGGCAGCGCAGAGCACCGCCGCCTTGAAGTGGCACCGCTTGTGCTCCCGTGGAATGGCCACGCGGCGCTGCTTGCGGGTGATGGGGTCCCACACAATGAGCATACCGTAATAGTCGCGGAGGACAGGATCACCATGGCGGAAGATGCGGTCGGGAGGATAAAGCATGGGTTTGAACGCAATGCCCTGGCGTACCGAGAAGAAGGCGCCGAGGAGCGGCGGCTTGCGGTGGTGTGCGTAAAACTGGCGGTGGAACCTGGGGTCGGTGACGAGCCGTAGCCAGCTCTTGCAGACCGCGGCGGCGCGTGGGAGGGAGGACGGCTGCGGCGGGAGGCGGACGAGGATCTCCCGGAGCATGTCGTCGTCGTCCGGCAGGAAGGCAGCAGCCTTGGGCGATGTGCCGCGGCGATAGATGCGGCGTGTCACTCTGGCGTCCTCCTCACTCGAGTGGACTTGGGGATGGAGGCGCGGGCTGTGGCGGCAGGCGTTCTCACTGGGCTGGATCTCGGGATGGAGGCGCGCGCTGCGGCGGGGTGCCATTCCGGCGCCCTTCCCCGTCGTCTCGTCTAGATTTGGGGCTGGAAACTCCGCTAGATGGGAGGACTTCAGCTCTGTGGTCGACGCCTGCATGTCGTCGTCGTCCGGCAAGGAGGCAGCAGCCGCGGCCGGCGAGGTGCCGGTGCGGCGGCGACGGATGCGGTGAGCCGCTACGGCCTCCTCGCTCAAGTGGACTTCGGGATGGAGGCGCAGACTGCGGCAGAAGGCCTGCTCACTGGGCTGGATCTCGGGATGGAGGCGCGCGCTGCGGCGGGGTGCCATTCCGGCTCCCTTCGCCGTCGGCCGTCGTCTCGATTTGGGGCTTGAGGAGAGGGCACGAGAGTGGGGTTTCAGTTCCGTCAGACTATGCGAGTTCACCATAACCAGAACAGACCCAAGCCGCCTTTTGTCTGTTCCAAAAAATAAATGTTCCGATTAAAAACCGAATTTTGAAACCTAGAAACCCATCTGCGAATTAAAATTATGATTTAAGAGCACTCGTGGTGTCAGTATGAATCATTGTGAGATAGACGATGATTACACAAGAGAATTTTGGCGCTGCGTATACGTTGCCATCCAAAGGTCCCTCCCTATCTCTGAATTTCTGTTAGTGTAGGTGTTGTTTTTTTACACTTCCAGTTTCGTCAGTTAGACAGTTTCTATTAGCGTTTTTTTCAGCACCGGCTTATAGGGCTGGACATAAAGCTCGATGTTCGTTAAGCTTATTGAACACTCGGTAGGTCGACTCGTTTGAACTCGACTCGTTTTGTTAATGAACCGAGCTGAGCAGCAATTTTAGCTCGATAACACTAACGAGTTAAACAAACTAACTAACGAGTTTCACGAGCTACTCGTTAAGCTCGCTAATTTTCTCTGTATAGCTGGCCCGCCCAGCCCAGCCCATCTAACGTTAGTATGGAAATAGGCGCGACCAGAAAATATTCTCGACGGAGGCATGAGCGTTCTGCACTTCTGCTACTTATGAGTTCTTGGAGACCTTCGTGATGTGTTGGAGATCTTTTTCTATTAAGTATTGTGCTGGCATTCGGCAAGTGAGCAACTGGAATATTATTTGTTATCTATTTCTCTTGATTTCAGTGTATGGCACTTCTACTATGAGTCTGTGAACTATTAACTGTCGATTTGTCATTTTTGAAGTACTTCTATATATGTTATATTGTACTCATGTGTATGACCGGCTGATGCTTGATGTAATTTAAGTAGTTGATTATTTTGATATATCTCCTTAACGAGTTTAACGATCTGTTCGCGAGGGCTCGCGAACATATAACGAACCAAGCCGAACTTTGAATTTAGCTCGTTATCCTTAGTGAGCATAACGATCTGAGGCTTAACGATCACGAACCCTAACGAGCCGAGCCTTAACGATCCGAGCAGCTCGTTAGTCCAGCGCTACTGGCTTAGCTCACCTGATGGTTGCGATCTGTGCGCCATCAGCTAGATTGTATGAAGTCAAGCACGTTGCTCGTATCGTGGGATGGCAAGATCTGATTTCACGCATCAACCAAAGAAGACATAAAAGCACATGATGGCGCGAATCCTCGCCGATGAACGTCGGCAGGAGTGGGCTATAGCCCAAATAAACGGTCGCGATGTTTCTGTGTGTGTGTCAAATCTCCTATGTGACGATGGGTGTTAGCGTGCCAACGCCTGATGGACCGGCCCAGGTTAGAGCTCTATTTTCCATTTGTGTATCGGTTTTCTTTTTTGCTTTCCTTTTTCATTTTCTGTTTCTTTTTATTGTTTTTCCCTTAGAAAGTTGAGGAAAAATATTCATAAATAAATAAAAGTAAATTCTCTATGAGTCTGAAAACAAGTTTGATAAGAAGTAAAAAATGTTCAAGGATTTAAAAGAAATCAAAGAAATGCGGTAAGGGAGCCCTTACGACGGATTTTTTATAAATAATATAAGAACTCAAATCCGTGTTCATGAGAAATAAAATCTAGGTGACTGGGTTGTACGTCCACTTCCCTAACCATCTCACTGATTTAAAAAAATTGTTGGCCAGGTTCAACAAATGTGACAACAAACATTCACGTGGTAGAATAATTGTGCACTAGAATTTTAAAAACAATTGTTCACGAGTTTCAAAATCTGTGTGTTTTTTATAAAAGATCAAGATAATGAAATAAAAAAAAGGTGAAAAAAAAAGATAGTAGAAAAAATGTATTAATTGTTCACCAGTTTCCAAATCTTTGTGATAGAGGTTTTAAATTGTAGGGCTCCAACGAGCTCGGCTCTAAAATGACGCACTCGCTTACATTGCTATAAGCTGCAGCCTCCAACTCCAAAATGTATCTATCCATACACTTATTAGTTGCATGCTTTTATTACTGACCATACATATATCTGTAACTTAGTGTGTTCTTAATTGCTACCAATTTGCTACCACTTTAAGTTTCTATCTTCTAGTGCTACTTTGAGCAACTAGTAATGAGCATTGATATTACATCTATTATAAGTAAAGTATCATCCTCTCATTTGCTCTCCTCGCAATTCACAAGTCTAACCAACCTTCAAACTAATTTTGCACCACATCTAAGCTAAGATGAGGCTTGCTCTAGCGCTACTCCTAACTCTGGCCTTCCTAGTGCTAGCGTCAGGTACCATTTGAATTGTTCCTACACGATGTTACTCCATCATCCGATCAAAAGGTTATATATTGCCATGATGTGTGTTCCTTGTTCATGGTGATATTTTCGCAGATGCACGAACAACATCACTTTGTAGGTTATACTTTGTCGGGAGTTCAAGTTTGTGTTCAACCAGCACTTGTGAGAACGAATGTCGCCAAAAGGCCAACAATGACTGCCCTCCGAACGATGTGTGCACCTGGAAGGCTAGTTGTGCTGGAACGAGGTGCGGTTGCAGGCTGTGCAAAAATTTAGCTCCAATCCATTTTGATGCTCCAATAATGGAACATGTGGTGTGAAATGGCTAAGTTAGGATCAGTTCTTGTTGATAAAAGTAACATTGAACAACAACACACTTTCATTGGAAGTGATGCCGACAATAAATTCGATATTTCACCTATAGTTGTCCTAAATTTTATATGATTGATGTTATATGGTGTTTAAAACACCACCTGGAATAGAGCGAAGAATTGTATACCATCATTAGATACAAAGCACGTGCCATATGTGGGCACGGACTTTCTTAGACCAAGGCTAGCACTAAGCTTCGACTTATCACCCTTCATCCATACCAATAAAATCTCCATTCAAAATGGTGCTATCGCGGATTTCAGGCACTCCCCCTGGCTACAGGGTGGTGGCCATCAGCATTGCCCGGGCATCCGCGCCATCTGTAAAATACAATACTAGATGGTGGCTTGCGAGTTTCTCAACAACGCTTTAGTTGGCCAGATAGTCTATTCTCAGGGTCTATCAGTTGATCTTCTTTCCTGCTTTGGACTAGGCTTCCTCGCAATGTCATGGTGTCCATCATCACTTTTGTCTCTTGGAAGATCTGTACCAAGCGGGACTTTATCATCTTATAGCACGTATTTATGCCCCTGACCTTGGTTATTTTGCCATAAAGCATGAGGGCAAGGACTTGGAACAGAGCAAGCGCGAGAAGTTTGATGAATTAAATTTCGAAAGGCTAATCCTCACTTTTGCCGTTTGTGTTCTCCTTTACCATGCATGTTCCCGTGCTTTTGGATAGTGGATCCAACCCTATAAAGCCTAAACTATATTTTTGGTGCCCTGTTTTTTATAAATCTTACATGGGAAATAAATAGTTGGTTGATGTTACATGTGTAGAGCTTGTTCATTAATATATTTGTTTTCTCGATGGAAAGTTTGTTGTTTATATCTATCTGGGAAATTTAAATTCAATAAACTCATAACTTTTGGTGTGCTCTTTCATTTCGGGTTTAAATTCCCTGTACATATTTTGAGGTTTATTTTGAGCATCAATTAGAAAAATAGTATGATATGTGTAGTGTAAAAGGGTATTGCGATAAATAACTTTTATAGCATACAACTAATTTGTTGTTGGCCAAAGTCGATTGTCAAAGTTAGGGGTATGGGATTTGCCAATACTAGTGAAGGAAGTAATTTATAAAAACACGAATGATGAAGAGAATACACAGCAAGTATTAAGATATCGACTTGCACTAATAATTATGTTCCTTTGTTATGTATTTCATATTGTCATGACAAGTAACAACAAATGAAACATGTGCACGTGTTTAAAGGTACATACTAACTAAAATTTCATTCTCTGTCACTTAGATACTTAGATATCTCCTGTTCTCAACATTATCTAGTAGGCAAACATCAATATTAACACAAACAATTGTACTTTTTGGGCCCAAAGGACCTTTTACCCATTTCTTGTCAAGATCCTCTTAGAGATTGAAATCGAACAATATCCTTCTGGTTGCATCAATATGAAATATGGACTTATGCATTTAAAAACTACACTAAAGGAAAGGGACACCTCAGAATGCATCCATTAGTTTTATAATTTAAATATTGGACATTGTCAGATGTTGTCTTAGTCATAGGGCAGGAATATTATTATGAAACTTTATATTCCAACATTGAGAAGAGAAGAAACAGTGAAGCCTCCCAAGCAAAGGGATGGTTCATGGTAAATTTTATATATGTAAGAGGCGTTTCTAATAAACCAGAGTGGAAAATATCCTCATTAAATATGAAATATCATTAAACTTTACATATTTCTGTCGTCCAAAGACCTAATGAGATTAAAATCCTCAGTAAGGAGCCAAGTAACGTCTGCAGGCATATTTACACCATGTAACCAAGAAAAAAAAGGAGGATTTCTTTCATCCTGACAACACCCATATATATTGGCGAGGGCAAAGTAGACCACCTGGCCAAATAGGTAAAACAATTAAATCTCTTTGGGCAGAAGTTTCAGCTAAAATTCCTGTCAACATTTTCTGTTTAGTTTTAGATAAAAGTAAGGCAGATGTGTCTTACTTTCCTCATTTTCGGTCTGACCGAGTAATCCCCGCGAAACAAAAAATCATGAGTAATATCCCACAGTAATAATTCATGAATAGTCGTCCCATTTTGCTTGCAAGAAGTTTTACATCAATATTACCAACTTTGTAAACCTACAGTACAAACGCGCGACATGAAGCCACATATGCCAACACCAACAAGAATACAACATAACACAAAAATTCAAATTCCACATCACATGAAAAATAGGCATAAAGTGCGCATCGTGCAAGCAAGCACACAAAGGTGTGAGAAACCTCCATCTCGTCGTATCGGAAAAAAATTAAGCCTTGAGCGGCTTGCAGACGACGGTGGCGTGGGTGCGGATCTGGTTGCTAAACTGGCCGGGCTTCTCGGTGGTGTCGATCTTGTCCTGCCCCGGCGGCGGCAGCAGCTGGAAGTTCTGCACCATGTTGCCGAGCGTAATGCCGATGATGGGCAGCGCCAAGATGATCCCAGGGCAGTTTCGGCGTCCGACACCGAATGGCACGAACCGGAAGTCGTTGCCATGAGCTTCCACTGTCTTCTCCTCATCGAGGAACCGCTCAGGCCTGAACTCGTCGGGACGAACCCACCTCTTGGGGTCGTTGGCGAGGAACCAGGCGTTGACGAGGATCTTGGACTCGGCGGGGATGTCGTAGCCGTCCAGCTTGGCGTCCTTGAGGTTCATGTGCGGCACGAGCAGCGGGATCGCCATGCGGAGGCGGAGAGTCTCCTTGACGACGGACTGCAGGTAGGGGAGGCGCCCCAAGTCCGGCTCCGTCACCCACACAGCGGGGCCGAGCACGGCGGCCAGCTCGTGGCGCAGCTTCGCCTGGACTTCCGGGTGGTTCACCAGCTCAGCAATGCCCCACTCGATTGACCACAGCGTCGTCTCGATGGCTGCAAATAGGTAATCAAAGGTCCTTGTGAACATTTGTACCAGTTTAGTTTTTCTAGTACTCATGGATGTATTTATATTGCGTTTCTTTTGCTGTGAAAAAAGCCTATTACTGTGGCTGCACCGAAAATTAAATTAGACCTACAACATGGAATTTTTTTGGGACCGCGTGGACTCAGTTTATGGCTACCATTTCATTCATATATTATATACAGGTTCAGTGTCCTCCTAGCACGTTGATTTTAGTATATTAAATCACAAAGAAAGTCAAATGTAAGCTCATCAAGAACTGAACATGCTCTGGTTAGGAGTTTTCTTATTGTGCGTGCTACTTTAGTTAACAAAGAAATGGCCCTCGGCGATAACATCGTGACGACCTCACTACTTGACAAAGTCCTTAACAATAAGTCTACTTGTCTTCTGAAAATTACTTTTTTTTTCCACATTACTAGAATCACAAAATTTTCTTATTGTTTGTTTCGTTATTTAGAATCACAATTTCCTTTTCAAAACTAGGGGTGAAATATATCCGATTAATGAATTTTACCTGCGACATTGATGTTCTCGACGATGTAAAGAACGTTGTCGTGGTTGATCTCGCCCTTCCTTTCAGCCTCCAGGATGTGATCCATGGCGCACCTGATCTCACCACTCTGCTCCAAGGCCTTCCTACATTTATCATACAGGGAACATGCATGTTAATTTTGAATTGGATAAGCAACCGAGATGTAGCTTCTGAAACATTGAAAGTGCAGCCATGTCGGCATCAGATTATGGGGATTAAACTAAGAGGATTGGTTTGTTTGGTAGACAGTGACACGATGCTTTGGCCTCAAACCATGAAAGAGTCAACTCTAGGTGCACAACTTGCTCCAATAAATTTGACATTTCCTGCATCCCAAAGCTTGCATTGACCTCAGAATCGGGGCAGATCTGGATCACATCTGCCACCTCGTCAAACCGAAGCCTAGCTAGCATGTGCATGTCCTTACCAATCTCTATTTTGATCGACTTCTAACATGTACTCCTAGTTTCTCCACTTCGGTTGAGGCTATGGATCGATCCTTCGACGGCTTAAGCTGTTTTTCGTTAAATTTGTTCCATAAATAAGATTGTTGTTTTCTAATCTTTTTTTTGGTGAACTTGCATGCTTTATTAAAGTTTGATCACAAGCCAAATACAAGCAAATTCAGGAGGCACACTAAACCACACATGACGCCCGGTCGATCTAAGCCACGGGCTTCAAAATTAGACTCTCTAAATTCATGAATCAAATTTATTTGTTGAAAACTAATGCTTCTCGACTTGATTTCTCTGATAATGGTACAATACTGCCCCATCTAGCCGCCCTCTGAATGCACCTGATAACCTCGTCACAAGTTTCTATTACTTTGGGTTATGGCTAAAGGACGGGTTTAAACTATCTTAATGGTTTTATCACCTTGATGCAAATTAACTTATATGAGTTTAAGAAAAAAGTCCTTTTATTGGCAGAAAAAACTGCTTCTTCTGCTTCCTAAACGTGACACTGATTTAACATTGTGATGAGCCTAAGAGTAGCTCCTATGTATATACTCCCTCCGTTTTTTAATATAAGATGTTTTAGGTGTTGCATATGGTGTCTAGATACATACTAAAGTGAGTGAACATGCACACTAATACATGTCTACATACATTTATGTACATGTGCATGTGGACAAATGCTAAAACATCTTATATTAAAAAACGGAGGGAGTAGTTTGTAAGAAGTACGTACTTGCGTGGTTGGACAAAGTCCTCCTCGAATACTTTCATCCTCTTGGTGAGGAGGTTAGTGCAGCGCTTGAGGTAGCCTCCGAGGAAGGGTCGGAGTACGGGGATGAAGTCGCCGTAGTTGTAGTCGAAGCTCTGGGAGAGGATGCTGCGCTCGGCGTTGAGCGCCCTGAGCTTGTTGAAGAGCGGGTCGGCGAGGGACTCGAAGCGGCGGTCAAACATGATGCGGAACATGTCGTTGTACATCATGAGCTGCAGCCTGCGGCGGATGACCACGCCGGTGGTGGCGGACGCGGGGTCGGCCCTCACGTCCTCCACCACCAGCATGGCCTCCTCCTCCCAGCCGACCCGGTTCTGCGCCACCACCTTGCTGGTGAAGAAGGGCACGGTCATGATGCGCCGCATCTTGCGCCAGTGGTCGCCGTACACGGTGAAGACCATGTCCTGGCCCTTGCCAGTGAAGATGTCGAGGACGACGTTGCGGGTGCGGGAGCGAACTCGACACCCTGCGTGTGGAGCACCTCCTTGGCCAGCTCGGGGGTGGAGACTACCACCAGGTTGCGGCAGCCCATGCGGAGGTGGAACATATCGCCGAAGCGTGCAGCCATGCCCATCAGCATGCGGTGGTTCAGGTCGTCGCCGACCTGGAGCCAGTTGCCCACGATGGGGTAACCGGATGGACCTGGAGGGAGCCGGAAGCGCTTGCCGGTGAGCTTCGCGACGGCAATGGCGAGCACTGCCGCCGCGAAGAGGCCCAGTAGGGCCTTCTCTAGGAGGTTGACGTCCATCCTCGGCGGGTGGCTTGTGTTGATCTGGAATTGGCTGCAGAAGAGATTGATGGCTGAATGGGAGCAGAGAAACGTTGGCCATTTTATAGCGATGGATGGACGGGACTGATTCAAAATAGACAAGTACGACTAAAAAAAAGAGATTAAACTGGAACACCACGATCCAGCATTAAGGCCTTGACCACTTGGCCACCAACATTTTACATATTTTTGGTGCTGCGCCTCGGCCATTACATCACCGCATGATCATCCAAATACATTATATCAAGTTGTGGCCTTGTGGGTGAGTACACTTTTCAAGATTAGAAGATGTAAACAGTTCGTTGAAGACACTTTTCCCATGCATGATTCATTTACTTTTTTTTTGGAGGGAAATGATTCATTTACTTGGGTCTATCTCTTCGATTCCCAGAATTTCAGAAACTTATGATTATAAATAGGAAAAATGTACGATCTTACGAAATGAATACACTGCGCTATAATAATCTAAACTGACATCAAACTATTATAGAGTAATATAGGTGGTAACATCTATATCTCCTAAGAAAAATGATGTGGCAAGGTCAGCAATCACATGCATGCGTTGTGGGTTTAGTTCAATGTGATACTTAGTAATTTTTTACCAAATATATAGGCAATATATCAACAATTGTAATATCAATTTAATACTATTGAAAATCATCATAAAATATATTTTTATATTATATGCATTTAATATTATAAATGTTGGCATCTTTTCATATATACTGAGTCAAACTATTAAAAGTTGCACTTTGAAAAATCCCAAATATGAAGTAAATAAAAACTGAGAGAGTGTCATCATATATCGCTCTCGAATGAAACATGACTCTAGAGTAATAAATAAGACGTGTATGTTATCACACTATGACACTAACCACGATGAAGTTAATAGGATGTGCATGTTAGTAATCTGACAGTATAGATAATAATATAGCCAGCTGCTAACTATAATGTATTGGTATGTCATCTAACATAGTAGCTAACATTTGTAGTAGTTAGATATAAACATGTAATACTTTACTATCTGGCCCACCTTTCATTTCCACAAAATATTGTGTAGCATGTGTGGCTCTTAATATTCTCTTTTGTCTTTCTTGTCTCCTTCAACCGAATAAATATATTATTTAAATATTATAACCTACTTTCGTCACTTAGTTTACTTAGTCTAAGTTACCCTCACTATGACCAGGCTTAATCGGGATGTAGTACATCTCCTAATGGCAACTATCCAGCCCTTTATCGTTAAAAAATGCGGGTACCATAGTAGCAAAGTAAATGAAATATGCCAAAGGGAACCGCTCGAATAAACTCATTCATACGTAGTAAGAGTAGATACTTTAGTTCCACATTGCTAATTGACAGGAAGTGAAACCAACGTACAGTGTTGCCTTTGTGCAAGCAACAAGAGCACGAAAAGAGGACGTACACACGCGCTTCTCCTCTGCCATCCATCTCGCTCACACGTCATGTTACATGAACAAACGGAGCTGATCTAGGACAAGTGTTCCGTCACATGCTGACGATGTTTAGCCTGCCTGGCTCTCCCATAAAACCAAGACTTTGCCTGCTAGCGACGATGGGCAGACTAGTCTCTAATGACAAGATACATAAAAGATGGTGCCCTTCTGCCGGGAATGCCTTGTGTGCTCAATGATCACATTGTGTTGGTTGTTTCCTTTACACTTTATGTACAGTGGGCTTAGAGCGATGTTGGATGTTTCTGGAATCCCTCTTAACTTTGCTGAATGGGTTTCGGGGAAACTAAGAACTTTTTGTGGATCTACTTTGCAGTTCAGAACTGGATGATCTTGTTGACTCGTAACAATTTAACTATTGAGTCTAGTTTTTATCGCCATCCTTCTGACGTGTATAGAACTATCCAATTCTTCTATATCTATGGCGTTCTCTGGTACTTCCTCCGTTTTTTAATATAAGATGTTTTAGGTGGTACACATGTTGTCTATATGCACACTAAAATGAGTGAACATGCACACAAAAATGTGTCTACATACAGTTGTGTGCATGTGTATGTGGACAAAAACTAAAACATCTTATATTAAAGAACGGAGGGAGTACTTCTGAACGTGATTCTTAACATGTTCAAGCGTCTCTACTATGACACTTTCTTGCCGCCCCCTCGTCATGGAGCTCCTGCCCTGTCCTTTATCTGATGCCTTGGCCTTTTGCTGTATTTAAGTTTACTGACAGCGCGTCTGTTAACCACTTGGCACGCCGTGATTGTTAATTAGGTGCTGCAATCCTGGCGCCAGCTAACTGCCTTAGTTTCAGTCTAGTCTCTGAATAAGCCAATTCCTGCTACTTGTAGCTTTATACCAACGGCATGTTTATACGGTCGTGGGATGACACGATCTTGGCTATACTTGCTGCACTTTTGAGCATGTTTCCTCACGTATCAAGTTCTGTAGAGTAGAGTAGACTAGATAGGGGCATGCACTTGCCCGTTCACTTGCACTGAAATATATGATTTTCAAGTCAAGAAGAGAAAGAACCAAAAGTTGGGTTGTTAAGCAACACCAACTCGGCCTCTCTCGCGCTGTTCGTGTGTGTTTTCTCCCGGCGTTCGCTTGTGTTTTTATTAGTTTATGTGTTTACTTGTCTCTTCCAAATGATCATAGCCTTGTGGTAATTAACCTAGTGGACATACGGCGAACAAACTGTCAACCTTATGGAAATGCGGCAGACAAAGTTTAGTGAAAACCTAGGCCATCTTAATCGGAATTAATTGAAATTAAAAACTTAGGCCAGTCTAGGGAATGTTGCGCGCGTAAAGCAGCTGCACAAAATCCATGTTTAGTGAAAAGTCGCTTGCGCGGCTACTAGCGCACGCATCGCCTATATTGAGCCGTTGGTTTAAGCGGGGAGTCGACTAGGAATGTCGTTCGCTGACGGATCGGTTAATGGAAAATCCCAGTTGTCCCCCCGCGGAAACCGACGGTCCAGAATTGGTGTTGAACGCGTTCGTAGCTGCGCAAAATATATGTTCAGAGGCCAACATATAAGAATTGAGAACTACAAACCACATAACAGTTGACACGACTGCCCAATGTTTACTGAGACAGTCATGATGGTCACATAAGGACATAGTTAGATATATGTGATTCATCGTCAAAATATCATCACCTACAAAAAATCATATTAGTGGTAGGGATTATTCTGCACTATGAATCTATATTCACGGTTCCGCTATTTCTAGACTCTAGATCAGCCTGCAGAGAGACGAAGGTACCGATGAATAGTAGATTGTTTTTAAGGTTTCTTTTAGTGGCTAAGTTCTAATTGTATGGAGTAACTAGTTTAGAAACATTGTAACTCATTGTTGTAAGTCCTCCGATGGCACACGTTCCCCTCTCTCCCCAAACCACCACCAGAACCAACTTTCATCGGAGAGATGATGTCGATTCTATTAATGGTGAGGCCAAGAATAAGTTGAATAGGAGAAAATTAGGAGTTATTGTAATGAAAATCCTAACTCTAAATGCTTTGTAACAAAAACTAAGCGTGGGTCTAACTTGTTGTAATTGGTGTGGAATATGTATAGACTATAACTGGACTTTCTATCGACTTAGATTTAGCATTGCGGTCCAACAATTTAACCCAGACCTATATAAAGCACAATTTAACCCAGACCTATATAAAAGCACAATGTGTTAACATCATCTCTCCATCCACTTTTATGCAATTATTTAGATGATAGATACCAACATCATTCGTGTGGAGTCACAATGTGTGGCTGCCTAGGTATGGAGCCATCTGATCTCCGGAAAAATGAGCAAGAGCATGTTTCTTTTTTGTGTTACTTTGTTGGTAAAATTACCTATATCATGAGGCACAACCTGTCATACAATTTCTTCAATAAAGAGAGATAGATAGTGTGTGTAAGTTGACTAATCGGAGATAGAGACAGTATATTTACCTTAGGTCTCTGCTTGCTTCTGAATGGTTGTTTGTTCACACAACCTTGCTCGGTCCCCTCTTATCTTTCTGCCATGTCATCACATATCCTACAACTATCTTATACTCCTTATTGGAGTACTCTAAAATATCAGTCTGATGAACAGAAACATCACCGCATGTGCGCTCAAATACATTATAGACACTTGAGGGTGAGCCAGTGAGGAGACTTTAATTTCCAGATCAGGAGATGTAGCCGTTCGATGAGGGCACTTTACCCGACCGGTTAGTCGACCTATTATAGGTGGCACGTTACTGGCATATCTCGTGCATAGCGACGTGTCATACAAATAAGTACGTTGTGGTATAACATAATGCAAGCTGGCATCGTGCATACAACCCAAAGCTGGCAAGATGAACATGTTGTGTTATATCAAAATCCAAGTTGACACTAGTGGCACTAGAGGACAACGTTCATACCCAAAGGTCAGCTCTTTGATCCAATCTGTAACGTTGCTAGGTTGCAGACACCAATTGTTTACTGTTTCATCAAATTCTAATAGGTTCACCGTACCTTTTTTCTTCGATGACAGCAACTTGAACTTTGACAGCTAGGGAGATGCGCCTCCCTGGCACAACTACATATATTGTACTAGCTACTTTGCTGGTGATAAACACATATTTAATCCTAACTTCTTGTATTGATTATTCATTTATTTTCATGTCTGTGTGCGTTCTCTCTCCCAATGTAGATCTGGAGCAGACAGTTTCCTGGTTTCGGCGTTCTACTGGTAGTCTGGTACATGTCACCTGTACTACGCAACAGTTAACTGAGACATGGCTAAGGCGTGGCTAAAGGATGGTAACATGTATTAGTCCATGTAGAGACTAGAGCTTGCCCCTTTCAGAGCGAAAAATTGTGGTCGAAGGTTTATGTTTTCCAATTGAATTATATTTTATTTGGCCAACCGTGTATTATTTTTCTATTGATTCTATTAGTTTCAAACGATTTAAACACAAAATATCATGGCTGATTCTTTGAGTTACTAGAGATTATTCACAAGTTAATGGTTACCAGAGCCTTAATATCGATCCTAGCTGTGATGAGACGTTTTGGGCTGATAGTATTAGAGACATGCTCTTGGTTCACAACCGAATTCAGGAAGCATCTTATTCATTTCTTTCTTAAATTTATCTACCGAGGGTCTTGACCAGGCTCTTAGACCGTTGACAAAGAGGGTTGTTGGCTCATGCATGCAGACTAATTCAAATCAAGTACGTGGTCACAGTCAAGAAAATTCATCACCTACTCCTGTCACACCCCGCAAGGAGATTGACAAGTGTGGATGCCAGCATTTTTCGGGGCAGGAAAGGAAAAAAGTTTGGTAACATGGTACTGGGAGTAGAAAATATGTCGTCTTGGTGGGCTCGAGATTAAGAATCAAAAGCTACAGGGAATTGCTGTACGGGTTAGATGGCTGCGTCGTCGCGTCAAGCAGAACAGATCGCGGCAAGGCCTCCCCATGATCAAAGATGCAAGCGTTCGAGTCACAAATGAAGCCAGCGAGTGTAGTTGCTGAACTAGTTAAGGCTGACTTAGAGTTGCTGTTCCTTGCAAAAGGAGCGCAAGACGGGATTTCTCCCCGATAGATTACTCATGTTGTGTGTGCTCAGTTTTTGAGTGAATTGTATACACCTCTTTGAGGTTTTTGTTCCCTCTCCTATAATGTCAATAAAAGCAGAGCTCCTGCTGTTTAGCGTCAAAAAAAAAAAGATGCAAGCGTTTAACAGCTAGCCTAGTAAAAATCAAAGTGGCAAAGGGAAATAAAACACTATTTAGGAAGGATAGCTGGATAAAAGGCTCATTTGTTGCCACTGTCGCTCCACAAGTGATTCAGCTTGTTAGGATAAGAATTCAGAATAAATGCACAGTGGAAGAAGCTTTGCACAACAACAGGTGGGTGCAGGACGTTGTTGGCCAGCTCAGTGCCCAGGGTATAGCTCAGTGCCTAGTGCTGCTAACTGTTATCGGCATGTGACACGTGGTTGCAAGAATGTGCCGGTAAATAAGTCAAAAGCTAGGAATGCTAGAATTAAAAAATAAAAAAGTTTAAAACAAATTCACTCATGAAAGCTTTTATTTGGAACAGCGAAAATTTAGAGATACGGCGAAGAATTTGCGTATCCAAGAGTCTGTTTGTGAGCATAGGTTAGATGTTGTTGCTCTTGTGAGAGACAGGGTGATCTAACTTCTCTGCTCCTTTTTCTTATGAAATTTAGCGGTTGGTCGGGATTAATCTTGGTTTTTTCTACCACCTCATGGGAGTTCCGACGGCATTCTCATGGGAGTTAATAATTAGTCTCTCAATGTCAAAAGCATTGATACATGAGTCTTTTGTGCTAAGTTTCATTTGAAATTTAATGATGGTTTTGAATATATTTTTGTTGTAGTATATAGGGCAGCTCAAGAGCCTAAAAAACAGGAAGAAAAAACGAAGACATCAGAGGTGAATTTAAATATTATTTACATAATGTTTTTCACTTGCATAAATTTACTGAATGTTCTCACTGGTTTTGCTCTACATTCTCAATGTTATGCATTTTATTTTGTTTATGATCTCTTATTGTCGAGCAAGCACTTACAGATGCCCATGTCAATGCAAACCAAGATATGTCCAGAGAGAGCTATTAGCATAGAACTACCACTTCCACGTGTCAATGCAAACCAACCCATGCAACGTCAGTGCAGAGAACTGGGGCGGCCTAGGGCCCTGCCGGCGGCGGGGAAGGTGGGGCGGGCTCAGGAGGAAGGGAATGACCTCCTCAACCCTGACTAGGTCCCAGTTCTCAGCACAAGTGGGTCCCAGTCCAGCTCAACAAATATCTGCCGCCTCAACCCTGACTGGTGGAGCCCTCTGTCAGTTTCAGTGTCAACTCGTGCTCAATTCGCAGTCAATGTTTATTGCGAAAGCGCAAAATGTGGTAGTTTCTGTCTGATATACATAAAGTGGTATCATTCAGTAAATTTGACTTCAAAAGTGGTAGTTCTATGCTAATAACTCGTCCAGAGACAAGGGAATAAGAGGGTGCCAAGAAGCAAAATGTACAAGTCAAGAAGAATAAGGCAAATGAGTGATCCTTTTAGTTCCTGTACTGAATGTATTGTCCTTTTAGTATCTGTACTGAATGTATTGTCCTTTTGGTTTGTGTCCTGAATGTGATGTACTGAACCTGGTCTAGTGAACAATTATTGTTTTCAAGTTGGTGTCAATTTTGCTGATGAGTGATTGCCGAATGCTATTTAGCTTCTCTTGCACTGTTCATATTGTCAATTAGGCTGCAATGTACTGAACATATTGGTCGGTACACTGGTAGAAAACTGGCCTATGGTCCCGGTTCGGTTGGGACATCCGTCCCGGTTCCCGAACCGGGACCAGCCAATCGGGACGAATGCTGGTCCCGGTTCAGACACGAACCGGGACCAATGGGGCTCCACGTGGCCAGTTTTGGCTGGGCGTGGGGGGAGACTCATTGGTCCCGGTTCGCGTTACGAACCGGGACCAATGAGTGTTTTTTTTTATTTAGGGTTTAGGGTCTCCCTCTCGCCGGTGCCCCCTCTCGCCGGTGCCCCCTCTCCCTCTCGCCGGTGCCCCCTCTCCCTCTTGTCGGTGCCTCCGTCGTCTCCCCCTTCTTCTCATCAGAGTTATTAATTACTTGATATCAGGAAACGAACGAAAGAGGCCGATATAATGCGATAATGATTGAAATTACTTATTGAGCATTTCTTTCATTTCGGTCCACGTCGCTTGGTCCCAACTTAATGAGTCGTATGCTTCAACTATGGACTTGTCAACTTGAATGCTTAGCAGAATCCAGTGGAACCTGCGGACGTTTACATAAAGCAGACATGCATAGCTCATCAATTACACTTAACATCGAGAAAGCCAAATAAAAATATGTACAAGACAGAAACACTCACTTGAAGTTGTAAGGAAATAGTATTTCCGTACAGAAGTTTTGCTTGATTAAAAAGGTGGTCAGGTCATGCTCCACGTCTTTGGGGTGATTGCGTAACGTATGTTCATTAACGATATATGGGTCAACGAACCCAACCTCATAATGTCTAGATGCTTTGCATTCCATCATCTTCATTCTACATAATAGCGTACAAAAGGATATATATATAGTCAGGATAATATAATACAGGCAATGAACGAGCTGAGCTAGAGACTTAATTACGAAAATAAATCACTTACAGACAATAGCAGAGGATAGATTTGTCGAGGGCGCGCTGATTGAATAACTGAAACAGTTCAGTCATTTGAACCTGTATACCGTAAGGTTTGAAGAAATGCTCCACTCGAACGTCCACCGCAATCCACTCCTTCGCGTCCTTCTTTGATGTGTGCACCATGTACCAGTCGTGCAGATTTCGCATATGTGTTGATAGACGCGTGAGCTCCTCATTACTGACCATAGACTCCCCTGTGACATATTTCCGTGCTATCTCTAACATTGGCTGATCTTCATAGCCTAAAAGTTGACCAAGAGTCATACCCATGGCGATAGCATTTTCCATGGCCTGCGATACAGTGATACCCTGTTCTCTAGCAGCAGGTATGGCTCTGGGGTCCAATAATTGCAGGTCCTTATCCATATCGGCTCTGAAGTCCTTGTCGATATCGGAACACACTATGAGCGGGGGGACCGATTGATTTTTCTGCTGTCCGAGCTGGGCAATTTGTTTCCCGCTTTTTGCTCTTCTTTCCTTGTCCTCTCAGACTGGGCACGTGCTAGCTTACTAAGTTCACGACCATAGTCAGATTGCAGATTCATCGATATTTGGGATGGCTGCGCAAGGAAGGACTTTCTCCACTTTTTGGATTTTTCATCGTATACCGGCTTCTGCTCGGGCTTTTTTGGTGCAAAAAAAGCCTTATTGTAGGCAGCCACCTCCGCGGCGTTTTCCGCTACAGTCCTGTCATAAGGTCTAATGGGAAGATTCTTATGAGGTACTGTTGGGAGGGGCGACCTTTTACGTTTCGGTGATCGCTTACCCCTCATAGTACGAGCGGTGGGCGGAAACGGCTGACGCGGCGGCGGAGACGGCTGACGCGGCGGCGGAGACGGCTGCGCTGGAGACTGGTGAGGCGGTGAAGAGGACTGTTGCGCTGGAGAATGCTGAGGCGGTGAAGAGGACTGTTGCGCTGGAGACTGGTGAGGAGTCGATGGCCTTGGCTGCCAGTTCGGAAGCACGATGAATTCCTTTGGCCATAGAATGGTCGCTTTCTTGGCTTCTCCAAGTTCAAGCACCTCCCCATCTTCACCTGCAGGGTGTTGCAGCTTCAGCTCCTCATAATCTTTCATCACTTCATCCACCGCGACAACAGCGTAGCCATTTGGAACCGGAGAGAAATGGTAAGTTGGATTAGGTCCAATTGGTACGACATAGCCGACCGCCACCTTCACGGTTAAGTTAAAAACTTTCACATGCATCTCACAAGGTGTGCTCTCCGTGATATCATCCACTGGGTAGCGACGAAGTGGAGCCACCGTCACTGCATCATCAGTACCATCCTGGAGCTCCGTGGAAGCCACGCTGCTTTTCCGATTCGATGGGCCGCCGGTACCATCGCATGCAGCTTCTACCATGTGCCGTTGAGATTGGCCGCTAGTACCTTGCTGGCTAAGCGGCAATTTGATCCTTCTGCCGCTTTAATTCTTCTTCTATTTACAGCCGGTCTGCAGCAGCGCGTGCTTCCATTGCCTCCCTTTCCTTTCTCCTCTGATGGCTTCTATCAGGAAATTTCTTCCTGTGCTCGGGAATCGCAATTGTCTTGGGCTTGGAGCCAGGTACGCCTCGTAACCGTCCGTCGTGTTCCTTATTCCCAAGGGCGCGTGTGAGCTCGTCATCCTCTCTATCGGGAATGAACCGTCCCTCTGCAACATCCTTTACTGCATTTCTAATGCTTGATGGGTAGTAGGGGATTATCTTTGTGTCTTCTGTTATATATGCACTTCCCTTCTGCGTCCAACGTGCCCCCATGCCCGTAAAACCAATTTCTTGCCCGTTCGATCCACTTGAGTGGCTCTGGAGTGATCCCTTTAGCCAGCAGGTCCGCCTCAAGTTTCTCCCACTTAGGCATGCTAAAAGCGTAGCCACCAGCCCCATAGTATGGTGGTAGATCTTTTTAGCAGCATTTGCCTTATTTTTTGCAGACTTTTCCTGAGCTTCCTCCGATTTCTTGTACGCCACAAATTCTTCCCAGTAGTCCTTATCTTCTCATACCCTTTATCGAAGTCCGGAGTCTTATTTTTCTGACAAACTCGTGTTCAATCTTTTCTTCCAGTTCTTGAATAGCTCGGCCATCTTCTTAAGCCCAGTCCTTGACTTTTTGCTCCATGTTTTTCCGGGCAATCTTTTCTGCCTCATTTGGATCCTCCTCATCTGATCCACCTCTGGCGCCAGGGTGAAATTAACATGAGCTTTCTCCAAAGTCTTTCTTTGCCCTCCTCGCCGACATATCTTACTCCTCCCCTTTGGCTGATGCCATTCTCGAACGGTGATCGGGATGTAGTCCCTAACAAGAACTCCGCATTGCTTTACCATTTTATTTTTAACACCAGGGGGAGCAGTCGGTGTGCCGTCTTCAGCGACTTTTTCGATCCTGTACCTTTCTTGGTCGCCCAACTTTTTGGTGGGCCTCGTTTTGTCCTTACAGAATTTGCTCGATCCGGAGGGCTAAAAGAAGAAAGAGCGTTAATATATGTATATAGACAACAGAGGCTTAATTAATACAATCTTCGGCTTCATTAATATATGTATATGCACCTCGCCGGAGTTTGCAACATTTAATGTTCCACCGGAGCCTTCGGCTTCTCCCTCGTCGGCTTCTCCCTCGCCGACTTCTCCCCACCCCAGCCGTCGGGTTCTACCTCACCGGAGCCGTCTCTTCGGTTGAGAGACTCATCTCCCTCACCGGAGTTGTTCAAAACTGCGAGGTGACATCGCCAACATCTTCCGGCCCGCGGATTATATCCTCGAGGATGTTTTCCTGATTTTCGTCTCGTTCCATAGTTTCTGCAAATTAAGAACAATGCACAAAACTTTAGTTGGGTAACTTGTTCCATATGTCAAGATACATCTACCCACAAAAATGTGAATCGGATATGTGAATGCAAATGTAAAACATGTTGTGACATGGAATGAATTTGGGAAATCCATGAAGTGTTAGTACCTCGATGCTCATTTGTACATATGTGAATGCAAATCCATGAATTTGGGAAAATTTCCTATACATTTCTTATACAAATTCCTATACAAATTCCTAACACTAAAATTTCCTATACATTTCTTATACAAATTCTATACAAATTCCATACAAATTCCTAACACTAAAATTTCCTATACAAAAAAATCCTATTTACTATACTAAAATCCTATACATTTTCCTATACAAAATTCCTAACACTAAAAATCCTATACAAATTCCTAACACTAAAATTTCCTATACAAAAAAAAATCCTATTTACTATACTCAAATCCTATACATTTTCCTATACAAATTTCCTAACACTAAAAAAATCCTATTTACTATACTAAAGTCCTATACAAATTCCTAACACTAAAATTTCCTATACAAAAAAAATCCTATTTACTATACTAAAATCCTATACATTTTCCTATACAAAATTCCTAACACTAAAAATCCTATACAAATTCCTAACACTAAAATTTTCTATACAAAAAAAATCCTATTTACTATACTAAAATCCTATCCCATTCTTGGCAATACATTTTTATTCATACATTGTACTTTCACTGCTATGTTGACTTGCAAAGTTTCTACTAGTTTATATTCCATTCGTTCTACATGGTGAAACAAACAAGTATAATCACTCAAATTTATATTGGATTAGCATCCGACCGTCGATCTAAAGATCAACGGCCCGGGTTCTTCTTCTTCCTCCGACGTGGAGACGCACAGGGAAACAGAGAGAGAGGCCTCGGGCGGCAGGGTTTCTCACCGTGGGGAGACAAGGAGGCGACGGCGAGCGTGCAGGGCGGCGGAGGAGGTCGATGGCGTCCCGGGGATGGTGTGGATGGGGTCGGGGATGGCCTGGTTCGCTGGGCGGAGAGCTTGTCACGGACGGCGCACCACCGGCTCGTCGAGGGCGTGGCCGGCGTAGAGGGCGCGGCCGGGCGTCGAGGGCCGGCGAGCGTGGAGGCCGGCGTGCGGGCGCTCTCTCCTTCTTCTCTCTGCAGCAAGGGCGGCCGGCGTGCCTGACCGGAGAATGGATGGCGCGGCGGAGGTCTACGGCGGCGGCGGGGCGCGTCGTGGAGCCGCGCGGGCGGAGAGGCAGCCTGACGGCGTCGAATCAAAGCTCCGGCGTCGCACGTGCAGAGAGAGAGTTCGTGAAATTGGAGAGATTGGGGAACGAAGGGGCAACCGTACATAAAGCAGAGACATTTGGTCCCGGTTCGTGGCTGGAACCGGGACGAAAGCCTCTTTGGTCCCGGTTCCAGCCACGAACCGGGACCAAAGGTAGTGGGCCACGTGCAGCGCTCACCGAGCACTCTTTGGTCCCGGTTCGTTTGTTGAACCGGGACCAAAGAGTGAATTTTCAAACGTTTTTCAAAGTTTTCGCGGTTCCCGCCTTTTTTTATTTGGCTGTTTTGCTTCTATACCTAAATTTCATAGAATGGTTTTTAAATGCTAAATAATTTTGAATTTGAAAAAACTGACAACATGAAAAGTGCTTGAATAAATATTGCCAAATTTCAAACTATTAACCATTTTGCCAAATATCAATTAAAAATGCATTAACTAAATTTGTTTTGCATACTTTTGATTTAATTGTCTTTTTCTTATTTCTTTTTATCTATTGGAGGAGTACGACAGTTTCGGCTTGCGGCGTTCTTCTCTCTGGCCGTCCGTGGTGGAGAGGGGAGAGATGGAGGTTTCAAGTTGAGCTGGTGCGTGGTTGTGGCTGCTGGATGGTGGGAGCTGATGGAGAGGGATCTGGCCACCTCTGTCGAGGTGAGGCGCCGCTGGGCCCAGGTCCGACGCATGGGAAGCTTGGGGTGCGTCCCCGGCCGATGTTCCTTCACCGTCTTCTTCTCTGGCTCCGTTGAGCTGGTTTGTGTTGCGGCTCATCAACGCCTGTGGCGAGAAGTTTTCTCTGCGTCGTGGTGCGACTTTGGAAGCGACGGATTTGTCGCCGTCGGCAGCTTAGTCCTGTGGATTTCGAGCTCCATTGTCGTGAGGATGAAGAAGGACCGTGAGGATCTTTGTGCTATTGTAATTTTCTTTGAGGTCCTTTTTGTAAGGTGGTTGCAGCTATGTCTGCGTCCGTATTTGTCCTATATTCTACTTGTATGCGTCCTTGTACGGTATTCTGTCTAATATACAAGTAGTTTAGTCAAAAAAAAAAACCTTTTTAATTTTAATTATCTGTTACATGTCCACACTTTTTTGTATAAATCTAGGCAACATGTGTAACACCTAAAACATCTTATATTATGGAACGGAGAGAGTACATCCTTAATACAACATCCCCACACAGTTACATAAAAGAACAACAACAACAAGACCGGAGGGGGACTCCACCCCGGCTTTGTCATTTAGATAGAAGTGAGGACTCGAACCCGGGACCTGGCCCTTATGCGCATATGCACGGATACCACTAGTCCACGGAAGAGTTCCAAACAGTTACATAAAAGGTTTAATACATTATTACACATCACTAACAGTTTTCATAACACAGTTACATTTCTACATAAATGGACTTGCTGGCTCGGAGGCCGTAGGATTACGGGGAACGGCGGGAGAGCCAGCCCCGTTCGCGGCCGCCCGGTTCTCGCGCGCACGTTTGCGGCGGAGGGCAAGATCCATGGATCTTGAGTCTTTCAGCGCCCATTCCAGCTCGGAAGTCTCCTTCGCCTTGAGCTGGTAGGCAGTCTTGGCTCGCTGGACACGGTGGTCGCGGACAGGCTGCAAGGAGGCTTCAATGGCCTGCTGCATCTGCGGCCCGCCGCCCTCTTCCCCATGGTCGCTCCAGTCGAAGTCGTCGTCGTCCTCCTCCTCCTCGTCGGGAGGTGCGGTGGCGGCTGGTGGAGGTGCGGCGACGGCTGGTGGAGGTGCACGGCTCGTGGGCATACGGCGGCTTGAAGACCGGACCTCTAGGACTTTCCAATAGGGTAGCTCCCAAAATATAGATTTCTTCTTCCATATAGGTACGTGGTTGTCAGCGTCATTCGGAACAGATAGACTGCTAGGACCCTTTCCAAAGATTACTTATAAATCCTTGACCATGTCATATATAACATCACCATCAGGGAGGTTAGGCTTCTTCCGGCGATCTGCCTCACCGTTGAAATGCTTGCCTTTCTTTCTTACGGCATGACTGTTTGGAAGAAATCGACGATGCCCCAGGTACACGTTCTTGTTTCCCAAATGTATACTTTCAGTCTTATCTAAACAGTGCGTGCATGCATTGTATCCCTTGTTTGACTGTCCTGAAATGTTACTAAGAGCAGGCCAATCATTGATGGTTACGAACAACAACGCTCGTAGGTCAAATTCCTGTTGTTTGTGCTCATCCCACACACGTACACCTGGTTCGGATCACAACTGCAAAAGTTCATCAACTAATGGCCTTAGGTACACATCAATGTCGTTGCCGGGTTGCTTCGGGCCTTGGATGAGCACTGGCATCATAATGAACTTTCGCTTCATGCACAACCAAGGAGGAAGGTTGTAGATACATAGAGTCACGGGCCAAGTGCTATGACTGGAGCTCTGCTCCCCAAAAGGATTGAAGCCATCTATACTTAGACCAAATCTTAAGTTCCTTGCGCCATCTGAAAATGTCGGGAACTCTCTGTCGATTTTTCTCCACTTGGACCCATCGGCGGGGTGTCTCAACTTCCCGTCTTTCTTACGCTCTTCTTTGTGCCATCGCAACAACCTGGCATGCTCATTGTTTCTGAACAGACGTTTCAACCATGGTATTATAAGAGCATACCACATCACCTTAGCAGGAACCCTCTTCCGGGGGGGCTCGTCATCGCACTCAACATTACCAGGGTCATCTTGTCTGATCTTGTACCGCAGTGCATTGCATACCGGGCATTTATCCATATTCTCGTACTCCTCACCGCGGTACAGGATGCAGTCATTAATGCATGCATGTATCTTCTGCACATCTAATCCTAGAGGGCAGATAGCCTTCTTTGCTTCGTATGTAGTCTCGGGCAATTCGTTATCCTTTGGAAGCTTCAGCTTCATTATTTTCAGTAACTTCTCAAATCCCTTGTCAGAACAACCAGTCTCTGCCTTCCATTTCAGCATTTCCAGTGTGGTACCAAGCTTTGTGCTGCCATCTTCGCAATTTGGGTACAACAACTTTTTGTGATCCTCTAGCATGGCCTCCAACTTTAGCTTCTCCTTTTCTGTATCGCATTCTCGCTTTGCATCAGAAATGACCCCACCAAGACCATTAGCGGGCTCATCTGATGCCCGATGTTCACCTCCTTCTTGTTCAACGTCTTCCATTACAGTATCACCGTATTCCTCAGGGAACATAGGATAGTTGTCATCATCCTCCTCTTCTTCATTGTCTTCCATCCTAACCCCTCTTTCTCCGTGCTTGGTCCAACAATTATAGCTGGGCATGAAACCTCTCCGAATCATGTGGTCTTGAATGGTTATCGGGTCAGAGTACTCCCTGACGTTCCGACACTTGTGACATGGACAAGGCATACAATTATCCACTTTGTTTGCCTCAGCCACTTCGAGAAATTTATGCAGGCCTGCAATAAACTCGAAACTGCGTCGTTCGCCGTACATCCATCTGCATCATATAATTAACTTTATCAAATACCATTACAATAACATCTTGAATAGTGAAATGACCACCGTACATCGACACGTGCAATATTTTTGTATCAATTACAGATGAAAAGGATAAAATTGCTAACCTCGACCGAGGATATCATCTTGTGTGAACTTAAGTGTGGCTCGGGCGTTTCATCGAACACATCTTGTGCGTGGCAAAGGAAAAAAACTAGCACCCACTTCCCACCAATCCAACCAGAAAAAAAAGAGGAGAGAAGAGAGGGGGTGGGTTATTTATAGGCAGGGGAGGGGTATTGGTCCCGGTTCGTGCCACGCTATGTAAACAGATCACGATCCCAATGATTTGTGCATCGCGATCACATAACCAACATGGTATACAGAGTTACATCATCCAACTTGATCAGTACAAAATTTACATAAATGGTGGTCACACGACCAAACCTGCAACAATCGTCACGCAGGACGGAATTAACTACGATATAGCGGAAGCTTTCGGCTAGCGTCGGCCCTCGTCATAAGCGGACGCATTTCCACAGAGCAGTTGACCGGTGACACTCAGTTGGCGTAGTCGTCGGCGTACTCCTCATCTTCGGCGTAGGTCTTCTCGTCGAAAACCTGGACATTGGAATATCCAGGGACACAGCCAT
Organism: Poa pratensis; assembly: GCA_947311845.1. NCBI lineage: Eukaryota > Viridiplantae > Streptophyta > Magnoliopsida > Poales > Poaceae > Poa > Poa pratensis. The sequence goes on along the minus strand of CAMZMU010000109.1, from coordinate 35,374,795 downwards.
GAGTACAATTACGTACTCGCAAGACCACCACCAGGCTTAAGTTTTCATGGTAATGCAATAAAAGCGTTTTCGAAAACTGGGATAGTTGCCATATATGACTATAGGGCTTAATTTTCGCAAACGATGCTTTTAGACATAGAGAATACAACATCTCTATATCTTTGTTGAAAAAGGCATTTGGAGATATAATTCTCCTTCTTTTAGAAATGACAGAAAACATTTCCACGTTTGAAAACACTTTTGTAAAACTTTTTCAAAACACTAGGATAGGGATGCCCCTTTTTCCTTTCCGGGTTCCGACTGGTTGACTCCCCGAGACCAACCATCTTCTCCCAAAATCCGTACCTCCCAGGTACCTCCTTGATGCCTCTTTTTTTTTCCGAAAACAGTTTCTTTTCAAAACATAAAAATGCCCATACGCCTAGATCGGGGGCCTTTCCAACCGTCCATGACCGAGGACTCGGCTATTCGAATAGATTTACACTCTGCAGAGGTGGTACACTTTCACCACAAGATTCGGATGGTCTGCCGTGGATCAACCACAGACTGTACGGAGACAGCATGCACACATCAGACGGCCGATCCTAACTTCCACTATGTCAGTGCTAGTATAAGAATATCCTCTTCGAGTGGGTTTGTTCTCCCCGGCACCGAGTGAGCTAGCCGTATCGATCTGGTTTCCCTAGTCTCACACCGCCATGACAGGAGACCCACCGTTGCTTCCCGGTGGCACACGAAGTCCACACTTTGTATGCCCATATCCAGCATTCGGTTCCGGGGACTCTAACCCCTTCTAGCCAATTGAGGAGTATTCGAATACTAACACCAACAAGCTTCCGCTAAGCCCCGTGCCCATTTTGAGGTAATGTGGTTGTACGGGTTAATTGTTCGGGCGAGCCGCTAGGGCTGTACTTTGTTTTCGAAAATCATCTCCACCTCCGACTGCTCCCAGCAGCTCGGGTTTTCGTAATCATTTCCGATTGCTCCCAGCAACTCGGGTTTTCGTAAACATCTCCGATTGCTCCCAGCAACTCGGGTTTTATAAAACACTTCCACACCGATTGCTCCCAGCAAATCGGGTTTTTCCTCCGAAAACATTTTATCCAAAACCAGGCTCCCATCCTATAGTTTTGAGATAAGAGTATAAGGATATGTTACTAGAAAATATAATTTTCTTGATAGCGCCTTCAGTAGAAGGCTTCTCAAGTGAAGACGTATTTTTATAAAACCTATTATATACTGGTAGATATATACTTGGCCAAACAATAATTTTTGGAAGATAGTTTGGGGTGACAAAATGTCACATAAAGGATAAAACATGCATTATTTTCTTTTGAAAACAAGACATGCTTTGTACAAATAGTAGGAGTTCAGTAGGGTGTTGAGGTGGCTTGCCTGGCTAGGTAATATGTCCCTGGGTCTTGATCTTGATGTTACTCAGGTTCACTCCTCACTTCCCGTTCCTTCCCGATCGTATCTAACGTCGTAAACAGAGAAAGTAACAACACTCAAAATACAAGACAATGACACAAGGACATAACAAACAGCAAGCCTTGCACAAGACACTAAGCTCACAACCAAAAGCAAGCAATTTACTTAGTTATACAACAAGCATCAAGTCCATACAGCTAAGACAAACAACAAACACACCTAAGAAAGTATACACAACAACCCTAATAGTTAAATAGGAAGTTCTAACTAAACACTAAAGCAGAACACCCTTTAGGGTGATTAGGTCACTTAACAAGGGTTGCTACCGTAGTTTAGGAAATACTTTAGACAAAAGTATCTCTTTAGTTTTTCAGGAAATACTTCAGACAAAAGTTAAGTTACTAATTATTTTCTATTATTAAATTATTTCCCAAGCTAAGATAGAAACATTAACAAACTACTCATGCTAGTATTTAAATTTAAAGACTACCAAGTTTAACTAACAAGGCAAACATATTAAATCACACAAACATGTTTGGCAACTTCAACACAATTTATTATTTATTTACAAATAGGGTTAAGGTGATAATTAGACAACCTTTTTGGATCACTTTCAATTTGTAAAACTAAACATCACTAATAAACTTAAAACAACCAGTAGCTAAGAAGAATTTTATTAGGGAAGTTTACTTTATTTTATTAATCACGAAATTAAGCAAACAAGCATGATTAATTCATTTTATTTCCTTAGGCACTAATAGCATTTTACAACTAACTTCATTTTATTTTTACTCAAGCACTAATAGTACTAACATATTAAGAACAACATTATGTAGTGATATACAGTACCTAATCATTTCACAAACAACAATAGCAACAATTTCATAAAGGACCAAATATTTATTTTATCACTTTTAATAAGCAGAAAACACCATTTTTAGAGTTTATTGAGTCCAGGGTGTTATGTTCAACAACAAGTTATGCAAAGATAGTTTTAGGTTCTATGTAAGTATTTTAAACTAATGCAATTGGATTTAGTCCAAAATCTTGTTCACAGAAAATTAATTAAATGCTAGAAAACCCTACTGGTCTAAACTATAAACACATGCCAATTCAAAACTAAGCATCAAAAACACATGGGGTTAATTTCTACTGAAAGCTACTGTCCTAAGCATTCCAAAACAATTGGATTCACTCAATTTGGATTAACAAAACTCAAGTTATTGACGAAACAGTGTTTCAGACCAGTGACAACAAAACATTTTTCATGGATACACAAATTAATATTTTTGAGATGTGCAAGTTGGACATGGTTCTAGACTCATTGCTTTACCACTGTGATTTTTGGTTTGCACAAATTGCAAGTTTAACTAATTTATTTTGAATTAAACTAACAGACCAGAAACTGCTATTTAGAGAAAAGAATAGATCTCCTAAAAAAAACAGAAGCTGGGCCAGATCTGGAGCTGGGCCGAGTCAACGAGCTGGGCCGGCCCAAGACGGTGCTGTGCTTCCTCGTCTTCCTGGGAACATACGGGACACAGCTGAAAACCAGCCATGGCGCGGAGCTCGGGCTGCTCACCTCGGGGGCACGTACGGGACGAAGGGGAGGGTCGAGCCGGATGCAGAGGCTCGAGGAACGACGGGGATGGGCTTGGCTCTCCTCGGCGTGCTCTGGAACGCTGGCGAGGACGACGGCGTCCGCGGCGACCACGAGCTCGACACGGCGTCTCCGGTGCTCCTAAAACAAAATCATCACGTCTCAGAGGTAGAACACGAATAGGTTAGGGAGTTGGTGCACAGAGGGAGAGAAACAAGGGACGGGGTCGAAGGTGAGCTTGCTCGAAGTTTCGCGAACCCGAACGGCAGTTCGTCCTCGATTCCGAGCAGAACAGAGCGAGAGCTCGCTCGGCCCTTCCAAGGGTGGGGGAGCGCGAGTGTGTGAGGCTAATGGGCAAGGTGAGAGTGCGGGAGAGGGCCTGTGGTCTTCTATCCACGAGATGACCGGTCCATGGTGGACTCCGATCATGGGCACGAGTGAGGAGGGCACGAGGCAGCGATTGGGTGAGGGAGGCGGTGGAGGAGCGTGTTCTCGTGCTGCAGCACGCCTTGGACACTAGCTCCTGGAAGAGGGCCGTTGGCACGCGAGGAGAGCAAGGAGAGGTCTTGTCTGCCCGCCAGGTGCTCGACAAAAAGACCGGGCGCGATTGGGTGAGCTGTGCGGTGCTGGGGTGCAGGAGAGAGGAAGAGGGGCTGTCTAGGGGTGTAATACGGTGCAGACCTGCGTGCTAGCCCACTGGTTGGAGAGGGGGAGGGGGTGGTGAATGCTTTGGCCATGCATGACATCATTGCCATGGCCATCATACTCTCCTCTCTTTCTCTCACGGTTCTGCAGCAAAAAGGAACGCCATAACGTGCCAAGACAGTAACTGGGATGGTTAGGTATGGTTTGGTAAGAAGTCTACAGGTTTAGAAACGAATTTGAAAAGATTTGGGCAAGTTTAGAAGTTGACAGAAAATTCAGAAAACTGACGATACAAAGGTAACAAAACCTTCATGGTTAAGTGATCAATTGGACAGTAGGATCAAGGATAGAGATTTAGGGGTGATGTACTAACTATGTTGATTACAACGGTCAACAATGGACGAAGGAATAAGAGATGTTGCAAGGTTTTGCAAGGAGGTAAAAAGGGTATAAAATAACAGGTTCAGAACCATCATGTAATATGGACATTTAAAACATGAAAGGCTCAAACAAAGCTTTGAGTTGATAGATAAGATGCCAAGAATGGATGAGGTGGTGCTGCATTGCCATAAAGGCAAGGTTTCAGTGTCAAAACAAAATTGCCAAAAGTCTTAAAAATACTGGAGTTAGGGTCACTGCTTTGATTAGGCCAAAAAGTGAACATGGATAGATAAGCAAATGAATTTGAAAGATTCAATTTACATCTTGGACTTCAAGATAAGATGGATTGGATGAGATCTATGAAGGTGCATTTCCAAATTGACCAAAGTTAAAGATTTGGTGAGGCTCAAGATAGGGTATCTTTTAACAGAGAAGACGATTAGGTCCAGAGACATTTTGGTCAAAGTTCTTCAAGATTTTGAATAAGGAAAGATGGTAAGTATGCTCATTTAGGTCAAACATGACCATGAGCATGTCAGGTATTTTTCACAAGATTTTAGGAAATACTTTCATTCACAAAATAATTTAATAAGCAACTCTACCTTTTTTTGAAAATAGTTAATAACAATATTTAACACGAGCAAGTCAACACAAATCAAACCATTCAACAAGCCACAACCAACAAGCAAATTAATATCACGACCAATATCAAAACACTCAAAGAATTGGTGAGATGGTGATCAGACACAAACAAATAACAATCAACAATTTACATACCACTTAATATGATTAGGGGAGATAGTGATCACACATAATCATGACAAGATGACGTTTTAAAAAAAATATCTCAACTCATAACTTGATAGTGGTCAAAAGGTTTGATAAAGAAAACTATAGGAGTTATATATCTCCAACTTGTATCATTTTCAAAAGGTGTTTTGAAAACAGGAGCTTTAAAATAAGGTATGTTGATACTTGCAACACATCAAGGTGTAAAATAAGTAGGAGATATTATATAGATCTCCATAGTTTTGAAAACACTTAGATTTTGGAAAAACTTCTACTTTCTCAAATAGTAGGCTTTTGGGTTGTATTTAAAATCAAGTATTTCAAAAAGAGTTTGGCCAAAAAAAAGGATTGGAGAAGATATATGGATCATTCTTCTTGTCATGACATGATCTCCAAAAATTTAAATGATATGTTCTACTAGTTGAGTTCAAAGGTTGGTGTTTTCAGTGGTTGTCAACTCAAACAACAAAGCAGACAAAGTTAAACAGAGAAAACAAAAGAAAAACACATCCATGAACAAAACTTTTCAAAAAGTATTTTAACGGCCCTAAATTTTTGGGTCTCGGACAATCAAGTTTTTCTTGGTTCCAAAATTTTGGGACGTTACACCCAGCACCGGCAGGAAAGTGGGGGCACACCCATCCACGTAATACTCGTAGTTTCCAGAACTGTCGTAATGCCCACCGACTCGGACAAACGTCGTGTTGCTCTTGCTCCCACATCCCATATCCACCAGCGCTGGCCGCCGTCGTGCAGTTGTACAAAACGAGGTTCAGGTTGCTGGGGTCGATACTGAATGGGCCCCTGAGTTTGGCGGAGGTATTCCAGGTCAGGACATGGCAGCTCCCGGAATAGTTCAGGTATGTCAGTGTGCCTATATCGACGACATGCAAATTTCTTTCCTCGTACGAGATGGCGACGATGGAAAAGCCATAGACCCCAGAGCTCCGTAGAATTGGAGTATTGTTGTCGGAGCAATTGACCTCGAAATCCAAGACACCACACGATCTTCCCGTCTCCATGTCGGTGAGCCAGATCGGGTCTGAGATCGTGAGGTTGCCGCAGCTCTTAGCTGAGCAGCCTTCTGCTTGCTCCTCAGCCGCTGCGACAGCAAGCATCAGCCGTAGCCAGCAGGCCCAAAAGAACTGGCATCTTGGAGCCATGGGAGTACAGGATTTTGAATAGTTGCTACTGAGCGAGGTGCTGAGGCATGGCCGCCTGGGGAGATACTAGAGAGAATATATATTCTGATAGTACGTGGGGTGCTGGGCTATCTTCATCCACACGTCCAGGGAGACGGTTTCACAAGGTGTCCCAATGGGGTTTTGGTAATTTTTCTGGACCATACAATCCGTCAGATCCAAATGGGGTTCGACCGGATGTGACTGATGACGGTGGACCTTGGTTTACTTAGTGTTTCTTGTTACAGAAATAATTTTCAAAATCTTATTGTATGTTGTGGTGCCTTGTTGTTCATCTTCTCGGCGTTGTTGTTTGCGGGCACGTTAATTTTTTTCATGTGGAAAGAGAGAGCTTTATCGATTACTGAATATTATGTATACAATAGCTCTGAAGAGAAAGCCCTTTGTTTGGTGCAGTCTGTATGCTGGTATACCCCTCGAGAACATTGTTCCTTTCTGCAAAACATACTAGTCATTGTTGCTGGGTGTTGCATCTGTCACTTTCTTTTGCCTAATCCATATCTTACTAGTCATTTTGAATGTTTCCTACCTTTATTAGATTTATTTCAGGTCTACAACTGTACTCCAGCTCTTTTGAGTTTTAGAAGCATGTGACATTGGGGATTTGACGCATTCTTCCTGGTTTAATGGCTGCCATACGAGCGAAACAGCAGCAAGCTTGTTGGGGACATGGGAATGATAGGAGATCTGGTGATGAAATGGAGGTGTAGCCATGGGCGGTGATCATTATGCAAAGTTGCAAACACAAGTAAATGGTAGCGGGAGATGAGCCCGAAAGAATTGACAGGCCGAGCAATCATTTTCAAAAGGAAATTACAAGTATAGTTCCGCAGAACCCAAGGGACAAGTCTTTGACCAATGAGTAAGATTGACTGAGTGAATTCTCTCTCTCTCTCTCTCTATCTCAGTATTTTACATTTTAAATCAGCATTTCTAGTTTCTTTACATGACATATTGTTGGTAAGTAATGCACACGACAAACGGTGAGTACTTGGTCATCAGTCGTTGTTTGGCTATGACCATTGAGAATTAGTTCAACACTTGAAAGCAAAGAGAAAGTGATGAGTAGGAGAGAGAGAAATTTATGAAAGGTGCTACGTGGATTATTGTCACTCACATATTAGTCAATTCAATGTAAACAGTTTGATGCATTTCTAGTTTCTTTACATGACATATTGTTGGTAAGTAATGCACACGCCAAACGGTGAGTACTTGGTCATCAGTCGTGGTTTGGCTATGACCGTTGAGAATTAGTTCAACACTTGAAAGCAAAGAGAAAGTGATGAGTAGGAGAGAGAGAAATTTATGAAAGGTTCTACGTGGATTATTGTCACTCACATATTAGTCAATTCAATGTAAACACTTTGATTCATTTCTAGTTTCTTTACATGACATATTGTTGGTAAGTAATGCACACGCCAAACGGTGAGTACTTGGTCATCAGTCGTGGTTTGGCTATGACCGTTGAGAATTAGTTCAACACTTGAAAGCAAAGAGAAAGTGATGAGTAGGAGAGAAAGAAATTTATGAAAGGTTCTACGTGGATTATTGTCACTCACATATTAGTCAATTCAATGTAAACAGTTTGATGCATTTCCAATGCTCACTAGAATGTCTCTGTTGATGATCTATGCATAGTCTGCACCTTTAAAATCTTGTCTGGAACCGACAAAGACAAGTATCCCATTTCTTTTCGCTATTCCATTTTAGATCTTTGGGTTTAATAACCCAGTTCCATCGTTGGCGTAGCTGCACTGGCCGCTGCTAGCCCACACATTTTGGGCAAGTATCTGATGCCACCATCCACATGAGAAGGTTCCCTTGTCTCATGCTGGCAATGTAGACGCTACTCGGTGAAACCAAAAACCGGCACTTGATCTGGACACCATGCCAGGAGCACAGGATCGGTAGTACTCGATTTGTTTTGAAGTAAGTGGAGCCCAGCTCATGCCAGGAGCTTTGTTGTCTAATTTTGTGAGTTTAACTGGTGTGTGAATTTGTAGGCAACAATTCTGATTAGCAACTACAACAAGCTGGCTGGGGACATTGGAACCGTAGGAGAGCTCTGGTGATGAGAATTGCGCGTTTGCTTTGTATGTTGGTAACAAGAATTGACTGGGTATGAAACTCAATGTGCAGATAAGCTGATTTGCTGGACTCACCGCATTTGTCGAGGTACACGGCGTCGGAGCAGTTGCAGGAAAACCCCGTGCCGTCGTTGGCGTAGCTGCACTTGCCACCACTAGCCACACATTTGGGGCAACTGTCTGACGCCACGATCCATTGGAGAAGAAACCCTTGTCTCATGCTCCCGATGTACTCGTCGCCGCCCGGAAATCCAAGGACCGGCACCACAGAGAGTCTGCATTCCGGGGACAGAGGTACGGCTCTCAATTCTTGGCTGCCGTACTGCTCGCCGATACGGAAGTAGGACTCGTTGCTGCACGACGTATGGAGGAACCCCGGTGGCGTCGACTGCGGCTGCTCCTCGCAGCTATAGAGGACGAGCAGCTCTATGTTCTTCCTGCTGATGGTGTATGGCCCGAGGCCGATGCCGGCGGACAGGTTGAACCACAGCTTCGGGCAGCCACCGGGCGGCGGGATGAGGAGGTTGTGGTCCATGGCGACAAAGGATGAGTTCTCGGTGAAGATTTCGAGGACCTGGAAGAGGCCTGAGACGGAGTTGGTGAGGAACGCCTGGGAACTGGTAGCGCTAGCTTCGCATCGAAGCTGGAAGGACGGAGACCCGCACGGTGTCTGGCCGTCGCCCTCGTCCAGCCAGAACGGGTAAGCTATGGTCAGGTTGCCGCATGCCTTGGGGGAGCAGGTGGTGCTGGCCGGCGGCGGCAGCGGGAGGAAGGAAGCGAAGAGCAGCACCAAGAGAGGCATCATGGTATAGGTGGACTGGGGTTGAGTGGAATGAAGCGAGAGAACGGACGCTGATGACATGAAGAACATGTGGCTAGTCCCAGGAAGAATCCAGGCAGGTACATCCTTGCATCAACTGTTTTTCGGTGACTAAATCAAATCTCACCAGATCCTTGTTGCAGTCATTATTAGACCAATCATTTGCACTTGTTTGGACCAGATATAATCTATGCATGGAATATTTATTGAGGGGGCGATTTACCCTTATTCGAGGAGAAAAAAACCTGCCGAAACGATCCGTGCATATGAATTCACAACTGCAAGAATTTAGAAGTCACTTAGTTAATAGGTGATGAAGTTCCAAATACTATTTTTTAGCTATCAGTCTTTTCCAGCAACTTGGTTTATGTTATGTTTTGGTTTATGTACTTCATATGGATTCACTGTGAGAACTAACCGTTACACAAACTTTTGTCACATCTCTTTTGTCATCAAACGTCCATGATCAGTCTCTCTGCATGTGGTGTATTTCAGTGGTCAGTTTTGGTGAACTAACTTGTTGCGGTGCCGATTTTAATCTAGGACTTGATTCCTACGGTGATAGAGAGATTGACATAGCAGCAAAAGCAAGCTGGTCCAGTGAATTAATTGCGTGGACGGAGATGGAAGATGGAGCAACGATTTTCAAAAGAAAATACTACTATATAGGACCGGTCAGCAGAACTGTGACTGCGTCTGTTCCTTTGTTCGTAGCACCATAGTACGTACGTATCTGCGTCCCTCTCGGCATTTTCATTAGCATTTCATGTATATTTATCATTGTTTAAGATATCTTCCGATATTCCGATAAATCGGTCGATTTATCGCTTCTCAGTGTCTGACCGATAAGATAAATTGGCTGATAAATTAGCCGATATGTCGATAAATCAGCCGATATGCCGATAATTCGGCCGATTTACCCCTTATCTTGGGTCGCCCGATAAGCGACATTCCCAACATTGATATTTACACGATAAATTGTTAAATTGATCCAGTAGGCTGAGCTGAAGTTGTGTTTTCTCTATATTAAGTGTCTGCATCATATGGTCTATACTGGAAAAATTCCCTCATCTCTATATTATGTAATATTATTATCTCATGTAACAAGTAGATATTATATTGGACGGTGACACGGTCCTTAAGATTTAACTTTGATCAGTTTTTGTACAATAATAAATATATAGAAAAAATGTATATAATTTTGGAGACAAAGCAGAAAATATGATTAAAACTTTCTGTATGTAAATATTCAAACATAGATTGTAGTCAAAGTTTGGGAAGTTTGACTTAAGACATGACCAAAACAGCATCTAAAATATATATTTTTTAAATTCTGTTTCATAAGTTTCATTTTGTTATTTTCCTACAAACATCTTCATCTTCATATAAAAAATTATTGTAAGTGACAGAGCTCTCACGGCTGCGGATTGAGGTCCGCTCCCGATGAAGGTAGGGAAACGAGCTGACCCTTGGATGGGCAAGCTCATGTCTTCGGCTGCCAAACTTACGCTGGTCGATGCCTGTCTCTCGAGCCTACCTCTACACGCGATGGGGGTATGCTTGCTCGGAAATGGCACTCACCATACCATGGACTTGCACCGTGCCCGATTCTTTTGGGGTAACAAAGGCCCTAAAAGCAAATACCATTGGGTTCGGTGGTCCGATGTGTGCATGCCCAAGGCCTTGGGGGTCTGGGGATCATGAACACCAAGCGTATGAACCAATGTCTGATGGCCAAATGGATTTGGAGGCTTTATGCTGGGGAACAAGGCTTGTGGGCCGACATCCTTCGTAACAAGTACCTCCGGGACAAGGACTTACTATTGGACGACCACACTCAGGGTTCCCAGTTCTGGAAAGCAATCTAGAAAGTCAAAGATATGTTTCGCTTGGGGGCCAAACACCAAGTGGGCATTGGATCATCGACCAGACTTTGGAGAGACTGGTGGGTTGGCGCCGGCCCCCTTTGTGATAGATACCCGGAGATCTTCGCCATTACGGCGGACCCGGAGGCCTCTATCGCTCATGCCAGGTGGCGTGGTCAGTGGGACATCCCCTGTCGTCGTGCCTTTGGCCCCGCGGAGATCGTCCAGTGGGACAACCTTATGCGGGAGTTGGATGCAATTTGGATTTCGGTGAATCCAGACCGCATAACTTGGGCTCTTGAACCTTCGGGGAGGTTCACTGTGTGCGCTCTCTATATAAGAAGCTCTGCCAAGGATATCCACACCAACACTTTTTGGAAATCTGGAGAATTGCGGTTCCCCGGAAGATTAGGGTTTTCCTTTGGCAACTTATCCGGAAACGTCTGCCATCCAACGACAACATCCGACGTAGGCAATGGCCTACTACTGGTCGTTGTTCTCTTTGTGGAGGGTTTGAGGATACAAACCACATCTTCTTCACATGTCCCCTTGCTCGGTTCATGTGGAGTGTAGTTCGAGAACTGCTGGGATCGTGGAACCCCTCCTGTTTTGCAGACGTGTACCGAGAGGTATGCAAGTATGCGGGCCAAATGAAACGTGTTTCGTGGATGGCTTGCGCTAGCAGGATTCGTTCGCTCTACGCCAGTAGCAGGAAGGTGCCGGGATGAGTCCCCGCCTCTCTACTCCTGCTTGTACACCCTGAATCTTGTGGGATCAGGAGACGAGTCTCTAACCACCTTTGGGGTGTTGACTCCTTCCGGTGGCAGCGTTAGACTTATTAGGTAGTTGTAGCTACTCTAGTCCTCTCCACCGTTTTATGTCTGGCCTTGTTTTTGCCGACATTTCCATCTTTAATTATTTCGAGCCTCCGTGCTCTGCTATTCAGCCTCGCCGGTTGTACGAACCTTGTTGGGATGTTGGTTTCATTAATTTAAAGCCGGGGTCTTACTTGAGCCTTGAATGTCTATTTAAGTATGTCAATTATTTTCTACATGTAACAATTTAATCTCATGCTTTTTCCAGTTTTATTCCGTCACAATTTAATCTCATGTTTGCTTTTAAGCCTTATTCGGGTGGGGGCCACCCTTGTACATATATATGATAGGAATACCTTAGTATATTGGCCAGTATTTGAGTGACAATGGGCATAATTGCATCTATCGAAGATTGGTGTATACGTACTTTGTATCTTGTCTTTAATTTATCAATGAGAATCGTATTACCATGCAAAAAAAAAAAAGAATGTACAGAATTGAAATGATGTTTTTCAAAAGATGAAAGTTGTAGTAGCGTTTCTCAAATAGCCGGAAATTGTAGTGGAATCTATCTAACTCACCCAATTTGAAATGGAGTGAGTAGATGAGTACTTGAGTACTAACATATTGACAAACTTCCACAATAATTTCAGGTACAGAATGCTCCGTACCTGGGTGCCTCGTTGAGTTCAATTGGGTGGCGTTGGGGGTTGGGCAGAGCCGCCCGTCGGGGCAGACGCACTGGAACGACTGTTGTACCAACCTGCACTCCCCGCGCATCCGTCTGCAGCCATCGCAGTCTCCCGACGGCGGTGGCAGCTCCAGGAGGAACCAGTCAGCGATCAGCTGCTCGTAGTGCCGACGAGCCGGCTCCGTTATTCCTCCACGCACCGGCACGCTCACTGACGTACAGTTCCTCGAAACCCCCAGCGGCAGCGTGTCGCCGCGGCTGCCGTTCCAGCGGCCGGAGATGTACGCTCCCATGGTGCGGTTGCCGCAGGAACGCGGCAGCGGATGCTGGAGCCCGGGAGGCACGGTGCAGTCGTAGAAGAGCATGAGGCGCCTGTTGGTGCCGCTGATGTTGAACGGGAAGAGCGTGAGACTGTCCGACACGTTGAAGTCGGGGATGAGGCAGCCACGGCCATCGCCGGCGAAAGCGGCCACCATGGAGTTGTTGGCGTAGGATATGTCATCGACGCGGAAGAGGCGCTTCCTGAACGTGTTTCTGAGGTAGGCGCGGCTGGCGTCGTAGGCGAGGTCGAAGGGTGTGTAGCCGCAGTAGACTGGCTGCGCGCCGGCGAGGGAGAAGGGGTAGCTGATGGTCAGGTTGCCGCATGACACCGGCCCGCTGCTCGTGTTGCCGCCGCTACTACGAGCTACCTCTGCGAGCAGCAAGGAAGCTACTATGACCGGTAACATCTGCTGCAATGGCATCTCAATTCTCAAGGTGGAGACCTGAGAATAAGCTTGGATATGCGTGCTTTTGAGTGGTGCACCGTGTTGTTAGACGTGTACGTATAGGACACGTCTACACAAACGAAATCAAGGAGGTTTAGATTTGATTAGTTTATTTCCATAATTGTAATCTCTTTACTTGACTACCAAGTCATCTCCTTGTACTATAAAATCCATCACGGGATCCATATCAATCTAAGTGCAACAATTGCAATTGCCTTCATGGTATCAGATTAGGTTTTCGATCCTCTCTCCGATGGCGCCGCCTAGCGCCGCCGAAATCGCCGCCGAGGCTGCCCCTATGGGCGCTCGCGGCCGCGCTCCCAAGCATCCGCGCCGCCGTTCCGGTCACCCTCGAGCTCTCCACCTCCAACTTCCTCCAATGGCGAGGCATGTTCTCCGACGTCGTCGAGAAGTATGCCCTAGAAGACCATCTCGACGAGAAGGAGTACCCCACCGATCCCACGCCACAGTGGAGTCGGAACGACGCCATCGTCCGATCGTGGCTCAACAGCACCGTCACGCCCGAGCTTCTCGCCATGGTCGTCGACACCACCGCACCACTTCCTGCTCACGCCCTGTGGACGCGTCTCTCCAACATCTACCACGACAACGCCGAGACTCGTTCCTCCTACCTCGAGCAAGAGTTCCACGGTCTCCAACAGGGGTCCATGACCGTGGCTGATTACTGTCGCAAGCAGAAGCTTCTCGCCGACGAGCTCAACGCCTTGGGCACAACCATCACCGACAAGCGCCTCGTGCAGAACACTCTTCGCGGCCTCGGATCTGGGCTTGCCTACATGCGCACCCTGACCCTCAAACAGCGCCCACTGCCGTCGTTCCTCGACGTGCGCTCGTCTCTTCTGCTCGAGGAACTCACGCTGAAGCAGTCCGAGTCGCCTTCTCCTGCTCCGACCGCCTTCGTCGCCCGGGGTGCCCCCACGCCTCCCACACCACGCGGCCCAACGGAAACCGTGCCGCCTTCGCGCCGCCCCTACCCATGCCGCAACTTCCAGCAGCGAGGCAGCTGCCAATATGGGGCGCGATGCCGCTTCCTCCACTCCGGACCTCCTCCACAGCGAGGTGGAAATTCCAACACATCCGGGAAGGGTTCGCCGGCGTCGTGGCCATCAATGCAAAACCCTTGGGCGGGGTCTATCCAGATGTGGCCCGGTCCGCCTCCGCGCCCGCCGCCTCCCGGCCAGCCTCAGGCTCATCATGCCATGATGTTGCCTCCGCCTTCGTGGGCCTACGGTGCTCCCTCGTCCACGCCATGTCCACCAGGGGTGCCTCCGCCAACCATGCCCTGGATGCAAGGAGCTCCACCGTCGGCTCCGATGCCTGCACCGACTTATGCTGCGCTGCCACCGTCTTTCGACCAAGGACAACTCATGCAGGCTTACAACACCATGTCCCTCGCACCACCACCTCCGCATGAGTGGATCATGGATTCTGGCGCATCCGCCCACATGACCGGCAATCAGGGTAACCTTTCTCATATCCTCCCCTCTAGCTCTCCTTACCCACATGTCATCGTCGGCAACGGTCATGCTCTTCCTATAACTCGCACTGGTCACACCACCCTTTCTACTCCTAATCACTCTTTTCTCTTAATAATGTCCTAGTAACACCTAACCTTGTAAAAAATCTTATTTCCGTCCGTAAGTTAACCACTGATAATCTTGTTTCTGTTGAGTTTGATCCTTTTGGTCTCTCTGTGAAGGACCTCCGCACCAAGAACGAGATCGTCAGGTGCAATAGTTCCGGCGACCTCTATCCCTTCTGGTGGCCGTCTTCCGCTGCGCACGCCCTCTCCACCACCACGTCATCTTCAACTTTGTGGCATCGTCGCCTAGGACATCTCAGTAGTCAAGCTTTGTCGCACCTAGCAAGTGCTTTTTCATTTCCTTGTAATAAAAATTCTACCGATAATCAATTGTGTCATGCTTGTCAATTAGGAAAACATGTTCGTCTACCTTTTGATACATCTACTACTCAAACTATGCGTCCTTTTCAGCTTATCCACTGTGATTTATGGACTTCACCTCTTGCTAGTGTGTCTGGTTACAAATATTACTTAGTTGTCCTAGATGATTTCACCCATTACCTTTGGACTTTTCCCTTGCGTGCAAAATCTGACACTTTCTCTACACTTAAACACTTCTTTGCCTACGTCTCTACCCAATTTAACACAACTATCCAATCTGTCCAATGTGACAATGGTCGCGAATTTGACAATAAAACTGCTCACCTGTTTCTCCTTTCCCTCGGCGCCACCCTTCGAATGTCTTGCCCATACACCTCTTCCCAAAATGGTAAAGCCGAACGTGTCATTCGCTCCACTAATAACATGGTGCGTTCCCTTCTTTTTCAAGCTAGCATGCCATCAACCTACTGGGTTGAAGCTCTTCACACTGCCACGTTCCTGTTCAACCTTCACCCTACCAAAACCCTCCAACACCGTACTCCTTACGAAGCTCTCCGTGGCCTCCCTCTACCTCTTGCGCACCTACGGGTTTTCGGTTGCCTTTGCTATCCTAACCTATCCGCTACAGCACAACACAAACTAGCTCCTCGCACAACCGCGTGTGTTTTTCTCGGGTACCCCTCTAACCATCGCGGCTATCGTTGCCTTGACCTCGCGACACATAAAATCATAATCTCTCGCCATGTCGTCTTTGACGAAAACACCTTCCCTTTCGCCCACCAATCCACTACACCCCCTACAGCCACCGATCTCTCCTTTCTTGATGATCATCCTATCATTCTGCCCTCCCAAACTACCCCACTTGCACCAATCCCGCAACCACCTATTCCACCCGAGCCAAACAACCCACCGACACCCGAACCCCATTCTCCTCCTCTCACACCTCAACCCACTCCTCCAGATTCGCCAGTGGCCTTGGCCCCCGTCGGCCCTCCCCTCGCCGACAACAATCACTCCATGCTTACTCGTGGAAAACGTGGCATGACTAAACCTATTGACCGTCTTAATCTTCTGGCTGATGTTCTTAGTCCGCTCCCAAAGAGCTACCGGGGCGCTCTCAAGGACCCTAATTGGCACTCCGCAATGATGGACGAATTCAGTGCACTGCAGACTAACCGGACATGGGATCTTGTTCCTCGTCCGCCTGGCGCTAATGTCGTAACTGGCAAGTGGATTTTTCGGCACAAGCTTAAGCCGGATGGGTCTTTGGATCGCTACAAAGCCCGTTGGGTCCTCCGTGGCTTCACCCAGCGTGCAGGCGTTGATTATGGAGAAACTTTCAGCCCGGTTGTCAAACCGGCCACCGTTCGCACTGTCCTCTCACTTGCCGTCGCGCAAGATTGGCCGGTTCATCAGCTCGACATCAACAATGCTTTTCTACATGGTACTCTTGCCGAGACGGTCTACTGCGCACAGCCGTCGGGGTTTGTCGATGTCTCCCAGCCCGACCATGTTTGCCGGCTCAATAAGTCTCTCTATGGGCTTAAACAGGCACCACGTGCCTGGTACAGCCGTTTTGCCGACCACCTGCTGCGCCTTGGTTTTGTCAGCTCCCGCGCGGATCCCTCGCTCTTCATCTACAACAGCAACACAGAGATTGTTTACCTGCTATTGTACGTCGATGATATAGTCCTCACAGCCTCCTCTGCACAGCTTCTTCGGCGAACCATCACGGCTCTCGAGCGTGAGTTCTCCCTCAAGGACCTTGGTACATTGGACTATTTCCTCGGAGTCGCTGTTACACGGTCCTCGGCTGGCATGTTCCTCTCTCAGCGGCAGTACATCATTGAGATCCTTGATCGCGCAGGAATGAGTGAGTGCAACCCATGCTCCACTCCCGTAGATACACAGTCCAAGCTCTCAGCTGCTGGCGCCACCGTCGCTGATCCGTCTGCCTATCGGAGCCTGGTTGGTGCTCTCCAATACTTGTCTTTCACAAGACCAGACATCGCATATGCAGTGCAACAGGTCTGCTTGTACATGCATGACCCACGGGAACCGCATCTCAATGCGGTCAAGCGGATTCTCCGGTACCTTCGCGGCACCGTCGACCATGGACTTCAGCTATATCGCTCGTCGCCGGCATCACTCACTGCATACACGGATGCTGACTGGGCTGGTTGCCCCGATACTCGCAAGTCCACCTCTGGTTATGGCGTGTTTCTTGGTGACAATTTGGTTTCCTGGTCTTCTAAACGTCAGCACACTGTCTCCCGCTCGAGTGCGGAAGCTGAATACAGGGGTGTTGCCAATGTTGTTGCTGAAGCATGCTGGTTACGCCAGCTCCTATCCGAACTCCATCGACCTCTTCAGAGAGCTACGGTGGTCTACTGCGACAACATATCTGCTGTCTACCTTTCGACCAATCCAGTCCAACATCAACGCACTAAGCATGTGGAGATTGACCTACACTTTGTTCGTGAGCGGGTTGCTTTTGGAGATGTCCGTGTTCTGCATGTTCCGACATCTTCCCAGTATGCTGATATCTTCACCAAGGGATTGCCTTCCACTGTGTTTACCGAGTTTCGCTCCAGCCTGAACGTCCGCGTTGCTCCCGCTCCGACTGCGGGGGGTGTTAGACGTGTACGTGTAGGACACGTCTACACAGCCGAAATCAAGGAGGTTTAGATTTGATTAGTTTATTTCCATAATTGTAATCTCTTTACTTGACTACCAAGTCATCTCCTTGTACTATATAATCCCATCACGGGATCCATATCAATCTAAGTGCAACAATTACAATTGCCTTCACGTGTGCCTGTGGCTGGATAAAAATCGGGGCATGCACCGTGCAGCTTCCGTCAGATCTTGTGGCCAAGTATACTTTTCTCCTAGCCTGCCTCTGTAAACGATGACTATTTGACTCGTGTCACCTTCTTGGACTTCTTTTTCACAAATACTTTCTTGATTTATTTTGCTTGCATTAAGAGATAGAGATAGGATTTATAATGGTTAGCACTTTGAACCTTTGTCACAATCAACTAACTGCATACTATTGTGGGGTGCTAGAATGGTCCTAAACTTCAGTTTTAAAATATGTTAGTTATAACTGAATTCCAATTTAATGTTTCATTTGAAAAACAATTACTTCTACATTGGTAATAGCTAAAATATTTTAGAAACTGTTAAACCGAAATGATTGAAAATTTTATAAAATTTTGAGTTAGAACGAAAGTTGCAAATCGGAGCCCCCGGATAACGGAGTGTTGGCTAGGTTGGGTTGTATGCGGCCGTGCCATGCTGGTCTTCAGTTTTTTTTTTTGAGCATATGCTGCTCTTCAGCTCTTTTATTGTTGAGGGGGTGTTGCTCTTCAGCTTTTTTTTTTGAATTTTTACCACACTTTATTAAGCTAGCAAGCCGCCTCATTAAAAATCTTCCACTCCCCTTAGGTACTCTGGAAGGAAAAGAGTGTGTCAGAAACTTGCTGCATCACAGAGTACCAAACGTTACATCGTTAAATCGTTTATGATTGTACTAAGGAGGAAACTAGGAGGTTCATCGACCCAATTACAAGAATTTCTAGTAAGAAAACTAGATTTTGCTAGCTCATGAGCCACCTGGTTAGCTTCCCTCGAACAGTGCATAAACTGCACTCTATCGATAGACAATGCAATGTCCACACAGTCAGCAAAAATCACTTCTGATTCATTCCACCAAGCTTCTTCTCCTCTACATGCCTCCACCGTTTCGAGAGAATCCGACTCCAGTAGGATATTGTTGCAGCCCTTGCTTACAGCAAGAGAAAGGCCTTCCTTCATCGCCAGAGCTTCGGCCATGGATGCTGAAGCAACATATGGAAGGAAGCAAGTCTTCGCTGCTACAAAGCCACCTTGGTAGTCCCGAATGACCACCCCAATCGCACCTTCATGAACGCCCTCATGGAAAGAAGCATCAACATTAATTTTTAGCTGGCGAGTATTTGGTTTAGTCCACCGTACCGTAGCTTCCCCTTGTTGTTTTGCACCTGCATGGGCAGAATTCGCCGCAATCGAAAGAATTGAAGTCCTACATTTGTGTAAAGGCGGAACATCCTCACCGTGAGTTTTTCGTCGGCAAATCCACCACAAGTACCAACATTTGACCGAATTTGTCTCCTTCAGATCAATATAATCAATCCCTGGCACAGAGTTGTTACTACTCCGTAAGAGGAATTCTAAAACAGCTGAGCCAGCTCGGTCGGCATGCATTGAATGTTCTATGATTTCATGTAGGCCAAGACACGCCCACAGTTCTATAGCAGTGGAACACTGGAACAGCAGGTGTAATATGTCTTCCGGCCCTTGATTGCAAATAGGGCACTCTCCACTATTACCAATATGTCGGTTAGCCAAGATGCATTTGAGGGGAAGGATACCATGTAATGTTCGCCACACAAAAATATTCACTTTGCTCGGAATTTTCAGTTTCCACAGAGTTCTCCAAATAGGGTTATTGGCCGATCCTCCTGGTAAGGCTAATTGATTTGATCTAGGGCCGAACTAGTTTTTCCACTCCAGGTGGTATCCAGACCTGACCGTGTATCGACCATGAGCAGTATGTTTCCATGCAATAAAGTCATCAAACCCGTGGGTATTAACTGGAATTTGCAGTCTCCGACTCACATCCGCAGTGCAAAAAATTTCAGTCAGAAGTTCTTCGTCCCAGCTACCCGTGAGGGGGTTTATCAGTTCCGACACCCTAGTGTAGACTGTAGCTCCTCGAGGTGAAATAACTTTGCTATCTGAACTGGAAGGGATCCATTGATCGTGCCAAATGTTCATATGTTCTCCATTGCCTACTCTCCAAATCATCACTCTTTTAAAAGTGGCAAGACCAGCCAACAAACTTTGCCAAGTAAAAGAAGAGCTTGCTTTTGGCCCCACCTTTAAGATGTAACCATTGGGATAGTATTTTGCTCTAAGTACTCTTGCACATAGCGAATCTGGTTCATTTATAAGCCTCCAGATTTGTTTAGCTATCATAGCCAGATTGAAAGAGTGGAAATCACGAAAACCCATACCTCTTCGTTTTTTGGAAAACAGAGTTTCCACCATGCAAGCCAATGCATTTTGTTGTTGTTTTCATCATCGCCCCACCAGAATTGGGAGATGGCATCCATCATCTTTTTACAGACTCCCAAGGGTATTTGGAAAACCGACATCGCATATACAGGGATAGCCTGTGCTACCGCCTTGAGCAAAATTTCCTTCCATCCGATAGACAACATTTTTTCCTTCCATCCATTGATCCACTGGATTATTCTTTCCACAAAATTTAAGAAACAATCATTTCTGTTTGCGCCGACAATGGCTGGGAGGCCTAGGTACTTATCAGAAATTGCCTCAGTATATATATGGAGCTCCTCACATATTTCTGCCTTAATCAGAACATTAGTATTAGGGGAGAAGAAAATACTCGATTTTGGGAGACTCACCAATTGTCCAGAATTTGCACAATAGGTATCCAGAACTTGCTGTAATGAGGTTGCATTGTTCATATCTACTTTTATGAGAATCAAGGAATTGTCAGCAAAAAGAAGGTGTGAAACTGACGGTGCATTCCTGCACACCCTAACCCCATCGATGCCACCAACCTCTTCTTCATACAACAAAAGACTAGATAAACCTTCCACAAAAAGAAGGAACAAATAGGGTGAAAGAGGGTCACCCTGGCGAAGGCCCCTCGTGGGGACAAAGACATATGTTTCTTCCGAATTAAACCTAACCTGATACCTGACAGTTTTAACGCAAGCCATCATCAAAGAGATCCATCTCTCGGCAAAGCCAAGCTTTCTCATCATATTTTCCAAGAAGATCCATACCACGCGATCATAAGCCTTGTGCATATCAAGTTTTACCGCACAATAACCGGTTTTACTTGAGCCTGAGAGCTAGCATTTTTGAAATAATCTTGTAGATCACATTACACTAGCTTAAAGGACGGAATTGCATAACCAACTCAGGATCATCCACCTTTGAAATTAGCACCACGGTAGTATCATTCCAGCCTTCAGGTATAACACCAGTATTTACAGCCTGCAATACTTCTGAAGTGATCTCCTCTCCACAAATTCCCCAGATTTTTTTATAGAAAACAGCATGAAGCCCATCTGGCCCCGGGGATTTGAAGTCTCCAATGCTAAAGCATGCATTCTTTACCTCCTCAGTCGTGAAGGGTTTAAGGAGCTTGTCATTCATATCCGACGTAAACTTTCTTTGGATTTTCTCAAGCATATTTGGATCTGTATCTTGAACCTCAGAAGCAAAGAGATTAGAGAAATAATTGAAAATGATCGGTTTTATGTGTGCCGTACCTTCCACGCAATCACCATTAGAATTCCGCAACCTCTTGATAAAATTCTTCTTGAGTCGAGCTGACGCGAAGTTGTGGAAGAAGGATGTGTTTCGATCTCCTAATTGGAGCCAGTTAGCTCTCGATCTTTGCGCCCAATGCACCTCTTCTTGTTCAAGTAGGATTTCAATTAAATTTGCCATTTCCTTTGCTTTTGCTTCATTCGCATCGGACATCGGCCCATTCAACGCTTTGTTGAGTTCGCGTTGGCCTTTTCGGAGACGCTGTTTAGGCCTTTTAAGCACCCTGCCGTCCCAGTCGTGGAACGCCATATGCATGTGATTTAATTTAGCTAGAACGCCTCCCGAAGTAGCATGCCCAGCTGCCGTCCAAGCTCGCTCCACTTCCTGCCTAAAATCCTCTTCCTTTAGCCATCTTCAGCTTTTTTTGGTTTTGTGTGTACCGTCAATCAAATGCATTCGCCTAGCCCAGTCATTCCTTGCAACCATCAGCGATGGGCTTCACATCCTCCAATAATTATTTGGGCTTGCAGGGGCTCGGGGTCATCGGAAAGGCCTCTAGCCCAAGCCTACCGCTGTTGGTCTGTGTGCATAAACATTGGGCCGCCGTTGGCCGCCGGGTAATGCCCCTGTCTGATTCCCCGCGCCATGCTGGATACCAACAGCCAGCCAAATACATCACCGCGGACCCACTCGGCGTCGACGGTGGTTAAGGCGGCGAATGAGGGGCCGCGGAAGCGATGTTGCCTTGGGAGCGGCACAAACCCTCGTCCCGCCAACGCGGAGGGGGGGGGGGACAGAGTAATACGCGGAGTAGGGTGCTGGTTGCCGGCGAGGTTGTGTGTGCCCGAAGGAAAAGTGCAGTGATGTTTGCTTGCGCGGGTACCACCTATCGAGAGGACCAAGTAAGTATGCGCCTTCCCGCTTCAACGATAAATTTTCTTGCTAAGAATATATGTAAGCAATGTTTAGATGGATACACTTTATGCATCTGGATTCTGAAATATTAGGGTCTTAATTAGAGCCTAAATCTCGTCCGGCACATTCTAGAGGAAACTTCTAGTCTTCAAGGTATTAGTAGTTCTCTGCCTTTTAGCAGTTCGAACTTAGAAAACAGGGGCTTATCAGCTCAAAGAGGTGGCGGTCGTTGCACTTTTGAATCCAAAAGGCTTGTCTCTTCAGGTCTAGTAGAACTTGCACTTTGTACATCAAGATTGTGAGCTGAACTTTCTCTGGAATGAGATATAAGTGCATAGGTCAAGTTACTGCAAAATAATAATTTCACAGGAAACTAAAGGGGCAAACATAAGGGAGAAATATCTTACAGTAGTTCACAGAAGTTCTGCTTCGGCGGCATGTCCAATTCATCTAAGCATTTCTCAAACATTTCTAGAACTTTTGTTATAGTGGGGCGATGCAAAGGTATTACTTGTATGCACCACAAGCCAATCAGGATCATCTTTCTCGCGATTTCCTCAATTTCTCCTGTGACTTCACATGCTTGTAGTCCATCATCTTGCGCAAAGTGTTCGTAAATCCAATCTGGAAAATAATTCTCGCTGGACTTTTCAACAATTGATTTTATGTTTCTCCTACCTCCAACCATCTCTAGCAGCATCATTCCATAACTATAAACATCTGACTTTGTTGACACCACTCCAAAGGTTCGATAGTGTACTTCTGGAGCAATGAATCCAATTGTTCCTCTAGTACCAGTCATTGAAAATCTACTCTCCTTTGTAAGACATAATTTAGCTAGACCAAAATCAGCAATCTTTGGGTTAAAATCTTTGTCTAGAAGGATATTTTGAGGCTTGATATCAAAATGAACAATCCGTGTATTACAACTATGGTGCAAGTATTCTAGGCCACGAGCAATTCCGATTGCTATCGCATAGAGCCTCTCCCATCCTAGAGTTTCTTTTGGGTTCTCTGAGTAAATGTACTTATCCATGGAACCGTTGGGCATGTACTCGTATACAAGCGCTCGTTTTGATCCCTCCAAACAAAATCCATGCAATCTAACAACATTAACATGAGAGGTCCTGCCGATGCTCATAACCTCATTCACAAACTCGTCCCCATTCCCTTTGCAGTCGTGCAAGAATTTCACAGCAACCAGAGCACCATCGCACAGTCTTCCTTTGAAAACCACACCATAACCACCTCTTCCAAGCTGATGACTGCGAGAAGACGTTATCTTCATTACCTCTGAGTACATGTATCTTTTTGGAGCTAGGGATCCATAAGATACTATCATGGCCTCGTAATTTTTTTCAGTGTTGCTGCTAGTCTTCTTGCATAGGAGAAACCATAGTCTTTTTCCCTTTCTATGCCATATCAAGAAGTAAATACATGGAAAGAGCAAGGTTGCAGCTGATGATGTCGAACCTGAGAGGAGGTTCATGTTATAATCAGAAGTTATAATACAGTCTATCTTCTTGTTTCTTAAAGAGTACATGTTGGCAAAAGTACTAACAAGCTAGAGGCTATAACGTGATCACTCTTATATTATGCACACATGAGAGTTTCTTGTTTCGGTTTTTCATTCATTACTGACAAGATAAATTTTGAAGATGGTATTTCATCATAGTAAAAGAAATCACACTGATATTTAAATCATTGCATGTGGGAAGATCGAAAAGTTTTAGCATACCTATTAGCATAATCTTCTTGAAGCTCCTCTTGCTACCTGGAATATAACATATCATTTATTAGTAAATAACAATGGCATCAAATAGTTGTACGTTGGTTGTTTTTCCAAAAGAAAGAAATAGGCATCGTATATGAACCTTCAATATTCTTCCATGAAATATAAAAAAAAACATTACAAGATGATGAAGTACAATAAAACATGGACTACATATCTGACTTTCTTTTGACTGAAGTACGAAAAAACACATTACGGCTATTTGCTAATATGCAATTAAAAAAAGTTATAAGTTTGTGTAGATTTAATAGGCAGTATAAGAGATTGCATACACTGTGACTTATAAGTGTTAGAGAGATAATTGTATATTGTATTTTCCCTATTAGATAGGGGGCTTTCTACATATTGACACCTGTACATGTACTATATATTGTGGCCTTTGCCTCTGTGGAATACAAGTTGATATTCCTCCAACATGGTACAAGCGTTTTGCAGCCATGGTTCTTACTCAGTTATCTACGCCTATTCGTGTGTTCCGTGCTGACTCTGCTGGTGATTATATCTCTAAGCATTTGCGTGCTGTCCTTACTGAGCAGGGCACTCTTGCTCAGTTCTCTTGTCCCGGTATGCATGCTCAGAATGGCGTGGCTGAGCGTAAGCACCGTCATCTTCTTGAGACTGCTCGTGCGATGATGATCGCTTCTTCTCTTCCGCCTCATTTCTGGGCTGAGGCCGTCTCTACCTCGGCCTATCTGATTAATATCCAGCCTTCTGCCGCCCTTCAGGGTGCCATTCCTATCGAGAGACTCTACGATCGTTCTCCTGACTATTCTATGCTTCGTTTATTTGGTTGCGTTTGCTATGTTCTCCTTGCTCCTCGTGAACGCACCAAACTAACCGCTCAGTCTGTTCAGTGTGTTTTTCTCAGATAAGTGATGAGCATAAGGGGTACCGTTGTTGGGATCCTGTGGCTCACCGGATGCGTATTTCCCGGGATGTGACGTTTGACGAGTCTCATCCTTTCTATCTGCGCTCGACCTCCTCGACCTCTACTGTGGAGGATCTCTCTTTTCTTACTTTTCATGATTCTCCTCCCGTGGTCCCTCATTCCTCTCCTCCTCCTCCTCCTCCTGCTGATTTGGTGCCGTCTACTCCGAAGATTTCTTCTCTGCCTTCGTCGCCGCCATCTTCACCCTCCTCACCAGTGTCTTCCCCATCTCCGGCTTCTCCTATTGTTCCTTCTCATCCTACTTTTCCCTTCCACTATACTCGTCGTGCACGTGTTGTGACCGAGTCATCCGATGCACCTCTACTTCTGGTGCACCGTGTCAGCCGACTTATTCTCTTCGTACTCTCCTTGTCCTTCACCTGATTTCTTTAATCCCGCTAGCTATAGTGCTTTGCGGTTCCAGAGCCGATTACGTATCGTGAGGCTGTTGTTCATCCTGAATGGCAGCTCGCCATGGCTGAGGAGATTGTTGCGCTTGAGCGCACCGGTACGTGGGAGATCGTCCCTCTTCCTCCTCGTGTTCGTCCTATCACATGTAAGTGGGTCTATAACGTTAAGACCCGCTCTGATGGGACCCTTGAGCATTACAAAGCTCGTCTGGTCGCTCGTGATTTTCAGCAGGAGCATGGCCGTGATTATGATGAGACTTTTGCCCCTGTGGCTCACACGACCACTGTTCGGACTCTTCTTGCCGTGGCATCTGTTCGCCATTGGTGTATGTCTCAGCTTGATGTTAAGAATGCCTTTTTTAATGGTGAGTTGCGTGAGGAGGTTTATATGCAACCACCACCTGGGTATTCTGTTATAGATGGCATGGTCAGCCGACTTCGTCGCTCTCTCTATGGCCTTAAGCAAGCCCCTCGTGCATGGTTTGAGTGCTTTCTTCTGTGGTCACAGCTGCTGGTTTCTCTCCCAATGCTCATGATCCTGCGTTGTTTGTTCACTGTTCGCCTCGTGGTCGCACTCCTCTTCTTCTTCTGTATGTTGATGACATGATCATCACTGGTGACGACACTGATTATATTGCCTTTGGCAAGGCACGTCTGAGTGAGCAGTTTCTTATGTCGGATCTTGGTCCACTTCGTTACTTTCTTGGGATTGAGGTTTCGAACACCAGTGATGACTTCTTTATATCCCAAGAACGGTATATTCATGATCTTCTTTCTCGTGCCGTTCTTACTGATGAGCGTACTGTTGAGACTCCCATGGAGCTCAATATTTCTCTTTGTCCTTCTAATGGGATCCTCTCTCTGATCTGACTCGTTATCGACATCTTGTCGGGAGTCTCGTCTATCTGGTTGTTACTCGTACTGATATTTCTTATCCTGTTCATATTCTGAGTCCGTTTGTTTCTGCTCTCACTACGGTTCACTATAGTCACCTTCTTCGTGTTCTACGCTATCTTCGTGGAACGATCTCTCTCTGTCTTTTCTTTCCTCGTTCCAGCTCGTTACAGCTCCAGTCCTACTCTGATGCTACGTGGGCTAGTGATCCTTTGGAGCCGTTCACTTTCTGCTTACTATGTTTTTCTTGGTGGTTCTCCCATTGCCTGGAAGACGAAGAAGCATACCGCAGTTTCCCGTTCGAGTGCAGAGCCTGAGTTGCGAGCTATGGCTCTTTTGACTGCTGAGGTGACTTGGTTACGATGGTTACTTGCAGATTTTGGTGTCTCTACTACGACACCCACTACTCTATTGTCTGACAGTACAGTTGCTATCAGTATTGCACGTGACCCGGTGAGACATGAGCTTACCAAGCATATTGGTGTTGATGTTTCGTTTGTCCATGCTAATGTGCAGGATCAGATTATTGCGCTCCAGTATGTGCTTCAGAGTTATAGTTGGCGGACTTCTTTACGAAGGCCCAGACTAGAGCACAACATAGCTTTTTCTTCTCCAAACTCAGTGTTGTGGACCCACCATGAGTTTGAGGGGGTGTTAGAGAGATAATTGTATATTGTATTTTCCTTATTAGATAGGGGGCTTTCTGCATATTGACACATGTACATGTACTATATATTGTGGCCTTTGGCCCCGTGGAATACAAGTTGATATTCCTCCAACAATAAGTATGTGTTTCAATGGCATTGCATTGGATGTTACATTTCAGCGTGCATAGCAATTAGTTGGAACATGAGTGATGTGTTAATTTTTTTCGGGAAATGTCCTCTGTACAAGCATGATCCACAGGGTGGCAAAACCACAGGGTGGCAAAACCAAAGAGTGTACTTACTTGGGCTATAGGAGTAGACTGGTAGCATAGTGTAGTAATTAGCAAGCACACGCTTGATGTGTTCATTTTGGCTGTAAATCTCCTCTAAATCAGAACTTAGTGTGCCAAAATCTCCATTTTACAGGTAAAACTTACTACGGCCTTAGTCGTTTGGGGTAATTAATGGGATACAAGGTAATTTCCGAAGCCTGAAGATTAGCAATACTACCAAATTTAAGATGAGGTAAAGACAAGTTTAATTAGTTACTGGCGCAGACGGGGATGTCAGGCACGCTGTCGGCATAGTGGCGCTTGGAGATATCGGTGTTGTTGATCTGGTAGAGCCCGCCGTTGTCCACGCACGCCACGCAGTCCCTGCCGTGTAATAGAAGGACCTTGGACCTCCCCCTTTCCCCGTCTACAGTAGGAAGGAGATTTTTCTGAAGCTCCCCCATGCAATCCACCTCACCGCCGCCGATCCGGCGGATTCTTCGCCCTCTGGCGGCCGCTCCGGCGGCGGGAGGACTGCGAATCCCCGGATCCGGCGTGTATATAGCGTAGGTTCTCGTAGGGCGGTCGGCAGCGCTGTGAGGTGGCGGCGGTGCTGATGCTGTTTGCGAGGGCGGCTGTCCCCTTCGTCGTCGGTAGTGCTCCGCTGGAGATCTGCCGCCGACCTGTCGCCCTCTGCGTGCTCGTGGCTCCTCGGAGTTGCAGGCCACGTCAATCCCTCGCCGGAGATCGTGGGATGGAGGCTCCGGATGTTGAGAATAAAGAAGTTCGTGCTGATCTGCTACAAGGCGATAGCGTCGACGGCGCAGGATGGAGGTTCCAAGGAGCTAAGCTTGTCGACATCCCGGCCATGGAGGGGCTCCCTCTAGTCCAAGGCGTCAGCGAAGGAGCGGTGGCGGCGAGCCGGCGATACGTGCTGTGTTTCGTCTTCGACATCGGGATCCTGAGGGCTTCATTGTATTTTCTTTTGTTTTCTGGATCTTTCTGTAAAAGACCTTGTGGCATTATCAGTTGATCCCCCCCCCCCCCCAAAAAAAAGAAGAAACCCACCCTTCATGAGCTGCTGGTAGTCCTTTCCGTCCACGCTGTCATACCCGGCAAGTGCATATCATGGACGCCTTCATGAGCTGCTGGTAGTCCTTTCCTTTACCCGCCGGCAAGCCACGCTTAGGAGCAATTGCAGAAAAAGCCCTCGCTGTCGTTGCCATACCTGCAGTCGCCGCCGCCCGGAAAACCAAGAACCGGCACAACGGAGAGATTGCAGGCCGGAAAACCAATAACTCGTCGCCTTATCCGCTCGATTTAGTGCGTTGTGATTATGCTATGATTTGGTCGCCTGGTTCGATGATAAGGGAAGTCGAAAGCAAAAGATGATTTTGATTTGACGGCCAGGCGGCACGGCGAACTTACGTGGAGGCGGAGGGATCTCCCATGTGAAGAGGAAGCCGTCGCGGATGAGCTGCTCGTAGTCGCTGGCGTTCACCTCGCTCGACGGCGGCGAGCCCAGCACCGGCACGACGCAAGCGTGGCAGCCCTCAATAGAGTAGCCCCCGCTGTCGCTCGTCTCATTGTAACGCCCTCCCACGCTGGCAAGTACCTCCCTCTCGTTCCCGCACCTCATCTTCGTCTCCACCAGACCTCTATCGCCCCGACGTGCCGCCGCCGCTGCCGCCTCCGTGCAGTTGTACAGGATCAGGTTATGGTTGATGTTGCTGATCTGAAACGGGCGGCCCAGTTTGACGGAGGTGTTCCAGCTGGCTCGGCAGCTGTTGGAGGCTCCCAGTAGCAACAGCTTGCCAAAATCAATCGCGCGCAGGCTGCGTTCCTCGTATGCGATGTCGAGGACCTGAAAGCCGTAGATACCACTACTCCGTATGAATGGAGCGTTATCGTAGCAAGTAACCTGGAACTCCGGGGGACCACATGAGCGTCCCGTCTCTGTGTCCACGAGCGAGAACGGGTCGGAGATGGTCACGTTGCCGCATCTCTTGGGCGAGCCCGAGCAGCCTTCCCCTTGCTCCTGAGCCGCCGTGACGGCGAGCATCAGGGGTAGCCACCAGGCCCAGGAGAACAAGCAGCTTGGAGCCATGGCAGCCCAGGATTTGGAATTGTTGGTAGTGAAGCGGGGTGCTGGGGCCTGGCCGCCTCGGAGATCGAAGAGAGAACAGTATGCTAGTGAGCGGGGAGCTGTTAGCCACATCCTGGAGACGGTCTTCACACGGTGGCCAAATGACTAGCTTGTCGACTGGAGTTGGGAATGGTTTTTCAGGACATTATACAGTTCGGCGAATCTCAGTGGACAAGTCTCCGCAGCAGTACCATCGCACGAAATGTTGCAGAAACAATTACAAATGAATATTGTAATGTTGTGGTGTCGACTTTGACGACGATGACTTCTACAGTACCGTCTATTTCATGCTAATCGAATGTCGCTGCGTGTACGTTGTTCGTCCATCACTCTTTTTTTGCCGATGTCTTGCCGGAGGTGCTTGCTGTCAATCTTGTATTTTTTGTCAAATATGGCCTCTGAGCGAAATTAATCTCAATTTTGTCCTCTCCACAAAACTATTTCCAAATCTGGCCACTGAGGTCGGCTCCATCCTATCTGGAGCCGACCTTGTACATGTCGGCTCTGTCCTATTTGGCGCCGACCCCCTGTTTTAATTTTTTTTTAAGTTCTTAGAAAAACTATGAGACTTTCTGGATGGCGTTGAACTAAATAAGGTCGGCTTCATTCTATTTGGCGCCGACCTCAAGAGGAAAAATTTGAAAATAGTTTTGAGAAGAGGTCATACATGTGTTTAATTGCTTAAAAGGGTCAGATTTGTCAAAAAATACGTCAATCTCCATCGCGATTCGTTACAGGCACCATACTCTTGGAGCGTTTTGTTGCGGACTTGCGGTGCTGCCACCTTCGAGGTTGTGCAGGAAGCCCTAGTTGTCAATGTTATCGATCGAGTTTGTAGTCCACATTAGGCTTACTCATTATCCTCATGTCCCCGTCCAGATAAGCATCCGTTCTTACTCAATCTCACAGTGTTGTATTAAGCTTTTTGCCAACAAATTCAGTCTCAGATTCTTAAATAATTTGGAGATATTTGCTAGATTCTGTGAAATTGAGGAACAAATGAGACTGGATTGATGGAGGTGAAAGGAGCGTTTTATGTGGCCTCTCCACTGATGAAGCCGCTATATGCATCTACATATTGCGCATGTTGATTAGAGACATGCTTACATGATGCGTGCACCAGAAAACAGTTAGTGAGGTTTTAAAAAGTATATTCATGGATTATAAAAGTTTTCACCTGTTATCAAGTATGTTCATGGGGTTCCAAAAAAAACACAGGTTTTAAAAATGGTATGTTCAAAGACTAAAACAATTTTGACGGGTTCAAAAAACTATTCATGAAGTTTTGAAAATTCATGGGATTTAAAGATATGCTCACATTCAATAATATGTTCACCGGTTTTTGAAAGAATGTTCCCCCAATTATACATCGCTTAGTGCGAGTCGTGTATATTGTATAGGAGCTCCCGGTACGCGGCCCATCTCTATAGTCGATTTGGGTCTCCTTGCAGCTTTCAAGGGAGCGCCTTTAGGACGCCCCGCGGCGACGCTACTCGGCTCCGTCGCCTAGACCGACTGGTTCATGGGCCGGTCCAACGAAGCGCTGCTCCTTTTTTCTTTAGCGCTCATAATTATTTTTTCGAATTTGAACAAATTTAAATATGAACAAAATTCAAAATTTGAACAAAAATCAAATCCAAACAAATTTTAAAACCGAACAATTTTTAAAATCTCAATAATTTTCAAATCTAAACGAATTTCGAATCTGAACGAAATTTCAAATCTGAACAAAAATTCAAATCTGAACAAATTTCAAAACCGAACAATTTTTAAAATCTGAACAAAATTTTGAATCTGAACGAATTTTGAATCTGAACGAAATTTCAAATCTGAACAAAAATTCGAATATGAACAAATTTCAAAACCAAACAATTTTTTAAATCAGAACGAAATTTCAAATCTGAACAAAAATTTGAATATGAACAAATTTTAAAACCGAACAATTTTTTAAATCTGAATGAAATTTTGAATCTGAACAAAATTCGAATCTGACCGAAATTTCAAATCTGAAAAAAATTCGAATCTGAAAAAATTTCGAGTCTAAACGGAATTTCGAATCTGAAAGAAATTTCAAATCTGAACGAATTTCAAATCTGAACGAAATTTCAAATCTGAACAAAATATTGAATCTGAACAAAATTTGAATCTGAACAAAATTCTATTTTGAACAATTTCCAAAAATATAAAAAAATCGAAAAAAAACATACGAATCAAAAACAGAAAAGAAAATAAATACAACAGAAAAAAGAAAAAGAAACTAAGAAAAAAGGAAAACGAAAAATAAAAACGCCGAACTGGGCCGGCCCACCAAGCGACAGCATCCCGCATCCTTACGGCGACGTGCGCCTCCAGTGTCGGGAAATCACTAGAAAAAGGGTTCCCTTTGCGAAGGTAACCCAGCGAACCGTGGCGTGATAACAAGTGTCAGCTTCTCCCTTCACAAGGTACCCTGTGGGTGCTTAAATATGTGACAAGTGGTAGCACGAGAGAGTTTTGGTGAGATTTCTGCTTCTCTGTGCGGAGGGTTGTACGTGCATTTATTTTGAGATTCGTTTTAAAAAAATGAAATATCTTGAGAACCGTTTATCCAAATTACGAACCGTTTTTACTTTTGAGCTCCTCGCGTTGAGATCTTCAAAACTAGATCCCATGTTGATAGGTTTCGACGAACTTTTTTTTTGTACTTCTGGTTATATATAGTTATATAACCTGTTATGTGTAGTTGTACTCCAACTTTTTTATACTTTGTACTTCCTGTTTTCTATACTTTTGTATGATGAGAGAGAAGGGATAGTGAGGTGGGAGGGTAGATTTTTCCCTTTTATTTTTCTAAATCGAATTTTTGAAATAAAATATATTGAGAACCGTTTATCTAAATTACGAACCGTTTTCACTTTTAAGCTTCTCGCGTCGAGATATTCAAAACAAGATCCCATATTTGATATGTTTCGACGAACTTTTTTTTTATACTTTCGGTTATGTATAGTTGTACAAGCTGTGTCTATATAGTTGTATAACCTGTGATCTGTACAAGCTGTGTCTGTCTAGTTGTACAACATGTGTTATGTAGTTTGACAACTTGTGTCTGTGTAGTTATGCAACATGTGTCTGTACAACCTGTGTCTCTTTAGTTGTACAACTTGTATCTGTGTATTTGTACAACCTGTGTCTGTACAACATGTGTCTATGTACAATATGTGTTATGTAGTTGTATAACTTATGTCTGTACAGTCTTGTACACCGTGTATTATGTACTCCCAGTTCTGATAATTTGTACACCATTTTCTGTGTGTAGCCTATAATCCCTGCTTATTATGTAGTTCGTACACCGTGTACGGTGTGTACACTAGATATTTACTTTTGTGCTTGTGTACAAACGATCGATGTGAGTGAGAGCGTACACCGTGGCTTCGCCGGCGTGCGTTTCGATGCACGTATGCGGGTGCTACTCGATGTGAGAATATACGAGGCAGAACGTACATGCGCGCGATGCGCGCGGGGGCTTCGCTCCGTACCGACGTGGGGGGCTTGGATTCTGGACGGCAGGCTGGACATACACAAGTTCTTTTTCGCTACCTCTTACCGTGTCCACGTGTCGTCCTAGGCGCTGCTCTCGGTCGCTGAACTTCCCTTCGTAAAGGGAAGCCTCTCGCTAGTGATACCCCCAGCGTCGCCGTAAGGCGATGTATAGCAATTGCCACTTTCAAAGATGGGTTTGACACACACTCGCATACCCATCTCTTGAGTTTGTTTTGTTTCGGGCCTTCACAAGGCTTATAGCCCAAACCTGCCAACGTCCATCGGCGTCCATTCGCGTCTCGGGCTCACGGCACCGCTGGCCGGCCGGCATTGCCTGTGGTTCCCCACGCCGTATCTCATGCCTCGCTCGTCGTTGCCGTCGTGGTCCCGCTCAACAAATATTCGCTAGCCTCTCCGCGGCCGTCTCCCGCCACGGGGGCAATCGCCGAGCAAATCCCTACTCTCCGGGCCCGCGAACCCGCTCGGTGGTGGTGGCGGATAGGGCGGCGAGCGCTGGACCCCGGAAGTGAGGTCTCCTCCAAACCTCCTCGAGTATGGCGGAGGTCGCCGGCAAGGCTGTGCGCCTGTGAGGGTAAAAGGCGGTGCTGTTTGCTTGGGCGGCCGCGAAGAGCCGAAGAGCAGGTTCAGAGGAGGACCAAGTAAGTATGCGCCTTCAGCTTCCTTCCACACGTATCTAAAAAAATGTTTACATGGATATACAGTTTGTGCATCCAGATTTGGAAAATTTGGGTTCAATCAGTTTGGCATTGGCTCGCAAATAATGTTGTTAACTGCAATTAAAAACCTACAGACTACAGCAATTGATTGTTAGACACCGTGGCGGAGCTTGAAAAAAATTCTTGGGCGGGCCAGGCTAAAACAAAACAATTTTTTTGG
This sequence comes from Poa pratensis, assembly GCA_947311845.1. Lineage (NCBI taxonomy): Eukaryota > Viridiplantae > Streptophyta > Magnoliopsida > Poales > Poaceae > Poa > Poa pratensis. The sequence continues at coordinate 35,341,004 of CAMZMU010000109.1, read as the reverse complement.
GGGGAATTGAAGAACAAAATCACAATTTTGTGAAGAACATACGTTACAAATTGCTAACTACGAATCTGGGGAAAAAATTAGATTACGTGCTGCGAACTCCTTCTGGCCCCATGCCTGCAGGCGGCATCGACCACCCGGCCAACCACTGGCTGCCTACGGCGGCGTGACGCTTGTATGTCTTCTCTGCTCCACCGTTCCCCAAGATCCCCCTTTTTTGGTCCAAATTTCTAAACCTAGGCGCCTCCATGTCCATGGCCATAGCTTGTGTCGAGTTGAGCCTCGGATCATCGGATGCATACAGGGAGGCAGCGTACAGAGAGGAGCAATGCGTGTAGTGGGCTGGGCCTCGGATGCATAAGGGTTAACTAGTTTTTTGCAAAAAACCTAGACGGGCCACGGCCCAGTTCAGTCCTAACGTAGCTCCGCCAGTGTACACATATATGCTTTGCATGTATTGGTTAGCATGATAAGCATGTTGCACAACTCCAAAATATTTTTCTGTGAGCATCCCCGAAATTCAGAAAAGGAAAAGCTGACAGGCACAATCCAACCTGAGAAGTCGCCGGTTTAATAATCTCACACGCTCTGTATCTTCTTAATTCCCAGTCTTTTTAGCTTATACTAGAAGAGGTTGGCGCGCTTTGCTGCGTCCGATGTGATTATTGCGGTTATCAATACATGACATGATGATCTGAGTAAAGAGTAGTGTCTGATACATCATCAGGTACAAATTCATACCATATTCAGAAAAATATTGCATGTATTGGTCTAGCAAACTGAGATATAAACTATATAATACAAAAGTAACAAATTTGAATTTGTTAATCTCTTAACGAGGCGAGCCTGACAACTGGTGCTAGTCGAGGTGTAGCCAGAGGCAGAGCTGCCGTATGTCGCCCGTGCTCGTGCTTCCAGGGAAGGAGGAGGCACCGAGGAAGAGGAAGCGAGAGGGCCTTTTGGGTGGCTCGTCAGCCAGAGCTACAAAAGGAAGTCATTGATGACCGCGCACGGGAGGAGAGAGACGACATTATTCAAGGCCAAATCTCTCAAGATCCATGGTGTCCTTGAGATGTGATGGTAGATTCACGGCCAAATCGGTTAGAGTTTTTGCGGAGCTGCCGGATTCGAAACTGAATCGATGAGAGAATAGGCGGTAGTGGTCACCGGAGGAGAGGCGTGAGGCCGGCATGAAAATTCCGATTTTTAGTTGTCGTGCAGGTGTTGGCCTTTCTGTTTTATAGCAACAACCCAAGTGTTTTATTTTTGCAGCACTTGCCTTTTTCTTTTTGACAAAAAAATTGACAGAATTTTCGTCAAGACCGGTTAGTTGTTCGAGCAACATTTGTTTTGCCCCAAATGACTTAATACGGACAGGAGTCGATGGTGGCCGCGCGCGGAAGGAAAGCGACGGCCGGCATCCCTCCCGATATGTGGTGCCCTTGAGTAGTGGACCAGTGGTATTGAATTTGTTGCCGAATCGGTTAGAGTTGTGGCGGAACTACCCGATCCGAGGCCATCGATGGGAGATGAGGCGACAATGGTCACCGGAGAAGAGTCGTGAGAGCGACATGAAAATTCCGATTGGCAGTTAGCGCGCGTGTTTTGGCCTTTCTGTTATATAGCAGCAGCCCAAGTTTTTTATATTTGCCGCACTTGGTGTTTTTTTTGACAATTTTTTTGTTGCTAAATTTACATCAAATGCAGGGCAGTACCTATTAGAGCAATTTTTTTGCTCCAAATGATCTATGTTGTAAAATAGAGCAGCTATTGAAGTATAAGAGAGGGGCGACACTGTTGTGTACAGTAGATAGAAAAGTAAATTTTGTATTCAGTTAAATGGATAAATAATATTATTTCTAGCTGGATCTGATGTAACCAATAGAAAGTTGCCACGTGGAGCAACCAATAAGCTCTATTTTATAGAGAGCTTAGTTATTAGAAGGATATTTTCAAAATCAATTTAAAACTATTAACTATAAATTAATAAATAAAGTGAGCTAAGTGAAGTCTATCATGATGTGGACATGTGAGAAGGAGAGGATATATATCCAATAGAATTTTTTTCAAACTCAATTCAAAACTATGAACTATAAATTAGTAAATAAAGTTAGCTAAGTGGGGTCTACCATGATGTTGACATGTGGGAGAAGGAGAAGACACAAATCCTAGGGAGCTTAGTATTTAGAGAGATAAGGGCACCTCTTGCCACCGGATCATCACCACCCTTGGCGCTGCACTAATAGTACAAACTCAAATCCTTCTGACACTATAACTAAGAATATAAAGAGAAATTTTCATTAGTCATCCTCTGATGCGACTTCAAGTGTTACCTCTCTAGATAAGGTGCAACATGTATATGTTTTTGTGTCTATGTAATAATTAGGATCCACCATACAACAATTTGATGATGATTGTACTATCTGGTAAACTTATATAATCTATTAGTTATGGTCTGTTGAGTTTTCAATTTGGTGAATTCATGTACGTCTTACTCTTATATATGATCTATCGGCTGTGACATATGTAGGTACAATTCAAAGATATAGCTGGTGTGATTTTCAAAGCAGAAATATGAAGTTCTACTTGATGTGTTATGTTGGATATGATATGATTATTTGTATTTGCTTCTGATGTTTTGAAAAAATGAAGATATATCGATTGTGTTCTTTCTAAATATAGAGAGTTTTGCTACACTGACGGTCACATATTTTACTTTTCTATTATGATATCAGACATCTAGATCTTTGTTTTTGTAGTATTGAGACTACGAATACATTTTGATGGAGCTATTTTTCTCTAGAAATTTTCAGCGGTAAACGAATAATCCTTATCTATTCAATATGCAAATGAACGTCACTACTATTCAATATGTGAATACATGTTTATTTGAAGCCACAAATCGGAGTAGAGACATCCTTTTTTACCGAGTTCACATAGACTCTTTGTAATAAAGGCTTAAATCTTACGGTAGATAAACCAAAAATGTGTTCATTGAATCTTGTAAGTAAATAGGTCGAAGATGGGCCGCATGAGATAGCTTGCGTGTTTTATAATATATGTGACGCGTATATTATTTCATTGGCAGTGGCAAAGCAATGTTAACCCAAATTCTCCGCTTCTCTAGTCGCCCGTCAAATGCTGTGTGAGTAAGTGGGAATAGTGCATGTCTATTTAGGTATTACTTGATGTTTTCCAAACAAAATAAAATGTATAATATGTTGTAAAACATATCTTGACATTTCTCTCCAAAGTTCTACAATGTGTGATTTTATAATTTTACTTTGCTTGTATTTCATTAAATTTTGTCGATGTTTTTGTGCCTGCAAGAATCGGTTGTCGCCAGTTGAGTGTCGTTCTAAAAATAATAGGGAAATCTTATTTTATCTTCATGTCTTGCTCAAACAGATCTCGAACAATATCGTTTATAATCGTTTGGTCGCCAATCTGATATGCATAAATCGCCATGTAGAAAGGTTTTTAGTTAATGATGAAATTTCTCTTATTACAAAAACATGCATAATCAATAACATTGATATATGTTTGTATTCTGATTTTTTTTTCTTACTTTTCGTGTATGTAAATGTGCATGCCTATTTTTCACGCTGAACAACTGTTTTAGTTGACTACATATTTGTTTCTTTGTTCCTAAAATTGAAGAGTGGCATCTTTTTTTTTCATCGTGGTTGCTGGAGTTATATACGTGGTCGATAAGGGACACTGTATAGTACACGCACACTGCAATTAGCGCTGCGGCCAGCCGGACTTAAAGATTAACGAAGTAATACATTAAATAGACAATTAAACATACCGACTCCGGCTAACAACTTTTATCTTTGGGTTCAATTAAGTGATAAAGTATATTTTCTGGACACCTTTCTTTAACTTAGTGGAATTGATTTTTGTAGAAACTATCAGCTAGAAACTATTGATCATGTTATTCTTCAAGACATGTATAGCTTATACTAAAAAAGCATGATACCAATCTATGCATGAGCTAGCGTTGTTCCTAGGGGTCACATGAAGCACATGATATTTTGCAAGATCGATTAGCTAGTTGTACATCCGGCCGGATTATACTGATCGCGTGGTTATATATATATAATAAATTATCCTGCCGGATTGCATGCAAGGAGAATTAACTCAGCTGTTCATCTCTGCCAGTGCACGTGATACGTACGGAACCTGTTGGTGTTGTGTGCACATACGGAACGTGGTTTGTTTTCCTTTTTTAAAGCGAACGGTACATAATTTGGCTTACCGGATGTTTTTTTTTTGTGGAACGGTATATGACAACTTATTTGTACCTGCTAAAGTTGTACGTAACTTTTCTATCTTTTAATCTCAACCGTCACAATAAAAATTAACAGATTATATATTTCTAACCTATGTGGCTTAACGTGGTGGCTTTTTACTAGGCAACCTTATTTTGCTTTTATTATATAACTAGTAACCATGCACGTTGACTAATGCATTTGAAATTTGGATGCCCTCTCTATCTCGATCTATTTAATATTAAAAGTGTTATGCACGTGTAACTCACGACCAACTATTGGAATGTATGATTTGTGCAATGAATTTGTGGTGTATAAATGAATTTGTCATTTACGTTTTGTGAGACTTTTACTTTGCGGAGACTATGCGCTCTTTTTTATCTTAATTATTTTATAATGTGATTGACCTGACAATGAAGTCATATGTGCCGCCCAAAAGCCTAATCACTTGGAGCATATCGAACAGATGATGTATTTTGGGGCACCAAAAATGGTATTGGGGCACCACTTTACCTTGTTTTTAGGTTTTGGGGCACTAACAAAAAACCGTCGTTTCAGATGACCTATTTTGTGGCACGGCAAAAACGGATTCTGTAGGAGCTGAACTAAAATAGTGCACAAACATGAGAATCCGACGGTGTGTAGAGAGTGAGACACATCTAACGGTTGTTGTTTCTTCGGTGTCGAACATGATTTTGGCCGCCGAAGGTTGAGGAGAGACGGTGAGAGGCGAGCAACGGCCAAAATCGTCGGTGTGAAGTCGGTGGATGTGGCCAAAACCAGATTTTTATCGCTAATTTAGCACATTTAGCGCTATAGTCATATACGGAACCCAAATCCATCGAATTCATAGCTACTCCCTCCGTTCCAAATTACTTGACTTGGGTTTGTCTAAATATGGATGTATCTAGACACAATATATCCATATTTAGACAAACCCAAGTCAAGTAATTTAGAACGGAGGGAGTAGTAGCTAGCAAGTTCCAAGGTTCCCTCGCCAATCCATCGATGAACTGGTAGCTAGCTAGCATGTACTTCCCATCGATGCGGCGTCTCATCCGTGCGTGGAAGGAGCTGCGCGCGGGCAGATCGACACCCGCGGGACTGGTCCTCGATTTCCAGCCCGTCCATCAAGCCCGACCACCTCTGCGCGAGGGTAGATCGAGTCTAGCCGCGCCCATCGATCCCGGCCAACTCTACGCGTCCGCGCACGGCTCGTCCTCCCCATCGCCGCCGCACAGAGTTTATTCGGTCGGGACGGCGTGAGCAGAGTTTATTCGGTCGGGCGTAACTCAGGCAAAAAACAAAAATAACGTTTCGTCCTGGATGTGTTGAGTTGCTCAACACGGATCGAACAATCTGATTCGTTGGTCAGAGATCATATGGCATAAATTTAATGTATCCGATCAAGTTTGCTCTTTTAATAGTAGTATATAGATAGATGTTCCCCAATTCAAAAATATACATTGCTTAGTGCGTGTCACGTACAGAAGCTCCCGGTACGCGGCCCATCTCTGGAGTCGATTTGGGTCTCCTTGAGACAAACAGTCGCATACCCATCTCTAGAGTTTGTTTTGTTTCGGGCCTTCAGAAGGGCCTATAGCCCAAACCTGTCGACGTCCATCGCCGTCCATTCGTGTCACGGCGCCACTGGCCGGCCGGCATTGCCCGTGGTTCCCCACGCCGCATCTCCTGCCTCGCTCGTCCCCGCACCGGGGCCGATGCAGCCTGGCGTTGCCGTCGTGGTCCTGCTCAATGAAGAATTGCTAGCATCTCCCCAGTTCGTCTCCCGCCACGGGGGTATTGCCGAGCAAATCCCTACTCTCCAGGCCCCCGAACCCGCTCGGCGGTGGCGTCGTCGGCGGATAGGGCGGCGAGCGCTGGACCCTGGAAGTGAGGTCTCCTACAAACCTCCTCGAGTATGGAGGAGGTCGGCCGTGAGGGTAAGAGGCGGTGTTGTTTGCTTGGGCGGTCGCGAAGAGTCGAAGAGCAGGTTCAGAGGAGGACCAAGTAAGTATGCGCCTTCAGCTTCCTTCCAATCGTATCTACAAAATGATTACATGGATATACAGTTTGTGCATCCAGATTCAGTAATTTTGGGTTCAAATCAATCAGTTTGGCATTGTCTCGCAATTAATGTTGTTAACTGTAATTAAAAACCTACAGACTACAGCAATTGATGTTGTTAATTGCAATAAAAAACACTACACACATATATGCTTTGCATGTATTGGTTAGCATGATAAGCATGTTGCACAACTCCAAAATATTTTTCTGTGAGCATCCCCGAAATTCAGAAAAGGAAAAGCTACAGGCTCAATCCAACCTGAGAAGTCACCGGTATAATAATCTCACACGCTCTGTATCTTTTTAATTCCCAGTCTTTTTAGCATATATAAGGCACCTCTTGCCACCGGATCATCACCACCCTCGGCGGTGCACTAAAATTTCAACTCACTGACGCGCCTTGGCTTGTCGTCGGAGGCGTGCAGGCTGGCAAAATAGAATGCCATAGGCGTGCAGGGTGGCGACATAAATCTTGGTGGGATTCACCTTTCTCTTGTAGCAGTCCATGTGCAACCCCACCTAGCCGTCTGCTCCGCTGCCCAACATTCATCCGCTGTCATCCCTGGGGAGCACGTGTCCCGCAGATGGCACATACAATGCTCATAAACCTGGATGTGCTTCAAGGGGAGGCCTTTGCGGCACTGCTTCCTTTGCTTCCACGTCCAGACCTTCGCTCCTGACCTCACCGCCTTGTCCCGACCAAGGCCGCCACCGGTCAAGCCCTACAACCCGTGCCCTCCCCCTAGCTCGCCCACAGTTTCACCAAATGTATTCATATCCATCATATCCCCTGGCACCCAGAGAACACAATAAAACAGAGGCGAATGCCAGGAGTACAAACCAGATGCGAACATCGAGGGGATCAGCAAAGAGTGGTGGCATGGCAGTCGCAGCGGCAGTCCTTCACTAGAAGACGCACCGGGCTTTTTTTTTGAGAGAGTGCGCCAATAGCGCACCTTATTTTCATAGAAGATAGAATGAATTTACAAGAAACCAAACACCTGTCAAAACAGGGCTCAGTACAACTCCAACCCTCCACCCTAAAGCCTACTCTCTCGTCATCGTGTTCGTTCGCAAAGAAACTGTGGATATGGCGGCACTAAAGACTCGCGTTGACACAAAACGGGACGTTAATTACAACACCCCAACCATCAACACGGTTGCAGCTTACCAAGTCCTGTTCGAAGCCGGAAAAACGCCAGAGGAATGAGTAGCCTTCTCCAGTATCCTTCTTGGCAAGGCTAAAGATAGCAGCAAAAATAAAAAAGCTAAACTATCTATCCAGACATATAGTGTTGGGGATATACCAACTGGGTATCCCCACGGAGTGGAGTAAAGCTGTGCTGACAGGGTGGTCCACGGGTGGCAAAGCCAACAGCTTTGCTGGGCGGCCTAGTAGGCTCAAGCGCAAGACTGAAGATCAGCAAACTAAGGAAGGTGTCCTTGTCGCCTTGGAGTACAAGATACGGCCCAAGCCCAGGACTGTGTTTCTTAGTCGGCTAGGTCTTTCCTTGTAAGCACTAGGTTAGTCTGCCTATATGCCTACGGGAAACCTTCGGGGTTAAGATCACATCTCACTGTAATATGTACCCATATTGCTTATAATGAGATTATAGAAACACGTAGAGTTTCGCCACCGCTGTGGAACCGGGAGAGCTGGGTAAACCCTTGTGTATTCGCGTCCCGTGCTATGTCTGGCTTAACCCCACGTTCTACCCTTGGCGTATGGCATCTTGGATCATGTTTGCGATACCGATACCACGACAGTTGGCCTCCACCATTTGGCGTAAGTCGTCCGACATTACGTCTCAGGCGGAATCGATGACACGGTCGCTACTGGGCTCACCGTGCACTATGACAACCTGGCTACGTCAGCAACGACGAATTTTGGATTCCGGCTTCTGGAATCCTCACTAGCTCCTTCATTATCCCAATCGGCGGCATCGAGATCTTCATCGTCTTCACGGGCGAGGAATCCAGCTTTATCGGCGACGATCACGCGAGCGAGGCCACCACCCCAATTACGACAAGATTGGCGATCAAGATGGATCTGAAGCCGCTTTGTCCCAGGAGATCGCGGCAACGGTCAACACTTCGTTGGCGTTGTCACCTGTTGGAAATATGCCCTAGAGGCAATAATAAAAATGTTATTATCATATTTCCGTGTTAATAATATATGTTTATTTTCCATGCTATAATTGTATTAAGCGGAAACATAATACATGTGTGGTTGTATAAACAACACTGCGTCCCTAGTAAGCCTCTACTAGACTAGCTCGTTAATTATTGATGGTTATGGTTTCCTAACCATGAACATGAGTTGTTAATTAATTAACGGGATCATGTTATTAGAAGAATGAGGTGATGGACAGACCCAACTAAGCATAACAATAGTGATCGTTTCATTAAGTTTATATTGCCATGCCTTTTATTGGCAAGTATCCTGTTTCTACACATTCTGCAACCCGTAGGCAAGTATCCTGTTTCTACACATTCTCGAACCCGTAGGGTGACACTTTCAAGCAGCAATTCAGCAGAAATTCATCTGTTCAAAAATACAATGCATCTAAAATTTAAACTCGTTGAGGCCCACATCCGCTCCATGTTTCATAGAGGCACCTCTTGTCACCAGATCATCACCACCCTTGGTGCTGCACTAAAACTCAACTCAATCCTCTGCATCCTGCGCCTTGCCGTGTCATCAGAGGCGTGCAGGATACAAAGTAGACTGCCATATTATCCCAGGCCCCGTGAATGGATGCCAGCGGGAAGAAGTTCACATGCTACATGCCATACATGAAGAAGATGGAGAAAAGTAGATGGTGCAGGCGGTGACATAAATCTCGCTCGTTTTAACCTCGTTTCACTTTTAGCGGTCCATGTGCAAACTCACCTAACCGTCGGCTACGCAGCCTAATGCAGCACTGTCATCCCCGGGCCGCGTGTTCCCGCAGATGGCACGAACAATTCTCCGGACGTGGCCGTGCTTTAAGAAGGAGCTCTTTGTGTGGTGCTCCCTTTGCCGCCAGGCTCAGACCTTTGTTCCCGACCTCACTGTGTCGTCCCCGTCCAACGCTGCCACCGGTCAAGAAGGAGCCCCAGAACCCATTCCATTTCCCCAGCTCACCCCCAAATTTCACCCAGTGCATTCACATGCATCGTACACCTTGACACCCAGAACACACAGCAAAATAGAAAGGGGAGTGTCAGAAATACAAACAAGAGACGAACACCAGCGGAATCAGCAAAGGGCGGCGGCATCACAACGGCAGTCTGTCACTAGAAGACGCACTGGGATGACATGTACAACACATGCAAACTTCATACGGTCACAACAATAACAATCGGGCCCACAGGGTGCACGGAGCGCAAACGCAGATAGACGGGACCGGAGGTGCTCGACCCTCCGGAACGAGGAGAGCTCCCTGTTCCTAAGAATGGGCTACTAGTTTTCAAGGTCTTGATAAACTTTTAGCTAGGTGCGTGGGCTGCGGCATTAGATCCAGTGCCTTTTAGCAGTTGGAACTTGGAACACAAAACTCACCGGGCACCCAAATTATTGCTTTTCTGATCTGTAGCATATAAAATATGGACGCTTGGATGCAGATGATGTTGGCTCTAGGGGGGTCATGGATACATGAAAATGTTCGATGATACACTGCCAAATTTCGTTGCTTGTGATATTGTGAATATACTCCAGTACTGGCCACCTTTTCAAAGAGTTGGAAATCATTGTAGGATTTTGGTATTCACAAAACTTGTCTCCTCAGGTCCAGTAGAACTTGCACTTTGGACGTCCATATTGTGAGCTGAGTTTTCACTGGAATGAGCGGTAAGTGCGTTGATCAAGTTACTGAAAATGTTCTTTGAAAAGAATAATTTCACTAATAACAAAGGAACACAAATATGGGAAAAAATATCTTACAGTAATTCACAGAAGTTTTGTTTCGGCGGCATGTCCAAATCATCTAAGCTTCTCTCAAACATTTCAAGAACTTTTGTTATTGTTGGGCGATATACAGGTAATACTTGTATGCACCACAAGCCAATTAGGATCATCTTTCTTGCGATTTCTTCAATTTCGCTTGTGACTTCACATGCTTGTAGTCCATCATCTTGCGCAAGGTGGTCATAAATCCAATCTGGAAAGTACTCCTCGCTTGATTTTTCAACAATTGATTTCACATTTCTCCTGCCTCCAACCATCTCCAACAGCATCATTCCATAACTATAAACATCTGACTTTGTTGAAACCACTCCAAAGGTTCGAGAGTGAACTTCCGGAGCGATGAATCCAATCGTTCCTCTAGCACCAGTCATTGAAAGCCTGCTCTCCTTTGTTTGAGACAATTTAGCTAGACCAAAATCAGCAATCTTTGGGCTAAAATCCTTGTCCAGAAGGATATTTTGAGGCTTGATATCAAAATGAACAATCCGTGTATTACAGCTATGGTGCAAATATTCTAATCCACGAGCAATCCCAATCGCTATTGCATAGAGCCTCTCCCATCCCAAAATTTCTTTGGGGTTCTCTGAGTAAATGTACTTATCCAGAGAACCATTAGGCATGTACTCGTATATAAGCGCTCGTTTTGATCCCTCCAAACAAAACCCATGTAAGCTAACAACATTAACATGAGAGGTCCTGCCGATGCTCATAACCTCATTCACAAACTCGTCCCCGTTTCCTTTGCAGTCATGTAAGAATTTCACAGCAACCAGACGACCATCATGCAATCTTCCTTTGAAAACCACACCATAGCCACCTCTTCCAAGCTGATCATTACGAGAAGACGTTATCTTCATTACCTCTGAATACATGTATCTTCTTGGAGCGAGGGATCCATAAGATGCTATCATGGCCTCGTAATTCTTTTCAGTGCTGCTACTAGTCTTTCTGAAAAGTAGAAACCATATTCTTTCCCCCCTTCTATGCCGTATCAGCACATAAATACATGGAAAGAGCAACGCTGCAGCTGCTGATGTCAAAACTGAGATTGAAGATGTTATTTTCTTTGTACCAGAAGTTATAATATGGACATTTACCATCAATATTTTTAATTTATCTCGACAGAATGCAAGGGGCAAAGGTAGAAACAAGCTAGAGATCTTAGTTTTTTCTCCAAATTGACTGGCATTGTGCACAACTTTGGAGTAACTGTTTCAATTTTAGCTACAGAGTAAAAGTTAAAAAAATATTTGTACAAAATCACTGTTGAAGCATACCTATCAGTAGTATCTTTGTGCCGGTCCTCTTGCTACCTGGAATATCACAAAATATTGAGTTTAAAATATCAATACTATCAAATAGTACCTATATTGTTTATGTCTTTCCAGAAAAATTAACAGGCACCATATAGGATCTTCAGTATTTTGCCGAAGATTTTTTTTAAAGGTACATCGAATACTGTGAAGAGCACGTGCTAGCATATCTGACTTGTTAAAATACTTGTTTGATACAATAATGTAAGTTGTATGCTCATATAATTGTGGGAAAAACTACTCTGGTAGTGTTTACCGGCCTGTACATCAAACTCCTTATCATGATTACATTCTGAGTTCTTAAAATTCTGCCATGGCTGCGGGCAGTTATAGAGGAAGAATGGCTCCTAAGTTTGGGGCTAATGCCGAACTCGACAGCTGATGTGACTGAATAAAATGTTTCGATAGAATATATCTAGGGTCTGGTACTTCCAGGAGTTGTTAAGTGAAGCCTTGCCTTGTCACTTGGGATACGGTAGACATGGTAGCGACATTCAGTCTGGTGCATGCCTCGGAACCAGAATGGGTATGCAATACTGAGTTCCCTACACAACGCAGTATTGCAGGACGTCATTGTCCTGTTTATGTCGCGAGTGGTGGATCTAGCTGCTACCTGCCAGGACTAGAGAGCGGGCAGTTGCATCACAACTGGGTAGAACACAAGGGCTGCAGGGAGTGGGACAGTAAATGAACTCATGTTCTTGCTATGGAATAGCAGAGTATTGGAATTTGGAAGTGTGCAAACTAGAGTGGTTGGGAAGGGACTGCAGTCAGAGGAAACAGCTTACAGTATTGTTTTATGTGGAGTACTCCTAAGTCCTATCACATATTAGTCAATTTCAAAAGACACAATTTGATGCACCTGCCCACAGTTATTAGAGTGTCTTTGTCGATGATTTATGCATTAGAGATCGGAGAAAGATGGCATGTGTGGTGTTAGGCCGTTAGCCAATGACTTTGGCTAGTTCTGTCTAGAGAGAGTCAACATCTGAACGTCTTGATCCCTATTTTTAGTTATGATGTTGCCGTAGAAGATATCAGTTATCTGGAATCTTCGTGCCAGGACCGGTGGGTACTTGAGCTTTTTTAACGTAAGCCGGAGGAAGGAAGCCCACAGCATCAAGATGGGGTCATCTTATAGTGGACTGGAAACCCGCACGGCCCGCACAGCCGCTGGCCGGCGCCCTCCTCCAACGAGACCGGCCATGTCTTCGGCGGCGCGCCGGCCAGCGGTCACAGCCGGAGGAAGGAGGCAAAGAGCAGCAGGAGGTGGAGGAGGAGCTAGGGACGGCGACGGCTTATAAGCATGATAAATATATTTTTTAATCTGAAGACTGAGCTTACTTACCGCTGCTACCAGCTGAGGCAGCGGCAGGCGGCAGCGGCCAGGCCAGCCGGGCTGTGAGCGCGGTGGGAACGGGCTTCCCAAAAAGCGAACCCGTCGCTAATGAGCTCTGGTAATCGCTGGCGTCCACCTTGCCGGTTGGCGTCCCCTGCACCGCCTCGGCCGTACTGTTGTAGCCCTCTAGCGCAGTCCACCGGGTCGTCGTAACGCCCGCCCGCGCTAGTGTTCTGGCACGCCGTCTCCACGAGCCCCGCTCGCTCCCTCACTGCCGGTGTCGGCGCCTTAGTGCAGTTGTAAAAAACGAGGTTGCGGAAAGGGTGCCCGATCTTGGAGGCTGTGTGGGCCGTGGGAACGCGACAGCTGTCCCTGGAGCCACTGGAGAAGTCGGCGAGCTTGTGGGCGTCGGAGACGAAGGGAGGCGTTGCCGTAGAAGACGCCGAGGATCTGGAGGTTGTACCTAGGTTCGTAGTACCCGAGGTATGGGGTGCCGGCGGTGCAGTGAGCCTGGAACCCGAGCTGCGCACGCCTGTTCTCAGATGAGCCTGGGACGATGCCAAACGGAGTGAAGACGGTTAGGTTGCCGCATCGGTCAGGTGAGCAGCCTTCTTCTGATTGCACGCCTGGTTTGATACGAGCGAAAGATATACATAGAAAGAACAGCAAACTGGTTTTTGACATCAGAGTAGAGGTCGAAAATCTGGTGATGAATTGCGCATGGAGGGTGTATGCAAGCACAAATAGATTAAAGTGGGAGACTGGGTCCAAAGGAATTGTCTCGTTGATCAATGTTTTTTGGAAGGAAGATACATAGTCAACGGAACCCAAGGGACAAGTTTTGACAAATGAGGTTGTTTTGATTCATATTTAGTTGGTGTTGTTGCAGTAGAAGATGTCGATGATCTGGACCCCCTATCAGGTCCGGGTACTGGATTTTTCTGAAGTACGTAGAGCACTCCTCGCTTCTGGTACAGATTTACATTTCTCAGCTAGTAGGTTTGTTGTCTTATCTTGTGAGTTTAACAGGAATTTGAACTCGGAGGAAACACGTCAGCAACAAGAGCAAGCTGGTTGGGGACATCGGAACCGTATGAGGGATGTTTTGGAGGAAATGTATGAGGGATGCTGAGAACCGTATGAAATGCTGAGAGGACCGGTCAGAGGAACGCCTGTAAGAGGCTTGAAAATCTTACCTCTTACTGTACTATATAGGACCGGTCAGCAGAACTGTGACTGCGTGTGCTCCTTTGTTCGTAGCACCATAGTACGTATGTATGTGCGTCCCTCTCAGCATTTCATTTGTATTTACACGATAAATTTTTAAATTGATCCAGTTGGCTGAGCTGAACTTGTGTTTTCTGTATATTAAGTGTCTGCATCATATGGTCTATACTGCGGAAATTTCCACATCTCTATATTATGTAATATTATTATCTCATATCACAAGTAGATATCATATTGGACAGTGACACGGTCCTTAAGATTAACCTTGATCAGTTTTTGTACAATAATAGATGTATAGGAAAAATTTGAATATAATTTTGGAGACAAATCAGAAAATATGATTAAAAAATTTTGTATGTAAATATTCAAACATAGGCTGTAGTCAAAGTGTGGGAAGTTTGACTTAAGACATGACCAAAACAGCATCTAAAATATATTTTTTAAATATTGTTTCATAAGTTTCATTTTGTTATTTTCCTACAAACATTTTCATATAAAAAATAGTGTAAGTTATAGCTTTCAAGTTTTATCTATGCATTAGAACCTTGTGTATATTGTATAGAAGGGGTAAACTGAAACAATGGTGTTCTCCAAGCGATAAAATAAATAATAAGAACTCATACTTTGTTGGTCAGATAGTCAAAATTAGACACAAAATATGAAGTGGCATTGTCTATAAAAACTGAGTGAGTATGAGATTTGGAACTGCATCGGTCAACCTGCCAATTTGGTCGGTCCCCTTGAATTAGTTCAGAAACTACATTTTGCACAATCAAGCGTGACAAATACTCTTTCAAATATGCTCCATTTGTTTCATACTCTCACTGTTCATAGATATAAGGTGTATTAGTTTTTGAGAAAAGATCCAAAATACAGTGTGTACTGTTTTCCACTACTTATCTCATCTCACGTGAACTCCTCCTTTTCCCACTTCAATTAGCCCGAGCTAATTCCAGCTAAAACTGGTGTAATCCTCAGCATTTTTAATTTCCGTGTCAAAACTATATATACACCCTATATATATAAACACGGAGGGAGTATAACCTCTGTATATAGTTTTGGTCGAAGTCAATTTTGTAAAGTTTGATCAAGTGTATGGGAAAAAAAATCAGCATCTACAATAACAAATGTAAACAATATTAAAGAATATATTTAGGCATGTTTATAATAATACTGATATGATATTGTAGATGTTGATATTATTTTATATACTAAGTCAAACTTTACAAAGTTTGAGTTTGATCAGGACTTGGAGCAAATTGAAACGGAGGAAGTATAATATATTGACAAGCTTTCACAATAACTGTCAGCTCTTTTATGGTATCCTATAATGAATACAGACCGTCCATATGTGTACATCCAACGGTGCGTACAAATCTGCACTGCTAAGAATCGGGACAGCCTTATAGCCAGCACTGCTCGCTCAACGTCGAGCAGTATATCTGCTTTGAGGGCAGTTTTGGGAAACCACGATTTTGACCATGCCCCCAATTATTTCTGATTGATATTTATGGGGAGTGTACTAGTAAATCATGAAGTTTAACAATTCTTTGCCATCGAAATTTGTGAGAAAAGATTTCCTTAAATTGTTGTACCGGCAATAGAGTTCCTCTATGTTCCATTTTTCTCAACTACGTTGTCCATAGATGGATCAGGAACTTAGGAACGACCTCTAACTTTGTATAGTTTCCTGCCTTCACAATACGCTTTGATTCTTTAATTCCGTAATCCATATAGATTCGTGAGGTCATGGGTGATGTGTGCCGTGGTAAGAGGAACCAAGATCACTACAGGAACCACAGGCTATGCCGACGGCCGTTTGCCGTCGGCACAGGCCACGATGCCGTCGGCACAGCCCTATGCCGACGGCCGCCGCCGGCACAGGGTCGTCGGCGTAGGTGCCCGTAGGCACAGGTCATACGGCCGTCGGCATAGGTGAAAGCCGTCGGTATAGGCTGTGCCGACGGCCAAAAAGAGACCGTCGGCACACAGTTCGTCGGCACAGGGAAGGTGGGGCCCACGGCGGCCGACCGCGCTGGCAGCACCTATGCCGACGGCATTCCGTCGGCACAGGTTGGACACATGTCACAAAAAAAATCCCGGCCGGCCGTCCCTCGGTGGGGATGAGCTGGGAACGGGCTGGGGGCGGGCTGGGCCGGTGGCGTGCTCGTGGCTTGCCCCAGTGTCCGACGCGGGGAGGACGACGGCGCTGCTTCTCTTCCGGGGAGGACGGCGGCGCGACGAGGATGGGGAAGGCGAGGGCGCCGCCGAGGGATGGGGCGGCCGCGGCGGCACGAAGCCCTGCAGCGTGGACGGAGCAGTGGCTGGAGGCGGTCGAGGGCGCCGTGGTCGTCGTGGTTGATGCGCCAGCCCTGCCTCTCGGCGAAGTCGCGCATCCGCTCCTTCTCTTATGGGGTGAACTGGGACATCGTCGTCGTCGAGGAAGCCGTGTCGTCGTCGACGGAGCAGTGGCTGGAGGCGGTCGAGGGCGTCGTGGTCGTCGCGGTAGACTAGGCTCACGTCGCTGCTAGCGGGCAACACCGCACCCAACTGGCTCGGCATGCGCGCGACGCGGTCCCGCGAGCTCGATGGAGCCGTGCGCATCGTTTTACCGATGAACGCTGGCGCCGGCGAGCAAGCTGGCCAAGCCGCCTTGGTCCCGTTGTGTGGAACGGTGAGGTCGCCATGGGAGCGGGAGGCCTTGGTGGCGATCCGGTCGAGGCCGGAGGCGAGCATGGAGGAGGCGGTGGCGGCCTCGGCCTGGAGCACGGCGGAGTACGTGCGTGGAGGTGGTGTGTAGGCGCGCAAGCGGCGGACGGCAGAGGCGGTGGCGCCTTGGCCTTGAGCAGGACAAAGCGAGCGACGGGTGCGGGAAGGGATAAGGAAGGGGATAAGGAAGGAAGGGACGGGTGGCCTCGACCAATCAACGGAACTCCCACGGATCATGTGCTTGTTTTGGGATGATGGTAGCTGTCGGATCTCCAACGGACGGTACTCACGCTGCCGATCGAGGAATGAGTCGCAGTGAAACGAGCGAGAGGAATGAGCACGACGCGTGGGTCAGGGGAGGGTGGGTCGTGCACGGATCGCCTCCACGCCAATCTAAAGACGCTCGCCTTGTAGCACGCCTCCTGCTTCTTACTGGAAAAATTGAAATTCCATCTGCTGTTTGTATTCTAGTTTCTAACTGGAGGTACTACTACGTACGTGTAACTCCTGAAAAAATTGAAACTCCATCTGCTGTTTGTATTCTAGTTTCTAACTGGAGGTACACATATTCAACACCAACATCGGTGAACTCTTTTGGTCCTAGCATCGGGCGGGCGATATAGTACTGTTCCCTATTTTACAGTAAACAAAAGAAACAATCTGAATTTTTTTTAGAAGGAGGTTAAATCCCTGCCCTTGCACATCGGTGAACTCTTTTGGTACCAACATCCCAACTATGGCGAACGTTTAACCAAGTTTATAAAAAATATACACATTAATTTACTAATAAGAAATATATTACGAGTATATATTTAATGAAAAATACATTGATATTGATTTTGTAAGGTAGATGTTTATGTAGACTCGGTTATATGTTTATAATTTTACGATAGAAGACAAAACCCTTTACGAACAAACGGAGCACATATCTACAGACAAAATTCCTAATATTGCTGGATTATCGATAAAATATGGCCTACTTTGTGTGAAAGTTGGATGCATGCCATTTCGCAACATATTTGTTGTACTTGCTTCACAAATAATGTCATTTTTGATAATTAAAAAATGAAAAATGATATTTATAAATATAATTTGAAAACTCAGATCTACAACATTGTTTGTCATTACAAGACACACCTATGTGTCAAATATGGGCACATTATCACAAATTATGCCACGGGAATGATCATATCTAGTCCAAAAATGACTTTTTTATTAAACAATACCAAAAATATGTTGCAAAAAGTCATATACATGATGATAAAGATGATATGGATGTCATATTTGGATTCCTCTCATTTTTCTAATCAATTTAGACATTTTATTTGTTAAATTTCGATTTACGAATTTAAAGATATGAATTATTTCATACTAAATGAAAAACAGAAAAAAAAAAACATAACTATGCCAATGGCTTTGCGGTCGGCACAGCCCCTGTATGCCGACGGCTATTCTGTGCCGACGGCTAATTTGCTGTGAAACCCAACTCGACCCCTATGCCGACGGCCCCGACAAAAAGCCGTCGGGAAAGTGGTTGGCCGTCGGCACAGTCCTGTATTCCTGTAGTGGATGCGGCATCAACGAGCATGTTGTTAGCTAGGTCAAGCGTTGTGGCAGCGAGGTGGACGAAGCGGCTAAGGCACCAGTGGCGGTGGCGAAGTCAACCAGGGCGCCAGGACGGTGGCAGCTAGGGCAACAACCGGAGGCAACAATGCCCTACCTATACGAAAAAAGAGAAATCTTTCCCAATTCTGAAAGTAGGGAATATCTAAACAACCCCAAGAAATCAACGGTGGAATGGGTTGTATACTGCTCACTACCCCTAGCAGTATAGGGTACCGTAAAAATGAATTCTTCACACCTGGTTGGCTAGTTGAGTTCCATTGTGCTGCATTGGGGCAGAGCCGCCCATCGGGGCAGACACACTGGAATGAGAGTTGATCGAACCTGCACTCCCCGCCCATCCGTCTGCAGCCATCGCAGTCGAGGCGAGGGAGAAGGGATATCTGATGGTCAGGTTGCCGCATGATACCGGGGCGCAGCTCGTGTTGCTGCCGCTAGCACGTGCTACCTCTGCGAGCAACAAGCAAGCTAGTGGTAACATCTGTTGCAATGGCATCTCAATTCTCAAGGTGGAGACCAGAGAAGTTGCTTGGATATGTGTACTCCTGAGTGGTGCACAGTGTGCCGGTGGGTTGTGGGCCTGTGGCTGGATAAAAATAGTATGAGTAATTTTGAGTCGAATTTTTGCGTGTTGGTTGAATGCATCATTCTCTACATGTACAATTGTTTTTAGAATTCGTTAAAACTTTAAATGTCAAAAAGAGGGCACCAGCCCGGAATGTATTTGTGATTTCCAAAAGGTGGCATTTACAATATAACAAATGTATATAATACGGAAGTATATATATATTTTATAATGGTTATAATAATATTGATTTGATATCGTAGATGTTAATTTTCGTAATATACTTGGTTAAATTTTACAAAGTTTGACTTTATCAAGACTTAAGGGTAATTTGAAATGGAGTGAGGACTGAGTAGATGAGTACTTGAGTACTAACATATTGACAAACTTCATATATAAAAAAAAACATATTGACAAACTTCCACAATAATTGTAGGTACAGAATGCTCCGTACCTGGGTGCCCCGTTGAGTTCAATTGGGTGGCGTTGGGGGTTGGGCAGAGCCGCCCGTCGGGGCAGACGCACTGGAACGACTGTTGTACCAACCTGCACTCCCCGCGCATCCGTCTGCAGCCATCGCAGTCTCCCAACGGTGGTGGCAGCTCCAGCAGGAACCCGTCCGTGATCAGCCGCTCGTACTGCTGAGCAGCCTCCGTTCCTCCACGCACCGGCACGCTCACTGACGTACAGTTCCTCGAAACCCCCTGCGGCAGCGTGTCGGCTTCGTCCCAGCGGCCGGAGATGTCCGCTCCGATCATGCGGTTGCCGCACGACCGCGGCAACTGGAGCCCGGGAGGCACGGTGCAGCCGTGGAAGAGCACGAGGCGCATGTTGGTGCCGCTGATGGTGAACGGGAAGAGCGTGAGGCTGGCCGTCACGTTGAAGTCCGGGACGGGGCAACCGCCGCCGTCGCGGCCGACGAAGGCGACCACCATCGAGTTGTTGGCGTAGGATATGTCATCGACGCGGAAGAGGCGTTCCATGAACGTGTTGCTGAGGTAGGCGCGGCTGGCGTCGCAGGTGAGATCCAAGGGTGCGTAGCCGCAGTAGAGCGGCTGCACGCCGGCGAGGGAGAAGGGGTAGCTGATGGCCAGGTTGCCGCATGACACCGGCCCGCAGCTCGTGTTGCTGCCGCTACTACGAGCTACCTCTGCGAGCAGCAAGGAAGCTACTATGACCGGTAACATCTGCTGCAATGGCATCTCAATTCTCAAGGTGGAGACCTGAGAATAAGCTTGGATATGCGTGCTTTTGAGTGGTGCACCGTGTTGTTAGACGTGTACGTATAGGACACGTCTACACAAACGAAATCAAGGAGGTTTAGATTTGATTAGTTTATTTCCATAATTGTAATCTCTTTACTTGACTACCAAGTCATCTCCTTGTACTATAAAATTCCATCACGGGATCCATATCAATCTAAGTGCAACAATCTAAGCTTGGATATGCGTGCTTTTGAGTGGTGCACCGTGTGCCTGTGGCAGGATAAAAATCGGGGCATGCACCGTGCAGCTTCCGTCAGATCTTGTGGCCAAGTATACTTTTCTCCTAGCCTGCCTCTGTAAACGATGACTATTTGACTCGTGTCACCTTCTTGGACTTCTTTTTCGCAAATACTTTCTTGATTTATTTTGCTTGCATTAAGAGATAGAGATGGGATTTATAATGGTTAGCACTTCGAACCTTTGTCACAATCAACTAACTGCATACTATTGTGGGGTGCTAGAATGGTCCTAAACTTCAGTTTCAAAATATTTTAGTTATAACTGAATTCCAATTTAATGTTTCATTTGAAAAACAATTACTTTTACATTGTTAATAACTAAAATATTTTAGAAACTGTTAAACCGAAATGATTGAAAAATTTCTAAAATTTTGATATAGAACGAAAGTTGCAAATCGGAGCCACCGGATAACGGAGTGTTGGCTAGGTTGGGTTGTATGCGGCCGTGCCATGCTGGTCTTCAGTTTTTTTTTTTTTGTGCATATGCTGCTCTTCAGCTCTTTTATTGTTGAGGGGTGTTGCTCTTCAGTTTTTTTTTTTTTTGAATTTTTACCACACTTTATTAAGCTAGCAAGCCGTCTCATTAAAAACCTTCCAGTCCCCTTAGGTACCATGGAAGGAAAAGAGTGCATCAAAAACTTGCTGCTTCACAGAGTACCAAACGTTACATCGTTAAATCGTTTATGATTGTACTAAGGAGAAAGCTAGGAGGTTCATCGACCCAATTACAAGAATTTCTAGTAAGAAAACTAGATTTTGCTAGCTCATGAGCCACCTTGTTAGCTTCCCTCGGACAGTGCATAAACTGCACTCTATCGATAGACAATGCAATGTCCACACAGTCAGAAAAATCACTACTGATTCATTCCACCAAGCTTCTTCTCCTCTACATGCCTCCACCGTTTCGAGAGAATCCGACTCCATAAGATACTATCATGGCCTCGTAATTTTTTTTAGTGTTGCTGCTAGTCTTCTTGCAAAGGAGAAACCATAGACTTTTTCCCTTTCTATGCCATATCAAGAAGTAAATACATGGAAAGAGCAAGGTTGCAGCTGATGATGTCGAACCTGAGAGGAGGTACATGTTATAATCAGAAGTTATAATACAGTCTATCTTCTTGTTTCTTAAAGAGTACATGTTGGCAAAAGTACTAACAAGCTAGAGGCTATAATGTGATCACTCTTATATTATGCACACATGAGAGTTTCTTGTTTCGGTTTTTCATTCATTACTGACAAGATAAATTTTGAAGATGGTATTTCATCATAGTAAAAGAAATCACACTGATATTTAAATCATTGGATGTGGGAAGATCGAAAAGTTTTAGCATACCTATTAGCATGATCTTCTTGAAGGTCCTCTTGCTACCTGGAATATAACATATTATTTATTAGTAAATAACAATGGCATCAAATAGTAGTACGTTGGTTGTTTTTCCAAAAGAAAGAAATAGGCATCGTATATGAACCTTCAATATTCTTCCATGAAATATAAAAAAACACATTACAAGATAATGAAAGTACAATAAAACATGGATTACATATCTGACTTTCTTTTGACTGAAGTACGAAAAAACACATTACTGCTATTTGCTAATATGCAATTAAAAAAAGTTATAGGTCTGTGTAGATTTAATAGGCAGTATAAGAGATTGCATACACTGTGACTTATAAGTATGTGTTTCAATGGCATTGCATTGGATGTTACATTTCAGCGTGCATAGCAATTGGCGGGAACATGAGTGATGTGTTAATTTTTTTTTCTGGAAACGTCCTCTCTGTACAAGCATGATCCACAGCGTGGCAAAACCAAAGAGTGTACTTACTTAGGCTCACTACAGGAACGGAAAATTATGCCGAGCGCTCAAAACGCTCGGCAAACAAAGGAATACGCTCGGCATATACGTTTGCCGAGCGTTACGCTCGGCAAACCACCCTCGGCATATACCTGCTCGGCATACACAGCTGATACGCTCGGCAAACAGAAACACTCGGCAACTATATATATGCCAAGCGTTTCCTGTAGGCTGTCGGCAAACAAACACTCGGCAAACTAACAGACAGAGACGTCCGTTTGACGGCGTGGTCTGCCACGTGTACATATGCCGAGCGTATCCACTCGGCATACCATGTACACGTGACATCTGCTAGGGACACCCAGGAGGCAGGGTATGCCGAGCGTTTACGCTCGGCAAACAAGATTAACATCACAAAAAAAATTAAACCCCAATTATTTGCATTTTACCCAGAAATAGACAAACGAGCACATCAAACAAATTTATTACATCACATGAACAAGTTATCAATTGTTCTTTATGAACAAGATCACAAGGTCAATTGTTCTTTATCAACAATAAATGAACATGACCGTGTAGAGATTTATCACAAGATAAATTGCTGCTTAGGAACAACAAATGAAGAGACATATTACAACATAAGACCTGTGTTGTGAACTTGCTGCCAAACCAAACATAAGACCGACTTGAATTCAAGAAGTTCTTTGTACCTGCTGTAATGTCCAGCTATTACTATTCATGTCAAGCAGCTCATGCTCCCCCAATTTTGCCTGTAGAAACAACAAAAGCAACTATTCAGTTTCCTTAGAAACAACCTGAACATGTCCCTCAAAATGACTACTTGTATTGCATAAATAACAGAAATCCAAAAGGAATACTGCTGCAGTTTTGTTATAAAATGACAAGGCTAATGTACCTCTAGCTCCTCCAAATCAATCTCAGGTTGTAGTGCAGGCCGAACACAAGATTCAATACTTGCCTTGTTGATCTGATCACTGAAAAACTTTAACTTCCGTGACATTTCTGCACACGGGCAGCAGCATGACGGAGTCGTGGCCAGCAGGAGCTCCTGAGAGGAGAGTGTGCATTCATGATGCATGGCATTTTAGTAAGCAAATTTAGTGAAAACTAAAACAGAAATGACTTAGTAGTTAGTAAGACATAACAAAATAGAAAGCTTGCAAGCTGTATCACCGTCCAAATCGATTATACTAGATAGCAACCAAAACCAAACAAAGTCCCTACATAAGGAGTAGAAGAATTTTAATGAGCACTTGCAAGTATACACTAACTTTGGGCATCAGTCCAGACAATCATGTATCTAGTTCCAGATATAGCAGTATGGTCAACATCAAGGAACAATAGTTTTACCCAGTAGTTAGTAAAATCTGCTACAACTCTTTGTAGCATCTACAATTGCAAATAAGATGGGAGGGGGAAAGGGACCTTACGAGCAGCAGCATGTCGGAGTCATGGCCGGCAAGCAGCAGGTAGGGGACGTCTCCGGCAGCAGCACCTAGGATTACTGAGAGCTGCTCCAGATTATGGGAGGGAAAGCTGGAATCAGAAGGCGTGCACATAAAAAAATATACTAGGTGCTGCTCCAGATTTAGACTACAACAAAAGCCATGAGCAAGGCATGTTAGCAAGTAAACCTTAGTGAAAACTAAAACATAAATGACTAGGTAGTAAGACAGGACAAAATAAACTTGCAAGCAGTATCAGCGTCCAAATTGATTATACGTACTATATAGCAACCGAAACCAATGATATATGCTTTGAACCTGATAAAGTACAAATATTCAGCCCTGCCTACGAAAAATAAGTAGCAAACAATCAGTAGCCACTAAATTTCCTACACAACTTTCACTGCCTACGCACACAACAAATCTCAAATTTCTATACATACATACACTATTGACTACACGTTCAATTCAGCAGGAAAAACAACTTTTACCAAGAGTAAGATAGGAGAAGGAGAGGGAGCTCACCGTGAGCAGCAGCGAGTCGTGGCCGGCAAGCAGCAGGTCAGGGACGTTGCCGGCGGCAGCACCTACGGGATCTGCTAAGGAAAGACGCCGGCAGCAGCAGCTCCGGGCAAGTGACCGGCAGCTCATCCTCCTGACGCCGACGAGCTCATGTAGCCGCACCATCGCGCAGCAATCGGACGCACCGGCCACCACCACAAGTGGAGCTCCAGCGCCTCCCAGTCCCTCGTCCAACTCACCGTGGCTCGGTCGCTATAGCGCGAGGAGGAGCAGGGCATCGACCGCTGCCGGTGAGGACGGGCACCGGGACGGCGGCTCGATCTAGATCGGGTCGGGCGCAACATGTGAGGGCGAGAGGAGGCCATGAGAGAGGGAAGGGAGGGGCTTGCTGAGGCGGTGGACGTTGGTGGTGACGAGGCTGGGGCAGGGGCGGGGGACGGGGCGGGGCGGGGGAGGGAGGAGATCGAGAGGTGTCGATAGGGTTTGAGGACGGAGGCGGCGCTGGGAGAGGGAGAAGATGGATAGCGACGAGGATGGATAGGATAGGGTTTCGGGACCCATTTTCCACTCGCTCGTTTGGGCTCAAAAATCCCGCGTGGCCCGAAAAGAAAATTTCGTGAAATTTCCTAGCGGGCTATAAAATTCCCGCGCTCACCTCTAAATTTTCGTTTTGGCGTTGGATTTTACCAGGGTTCAATGCTAATGCTAAACAAACAAAAGAATGTGCGTAAAACTTGTCGAATAAAACTCAATGCTCGTATGTGCATCTTAAAAATATCATTTTTCATAAATATGTTGCAGAACTGAGTTTTTGCAAATTAGTTTTATAAATAACATTTTTCATTTTTTAAGTGTCAAAAATGACATTTTTTGTGAAGCAAGTACAAAAAATATGTGCAAAATGGCACTCATACAAATTTCTCACAAAGTAGACCATATTTTATGGATAATCCACAAATATTATGAATTTTCTCGCTTTCTACCTAGTTTCGCCTATTTAAATGACTTTATGTTGATTTTCCGAAAGTAATTCAAATTTGAACTACAAGTGTGTGATAGTTTGCTCCAAAAAATTGCAAAAATAATTTGAAGGTACACAAGTAGTGGTTATATCACAGAACCATCGATAGTTTTGGATAATTCAACCCCTTTCAATGAATAGACACGGCGACCATTTTGATCGTTTTTTCAAAAAAATAAAAAAAGTGAAAAATACTCAAAAAAAAATCCTTTGGCATGGAGTCTTTTATGTGTATTAGTTAATAGGAAAAGTGATAACTTGAGTTTTGAAAAAGTTTCCAAAAAATGCTTCACAAAAGGATCAATCATCTATAAACATGTAGAGGTTTCATGCCAAATGACCAAGTTATGGCCATTCACATGCCATAGTTTGTGATAAATTTCCCATATTTGGCACATATGTGTCTCTTGATATGTGAAACGAAGTTGCCAAACTGAGTTTTCAAAATATTTTAAAACAATACCATTTTCATTTTTTAAGTGTCAAAAATGACATTTTTTGTGAAGTAAGTACAAAAAATATGGTGCAAAATGGCACTCATACAAATTTCTCACAAAGTAGACCATATTTTATGGATAATCCACAAATATTATGAATTTTCTCGCTTTCTACCTAGTTTCGTCTATTTAAATGACTTTATGTTGATTTTCCGAAAGTAATTCAAATTTGAACTACAAGTGTGTGATAGTTTGCTCCAAAAAATTGCAAAATAATTTGAAGGTACACAAGTAGTGGTTATATTACAGAACATCGATAGTTTTGGATAATTCGACCCCTTTCAATGAATAGACACGGCGACCATTTTGACCGTTTTTTCAAAAAAATAAAAAAAGTGAAGAAATACTCAAAAAAAAATCCTTTGGCATGGAGTCCTTTTATGTGTATTAGTTGATAGGAAAATTGATAAACTTGAGTTTTGACAAAGTTTCCAAAAAAATGTTTCACAAAAGATCAATCATCTATAAACATGTAGAGGTTTCATGCCAAATGACCAAGTTATGGCCATTCACATGCCATAGTTTGTGATAAATTTCTCATATTTGTC
This sequence comes from Poa pratensis, assembly GCA_947311845.1. Taxonomy (NCBI): domain Eukaryota; kingdom Viridiplantae; phylum Streptophyta; class Magnoliopsida; order Poales; family Poaceae; genus Poa; species Poa pratensis. Next base: position 35,314,587 of record CAMZMU010000109.1, on the reverse strand, counting down.
ACATATGTGTCTCTTGATATGTGAAACGAAGTTGCCAAACTGAGTTTTCAAAATATTTTAAAACAATACCATTTTCATTTTTTAAGTGTCAAAATGACATTTTTTGAAAAGCAAGTACAAAAAATATGGTGCAAAATGGCACTCATACAAATTTCTCACAAAGTAGACCATATTTTATGGATAATCCACAAATATTATGAATTTTCTCGCTTTCTACCTAGTTTCGCCTATTTAAATGACTTTATGTTGATTTTCTGAAAGTAATTTAAATTTGAACTACAAGTGTGTGATAGTTTGCTCCAAAAAAATTGCTAAAATATTTTTAAGGTACACAAGTAGTGGTTATATCACAGAACCATCATAGTTTTGGATAATTCGACCCCTTTCAATGAATAGACACGGCGACCATTTTGACCGTTTTTCAAAAAAATAAAAAAAGTGAAGAAATACTCAAAAAAAGAAATCCTTTGGCATGGAGTCCTTTTATGTGTATTAGTTGATAGAAAAGTGATAAACTTGAGTTTTGACAAAGTTTCCAAAAAATGCTTCACGAAAGGATCAATCATCTATAAACATGTAGAGGTTTCAAACCAAATGACCAAGTTATGGCCATACACATGCCATTGTTTGTGATAAATTTCCCATATTTAAAACATATGTGTCTCTTGATATGTGAAACGAAGTTGCCAAACTGAGTTTTCAAAATATTTTAAAACAATACCATTTTTCATTTTTTAAGTGTCAAAAATGACATTTTTTGTGAAGCAAGTACAAAAAATATGGTGCAAAATGGCACTCATACAAATTTCTCACAAAGTAGACCATATTTTATGGATAATCCACAAATATTATGAATTTTCTCGCTTTCTACCTAGTTTCGCCTATTTATATGACTTTATGTTGATTTTCCGAAAATAATTCAAATTTGAACTACAAGTGTGTGATAGTTTGCTCCAAAAAAATTGCAAAAATAATTTGAAGGTACACAAGTAGTGGTTATGTCACAGAACCATCGATAGTTTTCGATAATTCGACCCCTTTCAATGAATAGACACGGCGACCATTTTGACCTTTGTTCAAAAAAATAAAACAAAGTGAAGAAATAATCAAAAAAAAAATCCTTTGGCTTAGAGTCCTTTTATGTGTATTAGTTGATAGGAAAATTGATAAACTTGAGTTTTGACAAAGTTTCCAAAAAAATGCTTCACAAAAGATCAATCATCTATAAACATGTAGAGGTTTCATGTCAAATGACCAAGTTATGGCCATTCACATGCCATAGTTTGTGATAAATTTCCCATATTTGGCACATATATGTCTCTTGATATGTGAAACGAAGTTGCCAAACTGAGTTTTCAAAATATTTTAAAGCAATACCATTTTTCATTTTTTAAAGTGTCAAAAATGACATTTTTTGTGAAGCAAGTACAAAAAATATGGTGCAAAATGGCACTCATACAAATTTCTCACAAAGTAGACCATATTTTATGGATAATCCACGAATATTATGAATTTTCTCGCTTTCTACCTAGTTTCTCCTATTTAAATGACTTTATGTTGATTTTCCGAAAGTAATTCAAATTTGAACTACAAGTGTGTGATAGTTTGCTCCAAAAAAATTGCAAAAATAATTTGAAGGTACAAAAGTAGTGGTTATATCACAGAACCATCGATAGTTTTGGATAATTCGACCCCTTTCAATGAATAGACACGGCGACCATTTTGACCGTTTTTTCCAAAAAATTAAAAAAAGTGAAGAAATACTCAAAAAAAGAAATCCTTTGGCATGGAGTCCTTTTATGTGTATTAGTTGATAGGAAAAGTGATAAACTTGAGTTTTGACAAAGTTTCCAAAAAATGCTTCACAAAAGGATCAATCATCTATAAACATGTAGAGGTTTCATGCCAAATGACCAAGTTATGGCCATACACATGCCATAGTTTGTGATAAATTTCCCATATTTGGAACATATGTGTCTCTTGATATGTGAAACGAAGTTGCCAAACTGAGTTTTCAAAATATTTTAAAACAATACCATTTTTCACTTTTTAAGTGTCAAAAATGACTTTTTTGTGAAGCAACTACAAATAATATGGTGAAAAATGGCACTCATACAAATTTTATGTACAATTAACCAAATGGTTGTGCGTAAAAATCTAACCATCCACCTCTTATTAACCAAATGGTACCGAGAAGCATGGTTTTTCAGTTCCGCATATGCCAATAATTAGACAAATCAACATTAAACGGAACAGGTAGATGAGTCCATTTTTATGTGCTAGGAAAAATTATTCGCTTGAGTGCTGTATATTTTATTTTACTTTTTATCATATGCGCTGCATTGTTTTTTTTTTTAGCAAAATGTGGGCTGTATTGCTAAATCGTTCTTCTTGAACTCAAACTAAGGGAAAAGGACCAAGTTATGAAAGGAGAAAGCCCAAGTTCCAGTCCAATACGATGCACACTGGGTAACGCTTCGGTCTTCTTCTCCATCGTATGACAAAAAACTCATACCTGCTCTAATGGCGTCGTCTCTTTCTCCACTGCGTATGACCTAACTAACCGGGATTCGGGGGCCCGGGGCGGCTGCCCCTCCTGCCCCGTCAGGGCCGGCCCTGGCACCACCCCCGCGAGCCCCGGCCTCCCTCCCCCATCGCCCCGCCGCCCTTCCCTGGCGCCACCAGCCTTGCCGGCTCGTTCTTCTTGAGCAGCGCGGCGTCGACGAAGAAGATCTTGCCCTCCGAGTGACGCATCAGTACGGCGGCCATAGCAGCGTCGAGCGCCATGATACACTACAGAATCGTATATGCCGAGCGTTATCCTATGTGTTGCTCGGCATACACCCTGCATCGTCACACCTTCCGTTAACGCTGTTCGTCGGGCGGCTCGACGCAACTACATATGCCGAGTGTATCCAATATACCGAGCGTTACTTTCGGCATACGGCGTGTGTATGCCGAGCGCCGTGTACGGAATACGCTCGGCATATGAGCTGTTTGCCGAGCGTTTTCTGTTGCCGAGTGTTTCTGTTTAGCGCTCGGCTTAGGTGGGGATATGCCGAGCAGAACCCTCGGCATAGAGAAGGCCCTCGGCACAGTTGCCGTTTCCTGTAGTGGCTATAGGAGTAGACTGGTAGCATAGTGTAGTAATTAGCATAGACACGCACGCTGTGTTCTTTTATCCTGTAAATCTCCTCTAAATCAGAACTAAGTGTGCCAAAATATCCATTTTCCAGGTAAAACTTACTGCGGACTAACTCGTTTGAGGTAATTAATGGGATAGAAGGTACTTTCCGAAGCCTGAAGATTAGCAATATTACCAAATTTAAGATGAGATAAAGACAAGTTTAATTAGTTACTGGCGCAGACGGGGATGTCAGGCACGCCGTCGATATCGTAGGTGTTGTTGATCTGGTAGAGCCCGCCGTTGTCCACACACGCCAGGCAGCCCTTTCCGTCCACGCTGTCACACCCAGCAAGTGCATCATGATCATGGACACCGTGCAGTTCCCCTCCACCGACCTGTACACGCCGGCAAGCCACGCTTAGGAGCTGAACGACGTATTGGACGACCCTCGACCATCCCCGGAGCTCACTTCTGAGCAATGTTTTTTCAGAACAAAATACTGAATGGTTCAGCAGAACAAGTGATGACTGAGTGTGCGCCTTTTTTTTTTTTGAATGTTGAGTGTGCTCCTTTGATCGCAGCACCATAGCACTTCTCTCTACCTCTCTTGGCATTTCCCATGGCAACTTCAAGTTTATTTACACGATAAATTAGTTGTTAAAGTAATGCGAAGAAGAGTAAAGCAAGATGTGCTGCACTGGCCGGCTGCAGCGACTCGGCGCGATCGGCTACTGACATATCCCCTCGGTTACTGGGAAGTAATACTGACATGATTGAGGCCTAGTGTTCTTCGAAAAGGGAAATCTTGGTGAATTGAAGGCACTTGCTAGGAACTTGGTTGATAGATGATTTGATGGATGAACAACTTACCAGCAAGGGGAGGGAGATCCCACGTTAGGAGGAAGCCTTCTCTGATCAGCTGCTCGTAGTCACTGGGGTTGGCCGACGAGCCCAACACGGGCACGAGGATGTTATAAACGATAGCAAAGAAACGACGAAGAGCGGAACGATCAAACCAAAGGGGACACGAGATTTTAACGTGGAAAACCTCTCCAAACAAAGGAGAGGAAAAAACCACGGGAGTCAGCCAGCAACACTTCACTATATTGGGGTGAGGTTACAAACGCCGGGGATTTACACAATGCGAATTATCCCAACCGGCGGCTTACAAGAGTAATATATGGTGGCATAAAACTCTAGGTCGGCTGCAGTCTGACCCTCCGGGGCGCTCCGCTCTCCTTCGTCACAAGTTGGACTTCATCAGTATAAACGAATTTGGATCACCACAAAATAACACTCCACCTTGAGACAAATTCCATCTTGTAGCATGAACGAGAACTTCACCTGAAACAACAAAGAAAACACCTTCGGCGCCAAAATAGCCTCTTGGGCTAGACGGTGATACCAACTAAGCCCGAGCAAAGCTCGAACTTAGTAACAGGAACTGGCTTTGTCATCATATCAGCAGGATTATCATGAGTACTTATCTTGCATACCTTCGGCTTACCTTTTACAACAACATCACGCACATAATGGTATTTGACGTCAATGTGCTTTGTTCTCTCATGTAACATCTGATACTTAGTAAGGTAAATAGCACTTTGACTGTCGCAAAACAGGTTAATGCAAGTATCATCTCCACAAAGCTCAGCAAACAAAGCTTTCAGCCAAACCGATTCTTTACATGCTTCAGCAATAGCCATGTACTCTGCTTCAGTGGTAGACTGGGCAACAACAGATTGCAACGTTGCCCTCCAACTCACGGCACAACCACCAAGCGTGAACACATAACCTGTGAGGGATCTCCTCTTATCCAAATCGGCAGCAAAATCTGAATCCACATAGCCTGCGAGTCCCTCATCAGTCTTGCCGAACTTGAGGCAAGCATTGGATGTGCCTCGAAGGTACCTGAAAATCCACTGAACAGCCTTCCAATGTTCTTTACCAGGATTAGCCATATATCTACTAACCAAACTCATATCATATGATAAATCTGGACGTGAGCAAACCATGGCATACATTAAAGAACCAACATCACTAGAATATGGAACTCTAGACATGTACTCAAAATCCTCATCCGTACTAGGACATTGTTCAGCTGACAATTTAAAGTGAGGAGCATAGGAGTACTAACAGACTTTGCATCATGCATGTTAAAACGATGAAGAATTTTCTTAATGTAATTTTGCTGACTAAGAAACAACAAACCAGAATTTCTGTCACGGGTAATCTTCATACCTAGAATTTTTTTAGCAGCACCAAGATCCTTCATCTCAAACTCGCTACTCAACTGTGACTTGAGAGCAGCGATATCTTTCTTGCTCTTGGCAGCAATCAACATATCATCAACATATAATAACAGGTATATAGGTGATCCATTAACAAACTTAATATACACACAGCTATCAAATTCAGACCTCTTAAAGCCATGTGACAACATAAAAGAATCAAACCTTTTATACCACTGACGAGGAGATTGTTTCAAACCGTATAAGGACCTTTTCAACTTACACACAAGATCCTCCTTACCAGACACTATGAACCCTTCTGGCTGGTCCATATATATCTCCTCCTCCAACTCTCCATGTAGAAACGCAGTCTTTACATCTAACTGCTCAAGCTCAAGATCACGCATAGCAACAATACCAAAGAATGTACGAATTGAACTATGCTTAACAACTGGAGAGAAAACATCATTATAATCAACACCTGGAATTTGACTGAAGCCTTTTGCAACTAACCTTGCCTTAAACCTCGGAGGCTCGCTAGGAGACAAACCTTCTTTCTCTTGAAGATCCACTTACAGCGGACTGCCTTCTTTTTCTTAGGCAAGCGCACAACATCCCATGTGCCATTCTTCTCGAGTGACTGCATCTCTTCTTGCATAGCAGCAAGCCACTTCTCGCGGTCACGGAACCAATAGCTTCAGTATAAGTGGACGGCTCATGTCCGTGCTCCACCTGTTCTGCACAACTCAGAGCATAATCAACAATATTACACTCTTCAATTAAACGTGGTCGAGGACCACAATTCCTCCTGTTCCTACGAGCAGCAATAGACTGTTGTGGCTGCAAAACAGGGGGTGTTTCTGAACATTATTATTATCAGAATCAGAAGAATCAGAATCATCAGAACCAGCAGAATCAGGATCAGTATCATCTGAAGTAGCAGCACCATCATTGTCAACAGTGACATTTTCCTTTTCAACAGAGTGCTCCACCTCGACACGAACCTGCTCCTCAGAAAAATCTGGCAAAACATCTGAGGACAACTTATCAAAGTACATAACAGATTCATTGAAAACAACACTCCTGCTCATACATGCCTTGCTAGTTTCGGGATTCCATAACTTGTATCCTTTTACACCCGAACCATAACCTATGAACACACACTTAATAGCTCTCGGCTCTAACTTTCCATTATCAACATGAGCATAAGCAGTGCAACCGAAAACTTTAAGCTGTGAATAATCAGCAGGAGAATCTGACCATACCTCAATGGGAGTTTTCTTGTCGAGGGGAATAGATGGTGACCTGTTTATCAAGTAGCAGGCGGTGGCAGCCGCCTCAGCCCCAAAATGCTTACTCATGCGAGCGTTGGAGATCATGCAGCGAGCCTTGGAGATGATGGTTGGTGGCTCTAGGTTGACGACGGAATATCTCCCCAGCAATAGTGCCAGAAACAATGCTTGTACGTCACACGTCAGTTGGGAACCCCAAGAGGAAGGTATGATGAGTGCAGCAGTAAGTTTTCCCTCAGTATGAAACCAAGGTTTAATCGAACCAGTAGGAAAACGAGGTTTGCTTCGAAGGTGTTGGTGAAGGAGTGTAGTGCGGCGCAACACCAGGGATTCCGGTGCCAACGTGGAACCTGCACAACACAACCAAATTACTTTGCCCCAACTTAACAGTGAGGTTGTCAATCTCACCGGCTTGCTGAAAACAAAGGGTTAAACGTATCGAATGGAAATGATGTTTGTTTGCATAAAACAGTAGAGAACAATGATTGCAGTAGATTGTATTTCAGATGTAAAAGAATGGACCGGGGTCCACAGTTCACTAGTGGTGTCTCTCCAATAAGATAACTAACATGCTGGGTAAACAAATTACAGCTGGGCAATTGACAATTGATAAGTGCATATAACATGCATGTGTGAGCTGTGGTGTCTACTATGAGATTCATTTGGGCATTACGACAAAGTACATAGACCGCTATCCAGCATGCATCTATGCCTAAATAGTCCACTTTCCGGTTAACATCCGTACCCCTTCCAGTATTAAGTTGCAAGCAACAGACAATTGCATTAAGTAATGTGCGTAATGTAAACAATACATTCATCCTTGAATAAAGCATTGCTGTTTTACCCCTAGTGGCAACAACACATCTACAACCTTAGAACTTGCTGTCACTATCCCAGGTTAAATAGAGGTTGAACCCAACTATCATGCATAAATACCCCCTCTTGGAGTTACAAGTATTCACGTGGCCAAGGCTTCAACAAGTAACGGAGAGCATGCAAGATCACAAATGACATAGACATGATAATATAATATTCAGCTCCACATAGGTATCAATATAAGTCAGATCCCAGCAAACACAACATGTAGCATTACAATAAGATGATCTTGATCATGATAGGCAGCTCACAAGATCTAAACATGATGGCACAAGTGGAGAAGACAACCATCTAGCTACTGCTATGGACCCATAGTCCAAGGATGAACTACTCACGCATCACTCCGGAGGCGGGCATGGCGATGTAGAGCCCTCCGGTGATGATTCCCCTCTCCGGCAGGGTGCCGGGAAGAGCTTCAGAAACCCCCCGAGTTAGGGTTGACGACGGCGGCGGCAGCGAATATGTTCTGGATGAAAGGCTCGGTGTTTTAGGGTTTTCGCGTCTCGGGGAATAAATAGGCGAAGGGGCGATGTCGGCGGACCCCCGAGGGGCCCAAACCACCAGGCGGCGCGGTGGGCCCACTGCCGCGCGCCATGGTTTGGCCACCTCGTGGCTCTCCTTCGTCTCTCCTTCGGACTCCGTGTACGTGCTGGAAAAATAGGGACTGGCCTTTTGTTTCGTGCAATTCCGAGAATATTTCCAGAAGTAACTTTCTGAAACCAAAAACAGCAGAAAACAGGGAACTGGCACTGTGGCATCTTGTTAATAGGTTAGTCCCAGAAAATGCATAAAAGTGATACGAAGTGTATATAAAACATGTAGCAAATGGTATAATATAAGCATGGAACAGCAGAAATTATGGATACGTTGGAGACGTATCAAGCATCCCCAAGCTTAGTTCTACTCGTCCTCGAGTAGGTAAAACGATAACAACAAATAATTTCTGAGGAGACATGCTTTCACACAATCTTGATCAATATATTGCAAGGCTCATGTCATGAATGAAGTGACTCAAAGCAATGATCTATAGTTTGCTAACAAATAGATAAAGAGTAAACAATGAATCATATAAGCAAAAACTTTTCATGAATAGTACTTTCAAGACAAGCATCAAAAAGTTTTGCATAAGAGGTAACTCATAAAGCAATAGATTCAAAGTAAAAGGCATTGAAGCAACACAAAGGATGATTAAGTTTCAGCATTTGCTTTCAACTTGTAACATGTATATCTCATGGATAGTTGTCAACATAAAGCAATATAACAAGTGCAATAAGTAAATATGTAAGAATCAATGCACACAAAGTTGACACAAGTGTTTGCTTCTAAGATAGAAAGGAGTAGGTAAACTGACTCAACATAAAGTAAAAGATAGGCCCTTCGCAGAGGGAAGCAGGGATTAAATCATGTGCTAGAGCTTTTTAAGTTTTCGAAAGCATATAGAGAGCACAAAATAAGTATTTGAGAGGTGTTTGTTGTTGTCAACGAATGGTAGTGGGCACTCTAACCCCCTTGTCAACCAGACTTTCAAAGAGCGGCTCCCATGAAGGACGTTATCTCTACCAGCAAGGTAGATCATCCCTCTTCTCTTTTGTTTACACATGTATTTTAGTTTCTTTATAGATGACACTCCTCCCAACCTTTTGCTTACACAAGCCATGGCTAACCGAATCCTCGGGTGCCTTCCAACATTCACATACCATGGAGGAGTGTCTATTGCAAAATTAAGTTGCTTACTGATAAATCAGGGCAAAACATGTGAAGAGAATTATTAATGAAAGTTGTAATTAATTGGGGCTGGGCACCCCGTTGCCAGCTCTTTTTGCAAATTATTGGATAAGCGGATGTATATGCCACTAGTCCAGGTGAAAGTCTGTCAGAAGTAAATGACAAGATTGAAAGATAAAACACCACATACTTCCTCATGAGCTATAAAACATTGACACAAATAAGGAGTAATAAAGTTTTGAATAGTTTAAAGGTAGCACATGAAATATTTACTTGGAATGGCAGGAAATACCACATAGTAGGTAGGTATGGTGGACACAAATGGCATGGGTTTTGGCTCAAGTTTTGGATGCACGAGAAGCATTCCCTCTCAGTACAGAGTTTAGGCTAGCAAGGTTGTTTGAAGCAAACACAAGTATAAACCGGTACAGCAAGAATCACATAAAAACATATTGCAAGTATTATAAGACTCTACACTGTCTTCCTTGTTGCTCAAACATTTTACCAGAAAATATCTAGACCTTAGAGAGAACAAATATGCATCCCAAGTCTCAACAAGCTCTACGGTAGTTCTCCACTACTAGGCTTTAACTACATGATGCAAGAGCTTAAACATGATCTACTTGAGAGCTCAAAACAATTGCAAAGCATCAAATCAAAACAAGACAATGATCTACAAGAATGCATATGTCTTTTCCAATACCAACTACTACATGTAGCATTTTCTTTCTTCCAAACAAACACCAATAATTTATTTAAACATAAACTCTCCAAATGATAATATAATGCAGCAAGAGAGTATTTATAAACAAGTGCTAACAGCTCGAAGAGATGCATGAAAAACAGGAGCTAAAAGCACTGCAGTAGCTAGTTAAGAATACTCAACAAATATAAGTGAAGAACATGAGTATTCACATGAAAAAGCGGAGCGTGTCTCTCTCCCACACAAGGATTGCTAGGATCCGAATTTATTCAAACAAAAACAAAAATAAAAACACACAGACGCTCCAAGTAAAGCGCATAAGATGTGAAAGAATTAAAATATAGTTTCACTAGAGATGACCTGATAAGTTTGTTGATGAAGAAGGGGATGCCTTGGGCATCCCCAAGCTTAGACGCTTGAGTCTCTCTGAATATGGTTGGGATGAACCACGGGGGCATCCCCAAGCTTAGGCTTTTCACTCTTCTTGATCACATAATATCACCCTTCTCGCTTGATCCTTGAAAACTTCCTTCACACCAAACTCAAGACAGTTCTCATTAGAGGGTTAGTGCATAATCAAAAATTCTCATATTCTGTAATGATACAATCAATCCCAAAGCTTCTGGACATTAGCTACAGCCACCAATGCTTTGTGGAGCAAAGAAATCCACACAAACACAGTAAAAGAGCGAATGCAAAACAAAAGGCAGAATCTGTCAAAAACAGAACAGTCTGGAATGACGAATTTTTTCGAGGCACTTAAGTTGCTCAGATGGATCTGGCCTAAAATAATGAAAGTTGCGTACATATCTCAGGAATATGCGTGATTTTTCTCAGAATTTTTGAATTTTCTACAGGGAGATAAGCTCAAATCCGTGACAGCTAAAAATCTGTCACTGCGCAGAAATCCAAATCTTGCATCAACTTTCAATATAGAACTTTACTTGGCACAACATTGCGATAAAATAAAGATACAAAGGAGTTGCTACAGAAGTAACAAAACTCCTTGAGAAAAACTAAAAATAAAAGATAAAGGGTTGCCTCCCTAAAGCGCTTTCTTTAATGCCTTTAGCTAGGCTAAAAGATTTTAATGATGCTCTCATAGGAATAGAACTTGAAAAACAAAAGAGAGCATCAAGAGGCAAATATCAAACGCATTTAAGTCTAACCCACTTTCTATGCAAGGGAACCTTGTAACAAAATAAATTATTGAAGCATAAAGCAACTAGCATAGAAAGATGAAACAAGTACAACTTCAAAACTTTCAACATAAAGAGAGGTGTTTTAGTGACTTGAAAACTTTTACAACCATATTTTCCTCTCTCATAATAACTTTCAGTAGCATCATGAACAAACTCAACTATATAACTATCACATAAAGCATGCTTTTCATGATCTACAAACACATAATTTTTATTAAGTTCAAAAACAGTGGGGTCATTAAACCCACTTTTGACAATAGTAGTATAATAAATATCATTAGGCAATATAGGACCATCATCAAGAGCATTATCATATATAGCATTAGGGAGCCATTGTTTTATTTCTGAAATTTCGTTTTCTTGAGTCAAGGAGCTTGTTACGTAAAATTTATCAAAAGGAGATATTTCAAAAGAATCATGGCATTCAACAATATAACACTCTTCCTCCTTAGGTAGGCATGGAGGGCAATTAAATAGTGTAAGAGTTGAAGAGTTACTGTCATTAGAAGGTAGATCCTCCTTTTGTTCTTCACTCTCCTCCTCTTTTTCATCCAATGAGATCACAGTTTCAGCAATTTCCTCTTCCTCAGGTTCCTGCAAGGCACAAGTTTCATCTTTTTGAGGAAACATCCTCTCAAGATGTTCAGTAATGTAAGAATTATTATCCTTGTAGGTATCACAACAATATTTAAGTATGGCAATACATTCAGATTTATAAGGGGCATCAGTTTTATGTTCAAGATAAGAACTAATTTCAAGGGCACCCTTAAAAACAATAAACTCTTCAATTTGTTCAAGATTACCAAAATCATAGTTTCCTTTAGCATAGGCAGCCAAGGTTTCATTATCAGTATACTCACATTGGAAAGGGAGATGTTTGTGCCTTCTATAGCAAAGAGATTCATTAAAGCAGTAGGATTCATCATATGTAGAACACAAGTTCTTAGCAAAACCATTCAATCTTCTTATTTGTTCCCATAGATGTTTTCCTTTTGGAGAGAAGCGGTAATTCTTATAACGAGACCCAGTTTCATAGAGATAAGACATTGAAAACAACTAGTCATAATAGTAATTCGAAATAAAAAGGAACTAATTTTTTTGTGTTTTTGATAAAGAGAGCAAACAAGACTAAATAAAAATAAACTAAGCAAGACAAATAACAAAGTAAAAGATTGGGTGTGAGAGACTCCCCTTGCAGAAGCAATTCGGTTTTCCCCGGCAACGGCGCCAGAAAACGTGTTGGTGGCTCTAGTTGACGAGGGAATATCTCAATAGTGCCAGAAACAATGCTTGTACGTCACACGTCAGTTGGGAACCCCAAGAGGAAGGTATGATGAGTGCAGCAGTAAGTTTTCCCTCAGTATGAAACCAAGGTTTAATCGAACCAGTAGGAAAACGAGGTTTGCTTCGAAGGTGTTGGTGAAGGAGTGTAGTGCGGCGCAACACCAGGGATTCCGGTGCCAACGTGGAACCTGCACAACACAATCAAATTACTTTGCCCCAACTTAACAGTGAGGTTGTCAATCTCACCGGCTTGCTGAAAACAAAGGGTTAAACGTATCGAATGGAAATGATGTTTGTTTGCATAAAACAGTAGAGAACAATGATTGCAGTAGATTGTATTTCAGATGTAAAAGAATGGACCGGGGTCCACAGTTCACTAGTGGTGTCTCTCCAATAAGATAACTAACATGCTGGGTAAACAAATTACAGCTGGGCAATTGACAATTGATAAGTGCATATAACATGCATGTGTGAGCTGTGGTGTCTACTATGAGATTCATTTGGGCATTACGACAAAGTACATAGACCGCTATCCAGCATGCATCTATGCCTAAATAGTCCACTTTCCGGTTAACATCCGTACCCCTTCCAGTATTAAGTTGCAAGCAACAGACAATTGCATTAAGTAATGTGCGTAATGTAAACAATACATTCATCCTTGAATAAAGCATTGCTGTTTTACCCCTAGTGGCAACAACACATCTACAACCTTAGAACTTGCTGTCACTATCCCAGGTTAAATAGAGGTTGAACCCAACTATCATGCATAAATACCCCCTCTTGGAGTTACAAGTATTCACTTGGCCAAGGCTTCAACAAGTAACGGAGAGCATGCAAGATCACAAATGACATAGACATGATAATATAATATTCAGCTCCACATAGGTATCAATATAAGTCAGATCCCAGCAAACACAACATGTAGCATTACAATAAGATGATCTTGATCATGATAGGCAGCTCACAAGATCTAAACATGATGGCACAAGTGGAGAAGACAACCATCTAGCTACTGCTATGGACCCATAGTCCAAGGATGAACTACTCACGCATCACTCCGGAGGCGGGCATGGCGATGTAGAGCCCTCCGGTGATGATTCCCCTCTCCGGCAGGGTGCCGGGAAGAGCTTCAGAAACCCCCCGAGTTAGGGTTGACGACGGCGGCGGCAGCGAATATGTTCTGGATGAAAGGCTCGGTGTTTTAGGGTTTTCGTCTCGGGGAATAAATAGGCGAAGGGGCGATGTCGGCGGACCCCCGAGGGGCCCAAACCACCAGGCGGCGCGGTGGGCCCACTGCCGCGCCGCCTGGTTTGGCCACCTCGTGGCTCTCTTCGTCTCTCCTTCGGACTCCGTGTACGTGCTGGAAAAATAGGGACTGGCCTTTTGTTTCGTGCAATTCCGAGAATATTTCCAGAAGTAACTTTCTGAAACCAAAAACAGCAGAAAACAGGGAACTGGCACTGTGGCATCTTGTTAATAGGTTAGTCCCAGAAAATGCATAAAAGTGATACGAAGTGTATATAAAACATGTAGCAAATGGTATAATATAAGCATGGAACAGCAGAAATTATGGATACGTTGGAGACGTATCAATGGTCCTGTTCATCCGCTCCGCTACACCATTCTGCTGAGGTGTGTACGGGATGATGAGGTGCCTGACAATGCCTTCTTTCCTGCAATAATCATTAAAGGCATTCGAACAAAATTCGCCACCATTGTCAGTACGAATGATGGGGGGATGCCCAACCGGGTAGGCCAGGACACCGAGTCGGCCTTCAAGGCCGGGAGGCCCAAAGCCCACCCGGTGTACATCTTCCAGGATACTGGGTCCCCGAGGATCCCGGTATGACGGCTCGGGGAGGCGGCAGCAGATATCTTCGAATCAGTCTGCGATTGTGTATCCCGAAGAGTGCGCTCCACGAAGCCGCACTTGTAGGCAGGATAGCTAGCGCCGCCAGCGGAACCCGTCATTCCCTGTAAACCCTAGCCGGCTCCCTATATAAAGCCGGCAAGGAGCAACCCTAGGGTAGACTGATCTCATTCCATAGCCTCCGGAGCACCGCAAGCTCTGGTGCGCACACCATTGTACACCCCATCCAGATCCAAATACATACAAGCAGGAGTAGGTCTTTACCTCATACAGAGGGGCCGAACCTGGGTAAACTCTGCGTGTGCAACCTCTCTGTGAATCCTACGTCGCCTGGCTCACACCCGAGTTAAGCCACCCCGTATGGCATCTGCCGTGATTACCCCACGACAGTTGGCGCCCACCGTGGGGCCAGCGATCGCTGGAATTTACTTCATGGAGAGTCCTGAACCCGGCACTGGCGTCTACTTCAGCCCTCAAGCCATGTCGGGTCGCGGTGACATCGTCACCGGTAGCTACTTCGAGCACGGAGGGATCGGCTACGTCGCCGATCCACACACTTGGGGCAGGCCCAACTACGCCTCGATCACTCGCGCGATGGCTATCCCGTTCGGGACCACTGTCACCGCCTACGTCGGCTTCTGCGGCTCGGATGAGGAAGGAGTCGCCAACAACTACGATGGAACTTCCTCCCCGTCGACCCGCTTGACGAACCTGCCGTCGACACCGCGGGTGCAGACCGCTTTGCACCCGCTCCATCTGCCGAGACCGTCCAGATCTCGAACGACGACGACACCGGGTCGATCTTGCCCGTTCTCGACTACGAGTCGAGGCTCGACCGATCTTGCCTCGGACGGCACGGCAACACCCGCCCACATCTACATGACGGGCGAGGCGGCAAACCTGCTGCCGCCAAACCCGCGGCAACAAACGATCTGCAGAAGCAGCGGACCAGGCACGGCGCGAGCAGGAGGCTCGCGAAAAGCAGCACGCGACGAATCCTCGCCGCCTGCGGAGGACAAGCAGGTCGGTGGCTGACCCCGCTCAGCACCCCGATCACGCCGGCAAACGTCGTCGACCAGGCGACACAGCTCGAGCAGCTGCGCCGGAAGATGGCCCTCCAGCAGGAGGAGATCCGCCAGAAGGAGCTGGAGGTCGATGCTCAGTCGACCGCTCTCTCCGCGGTCACTCGGCATCACAAAAACCGCAAGTCGCGGCTTAACCCTGATGCACCAACTCGCGCGCTCGACAACGCCTTTGCGCGCGAGACAGAGCTGGAGAGGCAGCGCGACGAGTGCCGCAGGGCCCAGCCCGGCGGCTCGAGTCAAGTTCCGCCTCAACCTCGCCCGACGATGCCGCCTCCGGCGCGCGGCCTCCTCCGAACCCGGCTCGTCCCCAACCCCAGCCGCGGAACGACGACGACGCCGACCTCGCGATTTCGCACCCCAGTCGATTGCATGACTGCGCCGCCTCTCTCTTCAAGAGGATCCGGGTCAAGGACAACCCCTATTGGAGCAAGGGTGCAAGCTGGTGGACAAGGCGCTGGAGCTGCAGGAGAACATGTCGCAATCTGACGGCAAGCTCTACTCCAGATCGCCACCCAGCGAGAAAAACGGCCTCGGCAACCGAAACCAGGGAAACAAGGGTTCCCCCAGGCGTGACGGTGCCCCACAGCCCCACGCAGTCGGCACGAGGAGCCGGCAGTGTCGAGCAACGCGAGGGCTGGAGGCAACCCGCCTCGGCTCGCCCGCAACGACGCCCGCACACCATCAACAAAACCAGGCGCAGGCACGCTCCAATCACTCCGCTCCGGATCTGCGCCACCACCTCAACGACAAGCGCGCCGAGGCGACGCGCAACAACAACAACCGACGACGTCGGCCCTAGATGCTTTGGGCCCGCCATCAGAGGCGAGCGTTTTCCTAGCAGCTTCAAAGGACCGAGAGAGGCGCCCAAGTACAACGCTGCCATGAACCCGGAAACTTGGGTCCAGGACTACTTGGCCGCCATGAGCATCCAGAACGCGTCTTCGCTCTGTTGTGCGCGCTATTTTTCTCTCATGCTTGAGGGAACGGCTCGCACTTGGCTCAACAACCTCCCAGGAACAGCGTCAACTCCTGGGGCGAGTTGAAGAGGCTCTTCATCACCAACTTCGTGGGACCTGCAAGCGCCCGGCCACGGTCGAGGACCTCAAGCGCTGCGTCCAGAAGGAGGGCGAGTCCTAGAAAGTGGTATCGCCGAGTCGCCGACCTCATCAACTCGCAGAACACCTCAGCGTCGACACGGTGCACTCCCACCTAGAGGACAACACCCATTCGAGTCGCTCAAGCAGAAGCTGCGGCGCTCGCACAAGGGTGACATGACGATGGGCCAGCTACTCGCATCGTGCACAAGTACGCCGAGTCCGACGTCACCAAGGACGACTCCGAGGAGGACGACGACGAGAAGAAAGGCGGCAAAAACAAGAGCAAGGCCAAGCACTCCAGCGCTCATAAACGCAAGGGTGACGGCGGCTCCGAGCTTGTAGCCGCCACGGCTGCGGGGGGCCGCGGCTTCAAGAGCCAACGCGGCAACTTCCCGCGAAAGAAGCTCACCGCCACGGAGATCCTGGCCATGCCGTGTAGGTATCATAGCCTACCCGGCAAGCCGCCGGCCACACCACTGACGAGTGCAGCTGGACTGCAGAAATCGTCAAGGCCAAGACGGTGCCAAGAGCGGGCACCCGACGGAGACGACGACGGTGAGCAGCAGGGCATGCCTCCCACTGCCGGCTTCATGGGCCACACCTTCGTCGGCCTCGATTCCAGGCGGAGGAGAAGGTATACGGCGCGCCGTCCACGCGACTCTGCCAGACGTGCCCCAGTGGCTCGACTGGTCAGAGCAGCCGATCACATGGAGCCGTCAAGACCACCCGCCCCGCGTCGATTACCCGGCAAATTCGCTCTGGTGGTCGCGCCCCAGGTCAAGGGCTACATCTTGACCAAAACATTGATGGACGGAGGGTCGAGCATCAACATCCTCTACTACGAACTTCCAACGCATGAAATTGCGTGACGAACAGCTAGTCCCACCATCACCACCTTCCACGGCATCGTCCCGGGAAAGAAGGCCTACCCGCTAGGCAAAATCGCACTCGACGTCGTCTTCGGCACCGCCAAGAACTTCCGGCTCGAGAAGATCTGGTTCGAGGTGGTGAACTTCCGTAGTCTCCTACCCGCCTTTGCCAAATTCATGGCAAGGCCCTGCTACGCCTACCTGAAGATGAAACTGCCGGGTCCGAACGGCATCATCACCTGACACGGCGACGTCGACCGCGCCATCGATGCGAAAAGGGCAACGCCGTCTTTCGCCATCGATGCCAAAGGGCAACGCCGTCTTTGCCGAGTCCGTCATCGCCACGAGCAGCTGGAGCAGCTCAAGCTGCAAGTCGACCCCAACGACATGACCATCGTCAAGAAGCCGACTCTGGACTCACGCGACAAGTTCCAGTCGGCACAGGAGACCAAGCGCATCCCGCTGGTCGAGGGCGACTCCTCCAAGACGGCTGATCGGCTCGCACATGGACGTCGCATAGGAAAGCGCGCTCTGCGACTTCCTCCGTGAGAATCGGGACATCTTCGCATGGAAACCATCTGACATGCCAGGCGTCCCGAGGGAGCTCGCAGAGCACAAGCTCAACGTTGACCCCAAGCTGAAGCCAGTGAAGCAGTTCCTGCGCCGCTTCACTGGAGAGACAGAAGGCTATTGGCGAATAAATAGCCGGCTCCTAGCTGCCGGGTTCATCGCCGAAGTCATACACCCGGAATGGCTTGCCAACCCGGTGCTCGTTCTGAAGAAGAACGGAATGGCGGATGTGCATCGACTACACAGGCTTGAACAAAGCCTGTCCCAAGGATCCATTCGCATTGCCTCGCATCGATCAGCTGATCGACTCGACGGCAGGGTGCGAGGCGCTATGCTTCCTCGACGCCTACTCCGGGTACCATCAGTCAAGATGGCGCCGAAGACCAAGAGAAGACGTCTTTCATCACGCCCTATGGCGCGTTTTGTTACGTCTCATGCCCTTCGGCTTGAAAAACGCCGGAGCGACTAACCAGCGGTGCATACAGAACTGCTTGCACGAGCAGATCGGCCGTAACTCCACGCATATGTGGACGACATCGTCGTCAAGTCCAAGCTGAAGACGGACCTGATTGCCGACCTCACGGAGACATTCAACAACCTCCGCAAGTACAGGATAAAGCTCAACCCGGAAAAATGCGTCTTCGGCGTACCCGCGGGCAACTCCTGGGCTTCATCGTCTCCGAGCGAGGCATCGAAGCCAACCCAGAGAAGATCAAGGCGATCGAAGCTCTGAAGAAGCCGGAGAACCTCCGGGACGTGAGCGGCTCACAGGCTGTGTCGCTGCCCTCAGCCGTTTCATCTCACGACTCGGCGAGAAGGCCATGCCCTTGTACCGGCTCCTCAAGAAGTCGGACACGTTCACCTGGAACGACGAGGCAGACGCCGCCTTGACGGCACTCAAGAAGATGTTGGCCGAGGCGCCGATCCTCGCATCTCCACTGGAAAAGGATCCGATGCTCCTCTACATCACCGCGACCAACCGAGTCGTCAGTGCGGTGGTCGTCGTCGAGCGCAAAGAGGAAGGTCACGAGCAACTGGTCCAGCGGCCAGTTTACTACGTCAGCGAAGTCCTGACGGATTCGAAGCAACGTTCCCGCATTACCAAAAACTTGTATACGGTGTTTTCTTTGCTTCAAGAAAATTGCGACATTACTTCATGGGCCACCCGATGACGGTGGTCAGCTGTCTCCCCTAGCTGAAATAATCCGCAACAGAGAGGCAACGGGCGCGTCGCCAAATGGGCCTCCGAGCTGCAGCCTTTCGGCCTCAGCTACGCAGCCCGCACTGCGATCAAGTCGCAGTCATTATCCGACTTCCTCGTCGACTGGATGGAGACACAGTTGCCGGCTCCAACCTATGAAGCCGGCAGATGGACCTTGTTCTTTGACGGGTCAAAGATGTATGAGGGCTCGGGGGCTGGAGTCGTCCTCACTTCTCCCCAAGGCGACAAGATGCGATATGTG
Source organism: Poa pratensis (assembly GCA_947311845.1). NCBI lineage: Eukaryota > Viridiplantae > Streptophyta > Magnoliopsida > Poales > Poaceae > Poa > Poa pratensis. The sequence goes on along the minus strand of CAMZMU010000109.1, from coordinate 35,295,196 downwards.
CTGCAGATACACTTCACTTGCACCAACAACGTCGCCGAGATGGGGTCAGCCGTATTAAATGTTATGGCGATTCCGACCTCGTCGTTCAGCAAACGATGGGGACCTGGGATGCAAATGATCCCAACATGGCGGCTTACCGCCGGCTCGTCGATCAAGTCGGCGGCCACTTCGCCGGCATGGAGCTGGAGCACGTCGACCGAGGAAGAACGAGGCGGCTGACGCACTCTCTCGCTTCGGGTCTAAGCGGGACCGAGTCCCACCCGGCGTCTTCCTCGACCACCTGCACAACCCGTCGGTACGCCTGCCGGCCGAAGTCGACATCGCCAACCCGCCATCATCAGATGCAATTCTGGTGGCGGTAACCCAAGAAACAAGCGACTGGAGGGAACCCTACATCGAGTTCCTCACCACCAAAAAGCTGCCAGCCGACGAGGTCCTAGCACGGCGAGTCGTGCGCCGGGCCTCAGCTTACGCCATCATCAACAGCGAGCTCTACAAACGCAGCACATCGGGAGTTTTCCTCCGCTGCGTCGAGCCGGAAGAGGGAAGGCGCATCCTTCATGAGATCCACTCGGGAGATTGCGGCCACCACGTCGGCGCTCGCAACCTGGTCGCCAAGGCGTTCAGGCACGGTTTTTTCTGGCTCTCTGCTCATCAGGATGCAGTCGACATCGTCCGTCGGTGCATCGGGTGCCAGAAGTACGCCCGGCAGGATCACCTACCCGCCGCGGCTCTGAAGACCATCCCTCTGACATGGCCATTCGCAGTCTGGGGAATAGACATGGTGGGCAAGTTCAAACAGCTCGCGGTGGCATGACACATTTGCTCGTCGCAGTCGACAAGTTCACCAAATGGGTCGAAGTTGAACCTATCAAGAAACTCGACGGCAAGACCGCAACCAAGTTCCTCCAGAAGCTCATCTTCCGATTCGGCTACCCGCACAGCATCATCACTGACAACGGCACAAATTTTGCTGAAGGAGAGATGAAGGCCTTCTGCAAACAAAAAGGCATCCGTCTCGACTTGGCGTCCGTCGCCCACCCGCAATCAAACGGGCAGGCGGAAAGAATGAACCAGACAGTGCTAGCCGGGATCAAGCCGCGACTTCAAGTCCACTGGAGCGAACACCGGGTTGCTGGCTGGACGAGCTACCAGCCGTACTCTGGGGCATCAGAACGACTCCAAACCGTTCCACCGGCTACACGCCATTCTTCATGGTGTACGGGGCGGAAGCCGTCATGCCGACCGACCTCGAGCACGACTCGCCTCGGGTCGCCCTCTACAACGAGGAAGAAAATGAAGAAGCCCGCCTAGTCGGCGTCGACCTCCTGGAAGAAGCTCGCGAACTCGCACTCTCCAGGACGGCGATATATCAGCAAAGCCTGCGCCGCTACCACAGCCGCCGGGTTAGAAGTCGCTCTTTCCAGGAAGGCGACTTGGTTCTTCGGCTCATCCAAAAGTCGAAAGGGATGCACAAGCTCTCGGCACCATGGGAAGGACCGTTCGTCGTTAGCAAAGCGATGGGCAACGGCTCCTACCACCTCGTCGACTTGCGTGAGCCGAACAAAAGCTCCAAGTCGGAAGAGGAGACCAAGCGTCCATGGAACATCAGCCTGCTTCGCCCCTATTATACATAGTATCCATTGTAATACTGTGTAATCAATCAAGGAAATAAAGTCGATACACACCCGGCACGCTCGGGGGCTATCGTTTCGATTCAATTATGCTTTCGAGTCTTTATTCTTCCTACTCACACGTTATATGATTGATGGGTTGTCAAAGAGAGCCGGATGCCATGATGCGCGGCTCACCACTGGACCCCCTGCTCACGAAGCAAAATCACAAAAATTGTTGTTTTCTCCCAAGTCGTCAGCTACCCGCACAAAGTGAAGAAGTAGTGCAGCCGGTTCAAACCTAACTTGACAATGAAGCCGCACTCGGACTTTGTCACCATGGGTACCGCGCGCGTCACGAAAAAATCACGCGAAGCACACTTGGCGAGGTCGCACGATCGACTAGCTTACAAAACAAGCGAAAAACAAACAAAGTGAGAAAAGCGCACAAAAAACAAGCATGGGAGTGCCAAAACAAAGATTAATAAGCCGCAGAGGCGCACGCTGAAACGCGACCCGGCACATATCATACTTGTTTCATTACATAATATTTTTTCGCCCGCAGGCGACAAACCCTAACTACTTCAAAATAACCCCTCTTTTGAAAGCAGGGGAGCAAACTTCAAGACGGAGGAGCCGCCCGAGCAGAAGACGTCGACGCCTCGTTCGTCGCAGCCGGCGGTGGCAGAGCTGAAGCCCTTTCAAAAAGGTACTCTGACGCCGGCTCCCTATCCGCCACCTCGCCAAGGTCGTTGCCCTCAGGCACCACGTCGAAGACGAAGTCGTCGTGGTCGACCATCTTGGCAGCCCGGCAGGCGTAAGGGGCGCAGTACTGGAGCACCGGCTGCAGATCGATCTCCCGGCCGCTGCTATCGGTGGGGATGCTGGCCGTGATCTTGTCCACGTTCGTCTGCCTATACCGGCCTCGCACAAGCCCGAGGGCAATGCACGCGCCGGCTCGGGCCGACGACTCCCGCACCCAGGTGATCACCTGGGGCATCAGCTCCAGAACCCGCAACACCTTGCAGACGGGTGCGGGGACACCTTCCTTGGGCGACAGCATCTGGACGACCTTGCTGGCCCGGCCGTGAACGTCACGGGCGAAGACTCCGAGCCGGTGGACATGCTCCGCAGACGTCAGGCCAGTCGTCTCCTCGCCTGTTCAACAAAACAAAAATCAACAACAAGGCCACAAGTCAAGTAGGCACAAACTGCAAAGGGTCGCATGAAATCTTTACCCCAGATGCCAACGGCGAGGGTGGCAAGCCGCTCGGTCAGCTCCTTCATCTCGCGCTCAGCCTCGCCGGATTTGCGCTCGAGCTTCTCGAGGTCCTCGCCGTACCCCTTGGTCGCCTGGGTGAGGGCGGCGTCCGCCTCCTCCTTCTGCTTGCTGAGCCGCTCGCAGGATTCCTGCACCGCGGCAAACGCCTGCGTGTGCCGGCTCTCCTGCGCGGCCAGCAGTTGCTGGTGCTCAGCGATGGAGATGAAGCCGTCGCGCGCCTTCTTCAGCTCCTCCTGCAGGCGGCGGGTCTCCTGCTGTTCGGCTTCGAGGAGCCAGGACAGCTCCTGCAGTTCACAAACAATAATCAATCAGAAGAGTCATGGGGGCTACGCCACGGGTTACCTCTACACCAACACTTGCTAACCCGGGGCTAGCCCCAACAAAAAAAAAATACGCCAAGTCAGGAACTCGGGGGCTACGTCCGAGTGGCATACACACCCGCCACCGGCTTGCCTCTACATCGACATTGGTAAACCAAGGATTACGCTATTCGCCAAGCTTCGCATCCAGAAAACTATGAAGACCCAAGCCGCTTTCTACGAACACGACTCGGGCCTTGGGGGCTACATATACGCTACGAACGCAACAGGTGCAAGAAGGATTCTACGTACCTGGTGCGCATCCATCGATGTCTGGATGGCGGCTCGGAAGTCAGGCCGGGTCGCAGATGCACCCGGGACGGAGCTCGGGGGCTGGGCAGTTAGCCCACCCGACGACGGTAACCACCAGCGCCGTCTCCGGCTGAGGCGTGGCATCCACTGTGCCAGCCGGCACGGTGTCATCAATAATGGCCCCCTCGGGTCGAGGGGGCACAATAACTTCGTCGCCTCCGCCGGCGGAAGGCGGAGGACTCGGCGCTCTCGTGGTCGGCTCCGTGACGTGCGCGGCAGGCTCCGCCCGCTGATAGTTGCTCTCCAGCGCGTCCTCCATATCACTGAGGGACGCGTCCTCAGCCCTGCGACACTCGCACGGGTCAAACTCAAGATAGCGTTTCCAGCGGAGCTTTGGATGAGGATCAGCAGCAGACCTGTCACCCGCAGGTGGAAGAGTTGAGGTCCGAACCCTCGGAAGCGAGGCGCAGACGGCGAGTCGGCGCGGGCCCTCGCAGGGATGTCCCGCCAGGCCTTCTGCCTCCGCTCGGCAACGACGGTGCGCTACACGGCAGCCCCAGCCGATCGCTCCGGTTGTGGCGGCGTCGGGTTCGCCGACTTGGAGCGCTTGGAGTTGGGCCCTGCGTCCTCAGCCGCAGGCCTACGCCTCCGCCGGATGCGGAGCGGCTGATCATCTTCATCATCATCTTCAGCAGGCGCCGGGTTCTTGGACCCGGCGCGTTCTTCTCTTCCTTCTTCTCCTTCCTCCTCATCCTCAGACAGGATGGGGATCGGTTGGCGGGAGGAGCAGGCGGCCTCGTTGCCATGGTGGCGCTGTCGGCTTCGTCGTCGGAGTCGCGCTCAACGACGTCGTTGGGGCCGGCAAGCACCGTGGGAGCGTCTCCGCGGGTCGGAGGCAACCCAACAAGCGATCAAAACTCCTGAATTTGACAAAGCAGGAAGGATCGGTATAAAAAGACCAAGAAAAGGAAAGTGTTTCGAATCGTCAAGCAAAGGGACTCACCTCAGGAGCCGGATGCTTGGCGGAGTAGGCCTCCAGGCCGCCCACGATCCACTCGGGAGCCGGGTGGACCGTGACACGCTTCATCCGCAGCGTGAATTGCTCTACCGACTCAAACAATGTCGGGTCATGGCGCTGCGGGTCCTTCGTCCCCTTGTACTCGCAGATCAGCGAGGGCCGGTGCTGCAGAGGCGCGATCTTCCTCTTCACCCAGGTGGCGATGAGGTTCAGACCCGTCAGCCCTCCGTTCTTCAGCTCCAGGAGCCGCGCCATCAGCCGGCACACCATGGGCAAGTCGGCGTCGCGCGGCAGCTCCTGAAGATTGCGAGGCCGGCTCGGCGATGGCGAGAAGCAGGGGATCCCGATCTCGCCGTCAGGCGCTGGCTCCCGCATGTAGAAGCCCGACTTCCTCCAATACACTTTGGAGGGGAGGCCGAGATCCAGGTAGTCGACCTTGCTGCGGACCTGGAAGTTGAGGCCGCCGCAGGGCGCCATGTCGCCGCCCTTCCCCAGCTTGCCGTGGAAGATCCACAGCCACAGCGGGAAGAACGGGGCGCACCCGAAGTAGCCCTCGCACAGGGTGACGAAGCAGGCTAGATGGAGGATCGAGTTGGGCGTCAGGTCATGTACCTGAAGCCCGTAGAAGTCCAAGAATCGTCGGAAGAACTCCGACGTGGGGAAGCCCAGCCCGCGCTCGAGGAACGCGAGGAAGGCGACGAACTCGCCCGGCGATGGCCGCGGGCGAGGATCCACGGAGGCGATGCGCCACCGACGCTCCGACGCCGGCGGCAACAACCCCTCGTTGGCGGCTTGCTCCAGCGCCTGCGCCGTCACCGACGACCTCTCCCACTTGTTCTTGGTCGTCACCATCTTGGCCGGAAGAGAGGCGGAGGAGCAAGAATGTCCAATGGCTGCGGCGGCGATGCGGCGAAGAACTCAGGCGTGAGCTGCTTGAGGAGTGACGGCGAGCGCAAGGAAGAGATGGAGAATGAACTCACCAGCCGCACTCCCCTGCCGTTTTAATAGGCACGGTGAGTCGAGCCGTTACCGCAGTAAATGGCGTTGCCCACGTCGCACGACGCCTCGATTCCCGCGCGACGCCTCGGTTTCCACGGGAGCGTGCCGAAAAATGCGGCTCAGATTCGGCCACGTCGCTCTGTCAAGACGTTTTGGACCGGTGGATCGGGCGCGTGCTGGTCAAGGAGCGTCATCATTGCCACTACTCCATCCCGAGGTGGAGGCAGTCGATGCGCCGTCAAGTCCCATCAATCGACTCGGCGCCAGACAGACAAACACTACAGGACAAACGGTCAAAGATGCCGTGACGTCAGACAGAGAAGGCAAGGAGACAACCCGCACCGAGGCGAGTCGGGATGGCAAACGTCCCGACGGGCACAAGCCGGCATCAAACAAAAACTTGAGTTAGACCAGACGTTAAAAGCCAAAATCCACCACTCCGAGCCGTTGTTTCTTTTTCTCTGTTTCAGGAGTTCGTTCAACGACACGACCCGGCAGTTCGCAAGGCGAAGACCAAGCCGGAGACGAGTCCCTGACGAACTCGGGGGCTAATGATGGGGGGATGCCCAACCGGGTAGGCCCAGGACCCCGAGTCGGGAGCTTACTGGAGTTGACGGCCGACTCGGGGTCCTGGGCCTACCAGGTTGGGCATCCCCCCATCATTAGCCCCCGAGTTCGTCAGGGACTCGTTCCGGCTTGGTCTTCGTCTTGCGAATTGCCGGGTCGTGTCGTTGAACGAACTCCTGAAACAGAGAAAAGAAAACAACGGCTCGGAGTGGTGGATTTTGGCTTTTAACGCCCGGTCTAACTCAAGTTTTTGTTTGATGCCGGCTTGTGCCCGTCGGGACGTTTGCCATCCCGACTCGCCTCGGTGCGGGTTGTCTCCTCGCCTTCTCCGTCTGACGTCACGGCATCTTTGACCGTTTGTCCTGTAGTGTTTGTCTGTCTGGCGCCGAGTCGATTGATGGGACTTGACGGCGCATCGACTGCCTCCACCTCGGGATGGAGCAGTGGCAATGATGACGCTCCTTGACCCGCACGCGCCCGATCCATCGATCCACAACGTCGTGACAGAGCGACGTGGCCGAATCTGAGCCGCATTTTTCGGCACGCTCCCGTGGAAACCGAGGCGTCGCGCGGGAATCGAGGCGTCGTGCGACGTGGCGATAGTGGGCGACGTGGACGACGTGGGCGCGCCATTTACTGCGGTAACGGCTCCACTCACCGTGCCTATTAAAACGGCAGGGGAGTGCGGCTGGTGAGTTCATCTCCATTTCTTCTTCGCGCTCGCCGCCACTCTCTCGAGCAGCTCGCGCCTGAGTTCTTCGCCGCATCGCCGCCGCAGCCATTGGACACTCTTGCTCCTCCGCCTCCTTCCGGCCAAGATGGTGGCGCCCAAGAACAAGTGGGAGAGGTCGTCGGTGACGGCGCAGGCGCTGGAGCAAGCCGCCAACGAGGGCTTGTTGCCGCCGGCGTCGGAGCGTCGGTGGCGCATCGCCTCCGCGGATCCTCGCCCGCGGCCGTCGCCGGGCGAGTTCGTCGCCTTCCTCGCATTCCTCGAGCGCGGGCTGGGCTTCCCCACGTCGGAGTTCTTCCGGCGATTCTTGGACTTCTACGGGCTTCAGGTGCATGACCTGACGCCCAACTCGATCCTCCATCTCGCCTGCTTCGTCACCCTGTGCGAGGGCTACTTCGGGTGCGCCCCGTTCTTCCCGCTGTGGCTGTGGATCTTCCACGGCAAGCTGGGGAAGGGCGGCGACATGGCGCCCTGCGGCGGCCTCAACTTCCAGGTCCGCGGCGACGTCGACTACCTGGATCTCGGCCTCCCCTCCAAAGTGTATTGGAGGAAGTCGGGCTTCTACATGCGGGAGCCGGCGCCTGACGGCGAGATCGGGATCCCCTGCTTCTCGCCATCGCCGAGCCCCTCGCAATCTTCAGGAGCTGCCGCGCGACGCCGACTTGCCCATGGTGCGCCGGCTGATGGCGCGGCTTCAGGAGCTGAAGAACGGAGGGCTGACGGGTCTGAACCTCATCGCCACTTGGGTGAAGAGGAAGATCGCACCTCTGCAGCACCGGCCCTCGCTGATCTGCGAGTACAGGGGGACGAAGGACCCGCAGCGCCATGACCCGACATTGTTCGAGTCGGTAGAGCAATTCACGCTGCGGATGAAGCGTGTCACGGTCCACCCGGCCCCGAGTGGATCGTGGGCGGCCTGGAGGCCTACTCCGCCAAGCATCCGGCTCCTGAGGTGAGTCCCTTTGCTTGACGATTCGAAACACTTTCCTTTTCTTGGTCTTTTTATACCGATCCTTCCTGCTTTGTCGAATTCAGGAGTTTCGATCGCTTGTTGGGTTGCCTCCGATCCGCGGAGACGCTCCCACGGTGCTTGCCGGCCCCAACGACGTCGTCGAGCGCGACTCTGACGACGAAGCCGACAGCGCCACCATGGGCAACGAAGCCGCCTTCTCCTCCCGCCAACCGATCCCCATCCTGTCTGAGGATGAGGAGGAAGGAGAAGAAGGAAGAGAAGAACGCGCCGGGTCCAAGAACCCGGCGCCTGCTGAAGATGATGAAGATGATCAGCCGCTCCGCATCCGGCGGAGGCGTAGGCCTGCGGCTGAGGACGCCGGGCCCAACTCCAAGCGCTCCAAGTCGGCGAACCCGACGCCGCCGCCACCGGAGCGATCGGCTGGGGCTGCCGTGCAGCGCACCGTCGTTGCCGAGCGGAGGCAGAAGGCCTTGCGGGACATCCCTGCGAGGGCTCGCGCCGACTCGCCGCCTGCGCCTCGCTTCCGAGGAGTTCGGACCTCAACTCTTCCACCTGCGGGTGACAGGTCTGCTGCTGATCCTCATCCAAAGTTCCACTGGAAACGCTATCTTGAGTTTGACCCGTGCGAGTGTCGCAGGGCTGAGGACGCGTCCCTCAGTGACATGGAGGACGCGCTGGAGAGCGACTCCCAGCGGGCGGAGCCTGCCGCGCACGTCGCGGAGCCGACCACGAGAGCGCCGAGTCCTCCGCCTTCCACCGGCGGAGGCGACGAAGTTATTGTGCCCCCTCGACCCGAGGGGGCCACTATTGATGACACCGTGCCGGCTGGCACAGTGGATGCCACGCCTCAGCCGGAGACGGCGCTGGTGGTGACGACGACCCGCGCCACCGTGACGGCTTCCTCGTCGGGTGGGCTGACTGCCCAGCCCCCGAGCTCCGTCCCGGGTGCATCTGCGCCCGGCCTGACTTCCGAGCCGCCATCCAGACAGCGATGGATGCGCACCAGGTACGTAGAATCCTTCTTGCACCTGTTGCGTCCGTAGCGTATATGTAGCCCCCAAGGCCCGAGTCGCGTTCGTAGAAAGCGGCTTGGGTCTTCATAGTTTTCTGGATGCAAAGTTTGGCGAATAGTGGTCCTTGGTTTGCCAATGTCGATGTAGAGGCAGGCCGGTGGCGGGTGTGTATGCCACTCGGAACGTAGCCCCCGGTTCCTGACCCGGCGTATTTTTTTTTTTGTTGGGGCTAGCCCCCGGGTTAGCAAATGTTGGTGTAGAGGTAACCCGTGGCGTAGCCCCCATGCCTCTTCTTGATTGTTTATTGTTTGTGAACTGCAGGAGCTGTCCTGGCTCCTCGAAGCCGAACAGCAGGAGACCCGCCGCCTGCAGGAGGAGCTGAAGAAGGCGCGCGACGGCTTCATCTCCGTCGCTGAGCACCAGCAACTGCTGGCCGCGCAGGAGAGCCGGCACACGCAGGCGTTTGCCGCGGTGCAGGAATCCTGCGAGCGGCTCAGCAAGCAGAAGGAGGAGGCGGACGCCGCCCTCACCCAGGCGACCAAGGGGTACGGCGAGGACCTCGAGAAGCTCGAGCGCAAATCCGGCGAGGCTGAGCGCGAGATGAAGGAGCTGACCGAGCGGCTTGCCACCCTCGCCGTTGGCATCTGGGGTAAAGATTTCATGCGACCCTTGCAGTTTGTGCCTACTTGACTTGTGGCCTTGTTGTTGATTTTTGTTTTGTTGAGCAGGCGAGGAGACGGCTGGCCTGACGGCTTCGGAGCATGTCCACCGGCTCGGAGTCTTCGCCCGTGACGTTCACGGCCGGGCCAGCAAGGTCGTCCAGATGCTGTCGCCCAAGGAAGGCGTCCCCGCACCCGTCTGCAAGGTGTTGCGGGTTCTGGAGCTGATGCCCCAGGTGATCACCTGGGTGCGGGAGTCGTCGGCCCGAGCCGGCGCGTGCATTGCCCTCGGGCTTGTGCGAGGCCGGTATAGGCAGACGAACGTGGACAAGATCACGGCCAGCATCCCCACCGATAGCAGCGGCCGGGAGATCGATCTGCAGCCGGTGCTCCAGTACTGCGCCCCTTACGCCTGCCGGGCTGCCAAGATGGTCGACCACGACGACTTCGTCTTCGACGTGGTGCCTGAGGGCAACGACCTTGGCGAGGTGGCGGACAGGGAGCCGGCGTCGGAGTACCTTTTCGAAAGGGCTTCAGCTCTGCCACCGCCGGCTGCGACGAACGAGGCGTCGACGTCTTCTGCTCGGGCGGCTCCTCCGTCTTGAAGTTTGCTCCCCTGCTTTCAAAAGAGGGGTTATTTTGAAGTAGTTAGGGTTTGTCGCCTGCGGGCGAAAAAATATTATGTAATGAAACAAGTATGATATGTGCCGGGTCGCGTTTCAGCGTGCGCCTCTGCGGCTTATTAATGTTTGTTTTGGCACTCCCATGCTTGTTTTTTGTGCGCTTTCCGTCACTTTGTTTGTTTTTCGCTTGTTTTGTAAGCTAGTCGATCGTGCGACCTCGCCAAGTGTGCTTCGCGTGATTTTTTCGTGACGCGCGCGGTACCCATGGTGACAAAGTCCGAGTGCGGCTTCATTGTCAAGTTAGGTTTGAACCGGCTGCACTACTTCTTCACTTTGTGCGGGTAGCTGACGACTTGGGAGAAAACAACAATTTTTGTGATTTTGCTTCGTGAGCAGGGGGTCCAGTGGTGAGCCGCGCATCGTGGCATCCGGCTCTCTTTGACAACCCATCAATCATATAACGTGTGAGTAGGAAGAATAAAGACTCGAAAGCATAATTGAATCGAAACGATAGCCCCCGAGCGTGCCGGGTGTGTATCGACTTTATTTCCTTGATTGATTACACAGTATTACAATGGATACTATGTATAATAGGGGCGAAGCAGGCTGATGTTCCATGGACGCTTGGTCTCCTCTTCCGACTTGGAGCTTTTGTTCGGCTCACGCAAGTCGACGAGGTGGTAGGAGCCGTTGCCCATCGCTTTGCTAACGACGAACGGTCCTTCCCATGGTGCCGAGAGCTTGTGCATCCCTTTCGACTTTTGGATGAGCCGAAGAACCAAGTCGCCTTCCTGGAAAGAGCGACTTCTAACCCGGCGGCTGTGGTAGCGGCGCAGGCTTTGCTGATATATCGCCGTCCTGGAGAGTGCGAGTTCGCGAGCTTCTTCCAGGAGGTCGACGCCGACCAGGCGGGCTTCTTCATTTTCTTCCTCGTTGTAGAGGGCGACCCGAGGCGAGTCGTGCTCGAGGTCGGTCGGCATGACGGCTTCCGCCCCGTACACCATGAAGAATGGCGTGTAGCCGGTGGAACGGTTTGGAGTCGTTCTGATGCCCCAGAGTACGGCTGGTAGCTCGTCCAGCCAGCAACCCGGTGTTCGCTCCAGTGGAACTTGAAGTCGCGGCTTGATCCCGGCTAGCACTGTCTGGTTCATTCTTTCCGCCTGCCCGTTTGATTGCGGGTGGGCGACGGACGCCAAGTCGAGACGGATGCCTTTTTGTTTGCAGAAGGCCTTCATCTCTCCTTCGGCAAAATTTGTACCGTTGTCAGTGATGATGCTGTGCGGGTAGCCGAATCGGAAGATGAGCTTCTGGAGGAACTTGGTTGCGGTCTTGCCGTCGAGTTTCTTGATAGGTTCAACTTCGACCCATTTGGTGAACTTGTCGACTGCGACGAGCAAATGTGTCATGCCACCGCGAGCTGTCTTGAACTTGCCCACCATGTCTATTCCCCAGACTGCGAATGGCCATGTCAGAGGGATGGTCTTCAGAGCCGCGGCGGGTAGGTGATCCTGCCGGGCGTACTTCTGGCACCCGATGCACCGACGGACGATGTCGACTGCATCCTGATGAGCAGAGAGCCAGAAAAAACCGTGCCTGAACGCCTTGGCGACCAGGTTGCGAGCGCCGACGTGGTGGCCGCAATCTCCCGAGTGGATCTCATGAAGGATGCGCCTTCCCTCTTCCGGCTCGACGCAGCGGAGGAAAACTCCCGATGTGCTGCGTTTGTAGAGCTCGCTGTTGATGATGGCGTAAGCTGAGGCCCGGCGCACGACTCGCCGTGCTAGGACCTCGTCGGCTGGCAGCTTTTTGGTGGTGAGGAACTCGATGTAGGGTTCCCTCCAGTCGTTTGTTTCTTGGGTTACCGCCACCAGAATTGCATCTGATGATGGCGGGTTGGCGATGTCGACTTCGGCCGGCGGGCGTACCGACGGGTTGTGCAGGTGGTCGAGGAAGACGCCGGGTGGGACTCGGTCCCGCTTAGACCCGAAGCGAGAGAGTGCGTCAGCCGCCTCGTTCTTCCTTCGGTCGACGTGCTCCAGCTCCATGCCGGCGAAGTGGCCGCCGACTTGATCGACGAGCCGGCGGTAAGCCGCCATGTTGGGATCATTTGCATCCCAGGTCCCCATCGTTTGCTGAACGACGAGGTCGGAATCGCCGTAACATTTGATACGGCTAACTCCCATCTCCTTGGCCACGCGTAGGCCATGTAGGAGGGCTTCGTACTCGGCGACGTTGTTAGTGCACGTGAAGTGTATCTGCAGCACATATCGCATCTTGTCGCCTTGGGGAGAAGTGAGGACGACTCCAGCCCCCGAGCCCTCATACATCTTTGACCCGTCAAAGAACAAGGTCCATCTGCCGGCTTCATAGGTTGGAGCCGGCAACTGTGTCTCCATCCAGTCGACGAGGAAGTCGGATAGTGACTGCGACTTGATCGCAGTGCGGGCTGCGTAGCTGAGGCCGAAAGGCTGCAGCTCAGAGGCCCATTTGGCGACGCGCCCAGTTGCCTCTCTATTGCGGATTATTTCAGCTAAGGGAGATGAGCTGACCACCGTCATCGGGTGGCCCATGAAGTAATGTCGCAATTTTCTTGAAGCAAAGAAAACACCATATACAAGTTTTTGGTAGTGCGGGTAACGTTGCTTCGAATCCGTCAGGACTTCGCTGACGTAGTAAACTGGCCGCTGGACCAGTTGCTCGTGGCCTTCCTCCTTGCGCTCGACGACGACCACCGCGCTGACGACTCGGTTGGTCGCAGCGATGTAGAGGAGCATCGGCTCCTTTTCTAGTGGAGATGCGAGGATCGGCGCCTCGGCCAACGTCTTCTTGAGTGCCGTCAAGGCGGCGTCTGCCTCGTCGTTCCAGGTGAACGTGTCCGACTTCTTGAGGAGCCGGTACAAGGGCATGGCCTTCTCGCCGAGTCGTGAGATGAAACGGCTGAGGGCAGCGACACAGCCTGTGAGCCGCTGCACGTCCCGGAGGTTTTCCGGCTTCTTCAGAGCTTCGATCGCCTTGATCTTCTCTGGGTTGGCCTCAATGCCTCGCTCGGAGACGATGAAGCCCAGGAGCTTGCCCGCGGGTACGCCGAAGACGCATTGAGCTTTATCCTGTACTTGCGGAGGTTGGTGAATGTCTCCGTGAGGTCGGCAATCAGGTCTGTCTTCAGCTTGGACTTGACGACGATGTCGTCCACATATGCGTGGACGTTGCGGCCGATCTGCTCGTGCAAACAGTTCTGTATGCACCGCTGGTAAGTCGCTCCGGCATTTTTCAAGCCGAAGGGCATGGAGACGTAACAAAACGCGCCATAGGGCGTGATGAAAGACGTCTTCTCCTGATCTTCGGGCGCCATCTTGATCTGGTGGTACCCGGAGTAGGCGTCGAGGAAGCATAGCGCCTCGCACCCTGCCGTCGAGTCGATCAGCTGATCGATGCGTGGCAATGCGAATGGATCCTTGGGACAGGCTTTGTTCAAGCCGTGTAGTCGATGCACATCCGCCATGTTCCGTTCTTCTTCAGAACGAGCACCGGGTTGGCAAGCCATTCCGGGTGTATGACTTCGGCGATGAACCCGGCAGCTAGGAGCCGGGCTATTTCTTCGCCAATAGCCTTCTGTCTCTCACCAGTGAAGCGACGCAGGAACTGCTTCACTGGCTTCAGCTTGGGGTCAACGTTGAGCTTGTGCTCTGCGAGCTCCCTCGGGACGCCTGGCATGTCAGATGGTTTCCATGCGAAGATGTCCCGATTCTCACGGAGGAAGTCGCAGAGCGCGCTTTCCTATGCGACGTCCATGTGCGAGCCGATCACCGCCGTCTTGGAGGAGTCGCCCTCGACCAGCGGGATGCGCTTGGTCTCCTGTGCCGACTGGAACTTGTCGCGTGAGTCCAGAGTCGGCTTCTTGACGATGGTCATGTCGTTGGGGTCGACTTGCAGCTTGAGTTGCTCCAGCTGCTCCGTGGCGATGACGGACTCGGCAAAGACGGCGTTGCCCTTTTCGCACTCGATGGCGCGGTCGACGTCGCCGTGTACAGTGATGATGCCGTTCGGACCCGGCAGTTTCATCTTCAGGTAGGCGTAGCAGGGCCTTGCCATGAATTTGGCAAAGGCGGGTCGCCCGAGGATCGCATGGTAGGAACTACGGAAGTTCACCACCTCGAACCAGATCTTCTCGAGCCGGAAGTTCTTGGCGGTGCCGAAGACGACGTCGAGTGCGATTTTGCCTAGCGGGTAGGCCTTCTTTCCCGGGACGATGCCGTGGAAGGTGGTGATGGTGGGTACTAGCTGTTCGTCACGCAATTTCATGCGTTGGAACGTCTCGTAGTAGAGGATGTTGATGCTCGAACCCCCGTCCATCAATGTCTTGGTCAAGATGTAGCCCTTGACCTGGGGCGCGACCACCAGAGCGAATTTGCCCGGGTAATCGACGCGGGGCGGGTGGTCTTGACGGCTCCATGTGATCGGCTGCTCTGACCAGTCGAGCCACTGGGGCACGTCTGGCAGAGTCGCGTGGACGGCGCGCCGTATGACCTTCTCCTCCCGCCTGGAATCGAGGCCGACGAAGGTGTGGCCCATGAAGCCGGCAGTGGGAGGCATGCCCTGCTGCTGCTCACCGTCGTCGTCTCCGTCGGGTGCCCGCTTCTTGGCACCGGTCTTGGCCTTGACGATTTCTGCAGTCCAGCTGCACTCGTCAGTGGTGTGGCCGGCTGGCTTGCCGGGTAGGCTATGATACCTACACGGCATGGCCAGATCTCCGTGGCGGTGAGCTTCTTTCGCGGGAAGTTGCCGCGTTGGCTCTTGAAGCCGCGGCCCCCCGCAGCCGTGGCGGCTACAAGCTCGGAGCCGCCGTCACCCTTGCGTTTATGAGCGCTGGAGTGCTTGGCCTTGCTCTTGTTTTTGCCGCCTTTCTTCTCGTCGTCGTCCTCCTCGGAGTCGTCCTTGGTGACGTCGGACTCGGCGTACTTGTGCACGATGGCGAGTAGCTGGCCCATCGTCATGTCACCCTTGTGCGAGCGCCGCAGCTTCTGCTTGAGCGACTCGAAGGTGGTGTTGTCCTCAGGTGGGAGTGCACCGTGTCGACGCTGAGGTGTTCTGCCGAGTTGATGAGGTCGGCGACTCGGCGATACCACTTTCTAGTGGACTCGCCCTCCTTCTGGACGCAGCGCTTGAGGTCCTCGACCGTGGCCGGGCGCTTGCAGGTCCCCTCGAAGTTGGTGATGAAGAGCCTCTTCAACTCGCCCCAGGAGTTGACGCTGTTCCTGGGGAGGTTGTTGAGCCAAGTGCGAGCCGTTCCCTCAAGCATGAGAGGAAAATAGCGCGCACAACAGAGCGAAGACGCGTTCTGGATGCTCATGGCGGCCAAGTAGTCCTGGACCCAAGTTTCCGGGTTCATGGCAGCGTTGTACTTGGGCGCCTCTCTCGGTCCTTTGAAGCTGCTAGGGAAACGCTCGCCTCTGATGGCGGGTCCAAAGCATCTAGGGCCGACGTCGTCGTCGTCGTTGTTGTTGCGCGTCGCCTCGGCGCGCTTGTCGTTGAGGTGGTGGCGTAGATCCGGAGCGGAGTGATTGGAGCGCGCCTGCGCCTGGTTGTTGTTGATGGTGTGCCGGGCGTCGTTGCGGGCGAGCCGAGGCGGGTTGCCTCCAGCCCTCGCGTTGCTCGACACTGCCGGCTCCTCGTGCCGACTGCGTGGCGGCTGTGGGGCAGCGTCACGCCTGGGGGAACCCTTGTTTCCCTGGCTTCGGTGTGGTGCCGAGGCCGTTTTCTCGCTGGGTGGCGATCTGGAGTAGAGCTTGCCGTCAGATTGCGACATGTTCTCCTGCAGCTCCAGCGCCTTGTCCACCAGCTTGCACCCCTTGCTCCAATAGGGGTTGTCCTTGACCCGGATCCTCTTGAAGAGAGAGGCGGCTGCAGTCATGCAATCGACTGGGGTGCCGAAAATCGCGAGGTCGGCGTCGTCGTCGTTCCGCGGCTGGGGTTGAGGACGAGCCGGGTTCGGAGGAGGCCGCGGCGCCGGAGGCGGCATCGTCGGGCGAGGTTGAGGCGGAACTTGACTCGAGCCGCCGGGCTGGGCCCTGCGGCACTCGTCGCGCTGCCTTTCCAGCTCTGTCTCGCGCGCGAAGGCGTTGTCGAGCGCGCGAGTTGGTGCATCAGGATTAAGCCGCGACTTGCGGTTTTTGTGATGCCGAGTGACCGCGGAGAGAGCGGTCGACTGAGCATCGACCTCCAGCTCCTTCTGGCGGATCTCCTCCTGCTGGAGGGCCATCTTCCGGCGCAGCTGCTCGAGCTGTGTCGCCTGGTCGACGACGTTCGCCGGCGTGATCGGGGTGCTGAGCGGGTCAGCCGCCCGACCTGCTTGTCCTCGCAGGGCGGCGAGAGATTCGTCGCGTTGCTGCTTTTCGCGAGCCTCCTGCTCGCGCCGTGCCTGGTCGCGCTGCTTCTGCGCGTTGGCCTCTGCTGTGGCGGCGTTTGTTGCCGCAGGTTTGGCGGCAGCAGAGTTTGCCGCCTCGCCCGTCATGTAGATGTGGGCGGGTGTTGCCGTGCCGTCCGAGGCCAGATCGGTCGAGCCCTCCGACTCGTAGTCGAGAACGGGCAAGATCGACCCGGTGTCGTCGTCGTTCGAGATCTGGACGGTCTCGGCGGATGGGGCGGGTGCAAAGTGGTTTGCAGCCGCGGTGTCGACAGCGGCTTCGTCAAGCGGGTCGACGGGGGAGGAAGTACCATCGTAGTTGTTGGCGACTCCTTCCTCATCCGAGCCGCAGAAGCCGACGTAGGCGGTGACGGCGGTCCCGAACGGGATAGCCATCGCGCGAGTGATCGGGGCGTAGTTGGGCCTGCCCCAAGTGTGTGGATCGGCGACGTAGCCGATCCCTCCGTGCTCGAAGTAGCTGCCGGTGACGATGTCACCGCGACCCGACATGGCTTGAGGGCTGAAGTAGACGCCAGTGCCGGGTTCAGGACTCTCCATGAAGTAAATTCCAGCGATCGCTGGCCCCACGGTGGGCGCCAACTGTCGTGGGGTAATCACGGCAGATGCCATACGGGGTGGCTTAACTCGGGTGTGAGCCAGGCGACGTAGGATTCACAGAGAGGTTGCACACGCAGAGTTTACCCAGGTTCGGCCCCTCTGTATGAGGTAAAGACCTACTCCTGCTTGTATGTATTTGGATCTGAATGGGGTGTACAATGGTGTGCGCACCAGAGCTTGCGGGTGCTCCGGAGGCTATGGAATGAGATGAGTCTCCTCTAGGGTTGCTCCTTGCCGGCTTTATATAGGGAGCCGGCTAGGGTTTACAGGGAATGACGGGTTCCGCTGGCGGCGCTAGCTATCCTGCCTACAAGTGCGGCTTCGTGGAGCGCACTCTTCGGGATACACAATCGCAGACTGATTCGAAGATATCTGCTGCCGCCTCCCCGAGCCGTCATACCGGGATCCTCGGGGACCCGGTATCCTGGAAGATGTACACCGGGTGGGCTTTGGGCCACCCGGCCTTGACGGCCGACTCGGGGTTCTGGGCCTACCCGGTTGGGCATCCCCCCATCAGGCCTAGCTGCCTGGGAGATAGAAGAGAGAATACTCTGCTAGTGAGCGGGGCGCTGCGCGATCTTTGTCCACACGTACTGGGAGGACGGTCTTCACACGGTGGCCAAACCAGTGGACAGGTCTCTACGATGGATACTCTGTTTGTTGACTGGTTTTGGGATTGATTGTTCTACACGGTGGCCAAACCAGTGGCACAGCCAATGGACAAGTCTACACCATGGAACGTAATGTTACAAAAAAATTGCAACAACTTATTGTACTTTTGCGGTGTCTTGTTTTTCATCTAACGGTAGCTACCTACCCAAACTTGCTAATAGCATAGAAGATGATTTTAACTTGCTACGAGTAAGGGACTAAGGGGATCTTTTTTTCGAACCAAGCAGGAGAGCTGCATGTGATACATTAAGAGAGAAGATGTTTAGGTCTTAACAGACCAAAGTACAGAACAACGACCTATAATAAGAGCATAAAGGACAGCTAAACAAAAGCATGATGAACATGACCCGTAAACCATACTCTAAAGCATGAAACTCAAAGTACTGAATAACAAGACCCTTACTGATGACCGCCCATTGTAGAGCTTCAGATTTGATGTTTGGATCTAGATTGGTTTGGAGACCTTGTCAAAAACCCTTCATTTTTTTCACGCCAAATTGACCATGTCACCAGCATGAAGATAGCAAGGAATTCCATCCGATCCTTTCCATGTAATCTTTTGTCACTGAGGACGGGGCAGTAGCCCAGCGGTTAGGTGCGCAGTGGCGTACCTATCGACCTGAGTTCAAATCCCGTCGGGGTAGAATTTCCCGAATTCTCGTGAGGGCGGAGGTCTCCTTTTATGAACAAATACTACCAAGTGCTAGTCCTAGTAGGTCTTGTTTTGTAATCTTATGTCACTAGCAAGCCACCATTGATTTAGAGAAGAGGATGTCTACGGCATACACTGAGGACATAAAGTGGATACTCATGTACTATTTTTAAGTGTGATTGACTGTGTTTACTTGGTTCAACATGCAATCCACGTCAGTTTTCTCCAGGTTACTGACAGACTAACGATTTTGTTTTCTCCAAGTGAAGAAAGGGCTGCTGCAGTTTTCAATTCTTTTTGAGTTTGTCTCATTGCATCAACTGGGTTGGCGATGTTTTGTGTTTATATGTTATCTCATGAAAACTCACTGAACATGTGACTTAGTCTAGCCAAGTTTCTAATGTACCAAGATGCTTTCAAAAACCTAATCTATGTAATCAGTGTCCACAAGTATATTTACATGGTGGGTTTTCCCGCATCTTGCTTTTTTAACATGGCTGTGCTTGGCAGCTCTTCTCTTCGGCAATGAGTGTTCTAGCCCCACAAGTGTCGCCTATGAGAAGGAACCTGCTTGGGCTTAGCTTCCCATAGGAACTTGCTTCTACTTAGCTTCCCACAGGAGTTCCAGTGGGGAGAAGCCCTAAAAAAATTCGATAGTACATTTTGTTATTAGTTTATTACAAACCTCAGTTGCAGCAACATTCAACTCCAAGCACCCTAACAAAAATTAGTGTCAGAATGCTTCAAGGATTAAATTTGTTGTCATCAGCATTCCTAGGAGATAAATAGGCAAGGATAGATACATGTTATAGAGCTCGTCTGCTTGTTGCTGAGCTGATGATTGAGTTTGTTTCTCCAGGAAAGAAGGGGTGGCTGCTAGAGTTCTCACCAAGTATGTCAAATTGCATCGACGTGGTTGGCAGCGTTTTTTTTTACGCGAACCCCATAGGGGATCGAATTTCATTACCAGGAGATAACGAAATACAGATATAGCCAAGCATCCAGTGCAAAGTTAAAAAGAGGAACAAGTCTGAAGATTTAAAGCCTAACCCACCGCCTACTGCTAATCGGGGGCAGAAAGATAAAATGCACAACATTAAAGGACCGGTGGTATCAAACAAGCAGCGACAGAGCACATGGGGAAACTCTGCTGCAGACATTAAGCAACCATGCATCTTTTTTTTTTTAGAAATGGGAGTGCGGATGCCTGACCTCTGCATCAAAATGATGCACACAGAACCAACTTCATCATGATCGATGGAAGCTATCACCAGCTTCTTGCCGAAAACCCATTCACAGCGACAGTCAGCATCAGGAAAGTCCCAGTTGCGCATATCTTTTCTTCCCGTTTCAACTGCGGCTCGATCTCTAGACGTCATCTTGATCTTGCAAGTCATCATCATCAGCGTTTACATGTTATGTCGGGACAAAATCTCACCTTGTCGTACTCTATCTTAATCTCTAATGTAGCAAGATGCTTTTGAGTACCTAATGGAGGGAACTTCAGCTTCCCGAAGTATATCATTCCAAGTAGGATTTTGTTGTATCTGGCTTTTGTTCCATGGCTGTGCTTGAGAGCACCTCTCATCAGGCATGAGAGTTTCAGCCCCAAATACCACGTGCCTATCCTCCCGACGCCCGTGTCGCCCGCGTGCGGCTACCCGGGGGCAAACCCTAGCCGCCGGCGGGCGCCTCCCCACGGCGTCTCTCCGCTGCCGCTGCCGCCGGCCCTAGCCGCTGTGGCGGCGGGCCCCTCCGCCCCAAAAGGTAGCGGTCGGGAGGTCTGGGCAAGCTGGCGGCGGGACCTCGCGCGGCGGCGGCGGTCCGCGGGCGTGGTGGCGCGGCGGAGACCCGGCGTGGGTGCGGCGGCGCGGAGGGCATCTCCGAGCGGTCGCCGTCGGCAAGGTGCCGGCTGGGGGCCTGCGCGCAGAGGCCCTGATGGGCGCGGATACTGGGTCCTCCTGCTCAGATCCGCGCGTTGCGCCGCGTCGGCCGGGGCAGCGGCTGGCGGCTGCTAGCCATGGAGGCACTACTACAGAACACCCTATTAGTGGCGCACGTTTTTGACTTTCTGTGGCGCACCGGGAGGTTTGCAGGGTGCGCCACAGAATTCTCGCCACAAAAAATATTTCTGTGGCGCACGCAGGGCGTGCGGTGCGCCACAGAAATAGCTCGGCAGCACCCCTATGCAGAGGAATTCTGTGGCGCACTGTTCCTTGGTGCGCCACAAAAAAAAAAGCGTGCGCCACAGAAATATGAAACAGAAATACCGGTATTTTTTCGTTTTGCTGTACAAATACAGGTATATACAGGATTTATATAGGTTTATACAGAAATACAGGTATATTTGACAGGTATATAAACAGACAAACACATTAATCAATATGTCATCACACATATTACTTAGTGCCCGATCGAGATACATATATACACATAGTCACAAAAGTGCCGAATGTTTCATCATTTCACACTACACATTACAAATCAAGTATTCGCCGCCTAACTATGATCAAATGTAGTACACATCGGCGATGATGGTGAGCAAGAGCGCGCGGGAGCATGCATGATCATGGAGCACCAATTAATGGTGCGCCACAGAATGCCAACCTCCCTATAACCCTTTTCCTAGTAGTAAGGAGCTTCGGCTGCTGGCAGCGGTGTGCCGGGGCGGCGGCCCCGGGTGGAGGTGGTGCCGTTTTGGTGGCGGCCCGTGGTGGTTGTCGGCGGCCGGCGCGGCTGCTTTGGGGAGGCGCCGCGGCCAGAGTTTGGAGGTGTCGGTACTCCTGCTGGCGTGGTGCTCGGAGGTGCCGTCCGTCTTCATCCCGATGGGTCCGCGCGGTGCAGAGCTCTGGGTGCAAGATCGGTGGTTTCTGGGCCTCCAACTCTGTTGGTCAGGTGTGGTCGGGGTGCGGTGGTGCTTGAGGAACAGCGGCGCGGTCGGCGGGAGGAAGCTCCTCGTCCGGCCTCCCCTGGCTGGCACGTCGCGTTGGCTTCGGAGGCAGCAGCACTTGTGCGGCTAGGCGTGCGGCTGTCCTGCAGCACTAGGATGTCGCGGCGGCGGCCTCGGACTTGGTGGAGGCGTCGAGCTGAACTACGAGGTGGCTCAGCGCGATACGGACCTAGGCCCCGGCGCCTAGCTCTGTTTGGTGGCCGTGAACCGTCGGGCGCGCGGGGCTGGCGGTGTCTGCGTGCGGATCTGCGATGGTGGGCTGGTCGGTCCCCGTGTGGGCGGGCGCGCGATTCATGTTTCTCCGCCGGGTGAAAACCTTGCCCTGGTCGTCGACCAGGACAGGCGACGGTGACGCCCCCAGGCGCCACTTCCTTCTTGAAGGCGTCGTCGTGGCGGTGCTCTCACTTCTACGCCCGGGAACTTCCGGGGGAAACCCCAGATCCTTCGTGGATCGGGCGAGGGCGGTGTTTCAGCCTTGTATTCCCCTTGGGGCCTCGTCTTGGATGTTTCGTCGACCAGAGGGACCCGTGGATGTTTTGGTGGTCAGCGGCGAGGATCTTCTCGTTTTCGGCTAGGTGGTGCGTGGCCCTGGGGCCGGCGTGGATGTCGGAGCGGCGGCTCCGATCTTGCCTCTGCAGCGTCGCGTTGAGGTGTGTGGGTGTCGGCCTTTCCTGCTTGGGCAGTTTCGTCGTGACTTGGCCGCAGAGGTTCCTCCGACGACGGGCTCCGGCGACCGCAGAGGACTTGGCCGCGGACGCTGTGACTTGGGGGGCGGCGGCGGTCAGTTGAAGGGGCCGGCGGCGGAGCAGAGTGGTGCGGCCAAACTGGACAGAGCGGAGGTGGAAGAGGAAGAAGCAAGGTTTCCGTCCAATTTAGTGGAAAAATTGGGTAGGTCCGCATTGCCAGGTCCGACGTGGCGGGCGCGTCCGGGTGGCCCCAAACCCGCCCTACATATGGGCTGGCTTTGGGGTGTGCCGGACCGCCCGGACGTTTGGGCTGACCATAGGGGGTGCGGTTGGGTGGCGGTTTCTGGCCCAAATGCTGTCCGAGCGGTCCGCCCGGGCGTTTGGGGGGGCTTTGGGGGCTCCGGTTGGAGATGCTCTTAGCTAGCCCACTCCTAGCTCGCCAGCTCAGCCACATGACTCCTTGTCCGCCATCGTGGCAGTCGAAGGCGTGACACTCCAGCCGCACGGATTGGCGAACGCGCGACCCCGGTAGTGATGTTTCCTACGGGGTGGCGCAAGGGCGAGCTCGCCGGCGCGGCTGTGCACCCGTGAGGGCAAAATGAGGTGCTGTTTGCTTCCAG
The DNA here is from genome assembly GCA_947311845.1 of Poa pratensis. Taxonomy (NCBI): domain Eukaryota; kingdom Viridiplantae; phylum Streptophyta; class Magnoliopsida; order Poales; family Poaceae; genus Poa; species Poa pratensis. Next base: position 35,272,507 of record CAMZMU010000109.1, on the reverse strand, counting down.
ATTTCTGAAATTTTAGGGTCGTTCTTAGATCCTAAATTGCGATTCTTATAGTTCTGTGCCAGATTTCTATTACTGAAGGTCTCGGTAGCTGTCAGCGTCAGCCATAAAAATCTAACTATAGAACCTGTTGGAACTTAGCACGCCGCACAACAACCGACCGATTTTTGTTCATGCCTTTTGATCCGTCACTAAGAACAAGATGCAGTAATCTTAAACAGCTTGAGTTATCACTTATCACCATGTAAATATGTGACTGTCTGTGTCACTGTGTGGCAAGTGTTACAGCCACGGTTAGTGTTTTACTGGTTTAAACAATCGACATGTAGGATCATTTATTCTTCCTGTTTTCATTCCTACTAAATACAGTAATTTTTAAAAGGCTTTGGGGATCGCCCACGTGAATTAGTGCTCGTGTGACAAGTGTTAGAACCATGGCTGGCGTTAGATAAGTAGAAACATCATTTAGTATCAGGCTATCAGCTACTCCTCCCTTTTCAGTTTTCATTCGAGTCGGCGCCACACTACTTCTGAACGGAAGTTAATTAATTAAATTTTATTTTTGGCAGAACTAACTCGTATAAGCACGAGAATCAGCACCTTGCAACTTCACCATCAGTCTATGACTACTCCTGTGATCATATCTAGGCGAGTGCGGGACCCTGGAGGGAAAAGGCGGTGTCATTTGCTTGGGTGGTCGCAAAAAGAAGGTTCAGAGGAGGACCAAGTAACAAGTAAGTATACGCCTTCAGCTTACACGACTATTTTGGCCTCTAGGAATCTATTATATAATTAAAACACAGGATAATTAATGGCTAGGATTAACCAATTTTAAGCAACGGAAAAAGGACCGCCCAGATTTAATGTAATCTGATCTCACCACTAGATTGTTTTTTTTTATGCGCGTATAGGGTGTCCTTCCTCACGTGTACAAATTGCAGCTCATCACGGTGTAAGGAAAGAAGAGCCTCTTCCTTACGTCAAAAAACCACAGCCGATCACGATGTAACCAAAGAAGAGCTCTTCTCCAAATCAAATAGAAGGAAAAGGAAAACGTATTCAAAGCAAAACATGCACTAATAGCAATACTGCTTCGTGCAACCAAGGGAAATCGTACGCACCCAGATTTTTTACCCCATGGAGAAGTCGTACATAAAATTCTTTCCAAAGGGTTCATGTCCCAGAAGCAACGGCAGCAGAAATCGGGAGGCGAAGGGCCAATGGCGCCATCCAGATCAGAGAAGCCGACGCCAGTCACGCGACGCCGCCGGTCAATACGAATCAGTCACCGTTGACACACCAACCCTGCGAGAAGCTTGCATGTCAATCGGTTAGCTTCAAGAAAGGCAAGGCCGGGATGCCAAGCAGCCTCGCTTCGCCACAGCTCTCCACGCATCATAATCGTTTTGTTTCTCATCTTTGATTCTACGTTCCTCTCACCGGCGGCCGGACGTGCAATTTTTCTCCAGGAACATCAGAACCAGTCAGTACTCCACGCTAAGCCTAGATCGGTGGCGAACATGATCTGCATGTGGCCGCAACGAATCGACGAACGATCGGTGACGAACAGGATCTGCATATGGCCGCAAGGAATCGACGAGCTGGATTGGACTACAACTCTGATCCCTGTAGACCACGAGTTTGGGGCTACCGTTATTAGCCAGCAGCCACTAATTTGTACTTGCACGAGCTGAGGAATTGGTAGTGCAGTTGTTTCATGCAGGATGCAAGGATTTAATCTGAGGTAATAGCTGTACAAAGTTCAATCATATTATGGTGTCCTGTTCGTGAATCGTGAGAAGAATTTTGCAGGGATGAATCGTGAGAAGAATTTTGCAGGGATGAAGACGTCTGGACGGATTGCATGAATCCTGATGCTTCGTCTAGATCAACGCTCAGCATTTGCAGGGATGTATACGTATTCACACGTGCGGGCAGATTGCATGAAACATAGATCTAACTTCGGATGGAAAAGGCTAGCCCGCCGCACGATGACTCATGGGCTCTGTGCAGTTCGTATTAGACATGGCCCTATCTCTACCAAAAAATACGAGGGTACACGTTCTCTTCGCTAATATACGCCGTGATTGGTGTTGCTTCCTAGGATCTGAAGACGTCAACTAGCATCCCGGCCCAGCATAAATTTTCCGATCGATGAGCTCGAAGCGACAAAGCCGATCTCGCTCTGATGAAGCTAGCTGTAGGCACGCCAAGGATGCTGACCAACACACAAGGTACAATGAATCTACCTCAAGCTTTTCGACGAGTCCGTCTGGCGAATTGGCGATGTCAATCTGGTGGAAGCCACGACCGATGAAGACCGTTGTCCACGCTGCCGGCCGCAGCTCTCCGCAGTAGCCCAAAGCGCAAGCGCCTCTTTCTGTGTAGATTTCCACCTGATGGAGATGCGTAGCACGCACAATCAATCAGACACTCGGTACTTCAAGAAGCACAGATCGATTGGTTCGACGCACCGCCGGCCGGAGAAGACGCCGTGCGGTGTTACAACCAGGAGTGCAGATGCGTCTGCAATGCTCGCGACGGCAAGATACCAACAATTTAAATCAAGCACTACGTCCCGTGAACAAACCCATGTTGTTTGTTCGATTATTCATCCCGTTGACGTTAATGCCCCGTGTGCACTGGATCCAGAACGCGGAGGTCATGGACAGCGACGACCCAGCGGAGGAGCATGAGAAGTACACTGTACACCTACGAGGAGCTGAAGCTGTTCTCCTTGGACACCAGGTGGTCCTACCCGATAGCTCCAGGTAGTATCTCGCTCTCTCCGTGCGTGATCCTAGCTTGCATGTAAGAATTAGCCCAGATTCTCAGTTCGTTGCTTCTTTGTTGCACGAGATACATGAAAATATCATTTCTCTCTATACATGCATGAACGACTGAACGAGCTTGACAAATGGCAATACTCTTAAATCAAAATGCACTGCATCTAGAAACATATAAAGGCGGAATTTTCATGAAGAGTCGATTCTGTACAGATTGCAGAAGGCATCAAGTCATCGAAGAGCATGCTGACAAGAACTTACCGGCCCGTGCCCGGAGCAAAACAATATGCTAAAACCAGGCCGGTATGTATTTTGGTCTGCTCTTGACCACTATTTTCCATGAACTGAATCATCAGGGAGTAGATTTTTTTTATTGATGTCGTGCGACTATGATTGAATTTTTTTTCTACGTGCTAACATGTATATACTGTTTACATATTTTGGTGCAGATTTCTTCATAAATTTCCTTTTTTGATATATTATTTCTAATGTTGGATGATCTCAATCAATCTTCAGTCAATTCGTGGTACACCATACTGGTATACGAAAGCTATGCAAATTACTTCGTATTTATTTTCTGGGACGGGCCAGAAGGAGAAGGTAAGGATTAGGAGGCAGGAAGCTTATATAGACAAAAAAAAAAGTGTAACTCAAAGGAATGCAAAAAACGTGGCAAGTTTCAGAGTTGCCCAAATGTTCTGTCCTACCAGTTGGATCTTCGACATTTGAGATATTGTATTTATGCACTTCAAATAATTTGAAAAAAACCATCTTTGCAAAACGCATGACCATGATAGCCTTTCGATTTGAAATACAAGAAAAATAGATTAAACCTTCCAAATTGAATACTGTTGTACCAATCAGTCTGTATTTTGGACTAGCGATTCTTCGATGCACGTTTGATGTGTACGGAATGTAGCTATTGAATTAAGTTGGTATATCACCAATCTTCTGTAATGTTACTACAGATGTAAAATTTAACCGTGAGTGATGGATGACACGGTTGATTGCTGGAGTTTGTGGACATAATATAGAAGTTGAGTAGAATATAACTAGAATGTTTTTGTTGTTTTCTGCATAATATTACTTGGACAGAAAAAAACAATGAAGTTGCTCGATTGTGTATTGACAACATTTATAAGAGTTTTATCACCAGGATAGAAACATGTGAAAAGTAACGAAGCTCTACAAACTGACTATCACAATTTTAAAAAAATTATTTACACTTCTTATTTCCCTTCATTATTCTAAAATATGAAATCAAGAAGAAAAATAATACAAAAGTACATTATATCAAAGTCGAAATAATATCATTGCTAGCCGCGCAAATGCGCGGGCCACCCAGCTAGTTTACGCATATGTAACAAGGTTTAACTGCTTACACTTTGTGCGTCGAGAATCTGAAATTTTAGGGTCTTAATTAGAGCCTAAATCACCGCCAGTGTTAGAGGTAATTTCTAGTCTTCAAGGTCTTGGTAGGTAGCTATCTAAATGTGCCCCTGGCATCAGATACAACTTGTAGCAGTTGAAACGTGGAACATAAAACTCAGACACCAATTATTCCCTTTTTGGTCTGTACGGGTGCTCTTGGAATATGTTCTGCGATACAATGCCGAATTTCGATGTGCTTGTTATATTCTGAATGTACTGTAGTACATGCCACCTTCTCAACTCAAAGAGTTGGTAATCATTTGTATGATTTTGGATTCACAAGGGCTTTTCAGCTCAAAGAGTTGGTGGTCGTTGTACGATTTTTTGAATCTACAAGGCTTATCTCTTCTGACCTGGTACAACTTGCACTTTGACAATCAATATTGTGTGGAGAACTTTCACTGGAATAAGAGATAAACGCGTAGGTCAAACTACAGGCAAATAAAAAAATCACGGCAAACTTAAGGGACAAAAAATACAGGAGAAATATCTTACAGTAGTTCACAGAAGTTTTGCTTTGGCGGCATGTCCAATTCATCTATGCATTTGTCAAACATTTCTAGAACTTTTGTTATAGTCGGGCGATGCAAAGGTATTACTTGTATGCACCACAAGCCAATGAGGATCATCTTTCTCGCGATTTCCTCAATTTCTCCAGTGACATCACATGCTTGTAGCACATCATCTTGCGCAAAGTGTTCGTAAATCCAATCTGGAAAATACTTCTCGCTGGATTTTTCTACAATTGATTTTACGTTTCTCCTGCCTCCAACCATCTCCAGCAGCATCATTCCATAACTATAAACATCTGACTTTGTTGACACCACTCCAAAGGTTCGATAGTGAACTTCTGGAGCAATGAATCCAATTGTTCCTCTAGTACCCGTCATTGAAAGTTTGCTCTCCTTTGTAAAACACAATTTAGCTAAACCAAAATCAGCAATCTTTGGGCTAAAATCCTTGTCTAGAAGGATATTTTGAGGCTTGACATCGAAATGAACAATCCGAGTATTACAACTATGGTGCAAGTACTCTAGGCCACGAGCAATCCCGATTGCTATAGCATAGAGCATCTCCCATCCTAAAGTTTCTTTTGGGTTCTCTGAGTAAATGTACTTATCCAAGGAACCGTTAGACATGTACTCATATAGAAGCGCTCGTTTTGATCCCTCCAAACAAAATCCATGCAATTTAACAACATTGACATGAGAGGTCCTGCCAATGCTCAGAACCTCATTCACAAACTCGTCCCCATTTCCTTTGCTGTCATGCAAGAATTTCACAGCAACCAGACGACCATCATGTAGTCTTCCTTTGAAAACCACACCATAACCACATCTTCCAAGCTGATCAGTGCGAGAAGACGTTATCTTCATTACCTCTGAGTACATGTATCTTTTTGGAGCCAGGGATCCATAAGATTCTATCATGGCCTCATAATTCTTTTCCGTGTTGCTGCTAGTCTTCTTGCAAAGGAGAAACCATAGTCTTTTGCCCTTTCTATGCCATATGAGGAAATAAATAAATGAAAAGAGCAAGGTTGCAGCTGCTGATGTTGAACCTGAGATGGAAGCGCATGCTATTTCGTTTTGCAAATCAGAAGTTATAATACAGTCATTGTGATTCCAAAGATCATCAATAGTCGAACTTCCTGTTTCTTAAAGAGTACATGGTGGCAAAAGTAGCAACAACCTAAAGATCATAAATTGATCAGGCTTGTATTATGAATAAATGGGGGACTTTTGTTTCAACTTTTAATTTTAGAATATTTTTTTATTGATTATTGACAAAATAAATTTTGAAGTTAATATTTCATCATAAGAAATCACTATTACTGACTGATGATATTTAAATTATTACAGACGAAAATATACAAAAAATTTAACATACCTATTAGCATGATCTTCCTGAAATTCCTCTTGCTAGCTGGAATATAACCTATCATTTATTAGAAAAACAGTGTCATCCAATAGTACCATTGGTTGTTTTGCCAAAAGAAAGAAACATGCATCATATATGAATCCTCAATATTCCTTATAATAAAACACATTTCAAGATAATGAACAATAGAACATGAACTACATATCTGACTTTCTTTTGGTGTATGCATCGAGAAACTATTTGCTCAAATGCATGTTAAAACATAAAATAAGTTATAGGTCTGTGTAGATTTAATAGGCAGTATAAGCGATTGCATACACTGTGACTTATAAAAGTATGTGTTTTAATGGCATTGCATTGGATGTTACATTTCAGCCTGCATAGCAATTAGCTGGAACATGAGTGCTCTGTTAAATTTTTCCTGGAAATGCCCTCTGTACAAGCATGATCCACAGCGTGGCAAAACCAAAGAGTGTACTTACTTAGGCTATAGGAGTAGACTGGTAGCATAGTGTAGTAATTAGCATGGACACGCATGCTGTGTTCATTTTTCCTATAAATCTCCTCTAAATCAGAACTTAGTGTGCCAAAATATCGATTTTGCAGGTAAAACTTACTGCGGCTAACTCGTTTGGGGGTAATTAATGGGATACGAGATAATTTCCGAAGCCTGAAGATTAGCAATACTACCAAATTTAAAATGAGATAAAGACAAGTTTAATTAGTTACTGGTGCAGACGGGGATGTCAGGCATACGCCGCAGTGGCGCTTGAATATATCGTAGGTGTTGTTGATCTGGCAGAGCCCGCCGCTGTCCATGCACCCCACGCAGCAACCTGTACCCCAGCACGTGCATCATGGACACCGTGCAGTTCCCCTCCACCGATCTGTTGTACCCGCCGGCGAGCCAAGCGTATGAGCTGAACGTCGTGGATGTATTGGACCCAAGACCATCCGCGGAGCTCACATGTGCCCATGTTGGCGGTGGTGGCCAGAGGATTTCGTTGCAGTGAGGAAGATCTCCTGGCTGGCGTGGCTGATTTCGAATGCCGTGACAACGAGCTCGGAGGAGGCGTTAACTTCAGTCAGAACGGGTACGTGATGTGCAGGTCCATGCACGCCGCCACGCCGAAGGGTCTTGGGCGCTAGTGGTTGCGCTAGAAAGGAGGGTGAGCAGTAGCATGGCTGAGCTGCAGAATATTGCAGCTGCAGGGACATGAAACACATCCATCTTCTTGCAACGCAGCAGCAGAGTGTTTGACGTGTGCAAACTAGATGAGGGCAAGAAGGTAATAAAGAGTTGGCATCCTTGTTTTACGCAGGATTCGTGATGCTGAAGAGAAAACCATTTTTGGATGAAACGTCGGATTGGATGGTGATGACCTGAAGAGTATGCTACTGGGCGACAGCAACTCATTTTGTCGCGAGCTAGCCGTGAGAATCATTCTTGCTGGACCATTCCACCAAGAGAATAGTTGACCCAATCAAGTCTCCCAATCCTTGTCGCAGTTATTATTAGACCTATCATTTGCAGTGTGGTTTATCTATTTCTATCTATATGAAGAGGCAGTGTTCCTGCCGGTTGCTCTAAAAATAATAATAATAATAAACCATTTGCACGTGTTTGGACCTGCTGCAATCTTGTCAAGGCTTAATTTTTGAGAAAATTGGATTCGGACGAGCTGTAGTACTGTAATCCTTTTTTCATATGCACATTTTTGGTTACTCAGACCAGCCCAATTAATGTGCAGCTCGTGGGCCAGCTGTATTTTCGGGCAAGTTTTTTTATTTGTCAATTTACCCTATTTTGAGCAATGTTTTTTCAGAACAAAAATACTGAATGGTTCACAGAACAATTGATGACTGAATGGTTCCCATGGCACTTCTAGTTTATTTGCACGATAAATTAATTGTTAAAGTAATGTAAACAAGAGTAAAGCAAGATGTGCTGCACTGGCCGTGGCCGGCCACGGCGACTCGGCACGATCAGCTACGGACATCACCTCGATTACTGGGATTTAATACTGACATGATCGAGATATAGTGTTCTTCGAAAAGGGAAAATTTGGCGAATTTAAGAGGCACTTGCTAGGAACTTGGTTGATAGATGATTTGATGGATGAACAACTTACCAGCAATGGGAGGCGGATCCCACGTTAGGAGGAAACCTTCACTGATCAGCTGCTCGTAGTCGCTGGGTTTGGCCGACGAGCCCAACATTGACGCAGCCCAACATCACCGTGGCTGAAGCATTGCCCAATCATAGATGGGTGGCTGGCATTCGAGGTGCACCATCCATCCCGGCCATAGCAGAGTTCCTGGATGTTTGGGAAACGGTGGCAGACAAGCAATTGGGGACGGAGGAAGACGAGTTCGTGTGGAAGCTGACGGCAAATGGAAATTACTCCTCCCGATCAGCATATTCGGCGTTCTTCTTGGGAAGGGTCGGTTTCCCCGCTGCGGAGGAGCTCTGGTCGTCGAAGGCACCGTTGCTGCACAAGCTGCACATGTGATTCGCGCTGCGCGGGCGTCTGTGGACTGCCGACAGATTGGAGCGCCGCGGGCTTGATCGTCCTGCTGCCTGCCCGCTGTGTTGCCAGGAGCAGGAAACGGCGGAGCATCTGACCGTGCAATGCTCCTTCGCGAGAGAAGTCTGGTATTCGATGTTGCTCCCGCTCCGTCTTCATCGTTTCACGCCAACTGCCCAGACCGTGTTGGCAGATTGGTGGTGTGCGGTTTCTGCGGCTGTCCCCGTGGACAGGCGGCGAGATGTGAATTCGCTGATCATTCTAGTAGCTCGTTGCTTGTGGCTGGAGAGGAATAGCCGGGTCTTCGACAAGGTGGCATCGATGCCTTGGGTGGTTTGTAAATCAATCGGGGAAGAGTGGGAACTATGGCAGAAAGCCAAGTTGTGTGGAGTGGGTTTAGGTGTTCGTGAGTAGTCAGTTTCTTCTCACGGCTGGAGTTCGCTTCTCCTGGCCTGTTTGATTCGATGTAAAATTCTCTCCATCTTAATAAGAAAGACACGCAGGCCTCGTGCGTGTTCTTGAAAAGATAGAGTAGTTAAAATACCCGTGCCCTGACACAATGCCTACGAACGGTGGTTATACATTCTACCGTAATACAATGGAAATATGAATTTTTAAATTGGAGTCACTAGAATATTCAAAACATGCCACCGAAGTTGAGAATTACTCCCTCCGTTTTTATTTAAGTTGCGTTCTGAATTTATCAAATTCATATTTTGTCAAATTTGATTAAGAATATAGAAAAATATAAACATCCGTAATACCAAAAACATATAATATGAAAATATATTTTATGATGATCGTAAGCCAGTGTCACCATGCCAGATGCCAGTGCCACCATGGATGCCGCAATGATCGAAAGGGTATATGCATATGCAATGAACCCGAGAAAACCTAACGAAAACAAAGCATACGCCCTCCACCTTATCCCCTCGATTTAGTGGGTTGTGATTATGTTATGATTTGGTCGCCTGGTTCGATAAGGGAAATCTAAAGAAAAAGATGATTTTGACCGCTGGCGGACTTACTTGGAGGCGGAGGATCATCCCATGTGAAGAGGAAGCCGCCGCGGATGAGCTGCTCGTAGTCGCTGGCGTTGGCATCGCTCGACGGCGGCGAGCCCAGCACCGGCACGACACAAGAGATGCAGCCCTCCAGCGCGTAGCGGCTGTTTTCGCTCGTCTCATTGTAGCGCCCTCCCACGCTGGCAAGCACCTCGCTCTCGTTCCCGCACCTCATCCTCGTCTTCACCAGCTCTCTGTCGCTCCGGCGTGCCACTGCCGCGTCCGTGCAGTTGTACAAGATCAGGTTCTGGTTGATGTTGCTGATCCGAAACGGGTGCCCCAGTTTGACGGAGGTGTTCCAGGTGGCATGGCAGCTGTTGGAGGATTGTAGTAACTCTAGCTTGCCCAAATCAATCGCTCGCAGGCTACGTTCCTCGTAGGTGATATTGAGGATCAGGAAGCCAAATCCAGTACTGCGTAGGTATGGAGTGTTCTTGTAGCAAGTAACCTGGAAGTCCAGGCTACCACATGAGCTGCCCGTCTCTGTGTCCACGAGCGAGAATGGGTCGGAGATGGTCAGGTTGCCGCACATCTTGGCCGAGCAGTCTTTCCCTTGCTGCTGCTCCTCAGCGGCCACGAGCATCAGCTGCAGCCAGCACACCCAAACGAACACCAAGATCCAGCAGCCCTGAGGCATCACCGGAGAGTAAGATTTGGAACGGCTGTTATGTGGGCAAGACGTACGGAAGAGAACACTCTGGACGAAGACTGATATATGGGGACGGCGAGTAAGCGTCGTGTCCAATGGCCGGAAAAGATTTGACTGGAAAATCGGGGCATCATCGTCCACGAATACGATGCCCGAGTGATCCCTTGGACGGGAAGAAGCCATGGGCTTGTGAATTTTCCTGCGCATGGCAACGCCGTTGACGGGCAAGTTGGTCGTGATCCGTGACTCGACCGGGATGCTCTTTGTTGACTTGTCGTCTAACCAGGCTAATCCTGGTACACCATACGTACCTCGAAAGATTTTCTCAGAACACACTTCACGGGCCGCCGACTAGTACTACTAGCAAAATACCCGTGCGTTGCAACGGGCCAAAAAAAAAAGGACGAGCCTACTATTATTTAGCTAATAATACCCGTGCGTTGCAACGGGCCATCAGAGAACACGTGTCATCTTGCAACCATGGTCAATCTTGCAATAAACCATCGTAGTTGCATATGAGCTAACTAATATGTTCTGATTAGAGTTGTATGGCAACTATAATGTTTCATGCATGTACAGGAAGGCTCAAGGCTAGCTAATGCATGTTTAACACACAATTTCATTCGACGATGCAAAAAATTGATTCCGTTTAGTTTGGACATGCGATTGGCTGTAGGACAAATACATTAGCAATAAATAATACAGAGTGATGCAGGTTTTGCAAATACAGTGAGAGTTGCCACTTGGAGAAAAATGCATAAATGAGGCAAGCTTCTATACAGCGCATGATACAAAAGACCAAACTCAAGAAAATATCTTGCTGGCCAGAATGTTCCATCCGCGCCTGTGGGAGGCCGGCAGGGCGTTTATCTTTTCCTTTAAGTTGTGACACTGGCATAGGCACGCAGGTAAGGCAGTGCCGACGTTAACTGAATTTGACTTTCAGAAGCAAAGGCGACGGTGTTGAACGGCAGCGGCGCTGCTGGTTCTCTTGCGTGGGTGGATGGGAAGCTGGAGGGGGTGCGTGCGTGCTCGGGTATGTGCGTGCACAGGAAGAGGGAGGAGCGGCAGGTGAAAATCAAGCATCCTCCCATGGAAGCCATGGCGGACGGACACAGCTGGAGGTGGAACAACGTCTACAACACGCGATTGATCCTAAAAAGTGTGGGAATCGGGAGGGGAGCTCACGCAGGGGGTGCTTGTGTAGTTGTTCTTGCTCGAAGGAGACCGACGGTGCCGAATTTTCCGAATAGCAGCGACGGCCGGGGGAAGAAGAAGAAGGGGTCCTTGTCGTCGATAGTGGGCTCCCCGGCTTAAAATAGTCCTAGGGGAGGAAGACGAGGCAGAGGCCTGAGCCACCGCGTGCCTCGCCGGTCCGCCGCTGGGATCTTTCCAGACAAGCACGCACTCCAATCGCTGCCTCCTTCTCTTTTTGCGTAGGAGTAGCAAGACGCGGCTCGCCAAGAATATGCGAGGTTTGACCGGCGGCCATGGCGACGGGGCTCGCCGGAGAAGGGATAGGCCGGCAGGTCCTCCAGCCTCGCGAGCAGCGTGGCCTCTCCCTTCCTCGCGAGCGCGGGACTCCTGGCATGGCCTCCCGCCTCTCCAGCGCGGCGAGCAGCTGAGCTCGGCCCCCAGCCTCGCGTGCTTGGCCGCGGCGAGCAGCCTAGGCGACGGAGGTGGCCTCCGGTCGAGCAATTAAACGAAATAGCGAAACGATCAGATGACTTGGCGGTGGCATACCATGTAATTATCCTATGAAGGCAAGGGTAAAATCGGAAAATGAAAAACGGACCATCAACTGAAGACATATTATATAGTAGAGATAGAAACTAGGCAGTAGCATGAATGGTTGCTTGATTCGGAAACCAAAGCAAAAAAAGCACTGCCCCATACGGCCCTACGTACCACAAAAGTCGAACTTGGTTAAAAAATGATTTGAATGGGTGAACTTAGGGCAAATTCAACGGGGCGACTCATCGAGTCCGCGCTTGTCCCTTTATACCCGTGCGGCCGAAAATCAAGACCCAACGCGGCGACGCAAACGGACAGCTGTCCGTTTTTCTATCCGCGGCGACCCATTCTCGGTTTAAATATGGGTCAGGTTTGTGTTGGCCCCGAACACGTTCAGACAGCTCCTGCGTCCGCCCCGTGTCAGCTACAGCGACGTCTTCGACGCCGACGAGGAAGCGAACACCGCCGGGGTCGCGGGGGTCACCGTGCCTACGCCCACCGGCGGGCCAGAGGGCGCCACCGACGAGGGTGTACAAGTGGAGATGGTGGGCGCGCTCCAGCTCTGCGTGGCGGTGGAGTACGAGTGGAGATACACCTTATAATCCTTGGTTAGGGTGGTGAGGAGTAGCTGGGACAACACTGACTATGACTTCTCATCCAGATCCCAATCGGTGGATGTGATGATGACGTAGGTGTACACGTCGTCGTCGCACTCGAGAGGCGGGAGAACGTGGCGTTCGCCGGTGATGGGGTCGCAGAAGCCGAAGAGGCGTGTGGGTGTCAGGGACGAGCTGCATCATGACGATGTCGTGGCGCGCTTCCAAAGGCTAGACGTAGTTGAAGGTGCCGTCCTCCAAGAAGGTGGTGACAGAACGAAGCGGGGACCCTGGCGCCGGCAAGAAGGTCTGCTGGAAGAAGAAGTCGAGGAGGCACGCATGGTGCCCCATGCCCCACACTGTGGTACCCCCAGGTGTCCAGCCCGAGCCATTTTGTGGCCTGCATCCCCGAAAGGGCCCCCGAAAGGGCCCCCAAGTTTAGAGGCACAATCGGCGGGCGGACACTTGACGGACACATGGCCGAGTGCCCATGTTAATGGCGAGGCGACGAGGAGGCGTGGCGCCTGTCAGCATGCATCGCATTAACACCGCGCCCGTTCCCCTGGCGGGTGCTGAACGAAGCGACGCGTCGAGCCGCGCCATCCACGTGTTCACGTCACAGTGGCTCCCCCGACGGCACCCTGCACACGCGTCGTCGGCGTCATGTGTGCCAGGCGAACCGGTGCTTGCCGTTAATGCGCGCCACCCAAGCCCGCTCCTCTGGCCGTCTTTAAAAAACGGTGCGGCATGCCTCTCCTCTCCCCACACATCCTTCCCTCTCCCTCTCCCTCTCCCAAATCCCTCTCGCCGCTAGCATGGTGGGCAGCCGCGAGACGCCGGAGGAATGGGAGCTTCGCCTTTGCCGTGACTTCCTCTCGACGGAACGTGCACGTCGCCGCAACGAGCGCCACGGCGAGCAACTGGAGCTATGTCGCTACAACGAGGAGCAACAAATGGCCAAGGCGTGGCACCGCGAGATGTGGCGCGAGGAGGCAGCCAACACGCCTACATACATGATGTCGATGGGGAACGCACGGCTGTCCAACCGCCACAACATCCAGGTGGAGGACGACGTCACCCTACCGGAGGGGTGGGTGAGGAACGTCGTCAACGTGCCGGTGGCGCCGTGGCTCAGCGGGCAGGAGCGCATCGAGAACATCATTCGGCAGTGGAGGGAGATGCCATGGGAGCAGAAGGTCGCCCCCAAGTACTCCATCTCGGTGCCGCACTGGCACGCCGTGGTGGACGTGGAGTACGAGGCTCGCGGCGGAAGCTTCTTCCTCCATGTCGGCATGCGGGAGCCACCGCCAGCTCTGACGACGAGAACGACGAGCTGCCCAATATCCCCTTATCACCGGGCACCGGCGCCGGGAATAGCAGATGAAACTTCCCAGGCAGCGTCATCGGCACCGGAGAAGGGGGCACAGGATGAAGCCGGAGAGGTCCTATATATGTTTGCAAATATCTTGATTTGGAAAGTTTCAAAAGTAGTTAAGATACTGCTAGCTGTTAGTTTCCTAATTGATAGTACGTGTCCAAGAAGGAGCTAACGAAGCTAGCTAATTAGGTGTAATGTCCGCGTACTGTTAGGAAATGGTGCCCGTATAGATTTAGGAGTTTCCGGCTTGGTCCTATATATGCATGTGTATATACGTTGAAAGAAACACCATTTGAGAATGAGAAGAAATAGAGAAAACTGGCCTGCTTTGGTATTAGAGAAAAGCCCTAAAAACATCAATGGTCGAGATTCTGTTCTTCACAGTTCACAGGGTTTTCACCCATTGTTGACTGGTATTAGGAAAGATTTTCAAGACAATCACAAATTGTATAGTTCGGCAGAAATGAACCAAGTGGACCGGTGTCTACCAACGAGGTGCCATGCAGGTCTTGCTGGATGCTGAGACCGAGTTTCTGGGCTCGGCCCGCTAGCGTTTTTGACCGAGCCGAGCTGGCAAAGCTGGACCGTAACATGCTCGGGCCGAGCCTGGCTCGGTTCGGTCCGGCCCGAGAAGCTCGCTTTTTTTTTGGCAAATAAGATTTCTGTCCGGCCCAAGACATGAGAAGTAGGAAATATGGCCAGCGCCGGCCCGTTTGGTCCGTTAGGTTACCTTTTCGTGCTCAAACGCGTACGTGAGTTCGTAGTCGACTAGTTTCCTCATCGCTAGCAGAGACTGGAGCGACCGACGCCACTCGCGAATCGCGATGTCGCTGTTGTCGCCGTCGGCCCCGCCCCCAGTCCGCCCCACACCCACGCCACCACTCTCCGGTAGCTCCACCTCGCCCTTCTCCTGCTCTTGCCATCTCACACCTCGCCGCCCCACATCGCCGAGCCTGGTTTCCATCTGACGCCACCGCTTGCCCCTTCTGCTCCTCTCCCCCGCAGGCTTCTTCGCGCCAGCGCGCACGCCTTGTCACCAGCGCCGATCTCGTCGAGCGTCTACCGTCGTCATCCATGCTGCTCCACCATGGCCCACCTGGCAGTGACTAAAGGCAATTGGCTCGCGAGCTGCACCGAGCTGCCCCGAGCTTTTGGGAAGCTCGGGCCGAGGTCCATTTTACGGCTCACCGACGACCTCGAGCTGGCTCGCGGCTCGCCATTCTGGCTCGGGCTTTTCTCCGGCTTGGACCGAGTTGGACCGAGCAAGCTCGCGTCCAGGCTGACATGCAGGTGAGTATGTGACTGCCTATAGTGGATCCTAATGTGGAAAAACTTGTTTAGAATGTTGCGCTGCCTTGCTGCAAAAACTCTGAGTAAATAATGTGCTGCATTTTATTGAGTTTTCTCCAATCGAAACCCGATTTCAAGCATGTGATACAATCCGCACGAATTGTTTATAGCTTGCTGCACCAAGATGTCACCTTAAGCCACCAGTACACGAGAAGCAAAACGAATAAACACAGTTTCATAGCCCATAGCCATAGGGAAGCAACATGTAGTTTATGCCAAGCTAGCTCACGCATCAGTCGCTGCCCCATCCTGCCGGCTGTCAATGTTCGCCAAGAACTGGGCAAACGCAAGCCTCGAAGACCCGCCATGGTTGCAAGCTACCGAGGCGCCCTTCTTGTGCGCCTCCACCCGCTCCCTCAGGTCCCTGCCTTCCTCGGACTCCATGACAAGCCTTATTTTGCTCCCAACCTCGTCGGCTTTGACCAGCCCCTGCTGCCACCCTATCATCTCCAAGCCGACACCCATGTTCCCCACCATGAGAACCTTGTTCATCTTCTGCTCTGAATGCAGCGGCCAGCACAGCATCGGCACGCCCTCCGTGACGCCCTCCAGCACCGAGTTCCACCCACAGTGTGTCACGAACACTCCAGTCGCCCTGTGGCGGAGCACGTCCACCTGCGGCGCCCACAGCTTGGCCACCACGGCCAACGGTGCGCTCCAAAAACCCGTCCGGCAGGAGAGCGTCGAGGTCGGGGTCGGCACTAGGGTCGTCGTTGCTGGTGGGGGCTCGCACGACCCAGACGAAGCGGTGACCGGACTCCTCAAGGCCAACGGCGATCTCCCTGAGCTGCTCCTCAGAGTGGTTCCCTGCGCCAACACTCCCGAAGCAGAGGAACACGACGCTACGGTCCGGCTGGCCGTCTAGCCAGGAGAGACACTCATGCCGCGGACTTCCCACCTTGTCGATGCTACCGACAAACGGCCTGACGCAGTACACCGGGGGAAGCACCCTGTCGGGGAGACACCGTGGGTCCCTTAGAGCAGCCACCGCCTGAACCTCTAGGGACTCGAACGTGTTCACCAGCGTGCCGTCGGCCTCCGGAATCCGGCGCAGCAGCTCCATCATTGCCTTGTAGGTGTCGCTCTCCGGGTCCTCCAGCATCTCGGCTAACAGGTGTGAAGCTGGCATGGGCGGAAGGCCAAAGAGGTCGACGGGGGTGTCCCCTAGGAGCTCCCTGGAGCTCGTGCGGGCCTCCGCGAGGACCGTGGGAAGCTGCACGAAGGCGGCGAGGGAGGCGGCACTGCAGGTGAACAAGGTGTAACCAGGGATCCCGAGCCTCTTCACAGCACGGATGGCTTCATTGGACAGCGAGTCGACGACCACGGCGTGGACACGCGTCGGCGATGAGCAGAGGAAGCTGTGGAGGCGCTCGTTGTAGCGCCGGACGAGGTCAAAGTAGCGGAGCACGAACTGCGCGTCGTGCGTCAGACGGGGCGGGTCCTCCACCGCCGGGAGGGTGTGGAAGCGGACAGACGGCATGGAGGCAGCGACACGGCGGACGACAGTGCCGAAGGCGATGTCCTCCTTGACGCTAGGGTCGATGAGCGCGACAGAGACAGCGTAGCCGTGCTCCAGGAGGGCGCCGGCGAGATGCATCATCGGGACGAAATGGTTCACGGCCAGGCCCGGGTACAGGACGACCGTCTTCTTCTCCATGATGCCAAGTACGTGTAGCTGAGTGGTGGAGTCAGGCGTTTTAAAGCTTCAATCGATTGCTATTTGTGTGGTTTGTGTGGTTGAAAACGTCAGCAATTATGTGTTTTGCTCACATGGAAGATCAAGGTGCAACAATTGGTGATTGAGAAGTCTCGACCTGCCACCTACCCAGAATAACTCACTTTTGACAGCCCTTTAATTGGAGACACAAGAGAAAGACGAGCAGATCCAGATCTTTCAGTAGTACGCAGCACTATAGCATGAATAGCATGCTTCACTGCTGCCGTCAAGTTATGTTGCCAGACTGGAAACTGTGGTTAGGCTGCACCACATGGCCAACGCGAAATTTGGTGGAAAATTACCTTTTTTATATAGATCGGTGGAAATGGTTCGGTTATAAACTTCAATAAAATCTGGCTTTTCATTGAGAAAAAGACTTGTTAGCTACGGATGCCTAGTTTTAATAAGAAAGATCTCACTGTACTTAATTTGTTCAGTTTCTCACAGTGACACATATATGTTTTCAGATACTGTAGTTGACATTAACTGCATGACTCAAATGGCTGATAGCTCCAATAAAGCAGAAAAATGCACCAACTGAAAGCAAAATAGAAGCATGAGGGACTGACGAATAAACACCAATCAGTTAGTAGTAAGCACAAGCGCTTTCAAGTTCTGCGATAGTGTGCAGAACCGGTAGGTTGTAATGGTATCCGATCGAGGAGTCTTCTCGCTCATCGCGTACTATATACTGTGAAAATTGTTGTGTTACAGTGCAGGCTTATCTTGCGGGTGCACTCCCACAGTGGGCCACAGCTGGAGAATCAGCGAGAGAAACATAGCGTACATGCAAATTTGTAAAAAAAAAAATTATTTGTTTAGAAAATGAAATTGTTTTACGTGCAAAAGTTGGAGCTAGCAAAACAACTTATGGTCTTACGATGGATCTTGCTCGTCTCTGTGTCAATCTACACGATCAACATACCTTGCTTATTCTTTTTAACAGAAACTTGAACCGATTGCTTAAAAAAGTATTTTCACTCCAAAATATTGAAAACAATATTTACTGTTTTATTGAAATATTTTCCTTACGTATTTAAGTCCATATTCGGTTGCATTTTCATTTTACTATCCTAGCTAGCTAATCAGGCAATGCAATAGGCTGCATGTTGTTTTGGAGTAGACAGTTTTTAGTAAAGTCAGTAATGCCATGCCATACCATGGGCTGGCTAGCAGTTTGTATGAAATACAATTGAAAATGATATCATTGGCATGTTAGAATTCATGTATACTCTTTTTCATGTACATTCGCTTAAGATGAAGTCGATGTACGAGTTTGTTCGTTTGTGCCTTGTTTTCTATATTTGTGTAATAAGTTGGAAAAAATGCAGAAACTTATCCCAAACATGGTTATCTTCGCATCTGCCTTACAGAATACTAATAGTTATGAATTTATTTAAAATAAACTCCAAACTTGGTGGAACAATGAAAATTTGTGCATGTGAAAACTTGCATGAATTTGTTGAAACATGACCACAACCTGCATAATTCGTGTATTGTGCCTTTGAATAAACTCTTTGCCGATTATTGAATGCTTTGAACATACACAACAACAATAATAACTACTCTAAAACATTTAGTTTAGTAAAAGAGGATAACAATTAAGTAGGGTGTAAACCATATGGCCTTTGGCCAATCCAAACTGGTGGTAGAACTTCTGTATTTTAGGAGTGCTAGAACACTGCATAAATGCTCTCCTTTCCATTTTCAACAAATCGAAGTGACAATATTACAACTGGCGTTAAATCTCATGTAATATCTAGATGCACAATAAATAAATGTCAGTTGGTGGGAAAGGACATCTCTAGTAAACTCGATCTCTTTGACTTGCGAACGCCACCTAAAAAGGAACATTGAGGGCACATACATGATTTGCTTCCATCTAAAGCTTCAAAGGTGCATAAATAACCTCTCGGGAGAAGCTTTGGTGTACTATGTAGATAGAAACATTGGGATGTGGAAGGATATAGGCTTGTTGATAGGGTTGGAAGGTATCAAGAATTCACTTGTGGCTTGCGGTTTCTTTTACCCTAACTATTAACCCATGTAACTTGACAAACTCATGACAGATTTAGAGAAACCTAAGCCAAAGAGCGCAAATCCTCGTTTTAGCAGTTCCAAATCATCCTGGCAGTGTGCTGTTTTCTCTCTCTGGCAAACGAGACAGGAAGTGAAGGGCCACAGTAACACAGTATGGTCTCGTAAGAGTAAAATCATTGATATCTAATGTTGCAGCCAGTGGAGGGAGACCACAAGATGTTATACTCCTGGTCCATGCCTTGTGAAAAAACAAAAAATTCTAGCTCCTGCAAAATTGGTTGCTTGGGCAACTAATAATAGACTCGCACACAACAACAAGAACTCAAAGATGGATATTCTGGAATGTTTTTCATCTATCTTGATTCGTCCGGACTGTGTTTTTGTATATGTTGCATGTAACTTTGCCGACCGTTAGTCATTTTGCTAATCTTTTGGATCAATACAAAAGCATCTCCATTGTCAACTTATCTCATGACTTCAAGAGGGACATTGTGAAGAATCTGTACTTTGCCCCATATCTTATGAAATGAATTCTTGATTAGCCGCAAATGAGGAGCACCGACCAGAAGCTAGACAAGAACTCAAAGCCACAACTTCTTTGCCCCATAAGAACATGTCATGAGCTGCCGGCAGGGCGCTGCATTTAATTTGAATGATGGCTCAAGATAAGTTGGAGACGTACTTGAGATAGATATTATGGTATAAAAATCAATAAAGAGTGCTTTATTAAACTCCTAAGATTGCATCAAATTAATACGATTTTAATGGGCTTAAAATTGGTCTCTGCATAACAAAAGAAAACAAGAAACAAAAAATAGTTTAATACAAGAATGTAAAAAACTAGTAGCCATGTCTAAGGCGACGTAGGTGATGAGGACATCCCTAGTCCTTTACCATTTTCTTCTATTGATGATGTTGTTGTTCAAGACAAGCCCGATGAAGTGAGGATTGGACCAATGACAAGAGCTCGTGCCAAGCTACTTGGACAACAGGTGAACTCACTCTTAATTGAATATAATGTTTGTGATGATGCGAACTTTATACTACCTAAGTCTATGCACTTGTGTATGATCAGGGTTGTTGATACCACAAACGTTGGAGGAGGGCCAGAGGAGTAGCAAGAGTACAAGCACAACGTCACCTATGGCGCGAGGGAGGAGCGGGAGGCGTGCGCAAGGAAGGAAGACGAAGGAGCCAGTCAGGCCAGCCTTGAGGCCAGTCTAGGCCGGCCTCAAGCCAGCCTAGGTTGGCTATGCACCCGAGGCAGCCAGCCCCAGCCCACCCAGGCCGGCTCTGCACCCGAGGCGGCCAGCCTGGAGGCCAGCCTCAGCCTAGCCTTGACCCCGGCCTAGGAAGGCCATGCAAATCGGCGGCCGGCCTGACCCCAGCCTGCGCGCCAGGTTTTTTTGGCCGAACCCGTTTTTGGTCGGTTTGTATCTGTTTTGAGTCGAACCAAGTTAGGATTCGAGTCCTAGGTCGCCCAGCCTCCTTAAATAGCCAAGGGCTGAGCATTGGTAGGGTGAGACCACGTTTTGATTAAAAACCCTAGATTGGATTGCTAAGCATTCATCTATACTAGAATTCCTCTTTGCTTTGATCAGGAATTCACCCCTCCAATTTGTTTCGATCTGGAGGTTCTTGCTACCAAAGTTTGAGTGTGATCTGTTGTTCCATTGGAAATTAGTAGATTGCAGAAATCTCTTCGTGGTCGGTGGTTACGTTGTAGCAGTGTGAGGTGTTGCAAATATCCATTGGGTCGAAGAGCTGTTGTATTGGCAACAGGGGAGCGATCGGAGAGTTTGTCAGAATCTCGCAAGTTATCATCCACCATCATCGATTTACCCGCAGCTCACTGAGAAGATCGGGCCACCCCTTATCATCTTGGTATCATATTTCCAGCGTTTACTCGGTGAGCATCCACAAATCCATCCCCGTAGATTTACTGTTTTTCGTCCTATACAGAAAAAGCCAAAAATATTAGGTTTAGATTTCGCCATAGCCCTAGATTGCATCGGTTTACAAGTTTTAGTTGCTGGTCGTTTTCCTTTTTGCGTAGCTTTTCTTGTTCGAATCGTTGAAGTCTAGGTCCAGTCGTTTCTTGGTTTGCAAGTTCGAGTCGGAGTCTAAACAGAAAATCCCAAAAAGAATCAAGTTGATCCGAGTTTGGGTTACGTTTCTGCCGTGATACAGTTTTCGCTAGTTTTCTGTCGACGGATCGGGTGTTTCGTCGAGTCGAAACCAGTTTTCGTCCGTTTTTTCCGGCCGCGAGTCCGTGTTCTACACAGTTTTTGACAGTCAACTTTGGACGGCCATAACTTTTGCATACGTACCCCGTTTTCGACGTTCAACCTATCAAAATCGTCAGAATAAAAAGTTCTGTCCAGCCACACTCACTTGATCGGTGTGCGGCTTTCGGACCACTCAGAATTGCCAAAAGAGTCCGAAAAGTTTGAGTTTTTGCCACTTATTTGAAAAACATAGACATAGCCTTTCTAAAGCAGGTGTTAGGAGCTTACCCAGAAAAGACTAGCCAACGTTTTGTGCTCACAGGCTGCTCATAGTTGTGTGTCTTGGTGTCTTTCAAGTTGCTGGCCATAGATATTTAAAAAAAGAAAAAGAGGCCGAATTGCATATCCTTTTTTTTCAGTTGTGACACTACTAGTACTTGAGCAATCTTGTGTCTGTTTAATCTAAGCTACTTCTTAGTGTCTTTCTAGTGCATTGTAACACTCTTGTTTCATAGTTGCTTTGCCCTGTTTATCGCCACCGTGTGCGTTTCATGTGTGTCATACGATCAGCGCTAGGATTTGTAAATTGGTGTAGTTAAGTTGCCTAAGCCTAGCTCCACCAAATACCCTGGTTTGTTGTGTGACACTTTGAGACCCATAATATTCGCTTCACCCAATCTGTGCACGTTCTGTCCCTACAAGTGGTAAGCTTTACTATTCACTTTGGAACGGTAAGATACACAATTTCTTTCGGTTTTGAGTGAGTTGAGAGTTTCCACCTATATATATATATATATATATATATATATATATATATATATATATATATACATTCTTGTGTGCACTAATCATGTCTTCAGACGACGAGAGAGACAGTGTGGTGAAGCAAAGGAAGGAGGGAACTACGACTGTTACTTGGTGGGAATATGAGGCTCTTCGTGGTCATTTGTCCCGTCAGTTCAATAACCAGTTGATGGCGTGTAGTTCACACGTTCGTTGGGAGACCCCAAGAGGAAGGTATGATGTAGTGCAGCAGCAGTTTTCCCTTGAAATATGACCAAGGTTTATCGAACCAGGAGGACACAGAGGTTCTTCAAAAGGTTGTTGATGGGCGCCGTTACTCGATCACCAACGTGGAATCTGCACACAACACAACCAAACTAGTTTGCCCCAACGAAACAGAAAGGTTGTCAATCTCTCTAGCTTGCTGAAAACAAAGGATTAAATGCACAGTGTGGAAAACAGTAATGATTGTAGAAAGTAACAAGGAACAGATGATTACAGTAGGTGGTTTTATCAGTATGAGGGAAAATGGACCGGGGTCCACAGTTGACTAGTGGTGTCTCTCCATATAAGATAACTAACATGCTGGGTGAACAAATTACAGCTGGGCAATTGACAAATAGAGAGTGCATGACAATGCAATATATGACAAGATGTTCATTATGAGTTTAATTGGACATTACAACAAAGTACATAGACTTGCTATCCAACTCATCTATGCCTAAATAATCCACCTTCAGGTCAGCATCCGCATCACTTCCAGTATTAAGTTGCAAACAACAGATTATTGCATGAAGTAAAGTGTGTAATGTAAACAATACAAATGACACGTAGACAATGCATCATTGTTTTATCCCTAGTGGCAACAACACATCCACAACCTTAGTCGTTTCTGTCAACTCGAGCCAAGATTTCTGGAGTCATGAACCCACTATCTAGCATAAATACTCCTTCTTGGAGTTACAAGCATCTACTTGGCCAAAGCATCTACTAGCAACGGAGAGTATGCAAGATCATAAACAACATAAACATATAGATTGATAAACAACTTGCTCATAGTATCAATATTCATCGGATCGCAGCAAACACAACATGTAGCATTTCAATAAGATGATCTTGATCATGTTAGGCAGCTCACAAGATCTAAACATGGAGGTAGAAGGTGGAGAGACAACCATCTAGCTACTGCTATGGACCCGTAGTCCAAGGATGAACTACTCACGCATCACTCCGGAGGCAGGCATGGCGATGTAGAGCCCTCCGGTGATGATCTCCCTTCCGGCAGGGTGCCGGGAAGAGCTTCAGAACCATCCCGATCTAGGGTTGGCGACGACGGCGGCAGCGAAACTTTTCGTGGAATATGATCGGTGTTTTTAGGGTATGCGGAACATCGGGAATATATAGGCGAAAGGGCGGCATCGGAAGGTTCGCGAGGCGGCCTCGCCAGGGCCCAGCATGGGCCCACCCTTGGCCGCGCCCTAGGGTGGCGAGGCGGCCTCGTGGCTCGTCTCCGTCTCCCCTTTGGACTTCATGATCGTGTCGGTGAAAATATGAGCGTCCCTTTTTGTTTCGTCCAATTCCGAGAATATTTTGCGACTAGCTTTTCTGAAAGAGAAAAATAGCAGAAAACAGGAACTGGCACTTCGGCATCTTGTTAATAGGTTAGTCCCAGAAAATGCATAAAAATGTTATGAAGTGTAAACAAAACATGTAGCAATTGATATAATAACAGCATGGAACATCAAAAATTATAGATACGTTTGAGACGTATCACCAGTGTGACAAAATACAAACAGATTTGGCTGCAACGGATGTGAAGCTTGAAACTGTCCTTCAAACAGCTAATGATTCAGCGGCTACATTGACTACCATCCAGGCGAATCTTGCCACTTTGACTCGTGCTATGCAGGGGTTGACACATTGCAACAACCAGCCCGCTGATGATGCTAGTGTTCATGGTGCTCACGGAGATGATTTTGATGCTGAGGAGGAGGAGGAAGATCCTGCTCAGATGCCGCGTGCTAGACAGCCACCACAACCACATGCTAATGGTGGGCGTGGCGGTGGTCGAGGTGGTGTACCTCCTGGACGAGGCTTTGCGCCTATTGGTGCACGCTGTAATTTGGGTCATGCAGCCAATGGTGATGATGATGTTCTGGGGAAACCAAAATTCAGCATTCCAAAATTTGAAGATTCTATTGACGTGGAAGAATACATCAATTGGGAGCTGAAGATGGAAAAATTGTGGCGTTTGCATGACTACACTGAAGATAAAAAGGTCAAGCTTGCATCTTCTGAATTTGATGGTTATGCTTTGCTATGGTGGGACGGACTTGTGACTGCTAGGCGTGATGCTAATGATTTGACTATTCTTTCTTGGCGAGAGATGAAGGAAGAGATGCGTCACCGTTTTATTCCTCGTAATTACATCCATTCTTTATATGATAAATTGCAGAATTTGAAGCAAGGCACCATGTCTGTCGATGAGTACTATAAGGAGATGGAGATGATCATGTAGCGTGCTAAAGTGCAAGAAGAACCTGAGCAAACTATGCAGCGTTTTCTTTCAGGTTTGAGCTTTAATATCAAGAGGATTGTGCGTCATCATCAGTATGGAGACGTGCAGAATTTGTTGCACCAAGCACGTGAAGCTGAGTTACAGTTGGCCGAAGATGCCAACTATGCACCTCGTTCTTCCTATGGTCGAGGTAGTTTTTCACCATGGACTACACCTAGTGCTGTGCCGCCTAGTTCTGCTGCTAGTGTCCGTGGTTCTGATGCACCCTCCAAATCAGTTTTGGTTGCCCCTCCTGCTAAGCCGTCACCGCAGCCTGCAGCTAGTGGTATGGGTTCTTCTAATTCTACAGCTCGCACACGTGAAATGAACTGTCATACGTGGGGAGGCAAGGGTCACTTCAAGCGTGATTGTCCCAATAAAAAGATGATGTTGATCAATGAGGAGACAGGAGAATATGAGAGTGGTGATGAGGCTGATCCGAATTCTGAAATTGTGGAGGAAGCTGAGGATGGTTTGCATTATGCGGATGCTACACATTTGCCATCCATTGTTTGCACACCTAGAGCTTTGAGTGTTACACCTAATCCTGCGGAACAGCGCTG
This sequence comes from Poa pratensis, assembly GCA_947311845.1. Classification (NCBI taxonomy): domain Eukaryota; kingdom Viridiplantae; phylum Streptophyta; class Magnoliopsida; order Poales; family Poaceae; genus Poa; species Poa pratensis. The sequence goes on along the minus strand of CAMZMU010000109.1, from coordinate 35,247,225 downwards.
CAATTTGTTTCAAATAAGAGCTGCTGTTGGTAATGGTAGGTCATGCAAAGTGATCATTGATGGTGGCAGCTGTCACAATTTGGCTAGTAAAGAGCTTTGTCAAAAACTGAATCTGAAATATTTACCGCACCCCCATCCATATTATATCCAGTGGTTGACTGATAGTGGAGAGATGAAGATCAATCACATAGTGCGTATTGAGTTTCAGATTGGACCATATAAGGACACCGTGGAGTGTGATGTAGTCCTATGACGGTGTGCAACTTGTTGTTGGGATGTCCCTGGCAGTATGACCGTGATGTACGTCACAATGGGAGAACCAACACTTACCGGCTCAATTGGCAGGGCAAGGACATTCTTTTGCTACCTTTGACACCGCAAGACATTGTAAATGATTCATGTCAAAAGGTTGAGGTTCACCGTGAGGATGAGCGTGAGAGATTAGCTAGTAGAGAGACTCCACCTTCGGTGAGTGAGAGCCACCAGTGGTAAAAAGAAAAGTGAGGGCGAGAAAAAATTAGTAATATTAGCCACCAAATCTGATTTGAGAGAGTTTCGTGAGGATCCCACTCTAGTACCCATTGTGCTTATGTGCAAGGGGAAATTCTTGTTTCTAACGACATGACCCTCTCTCTATTGGTGTTTCTGATGTCTTGCAGGATTTTGGTGACGTGTTTTCGGAGGAAGTGCCCGCTGGTTTGCCACCATTGTGGGGTATTGAGCATCAAATTGATTTGATTCCAGGAGCTACACTTCCCAACCGAGCTCCCTATAGGACCAACCCCGAGGAGACAAAGGAGATACAGGGACAAGTGCTAGAGCTTCTTGACAAAGGGTATATTCGTGTGAGCTTAAGCCCTTGTGTTGTTCCTGTTATTTTGGTTCCTAAGAAAGATGGTACTTGCCGCATGTGTGTAGATTTTAGAGCGATTAATAACATCACTATTCGTTATAGACACCCAATTCCACGTTTGGATGACATGTTAGATGAATTAAGTGGTGCTGTTATTTTCTCTAAAATTGATTTGCGTAGTGGTTATCATCAAATTAGGATGAAAGAAGAAGATGAATGGAAAACTGCCTTTAAAACAAAATTCGGTTTATATGAGTGGTTAGTGATGCCTTTTGGTTTAACTAATGCTCCTAGTACTTTCATGAGATTGATGAATCATGTTTTGAGGCATTTCATTGGAAAATTTGTGGTAGTATATTTTGATGATATATTGATTTATAGCCGCAATGAATCTGAACATAGTGATCATATTAGACAAGTTTTGCGAGTGTTGCGTGCTAATAAGTTGTATGGTAATCTTGCTAAATGCACATTTTGTAAAGATAAGATCATATTTCTGGGTTTTGTTGTTTCGAAAAATGGAGTAGAGGTAGATGACGCAAAAATTGAAGCTATTAAAAATTGGCCTACTCCCATGACTGTTAGTCAAGTACGAAGTTTTCTCGGTCTTGCTGGTTTTTATAGACGTTTTGTGAGGGACTTTAGTACTATTGCTGCAGCTTTGAATGATCTTACTAAGAAAGGTGTTGATTTTGTGTGGGGCGCAGCCCAAGATGCTGCATTTGATGAACTGAAACGATGTTTAATTTCTACACCTTTGCTTATGCTTCCTGATTTCAATAAGCAATTTGATATTGAATGTGATGCTAGTGGCATTGGAATAGGAGGTGTGTTGATGCAAGAGGGTAAACCAATTGCATATTTCTCTGAAAAATTAAATGGGCACAATTGAACTATCCTGTTTATGATAAAGAATTGTATGCTCGTGTTCGTGTTCTTGAGGTTTGGCAACATTATTTGTGGCCAAAAGAATTTATCATACATTCTGATCATGAAGCTTTGAAATATTTGAAAAGCCAATCTAATCTTAATAAACGTCATGCTAAATGGGTTGAGTTCATTGAATCCTTCCCATATATTATTAAGTATAAGAAAGGCAAAGATAACATGGTTGCTGATGCACTCTCTAGGAAAAGCATGCTTTTGACACACTTAGATGTTAAAGTTCCTGGTTTAGAGAGTTTGCGTGATTTATATGCTAATGATACTGATTTTTCCATGCCTTTTTTAAGTGTTCTGCTGTGAAAGCTTAGGAAAAATACCATATGCATGATGGATACTTGTATAGAGCTAACAAATTATGTGTGCCAGAATCGTCCGTGCGTTTCCTGTTGTTGCAGGAATCACATGGTGGCGGTTTGATGGGACACTTTGGACGTGAGAAGACGTTGCTGATGTTGGCTGATCATTTTTATTGGCCAAGGATGAGGCGTAATATGGACAGGTTTGTAAAACGTTGTATCACTTGCAACAAGGCAAAATCCAAACTGAAGCCTCACGGTTTGTATACTCCTCTTCCTGCACCTACAACTCCATGGGAGGACATAAGCATGGATTTCGTGTTAGGATTGCCTAGAATCAGGAGAGGACATGATTCTATTTTTGTGGTAGTGGACAGATTTTCTAAGATATCACATTTTATTGCCTGCCACAAAAGCGACGATGCGTCGCATATTGCTAATCTGTTTTTCAGGGACACCGTACGCTTACATGGAGTACCAAGGACGATTGTTTAAGAAACGATAAGCTAAATGGCAGAAGAAGAACATGTAGTTTTGAGATTTTTTTTACTTACTTAAGAATTGGATGCATTGGGAGATTTTGACGGGATAAGATATGGAAAGATATAGTTCCCATCCTGCTCTTGGGTCGTGGCATTTGCGGCGGTTGTGCGTTGCTCCAAGGAGGCAAAACATTTTACAGAGATTTTGGGAGGTGCCTAGGGACCACGCCTTTGAGCTCTCAATATGCCGCCCACTTTCATATTGTTAGGCATAAATCTATTAAAATTAAGGAGGTGTTGGGACAGATCCACCTAACATTTCCTTTAGACATGACTTGATAGGAAATAGAATGATAGAATTGGATTTCTGTTAGAGTGAATGTTCAATGTTATCTTAACACCTGGTCGTGATTGGTTCAGTTGGAATCTGCATTCCGATGGATCTTTCAGATGTAATCCATGAGAAATTAAGCGTTTTTCCACACTGATGCCCCGATCAATAAAAGTAAAATTGTAAAATGAAGGTCATATTAAAGATTTCTATCCTTTTGTGGTCTATAAGACGAGGAGTCATCTTAACAAAAGATAACATGGTGAACATAGGCAGACTCACATCTCAAAATAAAATTGTGTTACCACCCCTAATTTTATATTACATATTTGTGATAGAGTTTGAGTAGGTGTCCAATAGGATTTCAGTAGAATTGAAATGCAAATCCACAAAATGTAAAGAGTACCATGTAGTAGAGGGTTTCACATAGGTAACTAATTCGCCACCAAAGTCAAAAGATTCCAAATACTTGGAACAACTTTTCCTTGTTCGACGGAATAAAATGAACTCTGAAACTCAATATGACTAAATCATTCAAATCTTTACCTGCATGTTATTTCATCGACAAAGTCACCCAAGACACTGAACAATTCTTCCTTGTTTGGATTGAAGAAATCAACCAAGCGATTTCTGAACTCATATCATCAGCTACGGATGCTTTGCTTTAGCTCATATTTTTTATAGGGTTAATTGGATAGATGCCACTCCAATTTCCACCTATTTGAGAAACGCCACTACAACTTTCATCTTTCGAAAAACGCCACTGCAACTCTCAGCTGTACATTTCATAGATGCCATTATGCCCACTTTCACTCATATACCGGCCAATATACTCATGTATTTATGTTGTATATACGTATAAAGTGCGGACTGGAGGGTTTTTAATAAGGCGGCTTGCTGACTTAATATATGTGGTGAAAATTTCAAAAAAAAAAGGACCAAAAAAAATACCGCAACATCCGCAGAAAGACACGCTGAATCGCCTGCCGACGTTCATCGTCGCCGATTCGCGTCACGCCCCCGCTTGGCCGGCCGATGTGCCCCCGCCGCGCTCGTCTCTGTGCCGGCGCCGCTGCAGCTTTCCGTATTGACCCCGCGCAACGCAGATCCGCTAGCCTCGCCACGGCAGTCTCCCGCCACTGGGGAAATCGCCGACCAACCCCTACCCTCCAGCCCCATGGACCCGCTCGACGGCAGCAAGGGCGGCGAACGCAGGACCCCGGTAGTGATGTTTCCTACGGGTGGCGCAAGGGCGAGCTCGCCGGCGCGGCTGTGCGCCCGTGAGGGCAAAATGAGGTGCTGTTTGCTTCCAGATTTCTGAAATTTTAGGCTCGTCCTTAGATCCTTAATTGTGATTCTAATAGTTCTGGGCCAGATTTCTTTTACTGAAGCTCTCGGTAGCTGTCAGCGTCAGCCATAAAAATCTAACTATAGAACCTGTTGGAACTTAGCACGCCGCACAACAACCGACCTATTTTTGTTCATGTTCTTTGATCCGTCACTTCGAACAAGATGCCGTAATCTTAAACAGCTTCAGTTATCACTTATCACCATGTAAATACTATGTGACTGCCTGTGTCACTGTGTGGCAAGTGTTACAACCACGGTTAGTGTTTTACTGTTTTAAACAATCGACATATAGGATCAGTGTTTCTTCCTGCATTCGTACTAAATACAGTAATCTGAAAAGGCTTTGGCGATTATAGCCCACATGAATTAGTGCTCGTGTGACAAGTGTTAGAACCATGGCTGGCATTCGATAAGTAGAAACATCATTTAGTATCAGCTACTCCTCCCTTTTCAGTTTTCATTTGAGTCGGCGCCACACTACTTCTGAACGGAAGTTAATTAAATTTTCTTTTTGGCAGAACTAACTCGTATAATTAAGCACGAGAATCAGCACCTTGCAACTTCACCATCAGTCTATGACTACTCCTGTGATCATATCTAGGCGAGTGCGGGACCCTGGAGGGAAAAGGCGGTGTCACAAAAAGCAGGTTCAGAGGAGGTTACGCATATGTAACAAGTAAGTATACGCCTTCAGCTTACACACGACTATTTTTACGAAACAGGCTTTCGCCCCGCTTTATAAATAAAGCCCAACGGCCGAACTGATACAAGGTGATGAGGAACCCCTCTTACAAGGTAGATCAAAGATAAACAACAAAGAAAAAAAGGAAACCGGACTTGCCACCGAAGACTCGGACGCAGAATCGAGGAGTATCGAGGCTCCACAACGACGCCCCCAACAGGGTCACGACGCAAAGCGCCGCCGTCGTCTCGACCAAGAGGTCAAGGTTTTCACCCGGATCCCTAGTGCGGAGAGGGCAACCACAACAGCGCCCTCATGAGGGATACGACACCCGCAGGCTATTTTGGCCTTCAGGAATTTACGCATATGTAACAAGGTTTAACTGCTTACACTTTGTGCGTCGAGAATCTGAAATTTTAGGATCTTAATTAGAGCCTAAATCACCTCCGGTGTTAGAGGTAATTTCTACTCGGGGGTCGCTAGGGATGGTATGCTGGTGCAGAGCCGGAATCGATCTCGTCTGATTTTGTTAGATGAATCGGGGATCGCCATTGACGAGAGGGAGACTCATGTTGGCGAATCAATGGTGTTTGAAACTGAAATTTTACTTTTGATTTTTCGTGTGTGCATCGGGGAGCCGTGCGAGGATGGAATTACGAAGCCGAGTTCGGTAAATCGGTACTCTGTTTCATCAATTCCTCCAGCCTCGCCTCTACCCTCAACGACGCAGCTGCACTCACCGGTTCGTCAGGCCCCTCGGTGGCTGGACTCGCCGAAATCTGAGAGGTGGTTGGCATCTTATACTTCCTCCTTTGAGGAGGGAACGAAATATGGTTCAAACATGCCCGAGCATGCTCCCGCGATGGCGGAGGCGACTCCGGCCACCCCAACCCACCACCACCGCCCCCTCCCGGCGACGGCCACTCCGGCCTCGGCGGCCACCCTCTCCCTCCGCCCTAGGCAGGTCCCTCCCCCGCGCCGTCCGTGCTCCCTCTGGGGTTCACCCCGCGCGTGGTGGTTTTCTCGCCAGATCCGCCGGCGCCGAAAGTCAGGTCGGAGGTCGTCGGGGTCCGTGGCTCCCTGTCCGACGTGGAGGAGGTTCCGGAGACCCAGCTGGGGCCTGCCATGGGGGCGGCGTCCGTCTCCCCGCTCGGTGGACAAGGAAATCGCGGCTTCAATGCCGGATCTTGCTCAAGCATTCATGGCACCATCCCTCAGGTATCCCATCCGTGTCCCCTGCAGGCCAGCCGGCGGCAACTGAGCTCCGCATTGAAGCCTCGGAGGAGTTGGAGCAGCCCTGGCAGCTTGTCCAGCATCGATGCCACCGGCAGCCCGCCTCTCCGCTGCATTCAAAGCCCCCACCTGCCCAGCTCCATTCAAGGCTCAAGATCCCTGCCCACCTGCAGGGGATTTGCTTCAAGTGCTTGGACCCGGGCCACTTCATCCGTGTCTGCAGAGGTCTCATGCGCTGCCGTCGCTGTAGGGTGTCTGGGCACAAGGAGAGGCGCTGCCCCCAGGCCCGTGCTGTCGCCGCTGCCCCTGCCGCTCCGGCCCGTGCTCTTGCTGCCCCTGGCCGTGCTCGTGCCACCCCGTCCCGTGCTCCTGCTGATCCTGGCCGTGGCCGCCGTGCTCCACCTCCGGCTCCTGCTGCTCCCCGAGGCCGTGGTGCTGCTGCTGCACTTTGCAGCGACTTCCGCCTCGACGCCCGCGCGTTCCCGCCGCTGCAAGGTATGGCTCGTCGCCCCGGGGACCCGCGTTCTCGTCCGGCCGAGGCGAGCGTCGTGCTGCCGGCCACGATGGCCATGCAGCACTCGGCCGCCTCCCTCGCCTCCACCGTCGTCATGCTCCGCAGGTGTCGCCCGTGGCAATTGCGGATGCTCTTTTCGACGAGCTCGAGATCCCCATCGCGGACATCACCATCGTGCGCTGCTACCCGGAGGACTTCCTCGTCAACTTCACGCATCAGCACCATCGCGAGCGCGCCCTCGCAAACCCAGCCTTCCGCCGGGGGATCCTTGATGTGCGCATGAAGCCGTGGTCGCTCGAAGCCCAGGCGGACTACGTCGACATGCGCTACCACTGCCACCTGGAGCTGGAGGGCGTCAAGCTGCACGCTTGGGACGTCGACTCCATCTCCCGGGTCATCGACGACGAATGCGACCTGGACTACATCATGGCGCGCTCGGTGAACCGCGCGGACGCATCCTCGCTTGGCGTTTGGGTGTGGACCGACAACCCCGACCTCATTCCGCGGGTCAAGCGTCCAAAGCTGCCGGCCAGGGCGGCGCCGGCGTTTGCTCCAACCGTCGGCAGGCGTGCTCTGCGCAGCCGCGTTCTGGTCCATTTGGTTGGCTATGAGGACTTCACCGGCGTTGAGCCTATCCCGGGCGTGCCGACGAAGCCAAGGCGCACGGAGCTGTTCGAGTGGGAGCTCGGCGTCATCGACGGCGAGCGTGGCCCTCAGGATCCCCGCGATGCGCCCCGGGACCTCTCGGGCCGCCGAAGGGATGATGAAGACCGTGACCGTGGCCGCGACAGGCGGGGTCGTGACAAGTCCGGGGGCTGGCGCGACAACCTTCGCCACAGCCTGTCTCGCGCGGCGCTCCAGTTGCAGCTCCACGACGACGCTCTTGTGCTCGACGCCTAGGCGGACGTGCTCGCCCTCTCTGCCCAGGCTGATGCCCTGGCTCTCGCTGCCCATGTCGACGCGCTGGCCCTCGCCTCCCATGAAGAAGAGCTAGCGCTCTCGGAGTCGAAGCGCGGTAGCGAGGCTATCCCAGAGGCTCCTCCCTCTCCCCCGCCTCGCCGTGGCCGGCGTGGCACCAGGAGCGCGTCTCTTGCTGCCGCAAGGCGTAGGTCGCGTGCCGCAAGAACGCCGTCATCATCGCCTGTCCCTCCTGGATCCCCTACTTCCGTGCTGCAGGCGTCCTCGCGCGGCAAGTCTCCGAGGGGCTCTCCTCTGCTTCTGGGCCAGATCATCGCCGAATCACCGGCGTCGGCTTCGAGTGAGGCTGCTCTTGCTCTGGCTTTCCTAGCCCCTGGCGGCCTCGTGACTGAGAGCTCTCCCTTGCGCCCTCCTGGCTTTGGGAGTCCGGTCATGTCTTCGCCCGGACGTGCTTCGGGTTCCGCCGCGCGCTCGCGTAGCTCCTCACCAGCCTCGAGCTACTCTGGTTCTCTGGAAGACGGCGACACGTCGCTCATGGCTCCGCTCTTCACCGCCAGCCAGGAGCCCCTGCTCTCGCCACCGATGTCCACCCCTCCGGTGCGCCCACGCAACAGACGCAAGACCATGGCCGGCACGACCATCACGCGGTACACGATCAAGCGCCGGTCGAGCGCTAGGATCAAGGCCAACCGCAAGGCGGCACCGGTGGCGCAAGCAGCTGAAACGCTTGTCTGCCGCAACCTGGGCATCATCCGCGACGGAGAGGTGGTCACGGAGAAGGCCCTCGCGGAGTTCTCGCTGATCTTCAAGGACCAAGTGCAGCCGCAGGTCATGACGGGTATCCGCAAGCTTTTCAAGGTTGATTCTGAGGAAGACGACGCCATGGATGACGCTCTGATCAACAGTGGTGGTGCGGCTGCACTTGACCACGATGGTGAGGCTGCAGAAGTCCTTACTGGATATGTTTGATCTGCCGATCGATCTCACACCTGGGCCCTTTCGTTGCTTAATTAGTTTCCTAATGTTAGCTCAAAACAATGCCTGTTCTCTGTTCCGTGATGACCTTGCTACTGCTATTATTCTGGAGCGTGTTCCAGCTACCTGTTCTCTGTTGCTACTTGCCATCTGTGCCCCAAGGCTATGTACCGTGATGAATTCGCTGTTTGTGTTACATGTTCCATCTGCTTGTGCTCTGCTGCTACATGCATCTGTTCCCTGGAGTCGCCTTTGTTTCCCATGTTAGAACAAATTGTAAACACCCTTAGCTGGAACCCGAGAGGTCTCAACGACCCAGATCGCCGCACCGCCGTTCACGAAACGATCGCCGCATCCTCCTGCCACATTGTGTGCCTCCAAGAAACCAAACTATCTTCGGTCTCGGCTTTGGACGCTTGCTACCTAGGTGGAAATCGCCTCAAGAGTTTCATCGAAAGACCGGCTCTTGGTACCCGTGGTGGCATCCTCATACTTTGGGACGACGCCGTGGTGCAAGTCACAAATGCTCAAGTGGGAGATTATTGTCTTTCGGCGCATGTCCACCCTCTTAACTCCGATACCGAGGGGGACTTCAAAATCACGGCGGTCTACGGGCCTACTAGATCGTCGCGCAAAGATGACTTCTTTGCCGAGTTGCTAAGTCACAAACCCCCCGTGGGGACGCGTTGGCTTGCTCTTGGCGACTTCAACCAAATCCACCGGGCCCGTGACAAAAACAAGCGGAATGTAAACCGGAGTAGAATCAACCGCTTCCGCGCTACTCTTCAAGCATGTGAGCTTCAAGAAATTCACCTCCAAAACCGTAGATTCACTTGGAGCAATGGGAGGCTCAACCCTACTTTGTGCAAGCTTGATGCCTTCTTCGGTAACACCGAGTGGAACCTACGGTTCGACACTCACATCCTCCATGCGTTGTCCTCCTCCCTTTCGGACCATTGCCCTCTCCTCCTCGCCGACGACACGGGTCCCCGTCGCCCTCGCACCTTCAAGTTTGAGAACTTTTGGCTCCGCATCCCCGGTTTCAACGAGGTTGTCCATAATGCTTGGAATGCCCCTTCCAACCATGTTGAGCCTTGCCACGTTCTTTTTCACAAGTTGCAACACACCGGCAAGTGTCTTAGCCAATGGAGCCGGCGCATCCTCCCTAATGCAAAAGTCATGTTACACGCCGCTCTCCTTGTCATTCTTCAACTTGATATCGCCGAGGAGCATAGGGTGCTATCCTTGGAGGAGTTCCAACTTCGAAAGCGGTTGAAAAGAAAGGTCCTTGCCCTTGCCGTGGTTGAGAGAGCTCGCAAAAAGCAATCGTCTAGAATCAACAACCTTCGTGAGGGAGATGCCAACACAAAATATTTCCATCTTAGGGTCAACGCAAGGAGAAGAAAGAATCACATACATAGGCTCAAGCACAACCATGGTTGGGTCACCGAGCACAAGGCCAAGGAGGAGATAATCCAAAACCACTTCGAAGGGGTTATGGGGCGTGGGAATGCCCGGGGACGCGACTTCAATTGGGAGGAGGTTAACTTTCAAGAGCCGGACCTTTCCTCCCTTGGTGAAGATTTCTCGGAGGAGGAGGTTAAAAAAGCAATCGATCAAATGCCGGGGTGTAAGGCGCCCGGCCCGGATGGCTTCACGGGTGCCTTCTTCAAGAAATGTTGGAGCACAATTAAAGACGATGTCATGAAGGTGATAAATCAATTTGGCAACTTACACTCGGCGAACTTTCATTGGCTCAACTCCGCAAATATTGCCCTCTTGCCTAAGAAGGATGGCGCGGAGGACATCTCCGACTTTAGGCCTATTAGCCTAATCCATGCAATCGCTAAGATCATCGCCAAGGTGCTCGCCCTTCGTCTTGGGCCCTTCATGAACGACCTCGTCTCCAAAGCCCAAAGCGCTTTCATCAAAAAAAGAAGCATACATGACAACTTCCTCTATGTAAAGAATTTGGCAAGAAGGTTCCACAAAGGAAAAACGCCGGCGCTTCTCTTCAAGCTTGACATCCGCAAAGCTTTTGACTCCATCCGATGGGAGTATGTCCTTGACCTCCTCCAACGTAGGGGGTTCCCGAGTCGGTTCCGGAATTGGATTGCCGCGCTTCTCTCGTCCGCCACTTCTCGCGTCCTCCTAAATGGGGTGGCCGGCCTTCCCATTGTGCATGGGCGCGGCCTCCGGCAAGGAGACCCTCTCTCGCCCCTCCTTTTTGTTCTTGCGATCGATCCCCTTACTCAAATCCTTGACATTGCAACTCGGCATGGGCTTCTCCACAAGTTGAGAGGACGTGGGAGCATTTTGAGGACATCCTTGTATGCGGATGATGCGGCAATATTTGTGGCCCCGATCAAGGATGACGTCGTGAACCTCTCCTCCATTCTTCGGGGGTTCGGAGAGGTTACCGGCTTGTGCACCAATTTCGAAAAAAGCTCCGTGGTTCCCATTAGATGCGGTCTCATTAACCTTGACGACGTCCTTGCCGGCCTTCCGGTGGTGCGTGCCACCTTCCCCATGAGATATCTTGGGCTCCCACTCTCGGTGTGGCGCCTAAAGAGGGTGGATTTCCAACATCTTGAAGACAAGGTGGCCGGGAAGGTTCCCACTTGGAATGGCAACCTCATGACCGCCATTGGCCGCTCCACCCTTGTCAAGTCGGTGCTCACCTCCCAAGCAATCCACCACATGACTACTCTCATTGTCCCTCCGGGCACCTTCGAGTACCTCACCAAAGTGGAACGTGCCTTCCTTTGGGCGGGCAAGGATAAGGTTACCGGAGCACAATGCAAGGTCAATTGGGAGACCGTTTGCCGCCCTCTTGACCTCGGTGGCCTTGGCATCCTCGACAACGAAAAGTTCGCGCGCGCCCTCCGCTTGAGATGGCCTTGGCTCGAGTGGAGGGACAAGGAAAAAATTTGGGTCGGCTCCGGCAACCCTTGCACGTCGGTGGACATGGATCTTTTTTACGCCTCAACTACGATTACGGTGGGAGATGGTAACTTGGCTTCTTTTTGGCATGCCCCTTGGCTCGAGGGGAAAAAACCTAGGGACGTCGCTCCTCTCATTTTCATGGTGTCCAAGACCAAGAAATGGAGTATCAAGAAGGCTATGGATGACAACGCTTGGATTAGCAAGATTGCCCTTGATGAAGATTTCTCGCATGACCACCTTTCCCAATTCATTGAGCTTTGGCTCCTCCTTCTCCAAGTTGTTCTTGTGGAGAATGTGGAGGACACCATCACTTGGAAGCTCACACCTAACGGGGAGTACTCGGCGGCTTCGGCCTACAAGGCTCAATTTTTTGGGGCCGAAGCATCAATCATGAAGAGCCATATTTGGAAGGTTTGGGCTCCTCCCAAAGTCAAGTTCTTTGCTTGGCTTGCTCTCCGGGGAAGGCTTTGGACATCGGACCGTTTGGCTAGGCGTCGTTGGCCAAATTGTGGGAATTGCCCTCTATGCAATAGAGTGCCGGAGACCATCACTCATCTCTTGCTCGGTTGCCGGTACACTTCTCGTCTTTGGGGCCTCATCAAGGATTGGCTTGGCATCCACGCTTTGGACCCAAGCCAATGGTCGGACCTCTCGCTCTCTAGTTGGTGGCTCAAGATGACGTCGCCAAACCGCAAGGCCTTGGCCTCCATCACCTTGCTCGCATCTTGGGAGATTTGGAATGAGAGAAACGCACGTGTGTTCCGGAATAAGTTTGCGTCACCGACGGTTGTTTTCAATAAGATCAAAGCCGAGGCTAGGCTTTGGGTCATCGCGGGTGCGAAACGTCTTGGAGAAATAATGACGGGAGAGTAATCCCGTTAGTTTTCATGTGTGGGCCAAGCGAGCTTTCTTGTTTTCGTCTTGGTCCGGGTATGTAAAAACTTTCTATCTTAATTAAGCGAAAAGGGCAAAGCTTTTGCCCACGCTTCAAAAAAAAAAAATGGTTCAATTTTGCTCAGATGTGTGGAGCGGAGGTTAGTGTTGTTGGATTTAGCTGGCATCGCGATTGATGTGAGGTTAGTTAAGCATGAAGAATCGGTGAGGCAAATTCTGGAGTTTCCTTGCTATGAAGCTTTGGTGGGAGATTGCGTGAGCTCAAAGCGTGTGCCCATGGCGATGAACACGAAGGTCCCTTCGAGGCCACGTGGACATTTGGGCCCAAAGGCTTTGTTCGGACCGGATAAGATTTATGAGCCCCAGTGTCTGGTTGGGCCGGTGGGTAATGGTGGCCCGTCCTCTGTGCGGGAGCAACCTACAGGTGGACCCGGTGGAGAGATCGGTCCTAGGGTTTCCAGATACCAGCACATCTGGGACAAGGCGAATGCGGCGGACAAGTGCTAGATTTCAAGGAAATGGCCAAGGGAATCTTCAAGTGTATCAAAGGGCTTTCTTCTCACATTGCCAGGAGAAATGGCGAAGGTATATTAACATCTTTTAACTTCGTTCTCTGCTTTATCTGACGATTATATTTTGAGCAAAGCTTTGGAGTTGGGTATTGATACTTCAACCTTACAACTGGAAACTGTTCATATGTTTAAGGACTTAGAGAATGCTCGGTCTAATATGTTTTCTAAAAAAAATCTAATACTGCTAGATGAGCAGAAAGGTAAATCTCAGTGTGATGGCGAATGTGAGGCTTTACCACCAATGGCCAGAAGATTTGAGTGGAAAATCGGGGCATCACCGTCCACGAATTTTCATGGACGGGTAAAAGCCATGGCTTGCGACTTTTCATGCGCATGGCTAATCAGGATCCTGGTACACCATACGTGACTCGACCGGGCTAATCCTGGTACTGCGGTACACCATACGTAACTCAATGGTAGCGTCGCACCCCTCCATAGCGTTGCCGGCGTAGTTCCCAGCAGCGGTAGCCACCAGGCCCAGGAGTACCAGCAGCTTGGAGCCATGGCAGCACAGGATTTGGAATTGTTGCTAGTGAAGCAGGGTGCTGGGGCCTGGCCGCATCGGAGATAGAAGAGAGAATAGTATGCTAGTGAGCTGGGATTGCTTGGTCCACATCCTGGAGACGGTCTTCACACGGTGGCCAAATGACTAGCTTGTTGACTGGAGTTGGGAATGATATTTTCAGGACCATACAGTCTCCACAGCAGTACCATCGCACGAAATGTTGAAGAAACAATTACAAATGAATATTGTAATGTTGTGGTGTCGACTTTGACGACGAGGACTTCTACAGTACCGTCTATTTCATGTTAATCGAAAGTCGTTGCGTGTACGTTGTTCGTCCGTCACTCTTTTTTTGCGGATGTCTCGCCGGAGGTGCTTGCTGTCAATCTCGTATTTTTTTTGTCAAATATGGACTCTGAGCAAAACTAATCTCAATTATGTCCTCTCTACAAAACTATTTTCAAATCTGGCCCCTGAGGTCGGCTCCAGATAGGATGGAGCCGACCTTGTACATGTCGGCTCCGTCCTATTTGGTGCCGACCCCCTGTTTTAATTTTTTTAAGTCCTTAAGAAAACTATGAGACTTTCTGGATCACGCCGAACTGAATAAGGTCGGCTCCATTCTATTTGGCGCCGAACTTAAGAGGCCAAATTTGAAAATAGTTTTGAAAAGATGTCATACATGTGTTTAGTTGCTTAAAAGGGCTAGATTTGTCAAAAAATACGTCAATCTCCATCGCGATTTGTTACAGGCACCATACTCTCGGAGCGTTTTGTTGCGGACTTGCGGTGCTGCCACCTTCGAGGTTGTGTAGGAAACCCTAGTCGTCAATGTTATCGATCGAGTTTGTAGTCCACATTAGGCTTACTCATTATCCTCATGTCCCCGTCCAGCTAAGCATCCGTTCTTACTCAATCTCACAGTGTTGTATTAAGCTTTTTGCCAACAAAATCAGTATGAGATTCTTAAATAATTTGGAGATATTTGCTAGCCTCTGTGAAATTGAGGAACAACTGAGACTGGATAGATGGAGGTGAAAGGAGCGTCTTCTGTGGCCTCTCCAGTGATGAAGCCGCTATATGCATCTACATATTGCGCATGTTGATTGGATACATGCTTACATGATCGTACGTGCACCAGAAAACTGTTCGTGAGGTTTTAAAGAGTATATTCATGGATTAGTAAAATGTTCACCTGTTATCAATATGTTCATGGGGTTCAAAAAAATCACAGGTTTTAAAAATGGTATGTTCAAAGATTAAAACAATTTTGACGGGTTCAAAAAACTGTTCATGAAGTTTGGAAAAATCATGGGATTTAAAGATATGCTCACATTCAATAATATGTTCACCGGTCTTTGAAAGAATGTTCCCCCAATTATACATCGCTTAGTGCGAGTCGTGTATATTGTATAGGAGCTCCCAGTACGCGGCCCATCTCTAGAGTCGATTTGGGTCTCCTTGCAGCTTTGAAAGATGAGTTTGACACACTCGCATACCCAGCTCTAGAGTTTGTTTTGTTTTGGGCCTTCACAAGGGCCTATATATATCGATCCTCTCCAGGAAGTATCATATAGCCTGGGAGACGGAATGATTAGGCGACGCCGGTGGACGCTGGCGCCGCCGCCGTGGGTGCCGGCAGGGATACCGACGGGCGGTGGATCTAGGTTCGCATGTCTGGGGGCGTTAGAAGCGGTGCCATCAGGCGAGTTGGACCTCACCAATGCCGATCTCGTCGGCGATCACGTCGCCATTCAGGCCGCGTTGGATGCTTTGCAAGAAGATGGGCCGCCGCGACCAGATTCTCCGGTTGTTCAGCGTCCTCCTCGTCCTGAAGCGGATCGCCTGCAGGAATTCTGGACCGTGGCCGGATTTCCAACACTGGCTAGCCGCTGCTGGGAGCGGGGTTCATCTTCTAAGGCAGGTGAGTCTTCTAATGGTTCTGATGTGTGCAGGGAAGAGATGGTGGTGCGGCCGGTGGATTCGCTGAGACGGTGGCGCCGTGGGACTCCATCCTCACCGTCCGGTCTTCGGCTCTGAAGGTCGCCGCCGCGGATGGGGCCGTGGCGTGTGCCTCTGCCTCCTCGACGGCTCACGCCTTCACCGGTCCTCGGCGCGTTCATCGACAAGGCGATAGCTGATCGTGCGTCCTCGTCGCCGGCGGATTATGGAACACTTTCGGCGGCGGCGCCATGCTCCACGGTGGAGTCCGATCCGGCCTTCACGGAGTGGTTACGGCGGAGGCTCGCAGGGAAGTTCAAATTCCCGAAATGCCGCTCGACGTGGCCCACGTGCATGCGACAGATCAGGGCCGTTCAGATGGGTTGGTCCATCCTCGCCGTTGGTTTAGGGCGTACTGGGATCGTGGCACTAGTAGAAACAAGGCCTTTGGTCTAGAGCAAAATTGGGCTCTAGTCCCGGATGGGTTTTGGACCCGGACTAGAGGGGGACTAGTCCCGGTTCAACGGCTAGGAGGCCGCACCGGACTAGTCCCGGTTCGAACGGGACCTCTAGTCCCGGTTCGTATTACGAACCGGGACTAGAGGTGTCTCACACGGCAGGGCCATGTGCGGGAACCTCTAGTCCCGGGTGGTAGAACGAACCGGGACTAGAGGTTCTCTGTTTTCCTATAAAAGCATTGCCCTGCTCACCAGTCTCCTCTGTTGTTCCTTCCTATGCACAAGAGGTGTTCGATAAAATGCCCGAGCTAGCCGAGCTCGAGTTCACCCCCATTTTCTCCACGATTTGTCGGCGCCCCTTCTATTGAAGTGTTCCAAGAGGTTAGCAACTAAACCCTTTCATCTTTCATTGATAATTTTAGCATTGTGATTGCGTTTGACATACTTATATAATGCAGATGAGCCATCCATGGATGTACGCTGACCGACGCTCTAACGAGTACATTTAAGGCATGCGTTCTTTTCTCAATGTGGCTGAGGCAAACACGCGGAATGGTTTTATGTGTTGTTCATGTCGTGCCTGTCGGAATGAGAAGGATTACTCTTCCTCAAAAATCCTTCACATCCACCTGATTCAGTTCGGTTTCATGTCTGGCTATAACTGTTGACCAAGCACGGAGAAAGAGGGTTATGATGGAAGACAAAGAAGAAGAAGAGAACGATGACAACTATCCTATGTTCCCTGAATACGGTGGTAATGCAAGGGGGGAAGCTGAAGATGAAGAGGTACCAGATGAGTCCATCTTATATGATGATTTGCGTCGGGTCATCGTTGTTGCACAGACCGAAGTAGAAAGTGCAAATGAGAAGTTGAACTTGGAGCGCATGTTAGAAGATCACATAAAAAAGTTGTACCCAACTTGCGAAGATAGCAACACAAAGCTCGGCACCACACTGGAATTGCTGCAATGGAAGGCAGAGAATGGTTTATCTACAAGGGATTTGAGCAGTTACTGAAATTAAAGAAGAAGAAGCTTCCAAAGGATAACGAATTGCCTGACAGCACGTACGAAGCAAGGAAGGTTCTCTGACCTCTAGGATTAGATGTGCAGAAGATACATGCATGCATTAATGACTGCATCCTCTACCGTAGTGAGGAGTACGAAAATAAGAATGAATGCCCGGTATGTGGTGCATTGCGGTATAAGATCAGACGAGATGACCCTGGTGATGTTGAGGGCCAGCCCCCCAGGAAGAGGATTCCTGCCAAGATGATGTGGTGTGCTCCTATAATACCACGGTTGAAACGTTTGTTCAGAAACAAAGAGCATGCCAAATTGTTGCGATGGCACAAAAAGACCGCAAGAACGACGAGATGTCGAGACACCCCGCTGATGGGTCGCAGTGGAGAAAAATTGATAGAGAGTTCAAGGACTTTGCAGGTGACGCAAGGAACTTAAGATTTGGTCTAAGTACGGATGGATTTAATCCTTTTGGGGAGCAGAGCAGCAGTCATAGCACCTGGCCTGTGACTCTATGTATCTATAACCTTCCTCCTTGGTTGTGCATGAAGCGGAAGTTCATTATGATGACAGTGCTCATCCAAGGCCCGAAGCAACCCAACAACGACATTGATGTGTACCTGAGGCCATTAGTTGAATAACTTTTACAGTTGTGGCGTGATGAAGGGGTACGTGTGTGGGATGAGCACAAACATGAGCCATTTGACCGACGGGCGTTGTTGTCTGTAACCATCAATGATTGGCCTGCTCTTAATAACATTTCAGGACAGTCAAACAAGTGATACAATGCATGCACGTACTGTTTAGGTGAGACTGAAAGTATATATTTAGGTAACAAGAATGTGTATCCGGGCATCGTCGATTTCTTCCAAGCCAGCATCCCTTAAGAAAGAAAGGCAAGCATTTCAAAGGTGAGACAGATCAAAACAACCATCTTAGAAAAAGTTTTTGTTGGTTCCAATTGTTAGCTATTTAGAATATTGTTAAGAGAGACTTACCAAATGTTGGGCTGTGATAGACCTACCCCACTAAGAAGAATATCGTCCCGAGATTCGGGTGTTTTAGGAAGAATGAGTTCGGGAAATTTGTTCACTTCGGAATTTTTTTCATTTTCGGAAATTTGTTCATTTACGAAATTTATTCAAAAAATGAACATGTATGGTATTTGAACGATTTTAATATATGGACAGGTAATTTTTAAAAAAAAGAACAAAAAATGAAAGTGAACACAATCTATTTTTGAACAATTTTAAAAAGTAAACAGAAAATGGCGATGAACAGAAACTATTTGTTAACGAGTTTAAAAATGAACAAAAAAGGTCGGTAAACGAAATATATTTTTGAACGATTTTAAAAAGTGTAAAGAAAAAGTCTATGATTGGAAATTATTTTTGAACAATTTTTAAAAAATGAACAAAATAGGTATTTGAACGTAAACTATTTTTTAATAATTTTTAAAAAGTTACCAAAAACTATTTTAGAATGATTTAAATAATGTAATGAAAATGGCGGTGAACGAAAATTATTTTTTAACGAATTTTAAAAGTGATCAGAACAACTTGTGAAAGGAAAATGTTTTAACTAAAATTAAAAGTGAGCAGAAACAACTTTGAAACGATTTTAAAAGTGAACAGAAAATGTCGGTGAACATGAACTATTTAGAACGATTTTAAAAGTGAAGAAAAAAAGGGTTGGTGACTGAAACTATTTTTGAATGATTTTAAAATAGTGAACGGAAAATGATCGGTGAAAAGAAACTATTTTTTAACGATTTCAAAAAGTGAACATAAAAGGGTCGGTGAACGGAAACTATTTTTTGCAATGTTCATAAATATTTAATATAAACTATTTTTAAATGATTTTAAAAGTGAAATTGAAATTGGCATTGAACAGAAACTATTCTTGAACGATATAAAAAAGTGAATTGAAAAGGATTGACGAACATAAACTATTTTTGAGCAATTTTGAAAGTGGGCAAAAAAAAGGTCGGTGAATATAAACATTTATTATATATATAACAGAAAATTGAAAACTAAAAATAAAAATAAAACGGAAAAATGAAAAACTACAAAGAAACAGAAAAAGCAAAAGGAAAAATTAAAAAGAAACGAAAACCGGTAAAAGGGCAGGAAACAGAAAAACTAGAAAAAAATAGCGAAAAACTAACGTACGTGGAGCGCTTGAAGGAATATCAGAAGTAACAATTTGGGCCGGCCCACCTAAGCGATGCGCGTGAGCGGAGCGCATTGCGCTCCGCGTTACGCGGCAACTAGGATTCGCTCCGCGCCGCTTCTGCTACAGAGAAGATCCACTAGCCTCGCCGCGGCGTTGCTGCTGTTTGGTCCCCGCCGTCACGTGGGGAATCGCCGACCAACCGCTGGCCAGTCCATCCCCGCGGACCCGCTCGGCATAGGCGGTGTTTGCCTGAGGAGCGGCGCAAACCCTCGAGGTTGTGCCAGCGGAGGGAGAGCATACTACGCGGAGCAAGAAGGTGGTCGCCGCTTGGGCGGCGAGGTTGTGCTCTTGTGCTGTTTGCTTGATCTGTCGTGAAGAGTACCAAGTAAGTGCTGGCTTCCACCATTAATTTGCTTGCTATTGGCATATATCCTCGCAATGTTAGATGGATATACACTTTATGCATCCAGATTCTGAAATTTTAGGGTCTTAAATCGCCTCCAGCACTAATGGGAAATTTTAGGTCTTGGTAACAATTTAGCTATCTGCCTCTGCCTTTTAGCAGTTGAGACTTGGAACGAAAACTCATCGGCACCAAAATTATTTCCTCTCTCGAGTTAACTTATGGAAGATCAGATGCAGATACGACTCCCTGTCATGCATACATGGAATATGTTATGTGATACAATTTTTTTTGCGAGTCAGGAGCTTTTGTATTAATCAACCAGCATGGTGAAAGTCATGCTGAATACATGAGGCTAAGAACACCGGAACCTGGGATGGACAGGTACAGTCCGGACGGGAGGATGAGGCTTGCTTGGCACTGATTTGAGCTGCAAAGTTAGCCGTTCTCCATACAACAGAAATTTTAAAACTCACTAGAGCCTCACTTAAGTCCTGAATATGACTAAGAATAGGTAGAATAAGGGCTCAATGCTCTGTTCTTGTGTTCCACAGCTTTACTTATGTAATACAATTCGTTTCCCTTGTTTAACTTATGAATGTACTCTAGTACAGGTCACCTTCTCAAAACGTTGGGAATCGTTGTAGGGTTTTTGAAATCACAAAACTTGTCTCCTCAGCTCTGGTAGAACTTGCACTTTGTACATCCAGATTGTGAGGGGAATTTTCTCTGGAATGAGAGATAAGCGCATAGGTTAAGTTATTGCAAAATGAAAAATTTCACAACAACATAAAGGGACAGAAATTATGAGAGAAATATCTTACAGCAGTTCACAGAAGTTCTGCTTCGGTGGCATATCCAGATCATCTAAGCTTCTGTCAAACATTTCAAGAACTTTTGTTATTGTAGGGCGATACACAGGTATTACTTGTATGCACCACAGGCCAATTAGGATCATCTTTCTCGCTATTTCCTCAATTTCACCTGTGACTTCACATGCTTGTAGCCCATCATCTTGCGTGAAGTGGTCATAAATCCAATCTGGAAAATACTTTTCGCTAGATTTTTCAACAATTGATTTTACATTTCTCCTGCCTCCAACCATCTCTAGCAGCATCATTCCATAACTATAAACATCTGACTTTGTTGACACCACTCCAAAGGTTCGATAGTGAACTTCAGGAGCAATGAATCCAATTGTTCCTCTAGTACCAGTCATTGAAAGCTTGCTTTCCTTTGTAAGACACAATTTAGCTAGACCAAAATCAGCAATCTTTGGGCTAAAATCATTGTCTAGAAGGATATTTTGAGGCTTGATATCAAAATGAACTATCCGTGTATTACAACTATGGTGCAAATATTCTAGGCCACGAGCAATCCCGATTGCTATCGCATAGAGTCTCTCCCATCCCAAAATTTCTTTCGGGTTCTCTGAGTAAATGTACTTATCCAAGGAACCGTTGGACATGTACTCATATATAAGCGCTCGTTTTGATCCTTCCAAGCAAAATCCAAATAAGCTAACTACATTGACATGAGAGGTCCTGCCAATACTCATAACCTCGTTCACAAACTCGTCACCATTTCCTTTGCAGTCATGTAAGAATTTCACAGCAACCAGACGACCATCATGTAGTCTTCCTTTGAAAACCACACCATAACCACCTCTTCCGAGCTGATCACTGCGAGAAGACGTTATCTTCATTACCTCTGAGTACATGTACCGTTTTGGAGCTAGGGAGCCATAAGATACTATCATAGCCTCGTAATTCCTTTCACTGCTGCTGCTAGTCTTTTTGCAAAGGAGAAACCATAGTCCTTTCCCCTTCTTATGCCATATCAGCACATAAATATATAGAAAGAGCAAGGCTGCAGCTGCTGATGTCAAAACTGATATTGAAGAATATGTTATTTTCGCTGTATCAGGAGTTTAATATGGACATTTAGATCTTCAAGACCATCAATAGTTTTAATTTCTCTTTCAGAAAGACTGCAAGGTGGCAAAAGTATAAACAAGCTAGAGATCGTAGTTTTTTTGCTCCAAATTGACTTGTATTATGGACAACTATGGAGTAATTCTTGCAATTTCAATTCTAAATCTTAAAAAATTATCCTTTTGAATATCACTGTTGAGGAACTACTGACATTTAATGATTTAAAAGATATGATGTGAAAAGATGGTGAAAAATCTAGCATACCTATCAGTAGTATCTTTGTGCCAGTCCTCTTGCTACCTGGAATATCACATAATATCGAGTTTAAAAAATAAATACTGTCAAATACTACCTCTGTCCCTCACTATAAGACGTTTTGGTTCGCTAAATCAGCCTACCAATATGTCTTATAAATGGCACAGAGGAAGTAGTACTATATTTTTTATGTTTTTCCAGAAAATTAACAGGCACCATATAAGATCTTCAGTATTTTTCTAAGAAATATATAAAGAGTACTTGCTGACTGATACAATACCGAAAATCCTATATGTGGGCATATAGCTTATACTATTGCATCAAACGAGTATTTAAACATAGTCAGATATACTCGTTTGATACAACAGTATAAGTTATACGCCCACATAGTTGTAGAGGAAGAATGGCTCCTAGTTTTGGGGCTAACGGCGGGTGACTGAAGAAAATGTTTCGGTAGTACATGCTTAGGATCTGGTAGAGTTCTTAAGTGAAGCCTTGTCTTGCCAAATATGATTTGGAAGGCACGGTAGCGACAACTTGGTCTCGGAGCCAGAACAGGTATGCGATGCTTAGTTCCTCACATACGGCAGTCTTGCAGGATGTCCTTGTCCTCCTGTTTATGTCGTGAGTGGTGGAGCTAGCTGCTACATGCCAGGACTAGAGAGCAAGCAGTTGCATGGCAACTGAGCAGAACACGACGGCTGCAGGGACATGAAATGGATTCATCATCTTGCTACGGAATAACAGAGTATTGGAATTTGGAAGTGTGCAAACTAGAGTGGGTGAGAAGGGGCTGCAGTCAGAGAAAACGGGGTTTACAGCTAACAGAACTGTTTTATGTGGAGTACTCCTAACTCACATTTTTGTCGATGATTTATGCATTTGTCTGTGCCCTTTAAATCTTGATTGGTGCCGACATGGACAAGTAAATTATCTCCTCTCGCTACTCCATTCCAATCCTTTTGTTATCATAATCATATACTAGATCTCCAAAAGATTGTACTTACATGCTGAACAATAACGCCGGCGCACCTTTGTAAAAACTAATTTCGGGTCTACTAGGCACACTTAAGTTTTCAACTTGCAGCATTGTCTAATTTGATTTATACAGGTATTCGATTTGGAGGCTTACCAGTGCACATTGACCCGCTCTGCCTGCTACCAAGGCAGAGGCACGCAAAAAGAGCGGACTCGTTGATGTACTAGCACTGCTCACCAGTCGCGCTGCAGGCGAGCAGTCACCAACACCAGTGTCTAATCACTCCGGATAAACCCGTCCTTCAGGAATTAAATATAGCTTGCTGCCGTTGAGGCCACAGCCTCCAACACCAGCACCAGCAGTTCACGTGTATGCATTGCTGGAGGAGTTACAATGTGAGCAAGATGGCGAGCAGTGAGTTTGGATACATATCTGTTTTACGGAGACAGAATTGTTAACCGGAAAGGGTGGCTCAAGAGGTTGGAGGAAGTTAAGGGAGAAGATGATGTGGGTGGTGCTAGGCTGTTAGCCAATGACTGTCAACGCTATAACTTTTCCACACCCACTAGAGAGAGTCAACAAACGAATGTCTTGATCCATAATATAGTTGGTGATGTTGTAAAGATGTCGACTATCTGGAACCTCCGTGTCATGGCTGGTGGTACTGGATATTTTTCTAAAGTAAGTCGGAGTAAGGAACCCAAGAGCATCAAGAACGGGACCATGGTATCGTGGACTGGGGACCCGCACCGCCGCACTGCGGCTAGCCGGCGCCCTCCTCCAGCCAGAAAGGGTAGGCTATGGTCAGGCCGCCGCATGTCTTCGGTGAACACGCCACGCCAGAGGAAGGATGCAGAGAGAAGCAGAAGGAGGGCACGGCAACGGCTTATTAACACATAATTAAGTTAAAGTTGACGTCTTAGGAGCATGATAAACAAATGATCAATCTGAAGACTGAGCTTCCTTTTTTTGTTGCAGGGAAGACTGAGCTTACTTACCGCTGCTACCAGCAGAGGCGGCGGCAGGCGGTGGCTTCCATGTGAGGAGGAAGCCATCGCTGATGAGCGTCATGTAGTTGCTGGCTTCCACCACACCGGTCGACGCGGCCAGCACTGGTACAACGGTCGCGCTGCATCCTTCCCATGCGGCTTCTACCCCGCTGGACTCACTGTACCGCCCTACAACACGCACGAACGTGTTGTTCCGGCACGCCGTCTCCACGAGCCCATCTCGTTCCGCCGGAGCTCTGCTGCAGTTGTAGAACACGAGGTTCCAGTTCGAGCCACTGATGGAGAACAGGGCTGCGACCTTGGAGGCGGTGTTGGCGGTGGGGACGCTGCAGGAGCCGTTGGAGAAGTGGGCGAGCTTGTGGACATCAGAGACGAGTAGGGAGGCATTGTCGTAGAAGATGTTGAGGATCCGGAGGCCGTACACAGGCTCGAAATTTCCGAGGTACGCGTTGTTGCTTACGCAGTGCACCTGGAACCCGATCTGCGCGCACCGGTTCTCCTCGGCACCCCAGACGATGCCGAACGGGGAGAGACGGTCACGTTGCCGCATCGCTCCGGCAAGCAGGCTTCCCTTTGCTCCTCAGCCGCGGGCATCAGTGGTAAACACGAGGCCCAAACGAGGATCAAGAACCAGCAGGTCAGAACCATCCCAGTGTGAGGACGTGTGTGTAACCGAATCAATGGTCATGGGCTGTGGGGAGACAGAAGAGGGAATACCGCTCTAGAGAGCGAAGTGCTAGGCTATCTTCGTCCACACGTCCTCGGACTGGGAGACGGTCTTCACACGGTGGCCGGAGGACTACTTGTTGACTGGTTTTGGGAATGATTTTTCAAGACCACACAGGTGGGCAGTCTCCTGTGGACTAGCGAAAATGCAATTCTAGCGGCGCCGTGGGCTACCGGTGTCTCCCAGACCAATAAGAAGATGCCACATGTGGTTGTATGATTATACGTGTACCCATATTTGGTTGTATAGTCTTTTTTGTTAGAAGTGAAACGAGATGCAAAGAATGATCTGAAATTTGTCTTCTCTTTATTGATGGATTGGGTATTTATACAAGGTGAGGAACCTACATAAAGAGGGAACCGACATAGGGAATAGGTGCCTGTACAGACACAACCGTCCGTACGGGCGAAGAGACGCGACCGTACGGACACAGGCGTCCGTACGGCGCTTGTACACTAAACCTAATCCTAACACTCCCCCTTGTACAACGCCGTGTCTTGTATAATAGCATTATTGATCTTGTAAATCTTCTTGTTCACAAGTATAATCCATCTTGAATATCTCCTCCAAAAACCCTGTGGGAAAAAATTGAGGAGAGTAGTGTGTATGATATGTTGCTAAAACTCCTTTAAACCTGGTAGGAAATAAGGAGAAAATGATGCAACATATAATGTTTATTGTCTCTTTGATAACTCATATGAGAAAACCTTAGAAAGGAAAAACCCCATAAGCGAGTTTAGAGAACAATAAATATGCCTTGTATACTTCCTTTAAAAACCCTGGTGGGGGAAATAGAAAGTATGACATATGATATGAAGTTGATAATTTCTCCCACAAAAACCCTTTGGGAAAAATGTGAGGAGAATAGTATTCGATATGTTGTTAAAACTCCTTAAAACCCAGTGGGAAAAATAAGAAGAAAATGATACAACATATAATGATAATTGTCTCTTTGATAACTTATATGAGAAAACCTTAAAAGGATAAAACTCATTGGTAAGTTTAGAGGACAACTGATATGTCTTGTATACATCCATTAAAAACCCCGGTGGGGAAAATAGGAGGTATGACATATATTCTTGTGTTGATATTACCTCATTAAAAACCTTGACGAGAACCTTGAGAGTAAACTCATAAAGGGAAAAAGAGTGTAATATAATGTTTGAGTAGGTTATAATTCAGGTAGAGACTCCCCCTGATCCTTGCAATATAGGGGCAATATGCTTAGTGATATTGTTTTTGTATAACCTGTTTGCATTTGAGCAACACAAGCATTATTATCTTGTAGATAATAGTTGGAGTTTCAATAGAACCAATACAACATGAATGTTGATGTGGTTTATCATTCCATAAAGCCTCACATATTGATGTGAAACCTTGTATTTCAGAATGATAAGTGGGTGTAGCCATAGAGTCTGTTTGGAAGACATCAATGGAATGGCAAGCCCACCATGTAGGTACATGAAGCCCGTCTGTGATCTAGTATTATGGGAATCATAAAAGTAGCTAGTATCAGCGGATCCGATGATATTGGAGTTCAGATTTCTCTGAAATATCAAATAGGTCAAGATATTTGATGCCTTGGCGATATCAGAAAGATACTCTTGTTCCTGTCACTAGTGTTAGGTCCAATGGCACTGAGATTTGGAACAATATGTCCCAACATCTCTTCTCCATCCTCCATGGTATGCATCTATGTTTCTCTACGTCTAGAGATTGAATAACCATGGAGTTTAGATGGATATGACTTGTCCATGATTTGAATTTTCTCCAATAATTTCTGGATATAGGCAAAATGATGTACCATAATATTGAGTGAAGGTGCTCGAATTGTAGCTAAAGCAAAGTTTGATATTTTTCTTACATCCTTCATCTAAGATTCCGTCTCTAGATGATTACACGGTTCATCAATATGCTGTAGGTTGCGAGTGATGTTATAATCATCAACATACACTGATTTTATGAATACCCTTTCGAGGATTTCTTGATGAACACGTGTGAGCAATCATCATTGTTAGAGTAATCCTTTTGTATAAGGAACTCACTAAGTCGGTAGTACCAGATTTGTTCCGACTATTGTAAGTCATGTAGTGACTTTTTGAGTTTACACTATGCATATTGCGATTTGTATTTGGATTCAAAATTAGGATTCCCATGGGAACTTATATGTCTGAATCAAGTGACACATGAATATATGGTCACTACATCTATCAACTGCATAAATAGATGATTTGTACTGCCATTGAGACAAGTTATCGGAAATTGATTCCACTTGTATCCAGAGAATGTATTTTGGGTATCTGCGTGAACCCTTATGCTACATGCCTTGCTATTGACTCACCACCTTGTTGTTCTCATTCCGTTCTTGGACGAAAACTGGTGTAGGTATTTCTTTTGTGTATACCTTCCTTTATTGAGCAAGGCTATTTCTTCTTGGATTGCATCCTTTGTTTCTTTCCTGTGATCGAGACCTTGAATCTCTTTTCTTCTTTTGATGTAGAGGTCGTGGTGCCTCTTCTTCTTTCAGTCCAGGAAAAAGACATGTGTTCTTGGATCGATGGAGGTCTTCTGGAACACGCTTGTTCTTTCTCCTCTGTTTATTTGTTGTGGCCAGATGGTGGTTGCCGTGGCGATTACCGTCGTGGCGACGGCGGTTCTTTCCCTTCTTCTGTTCTTCGCTGTCCTGTGATATTGCTCTCGGCAGAACCGAAGTGCCTTGTTCTATTTCGATGATCTAGTTCGATTTCCATGATCTTGAAGACCAGTTCTCGGGCCTTAGATTTCTGAAGTGATGCAAGCCAACACTTTCTTTCTCCTGTTCTTCTTTTCGTTCTTCTGCCAGGATCGAATTCGCTCGGTGGCGAGCGTGCTGATAACGTGTTAGAACTGAAACGAGATGCAAAGAATGATCTGAAACTTGTCTTCTCTTTATTGATGGATTGGGTATTTATACAAGGTGAGGAACCGACATAAGGAGGGAACCGACATAGGGAATAGGTGCCTGTACAGACACAACCGTCCGTACAGGCGAAGAGACGCCGTACGGCGCTTGTACACTAAACCTAATCCTAACATTTTTTCCACCCATTTGCTACATCTCGTATAGCTCATCCGGGTCCACCCACGTGATCCTCTGGCAAGGCAGGCTATTTACTGCGAGTAAACAAGCTTCCCACGTGAACCAACAAAAACTTTTTCTAATTTGGCAAAGCTTTTGCACCCCTTTCAAAAACATGGTGTTGTGGGATGCTAGAATGGTAGTAAACTCCAGTTTCAAAAATATTTTGTTTATAGCTGAAACCAATAATCTAATGTTACATTTTTTATACAAAAATTACTTCTACTTTGGTTATAGCTAAAATATTTTGATCGAAATGAAACTATTAACCGAAATGATTGAAATTTCTAAAATTTTGAGTTAAAACGGAAGGTGCAACCTGGAATAAATTGGGCCTCGTGGTTGCAGGCTGGGTTGTATGCGGCCGTACCATGTTGCTCTGGGTACCACTAGCGAGAGGGAACCCTTCGCGAAGGTAAATTCCGCCCGTCGGGAGCGCAGACATGTGATGCGTGGCACGTTCGTGCACGATCGTACAGGTTCTGATCGGAAGAAGCTAGCTGCGCGATCGTACAGGTTTGGATGGGAGGAAGCTAGCTACGAGCGCGAAGGCCGCGGTCGTCGCGCGTACATCCGTTCCGGAGTCTTTGTTATACGCGGTTGTATGAAACCCCCGCGCGTACATCCGTTCCACGCCGGAGATGGATCGTTGTTCGCGTTGCTCGTACGAAGCCCCCGGCATACATCGAGTATATAAAGAAATAAAACACGGTGTACAAATTACACAGAGATGAGAACAGTAGTACAAAACAATGTACAACTACACAGAATAGTAGTACTCCCTCCATCCCAAAATACAAGGCGCGCTTTAATTTCGCTGGTCAACGACATCCAATTTTGACCATGATTTGTATTTATAATATGACCACAAAATTATTATAAAAATATATGAAATGAAAGAATTTCGCAAGACAAATCCAACGATACAATTTATACATTCTAGATCCACATAATTCATTATATATTAACGGTCAAAATTGAGCACTGAATACCAGCATAAAAATAGCGTGCCTTATATTTTGGGACGGAGGGAGTACACCGTACACAGAATAGTAGTATGACGTATATCTTGGCTGCGCCTTGTTCTAGACACATACGGTAGTTGTACATGCACAAAAATTAAGGAAGTACAAAGTGTGAACTATTAGTAGTACAAGAAATAGATGTACATCTATATTGTTACCGGATGTACATGCTGCTACTGCTGGATGTATAACCATGTTGTTACTGGATATACACAGCTAGTAAATGTACACCCACGATGCTAATAGATGTACATGATTGTACTGGATGTACACTCACGTTGCTACTGGATGTACGTCCACGCTGCTACTGAATGTATAACCACGCGATGCAAATAGATGTACACTCACACTAATACTGAATGTACACGATGCTACTGGATGTACATGCACGCTGCTACTGCATGTACACGATGCTACTAGATGTACACCCACGCCCTGCTACTAAATGTACAGCTATACTGATACTGGGTGTACACGCTGCTACTGAATGTACAAAGTGTATATAACAGATAGTACAAAGTACGAGAAAAAAAAGTTTCTCGAAACATAGCAATATGGGATCTACTTTTGAAGATCTCGACGCGAAGATCTCAAATATATAAACCGTTTATAATTTGGATAAACGGTTCTAAAGATATTTCGTTTTTAAAAAACGAATCTCAAAATAAATCCGGTACAAACCTGGGCGGGGGAGATGAAGAAAAACCCACCAAAATTCTCTCATACTGCCACTTGTCACACATGCAAGTACGAACCGGGTACCACGTGAAGGGAGAAGTTGACACTTGTCGCGACCACGATGCGCGAGTTTACCTTCGCGAAGGGAAACCTTTTTTTAACGATTTCGTGCTGCTCTTCAGCTCCGGGTCGTCAATCAAATGCATTCCCCTAGCCGAGTCATTCCTTGCAACCATAAGCGGTGGGCTTCACATCCTCCAAAGTTTATTTGGACTTGCAGGGGACAGGCCACTGGGAAGGCCTCTAGCCCAAGCCTACCGCCGTTGGTCTGTGTGTGGATTAACATTGCGCCGCCATTGGCCGGCCGGTAATGCCCCCATCCGATTCCCCGCGCCGTGCCGGATACCAAGTTACCAACCGCTAGCCAAATCCATCCCGTGGACACGCTCGGCGTCGACGGTGGCTAAGGGGGCGAATAATGGGTGGCCGAGGCGATGTTGCCTATGGAGCGGCGCAAACCCTGGTCACCGGTATGAGTAATACGCGGAGTGGACTCGTTCCTCCCGTCGCTCCCGCGAGCGGCGGCGGGAACCCTAGCAGCCCGCTCCCAACCCCCTCTCCTCGACGCCTCCTCCCCCTCGCCCAGCCGAAGGCCGGGCGCTGGCGGCGGCGAGGCTCATCCTCTCCCTTGCTCGAGGTGCTTGACGCGGGCCGAGCAGGTCGGCTTGGGCGCCGCGGTGGCCGGGGGCGCAGCGGTGCGGCTATTCCGGCGGCGGCGTGGATACCCGACGGTGGTGGGGCGAGCAGGTGGTGGCGACTGCGTCCGGTGGCGACGGCATCTCCAGCGATGCGGGCTGCGGCCTCCTGGGCCGGAGATCTTGACCAGGGAAGCGGAGGTAGGACGACGGGGACGGCAGCGTCTTGGAGGCGACGACGACGACATCTCCACCGGTGCTGCGATGGAGAGGCTCGGGGCGGCTCAGCTCCGGCACGGTGGATGGTGGAGCTGGCCTGAGGCGGCGGGGCTCTCGGCCCAGATCTCGGCCCGTTTGGTTTCAGTGGCTCCTGGTGCGCCGGGAGCCCTTCCCCCGACCATTGATTGGATGGGGTGCTGGATTTGGGCCAGGAGGGCCTAGATTCGGTGACCGCCTAGCAGCCTTGTTTACTCCGGGCTGCGGGTGCGACCGGCGGGTGCGTCCTGCTAGTCATACCCCCATTGTACTAGAGTTGGCTAGCCTCGTCCCTCTCCTGTCCGTTCCGGTGGAACTGTCGTCATGACTTCTGGCTCTCCGTGGGGGCGAGATCTTGGATGCCGGAGCGGCGGCTCCGGAAGGTGGTCTGCGCGGGCGACTCTGCGGCGAGTGACATGGCAGTAGTGATGGTCAACTTTTCTGGCCACGTGGGTGGAGAGGAGTTGGCGGAGGGACATCTTGGCGCTGGTAGCGCTTCGGCGATGGCAGCTCTCAGATCGCGTTTCTGGCTCGGGGACTTTGCATGGTTCGTGCTACTAGGTGTGGTAGGAAGGTTTTCCGAGCGAAAGCTCAGCGCTTCGGCGCCAACGATGACGACGCCTGCGGGTGTCGGAACCCTCTTGGGGCGTCGTTGTGGGTACCTTCTCCGCATTAGAGCTCCGGGTGAAAACCCTTGACTGCTCGGTCTCGATGACGGTGTCGCTTTGCGTCATCACCCTCTTGGGGGCGTCGTCGTGGAGTCTCGGTAGTTTTCGATCTAGCGTCGGGGTCTTTGGTGGCAAGTCCGGTTTCCTTTGTTCTTTTTTGTTTATCTTTGATCTGCTGTGTAAGAGGATTTCCTCATCATCTTGTATCGGTTCGGCCATTGTGCTTTATTTATAAAGCGGGGCGCAAGCCTATTTCGTCTGTAATACGCGGAGTAGGGCACTGGTTGCCGTCGAGTTTGCGCGCACCTGAAGGAAAATCGCAGTGATGTTTACTTCCGTGGTTACCACCCATCAGTAGGGCCAAGTAAGTATGCGCCTTCCCGCTTCAACGATAAATTTTCTTGCTAAGAATATATGTAAGCAATGTTTAGATGGATACACTTTATGCATCCGGATTCTGAAAATATTAGGGTCTTAATTAGAGCCTAAATCTCCTCCACCATATTCTAGAGGAAATTTATAGTCTTCAAGGTATTGGTATTGGTGGTTCTCTGTCTATGGCATTAGATCCAATGCCTTTTTTTTTGAAACAAGGGCAAAAGCTTTGCCTTTATAGATCCAATGCCTATTAACAGTTGGAACTTAGAAAACAAAACTAATCAGACACCCGGAAAAATTTTATTCCTCTTTTGCCGTAACTTATTGATGCCGGCATGCAGATGCTCCTAGCTCTAGGTCATGGATACATGTAGATGTTTTATGATACAATGTTGAAATTCGTCGCGTTTGTTATCTAGCCTACCCAACTGGCCATCGTGATTCGTATACAAGTCTTTGTTGTTGGTTGTTGGTTTGGTACTCCAGTGAAGGTCACCTCCTCAAAGAGTTTGATGTTATTGTATGATTTTTCAATTCACACGGGCTTATCAGCTCAAAGAGGTGGTGGTCGTTGTATGATTTTTTGAATCCAAAAGGCTTGTGTCTTCAGGTCTGGTAGAACTTGCACTTAGTACATCAAGATTGTGAGCTGAACTTTCTCTGGAATGAGATACAAGTGCATAGGTCAAGTTACTGCGACGTAATAATTTCACAGGAAAATAAAAGGACAAACATAAGGGAGAAATATCTTACAGTAGTTCACAGAAGTTCTGCTTCGGCGGCATGTCCAATTCATCTAAGCATTTCTCAAACATTTCTAGAACTTTTGTTATAGTGGGGCGATGCAAAGGTATTACTTGTATGCACCACAAGCCAATCAGGATCATCTTTGTCACGATTTCCTCAATTTCTCCTGTGACTTCACATGCTTGTAGTCCATCATCCTGCGCAAAGTGTTCGTAAATCCAATCTGGAAAATACTTCTCGCTGGACTTTTCAACAATTGATTTTACGTTTCTCCTACCTCCAACCATCTCTAGCAGCATCATTCCATAACTATAAACATCTGACTTTGTTGACACCACTCCAAAGGTTCGAGAGTGTACTTCTGGAGCAATGAATCCAATTGTTCCTCTAGTACCAGTCATTGAAAATCTACTCTCCTTTGTAGGACATAATTTAGCTAGACCAAAATCAGCAATCTTTGGGTTAAAATCTTTGTCTAGAAGGATATTTTGAGGCTTGATATCAAAATGAACAATCTGTGTATTACAACTATGGTGCAAGTATTCTAGGCCACGAGCAATTCCGATTGCTATCGCATAGAGCCTCTCCCATCCTAGAGTTTCTTTTGGGTTCTCTGAGTAAATGTACTTATCCATGGAACCGTTGGGCATGTACTCGTATACAAGCGATCGTTTTGATCCCTCCAAACAAAATCCATGCAATCTAACAACATTAACATGAGAGGTCATGCCGATGCTCATAACCTCATTCACAAACTCGTCCCCATTCCCTTTGCAGTCGTGCAAGAATTTCACAGCAACCAGAGCACCATCGTGCAGTCTTCCTTTGTAAACCACACCATAACCACCTCTTCCAAGCTGATCACTGCGAGAAGACGTTATCTTCATTACCTCTGAGTACATGTATCTTTTTGGAGCTAGGGATCCATAAGATACTATCATGGCCTTGTATGTTTTTTCAGTGTTGCTGCTAGTCTTCTTGCAAAGGAGAAACCATAGTCTTTTTCCCTTTCTATGCCATATCAAGAAATAAATACATGGAAAGAGCAAGGTTGCAGCTTATGATGTCGAACCTGAGAGGAGGTACATGTTATAATCAGAAGTTGTAATACAGTCTATCTTCTTGTTTCTTAAAGACTACATGTTGGCAAAAGTACTAACAAGCTAGAGGCTATAACGTGATCACTCTTATATTATGCACACATGAGAGTTTCTTGTTTCGTTTTTTCATTCATTACTGACAAGATAAATTTTGAAGATGGTATTTCATCATAGTAAAAGAAATCACACTGATATTTAAATCATTGCATGTGGGAAGATCGAAAAGTTTTAGCATACCTATTAGCATGATCTTCTTGAAGGTCCTCTTGCTACCTGGAATATAACATATCACTAGCTGAATGCCCGTGCGTTGCTACAGATGTATCGATCATCATCTTCTTAAAAAATGCTTTCATCCGAAACCTCTTTTTTTAAGCATATCATTAGAGCCAAGAATTGAAATGATTGGAAAACTCCTAAGGATGAAACTGGCCCATTTAAATCATAAAATAGAACTATTTATATTGTTCTATTTTTAACTCTATCCTAAAAGTCAAATACCAATTTAGATTAGTTCTGTAGAAGAGAACTTTATTAGCTACAAAAACTGCTACAAAGTTTACCAAGTAAAAAAAAGTAAAATAAAGAGATAATTAAGCCAAAGCATTAGTTCAGAATCCATCATGCATATGTTTGAATTCACAACTTGTGCAGAATATTGGTAATGTGTTATGCAGCCAAACTCTCCACACATAGATAAATTAAAAGGTCCCAAGTGCACGAGTCATTTCAGATGTCTGGAATCATTCAGAAAAAATAAGCATTGAGAAGAAACAACATAAAGCTTTAAAACCAAGGTAGTACTGTCCATCAGAAATAAGTATTAATACACATGCCTCAACAAACCATGCAATCAAAGTCAACTGATTATGCTGCTGTTTAATTGAGAATAGATTATATGAATTATTGTGGCTGCTGTTGGCATTATGAACAATGTGTATGATGTTGTCCAGCTCACGCTCTTGCTGCAGAGGTCACACTTTCTTAGGTTTCATCATGGGACCAAAAGCTCTTCATGACTTTATTTTTTTTATCTAGATGTACTTCTCCGCTGCACTGAATTTAGATAGATTAGACATCAAACTTGTTTTATGTATGAGGGACTGGATAAAATAAAAGTTAGTTTCAAAACATGGTCCATTAACCTGGTCTACATTTCTTAGACCTAATCATTCAATACATGCAGGAGTTCTCTTTGGTAATGCATGATTAAAGTTCCATTCATAAAGTGACAGAGTAAAATTTTAGTAACCAAACGTAGGTTCGAAAAGTAAACGTAAGAGCCGAATAACTGAAGGTTTCCTGCTGTGCTTCTCAGATTGGAATAGACATGTTTCTTCCTTTTCGTTTCCAGGAGAATCATTCTTTTGGTCTTTTACCATCAAAGCCACGTTTATAGGAAATATTGCTAGAAATCTTCACCAAAATACTACTGTACAACATGCACTATTTTGCTGCTTATGAGGGAAGGTGTTGCTATGTTGATTTTGCTGATAGAGATGTCATTGCCAATGTACTGACGGGTTATGCTAACTATATTGTAGGCCATTCTCAGTTGGTGTTATATATCCTACACGACGGTTCAGCAAAGGAAACAATAGATGAGTGTACTATGCAAAAATACTACAGCAGCATGTTTTAAACAATCTTATGGTTTGTTGCTAGGAGCAATACCCATAGATCAAGATGAAGCTCGTGTTGACTTCATTTTTCTTTTGATAATCAAATCTCAGGTAGCCAGGTATGCCACAATTTTACCATGGATGATCTTCTAAACAGAAAGCTTAAGACAATCATTGTGTTAAAAAAGCTTGATTCAAGTATGAATTCATAACTTGATTGCTTTTTCTTGATTACGGCAACTTAACCTTCAACTACAACTTAATCCTACAAGGTATGCTTAATGAAGCAACCCGGTGATTCATAAGAAAAGCTAAAAAAGGTGTTAACCTCTGTACTGATGAAAGGTACAGAAGAGCACCTCTGCACTGTCCTCTTCTCGCTACAATTATTCTCCTTTCCCATGAAACAATTTTTTCTTACTATTGCAGGTCAAATAACAGTCATTTAGACACAACACCTTTGTTGGAGATGAGTTGGATGGGAGTGTGGGACGTCAACGGTGACAGCAGGAGAGGGTGGAGGTTCACAGTAGGAGGATCCCGGCTGGAGTACCTTCAACACACAGACCACGGGTGATTAGTTGGTCTGATTTCAGTCTCTGTCAAATATATGAAAAATAAAAATTCTCTGTAAGTAACACAGATAACCTCACTGAAAAAGTTTATTCTGAAAATATAGAAAGGTATCATAGGCTTTTTTTTGCGATTAAAGAACACTAAAAGACATACACACCTTCTTTAAACAGCACGAGTCGACTTGGCTTCCCAAAATAGTTGGAGAGCCATTCGGCTGCTTCAGTTCCTTCATCATAGGCACAACCAGACCACTACAACACGTCAAGCATGGGGTATACCACAGCAAGAGAGACCTTCAGCGTGCCCATTCCTGGTGCTCTTATGACTGCAATTAGCAAAGGGTCAAAAGTTGGAAATTAGGGTTGTCGTCTAGAACATATAAATGAAATGACATCACAATTCACTATGCATTGAAGAGTGACCAGATAAACTTTGAAATGATGAAAAAAAATATCAGTATTCCATAGGGAACCTAATTAGTCTGAACAAATTCAGCTGTTAGATTCAAATGAAAAAGTAAGAGACACATTGGACAAATTTTCTTTAAGGATGTTACACCGAGATTTATATAGTGCACCTTAACTCTAGATATTCAGGATAGATATACAACATAGCATCTTCTAAGCCAACATAACAACAACTTATTGATCAAACAGTACCCAAAAGAGGACGCAAAAGAGCAATAGTACAGTACCCAAGTAGGAGTCAGGCGAAGAAAATAATAATTGCAAGACCAACTATATTCAGATTAAGAATCTCTCTGTCCACTATTTCTTGCAGCAAGACGTCTTCCTCCAAAAACCAAAACCAATGTGTAGTTTGTACTGATTCGGGAATGAAAACTCAAAGCGATGAGGTCTTCTATGCTAGACTGCCTTGATCTCCCGTTCCCTCAGATCCTGCGGGGATGCCATGCCAAAGGTTACATGTCTGCCTGGATCACTTATTTCTAGGAATAATACTCCAGAACTTTCTATTCCTATGGAATTCACAGTACATATCCAGACTGAGAGCAGTTTGAGAATCAAATAAGAGTATTTCATCAATGGAAAGGAGGCCCAGCTACCTTGTTAAAGGATGCGGCGGCGATGCAGTAATCGGAGGTGGCAGCACGGCGATGCTGGGGTGGTCTTGGATGTGGAGATGCCATCCACGACCTAGAAGGGGAGACGCCATGGTCCTGGAGGGGAGGCGAGCCGATCCTGGAAGGCGACGAAGCGGGCTTAAGGAGTGAGGGAGGCGGCGACTTCGGCGAGGAAGGGCGATGGACCATTGCGGATGGACGGCGTACTTCGCCAAGGAGGAGCGATGGAGGTGTCGGCGGCGGTGGCGGCGGCGGGAGCGTGAATGGCAACTGTGTGTCGCCGACCATGGATGAGGATCGAGTTGCAGGTGGGCTTGTGGCCGCAGGGCACGTCAATCGCGACCTCGAGGCAGCAGCCATGAGCGGGGATCTCGCCGACGGTGCGTGCGCGCAGGGCGCGCCAAGGACTCCAGGCGGCGGTCGTGGCCCATTCTGTAACCCTAGCCACTTGTTCTAGGTGAGGCAAATCGAGTCAGGGCTTGGGACGGGCTGACGGCAGACAAAATCCAATCGATGCGCTGGCCCACACGTCGGCGCTCGATCGATCGAGGAAGCAGTGGTCTGGCGAACCGTGGTTCGCTCGGCGACGTACGAACGACCAACTCCCATTTAATAGTAAAGATTTATTAGTAAATAACAATTTCATCAAATAGTAGTACGTTGGTTGTTTTTCCAAAAGAAAGAAATAGGCATCGTATATGAACCTTCAATATTCTTCCATGAAATATAAAAAAACACATTACAAGATAATGAAGTACAATAAAACATGGACTACATATCTGACTTTCTTTTGACTGAAGTACGAAAAAACACATTACTGCTATTTGCTAATATGCAATTAAAAAAAGTTATAGGTCTGTGTAGATTTAATAGGCAGTATAAGAGATTGCATACACTCTGACTTATAAGTATGTGTTTCAATGGCATTGCATTGGATATTACATTTCAGCGTGCATAGCAATTAGTTGGAACATGAGTGATGTGTTATTTTTTTTTTCTGGAAACGTCCTCTGTACAAGCATGATCCACAGCGTGGCAAAACCAAAGAGTGTACTTACTTAAGCTATAGGAGTAGACTGGTAGCATAGTGTAGTAATTACCAAGGACACGCATGCTGTGTTCATTTTGCCTGTAAATCTCCTCTAAATCAGAACTTAGTGTGCCAAAATCTCCATTTTACAGGTAAAACTTACTACGGCCTTAGTCGTTTGGGGTAATTAATGGGATACAAGGTAATTTCCAAAGCCTGAAGATTAGCAATATTACCAAATTTAAAATGAGATAAAGACAAGTTTAATTAGTTACTGGCGCAGACGGGGATGTCAGGCACGCTGTCGGCATAGTGGCTCTTGGAGATATCGTAGGTGTTGTTGATCTGGTAGAGCCCGCCGTTGTCCACACACGCCACGCAGTCACCTGCCGTGTAATTAAGAAGAATCCCACCCTTCATGAGCTGCTGCCACGCTGTCATGAGCAAGTGCATCATGGACACCGTGCAGTTCCCCTCCACCGACCTGTACCCGCCGGCAAGCCACGCTTAGGAGCTGAACGACGTATTGGACCCTCGACCATCCCCGGAGCTCACTTCTGAGCAATGTTTTTTCAGAACAAAATACTGAATGGTTCAGCAGAACAATTGATGACTGAGTGTGCGCCTTCTTCTTTTTTTGAATGTTGAGTGTGCTCCTTTGATCGTAGCACCATAGCACTGCTCTCTACCTCTCTCGGCATTTCCCATGGCAACTTCAAGTTTATTTACACGATAAATTAGTTGTTAAAGTAATGCAAACAAAAGTAAAGCAAGATGTGCTGCACTGCACTGGCCGTGGCCGGCCGCGCCGACTCGGCACGATCGGCTACGGACATCACCTCGGTTACTGGGATTCAATACTGACATGATCGAGATATAGTGTTCTTCGAAAAGGGAAAATTTGGCGAATTTAAGAGGAACTTGCTAGGAACTTGGCTGATAGATGATTTGATGGATGAACAACTTACCAGCAAGGGGAGGGGCATCCCACGTTAGGAGGAAACCTTCACTGATCCGAAACGGCGCCCGTGCAGTTGTACAGGATGAGGTTCAGGTTGGTGTGGCTGATCCGAAACGGGCGCCCCAGTACGACGGAGGTGTTCCAGCAACTGCTGCTGGAGTTGTACAGCAACTGCAGTTTCCCCAAATCAATCGCACGCAGGGTGCGTTCCTCGTAGGTAATATTGATGATCGCGAAGCC
Source organism: Poa pratensis (assembly GCA_947311845.1). Classification (NCBI taxonomy): domain Eukaryota; kingdom Viridiplantae; phylum Streptophyta; class Magnoliopsida; order Poales; family Poaceae; genus Poa; species Poa pratensis. The sequence continues at coordinate 35,208,648 of CAMZMU010000109.1, read as the reverse complement.
ATAGAATCCAGCTGTACCCGGTAAGAGTGGAGTGTTGTCGTCGCAAGTAACCTGGAAGTCCGGGGAACCACATGAGCTGCCCGTCTCCATGTCCACGAGCGAGAATGGGTCGGAGATTATCACGTTGCCGCACATCTTGGCCGAGCAGCCTTCCCCTTGCTGCTCCTCAGCCGGCACGAGCATCAGCTGCAGCCAGCAAACCCAAACGAACACCAAGATCCAGCAGCCCTGAGGCATCAGCGGAGAGTAAGATTTGGAACGGCTGTTATGTGGGGGAGAAGTACGGAAGAGAACACTCTGGACGAAGACTGATATATGGGGACGGCGAGTAAGCGTCGTGTCCAATGGCCGGAAAAGATTTGGCTGGAAAATCGGGGCATGCATCACCGTCCACGAATACGATGCCCGAGTGATCCCTTGGACGGGTAGAAGCCATGGGCTTGCGAATTTTCCAACGGATGGCAACGCCGTTGACGGGCAAGTTGGTCGTGATACGTGACTCGACCGGGATGCTCTTTGTTGACTTGTCGTCTAACCAGGCTAATCCTGGTACACCATACGTACCTCGAAAGATTTTCTCAGAACACACTTCACGGGCCGCCGACTAGTAGGCAGTAGCATGAATGGTTGCTTGGTTCGATACGGGGAAACCAAAGCAAAAAAAGCACTGCCCCATACGGCCCTACGTACCTCAAAAGTCGAACTTGGTTATAAGATGATTTGAATGGGTGAACTTAGGGCAAATTCAACGGGGCGACCCATCGAGTCCACGCTCGTCCCCTTGTACCCGCGCGGCCGAAAATCAAGACCCAACGCGGCGACGCAAACGGACAGCTGCCCGTTTTTCTGTCCGCGGCGACCCATTCTCGGTTTAAATTTGGGTCAGGTTTGTGTCGGCCCCGGACACGTTCAGACAACTCCTGTGTCCGCCCCGTGTCAGCTACAGCGACGTCTTCGACGCCGACGAGGAAGCAAACACCGCCGGGGTCGCGGGGGTCACCGTGCCTACGCCCGCCGGCGGGCCGGAGGGCGCCACCGACGAGGGTGTACAAGTGGAGATGGTGGGCCGCTCCAGCTCTGCGTGGCGGTGGAGTACGAGTGGAGATACACCTTATAATCCTTGGTTAGGGTGGTGAGGAGTAGCTGGGAGAACACTGACTATGACTTCTCATCCAGATCCCAATCGGCGGATGTGATGATGACGTAGGTGTACACGTCGTCGTCGCACTCGAGAGGCGGGAGAACGTGGCGTTCGCCGGTGATGGGGTCGCAGAGGCCGAAGAGGCGCGCGGGTGTCAGGGACGAGCTGCATCATGACGATGTCGCGGCGCGCTTCCAGAGGCTAGACGTAGTTGAAGGTGCCGTCCTCCAAGAAGGTGGTGACGGAACGAAGCGGGGACCCCGGCGCCGGCAAGAAGGTCTGCTGGAAGAAGAAGACGAGGAGGCACGCACGGTGCCCCATGCCCCACACTGTGCCCACAGTCCGTGGAGGAAGGCTGGGTCGGTGAAGCGGCGCAGCCACCGTCGGCATGTCACGACCAACATAAAGAGGTTTTTGACGTTGCCCACGCGGGACAAGACCTCGTGGAGGACCTCCTCCGGCAGACCATCCATGCATCCTCATCGTCCCTTAGGAGCCAACCCCACGCACAATCGATTACCACTTTGATAATTTTTGCGTATAACGTGGGACGATTGTTGCTGCTCGGTCGGAACCAATATTAGGACATGGCCAGCCCCCTGGACGAGTCATACAGCCCTGGTGGCTTCAGAGCATCTCCAGCGGCGCCCCCTCAATAAACCCCCCAAAAGCCCAATGGGGTTCCGGTCGTAAAAAACGCCCACAGCGGTACCCCCAAGTGTCCAGCCCGAGCCATTTTGTGGCCGGCATCCCCGAAAGGGCCCCCAAGTTTGAGGCACTATCGGGGGGCGGACACTTGACGGACACGCCTCCTATAGGGGTGGCCCGTCCGTCATAGACACATGGCCGAGTGCCCGTGTTAATGAGGTTGTGTTGTAGGCCGTTCCGCCGAGTAATGGCGAGGCGACGAGGAGGCGTGGCGCCTGTAAGCACGCATCACATTAACACCGCGCCCGTTCCCCTGGCGGGTGCAGAACGAAGCGACGCTTTGAGCCGCGCCGTCCACGTGTTCACGTCACAACGGCTCCCCCGACGCACCCTGCTCACGCGTCGTCGGCGTCATGTGTGCCAGGCGAACCGGTGCTCGCCGTTAATGCGCGCCACCCAACCCCGCTCCTCTGGCCGTCTTTAAAAAACGGTGCGGCGCGCCTCTCCTCTCCCCACACATCCTTCCCTCTCCCTCTCCCTCTCCCTCTCCCAAATCCCTCTCGCCGCTAGCATGGTGGGCAGCCGCGAGACGCCGGAGGAATGGGAGCTTCGCCTTTGCCGCGACTTCCTCTCGACGGAACGTGCACGTCGCCGCAACGAGCGCCACGGCGAGCAACTGGAGCTATGTCGCTGCAACGAGGAGCAACAAATGGCCAAGGCTTGGCACCGCGAGATGTGGCGCGAGGAGGCAGCCAACACGCCTACATACATGATGTCGATGGAGAACGCGCGGCTGTCCAACCGCCACAACATCCAGGTGGAGGACGACGTCACCCTACCGGAGGGGTGGGTGAGGAACGACGTCAACATGCCGGTGGCGCCGTGGCTCAGCGGGCAGGAGCGCATCGAGCACATCATCCGGCAGTGGAGGGAGATGCCATGGGAGCAGAAGGTCGGCCCCAAGTACTCCATCTCGGTGCCGCACTGACACGCCGTGGTGGACGCGGAGTACGAGGCTCGCGGCGGAAGCTTCTTCCTCCGTGTCGGCATGCGGGAGCCACCGCCAGCTCTGATGACGAGAACGACGAGCTGCCCAATCTCCCCTTATCACCGGGCACCGGCGCCGGGAATAGCAGATGAAACTTCCCAGACAGCGTCACCGGCACCGGAGAAGGGGGCACATGATGAAGCCAGAGGTCCTATATATGTTTGCAAATATCTTGATTTGGAAAGTTTTAAAAGTAGTTAAGATACTGCTAGCTGTTAGTTTCCTAATTGATAGTACGTGTCCAAGAAGGAGCTAACGAAGCTAGCTAATTAGGCGTAACACTTGCACTTGTATTAATTTGCTGGATATCGGCACATTTATTTGCTGCGTGCCACACTTGCACTTGTATTAATCAATAATCAACCTCTAGTCACACCCAAACTGTTATTACGTTCGTATCTAGAAATTAACTTGGATGAGAAAACTTACGTGCAGGTGGACGAGGGTTCTCCCATCGCAAGAGGAAGCCATTGCTGATGAGCCGCTCGTAGTCCCTTGCGTTGGCCTCGCCGTCCGCACCAGCCAGCACCGGGTAGACACAAACGTCGCAGCCCTCTATGGCGCTCGTCTCCTCGTATCTCCCTTCCACGCCGACAAACAGCTCGCTCTCGTTCCCGCACCTCATCCTCGTCTCCACCAGCACTGCGTCCCTCCGTGCCACCGGCACTGACTCTTTGGTGGTGCAGTTGTATATGGTCATGTTCAGGTTTACTGGGTCGATCCTAAACGGGCGGTGCAGTTTCTCGGCGGTGTTCCAGCGGATCGGTTTGCCGCAGCTGTTGGAGGGTGGCAGCAGCCTCAGCTTTCCCAAATCGATGACACGCATGCTGTCTTCCTCGTAGGAGATGTCCATGATCGCGAACCCGAATCCGGCGGCAATGGCGCTTGGCAGAACCGGCTCGTTCTCAAAGCAGGTGAGCTCGAAATCAGGCGAACCACATGATCTTCCCGTCTCCATGTCGGTGATCCAGAACGGGTCGGAGATGGTGAGGTTGCCGCATCTCTTGGCTGAGCCTGGGCAGCCCTCCACTTGGTCCTGTGCGGCCGCTACGACGAGCATCAGCGGTAACCACAAGGCCCAGGAGAACCAGCAGCTGGGAGCCATGGCAGCACAAGATTTGGTTTTTGTTGCTATTGAGCGAGGTGCTGGGGCTTTGGCCTCCTTGGGAGATAGAAGTAAGAGAGAATATACTCTGCTAGTGAGTGGGGCCTAGCGATCTATCTCCATCCAGGGAGACGGTCTTCACACGGTGGCCAAATGACTGACTACCTTGTTGACTGGTTTTTGCATGATTTTTCTACAGTTCGGCCGAACCAGTGGAAAAGTATCCACAGACCACAATGGGGGTGCGACTGAGGGCCCGTTCGGAAGCCCTCCGCTCCTCCTAATCCCGTCGCTCCACTCCAGGCGAGGGAGGAGCGACTCCCGCGATCGATAGCTGAGTGTTAAGTCTGAGTGTATATACTGTTCGGCAACGCTCCAGTGCCCTGGTTCGTGTATAGCTGGGCTGGCAGCCCATTCCATGCCGATACAGCCTGGTGAAAGGAACATAATGGATCCAGCACGGGGAGCTGTACGATTGTTGGGCTACGGGCCCGTTATTGTGCTGAAAATTGTGGGCTGTATTACGACCAGTCGACGCGACGCTCTGTTTTTTCTGTTGGATTTTTTGTATACAGAGAACCTATAAAGACAGCTAAGTCCATAATTGCCTAGTTTTAAATGGTCCATTTTTTAAATTTACGTAGTAATATGTATGAATTTTTTATACAAATAGGAATACGTAAGAGACAATTTAGATCACAAAGAAACAAGTGTGTTTGCAAATCAAAATATCATCCATGTCCCAACGACTTATCGCTAACATGCGTTGAACATCACCAACCTAGGGCGATGGACGTAGCTAGCTAATCCCTGAATTTATCCATGTTACGTCCGCTCACATCGCTAGTCGATGAATCGGATGCACCTGTGGGAATGACATACCGTTTATACCGTTTCGGAATTATTGGCACATAGTACGGATCCCTATCATTACTTGTGGCGCACAAGCTATTATGTGCGCCACAAGTAAATACTTAGAATAGCTTGTGCGCCACAGGTATTTGACACCAAATTTTTTCAAATTCCCACGGGAGGAGAGAGTACCTGTGACGCACAGGTTGTTTGGTGCGCCACAGGTATTTTACAGGAGAAAAAATACATGTGGCGCACATGGACTTGGTGCGCCATAGGCAACCGAGAGGAGAGAGATTACCTGTGGCGCACATGGACTATGTGTGCCATAGGTAGTTGGCGCCAAAAAAATTCGGAACAGTGCAAAGTAGAGAGAGACTACCTGTGGCGCACCAAATTTCTGTGCGCCACAGGTAAGAAAATACCTGTGGCGCACGGATAAGCCGGTGCGCCACAGGTAATCTGGGCTGAGACTTTAATTAATTCGCCCCACCCACAAATATTTTCTATCAGAGCCGCACCCTTATCTACTCTCTCTCTCCACCACACAAATCCCATTAAGTTAAAAAAAAACCACGCACACACGCAGGCCATCTTCTTCGTCCTCTCCCTACCTTATCCCCTTCTTCCCCTCGATCCACATCCACACACCACCGCCTCCTCCTCCCGCACTCCACCTCCACCCTCCCGCCCTCACCCTCCGCCCACCAACAACGGTCGCCGCCCGTCACGCCTGCCGCCTCCTCCTCCCGGCCTCCACCCCCACCCTCCCGCCCACCAACCACGGCCGCGCGTCAACCATGGCGCGGGCGGGGCGGAGCAGCTGGCGCGGCGCCGCCCTCCCCCTCCTCCCACCTCCGCCTCATCCTCTCGTCCCACCTCGGCATGCTCTCCGCCACCTCCGCCCTTGATGCAAGGGCCAGCCCTTCGCCCCCCGCCACGTCCGCCGCATCCTCGACGCCATCTCCTGCAAAATCAACGACCCCGCGCGACGGATGTCCGATGCGGCCGCCGGCCTCCCTCGCATCGCCCTCTCTCCACCGCCACCACCTCCGCCTTGCCGGCGCCGGCGCCACTCTTGGCAGCGGAGCTCGAGTCCCCCTCCCCCTCCTCTGCCCACCCCCACCGCCGCGCCGCCCTCAACTCCTTCAAGCCGCCGCCGCCCTCAACTTCTTCCAGCGGTGTTCCCTCCGTGCTCCTCGTGCCCGCCAGCCTCGACGATCTCCTGCTCCTCGTGCCCGCCTGCCAGAGCTGAGGCTGCCGGCGACAACCACCGCGACCTAACAATTAATTAACGAATGAACTGATTAAATTAATTAATATGATTTTTATTTTCTAATTACTTACTAGTGGCGCACTATCTGTCTCGTGCGCCACTAGTATTTGGAAATACTAACGCCCACGCTTTCCTATCAGAGGCGCACTAGAAAGCTACCAGTGGTGCACCAGCCCGTGCGCCACTGGTAAGTGGTGTTATCTGTGGCGCACGGGCGTGGCCGCAGTGGCGCACGTCCTGTGTGCCACTGATAGGCTATTTTGGTGCACCACTGGTAGGCTTTTTGTACGAGTGCATATCGAGCAAAATGGATATCTTACATGTCATGTGCGCGGATATAATTGTGCAATGTCATTGTAGCAGCAACAATCATCAACCCTCATAGTCCGGATCCCTATCACATCGAGCAAAATGGATATCTTACCTGTCATGTGCGCGGATATAATTGTGCATTGTCATTAGCAGCAACAATCATCTTCTGAGTTTCAATTGAGTAGCCTGGCATCTTGAGATTGATTTGCCATTTCATCTTCCAAACTCTGAACGTTCTCGAGATGGCATCACATATTGGTTCAGTATGGACGCCATGAGTAGATCCTTACCACAGAGGGGTGACACGAAAATGGTAACCGGAGGCGCCAGACCTTGAAACGGAGGCCGGAAATTGGCGGTGGCGGTTCACATCTGCTCGACTCGTGCATCCCACGATATCCTGCCGACAGGGAACTCTAATTCGGTGGCGAGCGATCTCATTTCTGTCGACGAGAGGTTGCATGGCTCGCAACACGTGTTGAATCGCTAGAGGCTCTAGGGTTCACCCGCCATGGTCTATGAACGAACGGGACAGAAAAGCCACGAGAAAGATAAAAGACAGGCAAGTACCTCTTCGTCGATGAATTATCAGTGGCAAGGAGATGTAATTTCAGTCGCTCCTCACTTTTCTGTTTCGTGGATCGGGTAATCGTCGCTGTGAATTTCGTAAGGGATTTTCAAAATCGACCAAAACAAAAAAGTTGTGTATTGTCGTTATCTTTCCAATGCCATATTATTCGCATCATTCCGATAAGCGTTTTACATACCGCAGGCAAAATACTGTCCGTCCGTATATGACACGTTACAGGTTAGTGTATTTTTAAATTACTTTTAGTCGTTGAAGAAATTGGAAAACCCGTAAAGGTGAAACAATTGTGCAATTCTAACAGATTTCCAACGGCATATCACTTGCATCATTTCGATAAGCGGTTGAGAAAATATTTAAACATACGTTCGCGGTGACATTTTCGGACTTAAGTGTTTTCAAAATTATTTTTAAACCGTAACGAATTTCGTAAAATAACGTGAGATATAATGCGGAATATCATTAGCTTTTCAACGATATATCATTTGCTAAGTTTCGACAAACGGCTAGAAAACTACGTAAACAATACGGTACAAATCGTGTGTTACATCGAGTTGTTCACTGCTTTTTCACGGGAAGTACACAACTTTTCGCGGGAAGTACACAAATGGTTGTAAATTATTAATCCACAACCGATTGTAAAATAACTGACAACTGTATATATAACACATAGAGAACACCTATTAATACCTACTAAGCATCGTCATCATCGTTAGAGATAACGACAACATCTTCGTCGCCGCCGGGGCCCTTACTGTTGCTTTTCTTCCAATACACATAAAAAATGTCACACATGAGCTATTGGCCCGCGTGCAATATGAGGAGAGGGCACACGGAGGAGGCACTTGCACATGCTCTATTTGGTCAAGTCACTGAACACCTAATAGATATTTGGTAATAATGGTAGGAAGCCATTTGCACATGCTCAATGTATATGCTACAAATACATACTAATTATCACATACTTTTCATTGCACATCTACAAGTACTCCCTCAGCGATGAATGCACATTTTACCATCTTTTTATTCCATCTCCTTTTTGAGTCTCTGGCTCTCTGCTGCTATATATACTCTTCATGAAATCATACAAATTAAGGTATCAATAGTCAAGTCATAACATCTATAGCAAGCAGCGTGAGGAGGAATTGAAACGGTCTAGTGAAGAAGTAACATACATGTTAAGAAACGATAGGCTAAATGCCAGAAGAACACGTTGTTTTCGGGTGTGTGTTTGACTTACTTAAGAATTGGAGGCATTAGGGAAATCTAATGGTATAAGCTAAGGAAAGGTACAATTCCCATGCTCCAGCAAGTTGCCTATTCAACCACCGAATCAGTGATCGAGTGTCATGGTTGATGTCGAGGAACTTGATGGAGGAGCTTCTCACAAAACCGTCTGACATTGTGTCACTACACCTGATCATGAACTCCAACTGGGCGTACTAGCTACGACCCTCTATGCCAGTCATCCAGAAAGGGTATCGATGACTAGCAGCCTACATCTTGGTTGCGGGATTTGTGGAGGTTGCTGGAGACGAACACTGGTGTGAGTAGGAATGAGTTGGGAGGTTGTTAAAGAGCTTTTGGGATGATGTCTGCATGAAAACACAACTTTGATCTCTCAATACGCTGCATGGTGTAGGAGCTGCTCGTGATACCACCTGACACGATGTCATTGCAAGTGAGCATGTCATGTCAAGAGAACGGGAGCATGGGATCTGCTCAACATTTTTTGTGTTCCACATTGGGAATCTTCATTGTCGTCATGTCCCCGTCCAGATAAGCGCCCTTAATAAATCTTGTAGCGTGTATTAACCTGTTTGCTCACAAATTTGTTCGTATGTTCTTGAATAATTTTTGCCCTATGATCTAACCCTGGTGAAATTGCAGACCAAATTTGCATTATTTGCAAAAATTGCGGATTGTCATATGTTTATTTACTAAAAGCATGGACGAATTTAACTGGAAAGTAAGGATACATGCTCTGATACGGAATTGCATGTTTTCTCAATTGACCCCCATGATCATCACCATTTAATTCCGATCCATGCATATCGAACATGGATGGTGCAATCGTATTCAGATAGCAAAATAGCTGCCAAATTCTGATGAAAAACATCGTGGGAGAAGAAAGGGTAGTGTATGGACGGGAGGACAAAAGCAGGCTCGCTCGATTGGAGAAGCACCGGTGTGCGACATAATGAGATGGCCAACAGAGAAGACACTTGCACATGCTCTATTTGGTCAAATCAGTGAACACCTAATATATATTTGGTAATAATGGTAGGAATCCCTTTGCATGTCCTCTATGCACATGTGTACAAATACATATTAATTATCACATACTTTTCATTGCACCGAATGCAAGTACTCCTCAGCGATGAATGCACGTTGTTCCATATTTTTATTCCATCCCCCTGTTTGAGACTCTGCATCTATATATAATTTTCATTAAACCATATAAATGTATACAAGTGTCAAGTGCTAACAACTATGGCAACTGTTCAATGAAAAGATACAAAAGGCTTTTGTGTTTTCTTAAAAAAAATTATAGCAAGCAACGAGGGGATAAATAGTTTTGTCAATAGGTAGCATACATGTTAAGAAACGATAAGCTAAATGGCAGAAGAAGAACATGTAGTTTTGAGGTTTGTTTTTATTTACTTACTTAAGAATTGGATGCATTGGGAGATTTTGACGGGATAAGATATGGAAAGATATAGTTCCCGTCCTGCTCTTGGGTCATGGCATTTGCGGCGGTTGTGCGTTGCTCCAAGGAGGCAAATATTTTACAGAGATTTTGGGAGGTGCCTAGGGACCACGCCTTTGAGCTCTCAATATGCCGCCCACTTTCATATTGTTAGGTATAAATCTATTAAAATTAAGGAGGTAACATTTCCTTTAGACGTGACTTGATAGAAAATAGGATGATAGAATTGGATATCTGTTAGAGTGAATGTTCAATGTGATCTTAACACCTGGTCGTGATTGGTTCAGTTGGAATCTGCATTCCGATGGATTGTAACATCCCAAATTTAGTTTGGCATGTTTTGCATTTAGAGCATGTGCATTCATCATGGCATCTTTTAAAAACCGTGCATTTTTTTGACTTTCATTACTCTAAAACCTAGTACCAATAGTCTATTAAGACAGAGGACGTTTTTACAAAAAATTCAAAACTGGTTTGACTCAATTCCGAGTTCAAACTCAAAAGTTATAAAGAAAACAGGAAAAATAATACTACCTCCGATCCATATTAGTGGGCACAACTTTGTCTAGATACACATGTATCTAGTCTAAATACTTAACTAGATACATATGAATTTAGACAAAGCTATGCCCACTAATATGGATCGGAGGGAGTAAATGAAAACGTTTTAAACAAAAAATAGCCGACCGGAGCTGTTGGGCCCAAACCCGGCCCAGCTTGGGCGCGCGCAGCCGCTAGCAGGCCAAGTTTCGGCCCATCTTCCGAACAGCCTTTGTTTTTTTTTCGTTTCTTTTTCTTTTCCACTGACGGGTGGAGCCCACCTGTCAGGTCATCTTCTAGAACGAGGCTGAGTCCAGGATGAACACGAGTTCGTTCAAAACTCGGTTTCTATCCCGAAAAATCTCCGATTTCGCTCAAATCTTTTGCCCCTCCGCCACGAAATCGCCCCCATAAATATCCCCGACACCCTGCCGTTCCGTCCCCGTACAAACCACAAACCCTAGCCTCAAACCGAGCTTGAAATCGAGCTCGGAAATCTCCGCCGCCGCCACCACCATTACCGCCGCCTGGGAAGCTCGACGCCGCCGCAACCGGAGCAAGGAGAGGAGGAGCAGAGGACGTATGGAGGACCGGAGCAAGGAGCTGCACCCGGAGACGCCGTCGCCAAGGTCATGGGAACACCGGAGCACCGCCGCCGTCCGCGTCCGAGCTCGTCGTCACCGTCGTTCTGCTGTTTTCCGGTGAGCAGCGTACTTCCCAGCCAGTTTCGATCTCGATCTAAGATCTAACGTCTTATATTAGATCACTTAACGAAGGGATACCTGCCTATCAGATCGTGCCACGTGTATTAATTTGTACTGTTTTTGTTCTAAAATTCCAGAAAAGTTTAGATCTTGTAAAATTCATAACAAAAGTTTTACACGTCCAAATTTTATGTTCTTTATGTCTACGGATTCAGAAAATTATGATCTACTCAGATCTGTAATAATATTTAAGTTTTACCGAACCTTTATTTTCCATTATTTAAATTACTAATCTGTAGTATTTTAATTATAATAAAATATTCGTTATCGAATCTTTTTGCTACGGTTTTTAATTTTAATTCTCTGTCCAGATAACTTCAGATCTATTATTCATGAACTTATTTTCGAATTAAACTTGCAGAAACCTAATTGATCCATCTAAGTAATATAAATTGCCTATTAAGTGTTTGTTGCATATAAAATATTTTCACATGCATCATGTGACATTAATTATACAGAGAACTAATGTTCTAATTTCGTTGCATGATTTAGAGTTGGCATGCATACATGGCTGCTGCGTATTGTTTGTATTGGTTGTTTATGTATGCTTGATTCGATCGTGTAGATTCCGACGACTTTGGCAATTGCGACTGCGAGGATTGTTTGAACAACAACAGCAGCCAAGGCAAGTGGTGCACATTTTTCATCCTATATTTTCCTATGCATTAGATTATTTTGTAGTTGCATGTGTAGGATTATTGCTATGCTAGGTTATTTCGTTAACACCCAAACGGAGTAACCCTATTACCACTAGTATGATATCTTTGATAGGCGACATCGTTTTTATAGGTTGCTTATGCTTATTAGACGAGGTTGGGAAATCATGACATGTTATTTAAGTTGTTGATATTTTCTATGGTTAATAAAACAACCCCATAAATTAATGAATCACCTGGGTGGAATGGTTTTGCTTGGTTGGTTATTGTGTTGTGGAATGCCACCCAGGGTTATTGAGAAAGTTACTAGTTTCCTGTTTGGTAGCTTCAAACTGTGCAACCACGCGTCACATTGGTATGGCCCGTGACAGAGACTGAGTGTTGTTTGTTGTTCTACCCACCGTGACCAGCAGATGTAGAATAGAGTAGGTCGGTACGGGTCCGGGGATTGGGACTGAGCAGCTTACACATGATTAATCTGGTTCGATCCTCCTTTCCTCTCCTAGTGGTGATTCACGGAGTGAGCAGGGTGGAGCGGGCAGCTGGGTAAAGTGCACTAACCTCTGCAGAGTGTAGAACTAAGATCTTACCCGTGTCCTTCGGTTATGGGCAAACTAGCAACTAGACTAGAAGCTATGGAATATTTCTCACTCATACTGTTTTCCTAATTGCTAAAATTTTGATGGGATAACAATTTGGGTAGGAGCACCTGTTATTAAACAGTGTGTCCAAAAGTTGTTGATAAAAATCTAATTCTATCAAAACTGATAGGACAAAACTATTGCTTTACGCAAATCTTGCCATAAACTCCACCTAGCCAAAATTCATGTAGTAGCTAGGCACCTTTTATATCCACCATAGCATCACTTGCCAATACAATTCAGTTGTATTGACCCAATGTTTGTGGGCTGTATTTTCACCAATGCAGGTTATTCGGATTCTGAGTGATCACGTAGGTTTCGAGACTCCACTTGACCTTTGTTCGCCTGTGGCGCAAACTAGAAGACTGGAGTTCTTTTATTTGCTTTCGTGTTATTGATATTTCAAATATTCATGCTAGCTTCCGCTATGCAAGTTGTAATAATTTTATACTCTGGATTCGCTAGATTTGATATACTATTGCTATATTTGTTATCATTCTGGCTGTGCGTACTGGTGAACGGTCCAGGGGCCAGTACTACACGCAACGATGTAACTCGTGCTGAGTCACATCCGCTTCTATAGCCCACTCTCTTCTGCACTAGCATAATCTCAGAAAATAAACTTTCAATTTTTCTCCAAAAATGCTTGAATTTGGAACCGGCTTGTGTGTGTCAGAGCCCGCCATTTGACAATGGGCCTTTGCCAGGGCCTATGGTCCAAGCCTGCCGACGTTTTTTTTTTTGAAAGAGTTGTTACAAGGACCAAAAAACACCGCAACATCCGCAGAAACACACGCTGAATCGCCTGCCGACGTTCATCGTCGCCGATTCGCGTCACGCCCCTGCTTGGCCGGCCGATGTGCCCCCGCTGCGCTCGTCTCTGTGCCGGCGCCGCTGCAGCTTTCCGTATTGACCCCGCGCAACGCAGATCCGCTAGCCTCGCCACGGCAGTCTTCCGCCACTGGGGAAATCGCCGATCATCCCCAACCCTCCATGTGATGTCCTCAATTCATACAGGACAGATCAACAGAGAATTGCAAGGAAATCACAGAGAAAAGGGGATGAGGAGAGACGAACAGAAGGTGAGATGCAGACGAAAGCTTAGATAGAATATTCATAGTTCAACAATGCGATAACTGTGCTCTCGCACACGCGGGTACAAATACCCAGAACACACGCTTACAAGTGGTCCAACGGGATCCACGGACAGCACACACACATGTGGCTTAGCTGGGCCACTCCTAGCTCGCCAGCTCAGCCACATGACTCCTTGTCCGCCATCGTGGCAATCGAAGGCGTGACAGGTCCCCCCCCCCCCCCCCCCCCCCTTGAGATTGCACCATCTGAGCTTGTTCGTCATCCCACAGCTGAGCGTCAGGGAAACGGTTCTTCAGCACGTAATAGTCCTCCCAAGTAGACATGTCCGCCGGCAAATGTGCCCATTTGATCAACACTTGTGGCGCCGATGCATTACCCTTGCGCACGAACCGTCGTTGGAGTATTGCCACTGGAACTGGTTTGGCCGCCGAGAGGTTCGGAGGGACTGGAATGTCCGCATAGACAGGGGCATAGCTTGCAGTGAAGGGCTTCCGTTGTGAAACATGAAAGACCGGATGAATCTGAGCTGAAGGTGGCAGGGCTAGTTTGTAGGCAACCTCACCTATTTTATCTAGAATATTGTAAGGGCCAAAGTATTTGTATGACAACTTGGGGTAAGGCCCGTTGACCACAGATTGTTGTGCATACGGTTGAAGCTTCAGCAAAACTTGATCGCCGACCGAAAACTCATGTTCGGTTCTGTTTTTATCTGCATAGCTCTTCATGCGTTGCTGAGCTCGAATGAGTTGAGCACGAAGCAGCTCTGTTTGTGCTTGATACTCCAGTGTTGTGTCCTCTGCCACAGAACCTTCAGACGCCAAAAGATTAGGCATACCTCCGAAGTTGGGTTCAGTGCGTTATAGTGCTTTGAACGGAGAACAACCCAAAGCTGTATGGAAACTGGAGTTGTACCAGAACTCAGCAAGGCCCAACCATTTGCGCCATTGTTTTGGGTTATCTTGTACAACACACCGCAAATATTGCTCCAGGCACTGATTTACTCGCTCACTCTGACCGTCAGTTTGAGGGTGATAGTCCATACTGTAATTCAGTTTAGTACCCAACGAATTGATCAAATCCTTCCAGAAATGACTGGTGAAAACCTTATCATAGTCAGAGATAATAGCCAGAGGAACTCCATGCAACTTCACAATGTTGTCGACAAAAACCTTAGCAGTGTATGGATGTTTAAGTGGCAGGAAATGGGCGTATTTGGTCAACCGATCCACTACTACCAGGATACTGTTTGCATTTTCAGAAAGAGGCAAACCTTCAATAAAATCCATTGTGATTTCCTGCCAAGCTTCTTTAGGTGGTGGTAAAGGCTGGAGCAGACCAGCTGGCTTCTGGTGTGTATGTTTAGCCTGTTGGCAGACAAGGCATTGGTGAACATAATTTTCCACTGCTGCTTTGAGCCCTGGCCAGTAGTACATTTGCTTGATGCGCTGATAAGTAGCATGGATGCATGAATGTCCCCCGATTGCACTATCATGTATAGAGGCAATCAATTTTGTCTGCAAGGCCAAATTACTACCAATCAGTAACCTTCCTTTGTACTTAATCAGACCTTTCTCTAATGAGTAGCCATTCTCATTAGGTGAATGAATGGCAAGTTCCTGAAGTAATGCTGAACTGGCATCATCAGTTGCATATGAATTCAACACTTCCTGTAACCAAGTGGGTTGGCAAGTGGTAATTGCTTGAATATCCAGAAGATGACCAACGCGTGAAAGGGAGCCGCTGCACAATTTTCCACTCCTTTCCTGTACTTGATCTCAAACTGAAGATCCGCTAGTTTAGCCATAGCCTTCTTTTGCAATTCGGAATTCAGTTGTTGATCAGTGAGGTTACACAAACTCTTATGATCAGTAACTATTGTGAACTTGCCTCTCTGTAAATACTGTCGCCATTTGTCAGTGACCATGATTAGTGCTAGAAACTCTTTCTCATAAATGCTCAGTTTCCTGTTTAACATCCCCAATGCTTTGCTCATGTACGCGATGGGGTGCCCTTTCTGCATCAAGACTGCTCCTACACCAGTGTCACAAGCATCAGTTTCAACTGTGAATGGCACAGTGAAATCAGGCAGTGCAAGTGTTGACATCATGGCTGTCGTAAGTTGTGTAAACGCTGCTGTGGCCTCAGGTGTCCAAGTAAATCCTTTCTTGGTGAGCAACTGAGTCAAAGGTTTTGTGATCAAACCATAGTTGGGCACAAACTTTCGATAATAACCTGTGAAGCCAAGAATGCTTCGCAACTTAGTGATATTTGTGGGCAAGGGCCATTTGGACATAGCAGAAGTCTTCTCTGGATCTGTGGCGACGCCTTGGTGAGAGATAATGTGTCCCAGATACTGAATGCTGGTTTGACCGAAGCTGCACTTAGAGATTTTTGCATAGAATTTAGCTTCCCTAAGCTTCTCTAGAACCAAGTTCAAATGCTGCAAGTGTTCTGTCCAGGACTTGCTATACACCAAGATGTCATCCAAAAACACTATAACAAATTTCCAAAGGAAAGGCGCAAACACTGCATTCCTAATGCACTGAAAAGTAGCAGGCGCATTTGTCAACCCAAAAGGCATTACCCGGAACTGGAAATAACCATGATGAGTTTTAAAAGCTGTTTTGGCTTCATCCTCGGGTCTCATCCGGATTTGGTGATACCCTGCCCAGAGGTCCAACTTGGAAAAGATTTTGTTCCAGCTAATTCATCCAAAAGCTCATCCACAATTGGCAAAGGAAATTTGTTTTTAATGGTGAGGGAATTCAATCTGCGATAATCAATACAAAATTGCCATGAACCATCTTTTTTCTTTACCAATAATACAGGTGAAGCAAAGGGACTCATGCTTTCTGTTATGATGCCAGCAGATAACATTTCCTGAACCTGCCGCTCAATTTCATCTTTCTAAAGTGGAGAGTATCTATATGGTCGAGTATTGACTGGTTGAGCACCGTTTTCTAGTGTAATAGCATGATCCAGAGCACGCTGTGGAGGTAATCCGTTCGGTTCCTCAAACACAGCATTGAACTGATCCAACAAGCTCTGCAGATCATGTGCTATAACAGTTGCATTTGTGTCACTGGTTGCAGAGACAGGATCTACCACAGCCATCGCCCAAACTTCATTGCCTGACAGCCATTTCTGGAGTTGTTCAGCTGTTAGAACAGACAACTCTTGTTTCTGAGGTGATACCACTCCTTGCAGTGTAATCTCCTTGCCCATATAATTGAAGGACAATATTTCTCTTGCCAGTCAACAGGCATCTTGCCAAACTGTCTCAACCAGTTGACACCCAGAATAGCATCATAAGCTCCGAGCTCAAGGATTCTCATGTCTGTGTTGAAAGTGTGGCCCTGTGTCCACCAAGAGAGACTCGACACTTGCTCATCTGAAGTCAATATATCACCGTTTGCTACCTTGACTGGTAATGAAGTTGCTGGTGATATCACATAGTTTGCTCGTTCAGCAAAAGCTCTGGTTACAAATGTATGAGTACTGCCAGAGTCAATCAACAACAACATAAATTGATTTCCCACTAATGCTCGGAGTTTAATGGTTTCACCACCTTCAGTTCCTGCTAATGCATCCACAGATAACTGACAGCAATTTGTTGTTAACACTGGTTCATCAAGCAGTTCCAAGGCTCGCTCAGCATCATCCGAAATAACCTCCCCAAATTCACCCACTTCAATTGTAAGCAGCTGACCAGAACGTTTGCATTGGTGCTCTTTGGAGTATTTGTCTCCACATTTGAAACAAAGATTGTTTGCACGCCTGAAATCTCTGAGCTGTCTCTCTCGCTGGAAATCATCGGTGCTAGCTTTCTTTGTCCACTCAATGCAAGGGACAGTGGTGTTAGTAGTAGCCTGAGCTGGTGGAGGATGCTTGGTTGGTGCATTTGGACGTGATCTGGGGCGACAATGCTCACCCTCTTCTTCCTGAATACGTGCCAAAGATGCAGCTCGAGTGATACTTGCAGGAGCTTGCAGTCTCACTGCACAACGGATTTCATCCTTCAGACCGAAAACAAATTGAGTAACAAACCAACGTTGACTGAGGGAATCATCCAAGGAGATCAGATGATACATGCATTCTTCAAAAGCCAGTCTATATTCCACTACCGTGCCAGTTTGTTTCAATTGTAGTAGTTTGGTCATTTGTCCATCGAATTAATCTAACCCAAATTCTTCCACCACGGTTTGCATGAAAACATCCCAAGCAATCAACCTATTTCTGCGTTTGAATGACTGAAACCATAATGCAGCATGTCCATCCAAATGCAGAGTTGCAGTACTGACCCAATGGTGTTCAGGAACCTTGTACATCTCAAAGTATGTAAGACTGAGGTCTACCCAGAGTAGCGGTTTGTCACCTGAAAACCGCGGAAAATCATGACGCCGAGGTCGCACGATGAAATCCCCTTTCCGTTCGCCCTCCACATGTTCAGTTGGTGATGAGGGTGCCGTCTGGAACTCTCCACCGGTACTCAGAGCATGAAGGAGCGGAGGGCGTTGATTGGTTAGGCGCACGTTCACGGCGGCCTTGTCCGACTACGGAATCTCCACCCGAGGCAGAGGCTTGGTCGTGGCCTTGTCGTGTTCGACGAGGCGGCGCTTGACGCCGTCGAGGTCCTCGCCGAAATCCTCGATTTGATGCTTCAGACCACCAACCTCCGTCGCAACCTCCTTGATCTCCGCGGAGATCGCGGTGAACTTGGAGAACATCTCCTCCAACGATTTCTGCACTGCTTCCATCTTCTCCAGAACAAAATTGGTCTGCGCCGAAGGAACGGCGGGCCGTGCTGGCGCCGTCGTGTCTCCTCTGAATTCAACCGAACCCCGATCAAGATTTTGTGCAGCGTCACCGGAGCAACACCGCACCTTTCACGGTGGGATTTTACCGGTCGAATCTCGAGTTGTGAGCGCGAGCGAGAGCGAGATCGGCTCTGATACCAGATTGTGATGTCCTCAATTCATACAGGACAGATCAACAGAGAATTGCAAGGAAATCACAGACAAAAGGGGATGAGGAGAGACGAACAGAAGGTGAGATGCAGACGAAAGCTTAGATAGGATATTCAGAGTTCAACAATGCGATAACTGTGCTCTCGCACACGCGGGTACAAATACCCGGAACACACGCTTACAAGTGGCTCAACGGGGTCCACAGACAGCACACATACAGGTGGCTTAGCTGGGCCACTCCTAGCTCGCCAGCTCAGCCACAAGACTCCTTGTCCGCCATCGTGGCAGTCGAAGGCGTGACACTCCAGCCCCACGGATTGGCGAACGCGGGACCCTGGTAGTGATGTTTCCTACGGGGTGGCGCAAGGGCGAGCTCGCCGCGCGGCTGTGCGCCCATGAGGGCAAAATGAGGTGCTGTTTGCTTCCAGATTTCTGAAATTTTAGGGTCGTTCTTAGATTCTAAATTTCGATTCTTATAGTTCTGTGCCAGATTTCTATTACTGAAGGTCTCGGTAGCTGTCAGCGTCAGCCATAAAAATCTAACTATAGAACCTGTTGGAACTTAGCACGCCGCACAACAACCGACCGATTTTTGTTCATGTCTTTTGATCCGTCACTAAGAACAAGATGCAGTAATCTTAAGCAGCTTGAGTTATCACTTATCACCATGTAAATATGTGACTGTCTGTGTCACTGTGTGGCAAGTGTTACAGCCACGGTTAGTGTTTTACTGGTTTAAACAATCGACATGTAGGATCATTTATTCTTCCTGTTTTCATTCCTACTAAATACAGTAATTTTAAAAGGCTTTGGGGATCGCCCACGTGAATTAGTGCTCGTGTGACAAGTGTTAGAACCATGGCTGGCGTTAGATAAGTAGAAACATCATTTAGTATCAGGCTATCAGCTACTCCTCCCTTTTCAGTTTTCATTTGAGTCGGCGCCACACTACTTCTGAACGGAAGTTAATTAAATTTTATTTTTGGCAGAACTAACTCGTATAAGCACGAGAATCAGCACCTTGCAACTTCACCATCAGTCTATGACTACTCCTGTGATCATATCTAGGCGAGTGCGGGACCCTGGAGGGAAAAGGCGGTGTCATTGGCTTGGGTGGTCGCAAAAAGAAGGTTCAGAGGAGGACCAAGTAACAAGTAAGTATACGCCTTCAGCTTACACGACTATTTTGGCCTCTAGGAATTTACGCATACTAGTTGAATGCCCGTGCGTTGCTACGGATTCTATTTTTTCTCTACGTTTGTCAATACAATACCAACGAATATTCATGTGTAAAAGAAAGTCTGCCACAAAATATTCCAAAAACTCATAAGAGTCCATCTTGCTTGAAGTGTATATAGATAAAAGATATAATTTTACATCATTCGAACATGAAATAAGCACGGACTAACATTGACTCGTTGACGCTATTGATATTGTCTACAATGTTAGGGATGTTGTCTTGTGCCTCATCTTCATGGTGCTTGAGCAATTGAACAAAATATTCTTTCTCAGCTTGGAATCATCCTCTACACAACAATACTTGTCATTAGCACGAATATTTTATGTGAAAACAAGAAAACTGAGCCAACGCAGAATACACACTATGCATATTGGATGAAACTATTCTTTACCATTCCATGAGAGCATAATGTGAAAAACAAGATAACTAGACAAATTCCTATAGATGAATGCCTCATCATTGTTTTGAATAGTAAATATTAAATAGATAAAGTGAAACACTTGAGTTTTTTTCAAAGATGTTCATCTGTCTAGACTTTTTGAATAACAATTAGTGATCTACGTGGCCAAAAAAAAGTTGTATAATGACACGATATTAACTTTTGCAGGATATGTAAGGAGTAACAAGTATGTATAGAAGCTCTGGTTCCTGTTCAAGAACATTTTACTTTGAAGACTATAACTCACAAGGTATGAACTTGAATTTACTGTTTTTGTTATGTGCTAAATACATCCACCAACTGTATCACCTTTTCATTGATTCGTAATGTATGGTTGAAACACTTGAGTTTTTTTTCAAAGATATTCATCTGTCTAGCCTTTTTGAATAACAATTAGTGATCTATGTGGCCAAAAAAATGTACCAAAAGTCGGGATATTCTAATGTGAGTCCTCTTTTAGATACAAACAATTTTTTTGTAATTTCATTTCCAGGATGTGAGATCACATCATTTTACTCTCCACTGACGCCGATACAGAATGAGGATACAAAACAAAAACATAAGATGGTTTAAAGTCTCTTCCACCAACATTGCATCGGGGTATATGTCGGTAGATTCTTTCGGAGTATCGACAATATCTATTTCTGACACGCCCATGATCTACGAAATCGAAACAAAATATCAAAATAAAATTTAAACATGGCAATAGTATATTTTTTATATAAAGACAAGATAAAGTAGTTCTCTCATTGCACCTCTTTGGATCATGTAAGACTTGGTAAGATTTGTGCCCTTCCAGCATCATCGTGTTGGGTCTATTGTCTTCATAATTGTATGTGATCATAAACATGCATTAAAAATTAATGCGAAACTTTCTGTAACCTCAGCAAAACAAACGTCAAAAATAAAATGAAATAATCGGAAAAAATATGTCAGTATTTTATGTCTTAATAAGCTAGTCTAAATTTGGCAAAAATCTACAGTCTACAATACACTGAAGCAAGTAAAAAAAGCAACTGGGAGATGTATGCTCATTTCCCCAATCCCCACTCCATCCTCTTCTTCCACCCATGGGCTAGCACCGCCGGCTGCTCTCCCCACGTCGGCACGTCTCATCCCGCTCCTAATCCTGTTGCCTCGTCTCCCACGGATACACACCTCGCCGCCCAGCTCCCACGACCGGACAGCACGGGTTCTGGCCGCCGGCCGCCGTCCGGCGCCACGCCACCCCGACATTTTTAGATCCCGCGCCATCTCCACAAACTCCTACTCTCCCTCTTAGCCTGCAAGCCCGAGCCGACGCTGAAACCCCATCCATCGGTTGGCGCGGTGCCGTGAAGAACCGAGCGATGGCGTATATCGAGCCAGGCCTTCGCCGCCATGCGCGACGCCATCGTTGCTGCCACCACCGAGCGCTGCTGCAGTCCCCCCTCCCCCCCCCCCCCCCTTTCCGAGCATTGACACAAACGGATTCAAGGGAGCGTCGTTGACGGACGGGATCGAAGACGGTGCGGTGTATCATGGCCTCGGATCATACCTTGTCGCCGACGAGTATCTGTCGTCGAGTTGGATTGACTATGCTGTTGAAGGTTGATCACGAAAGAAAATAATAGGTAATCTCTATTTATATATGGGTATACATGATTTGGTATTTGGCTTGTTGGATCACAAGATTTTTCCAACTTTTCTGGTACATTATTATGCAATAAAATCATAAACAGATTGTAAAAAATCACCCATGTATGGTATATGTTTTTTATATGCTATTTGTTGAGGAGATTTAGAGACCAGAAATTATGTGATCCTCGTCTAGTACAAGTATATACATATGGTAAATTATCTGAACCA
Organism: Poa pratensis; assembly: GCA_947311845.1. Lineage (NCBI taxonomy): Eukaryota > Viridiplantae > Streptophyta > Magnoliopsida > Poales > Poaceae > Poa > Poa pratensis. The sequence goes on along the minus strand of CAMZMU010000109.1, from coordinate 35,186,777 downwards.
AGTGTTTTTACCTTATTGCGCTTCGATCATAATCCACAAGTCAAATTCAAAGGATTGTTCCTGAACTCACCGTCACAATCACAACAATATGCATTTATCATGAATCAGATTGAAACGTCGAAAGCTGTAGCATATATAAGATTTGAAACTGAGAAAAAATTGCTAACCTCAACTTGTTTTAGACTGACTTGTAGTATGGAAAACAAAACAAATGAACAGGCAAAGACAGATGCAGTTGTATTCATTAGTGCAGACCAAGGAAAGGGAAAATTTAAACCGAATTTTTTTTCAGGCTGTGATTTCTCACTAATGATGCTAGCCTTAGTAGAGATTGAGTTCTTAGATTAATCATTTGACTAAGGAAAGTTTTAAGTTACTGGTAGCTATACGCATATTATTTTGATTGACTTTACCTCAGGTATTATTAATCTTTACCAAGTTTTATAATGACACGATATTAACTTTTGCAGGATATGTAAGGAGTAACGAGTATGTATAGAAGCTCTGGTTCCTGTTCAAGAACATTTTACTTTGAAGACTTTAACTCACAAGGTATGAACTTGAATTTACTGTTTTTGTTATGTGCTAAATACATCCAGCAACTGTATCACCTTTTCATTCGTAATGTATGTTAGACTCACAAGCTCATCTTGGTAGAGCTAAATTATTGTATTACAAATTTTGAAATCAGAGAACTAAGGTACAATCAAAAAGAAACTCCCCATAATACAAAGCTTGAGTCTCCAGGCAAACCTGGAACTGTCTCCAAAGCAGGGAGGGAAGAAGCCATCTGGGTACAAAGATCATCATAGGAGAATGTATAACTGCAGCGAGGAGGGTTGTTTGGTTCATGTATGCATATGGCACTGTGTCGCTCTAGGACTGATATCTTTGATTTCTTCCGTGGAATGATCAATGTGTAAGTATTTACAAATTAAAATATGATCCATATGAACATGAAGATAAGATTGGTCTAAACTTTAGGCCACCATATATACAAACCTTCTTTCCTTTTATCGACAAGTTGCTTCAGATCATGAGACATATTCGATTAGTGCTCCTTGACAGCAAGGTGTATGTAAAGCTGCCAGTAAATTATAAAACATCAAAAATTGTTTATTGTCCCGTGTGTTACCTTGTTCACATATCACAGTGAACTGACCTATTGGTGCTATTCATGCAACAGGATAAATCCTAATAGAGAATAAAGCATACCAGATGCAGCTGCTCCACAAAGCACTCCCCAGACAGGTTCAGTCCACGTGACGAGTTTAGTAAGTTGAAGACGGATCTCTTACAATGTCAAGGAGTGGATTAACGAGTAAGATATCGCATTACTATTTTACACAAGCAATGCTTGTAATTTCCTCATCATTCAGGTGCAACAGAATAATGCATCATCATATTATTCCAGGAGACGATGTGCATTATGACGTGCAACTTGTGCAGTAAACTGTCACTGTTGGTGCGTAGGTAAGGATGGCAATCTGATGCACTTGGGCCACCAGTATTTCCATTTGTGTTCTTGTCAACTTTGTCAAGCTGATCTTGGCATCACCACATATAGTATTTGGTACGTAGGAGTTTGATGATCTCTGTATGAAGGTTACCTTTCTCCTTTCGTTCTCTCGTGCAAGGCTGCCGCACTACAGGGAAACATAGAGCTTTTGTGGGACCTTACTTACAAAGAAAAACCTAAATAGAGAACTTTCAGGCTAGAAAGACCAAATGTGCACCTAGCATTGGTAATATCGTGTTCTTGTTCTACTGAAGTTTTTTTTAACGAACCTATTTTACTGGATTAGATTTACAACACAAGCAACAATAACATGTTTAGGGAATTCTCATGGAAATATGTGCATGTAGGCATGTTTATGAAATCTGTGCTCCACGGCTGAATTTCAGCAATCATATTCAGATTGCATATGGAGCCCTGGTACTTACGTTATCTCTCACGATTTAAGCACTACCCTGATTTATGATTCCCCAAAATACAAGTTTTGCACAGTACATTGGCTGGAAATGCACAAAATCGTTAAATTGCTCCAAGATCAATGTGTACCTTTTTTGATATGTTTGCTCTAAACAGATGAAAGCCAAAGAAATTGTGACGAGCAGCTGGCCGCGGGGGAGGCAAGTTGCGCTGCAGGGTTCCGGTGACGATGTCGAGCAGTCGGCCGTCAGAGAGGTAAGTCGTGCTGCCTCGAACCGGTGACGATTACGCGTTGCAGGCCCAGCGAAGTCCTGCCGATGAGCCGGCCAGTGATCTACATGCCGTTTGGTGATCCGACGAAACGCCGGCCAAGCGAGAATGTATATATCAGCCGGTTCTCAGGAAAGAGATCGCTGATTGATTGATATAATTATATTGTTAGCCTACCTTATTAGACGAGGGATGGAAGAGAGATTGTTTGACCTCTTTGATAATTTGGAAAGCGTACCGGTGATTTGGCAAGGCTTAATGACGTTGATTTGGCAAGTCTTAATGTAGTACGAATAATTTGGCAAGTCTTGATGTTGTACGTTGATTTGTTTGAGATCGCAAGCAGAAGATGGGCCGTGGCCAGCTAGCTGGGCCTTATAGTGATTAGCGAAGGCAGAAAACGAAGGCAGAAAATTTTGGCAGCAAAACAGGAGGGACTACCAACGTACGTCCAACTCCCATTTAATAGTAAAGATGTAACAAGGTTTAACTGCTTACACTTTGTGCGTCGAGAATCTGAAATTTTAGGGTCTTAATTAGAGCCTAAATCACAGCCAGTGTTAGAGGTAATTTCTAGTCTTCAAGGTCTTGGTAGGTAGCTATCTAAATGTGCCCCTGGCATCAGATACAACTTGTAGCAGTTGAAACGTGGAACATAAAACTCAGACACCAATTATTCCCTTTTTGGTCTGTACGGGTGCTCTTGGAATATGTTCTGCGATACAATGCCGAATTTCGATGTGCTTGTTATATTCTGAATGTACTGTAGTACATGCCACCTTCTCAGTCAAAGAGTTGGTAATCATTTGTATGATTTTGGATTCACAAGGGCTTTTCAGCTCAAAGAGTTGGTGGTCGTTGTACGATTTTTTGAATCTACAAGGCTTATCTCTTCTGACCTGGTACAACTTGCACTTTGACAATCAATATTGTGTGGAGAACTTTCACTGGAATAAGAGATAAACGCATAGGTCAAACTACAGGCAAATAAAAAAATCACGGAAAACTTAAGGGACAAAAAATACAGGAGAAATATCTTACAGTAGTTCACAGAAGTTTTGCTTTGGCGGCATGTCCAATTCATCTATGCATTTGTCAAACATTTCTAGAACTTTTGTTATAGTCGGGCGATGCAAAGGTATTACTTGTATGCACCACAAGCCAATGAGGATCATCTTTCTCACGATTTCCTCAATTTCTCCGTGACTTCACATGCTTGTAGCACATCATCTTGCGCAAAGTGTTCGTAAATCCAATCTGGAAAATACTTCTCGCTGGATTTTTCTACAATTGATTTTACGTTTCTCCTGCCTCCAACCATCTCCAGCAGCATCATTCCATAACTATAAACATCTGACTTTGTTGACACCACTCCAAAGGTTCGATAGTGAACTTCTGGAGCAATGAATCCAATTGTTCCTCTAGTACCAGTCATTGAAAGTTTGCTCTCCTTTGTAAAACACAATTTAGCTAAACCAAAATCAGCAATCTTTGGGCTAAAATCCTTGTCTAGAAGGATATTTTGAGGCTTGATATCGAAATGAACAATCCGAGTATTACAACTATGGTGCAAGTACTCTAGGCCACGAGCAATCCCGATTGCTATAGCATAGAGCATCTCCCATCCTAAAGTTTCTTTTGGGTTCTCTGAGTAAATGTACTTATCCAAGGAACCGTTTGACATGTACTCATATAGAAGCGCTCGTTTTGATCCCTCCAAACAAAATCCATGCAATTTAACAACATTGACATGAGAGGTCCTGCCAATGCTCATAACCTCATTCACAAACTCGTCCCCATTTCCTTTGCTGTCATGCAAGAATTTCACAGCAACCAGACGACCATCATGTAGTCTTCCTTTGAAAACCACACCATAACCACCTCTTCCAAGCTGATCAGTGCGAGAAGACGTTATCTTCATTACCTCTGAGTACATGTATCTTTTTGGAGCCAGGGATCCATAAGATTCTATCATGGCCTCATAATTCTTTTCCGTGTTGCTGCTAGTCTTCTTGCAAAGGAGAAACCATAGTCTTTTGCCCTTTCTATGCCATATGAGGAAATAAATAAATGGAAAGAGCAAGGTTGCAGCTGCTGATGTTGAACCTGAGATGGAAGCGCATGTTATTTCGTTTTGCAAATCAGAAGTTATAATACAGTCATTATGATTCCAAGGATCATCAATAGTCGAACTTCCTGTTTCTTAAAGAGTACATGGTGGCAAAAGTAGCAACAACCTAAAGATCATAAATTGATTAGACTTGTATTATGAATAAATGAGGGTCTTTTGTTTCAACTTTTAATTTTAGAATATTTTTTTATTGATTACTGACAAAATAAATTTTGAAGTTAATATTTCATCATAAGAAATCACTATTACTGACTGATGATATTTAAATTATTACAGACGAAAATATACAAAAGTTTTAACATACCTATTAGCATGATCTTCCTGAAATTCCTCTTGCTAGCTGGAATATAACCTATCATTTATTAGTAAAACAGTGTCATCCAATAGTACCATTGGTTGTTTTGCCAAAAGAAAGAAACATGCATCATATATGAATCCTCAATATTCCTTATAATAAAACACATTTCAAGATAATGAACAATAGAACATGAACTACATATCTGACTTTCTTTTGGTGTATGCATCGAGAAACTATTTGCTCAAATGCAGGTTAAAACATAAAATAAGTTATAGGTCTGTGTAGATTTAATAGGCAGTATAAGCGATTGCATACACTGTGACTTATAAAAGTATGTGTTTTAATGGCATTGCATTGGATGTTACATTTCAGCCTGCATAGCAATTGGCTGGAACATGAGTGCTCTGCTAATTATTTCTTGAAATGTCCTCTGTACAAGCATGATCTACAGCGTGGCAAACCAAAGAGTGTACTTACTTGGCTATAGGAGTTGACTGGTAGCATAGTGTAGTAATTAGCAAGGACACGCATGATGTGTTCATTTTTCCTGTAAATCTGCTCTAAATCAGAACTTAGTGTGCTAAATTCTCCATTTTAAGGTAAAACTTACTGCGGCCTAACTCGTTTGGGGGTAATTAATGGGATACGAGATGATTTCCGAAGCCTGAAGATTAGCAATACTACCAAATTTAAAATGCGGTAAAGAGAAGTTTAATTAGTTACTGGTGCAGACGGGGATGTCAGGCATACGCCGCAGTGGCGCTTGAATATATCGTAGGTGTTGTTGATCTGGCAGAGCCCGCCGCTGTCCATGCACGCCCAGCACGTGCATCATGGACACCGTGCAGTTCCCCTCCACCGATCTGTTGTACCCGCCGGCGAGCCAAGCGTATGAGCTGAACGTCATGGATGTATTGGACCCAAGACCATCCGCGGAGCTCACATGTGCCCATGTTGGCGGTGGTGGCCAGAGGATTTCGTTGCAGTTGTGGAGGAAGATCTCCTGGCTGGCGTGGCTCATTTCGAATGCCGTGACAACGAGCTCGGAGGAGGCGTTAACTTCAGTCAGAACGGGTACGTGATGTGCAGGTCCATGCACGCCGATGGGTGAGCAGTAGCATGGCTGAGCTGCAGAATATTGCAGCTGCAGGGACATGAACACATCCATCTTCTTGCAACGCAGTAGCAGAGTGTTGCAAGTGTGCAAACTAGATTAGGGCAAGACGGTAATAAGGAGTTGGCATCCTTGTTTTACGCAGGATTCATGATACTGAAGAGAAAACCATTTTGGGATGAAACGTCGGATTGGATGGTGATGACCTGAAGAGTATGCTACTGGGCGACAGCAACTCATTTTGTCCCGACCTAGCCGTGAGAATCATTCTTGCTGGACCATTCCACCAAGAGAATAGTTGACCCAATCAAGTCTCCCAATCCTTGTCGCAGTTATTATTAGACCTATCATTTGCAGTGTGGTTTATCTATTTCTATCCATATGAAGAGGCAGTGCTCCTGCCGGTTGCTCTATAAATAATAATAATAATAATAATAATATATCATTTGCACGTGTTTGGACCAGCTGCAATCTTGTCAAGGCTTATTTTTTGAGAAAATTGGATTCGGACGAGCTGTAGTACTGTAATCCTTTTTTCATATGCACATTTTTGGTTACTCAGACCAGCCCAGTTAATGTGCAGCTCGTGGACCAGCTGTATTTTCGGGCAAGTTTTTTTTTGTCAATTTACCCTATTTTGAGCAATGTTTTTTCAGAAAAAAATACTGAATGGTTCACAGAACAATTGATGACTGAATGGTTCCCATGGCACTTCTAGTTTATTTGCACGATAAATTAATTGTTAAAGTAATGCAAACAAGAGTAAAGCAAGATGTGCTGCACTGCCCGGCCGCGGCGAGATCGGCTACGGACATATCCCCTCGGTTACTGGGAAGTAATACTGACATGATTGAGATATAGTGTTCTTCAAAAAGGGAAATCTTGCGAATTGAAGGCACTTGCTAGGAACTTGGTTGATAGATGATTTGATGGATGAACAACTTACCAGCAACTGCAAGGGTAGGGGGATCCCACGTTAGGAGGAAGCCTTCGCTGATCAGCTGCTCGTAGTCGCTGGCGTTGGCCGACGAGCCCAGCACTGGCAGGACGGTAGCTTCGCAGCCCTCGATAGAGTAGCTGCCGTTGTCGCTCGTCTCATTGTAACGCCCTCCCACGCTGGCAAGCATCTCGCTCTCGTTCCCGCACCTCATCCTCGTCTCCACCAGACCTCTGTCGCCCCATCGTGCCGCCGCCGCTGCCGCGTGCGTGCAGTTGTACAGGATGAGGTTCAGGTTGGTGTCGCTGATCCGAAACGGGTGCCCCAGTTTGACGGAGGTGTTCCAGCTGGCTCGGCAGCTGCCGGAGGCGTCCAGCAACAACACTTTCCCCACATCAATCGCACGCATGGTGCGTTCCTCGTAGGCAATATTTATGATCTCGAAGCCATAGAGTCCAGCTGTACCCCGTAGGACTGGAGTGGTGTTGTAGCAAGTGACCTGGAAGTCCGGGGGACCACATGAGCGTCCCGTCTCTGTGTCCACGAGAGAGAACGGGTCAGATATGGTCACGTTGCCGCACCTCGCCGTCGCCGAGCAGCCTTCCCCTTGCTGCTGCTGCTCAGCCGGCACGAGCATCAGCTGCAGCCACCAAACCCAAACGGACACCAAGATCCAGCTGCCCGGAGGCGTCATCGGCGAGTAAGATTTGGAACGGCTGGTATGTGGGAAAGACGTACGGAAGAGAACACTCTGGACGAAGACTGATATATGGGGACGGCGAGTAAGCGTCGTGTCCAATGGCCGGAAGATTTGACAGGAAAATCGGGGCATCATCGTCCACAAATACGATGCCCAAGTGATCCCTTGGACGGGAAGAAGCCATGGGCTTGCGAATTTTCCTGCGGATGGCAACGCCGTTGACGGGCAAATTGGTCGTGATCCGTGACTCGACCGGGATGCTCTTTGTTGACTTGTCGTCTAACCAGGCTAATCCTGGTACACCATACGTACCTCGAAAGATTTTCTCAGAACACACTTCACGGGCCGCCGACTAGTACTAGGCAGTAGCATGAATGGTTGCTTGGTTCGATACGGGGAAACCAAAGCAAAAAAAGCACTGCCCCATACGGCCCTACGTACCTCAAAAGTCGAACTTGGTTATAAGATGATTTGAATCGGTGAACTTCGGGCAAATTCAACGGGGCGACCCATCAAGTCCGCGCTCATCCCCTTGTACCGCGCGGCCGAAAATCAAGACCCAACGCGGCGACGCAAACGGACAGCTGTCGTTTTTCTGTCCGCGGCGACCCATTCTCGGTTTAAATTTGGGTCAGGTTTGTGTCGGCCCCAGACACGTTCAGACAGCTCCTGCATCCGCCCCGTGTCAGCTACAACGACGTCTTCGACGCCACGAGGAAGCAAACACCGCCGGGGTCGCGGGGGTCACCGTGCCTACGCCCGCCGGCGGGCCGGAGGGCGCCACCGACGAGGGTGTACAAGTGGAGATGGTGGGCCCACTCCAGCTCTGCGTGGCGGTGGAGTACGAGTGGAGATACACCTTATAATCCTTGGTTAGGGTGGTGAGGAGTAGCTGGGAGAACACTGACTATGACTTCTCATCCAGATCCCAATCGGCGGATGTGATGATGACGTAGGTGTACACGTCGTCGTCGCACTCGAGAGGCGGGAGAACGTGGCGTTCGCCGGTGATGGGGTCTAGAGGCCGAAGAGGCGCGCGGGTGTCAGGGACGAGCTGCATCATGACGATGTCGCGGCGCGCTTCCAGAGGCTAGACGTAGTTGAAGGTGCCGTCCTCCAAGAAGGTGTGACGGAACGAAGCGGGGACCCCGGCGCCGGCAAGAAGGTCTGCTGGAAGAAGAAGACGAGGAGGCACGCACGGTGCCCCATGCCCCACACTGTGCCCACAGTCCGTGGAGGAAGGCTGGGTCGGTGAAGCGGCGCAGCCACCGTCGGCATGTCACGACCAACATAAAGAGGTTTTTGACGTTGCCCACGCGGGACAAGACCTCGTGGAGGACCTCCTCCGGCAGACCATCCATGCATCCTCATCGTCCCTTAGGAGCCAACCCCACGCACAATCGATTACCACTTTGATAATTTTTGCGTATAACGTGGGACGATTGTTGCTGCTCGGTCGGAACCAATATTAGGACATGGCCAGCCCCCTGGACGAGTCATACAGCCCTGGTGGCTTCAGAGCATCTCCAGCGGCGCCCCCTCAATAAACCCCCCAAAAGCCCAATGGGGTTCCGGTCGTAAAAAACGCCCACAGCGGTACCCCCAAGTGTCCAGCCCGAGCCATTTTGTGGCCGGCATCCCCGAAAGGGCCCCCAAGTTTAGAGGCACTATCGGGGGGTGGACACTTGACGGACACGCCCTCCTATAGGGGTGGCCCGTCCGTCATAGACACATGGCCGAGTGCCCGTGTTAATGAGGTTGTGTTGTAGGCCGTTCCGCCCGAGTAATGGCGAGGCGACGAGGAGGCGTGGCGCCTGTCAGCACGCATCACATTAACACCGCGCCCATTCCCCTGGCGGGTGCAGAACGAAGCGACGCGTTGAGCCGCGCCGTCCACGTGTTCACGTCACAACGGCTCCCCCGACGGCACCCTGCACACGCGTCGTCGGCGTCATGTGTGCCAGGCGAACCGGTGCTCGCCGTTAATGCGCGCCACCCAACCCCGCTCCTCTGGCCGTCTTTAAAAAACGGTGCGGCGCGCCTCTCCTCTCCCCACACATCCTTCCCTCTCCCTCTCCCTCTCCCAAATCCCTCTCGCCGCTAGCATGGTGGGCAGCCGCGAGACGCCGGAGGAATGGGAGCTTCGCCTTTGCCGCGACTTCCTCTCGACGGAACGTGCACATCGCCGCAACGAGCGCCACGGCGAGCAACTGGAGCTATGTCGCTGCAACGAGGAGCAACAAATGGCCAAGGCTTGGCACCGCGAGATGTGGCGCGAGGAGGCAGCCAACACGCCTACATACATGATGTCGATGGAGAACGCGCGGCTGTCCAACCGCCACAACATCCAGGTGGAGGACGACGTCACCCTACCGGAGGGGTGGTGAGGAACGACGTCAACGTGCCGGTGGCGCCGCGGCTCAGCGGGCAGGAGCGCATCGAGCACATCATCCGGCAGTGGAGGGAGATGCCATGGGAGCAGAAGGTCGGCCCCAAGTACTCCATCTCGGTGCCGCACTGACACACCGTGGTGGACGCGGAGTACGAGGCTCGCGGCGGAAGCTTCTTCCTCCGTGTCGGCATGTGGGAGCCACCGCCAGCTCTGACGACGAGAACGACGAGCTGCCCAATCTCCCCTTATCACCGGGCACCGGCGCCGGGAATACAGATGAAACTTCCCAGACAGCGTCACCGGCACCGGAGAAGGGGGCACATGATGAAGCCAGAGAGGTCCTATATATGTTTGCAAATATCTTGATTTGGAAAGTTTTAAATGTAGTTAAGATACTGCTAGCTGTTAGTTTCCTAATTGATAGTACGTGTCCAAGAAGGAGCTAACGAAGCTAGCTAATTAGGTGTAACACTTGCACTTGTATTAATTTGCTGGATATCGGCACATTTATTTGCTGCGTGCCACACTTGCACTTGTATTAATCAATAATCAACCTCTAGTCACACCCAAACTGTTATTACGTTCGTATCTAGAAATTAACTTGGATGAGAAAACTTACTTGCAGGTGGACGAGGGTTCTCCCATCGCAAGAGGAAGCCATTGCTGATGAGCCGCTCGTAGTCCCTTGCGTTGGCCTCGCCGTCCGCACCAGCCAGCACCGGGTAGACACAAACGTCGCAGCCCTCTATGGCGCTCGTCTCCTCGTATCTCCCTTCCACGCCGACAAACAGCTCGCTCTCGTTCCCGCACCTCATCCTCGTCTCCACCAGCACTGCGTCCCTCCGTGCCACCGGCACTGACTCTTTGGTGGTGCAGTTGTATATGGTCATGTTCAGGTTTACTGGGTCGATCCTAAACGGGCGGTGCAGTTTCACGGCGGTGTTCCAGCGGATCGGTTTGCCGCAGCTGTTGGAGGGTGGCAGCAGCCTCAGCTTTCCCAAATCGATGACACGCATGCTGTCTTCCTCGTAGGAGATGTCCATGATCGCGAACCCGAATCCGGCGGCAATGGCGCTTGGCAGAACCGGCTCGTTCTCAAAGCAGGTGAGCTCGAAATCAGGCGAACCACCACATGATCCTCCCGTCTCGATGTCGGCGATCCAGAACGGGTCGGAGATGGTGAGGTTGCCGCATCTCTTGGCTGAGCCTGGGCAGCCCTCCACTTGGTCCTGTGCGGCCGCTACGACGAGCATCAGCGGTAACCACAAGGCCCAGGAGAACCAGCAGCTGGGAGCCATGGCAGCACAAGATTTGGTGTTTGTTGCTATTGAGCGAGGTGCTGGGGCTTTGGCCTCCTTGGGAGATAGAAGTAAGAGAGAATACTCTGCTAGTGAGTGGGGCCTGATCGCTGGGCTATCTCCATCCAGGGAGACGGTCTTCACACGGTGGCCAAATGACTGACTACCTTGTTGACTGGTTTTTGCATGATTTTTCTACAGTTCGGCCGAACCAGTGGAAAAGTATCCACAGACCACAATGGGGGTGCGACTGAGGGCCCGTTCGGAAGCCCTCCGCTCCTCCTAATCCCGTCGCTCCACTCCAGGCGAGGGAGGAGCGACTCCCGCGATCGATAGCTGAGTGTTAAGTCTGAGTGTATATACTGTTCGGCAACGCACCAGTGCCCTGGTTCGTGCATAGCTGGGCTGGCAGCCCATTCCACGCCGATACAGCCTGGTGAAAGGAACATAATGGATCCAGCACGGGGAGCTGTACGATTGTTGGGCTAGGGGCCCGTTATTGTGCTGAAAATTGTGGGCTGTATTACGACCAGTCGACGCGACGCTCTGTTTTTTCTGTTCGATTTTTTGTATACAGAGAACCTATACAGACAGCCAGGCCACCCATAATTGCCTACTTTTAAATGGTGCATTTTTTAAAATTTACGTAGTAATATGTATGATTTTTTTATACAAATATGAATACGTAAAAGACAATTTAGATCACAAAGAAACAAGTGTGTTTGCAAATCAAAATATCATCCATGTCACAACGACTTATCGCTAACATGCGTGGAACATCACCAACCTAGGGCGATGGACGTAGCTAGCTAATCCCTAAATTCATCCATGTTACGTCCGCTCACATCGCTAGTCGATGAATCGGATGCACCTGTGGGAATGACATACCGTTTATACCGTTTCGGAATTATTGGCACATAGTACGGATCCGTATCACACAGAGCAAAATGGATATCTTATATGTCATGTGCGTGGATATAATTGTGCAATGTCATTGTAGCAGCAACAATCATCAACCCTCATAGTCCGGATCCCTATCACATCGAGCAAAATGGATATCTTACCTGTCATGTGCGCGGATATAATTGTGCAATGTCATTGTAGCAGCAACAATCATCTTCTGAGTTTCAATTGAGTAGCCTGGCATCTTGAGAATGATTTGCCATTTCATCTTCCAAACTCTGAACGTTCTCGAGATGGCATCACAGATTGGTTCAGTATGGACGCCATGAGTAGATCCTTACCACAGAGGGGTGACACGAAAATGGTAACCTGAGGCGCCAGACCTTGAAACGGAGGCCGGAAATTGGCGAGGGCGGTAGTGGAGATCTTGGCGGTGGCGGTTCACACCTGCTCGACTCGTGCATCCCACGATATCCTGCCGACAGGGAACTCTAATTCGGTGGCGAGCGATCTCATTTCTGTCGATGAGAGGTTGCATGGCTCGCAACACGTGTTGAATCGCTAGAGGCTCTAGGGTTCACCCGCCATGGTCTATGAACGAACGGGACAGAAAAGCCACGAGAAAGATAAAAGACAGGCTAGTACCTCTTCTTCGATAACTTATCAGTGGCAAGGAGATGTAATTTCAGCCGCTCCTCACTTTTCTGTTTCGTGGATCAGGGTAATCGTCGCTGCGCATTTCGTAAGGGATTTTCAAAATCGACCAAAACAAAAAAGTTGTGTATCGTCGTTATCTTTCCAATGCCAAATTATTTGCATCATTCCGATAAGCGTTTTACATACCGCAGGCAAAATACTGTCCGCCCGTATATGACACGTTACAGGTTAGTGTATTTTTTAAATTACTTTTAGTCGTTGAAGAATTTGGAAAACTCGTACAGGTGAAACAGTTGTGCAATTTTAACAGATTTCCAACGGCATATCACTTGCATCATTTCGATAAGCGGTTGCGAAAATATTTAAAAATACGTTTGCGGTGACATTTTCGGACTTAAGTTTTTTCAAAATTATTTTTAAACCGTAATGAATTTCGTAAAATGACGTGAGATAAAATGCGTAATTTCATTAGCTTTTCAACGATATATCATTTGCTAAGTTTCGACAAACGGCTACAAAACTACGTAAACAATACGGTACAAATCGTGTGTTACATCGAGTTGTTCACTGCTTTTTCGCGGGAAGTACACAACTTTTCGCGGGAAGTACACAAATGGTTGTAGATTATTAATCCACAACCGATTGTAAAATAACTGACAGCTGTATATATAACACATAGAAAACACCTATTAATACCTACTAAGCATCGTCGTCATCGTTAGAGAGAACGACAACATCTTCGTCGCCGCCGGGGCCCTTACCGTTGTTTTTCTTCCAATACACATAAAAAATGTCACACATGAGCTATTGGCCCGCGTGCAATATGAGGGGAGGGCACACGGAGGAGGCACTTGCACATGCTCTATTTGGTCAAGTCACTGAACACCTAATAGATATTTGGTAATAATGGTAGGAAGCCATTCGCACATGCTCAATGTATATGCGTACAAATACATACTAATTATCACATACTTTTCATTGCACATCTACAAGTACTCCCTCAGCGATGAATGCACATTTTGCCATCTTTCTATTCCATCTCCTTTTTGAGTCTATGGCTCTCCGCTGCTATATATACTCTTCATGAAATCATATAAAGGTGTCAATAGTCAAGTCATAACATCTATAGCAAGCAGCGTGAGGAGGAAACTCACGGTGGGATTTGGTTAACCATTTACTTTTCGGTTTCGAACCTAAATAACCATTTTGTCTAAATGGATAAATAGGTTAACCATTTGGTTAATTGGGTTAGAAAAGGTTAACCAATGGTTATTAAGGTTTGAACCTTTATGCAATGTAAAACGCAAAACCATTGTCCTGTAATATCACTATAGAGGCTGGGGGTTTGCCGTTTGCCAGATGACCATAACAGAACACCAGGAATCATGGTGAACAAACGAAAACAGCTTTGGGATCTCATGTAAGGAAAACAACAGTACCAAAATTCTCACATTCCCACGAAAGAAATATTTGCTAACAGACTGGAATAGTATAGATACACATCAATTTGAAATCTCGACATGCTCAGACTACTAAGGTAAATAATAAATATCACATGTATTCTTCCAGCGAAACTGATGCTGAATGATTGCAGCAAACTAGTATTTGACGGTGCCAGGATTTTCAGCTGAGAACCCAACTTCTTCTCGGTGGCCTTCTCAGCCTTGACGCGCAGCTTGGCCAGTTGCTTCCTCCTGTCGTAGGAGACCTTAGCCTTCTCCTTCCGCTTCTCCTCGAGTTCCTGCAAATCATTCACAAGATAAATTTCATATACAACAGTACCGACACAATCACAGTGAGGAAGTGAGCTTATATAATTACAGAGAACAAGCAGTCAGCAACCGATACGCATGGCAACCAAGATTAATTACAGAGAACAAGCAGGAGGTGAACTGACGATTAACATACATGAGACCAACCAATTTCACAACAGTCAGCAGAGAACACGATGGAAATATGAACTCTGAAAATCCACAAGAACTGAACTGAGCGGGAGTGGGCATGAGATTATTTAGGGGACATGATGGAGATGGGGAGGGAGAGCAGGAGACGAAGGCCATACCTTCTGGCCGTGGCCGTGGCCGGCGGAGGCGCTGGCCGTGGTGGCCGGCGGAGGCAGTCAGGGAGGCGCTTGGCCGCGGTGGCCGGCGGAGGCGGTCGGGGAGGCGCTTGGTCGCGGTGCGCCGCACGGGGAATCAGGGAACGGCTGAGCGGCGCGGGGAGTAGGGCGGGGAGGGAGGGGGGGCGGCGGCGGCTCGCCTGGCGCTCGTCAGCCGCCGGTCGGGAGGACGGTCAGCCGGTCAGTGAGGCGTGCGGCAGGACACGCTCGGGAGGCATTCTGGATAACCTTTGGTTATTTTGGATCGAACTAAAAGACCTAATGGATTTGTGGGTTATCCATTTGGCCCATTGGGTTCTTTTTTAGGTTAGGTTAACCTAACCAATGGTCCAAGGGGAACCAAGTCCCATTTATAGAGGAAACGGTCTAGTGAAGAAGTAACATACATGTTAAGAAACGATAGGCTAAATGCCAGAAGAACACGTTGTTTTCGGGTGTGTGTTTGACTTACTTAAGAATTGGAGGCATTAGGGAAATCTAATGGTATAAGCTAAGGAAAGGTACAATTCCCATGCTCCAGCAAAGTTGCCTATTCAACCACCGAATCAGTGATCGAGTGTCGTGGTTGATGTCAAGGAACTTGATGGAGGAGCTTCTCACAAAACCTGAGCATGAACTCCAACAGGGCGTAGTACGACCCTCTATGCCAGTCATCCAGAAAGGGTATCGATGACTAGCAGCCTACATCTTGGTTGCGGGATTTGTGGAGGTTGCTGCAAGGAGACGAACACTGGTGTGAGTAGGAATGAGTTGGGAGGTTGTTAAAGAGATTTTGGGATGATGTCTGCATGAAAACACACCTTTGATCTCTCAATACGCTGCATGGTGTAGGAGCTGCTCGTGATACCACCTGACACGATGTCATTGCAAGTGAGCACGTCATGTCAAGAGAACGGGAGCATGGGATCTGCTCAACATTTTTTGTGTTCCACATTGGGAATCTTCATTGTCGTCATGTCCCCGTACAGATAAATAAATCTTGTAGCGTGTATTAACCTGTTTGCTCACAAATTTGTTCGTATGTTCTTGAATAATTTTTGCCCTATGATCTAACCCTGGTGAAATTGCAGACCAAATTTGCATCATTTGCAAAAATTGCGGATTGTCATATGTTATTTACTAAAAGCATGGCCGAATTTAACTGGAAAGTAAGGATACATGCTCTGATACGGAATTGCATGTTTTCTCAATTGACCCCCTATGACCATCACCATTTAATTCCGATCCATGCATATCGAACATGGATGGTGCAATCGTATTCAGATAGCAAAATAGCTGCCAAATTCTGATGAAAAACATCGTGGGAGAAGAAGGGGTAGTGTATGGACGGGAGGACAAAAGCACGCTTGCTCGATTGGAGAAGCACCGGTGTGCGACATAATGAGATGGCCAACAGAGGAGACACTTGCATATGCTCTATTTGGTCTAATCAGTGAACACCTAATATATATATATTTTTTTTTTTGAAGCTTGGAACAGTGGGAAAAGATCCCACTGCAATTTTTATATATATGTGAAAGTGATATTTACAATGGTGGGGTTAGAGGGGAATAAAAAAAGCAAAAAAGCTTCAAAAACTCGCTAAGGTTGTAATTGCAACCAGATATTAAACTCTTGAGCATATTTCGCTCTTATTCTATATTTCAGCCAATGCAGTTCACCCCTGTAGATAGCTTTCCATTCTTCAAAACTTGGCGACTTATTTTTGAAGATCTTGTTGTTTCTAACCATCCATATACCCCAAGCAGCAAGAATCATTATCTCCATGGCGAAAGGTTCCGGATTTTCCTTTTCATATCATCAAAAGCTTCGAACAATGATAGGTTTCTGTCTCTTTGAGGGCAAACGTGATCCCAGCACTGAGACGCAAATGGGCATGACCAGAACAAATGAACCAGGGTTTCTTGAGTGCCTAATATATATTTGGTAATAATGCTAGGAATCCCTTTGCATGTCCTCTATGCACATGTGTACAACTACATATTAATTATCACATACTTTTCATTGCACCGAATGCAAGTACTCCTCAGCGATGAATGCACGTTGTTCCATATTTTTATTCCATCCCCTGTTTGAGACTCTGCATCTATATATAATTTTCATTAAACCATATAAATGTATACAAGTGTCAAGTGCTAACAACTATGGCAACTGTTCAATGAAAAGATACAAAAGGCTTTTGTGTTTTCTTAAAAAAAAATTATAGCAAGCAACGAGGGGATAAATAGTGTTGTCAATAGGTAGCATACATGTTAAGAAACGATAAGCTAAATAATTTTTGAAGATCTTGTTGTTTCTAACCATCCATATACCCCAAGCAGCAAGAATCATTATCTCCATGGCGAAAGGTTCCTGGATTTTCCTTTTCATATCATCAAAAGCTTCGAACAATGATAGGTTTCTGTCTCTTTGAGGGCAAACGTGATCCCAGCACTAAGACGCAAATGGGCATGACCAGAACAAATGAACCAGGGTTTCTTCGGTGCCTAATATATATTTGGTAATAATGCTAGGAATCCCTTTGCATGTCCTCTATGCACATGTGTACAACTACATATTAATTATCACATACTTTTCATTGCACCGAATGCAAGTACTCCTCAGCGATGAATGCACGTTGTTCCATATTTTTATTCCATCCCCTGTTTGAGACTCTGCATCTATATATAATTTTCATTAAACCATATAAATGTATACAAGTGTCAAGTGCTAACAACTATGGCAACTGTTCAATGAAAAGATACAAAAGGCTTTTGTGTTTTCTTAAAAAAAAATTATAGCAAGCAACGAGGGGATAAATAGTGTTGTCAATAGGTAGCATACATGTTAAGAAACGATAAGCTAAATTATTTTTGAAGATCTTGTTGTTTCTAACCATCCATATACCCCAAGCAGCAAGAATCATTATCTCCATGGCGAAAGGTTCCTGGATTTTCCTTTTCATATCATCAAAAGCTTCGAAAAATGATAGGTTTCTGTCTCTTTGAGGGCAAACGTGATCCCAGCACTGAGACGCAAATGGGCATGACCAGAACAAAAGAACCAGGGTTTCTTGAGTGCCTAATATATATTTGGTAATAATGCTAGGAATCCCTTTGCATGTCCTCTATGCACATGTGTACAACTACATATTAATTATCACATACTTTTCATTGAACCGAATGCAAGTACTCGTCAGCGATGAATGCACGTTGTTCCATATTTTTATTCCATCCCCTGTTTGAGACTCTGCATCTATATATAACTTTCATTAAACCATATAAATGTATACAAGTGTCAAGTGCTAACAACTATGGCAACTGTTCAATGAAAAGATACAAAAGGCTTTTGTGTTTTCTTAAAAAAAAATTATAGCAAGCAACGAGGGGATAAATAGTGTTGTCAATAGGTAGCATACATGTTAAGAAACGATAAGCTAAATGGCAGAAGAAGAACATGTAGTTTTGAGGTTTGTTTTTTACTTACTTAAGAATTGGATGCATTGGGAGATTTTGACGGGATAAGATACGGAAAGATATAGTTCCCATCCTGCTCTTGGGTCGTGGCATTTGCGGCGGTTGTGCGTTGCTCCATGGAGGCAAACATTTTACAGAGATTTTGGGTGACCACCAGTTTCTATAGCCCACTCTCTTCTGCACTAGCATAATGTCAGAAAATAAACTTTCAATTTTTTCTCCAAAAATGCTTGAATTTGGAACCGGCTTGTGTGTGTCAGCGGCCCGCCATTTGACAATGGGCCTTTGCCAGGGCCTACGGTCCAAGCCTGCCCACGTTTTTTTTCAAGAACATGCACAAGATATGCATGTCATGACATTAAGATTGGAAAGAGTTGTTACAAGGACCAAAAAACACCGCAACATCCGCAGAAACACACGCTGAATCGCCTGCCGACGTTCATCGTCGCCGATTCGCGTCACGCCCCCGCTTGGCCGGCCGATGTGCCCCCGCCGCGCTCGCCTCTGTGCCGGCGCCGCTGCAGCTTTCCGTATTGACCCCTGTCAGATCCCAGTTGGGAATCGACAAGATAAGCTCCCGATATTGGAGACCCCTCTATGAATTGGGGAATTTGCTACCTAAGCTAAGAACCCTAATTGCGGAAAGTAAAGGGAACGAGAGAAATATCTTTTGGAATATGTCTTTCGATAGCTCTCTCCGGCTCATCTGGCCATTATGTAGTCTGGTACTGTTATTACAGAACGACAGTGAAAAGTAAAAGAACTAGACTAAGTCAATGAAGGTAGTAAATCTGTTGCCAGGATGGTCAACAATACGACATTCAATCGTGGCCGTTGATCTTAGTCGAGTGATCCTGATCGTCCATCTTCCTTCTTCTTCAGTTAGACAGGTAACTGATAAACAGTGGATCTGACAATTCTTCCCCCTCAAGAGCACACTTGTCCTCAAGTGTGTTTGTCAGGAAACCATGAGGAAATGGTAGCTGAGTAGAATCCTGGGAACACCTTTTTGATGAAATTTGCATCTTCCCAAGAAGAATCTAAAGGTGTTAAGTTTTCCCATTCAACCAGCCATTGGGTCACCAGGATCCCATTGCGTGGTAAAGATCTGGTTTCAAGAACTTGTCGAGGCTCAGTGCGTACCTTACCATCTTCACCCACCAGTGGCAAGTTATGTTGAGAAACCGCATGAGATCCCAGATGCTTTTTTAGTTAGCTCACATGGAAAACGGGATGGATCTTGACTCCATCTGGAAACAGTAGTTTGTATGCCAGGTTGCCAACCTTCTCAAGTACTCGAAAAGGACCATAGTACTTGCTTGTGAGCTTAATCGACTGTCGAAGATCAAATGCTGCCATGCGGTAAGGTTGCATTTTAAGGTACACCATGTCTCCGACTTGTAGAACTCGTTCAGTTCGTTTGTTATCAGCATATTTCTTCATTCGACTATGAGCCTGCTGTAGATTTTCCTTGAGTTTTGTCAATTGCTGTTGCTTTTCCTCAAGGAAATCTCTTGCTTCAGAATGCTCAGGGCCTGGGATGGATA
This sequence comes from Poa pratensis, assembly GCA_947311845.1. Taxonomy (NCBI): domain Eukaryota; kingdom Viridiplantae; phylum Streptophyta; class Magnoliopsida; order Poales; family Poaceae; genus Poa; species Poa pratensis. Next base: position 35,167,023 of record CAMZMU010000109.1, on the reverse strand, counting down.
CCTCACTGATCATAGGTGGAGCATAGCCGTATAGTGCTTGAAACGGTGATACTTTCAATGCTGTATGATAAGTGGTATTGTACCACCACTCAGCCAATGGAAGCCAAGATTCCCATTTCTTTGGTTCATTGAAAACCATGCACCTCAGGTAGGATTCAAGACATTGGTTTACTCTCTCAGATTGCCCATCTGTCTGTGGGTGGTAAGCAGTGCTTAGTTTCAGCTTGATGTTCATAGAGGAGAAAACCTTCTGCCACATGTTGCTAGTGAAGATACGATCTCTGTCAGTAATTATGCTGATTGGCGGCCCATGCAATTTAAACACATTGTCCATGAAGGCTTTTGTGACGGACTGCACAGAGTATGGATGAGGCAGTGCAATAAAATGGGCTAGTTTTGTCATTCTGTCGGCGACCACGAGAATGACTTCTTTTCCATTGGATTTAGGCAATCCCTCGATGAAGTCCATTGTGATGTGTTGCCATGCCATGTCAGGGGGGTCCAAGGGTTCGAGCAGCCCAGGATATGTGCAATGCTCAGATTTCGCTCTTTGGCACACAGCACATTCAGAGATGAATTTTTGGACATCTTTCTTAAGGCCAGTCCAGTGAAAGATTCGCTTGATGCGTTGGTAACTAGCCACCATGCCTGAGTGTCCTCCAATTGCCGAGGCGTGCAGGGAGTGGATTATTTGTTGTTTGATATCAGTAGATGTTCCAATGTGGATCCGACCCTTGTACCTCAAGATTCCTGCAGAGAGTGTATAAGAAGGATCGGCAGAAGAGTTGACAAACAACTTCTGAATCAGTTCCAGACAGAAAGGATCCTGAGCATAACTTTCTTCCACAGATTGTACCCATGTAGGAGTTAAAACAGTCATTGCTTGGATTGAATTTTCTTTCCTGCTCAAAGCGTCAGCCGCTTTGTTTTCTTTTCCTTTTTTGTACTCTATCTTGTAATTGAACTCGAGCAGCTTCATGAGGAGTTTTTGTTGTATGCCTTCCATGATTTTCTGATCAGTTATGAATTTTAGACTCTTTTGGTCTGTTTTGATCAGTAGCTCGCCACCCAAGAAATAGTGCCTCCATTTCTTTAAAGCTTCCAATATGGCTAGGGCTTCTTTTTCATAAGTCGACATTGAGATTGCTCTTACACCCAAAGTCCTGCTGTAATAAGCCAAAGGTCGACCCTGTTGCATTAATACAGCGCCTAGACCATTACCACTAGCATCTGTCTCAAGGATGAATGGAACTGAAAAGTTTGGGAGAGCCAAAACTGGTGCCGAAATCAAACTCTGTTTTAATTTGTCCACGGCTGCAGTTTGCTGATCAGTCCAATGAAAGGATTCCTTTTTTAACATGTCGTATAAGGGACGACAGATAAGACCATAATCCTTGATAAACCTCCGATAGTAACCTGTGAAGCCCAACAATCTCCTTAGTTCTGTTATGTTTGTGGGAATTGGCCATGTCTTGACAGTTTCAATCTTGGCAGGATCAGTTGTTACCCCTGTATCACTGAGTACATAACCAAGGTATTCAACTTGGTTGGCAGCAAATGTGCACTTGCTTTTCTTTGCATATAGTTTATTGTTCTTCAGGGTTTGTAGCACCAGTTTGAGGTAGTGAGCATGCTCTTCCTTCGTCTTGCTGTAGATGAGTATGTCGTCGAAGAATACTAGCAAGAATTTCCTCAAATATGGTTCAAAGACCTTGTTCATGAGTGACTGAAATGTCGCTGGTGCATTTGTTAGCCCAAATGGCATGACGAGATATTCAAAGTGACCGAAATAGGTTCTGAATGCAGTTTTGAAGATATCAGTTTCTTTCATTCTTATCTGATGATATCCCGACCTTAGATCCAGTTTGGTGAAGAACTTTGCACCATGGAGTTCATCTAATAGATCTTCTATAACCGGAATGGGAAATCTATCCTTGATAGTCACTGAGTTCAGTTTTCTGTAATCAATACAGAGACGCCAAGTACCATCTCTTTTCCTGACAAGAATTGCAGGTGAAGCGTAAGGACTGGTACTAGGGCGAATGATCGGTTTCTCCAACAGCTCCCTGATCTGTTTCTCCATTTCTTCTTTTTGTTTATGTGGAACCCGATATGGCCTGAGTGAAGGAGGTTCAGATCCCGATGTTAAGGGTATGGAATGGTCACATTCTCGAGTTGGAGGCAATTCATTAGGTTCCTGAAAAACTTCTTCAAATGAATGCAGGAGTTCTTGTATAGCAGGATCAGCTGCAGCTGTGGTTGCTTCAGAAGCTGTCAGAGGAAAAAGGTAGTAGCCTGTAGCTCCCTTTGCCAAAGGTTTCTCAAGTTTGTCCATTGACATGAGCTGCACTCCTTTTCTGACTGAATTGTCTTCGATCACTATTTTGTCCTTGCCATAGAGTTTCAATTTGATCTCTTTTGTTTTATAGTCAAATTTCACAGGACTGTGAGTGTATAACCAGTCGCCTCCGAGAACTATATCATAACCTTTCAAAGGGAGAATTTTGAAGGAGTTTCTGAATTTATTTCCTTGGATAGAATAATCCATTTCCGAAACTACTGCCCCTGATAGCAGTTCACCACCTCCTGCCACTAAAACTCTTTCTAGTTTAGTGCTTTCTGTCTTGCAGTTGATCTTGGTGGAGAATTTCAAGTCCATAAAGGTGTGAGTGCTGCCAGTGTCGACTAATGCAATAGCTACTTTGCCACCAATGAGGACAGAGATGGTAAAGGTCGACTGAGAAGTTTCTCCACTAACTGCCTGAAGAGATATTTGTGCACACACACCTGCAGGTTGTTGGGTTTCCTCCGGTTGTGCATGTTCATCTGGAGGTTGCTCTTCTTGAGGTTGTTCCTCCTCGGTTGTTTCCTCTTCAGCAGCCATGAGATTGACTGATTTATATTGTAAACACCTATGGCCAAAGAACCATTTCTGTCCACAATATTTGCACTGTCCTGGCTCTGTGAATTTAGCTTCAGGTTACCCTCGAGGTTTCTCCACATCTTGTTTTGCTGTGGTATTACCAGTAGTGATCTCAATAGGTGCTCGTGGTTTTGCTGAGTAAGGGCTACTGAAATTGTTTCTGTTACTAGTAGTATTGGCAGTGAACCTTCTGTTCTGGCTGTGCTGTGAGGCAAGCATTCCTTTCTCCATATCTTTTGCATAGTCCACTGCTTCATACAGTGACTTTGGTTTAAGGGGTTTCAAGTAGTGCTTGATTTCACCACGGAGGCCATTGATGTAACATTTCACATAGTAGCCTTCTTTCACCTCTGGATTTTCCTTTCTGTAGTTTGCCATGCGGTCCTCGAATTTGTCAGTATAGTCAGAGACTGAGCTATACCCCTGCTTAACCGCATTGAACTCTTCAACAGCCTCATAAGAATTAGTTGCTGAGAACCTCTGGACTACAACTTCGCAGAATTGTTTCCACGTGAGGTTTTCCTCCAAGACGCCAGAATTACGCAACCAAGTGTCTGCCCTGCCAGTGATGTACATTTGTGCATAATCAAATTTGGCATCTTCTGGAACATAAACCATGGCAAAATACTTTTCTGTTCGTCGTAGCCATTCCTCTGGATTGCTACCGTCAAACTTTGGGAAATCCATTTTAGGTGCTTTTGCAATGGAGCGGTAAAATTGAGCATCTCTGTCCATCTCGTGATGTCTAGGCCCTCTATAATTGTTCCCTCTATCAGGAGGTTCATGATGCCTGTTACAAGGATGCTCCTGGTGTGGGTTGTTTGGTGGTATGGCAACCTGTGGGGATTGTTGTGGAGTTGGGTGTGGTGCAGGTATTGGCTGGTTATAGAAGTGTTGCCAGTTTGGCAGGGAATATGGGTAGGGGTGTGGATTGAATGGGTTGTATGGGTTTGGGTTTTGTGGAAGCTGGTAGGTGTTTGTGTAGTTCTGGTGGTGGGTTGGGTATTGGTTCCACTGAGGATAGTATTGTGGTGGTTGGGTGTAGGTGGGGTAACAGGCAAACTGCTGTTGTTGGTGTTCCTGATACAGCCCGTATTGTTGCTCACTGGGGTGCTGAACTCCTTCCTGGTTGTATTCCTGATACTGACCCTCTTGTTGTTGTGAGTCAGTGCCATGGTGTTCATACTGTATCTGTTCCACATCCCGATGGTCATTGTACTGGTATTCATACCTGGGAGGTTCAGTTAGTGCTCTGCGCCTCCAGTGAGGTAAACCTTGATGACCATGATCACCAGTCTGCTGTTCTTCGACTTGCTGCTCAGGTGCAGGAGGTGGTTTCTCAGCAGCCGCACGCGCTTCACGATCAGCCAGCAGCAGTGTTTCCAGGCGACTGAATCTCTCACTCAAGGTTGCGACTTGCTGCTGAACACTGTCCACCTTGGTACCCATTTCTTCTGTTCTTGAATTCACATGCTCGAGATCGAGCTTGAGCGCTGCTACTTCTTGCGCGTCAACCGCGTCGGATGCGGCCTTCGATCTCCCCATCTAGATCAACACCAAGCTCCGGAATTTGACCAAGGTTCGACCTTGAACCCTTGCTTGTATGCCGATCTCTGCCGCCACCAGCGCTCCTCTTCTCCGATGAAGGCACACGAATCAGGCGACTCGCCGGAATTTTACCACCCGAGGAGATGATCCCAGGTAACCGCAAGTCTCACCTAACTTGTGCCCGAATGGTGCCGCCGCCGCCAAGCCGCCGCCGTCGACCTCGTCAAAGAGGACGTCACCGCCGCCTTCGCCACCGTCGACCAGACACCCCGCCGCCGCGAGTAGGGTTGGGAGGGTGGGATTTTATGAGAGAACCCAACCACCCTCTTCTTCCTGCTCGATTCGCCGCCGGAAACGAAGCCGCTTGCGCCGCCGCGATTCCAATTCAGAGAAAAAAAATTTGGCCAAAGACCGTAGGCTCCTGATACCAATTTGTCAGATCCCAGTTGGGAATCGACAAGATAAGCTCCCGATATTGGAGACCCCTCTATGAACTGGGGAATTTGCTACCTAAGCTAAGAACCCTAATTGCGGAAAGTAAAGGGAACGAGAGAAATATCTTTTGGAATATGTCTTTCGATAGCTCTCTCCGGCTCATCTGGCCATTATGTAGTCTGGTACTGTTATTACAGAACGACAGTGAAAAGTAAAAGAACTAGACTAAGTCAATGAAGGCAGTAAATCTGTTGCCAGGATGGTCAACAATACGACATTCAATCGTGGCCGTTGATCTTAGTCGAGTGATCCTGATCGTCCATCTTCCTTCTTCTTCAGTTAGACAGGTAACTGATAAACAGAGGATCTGACAACCCCGCTCAACGCAGATCCGCTAGCCTCGCCACGGCAGTCTCCCGCCACTGGGGAAATCGCCGACCAACCCCTACCCTCCAGCCCCACGGACCCGCTCGACGGCAGCAAGGGCGGCGAACGCGGGACCCCGGTAGTGATGTTTCCTACGGGGTGGCGCAAGGGCGAGCTCGCCGGCGCGGCTGTGCGCCCGTGAGGGCAAAATGAGGTGCTGTTTGCTTCCAGATTTCTGAAATTTTAGGGTCGTTCTTAGATCCTAAATTGCGATTCTTATATTTCTGTGCCAGATTTCTATTACTGAAGGTCTCGGTAGCTGTCAGCGTCAGCCATAATAATCTAACTATAGAACCTGTTGGAACTTAGCACGCCGCACAACAACCGACCGATTTTTGTTCATGTCTTTTGATCCGTCACTAAGAACAAGATGCAGTAATCTTAAACAGCTTGAGTTATCACTTATCACCATGTAAATATGTGACTGTCTGTGTCACTGTGTGGCAAGTGTTACAGCCACGGTTAGTGTTTTACTGGTTTAAACAATCGACATGTAGGATCATTTATTCTTCCTGTTTTCATTCCTACTAAATACAGTAATTTTAAAAGGCTTTGGGGATCGCCCACGTGAATTAGTGCTCGTGTGACAAGTGTTAGAACCATGGCTGGCGTTCGATAAGTAGAAACATCATTTAGTATCAGCTACTCCTCCCTTTTCAGTTTTCATTTGAGTCGGTGCCACACTACTTCTGAACGGAAGTTAATTAAATTTTCTTTTTGGCAGAACTAACTCGTATAAGCATGAGAATCAGCACCTTGCAACTTCACCATCAGTCTATGACTACTCCTGTGATCATATCTAGGCGAGTGCGGGACCCTGGAGGGAAAAGGCGGTGTCATTTGCTTGGGTGGTCGCAAAAAGAAGGTTCAGAGGAGGACCAAGCAACAAGTAAGTATACGCCTTCAGCTTGCACGACTATTTTGGCCTCTAGGAATTTACGCATATGTAACAAGGTTTAACTGCTTACACTTTGTGCGTCGAGAATCTGAAATTTTAGGGTCTTAATTAGAGCCTAAATCACCTCGAGTGTTAGAGGTAATTTCTAGTCTTCAAGGTCTTGGTAGGTAGCTATCTAAATGTGCCCCTGGCATCAGATACAATGTCTTGTAGCAGTTGCAACGTGGAACATAAAACTCAGACACCAATTATTCCCTTTTTGGTCTGTACGGGTGCTCTTGGAATATATGTTCTGCGATGCAATGCCAAATTTCGATGTGCTTGTTATATTCTGAATGTGCTGTAGTACATGCCACCTTCTCAGCTCAAAGAGTTGGTAATCATTTGTATGATTTTGGATTCACAAGGGCTTTTCAGCTCAAAGAGTTGGTGGTCGTTGTACGATTTTTTGAATCTACAAGGCTTATCTCTTCTGACCTGGTACAACTTGCACTTTGACAATCAATATTGTGTGGAGAACTTTCACTGGAATAAGAGATAAACGCGTAGGTCAAACTACAGACAAAAAAAAAATCACGGCAAACTTAAGGGACAAAAAATACAGGAGAAATATCTTACAGTAGTTCACAGAAGTTTTGCTTTGGCGGCATGTCCAATTCATCTATGCATCTGTCAAACATTTCTAGAACTTTTGTTATAGTCGGGCGATGCAAAGGTATTACTTGTATGCACCACAAGCCAATGAGGATCATCTTTCTCGCGATTTCCTCAATTTCTCCAGTGACTTCACATGCTTGTAGCACATCATCTTGCGCAAAGTGTTCGTAAATCCAATCTGGAAAATACTTCTCGCTGGATTTTTCTACAATTGATTTTACGTTTCTCCTGCCTCCAACCATCTCCAGCAGCATCATTCCATAACTATAAACATCTGACTTTGTTGACACCACTCCAAAGGTTCGATAGTGAACTTCTGGAGCAATGAATCCAATTGTTCCTCTAGTACCAGTCATTGAAAGTTTGCTCTCCTTTGTAAAACACAATTTAGCTAAACCAAAATCAGCAATCTTTGGGCTAAAATCCTTGTCTAGAAGGATATTTTGAGGCTTGATATCGAAATGAACAATCCGAGTATTACAACTATGGTGCAAGTACTCTAGGCCACGAGCAATCCCGATTGCTATAGCATAGAGCATCTCCCATCCTAAAGTTTCTTTTGGGTTCTCTGAGTAAATGTACTTATCCAAGGAACCGTTTGACATGTACTCATATAGAAGCGCTCGTTTTGATCCCTCCAAACAAAATCCATGCAATTTAACAACATTGACATGAGAGGTCCTGCCAATGCTCATAACCTCATTCACAAACTCGTCCCCATTTCCTTTGCTGTCATGCAAGAATTTCACAGCAACCAGACGACCATCATGTAGTCTTCCTTTGAAAACCACACCATAACCACCTCTTCCAAGCTGATCAGTGCGAGAAGACGTTATCTTCATTACCTCTGAGTACATGTATCTTTTTGGAGCCAGGGATCCATAAGATTCTATCATGGCCTCATAATTCTTTTCCGTGTTGCTGCTAGTCTTCTTGCAAAGGAGAAACCATAGTCTTTTGCCCTTTCTATGCCATATGAGGAAATAAATAAATGGAAAGAGCAAGGTTGCAGCTGCTGATGTTGAACCTGAGATGGAAGCGCATGTTATTTCGTTTTGCAAATCAGAAGTTATAATACAGTCATTATGATTCCAAGGATCATCAATAGTCGAACTTCCTGTTTCTTAAAGAGTACATGGTGGCAAAAGTAGCAACAACCTAAAGATCATAAATTGATTAGACTTGTATTATGAATAAATGAGGGTCTTTTGTTTCAACTTTTAATTTTAGAATATTTTTTTATTGATTACTGACAAAATAAATTTTGAAGTTAATATTTCATCATAAGAAATCACTATTACTGACTGATGATATTTAAATTATTACAGACGAAAATATACAAAAGTTTTAACATACCTATTAGCATGATCTTCCTGAAATTCCTCTTGCTAGCTGGAATATAACCTATCATTTATTAGTAAAACAGTGTCATCCAATAGTACCGTTGGTTGTTTTGCCAAAAGAAAGAAACATGCATCATATATGAATCCTCAATATTCCTTATAATAAAACACATTTCAAGATAATGAACAATAGAACATGACTACATATCTGACTTTCTTTTGGTGTATGCATCGAGTAACTATTTGCTCAAATGCAGGTTAAAACATAAAATAAGTTATAGGTCTGTGTAGATTTAATAGGCAGTATAAGCGATTGCATACACTGTGACTTATAAAAGTATGTGTTTTAATGGCATTGCATTGGATGTTACATTTCAGCCTGCATAGCAATTGGCTGGAACATGAGTGCTCTGCTAATTATTTCTTGAAATGTCCTCTGTACAAGCATGATCTACAGCGTGGCAAACCAAAGAGTGTACTTACTTGGCTATAGGAGTTGACTGGTAGCATAGTGTAGTAATTAGCAAGGACACGCATGATGTGTTCATTTTTCCTGTAAATCTGCTCTAAATCAGAACTTAGTGTGCTAAATTCTCCATTTTACAGGTAAAACTTACTGCGGCCTAACTCGTTTGGGGGTAATTAATGGGATACGAGATGATTTCCGAAGCCTGAAGATTAGCAATACTACCAAATTTAAAATGCGGTAAAGAGAAGTTTAATTAGTTACTGGTGCAGACGGGGATGTCAGGCATACGCCGCAGTGGCGCTTGAATATATCGTAGGTGTTGTTGATCTGGCAGAGCCCGCCGCTGTCCATGCACGCCCAGCACGTGCATCATGGACACCGTGCAGTTCCCCTCCACCGATCTGTTGTACCCGCCGGCGAGCCAAGCGTATGAGCTGAACGTCATGGATGTATTGGACCCAAGACCATCCGCGGAGCTCACATGTGCCCATGTTGGCGGTGGTGGCCAGAGGATTTCGTTGCAGTTGTGGAGGAAGATCTCCTGGCTGGCGTGGCTGATTTCGAATGCCGTGACAACGAGCTCGGAGGAGGCGTTAACTTCAGTCAGAACGGGTACGTGATGTGCAGGTCCATGCACGCCGCCACGCCGAAGGGTCTTGGGCGCTAGAAAGGAGGGTGAGCAGTAGCATGGCTGAGCTGCAGAATATTGCAGCTGCAGGGACATGAAACACATCCATCTTCTTGCAACGCAGCAGCAGAGTGTTTGAAGTGTGCAAACTAGATGAGGGCAAGAAGGTAATAAAGAGTTGGCATCCTTGTTTTACGCAGGATTCGTGATACTGAAGAGAAAACCATTTTTGGATGAAACGTCGGATTGGATGGTGATGACCTGAAGAGTATGCTACTGGGCGACAGCAACTCATTTTGTCGCGAGCTAGCCATGAGAATCATTCTTGCTGGACCATTCCACCAAGAGAATAGTTGACCCAATCAAGTCTCCCAATCCTTGTCGTAGTTATTACTAGACCTATCATTTGCGGTGTGGTTTATCTATTTCTATCCATATGAAGAGGGCAGTGCTCCTGCCGGTTGCTCTAAAAATAATAATAATAATAAATCATTTGCACGTGTTTGGACCTGCTGCAATCTTGTCAAGGCTTATTTTTTGAGAAAATTGGATTCGGACGAGCTGTAGTACTGTAATCCTTTTTTCATATGCACATTTTTGGTTACTCAGACCAGCCCAGTTAATGTGCAGCTTATGGACCAGCTGTATTTTCGGGCAATTTTTTTTTGTCAATTTACCCTATTTTGAGCAATGTTTTTTCAGAACAAAAATACTGAATGGTTCAGCAGAACAATTGATGACTGAGTGTGCGCCTTTTTTTTTTTTTGAATGTTGAGTGTGCTCCTTTGATCGCAGCACCATAGCACTTCTCTCTACCTCGGCATTTCCCATGGCAACTTCAAGTTTATTTACACGATAAATTAGTTGTTAAAGTAATGCGAAGAAGAGTAAAGCAAGATGTGCTGCACTGGCCGGCTGCAGCGACTCGGCGCGATCGGCTACAGACATATCCCCTCGGTTACTGGGAAGTAATACTGACATGATTGAGACCTAGTGTTCTTCGAAAAGGGAAATCTTGGTGAATTGAAGGCACTTGCTAGGAACTTGGTTGATAGATGATTTGATGGATGAACATCTTACCAGCAATGGGAGGGGGATCCCACGTTAGGAGGAAGCCTTCGCTGATCAGCTGCCGTTGTCGCTCGTCTCATTGTAACGCCCTCCCAAGCTGGCAAGCATCTCGCTCTCGTTCCCGCACCTCATCCTCGTCTCAACCAGCTCTCTGTCACCCCGACGTGCCACGGCCGCCGCCGCCGCCCGTGCAGTTGTACAGGATGAGGTTCAGGTTGGTGTCGCTGATCCGAAACAGGCGCCCCAGTTTGACGGAGGTGTTCCAGCTGGCACCGCAGCTGCTGGAGGCGTTCAGCAACTCTAGTTTCCCGAAATCAATCGCACGCAGGGTGCGTTCCTCGTAGGTAATATTGATGATCGCGAAGCCAAAGATTCCTGCTGTACCCCGTAGATATGGAGTGCTGTTGATGCAAGTAACCTGGAAGTCCGGGGGACCACATGAGCTGCCCGTCTCTATGTCCCCATGATTTTCGGGTTGCCGTTCCCCACTGGCACCGTCGCGGCGGCGGCGGGCAGCACCCGCCACGGCTGGGGACGGCGAATTTTAACACTGCCCCTCATGTCTAGGCTGGACAAACGGTAAGGCCTTAGACGTGGGGTAGATGGGGAGGCCGCAACTATTTTTCTTAAATAGCGCGTTAGCCGGGACTTGAACTTGAGACCACCTGGCTCTGATACTATATTGAATTGATGCACTAGCCAATTATCCCAAAAGTCCAAACTAATGGAAAAGGGTAGGCTTTATATTTTAGCACCGACAAGGATCTTGAGAGCTCGATAAAAAGGATTAACTCGACGACCGAGGTTACTTACCGCTACTACCAGCGGCGGCGGCAGGCGGTGGCTGCCATGTCAGGAGGAACCCATCGCTGATGAGCTCCAGGTAATCGCCTGCGTTCATCTTGCTGATCGCCGACCCCCGCACCGTCACGGCCGTATCGCTGCAGCCATCGATAGTGTAGTTCCCCGGCTCGTCGTACCGCCCGCCCGCGTGGACAAACATATTGTTCCCGCACGCCGTCTCGACGAGCCCCGCCAGCTTCCTCACCGCCGCCGGTGGCTTCCTGATACAGTTGTAGAAGACGACGTTCCAGTTGAGGAGGCTGATCGAGAACGGGTGCCTGATCTTGGAGGCGGTGTTGTGGCAGCCGCCCTTGGAGCGGTTGGAGAAGTCGGCGAGCTTGTGGACGTCCGAGACGAGCAGGGAGGCGTTGCCGTAGAAGATGTCGAGGATTCGGAGCTCGAACCTAGGCTCGTAGAACCCGAAGTAGGGGACGTCGTTGGTGCATTGCATCTAGAACCCGAGCTGCGCGCAGCGGTTCTCCTCGGCACCCGAGACGAGGCCGAACGGGGGAGAGACGGTCACGTTGCCGCATCGCTTTTCCTATCCTATAAATCAAAAGAGCCCTAAGTGAATGAGTCACAGAGTCTTTGTAGCCGGAATGTTTGACTTCACGGTTGGGCAAGCATCGTCCACATACAAGAATTCCACTTGTGTTAATGAATATCTAATGATCAATGCAAACGGGTGCCTACTTGGATTAGTTTACCAGCAGGCCACGGCAAAGCAGCCGAAGCTTCGTGCAAGTACAAATCAAGGATTTGGTTACCGGTCGAAATACCGCAGTTACCGGCCGGTAACCGGATTTATCGGTCACCCCCGGTAAATGTGTTTATCGGGCGAAAAATCCCAGGCCATTTGAATTTGGATCGAATTCTTCCTCCAATATTAGTTTTTGAATTCTTTTTGATGTTTTTAGGTTCGAATTTCAAATTTTGGTTGAGAATCTCGGCCGGAACCAACCGGTATTTTCCCGGTAACCACGGTCCCCTCCGAGAATTGTTTGGTACCGGTATCAAAGTTTTAAATAGCGGCGCTATAGCATTTTCTGCATTGTGCCGCTAAGTGCATTAGCGCGCTAAAAGGTACAAAAACCGCTAAATAACGCACTATAGCGACGATTTAGCTTTTTTCGCAGGTTGCCCCTAGATAGTTTAGCCCGCTATTTAAAACTTTGACCGGTATCCAAAACCTTGGTACAAATTAACTAGAGTATTAATCTTAATTCCCGGCCAGAGTACTCTGCCTTGGAAGGGAAAGGGGACTGTTCCAGCATCCCGGTCATCACTGGGTCAGCATCATGATCCACCGGGTCAATGCCACCGTAATCTAGCTAACGAGAAAAGGTAAATTTCCACGGGAAAGGCCAGCACTAACAAGGCCACATGCCAGTATGCCAGTGCCACCATGGATGCCGCAATGATCGAAAGGGTATATGCATATGCAATGAACCCGAGAAAACCTAACGAAAACAAAGCATACGCCCTCCACTTTATCCCCTCGATTTAGTGGGTTGTGATTATGTTATGATTTGGTCGCCTGGTTCGATAAGGGAAATCTAAAGCAAAAGATGATTTTGACGGCTGGCGGACTTACTTGGAGGCGGAGGATCATCCCATGTGAAGAGGAAGCCGCCGCGGATGAGCTGCTCGTAGTCGCTGGCGTTCGCATCGCTCGACGGCGGCGAGCCCAGCACCGGCACGACACAAGAGATGCAGCCCTCCAGCGCGTAGCGGCTGTTTTCGCTCGTCTCATTGTAGCGCCCTCCGACGCTGGCAAGCACCTCCTCGTTCCCGCACCTCATCCTCGTCTTCACCAGCTCTCTGTCGCTCCGGCGTGCCACGGCCGCCGTCGCTGTCGCGTCCGTGCAGTTGTACAAGATCAGGTTCTGGTTGATGTTGCTGATCCGAAACGGGCGCCCCAGTTTGACGGAGGTGTTCCAGCTAGCACGGCAGCTATTCGAGGCTTGTAGTAACTCTAGCTTGCCCACATCAATCGCACGGAAGCTGCGTTCCTCGTAGGTAATATTGATGATCACGAAGCCATAGAGTCCAATTGTACCCCTTAGATATGGAGTGCTGTTGATGCAAGTAACCTGGAAGTCCGGGGAACTACATAAGCTGCCCGTCTCTATGTCCACGAGCGAGAATGGGTCGGAGATGGTCACGTTGCCGCACATCTTTGCCGAGCAGCCTTCCCCTTGTCGCTGCTCCTCAGCCGGCACGAGCATCAGCTGGAGCCAGCACACCCAAACGAACACCATGATCCAGCAGCCCTGAGGCATCACCAGAGAGTAAGATTTGGAACGGCTGTTATGTGGGGAAGACGTACGGAAGAGAACACTCTGGACGAAGACTGATTATATGGGCACGGCGAGTGATCCGTCCACGAATACGATGCCCGAGTGATCCCTTGGACGGGTCGAAGCCATGGGCTTGTGAATTTTCCTGCGCATGGCAACGCCGTTGACGGGCAAGTTGGTCGTGATCCGTGACTCGACGGGGATGCTCTTTGTTGATTTGTCGTCTAACCAGGCTAATCCTGGTACACCATACGTACCTCGAAAGATTTTCTCAGAACACACTTCACGGGCCGCCGACTAGTACTAGGCAGTAGCATGAATGGTTGCTTGGTTCTATACGGGGAAACCAAACAAAAAAGTAATGCCCCATACGGCCCTACGTACCTCAAAAGTCGAACTTGGTTATAAGATGATTTGAATGGGTGAACTTAGGACAAATTCAACGGGGCGACCCATCGAGTCTGTGCACGTCCCCTTGTACCCGCGCGGCCGAAAATCAAGACCCAACGCGACGACGCAAACGGACAGTTGTCCGTTTTTCTGTCCGCGGCGACCCATTCTCGGTTTAAATTTGGGTCAGGTTTGTGTTGGCCCTGGACACGTTCAAACAGCTCCTGTGTCCGCCCCGTGTCAGCTACAGCGACGTCTTCGACGCCGACGAGGAAGCAAACACCGCCGGGGTCGCGGGGGTCACCGTGCCTACGCCCGCCGACGGGCCGGAGGGCGCCACCGATGAGGGTGTACAAGTGGAGATGGTGGGCGCGCTCCAGCTCTGCGTGGCGGTGGAGTACGAGTGGAGATACACCTTATAATCCTTGGTTAGGGTGGTGAGGAGTAGCTGGGAGAACACTGACTATGACTTCTCATCCAGATCCCAATCGGCGAATGTGATGATGACGTAGGTGTACACGTCGTCGTCGCACTCGAGAGGCGAGAGAACGTGGCGTTCGCCGGTGATGGGGTCGCAGAGGCTGAAGAGGCGCTCGGGTGTCAGGGACGAGCTGCATCATGACGATGCCACGGCGCGCTTCCAGAGGCTAGACATAGTTGAAGGTGCCATCCTCCAAGAAGGTGGTGATGGAACGAAGCGGGGACCCCGGCGCCGGCAAGAAGGTCTGCTAGAAGAAGAAGTCGATGAGGCACGCACGGTGCCCCATGCCCCACACTGTGCCCACAGTCCGTGGAGGAAGGCTAGGTCGGTGAAGCGGCGCAGCCACCGTCGGCATGTCACGACCAACATAAAGAGGTTTTTGACGTTGCCCACGCGGGACAAGACCTCGTGGAGGACCTCCTCCGGCAGACCATCCATGCATCCTCGTCGTCCCTTAGCAGCCAACCCCGCGCACAATCGATTACCACTTTGATAATTTTTGCGTATAACGTGGGATGATTGTTGCTGCTCGGTCGGAACCAATATTAGGACATGGCCAGCCCCCCTGGACGAGTCATACTGCCCTGGTGGCTTCAGAGCATCTCCAACGGCGCCCCCTCAATAAACCCCCCCCCCCCCCCCCCCCCCCCCCCCCCCCCCCCAAAAGCCCAATGGGGTTCCGGTCGTAAAAAACGCCCACAGCGGTACCCCCCCAAGTGTCCAGCCTGAGCCATTTTGTGGCCGGCATCCCCGAACCTGATGAAAGTACCATTAGGGTTAATCAAATCTCACATGTACATACTTGCATTACTATTTCACAGAGAGCAACGACAATGACATCACAGGCTTGGGTTGCAGAAAAGATCACCCATGTTTTAGCCAGAACACCAAACACTACTACAAAAAAGCTTAAAACAGACTTGGAAAAGGACTACTCAATTATGGTGAAGCATACCACAATGTGGAAGGCCAAACAAGGGCAGCGAAATAATTATATGGTGATTGGGAATATACTATTAGGATGCTTTATAGCTTCAAAGCATAGGTGGAGAAAATGTCACCTGTCAATGTTGTGGAGATAGATACTGAGGTAACATGCAAGGTCTACTTCTCTAAGTTTTTTATGGCATTAAAGCCTTGCATCGATGGCTTAAAAGCAGGTTGTCGTTCATATTTAGGCATAGACTTCTCTTTTTTAACTAGAAAGTGGAAAGATTAATCGGCAGCATATGCAATGCTCTAGATGGACATAACTGGATGTTCCCGATTACTATAAGTGTGTTTCAATCAAAGACATAGACTTCATGAACATTGTTTATGATGTAGTTGAAAAGATACTTAGGGCCAGTGTCATCTTTGGCAGTACACACAGATGCATGTAAAGGGCTAGAAAATGTAGTCACGATTATGTTTCCCCATGCTGAGCAGAGAGAGTGCTTCGGCCATATGTGGATGAATTTGATCAAAAAATTCAGATGAGAATAATTTGGGCGCATGTGGCCAGCAGCAAAATCTTACACTACCCATACACATTCATATCATTTGGGTAAGATAATAGCTGAAAGTAGTGGTAATGATTTTGGTACATGGCTGCAAACCCACCATCCTCTTTTATGGTACAAGTCAGGATTTAATGCTGCCATCAAGTGTGATCATCTCAACAATAACTTTTGGTCATGTTCTGGAAGGGGCGGATAAGCTGCTTGGTGCCTGCAGTGGTACAACAGGTTGTCAACACGAGCAGAAATCTTACACATTTGTGTGTTAAGAAATCTTCATTGTGCAGTGCTGAAGTTAGAGATACCAAGACTGACAGGAGACATGTGTGGACACTGAATTGCGTGAATGCACTTGCCTCGGGTGACAACACACTGGGAAACCATGTGAGCATGCCATACTTTTCTTGGCCTCCAAACTAAGTTAAATATGCACACATATTTGTATGAATATTACTCAGTAGGAAAATTCAAGGCTGCATATGCAACACCAATTCCACCACTTACAGACCAGTCTCAGTGGCGTAAAGTGGATATTGAATTTTTCTTGTGTCCTCCTTTGATAAAAAGAAAGGCTGGCTGGCCAAAACAGAGTAGATACAAGGCATGGTTTGAGAAAGGTGGGAGTAGTAAGAAGGAGAAAAGGCGACAAGCCCAAAAGGTCCCAAAAAAGGTACCAAAAATAGATCCAAGCTTTGCGAGAAACCTTTGCAACGAGTTCGATCTACCAAATGTCGTTACACTCCAGAAAGGCAAAAGTATGTCCATGCTTGTGTTGTAACTGTTTTTGTTGCTTTTTCACTTACTAACCAAATGGCATGCTTTACTTTTCATGAGAAAATTAAAACATGTTCAGCCCCTTGTTTTAAAAGATTGCTGGCCAACAAAAAAGGCAAGAGTTCGCGGGTGTTGAGAAAATAGAAGTATGATGATTTCGTATAGTTGTGAATAAATGGTGCAAAATGATTTAGTTCTGAATGTTGACATGCAAACTGAACCTGTTCAGCTGTTGTGTTGCAAGTTGAACCAGTTTTGGATGTAGATCTGCAAACTGAACTTGTTCCAGCTATTGAGGTGCAAACTGAACCTTTTCCATCTATTGAGATGCAAACTGAACCTGTTCCAGCTGTTGAGGTTCAAACTGAACTTGTTCCGGCTGTTGAGGTAGTTTCGGAAGTAGTGAATCGAAGAAGTGTTGTGGGGATACCTACTGTTAGTGAAGCGAAGAGAACCAAGATCATGAAAAAATTCTCGGTGCCGTGGAATAGAAAACAAGCAGCGGTAAGACTAAGAAAGAGAAATCGAGTGGTAAGAAGAAGTGAAAGTTGTGTGAGAACTTGTTTGATGTAATGTTATGTGTACTATGATTCGTGAAAACTTGGAAAATTTGAGGCAGAATCCAAATTCGAGGCAAATTTCAAAGTTGAGCCAAAATTTGAATTTGAACCAGCATTTGCAGTCCATTGATTTGTGGTACGATGTTGCATTGTTTTCTAAACTATTATACACGTTACGTGATCAATCCGATCTTTTTTGCGTAGTAAAACTCATAGTCATAAGAAATGTGCTCCAAATGAGCTCCAAAGTTAAGGTAATCAGCCCCATTTGTAAGCAAGTTTTTTTCCAACCTTTGTCCAAATGAGTCAAATTTTTTTCTTGACACCTATTCCATCTATATAGTGTCAATTCGAAGTCTCACTATTTAATTAATTAATCTTCATATTATTACATTTTTTGCAAAAGAATTCTTTAATAGAAAACCATTAAAAACACGTTTACAATATTAAAATGAAAAACTAACTTTAGATCCTTCTTAGTCACTCCAAAATAAAGTTTCGGTGAAGTTTTTGATATTTTCCATTTTTCAAAAACCTAAACCCTCCCTCACTTTTCATGAACTCTCCAACCACAATCGTGGTTGCTCATTTATGTGAAGGTAGACCAAGTTTAATAATTTTTATTGTAACTATGTCAATAAAACGACAATTTGCGCTGCTTTTGTATTTTTATGATTTTATTCGAATTCGTTCTGCTCATCTGAACTCGGTCGTGGTAGCTCACTTCTGTGAAAGTTTTTTATGAAAAATGTTCGTATACCAAGTTTATTATTTGTTATCGCAACCATGTCACGCGAAACGACAATGTGTGCATGTTTGTATTTTTGTGATTCTTTAATTAGTTGTGCTCATTTGTAACCAGCACTGATCGTTCACACACAAAAAAAGGATAGAATTATGTGTTCTGCTCACGCAGATGCCACCATATCACAATACAAGCGCTAGCTTTTTAACAAAAAAATGAGGAAAAAAACACACGCAGATTCATAGGGTGACAACATGTAGGCCAGACTTGCTCACGAATCATTGGCTGCTTCGCAGCAAGCCCGATCCTGCAGGTCGTCCATGTTGGCTAAGAACTGGGCAAAAGCTAGGCTCGACGACCCACCGTCGCTGCAAGCGGCGGAGGCCCCGTCCTTGTGTGCCGCCACCCGCGTCCTCAGCTTCCTGCCCTCGTCGGACTCCATGATAAGCTTTATTTTGTTCTCAACCTCGCCGGCCTTGACTAGGTTGTCCTGCCAGCCAACCATCTCAACGCCGACTCTCATGTCCCCCACCATGACCAGTTTGTTCATCTTCTGCTCCGCTTAGAGTGGCCAGCACATCATCGGCACGCCCTCCGTGACGCCCTCTAACACGGAGTTCCACCCGCAGTGCGTCACGAATGCCCCGGTCGCCCTGTGACGGAGCACATCCACCTGTGACGCCCACAACTTGACGACGAGGCCACGTCCATGGGTGCGCTCCAAGAACCCTTCCGGCAGGAGAGCATCAAGGTCCGGGTCAGCACGGGGGTCATCATTGTGGCTAGCGGGGGCTCGCACGACCCAGAGGAAGCGGTGGCCAGACCTGTCAAGGCCGCTGGCGATTTCCCTCAGCTGTTCCTCCGAGTGATTTCCTGCGCCGATACTCCCAAAGCATAAGAACACGACGCTGCGGTCTGGCTGGCCGTCTAGCCAGGCCAGGCACTCGTGCCGTGGCTCCGTGGCCTCGTTGCCACCAATGCTACTGATAAACGGCCCGATGCAGTACACTGGGGGCAACACCCTGCCGGGGACACACCGAGGGTCCCTTAGAGCAGCCACCGCCCTAGCCTCCAACGACTCGAAAGTGTTCACCAGCGTGCCGTCGACCTCCAGATTCCGGCACAACAGCGCAATCATGGCCTTGTAGGTGTCGCTCTGCGGGTCCTCTAGCATCTCGGCTAACAGGTGTGAGGTTGGCATGGGCGGAAGGCCAAAGAGGTCGAGGGGCCGTCCCCTAGTAGCTCCATAGAGCTCATCCGGGCTTCAGCGAGGACCGCAGGAAGCTGGGCGGAGGCGGCGAGGGAGGCGGCACTGCAGTGAACAAGGTGTAGACGGGATCCCGAGCCTTTTCACTATGCGGGTGGCTTCATTGGACACCGAGTCGATGACCACGGCGTGGACTCGCGTCGGCGATGAGCAGAGGAAGCTGTGGAGGCGCTCGTTGTAGCGGCGCACGAGGTCCAAGTACCGGAGGAGGAACTGCGCGTCGTGGGTCAGCCGGGGCGGGTCCTCCACGGCAGGTAGCGTGTGGAAGCAGACAGACGGCATGGAGGCAGCGGCCCGGCGGACGACGGCGCCGAAGGCGATGTCCTCCTTGACGCTAGGGTCGATGAGCGCGACGGAGACGGCGTAGCCATGGTCCACGAGGGCGCCCGCGAGATGCATCATCGGGACGAAGTGGCTCACGGCCAGGCCCGGGTACAGGACGACCGTCTTCTTCTCCATGATGCCCAGTACGCGTAGCTGAGTGGTGGAGTCAGGCGTTTTAAAGCTTCAATCGATTGCTATTTGTGTGGTTTGTGTGGTTGAAAACGTCTGCAATTATGTGTTTTGCTCACATGGAAGATCAAGGTGCAACAATTGATGATTGAGAAGTCTCGACCTGCCACCTACCCAGAATCACTCACTTTTGACAGCCCTTTAATGGAAAGACAAGAGAAAGACGAGCACATCCAGATCTTTCATAGTGCGCAGCACTATAGCATGCTTCACTGCTGCCGTCAAGTTATGTTGCCAGGCTGCACCATATGGCCAAAGCGAAATTTGGTGGAAAAAAAACCTTTTTTTATATAGATCGGTGGAAATGGTTCGGTTATAAACTTAATCTGTTAGCTACGGATGCCTAGTTTTAATAAGAAATATCTCACTGTACTTAATCTGTTCAGTTTCTCACAGTGACACATATATGTTTTCAGATACTATAGTTGACATTAACTGCATGTCTCAAATGGCTGATAGCTCCGATAAAGCAGAAAAATGCACCAACTGGAAGCAAAAGGCCCCCCCCCCCCCCCCTCCCGGGTCGCTCTCGCGGGCGACTCCGGAGGCGGAAAAAACCCTAGCCTAACCTCTCCCCTCCCTCCGCCGCCTCCCTCGCCGCCGCCGGGGGTCGCCGACGGGTTGCGCCCGTGCGGTTGACGGCGGCGGCGAGGCCCCCTCCTCGCGCGTTGCTGGCCTGCAGAGGCCGGGATCTCCTCGGGCGCGGGCTCTCCGGCGCGGCCATGGCGGCGGTTCTTCCGATCTGGCGGCGGCGTTCCTGAAGTTCCTGCTGGTCAGGCTTGGAGGAAGGGCCGGGTTGTGCGGTCATGGATCTGACGGCCGCCTCGCTTCCTCGCGCCGGAGCAGGGGCCCCGGGCCCTGACGAGCCCACCTTCTCCGGTTAGGTGGCCGCCGGCAGCCGTGGTGGCTGTTGGCCGTCGACCCAGCGGCGGACCTTCTCCCTCCAGGTCGGGCGCTCGTAGCAGCCACGGGGGCTGGTGCTTGCCTTGCTTGCAGGATGGGATCCGTGGGCCCTGCAGTGGGCTGTGGGCGCTGACGACGTGGAGGTCGTGTGCCGTTTGGTCTGGGCTCGGGTGGCCTTGCCATGGCGGTGGATCTCGTTTTTCTGCTCGGTTCGCGGTGCGGGGAGTTTGGACGCCGGAACGGCGGCCCTGGACGGTGGGAATCACTCGGTTGGTGGGCGTGCTGGTGGTTGCTGGTTGGTGACCGCGGCCGTGTGGGCGGCGTGGTGATTGACAAGCGACATCTCGTGGCAGCGGTGTGGCTATCGTTTCAGCGACGTTCCATGCCCTGCGGTGCGAGGCCTAGAGTTCATGCCGAGAGGAAACTCTTGTCTGGGGCTTTCCCGGACCGCGACGGCGACGTCTCTAGACGCCGTTCCCTTCTTGAAGGCGCCGTTGCGGCTCTCTCGGTCCTCGTCACGTGTTCCAGGTGGAAACCTGAGATCCTAAGATCGGGCGGTGGCGGCGCTTTGGCGTCGTGCTCTTCTTGAAGACGCCACTTTGGAGCACACGAATAGTTGCTTCCCGGAGGTTGGGAGGTGTTGGCTGCGGTGGCAACCTCTCGCCAAGCTCTCTCCGGCAAGGTCTACAGCTTCCTTTGCACATCAGCGTTTCTTGTTTGGGGACTACTTGGTGCCTGTCTGCAGCTTTTGTGGCCAGTGGCGGTGTTCGTCGGTGCTCACCTTATCTCATCGGCGTGTCTCTCTGTGGCCCCCTTGTTGAGCCTGTCCGCAGCTTTGTGGTCAGTGGCGGCGGTGGTCGCCTATTGTCTCCTCGGCGTCTCTTTGAGGTATCCTTGTTGAGCCTGTCTACTTGTGTGGACGGTGGTGGTCTTCGGTGTTTACCTGTAATCGCCTAGTTGCTTCTGTTACTTTGTGTGTGTGCGGGGTTGTGTTGTATGTTGGGTTCAGCACTGTATATGTTACTCGCCGTCTGACGCTATTAATTTATCGCCGGGCCTTTTCGGTCTGTTTTCTAAAAAAAAAACTGAAAGCAAAATGGAAGCATGAGGGACTGACGAATAAACACCAATCAGTTAGTAGTAAGCACAAGCGGTCAAGCGCTTTCAAGTTCTGCGATAGTGTGCAGAACCGGTAGTTGGTAATGGTATCCCATCAAGGAGTCTTCGCTCATCGCCTACTATATACTGTGAAAACTGGTGTGTTTCAGAAAAACTGCTGCCCATAAGAGGATCGACCGAGGTGTCTCTGCTGCTTGTGAACAACACGGATTCGCTGGAGACGGGAGCGCCAGAGTGGTGGCATGCCACAGGAGCAGCCAGACGACCGGAAGGCTTCGTGAGAGGGGTCGAGATCGCCGCCGCGACCAGCGCCGGAGCTCCGTCGGGCGGCGGGGGGCGTAGGAAAGCTGCAGCTCGTAATCGCATCCCCGGGCTTGTAGTGGGCCTCCAGTGCAGGCTTACCTGGCAGGTGCACTCTCACAGTGGGCCACAGCTGGAGAGTCAGCGAGAGGAACATAGCATACACGCAAATGAAATTGTTTTACATGCAAAAAGTTGGAGCTAGCAATTAGCAAAATAACTTATGGTCTTACGATGGTTTTTTTTTTTTTGAAAAAAGATCCGATCCAATTCTACGGTGTTTATGCGTATTCACAGTTTTAGTTCTATAGTGTTTTCTTGCAGATCACAGTAGCTCGTGTCATCATTTTCTTTAAGCAATAAACATTTGGAAGTACCATGTTTCTTCAGGTGGTGTGCGCATCAACAGGACGACGGGTAGACGAATAACGCTAGAGTGCAGCATTTTGCTCTCAGTTGAACGCTTGCTCTCTCCGGCAGTGCCAAACAAGAGAACATAATTTTGACGGTGTACTTACAGAATGGCTATGTTTGCAGTGCAAATTGTGTAACTGGTACTCTCTTATTTTCGTAGATGTCACAGATTGCCATAACAGTTTTTCTTATAAAAAAACAATGTGTTTTTTTGGTAATCATTCAAAAAATTCTATTGGATGTTTCACTCGTAACGATTCTTTTTAATTCCATAGGATTTCTAATTGATGAGTGGGCTTTTTTCTTCCAGCGGTAAAAGAAAAGAAATAGCCAGATGTATCGGACTGAGCAGTCTCACTCTCACTCGCTCCCGTTTCCTCTTCCAAGTGGCGGCGCATCTGATCCACGGAGGGCCGGCCGCCAGAATGCCGCCCCGCCGCAGCCCGCGCCTCCATACCCAAATCGACGCCAGCCAGGAGGGCGCCGGAATGGCTCGCTGGCGCCGTAGCACGCGCCTCCATCCGAGCGAGAAGGGAGCCGGAGGGGCTCGCCGCCGCAGCTCGCGCCTCCGTCCAGGAATACACTCGAGCGAGGAGGGCGCCGGAGTGGCCCGTCGCACCGGCACCTCGCCCGCGGCGGCGGATGCCTCCCTGCCGGACGACGACGACATGCTGCGGGAGATCCTGCTCCGCCTCCCACCGCAGCCATCCTCGCTCCCGCGCGCCTCCGCCGTCTGCAAGCGGTGGCGAGCAATCGTCACCAACCCAAGGTTCCATCGCCAGTTGTATGCACACCACCGCAAGCAGCCACTCCTCGGTTACTTTCACCGGAGCCATCAGGGGATCGTGCTCACCTCAGTCCTTGACCCTCCCAACCGCATTCCTCCTCGTCAATTCGACCTTCGAGGCTGCTATCTGCTCGATTGCCGCCACGGTCTCGTCCTCCTCCGAGACATCAACCAGAAAGAGCTCGTCGTGCGCGACCTCATCACCCGGCTGCAGCGACGCGTGGCCATTCCGCCGGAGCTCAGGAACGACATCCTCGAAGGGGCGGTGCTCTGCGCTGATGCTGCCGCTGACCACGTGCACGGCAACTGCAACTCGAGCCCCTTCAAGGTGGTCTTGGTGACCACCTTGCACAAACACGATTATCGACCACTCATCTGTGTTTACTCCTCGGAGACAGGCCTATGGGGCAATCTCATCTCAACAGAAGCTCAATATCAGATTTCTCATAAGCCTGTGGTCCTGGTTGGTCATTGCCTTTACTGGGTGTCTATTCTTTATGGCATACTTGAGTTTGATTTGGATGACAACAGTCTAGCTGTGATCAGGGGGCCACCCGTGGAATATAATATCTACGATGATGACAATTGTCAGATCTTTGAGTCTGACGATGGTGCTGTTGGCCTCGTCACATTGTCTTACCCTCGCTTCCAATTGTGGCAGAGGAACCTCAATGCTTGTGGCGTTGACACATGGGTGTTGTCCAAGACCATTGAAATGCATTGCATTCCTGGACTCCCTCCTCGGACTGAGGCAGAGAATGCATGGGTGGTGGGGTATGATGAGGATACTGATGTACTATATTTACATGCTAGCCGCAATGTCTATGGAATTCAACTTAAGTTGATGCAGTCCAAGAAACTTTATGAATACCGTTATTTAAGTTACTGTCGTCCTTTCAAGAGTTTCTATACACCAGGTGATTGCTCATCCTTAGTCCTTATATTGCACGTGTGCAACGTAATCTGTTTATGTTTTGCACATGATTGCTCGAATACCCTCTTCCTGATGGCAACTTCAACTAACCAAATGTCTGTTTGCTAGATAGACGAACTTATAGCCTTATTCTTTTCTATATCCATGTAATCATTAAATATAGCTATCACCACTCTTCTTAAGATACCAGATGAAATGTCAACGAGTAACTCAGTTGACAACAGTATCAAGAGTAAGCTATAAATCATCTATACAATGAAAATGAGTTATTTTGATCACGTTACACTTGTCAATTCTGTGTAACTGATGCATTGTTGCCTTCTCTTATGCATTTCTCTTTTCCTCAGAACCATTATTAATTTCCTGGCTTGTTCTGGTTCTAGGCACAGCCATTGCTGGTGAATTTAATGGAGCTGAAATATTACACGATGCATAGGATGACTATTTGGTTTGATGTACTAATGTGCTCAAATAGTTCAATAGGTAAGACGATCTTGTTAATATAGTTTGTCAGATCTGGAGTCTGGACTGTATTTTTTATTTATGGAAAATATATTTTCGCCAACACGGGTAGCATACATCCATAAACTACTGTCCATTTGGTTGTTGGAATTCAGTCATGTGAATAATACAGAAAACAGTTAGAATGATGTTGATGCCGAGATAGATGGCTCCTTTTTATATTGTGAAGTGATATCCAGATGATTGAGATGTTGAATATGGTGTCGGTGCTGAAATGATTTGTGAGTGCCTATCTGGACATGCCTTGGTTTAGCTGTTTCATAGTTTGTAAGGTGAAAGCGATATATTACTCCCTTCCATTTGGCTTCATCTTGTGGAGGAACCAGGGTGGGAGAAATCCTAAAAAGATTAGTAGTTCATTCTGGTATTAGTTTATTACAAACATGAGTTACAGTATTCAACGCCCGCAAGCCAGAAAATCAGTGTCAAAATGCTCCAAGGATTTGTTTGCTTCTTAAGAGATAATGTAGGCAGGACTATGATATCTGTACAGAGTTCTTTTTCATGTTGATGAGCTGATATGAGTTTGTTTCTCCAGGTGGAGAAATGGCTGCTGCACTTTTCACCGAGTCTGTCGCGTCGCATCAGTGTGATCGGGGGGTGTCACATGTTAAGTTGTTAACTGAAGAAAAAACTCAATAGTGGCCTAGTCTAAGATGCTTTCAAGTATCTAATTTTTAATGTCGCGTCACATCAGTGCTGCATTTTTCATGTTGACGAGCCAATAATGAGTTTGTTTCCACCTCCCCAAGGATCAGTGTGATGGGCGGTCAGCGTTTACATGTTATCTGAAGCAAAAACTCATCGTGTCCTAGTCTAGATTAATCTAATGTAACAAGATGGTTTTGAGTACCTAATCCAGGGAATTTCTCCCTCCCCAAGTATCATTCCAAGTCGGATTTTGTTGTTTCTTGATTTTGTTTCACGGCTGTGCTTTGCAGCTCCTCTCGTGAAGCGTGGGAGTTTCACGGCAAGTACCATCTGAACTTGGATTTATGTGTGTCAGCCGTGACTTGAAAACCGTGTCACTGGTCTTGAGGTCTTGGACTGATGATCCACCTATGCTCTCTTTTTTTTTCCTTGAGAATGCAGGGGTACTGCTCTATACTACTATTTACTGCAACCCTGGAGCGGGCCGAAACAATATACTACACTGCAGGATATATGACACTAGGAAGGCAGAAATGTTGTAAACCTCCGATATATATTCGGCAAAGCAGCATGCTGGTCTTCAATCTACAAAGTCATTCGGTCCACTACTGTCGTTCTCGCGGCCATTTACTGCCTGTTGGTACTTGGTACGGGATGAGATTCGCTGACTTTGCCTGACTTTGAGTCACTTACATGTGGGGCCCACCACGTGTGGGGCCCACATGTAAGTGACTCAAAGTCAGGGGGAGCAAAGTCAGCGAATCTCATCCCACTTGGTACGGGGCTGGGCAGCAGCGAGTCTCGCATCACAGGCACACGGCAGCAAGGTAGCATTTTCCAGCTGGAAACTCTGTATTCCTCCATGACTCTTCTTCAGGACGTGCAAAACTTACTAAATCTCATGGCATATATGCTTAAATAAACAATACAACATTGTTGCATCTCTGAGATAATGCCTCCCGAGCTACATGTATTTCACAGTTCATGAAGCAGACTGGTCTGTATTTCTGAGATCATACCAATGTACTACTTGACTGCAATATTCGTGCCGTTACTACGGGACATGCAAGTATACCAATCCATCTGTTACTCACCTGGAATAGTATATCCAGGAAGTTACCTATTACGTGTTTCCACAGAAAAGTTCACTCATCCTCTTTGGAGATGGTGTTCAACTAGGATGCCAAATGGTGCGAATTCTCTACACAAGTGTGCCCTTCGTCATAGAAGAATGGCCTAGAAGGCATCTGCAAGCTGTCGGCGTCACCTCGCTCATCGCAGGACGATCTTGAGACCTCATCTGAATGCACCATAGCCCAACAATGCATAACATTTTCTCCAACTCATGCATATCGTCAACAGAAGATATCTCACCCACTTCTTGTTGAGTCAGTCGGTCGTACACCCATGATCGGTAGTAAGACTGGCTTGAGATTGCTGCATTTGGATCAGTATTCCTTCTTCCTCCGGCCATCTCGAGCAAAAGCATCCCAAAGCTATGAACGCCAGACTTGCTTGATATGACGCCAAAGCTCCGTGATATCATCTCAGGAGCTATGTACCCAATAGTTCCCTGTAGGGCGTTCGATGGCACAAAACTGTTGTCCCTTGTCTATAGTGCGGCTTGATGTCGAAGTGCAAAATCGCATGTCACACCCCTGATGCAGGTAGTTGATCCCCCCAGCAATGCCCAAAGATATCTCATTGAGCTTATCCCAAGAGAAAGTGCCCTCCTCATTTCCTCTGAGCAGAACCCGAGTAGGTGCACCACATTGATGTGGTGGATCCTACCGATGGTAGAGATCTCGCTGATAAAATTTTCTCCATTGCAATTCAATTTATCGTCTAACATCTTGACTGCCACATGAACATCCCCTAGGAGTAGTGAACACGGAGAGGAGACTTAACTACAGTCAATTCCATCCCGCGTTGAAAGTTCACTAGAGTCAAGTCCACCAGTCAAACAAAGCAGAGCAGAAGACAGAAGGAATACTTTGAAACTTGTGTATAGGTGACAATTTAATAGTCGTCACAAGTCTCAATTATAAGAAGATTACAAGGCATGTTAAAAATATATATGGGTCGAGCTACTCCACACCTATAAAATTACTTGTTAAAATGGTTGGATGGATGCTACTTCGAACACGCTCCATGCACATGTGCATGAATACGAAAATAATCATCACATACTATCATTGCGCATCTAGCCATCTACAAGTACTCCTACCCACTAAACGATGAATGCATTTTATTATCTCTTTATATCATCACGTGTTCTACTCTCCGCTACTGCACTCTACCTGATTCCATATATAAATATACAATAGCGAAGCGGCAACAACTATGCCAAGCAACAAGGTGATAAATGTTATAGTAAAGAGGAAGCAAATGTCTGAAAAAGGGGAAACTAAATGGTAGAGGAAAAACATTTTGTCTTGCAGTACCTGTTTGAATTACTTTAGAATAGGAGGCGTTGGGAAAAATTGACGAGAAAAGCTTGGGGAAAATAGGTTTCTCGTGCTCCAACATGTTAGTATGTTACACGTTCTGCCAGTCCAAGCCTACAGCTCTTTCTTCAATGAACCTTCTTCCAATTTGGTAGTTGCAGTCAGGCCATATCTTTAGCTACTAATCACTAAAGGCCTTCGTCTCCATGAAGAGCGGTCCCATTCTTTGTCATTCTTGATACTTCTCCATCTCATCTTTCTCTCCGCAAAACTGAAAGAGTCAGTTATGAGGATGGTAAATAAAATTCAAATCCTTATCCTCCATCCGGCAAGATGAAGTCACCGAAAGGGGCCTTGGCTCTGTTTCTCTATTTGCTAGTTGTTTCAGTTACTAACTTACTAACAATGGTGAACGACCAGTTTTAATCAGTTATGTCTCGGCTATATTTTATACACATGTTTGTAAGTGCAAGGGAAAAAAATGAGTAGTCTTTGCAGAATTTTTTTGGGTGGGCAAACATGCATTTTAAGTGTCCGAGTACAAATATAGTGCATTCAATTTCAGGACCTTCAATGCATTTATTCATTAAAATTTAATTCAATGTGCTATAAACTCCAAAATTACTCAAGCTTATACGTTCCAAACCCATGAGAATATTGACTACATGATTGTTCTTACTTTTAAGAATAAACTAAACAATTATAACCTCAATTTGTAAATAATGACTTCATATAATCCATCCGGCGGAAACCCTTCTTTAACTTTGAATAGTACTACTGAAAGATCGAGGATGTCGCCTAGAGGGGGGGTGAATAGGCGTTTTAAAATAATTACGGTTAAGGCTTGAATAAATGCGGAATAAAACTAGCGTTTAATTTATCAAGCACAAAACCTAAACGAACTAGGTTCACCTATATGCACCAACAACTTATGCTAAGCAAGAAAACAACTAAGTGATAGCAATAGAGATAACTTCAAGCTCGATGGCTATCACAAAGGTAAATGCATAAGTAAAGGTTTGGGTATAGAAGTAACCGCAAAGTGGACACGAGGAGATGTTTCCCGTAGTTCCTTCCCAAAGGAAGTACGTCTACGTTGGAGGGGTGTGGAGCCACCTAGGCGCTCCAATAGCACGGATGTGCTCACCCTATTCTCCGTGAGCTTCACCCGTGAGGGATTGGCTCGTTCCACTATGAGGTCGACTTGAAGGCGTTGACCAAACCGATACACAAAGGTCGGGGAACTCCATAATGAGTTGGAGCCTCCCAACAATGCCTCGGACTTCCTCCGAGACTCACAAAGGCACCTAGGGTTACAAGCAACCCAAGATGCAACGAGAACCACAAAGAGTAATGAGCTTCTCAAACTTCACCTCCACGAATCACCGTGGAGAACTCAAACCGATGCACCTAATGCAATGGCAAGAACACAAGAAGTGCTCAAAGCAATTCACTCTCAAATCCCACCAAAGCAACTAATGCTATGGAGGAAGATGAGAGGAAGAGCAAGGAAGCAACAAATGAATCCCAAGATCTAGATCCAATATGCTCCCCTCACTTAGAGGAGAGATTGATTGGTGGAGATGTAGATCTAGATCTCCTCTCTTGTTTCCCTCAAGAATGAGCAAGAATCATTGGAGGGATTGAGAGAAAGCAAGCTTTTGGAGGTCAACAATGGAGGGCAAAACTTGCTAGAAAGGTTGGGGAACCATTGGGGAAGAAGGCCCCTTAAATAGGTCATCCCAAAATCCAACCGTTGGGTGCAGATTCGCGCCGGGGCGGTACTACCGCTGGCCCCAGCGGTACTACCGCCCCCCGGGAAGTTAGAACACTCAAACAGGCTGAAAACGGGCTCCAGGCAGCGGTACTACCGCCCCGGGTAGCGGTACTACCGCCCCGGGAAGTTAGAACACTAAAACAGGCTGAAAACGGGCTCCAGGCAACGGTACTACCGCCCCGGGTAGCGGTACTACCGCCCCGGCGGTACCACCGCTTTTGGTACCGCTGAAAACAGCCTTCTGTTTGCTCCGGCGGTACCTCGGGCGGTACTACCGCCCCTTAGAAAACAGCAGGAACATCAAACACCAAAACGACAATATCTTTTGCATCCGGACTCCGTTTTTGATGATCTTTGGCTCGTTGGAATCACAACAACGAGCTCATCAAGAATATACAGAGAAACATCATTGTCCAACAATGAATCATAAAACCAAATGTGGAAAGGTTAAACCTCTCGAAAATAGAACAACCGGTAAAACCTCCAACACCAAAAACGCAATAAGTTTTCCATACGAAATCCGTTTTTGATGAACTTGAGCTTGCCGTGAAGATCATGACAAGCTCTAAAACCACACATGGAGGAAAGCCAAATAAGAACCAAGAAAGATGATGCCAAGTATGCAAAGGTTTGAGCTCTCTCCGAATGATACGATCAAGTTACTTATTCGAGAGCCCCTCTTGAAAGTGTGGCATCTATCCTATAATCCGGTCTCTTACTAACACCATGAGACCGGTAAAATAGAAACCCTATCAAGGTCATACCTTTGCCTTGCGCAATCCACTTGAGCTAGATGATGACGATCTTGATCACCTCAAGTTGGATCACCTTTCTTGATTGCGCTCCGCTTGATGAAGACTTGTGAAATGCTCCCCCATACACAATATGGGAGAGCCACTTTAAGGAACATCTTCACTTGGCCATTATCTTGATGACGACCACCGCTTGACGTCATCCGCCATGGGCTATATGAAATCTTCCTTTGATGCATGCCCATGGGAAGATACCTAACCCCACATAGATACACACACACACATGTATATGGGTTAGTTCACAAAGCTATATAGACAATTGCTTACCATACCATTGGATCACAAGATCCCACATGGTACAACATGTAGCTTTGTGTGTTGATCACTTGAATCCATTCTTTGCACTTAGCCTTGATCAACTTGTATCTTTCCTTCTCTCTTCACAAAGATGATGTCTTGAAGGTGAACATGAATATCCACGCCATCTCATTCTTCAAGACATGCTTGTAATATGCTCAACTCTATACATGACCATTCTTCATATAAACCATTTAATAAGATCTTGGTCATCTTATAATCTTCTAGAGTCCAACACATGAACTCCAACCTTTTCCTATGGACAAGATCTAAGGATATATCAATGCAAACATTAGTCCATAAGGATTGTCATTAATTACCAAAACCACACATGGGGGCACCATGCTCTTTCAATCTCCCCCATTTTGGTAATTGATGACAATCCCTTTTACGAGGGTTTATATAATGAATTAGCAACCATGCAAAGGAAATGCAAGGATGCATGAGCAAGAAGCGGCAAATGCTTAAGAATGAAACCAAAGCATAACACCAAAATCCCTTAAACCCTCTAAACTTCTCCCCCATTGGCATCCATTGCCGAAAATGGGTGAAAAGGTTAGAAGGCCAATATAATAATGGCTCCCCCATAAAGTATGCATTTCTCAAGATATGAGTGAAATCAAATGCATATATCCAATGATGAATAGATGGAGGGAGATCAAATTATATTGAGGATCAAAGATTGCAAAAGGATGATATGTTAAAAAAGGTTCAACGAATGAAACATGCAATCAAAGATCCCAAATCCAATTGATCAAAAGATTTTATGATTTGAACAAAACAATGTTTCGAGAGAAAATAGAGGAGCTCCCCAATATCATGTACTATTTAGAAACTTGTATATTTGAGTATCACGTGCACAAAGATGGAATCATCACTCCCCCATAAGCTTTTGAAACATAAAACATGTGCAAGAGAGAATGCATATAAAACAAGGCATACACTTGCAACAAAACATATGGTTGAGCATCAAATAGAAGACCGACAAATATCCAAATGCGAGAACATTTAAAAGATTTTGACTCAACCAAATGATGTGTGTGACATAGCAAAGCCCTTTTATAAGAGTACATCATAGGTGAGCATTAAGCATCACCATAGTCTCAAAGGAATGATAAGCAAGGAGCAAAGCATGTCATTTCAACACACACAACCAACAAAAATGAGTGCACAAGATCCAATAAAATAGGGCAAGCACTCATAAGGCAAATATTTTCCGGAGCCACCAAAGATCCATAAAACATAAAAGAGGTGGACACCAAGGAAATAGGATATCAATTTGCGATGTAACATTTCTCATGTGTATAGATTTCTAAGTAGATAACAATCATATGATATACATCCACAAAGAAACATGTACACACAAAATAGTTACTAAAGAGAAGAACATGATACCCAAGAGGAAGTCATATATACACCATTAAGATCTTTGCTTAAAAGCATAGCACATAGCTCAAATTTATCTTAAAGGATATAAATAGACTTCCAACACAAACGCATCAAAGGCATCACAAATATCCACAAGGGAAAAGTGATAGTTGGAATGCTTTGAGAAGGGAAACAAGTATCACAAGGAACAAAAGGAATCATGCCAAGATGCAACCTACACAAGGTTGAATGCAAGAAATGTATGCATGAGGTAGATACTTGTTACCGAGATGGCATTGGTGATGTAGAAGATTTAGCAATCACGTCAACATAGCTTGGCTTCAATAAGCACATGGTGAGAGCCCTTCCTTATGAATGAGACAAGGCATCCAATGCATCTCCGAAGTACCTAAAACACAATTCAAGTACAAAATGGTCCCCAAACATATTGGGTCCGAAGTAGTTAGGAAACTACAATACATTGGACAACTCCACATAAATATGTGCATATGGATATGAAATTGAATTTCATGCACATCTTAGCCGATTTAGGATTCGGTGGAGTTTACCCGATATATTGGATCAAAGAAAGTAAACATGCCATAATATACATGAAGTAAATATGCATGTCAAGACCTTCAAGAACCAAAGAAGACACAATTTGGACAAAATACAAAGAATACCAAGAAGGCACACCAAAGTGTGACATGCAAGAGAATTGTCCAAATTATATCAAAACCCAAATCAACACATGATTGAGAAAGATACCAAAAGAAGAGATACCAAATGAAAGATATATCAAGGAATGAGATAACTAACTCCCAAAGAGAGAAAGATTCCAACAAATAGACCAAACCCTCTACACTTTCTATGATGGCACAAAGTACCAAGACAAAAAGGTTTGTCTTTCCACGAGACATGTCATCGGGCTCAAACACCAATTTAAAATAGATCAAGTAGCAATTGAAGACAAATAATGTTCTAAAGCATATAGGATAGCTCCCCCAAGATTTGTGCATTATTTATGATCTTGCATTGGAATACAAAATGCACACAAATGGGATCATTACACTCCAAATATATATTCAAACACTAGTCATGTTCAAGAAAAGCAATAAGATCCAATACCAATTTAAAAATGGTGTTCTACTCAAAATAGGATAGCTCCCCCAAGAATAGTGCATTATCTTAGAAGTATGACTTTGAATGTAAATGCACAAGAATGGGATCACGGCTTTTCCTATTTTAAGGAAAACAAAACAACATGAGTAGAGCAAGAGGATCCAAAGGTCAAGGAAGACAAAAGAAAGTTTGATCAAAACTAATCCTTGGCAATAAATAAGGCAATTAAGAGCAAAGACCAATGAAAATATGATCAATATACTTTACCACAAATAAGATATCACTTGTAAAGACAAGTAATGTATGGAGATAATTCTCGGTGGTAAATGACAAAGATATTCGAGATCATATTCTCAAAGCAAGAGCGAATAGGCAAATATGGAACTTGTTTGAGAAACATGCCACATAGGAACAAGATAATTTACAATATCAATTCTAAGTGGCAAAACCTCACTTGTTCACATTTTCTAGGTTCGTAATATGCACAATGCTTATTACTCCCCCATAATGTGATAATCCATTTGTTTTCAACAAGAGGCAAAAAAACCAAATAGAGATAGTTAATGGACATTTAGAATTCGAATTTCTCATGAGCATGACATACCACATAGAGACTAGATAATATTGATATATCAACACTAAGTGGTATTC
The DNA here is from genome assembly GCA_947311845.1 of Poa pratensis. Classification (NCBI taxonomy): domain Eukaryota; kingdom Viridiplantae; phylum Streptophyta; class Magnoliopsida; order Poales; family Poaceae; genus Poa; species Poa pratensis. The sequence goes on along the minus strand of CAMZMU010000109.1, from coordinate 35,133,149 downwards.
CTCATGTATACACATTTTTAGGATTGTGACGTGCCGAAAGCATATCACTCCCCAAATGGAAAGTCCATTAAACTATCACAAGAGCCAATTAAGATAAAACAAAAGCAATAGAGGCTCAACACAAACACACACAACCATGATGTGCAAACCAACATACACACACTAGATTACTCAAGATAGGTAAGTGGTAGGCACATCATAGTCAAACACATGCAAGGTACAAAACCAAACACATGCAAGGGGCAAGCAACTTTCAATGTATATATAATTTAAATACACGTTACCGCAAGGAGGCACGTTGGATATAAGATAGAGATATGAAAATCCAAATGACTTGGCTTGAGAGATATGATTGATGAAGATCCCTTAATTCTTCATAATGTAGCCAAGTCTCCAAACGCCCTCCACAACACCTATTGATCAAGTTTTAGCTTGTTGGTCCCCAACCAAGTTGGGTCCTAAGAGGTTAGTCACAATAGGCTTGGCCACCCAAATGGTTCTTTTCTTGACACCACTTTGAGTACCAACAAATTTGGCAAACACATTGCCAACCTTATCCTTCTCAAGAGAGTAAACATCATCAATTATGATTGGGTTGGATAAGGTACCGTTAGTGCATGAAGAAGCAAGATGTCCCTTCTCGCGGCATAGATAGCAACATCTACTTCCACCTTTCTTCTTAGTTGATTTCTCAACTTGAGAAGCTTTAGCTTGATTCTCCTTGGGAAGTGGCCTTTCTTCAACGTTGGATACTTGAGTATGAACTTGAGGCCGCTTCCCTTGTTGCTTCTCACTTAAATGCTTCTTCTTCATTGGGCAAGATCTCACATGATGCCCTTCAATCTTGCACTTGAAGCAAACAATCTTGGCCGAATCTTTTACTTGTTCTAGGCCCTTCTTCTTGATGGTCTTGTGCTTCTTCTTAATGTTGGACTTCTTCTTAACATCGGAGTTGAATCCAAGTCCACTCTTGTCATTGGGAGATTTTTGCACACTCAACATATTGTCAAGTGCCGACTTCCCAACATGACGCTTTTCCAAGTCTTTCTTCAAAGAAGTGACTTGGGCCTTGAGCTCTTTTATCTCCTCTACATGGTTAGTAACAACACAAGTACTAGAGGAAGTAGAAGCTTCATTGTTAGAGCAACAAGGCATGGAAAGCAATTCATCACAAGGTGTAACAATATCATGAGTGGATGAACTACTAGGACTAGCACAAGACAATATAACATTTCGAGTAGAAGTTGTGCCATTGTCCACATGAGGCTCACAAGATGTTACCTTAGTTGAAGTAGCCTCATGAGCTAACTTTAGCCGATCATGGGAGACTAGAAGATCATTATGAGAGCTCGAGAGCTTTTCATGACTTTCTTCCAATTTCCTATAATTGCTTGTTAGCAACTCAAGTTGAGCCCTTAGCTCAACATTCTCCTTTAATATGGATGCTTCACAATAAGTAGAGTTAGTAGCACAAGCATCATCATTTTTAGATTTGAGGACATTAGAAAGAGCAAGAGCATGATCTTCTCTTAATTTAGAAAAGTCTAAACTATAAGATTCCTCAAGACTACAAAGTTTTTCCTCAAGGATCCTTCTACGCTCTTGCTCTTCATTAAGAGCAATAGAAAGATCCCCGATCTCATCGGTGTAGCCTTGCTCACGACCTTCCATTTCCACAATGGTGTCCTCATGCTCATAAATAAGTTTATTGACCTCAATAGCATTAGCCATGATTTCCATGAAGTTAGAGCGAGCATTTTTATTTTTACTCAAAGCAAGAAAGACAATTTCACCTTTCTTATTTAGAGAATCAACAATATCATTCTCTTCATTATTAACATCATCAACTTTAGATTCAATGGGGTTCAAAGTAGGAGATACCTTTGACTCCTTAGCCATAAGGCAAAAGATGGTCGATGAAGATGAAACATTACTTGAGGCACCACTCAAGTACACATCTTGTTCCATAGGAAGTTGGGTTTCCTCTACAATGTTAGTGACCAACGGAATAGAGGAAACACACGCATTTGTAGTATGGCAACAAGATAAAGCAAGCATATCATCATGAGATTTAGACAAACAATTTTCCACATGATATGCAAGGACTATCAACACAAGCATGTAAAGCATGAATGGTGCTAGATGTGTTTAAGTCCAAAGGTAGATCATTGCAACAATGTTGAGGCAAAGAATCATCAATAGTAAGTTTACTATCATTGTTGCAAAGTCTAGCACTACTCACCATCTCATTAGGTTGTGGCTTACCACATGTTGGTGAAGTAGAGGAAGTTGAGAACTCATCACGCCCGGAAGTGGAGGGAGAACAATCATCCTCAATAATATTGGACACATCATATTTGTCTTGAAGCTTTGTCCATAAATCATGAGCATTCCGAAAAGGCATGATTGACTCAAGAACTACATTGCTCAAAACACCAACAATAGCATGAGATACTAGAGAATTGAGATAAGAGTTTTCCTCATCCTCTAAAGATAACTTTTGGAGATCCTTTGGAGGAGGAAAATCCATATCTACAATTCTCTCCATTTTTGGGCCATACACCCGAAAAAGATTAAGCATGCGAATTTTCCAAACATCATAATTTGTGCCATCGAATATGAAAGTGGGATCATTTGCTAAGTCTCTAAACGACATCTTTACTCTCAAGGCGGTGAAGCCTAATAAAAGAGAGCCTGGCTCTGATACCAATTGAAAGAACGAGGATGTCGCCTAGAGGGGGGTGAATAGGCGTTTTAAAATAATTACGGTTTAGGCTTGAATAAATGCGGAATAAAACTAGCGTTTAATTTATCAAGCACAAAACCTAAACAAGCTAGGTTCACCTATGTGCACCAACAACTTATGCTAAGCAAGAAACAACTAAGTGATAGCAATAAGATAACTTCAAGCTCGATGGCTATCACAAAGGTAAATGCATAAGTAAAGGTTTGGGTATAGAAGTAACCGCAAAGTGGACACGAGGAGATGTTTCCCGTAGTTCCTTCCCAATGGAAGTACGTCTACGTTGGAGGGGTGTGGAGCCACCTAGGCGCTCCAATAGCACGGATGTGCTCACCCTATTCTCCGTGAGCTTCACCCGTGAGGGATTGGCTCGTTCCACTATGAGGTCGACTTGAAGGCGTTGACCAAACCGATACACAAAGGTCGGGGAACTCCACAATGAGTTGGAGCCTCCCAACAATGCCTCGGACTTCCTCCGAGACTCACAAAGGCACCTAGGGTTACAAGCAACCCAAGATGCAACGAGAACCACAAAGAGTAATGAGCTTCTCAAACTTCACCTCCACGAATCACCGTGGAGAACTCAAACCGATGCACCTAATGCAATGGCAAGAACACAAGAAGTGCTCAAAGCAATTCACTCTCAAATCCCACCAAAGCAACTAATGCTATGGAGGAAGATGAGAGGAAGAGCAAGGAAGCAACAAATGAATCCCAAGATCTAGATCCAATATGCTCCCCTCACTTAGAGGAGAGATTGATTGGTGGAGATGTAGATCTAGATCTCCTCTCTTGTTTCCCTCAAGAATGAGCAAGAATCATTGGAGGGATTGAGAGAAAGCAAGCTTTTGGAGGTCAACAATGGAGGGCAAAACTTGCTAGAAAGGTTGGGGAACCATTGGGGAAGAAGGCCCCTTAAATAGGTCATCCCAAAATCCAACCGTTGGGTGCAGATTCGCGCCGGGGCGGTACTACCGCTGGCCCCAGCGGTACTACCGCCCCCCGGGAAGTTAGAACACTCAAACAGGCTGAAAACGGGCTCCAGGCAGCGGTACTACCGCCCCGGGTAGCGGTACTACCGCCCCGGGAAGTTAGAACACTAAAACAGGCTGAAAACGGGCTCCAGGCAGCGGTACTACCGCCCCGGGTAGCGGTACTACCGCCCCGGCGGTACCACCGCTTTTGGTACCGCTGAAAACAGCCTTCTGTTTGCTCCGGCGGTACCTCGGGCGGTACTACCGCCCCTTAGAAAACAGCAGGAACATCAAACACCAAAACGACAATATCTTTTGCATCCGGACTCCGTTTTTGATGATCTTTGGCTCGTTGGAATCACAACAACGAGCTCAAGAATATACAGAGAAACATCATTGTCCAACAATGAATCATAAAACCAAATGTGGAAAGGTTAAACCTCTCGAAAATAGAACAACCGGTAAAACCTCCAACACCAAAAACGCAATAAGTTTTCCATACGAAATCCGTTTTTGATGAACTTGAGCTTGCCGTGAAGATCATGACAAGCTCTAAAACCACACATGGAGAAAGCCAAATAAGAACCAAGAAAGATGATGCCAAGTATGCAAAGGTTTGAGCTCTCTCCGAATGATACGATCAAGTTACTTATTCGAGAGCCCCTCTTGAAAGTGTGGCATCTATCCTATAATCCGGTCTCTTACTAACACCATGAGACCGGTAAAATAGAAACCCTATCAAGGTCATACCTTTGCCTTGCGCAATCCACTTGAGCTAGATGATGACGATCTTGATCACCTCAAGTTGGATCACCTTTCTTGATTGCGCTCCGCTTGATGAAGACTTGTGAAATGCTCCCCCATACACAATATGGGAGAGCCACTTTAAGGAACATCTTCACTTGGCCATTATCTTGATGACGACCACCGCTTGACGTCATCCGCCATGGGCTATATGAAATCTTCCTTTGATGCATGCCCATGGGAAGATACCTAACCCCACATAGATACACCACACACACACATGTATATGGGTTAGTTCACAAAGCTATATAGACAATTGCTTACCATACCATTGGATCACAAGATCCCACATGGTACAACATGTAGCTTTGTGTGTTGATCACTTGAATCCATTCTTTGCACTTAGCCTTGATCAACTTGTATCTTTCCTTCTCTCTTCACAAAGATGATGTCTTGAAGGTGAACATGAATATCCACGCCATCTCATTCTTCAAGACATGCTTGTAATATGCTCAACTCTATACATGACCATTCTTCATATAAACCATTTAATAAGATCTTGGTCATCTTATAATCTTCTAGAGTCCAACACATGAACTCCAACCTTTTCCTATGGACAAGATCTAAGGATATATCAATGCAAACATTAGTCCATAAGGATTGTCATTAATTACCAAAACCACACATGGGGGCACCATGCTCTTTCAACTACTAGTGCATAAACAAACACTTCTATTAGCTTGTTGAAAAACCATTAAATTTATGATGAAAAATGTTTCCGTAATAATAATGTACATAAAATCATAACTGCTAAATACTCCATCTATATCAAAATATAAGATGTTTTAGCATTTTTGGACCCACATCTACTTAGACATGTTTTAGTGAAAGATTTATGTGAATCTTGCACTAAAACATGTATAGGTACATGTGGAATAGTTGGATATATTCATGGGTGACCCAAAGAGCATGAAAAATTGACCTAAATTTTACATCAACGACATGCTTGCTAAATAAACAAGCAAATATCGAAACCAAAACTACAAGCTTGGATTCACATTTGACGAAAATGTTATCAGAAAAACACAGTTTTGGGGTAGCAAGTTCTTTTAGAGAATCCAAATCTCTCACAATTTGGTTAGTTTGATACAGTTTCGGAGAATCTGAGCCAACCAGTCAGGTGCCATGTGGCAGAGGAGGCGGTTATCACGTGCTTGTTAGGAACGTTGTCGGGTTATCTGAAACAACTTACCGGTTTTCTGATGGTTTTTTCGGTTGTGGTATTTTATAAACCTAGCCCCGATTACTGTAGTTTTATGTAATTCACTGCAAATGAAATCAGAGTAAATGTGCCTCATTTATTCGAGTTCTCCTGTCAAAACCCGATTTTCTAACATGTGATACAATCCGTAGGATACATTCATCTTGCTGCACGAAGATGTCACCTCAAGCCACCATCATACTACAAGTGCAAGCTTTCACATAAAACAGGAGGAAACAAAATAAACGCGGTTCCATAGTGAAGCTCACACCTCACTCGCTGCTCTGCTGCAAGCCCGATCCTACCGGTTGTCCATGTCGACCAAGAACTGGGAAAACGCAAGGCGCGACGACCCACCCTCATTGCAAGCGGCGGCGGCACCTTTCTTGTGCGCCGCCGCCCGCACCCTCAGCTCTTGGCCCTCCTCCGACTCCATGACAAGTCTTATTTTGCCCTCAACCTCGGCGGCCTTGACCAGCCCCTGCTGCGACCCAACCAGCTCCACGCCGACCCTCATGTCCCCTACCATGAGAACCTTGTTCATCTTCTGCTCGGAATACAACGGCCAGCACAGCATCGGCACGCCCGCCGTGACGCCCTCCAGCACCGAGTTCCAGCCGCAGTGCGTCACGAACGCCCCGGTCGCCCTGTGGCCGAGCACGTCCACCTGCGGCGCCCACAGCTTGACGATGAGGCCACGGCCATTCACTACAGCACGGTAAACCTTTTGGGGCATTTTAGTTGGGGCACTTTTAAAAGTGCCCTTAAAATTTCTAATCAGAGGCACTTTGTTAAAGTGCCCTAATAGATATGACCTTTTGGGGGCAATTTGGCAAAATGCCCTAATAGATATGATCTTTTGGGGCAGTTTGGCAAAGTGCACCTAAAGGTCATAGTTATTAGGGCACTTTGATATCGTGCCTCTAAATTTTATACCTATTGAGGCACTTAGATAAAGTGCCCCTAAAGTTAATAGCTATAGAGACACTTTAGCAAAGTGCCCCCAAAAGTCAAAAGCATCCCAAACATAAAAAAGAGAGCAACACGCACAATATGTTCCTGGCAATCCATCCAGCCATTCGTCTGCGAGCGTACTTTGAGTGCTTCGGCTAAATTGGATCTGGTAATCGTGTTTGGCTGTTGAGTACGTGCGTACTTGAGTTGGGTAGCTAGCTTACATTGTTAAACGTCTGCATCACTGCATCTCGCCTGAGAGCTGGTTGTGTATATGCGTGTGTGTCTTTCGCCGCCCGCCTTCATCGCCGACTCACCGGAAGCACTCGGCGGCACCGTCTATGCAGAGCCGTGTTGACGCCATCACGAAGAACTTCTTGGTGCGGGTTCGCACGTTACTCACGAAGGGTACTTTGAATTTTAAATCGTAGTTTGAGCTACAAAAAAATTGAAATTTCAATTTTGTCCAGGCGGTACTAAATAATTGTTCACGAGTTTCAAATGTTTCAGCCCAAAAATAAATAAATCTCGACAGCGTTCAAACAAAGCTCTACAATAATACATTTCTTTTTTAACCCCAATTTAAATAAATTTTTTTTTTGCCCTCATCTGGGGATACAAGTTGTAGTATCTGATCAGACTTACAAGCACTCACACCACACACACGCACACCACAACACACACCACAGCTGTAAGCCTAACCAAGGACTACACCCTTATACCCGGTACCGTCTGGTATGAAATATTACCTCATGTGGCTCACAGACGGAGAAGTGAGGACTTTATTGGCGAACACTGTTCCCCATGAACAGTGCGCTCCGAACTGTTCCTAATGAACAGCACCCCCGGGTGAGGAAAACACAAGTCGATCCTAGGGATCGAACTTGCGTCAGCTGCCTGGCCACTGCCTGAGCAAGCCACCGAGCCACGCTCGGTCCTCCAATTTGAATAAATTTTGAAAGCGTTCAAACAAAACTCTACAATAAGACATTTCTTTTTCAACCCTCCATTTGTATATTGATACGTCTGTCCCGGATCTTATATTTCACTTTTTGGTTCATTCAAATTTTGTTTATCATCTAGTCCAATTAATTGGTTCGAATAAAAAATGTACACGTCATTCAACTTTATTCCTATTTAATTTTAAGCACTTTAACTCTTTTTTTCATTACCCATTAAAATCAATTGCTGCTCAAGTTCAATAAATATTTGGGCGTACTGAATAATTGTTCACAGAGTAGAAAATAATCGCAACATGCGGTGCAAAAGTATTTGGTCATCGTACCTGAAAACGATTGTGTAATATGGTTGTAAAATAATTTTGGTATGAATAAAACATTTCAGTTAAATTGTTCACAAGGAATTAAAATTTCTTGCTACATAACTCTTCTTTTGAGAACTTCATATGACTTATTTTCGTTCATTCATTTTTTTAAATGTTTATTTTTAGCAAAAAATGATCTCGATTTTAAAAAAAAATCGAAAAGATCCTGTTTAGGTCTCCAAAAAATCTGAAAAAAAACACAAAAGTATATATACACGTCTACTGTGTACAACCAAATTTGAATCGAAATATTTTTTATATGTAGCCTGCATGAAAAAGACAAATGTTGAAAGAAAAATATTTATTTTTTACCTTTATAGATCCACGATTTTGTGATTAGTGTTTAGCCTGCAATATGTAAATAACATGTGTATGTATACATATACTCCGTGAAGTAATGGAGGACGCAGTAAAACAGTAAAAGAAAACTGATTGGGCCAGGCCCACGTGCATCAGAACGACAGCACTTAAAAAAAATAGAGGCGCACTATGCACGCAGCACGCGAGACATACCTTTCCCTCTCGATCCCCTTTCTCTTATCTCTCTGTCGCTTCCTTGCCTCTATCGCCGCCGACGTCGCCTCCTACTTCTCCGGCAGGCGATGGCCAGCTCCGGCGCTGATGCCTGCTGTTTCGCTCCGCCTCGACCCCCTAAACCGATTCCCCGCCGCCGATTTGTTCCTCCGTGCCGGCACGCAACTCCGAGGCTAACCCTAGCCGCCATGGCTTGGGTTGCCGGCTCGGCTCCGGGCCCCCCGCGCCTGTTGATGCTTTTAATCGGCGTCATAAACTCCCCCTTTGAGCCCCTGATCGACTACGTCGCGTCGGCCTCCCCTTGGACCCTGCACTGCTCGGCTCCCCGGTGCGCGATGGTGGTGAACAACCTCGGTGAAGCTCGGCGGCTTGGTGTTCGAGCAAATTCCGCGCCCAGGTGAAGGTGGCGAGGAACTCGCGGTGGCACCGAAGCATGTGTCGGCATGTCGAGGAGGCGGCATCACGAGCAAGGAGGCAGCAGATGCATCTTCTCTCGACGCAACTTCTGGCGCCCATCCCCATCCCCAACGGCAACGCCAACCACCTGAGCTTTCTTCTCCTGCTGCCACAGACTGTTCCAGCGGCTTGCACTCAGGTTAGTTACCAGCTTGTATAAACCTGTAATTTTATCTTCTGTTTTCGACTTGGACCATCGAATGATTCATTAACTTTGTTGACTTGTTAGTTGTACTTGCACTGGATTTGACATGGAGTAGACTAGTAGATATAGGAACTTGCTTCAGTGCTCAAATCATCTGAAGCTACTGAAGAGGTTGCTGGAAAATATACTAAGACTTGGATTGTAAGCTTGGTTAAGTGTATGGAGTATGGACTGTTTAAAAACATGAATTGTTGTGTTTGATGGGTTGAGTGAAACTGTTATTAGGTGGCTTCTTATTTTAGTTGCATTAGTGTCACAACACCTCATCCTCATAATATTTTGCAAACTGGTGTAGAGAGACCCCTAATTGATGCTCCCTCCGTCCCTATTTAGGTGGCATCCTTGTTTTGGATAAGCTTTCCACGAACGGGATTTTCCTTGGCTCTAGTCTGTGCATACTTGAACTGTCTTGTATCTTTGTAACTGCACTGCTAAATTATTCATTTGATACTTGCGAGACTAGTTCTAATATTTTCATTTTTGCATCTTCCAGGTTTACAGCACCCAAATTCTGTGGATGAGTTCAACAAGTTTATGGACCCAGAGGAGGCGCCCAGCTGGGGTATGATCAACGAGATCATACCCTGAGGACCCAGCCAAGTCACCTCTACGCCCCAGCTCACCCACCACATCCACCCGCAAGGTATGGATCTAACCTTTGGTACTGCCCTCGTCAGCCGCGCACACACCAGCCTAATCGCGCGTCTGTGCTTGTGCAGCTACACTAGGGCCCTGTCGGCCGGTAGTTTCGTAGATTGTGGTTCCAGAAGTCGGATATGTGCGGATGTGAGCTCGATTAATTGTGCTGCCCGACGGAAGTGCGGGTGCTTGCTAATTCAATGGGAGGTTCATAGTGTGCGGAGCTAGCTAGGTACCATCGAAGTTACTTCATGAGATTATTGGGGATACAGAGGTTTATTTTGGGATTGGGAGTTGTGCTAAATCTTCCATGTAATGGTAAGAGTCTGTTATAGTCATCGACTCATCGTTCAGATTTAAATGTTGTCTGTCTGTGGATGCTTATATTATGCATGTTGCCAAGTAGATACGGGTTATGCCCTTGGCTATGCAACTGTATATGCACATGATGAAACTGGTGCAACTTATATGTGATATTGAAATGACTATGCTGTCATTTTCTTACTAGGTCTGGGTTGCTGGATAATTTTTTGTTGGATGATGCAAGAGATTACACCACCCCACCCCTCAAACCTCTATATCGATGATGCACATAGCAGAACTAGAGGTTTCGATTCTCCTGACTTTAATTTGGTTTGGTTGAGCAGTGACCAACCACTTACATTTAGCTGTCAATGTTACTTATAGGAGTTATTCTGAATTATTTTTATGCTCCTTGAAAATTATTTGTCTAACTGAAATAATATGGCCATATTGTTTGTTATTTAAGAAAAATAATTTAATTTCCTAGCATAACAGGGAAATAATCCATGGTTGTCTCTTCTCTTTAATTATGCATGCACGTTCCTCCTGAAACAGTTACTGAAAGCGATTATTAGTGCAATACTCTGCAGCAGCACATGTACATTTGGCCTCATATTACATTGGTAATTAAATCCTTAAACTTCAGAAAATGAAATTCCACTTTGCTACTGTTTAGTGTATCTTCATTTTGAAGTATATATTCATATCAGTTAACCAATTCAAGATATCTTAGAACTTGCTATAACATCTAGGAACTCCAACTATATTTCCACGAATTTAGAGGACGTTAGCTCATACAGTGAAACAGCCGAATGTTAAATGAGATACTCCCTCTGTTCGCAAATATAAGACGTTTTGGGCATTTCCTAGATTCACACACATTTATATGTATCTAGACACTATTTAGTGTATATGTTCACTCACTTCCATCCACATCTAGTCAACATGTGAAACATCTAAAACATCTTATATTAAAAAACGGAGGGAGTAGATACCAACTTGCTATAACATCCATGGTTGCAGTGAATTGATTAGGGTTTTTCTTCCTCTTTTTACTAGATTTGTTGACAGTTGAAACAAGGGCATATATGTGTTCGCTCCATTCTTGTCAAGATAACATGTTAAATGAGATAGATAACAATTACCAAGTTACCATTATAGTGTAGTATACACATGCATTGCTGGCTGAATATAGCAGATAGTTGACCGAAACAGCCAAAGTTATTCTTTGTTTCCTTTCGCTGAACCTGGAGTTTGCTCATTTAGTTGGAAGTTCATTTTTTTCTTGTCGATATCAAAAGCTGGGAAGCAGGGTCTAGGTATTAGAAGAGCTCCCAGAATAGCTATTCCTTGAGATATATGAACTCCGTCAAGCTAAGTTATTCTTTTAGCACCTTTTGTCACAGTGTTAAGATCAACAACCAACTAGTGGGATGTACCCTTTGTACCTACTAAACCTTGTCGTGTCCTAAGTCGGCTTCAGGGTTTATGTTGGATACACCTAATAAACTGAAACTTGGTTGGTTCCTAGCTAAGCCCCTGACCTAGTTCCAAGGGCAACTTATAGTAGCTCACTGCTAAAACTACTGTAAATCCATCTCTTGGTTATTTTGAGCATACATTGCCAGAAAGAGGCCAGTACCAACTTCTGACATGTTTTATTGTAATCTGGGCACACCCTTTTTAACCATGAGTAATTTCAGAACCCTAGAATCATTTGATGCTGATATATGGTCATCTCCTTGTGTAGCAGTCTGCTGATATTGAAGGTGACCTGTGATTTTTGAAGCGCCTGAAGAGGGTGCTTTTGGGCGTTTTACAGGATGTATCCAGTGTTGAGGAGTTGTCTTTCAGAATAATATGCTGTCAAACAGTCTAATAGAGTCAGCACATGTCAGAGTGTTACTTTCAGTTGCATGTTAATTTGTTTTGTATTGTAGTTGCTATGATCATGTTCTGAAGGGACCAAGATACCAATTTGTAGGGTTATTAGGAAAGCTGAAACTGCTGGTTGTCCTATGATTTGTACACTGATATACTTGGAATTGATGTATAATGTGATTTGAATAACATATTTTAGGGTACTTCCAGAAATATTATTTGGGACAGTTTTAGAGAACACCTCTAAATGAATTAGTGGCAGTTTCTCATACTGCCCCTAAATGTATATGGGGCATTTTGAGATAGTGCCCCAAGTTGAATTAGGGATAGTTTCTCAAAGTGTCCCTAAATGTATTTGGGGCATTTTGAGAAAATTAGGGGCAAATCTTAAAGTGCCCCTAAATATATATGGGGCATTTTGAGATAGTGCCCCAATAACCTTTACCGCCATGAGCGTCCGTGGCACTTGTACGAAATGCCCCAAAAACAATTAAGGGCACAAAATTGACATATAGGGGCACTTTGAAGTGTTCCAAAATGTCAACCGTGATGTAGTGATTGGTGCGCTCCATGAACCCATCCGGCAGGAGAGCGTCAAGGTCCGGGTCAGCTCGGGGGTCTTGGCCGTCGTCATCGCTGGCGGGGGCTCGCACAACCCAGAGGAAGCGATGGCCGGACTCCTCAAGGCCGACGGCGATCTCCCTTAGCTGCTCCTCCGAGTGGTTTCCAACACCAACACTCCCAAAGCAGAGGAACACGACGCTGCGATCCGGCTGGCAGTCTAGCCAGGCGATGCACTCGTGACGTGGCTCTCTGGCCTCATCGCCGCCGATGCTACCGACAAACGGGCCGACGCAGTACACCGGTGGCAACACCCTGCCAGGGACACACCGAGGGTCCCTGAGAGCAGCCACCGCCCCAGCCTCCAGCGACTCGAACGTGTTCACGAGCGTGCCGTCGGCCTCCGGGATATTGCGCAACACGTCCATTGTCACCTTGTACGTCTCCGCATCCTCGAGCATCTTGCCGAACAGGTGTGATGCCGGCATGGCCGGAAGGCCAAAGAACTTGAGGGGTGTCTTCCAGTAGTTCCTTGGAGCTCGTCAGGGCGTTCGGAAGCTGGGCGAAGGCAGCGAGGTTGGCGGCGCTGGCAGTGAAGAAGGTGTAGCCAGGGATCCCAAGCTTCTTCACGACGTGGATGGCTTCAATGGACGCAGAGTCGACGACCACGGCGTGGACGCGTGTCGACGATGAGCGGAGGAAATTGTGGAGGCGCTCGTTGTAGCGCCGCAGGAGGTCGAAGTATCGGAGGAGGAACTGCGGGTCCTGGGTCAGCCGGGGCTGGTCCTCCACGGCCGGCAGCGTGTGGAATTGGACGGCCGGCATGGAGGCGGCGACGCGGCAGACGACGGAGCCGAAGGCGATGTCCTCCGTGACCCCGGGGTCAATGAGCGCGACGGACACGGCGTAGCCGTGCTCGAGGAGCGCGCCCGCGAGATGCATCATCGGGACGAAGTGGCTCACGGCGAGGCCCGGGTACAGGACGACGGTCTTCTTCTCCATTTCTGAGACTCTGACTTAGGTACCTCCCGTGCATGTAGTAGCTAGTGTAGTGCAACGTTTTGAAGCTTCAGTCCATGGTTATTTGTGCGGTTGGTGTGGTGGCAAGGCAGACGTACGAGCGCGCCACAGTTGATGATTCAGAATCATCGAGCGGCCACATCGATCGATCTAGAATCCCTCACTTTTGTCAGCCTTTAATTTAGAGACAAGAGAAAGACAACAAGATCCAAAACTTTCGCCGTACACTGCACATCACTCAACAGTCAACACTAGCGTGAATAGCACGCTCCACTCTGTGCGGTCAAGTTTTGTTGGTGATTGTACATTGCGCAGTGCGATCGCCAGGTCGGAAACTGTACCCACTGCACCACCGGGCCAATGAACAAGCTTGTAGTTGTTTAGTCCTTGGTTATTTTGTAACTAAGATCTGCTAGTAGCTAATGGATGAACCCTTGTTCTCTGAATTTCTGTGTATCTGTGTGACAACCTCGATCCTCAGCTCGGGCTTGTTAGCCCGGATCCAGAAGTGTCTGGGAGAGCCATAAACAGATTAAAGCAAAACACAATGTCCTAAATGCACCAAAATTATTCTCACAAAACCGTTGTGTGTCATGTCATCTCCCTCTATCTGGTGCTTGTGACAGAACACACATACATCAGGTTGAACATGAGCTGGAATAATATAGTAAAAAGGTAGCTTATACATATATGTACGTCAGAGATATTAGATGATAGGACTAGTCATCAACTACTGGTCATCTAGCTTCCACACCTCATGGAGGAGCCTGTACCTTGTCGTGTTTGACCCGCTGATCTGCTTCAGCTTGTCAAGCGGATTCGCCGGTGCCTTTGAGATGAAGCTCAATGGCGAGCTCAGCTCATCGAGCTCGTCATCACTCGTGTTGGATTTGCGGAGGACTGCTGATCCGCTCTTTCTAGGATCGCCAATGATACTTAAGATTGCTCCAGATGCAGGGTAAGAGTACAAGATGGGCGAAGCGCTGCAGGGGACCGCTTGTATGCCCATGTCGCTGCCCTCTACATGGTCCTGGCAATACCAAAGATTTGTTGCTAATTTTCATGGTACAATACTGTGTAAATTGTGCCGATGACAACATTTTGCTCAATTATGATTTGCTTCATATATGCCAACGTTGGTTATTACCTAGTTGCCCGTTTCAAAAATTGCCTAGTTGCAGTTCCTCTTGAAACCAGGAACCTATAATCTAAAGCTACATCCTTATTCAAAATAGACTTGCATTGTCATAATATCCACATATTATCTTCCAATCCCATAAACGACTACACTTTCCACATATTATTTTCCAAAGAGCTCATTTTCATCCTTAGCTTTAGTAAAAGCGAAGGTTTTGGGGGTTCTGACTTTCTGTAGTACGCCATAAAAAATTCTTGATGCATGTATAAATGACGAAAGTTGCAGTTTTAGAAGTACTCAGATGTTGTAGGTTTATTTTCATGAAATTGATATAATGTCTTATGTATAGTGGGATTGCAAGCAATGAAGCAAGTTGTGCTCTTTTCCTTCAAATAATTAGGTTTGTCGCCAACATAAGGACTAACTTCTCGTTGCATCCAAAGGTTTAATAAACTAACCTCCAACTCAAGAGCCTGAAGCAAAGAATCTTGAATTGGATCTGGGCAAAATTCATCCGGCAAAAAGCCAACAAGTATACTCCTTACGATTGATGAACTAAAGATAGGACAAAGCTGTGAAAAAATGACACGGCGGCATTAAAACGAAATAACTTCAAACTGACCACATAAATAAATAGTTCATACAATAACTCATTATTAAATTGATGCATTTTTTCAACAAATAATGAGCGCATACCTCTTTCCTGGTACTAGTTTCCATGAGCACATCTTTGGGGATCATTAGGATATCACTTAATGCATTTAGAAGATAGAATGGTTTGCGAATTTTGGAAACCATTTTCACCATCCCCATTCTCAGTTTCTGGATAGTCATCCATATCCATACCAAACAAGTCAGTAAGGCATCTGGACCAGCTGCCAATCTACCACCACAATAACAGATATAAGTTGGTGCTCTGAAATCTTGATAGCAAATTCATAAATAATTTAACAAGTTCCACTGCTGTGGGTATGACCTCACTATGTGCATAATTGTACTTACAGCATTTTTCAGTTGGACCCCGGCACCAAAGCTAAATTTTCCAGACGGGATGGGAAGAACCTTAGGATCAGTTATTGGGTCAGAGATGGGATCTGTCGGAATCTCATCTTCCGATTCCCGTAAAATAGCATTGAACATTGCTATGTCCAATCTAGCTATGCACTGCTCCATCACCTATCAAAGGGCAATAATACTGTTGGGAATTGGTACAAGTCTACAATAT
Source organism: Poa pratensis (assembly GCA_947311845.1). Lineage (NCBI taxonomy): Eukaryota > Viridiplantae > Streptophyta > Magnoliopsida > Poales > Poaceae > Poa > Poa pratensis. Next base: position 35,117,187 of record CAMZMU010000109.1, on the reverse strand, counting down.
ATATATGGAATACATGTACTCATTAGATGTGCCTAGAGAGCTTCGATCAAGAATACAACACTCAGTTGTGCTGGCACCCCAAAAAATTCTAGAATAAAACAATTTAGGGTGAAACATTAGAGGAAACAATATAGGTAGAACAACTTTTCAAAAAGCAGTTAGCAGGTGAAAAATGCATGGATAAATATTACTCCCTCCAATCCGGAAAGAGTATCGCACGTACAAGTTGTGTAAGTGTTACATTGTTTACGTACGACAATTTTAATGGATCGGAGGGAGTAGATCGCAAAAATTTAAGGTTTACCATGAGTTGCGGTGAAGTACAAGAAGGCTACAATTTTTGATTTGCTCTTAGATAAAACAATCATCGAAAATATCAGTAATGTTTGGAGGACCTTTCACTGTTATTAATATAAAAATCCATACACTGAGTAGGGGATTCCCCTACGGTAAAGTCTTAAAAAATATCAGTAATGGGTTCAATAGACATCTTGTTCTAGTTTATTATCTACTCGGAAAAATAAAAATACCAGTACCTCTACATGCAGAAATATGGAGTACCTAAATTTAGAAATATGAACGTTTTGACTTATTAATCGATCATACGAAGCTTACCAACTTGGCCAACATAGGCAGGCACCCACATTCATGCCCAGCTGCCCTTACTGGGCAAATCTTCTCTGATGCCTGTTTGAAAGCCTTCTTCCAAATGTCAATTGATAAGGTTGCTTGTTGCTGATTGCCCACAACAGTAATCTTTCCATAACGTTTCTTCGCACTCAAACCAGTCTTTGATTCATTACTATATAAGCAGATTGCATATGTGGTGTGAATGCCTTCAACGAAAAAAATTGCAGTCAATAAATTTAACAAAATCACACAAAAAAAAGTATATACAAAGGATTTAAACTAAAAAGGAAACAAACCTGCCACCAAATGCACTCAACAATCCGTGAGAATATCCATGATTCGATCTTCTTTAGTGCAGCTATAAACGTGTCAATATCTTCCCAATTATCAAACTCAGGTGATAGCAATTTTCCTTTCTTCCGATTAAGTGATTCCCACATCGATGTAGAATTTTTCCTGGATGCTGTTATGGAATTATAATCAGCGGCATTAATGCTATTTCCACTGTTTGACTGCTTAGAAGTTTCAGTAACAATTGCTCGCAGCACCACACAATTTGACAGCCAGAAACTCAACCTGGATAAAAATTTACAGAAAAATACGGATATCAAAGTACATTTTATATATTTCAGAATTATACGAAGCTTTTTCTAGTATTGCAGTCTACATAATGACAAGAGAATGAAGTCATGCATGGAAAAGGTAATAAAAAAGTCATTGTCAATTTTTCCACCACAGAAAGTAGAGGAAATTTTATTCACCTTGCAACATCGTACCCACAAGCTTTTGCAACAAAAACCAGCCCAGAGGAAGCACTCCTTGCCGTACTTCCCATCTTTTCTCTTGGCCAGTTTTTAAATGCATGAATAAAATGCCTAGACAGCCTTCGTGCTGGTGTATGGACCTTGTTTGCTGAGCTACCATGTTCGGCAACAACAGAATAAAGGCCTATCTCGGAAGCAGCGGCTTCTCGCAGCTCAGTTTCAAGCAACTCAACTTTAAGTTCTAGTTCTCGAACTTTGTTGTCACTTCGATTATTTGAAATGCGTATTGGCACCTGGGCTTGCATTACATTATCAGTGCTGCCCTTAGTATCGTGAGACATGAAGATATCTTTGGAATCAACTTCCTTCACATCTTCCTTCTGGGAATCAACTTTCTTATTTATGGCACTTCCATTAAAATCTGGAACTCTCATACTGAACCTCATATTCTTTGCTCTATCGCTAGTTAAAGTACTATAAGTTCTCTCGCCAAATTGTCTCTGGTTGGAGTCAGTCATACCATAAGCAAATGACATTTTACGACCAGATCTGAGAGCGTTGTGTGGTGGAAGAGATGGAGACTGTTCTCCAGCTAAATCTGATAAAAGAGAGACAGACCCTGGATGGATGCTTGCCTTCTGAATTTGAATCGCATGCTTTTCAACTTCTTCACTCCTCACTTTTGTACTGGAAGATGGCACTTCACGCTGGAATCCAGTGATGAGCTGGTGCCTTCATTACAAACTACACTGACATCCTTCCCCTGGAAAATTTCAAACTAAATTTATATGGTGCAAAAAAGAAGATTCCATATTAATTGAGAGAAATGAGCAACAGAGCTGAACTACACCATTATTATTATTACAGAGAGTAGTAACATGGTGTTTACTCGACGGAGTGAAGTAAGGCAAGAGATATAGTACACACTCTACGATCAACAACTATGGTTTGACATCAGAGTAATAGCGTGTACAAAATCAAGGAATGAATAGTATATGCTCCTTTTTCTGTATCAATCATTCAAATATTATAAATTAATGGAAACATGATGGTAGTAGCAACTCCCTATGCCATACCCAAGTGCTTCTAATTTTTGCATTTCTATTGGAAGGAATGGTTTCTTCACTCAGGTTAAAAAAAGGAAATTTTCAAGCTATGTATTCTTTATTTACCTTGAGAGGGTCCTGAGATCTATTACTACCTGTATGCACATTCCCATCTGAGCGGTGCGGATATGGAGTTACTTCCTCATCGTCATCAGTAAAGGAAGCAAACCCAGCATCCTCAGTGTACTCCTCACCCATTGTTGCCAACATAAATTCCTTTGTATCCTTATCAACTGATGCCTCTTTGGATAATGCATCTCTCGAAGAAACACTCGAGCTATCCCCATCCAATGGCTGGATTCGAAGATAAACCATAGGATGCACATTGCTTTTAAAGCTCCTTTTAGAGTTGAGAGGCACTGGAACTGACGTTTCCTCATGAAACATTGCATGCTCGGCCAAATCTAGCGTTGCAGTCCCCAAATGTTGTCCCTTGAGCTTATCCCTTCTCGGTTCGTACAAATTCAATTCAAGCAGGTTCTTCTGCCACTTTCCACTTTTGGATGAACCCTCCTTTTGAAAAACAACCTGTATGCTTATGAACTCATTAAATTCGATCTTACCCGCCATGGGACCTGACCCGATTGACGGAGAAACAGTGTTTGTCTTCCCTGAATTGCGCTCACCGTTTTCCCAAAAGAGAACCGCAGAGCGCAAAGACTTGAGGGATTCAGAAGGGGGCCATGGGCTGATTTCTTGGATGAAAATATTGAAGTCCACATGGATGGCAGCATCTTCTTTGTCTTGGTTCGGAGACCCAGCACCATTGCTGATATACTAGATACTGACTGAGCTTATGGATGGTACCTGAAAATAAAATGAAGATGAAAACCCTCTGCGCTTCAGTCTACTATCCATCAAATTCAAATCAGGTGACCATGTTTTGTTTGGTGGAAGCACATACCATGCAATTAGTAACTGTACTAAGTCTACCAACAAATGAAGAAATGCAGCTACTGTATGTGAAATATTACATTCATTAGTACCAAGTCCTGCAACACATCCAACAACAAAGAAGTGGATAGGGATGAACTTAATGCAAATTTCATTGCAATGACTGAACAATATTAGATGATGGAAACGAAATGCATCTTACATTCTAAAACACATCAATCTAACTATATTGCAGTAAAAATAAAGGAAAATAGTTGTAGCAGCATGAAGAGATCTGAGAAAAGGAATGACTTTGACCAGATTATGGTCAGGATCCCAATTCAAAGTTTCAGCTCTTATTTCAGGGGAACAAAGAGATATGACTTTGGTAAGGCAAGTCCAATAAATAGAAGCATCAACAAACCGTAGTGATGGATTAATGTGCACCTTTTGGGGGAAGAAGATGGGGAATTTATCCACCGTAACACCCAGATTGAAGAACTCTAGCTAGAGGCAACACAAAGAACAAGCAACAATTCATTACTTCATGGCACAGGTAAAAGAAATGGAGAAGAGAAACAGCAGCTACCTGCAGAATCTACCAGGGCGAATCCAAGCGCAATGCAAAGAGCAGGAAACGATTGATCGAGAGACATAAAGAGGTGGGGAAAAGAAATGGGAGGATCTGCTCACGTTGGAATGATGGGATCTGTGATTGAGTTCGTGGGCAAGCAGTAGTAGCTGTCGGTTGAGTGTGGGGAGAAAAGGGAGAAGACCTGGGAGACAAGCAACGTGGAGAGATGTCCTTCGAGCAGAAGGAATACAATTATACGCAGCAGGTGCTAAGATGGGTCGCTGGCACAGGACCTTGGGCAACGACTAATGGTTTTTTTAAATTGGCCCATGAACAGATTAAAAAAAAAATCGCCGTCTTCTTCCCCCGAGACGATCCCCTCGAAAAAACAAAAAAAGTTAATCCCAAACGAGCTTCTCAATCTCGGCGCAAACCCTCCGGCTCCTTTCTTCGATGGACTTCTTCAGCGCGGAGGAGATGTCAAGGTAACTTTCCATTCCCAAGTTCCTGCTCGTTCCAAAAAATACGAGAATTTTTCCCAATAAAAATAATGATTTGAATCACACATGACTGAAATCAAAGAGGCTTGCTTCAGTGCGCCGACCCTAAGCATATCAATGGTACAAATCCTATTAGCTGAAGCCGAGCAGAGCTCGAGACTCCCGGAGCCAGCCTTGTAAACAAGCCACGGAAAAAGGAAGCAAAATTGGGACTCCTAGGATTCGATCACAGGTCTCTCGAGACAAACACAAGGAGAAAATCCATTGTGCTACACATGTCTTGGTGATATAATAACCATCTTGTTAAATAATATTAGAATTTTCGAGTCATTCATAGTTGAGGGAAAGGGATGCGGAAATTTGTTTTTGCACGAGGGCACTAGTGATCTGATTTTCTAAACAAAATTGAAAATCGTATTTGTATGTTTCAAAAACTTCTGGAAAAAGTATTCGCGTACATATACATATTATCTAGATACGCACCAAATTTTTCTCTGAAATACGTTTTATTTTAGACTACACAAAAAAAGACAATTTTGTGACAGAATATGGGCTGCTTTTACAAAAAAAAATTGAATTAATGTCTTTCGGCTAGCTTTATTGATTATCAAACACAGATACATCGTTTATCATTGCTGGCAGGATTAAACTAGGTGGGTCACCATCCCAGACATTGGTTATAAACCATGTAAAACTATTCCTAGCCAGCAAATGAGCTACCTCATTACAATCTCTAGAACAATAATTATAAACGACACTAGCAAAACCAGAATCTAAAATATTACAATCATAATACACAGCAGCCGCCGCTGTTGCAGAAAAACCTCCCTCCTTCATGGTCTCTATAACCTGCATATTATCAGATTCTATAGCAAATTTCGACAATCCCAAGTGTTGCGCCAAAGTGAGCCCATCTCTAAGGGCATAAGCCTCTGCCATTGTTGCATCTGACATGAAAGGAATGGTAGTACATGCTGCTGCAACAAATTTACCTCTGCAGTCACGGGCCACAACTCCCGAACTTCCTCTTCACTAGTAGGAAAAGCCCTACCGCTGGCGGACGGAAAACGGCTACCGCTGGCGGGCACGCGCCCGCCAGCGATGACTACGCCAGTGGTAACATATACCGCTAGCGGGTAGGCCGTCCGCCAGCGGTAAGGGTGGTTACCACTGGCGGGCGGCGTCAGTGCACACCAGCGGTAGAGACTATAGCACTGGCGGGCACCGCGTCCGCCAGCGGTAACTTTTTAGGAATTAAAAAATATAAACACTAGTGGCGCACATTATGGATTGCACGCAAGTAGTAACTAATTAGGAATTAAAAAAAATAAAAACCAATAAATTAATCATTTTATCCAACAAATTAAAATTAATACAGGTCATTATTCAATAGTTCAAGTATGCCGTTACATCAATCAATATAACTCTATGGACTTTACAAAATGATTGTCGCCGCAACCACGTGTTGATGTTGTCACTGCCGCAGCCGCGTGTTGATGTTGCCACAGCTAGGAGCCCCTTGTCGATGTCGCCGTTGTCATTGCCACCGCTGCCGGCGTGACAGCGAGGGCAGAGGCGAAGCAGGAAGTAGACGAAGCCGATGGTCGTCCAAGCCTTGTTCCAACATGCACACTGATAATTATTTGAACCTGAAAAATATACGTACTGGTTTCAGTTTTGCATTTCCAGCAAACAAATCCATCCAAACATTCATGTTGCGGATGTAATCCGAGATTAACATGCAGTTTTAACTTGCTAAAAATAGCACTCAAATGCATAAGATGCTACCTACAACACGAATCTGTACCAAAAGTTGTTCTAGAGGTCATAAACTAGACTCAAATGCATAGATGCTCAGTTAGAAGTTGCTGCTGCATACTTAAAGGATTGGACTGGTTTAGCAGTGGTATCCTGCAAATAGATCGAAGAATTAACATTATTAAATAAAAAGTGAATGCCTTTAACGTATCTGCTAGAGTACTTCTAACTGAACCTACGAACACAACAACACAAGCTAGAATAGGATTGAGTTCAGTCAAAGGGGCAACATAATGGTTCAGTCAAAGGGGCAACACAAGCTACAGAATTGCTCTGAAATAACCAATTTCAGCACTTTGTATAGCTCCACTGCCCATGCACACAACAAATTGATCTCTTTTTTTTAGAGGGGTGAACTATCTAACGAAGAGGATAGTGATACGCTCAAACGTATCTATAATTTCTGATGTTCCATGTTGATATTATACTAATTGTTACATGTTTTATATACACTTCATAGCATTTTTATGCATTTTCTGGGACTAACCTATTAACAAGATGCCACAGTGTCAGTTCCTGTTTTCTGCTGTTTTTGTATTCCAGAAAAGCTAGTCTGGAAATATTCTCGGAATTGGACGAAACTTGGACAGGACCTCCTATTTTTCCAACACGTACACGGAGTCCAAAGGAGAGACGGAGGGGGGCCGCGAGCCAGCCACACCCTCTGCCGCGCCGTGGGGTGGTGTGGGCCCCACGGGCGTCTCCAGCCGCCGCTCTTTCGCCTATTTATTCATCTTCACGGGAAAATCCTAGACACCCGAGCCATTATCCACGAAAAGTTCCAGAGACGCCGTCGCCGTCAACCCTAGCTCGGGAGGGTTCAGAAACTCTTCCCGGCACCCTGCCGGAGAGGGGAATCATCACCGGAGGGCTCTACATCGCCATGCCTGCCTCCGGAGTGATGCGTGAGTAGTTCATCTTTGGACTACGGGTCCATAGCAGTAGCTAGATGGTTGTCTCTCCACTTTATGCTATCATGTTTAGATCTTGTGAGCTACCTATCATGATCAAGATCATATTATTGTCATGCTACATGTTGTGTTTGCTGGGATCCGATGAATATTGAATACTATGTCAAGTTGATTATCAATCTATCTTATATGTTATTTATGATCTTGCATGCTTTCCGTTACTAGTAGATGCTTTGGCCAAGTAGATGCTCGTAACTCCAAGAGTTAGTATTTATGCTAGATAGTGTGTTCATGCCTCCGGTAATATGGGAGAGTGACAACAACTTCTAAGATTGTGGATGTGCTATTGCCACTAGGGGTAAAATAATCGATGCTTAGCTTAAGCGTGCGCCGTTAGGTCTAATGCATTTGTTTACATTACGCACATTATTTAATGCGATTATCCGTTGCTTGCAACTTAATACCAACGGGGAACTCGGTATGACAACCTAGAGATGGATTATTAGTCATAGATGCTGTTGGATAACGGTCTATGTATTTTGTCGTAATGCCCGCATGAATATCATAGTAATCATCATGTCATATATATGCATTGTCATGCGCTCAATATTTTGTCAATTGCCCAGCTGTAATTTGTTCACCCAGCATGTTAGTTATCTTTTATGGAGAGACACCACTAGTGAACTGTGGACCCCGGTCCATTCTTTTACACTGATAATACAACCAACTGCAATCATTGTTCTTTTTCATTCTCCGCAATTTACTACTGTTTTCCACACCATACGTTTAATCGTTTGTTTTCAGCAAGCCGGTGAGATTGACAACCTCACTGTTTCGTTGGGCCAAAGTAGTTTGATTGTGTTGTGTGCAGGTTCCACGTCAGCGCACCACTGACAACCTTCAGAAGTGATTTCTTACTCCTACTGGTTCGATTAAACCTTGGTTTCATACTGAGGGAAACTTCTGCTACACTGCTTCATACCTTCCTCTTGGGGTCTCCGAACGAACGTGTGATCCACGTCATCAGATAGCAGCCCTGAGACAGAGAGTAAAAGTGTGTAAACACATAGTTATGAATTGTTTGCAAGGCAAGATTGCTTGCTGGTCATCAATTCATTCATAACCGGACAACACACTCGAACCCACCTTTGGTGGCAATATGTAATGAAGCAAATACAGGATGGTGGCTGGGGTAACCTGTCCACGGAGAAGCACCACTGGAAGGAGTGGCACTGGCTCTTGACGGAGACCTTGTAAAAGGGATCGTATGACACCTAGGGGGGGGGGGGGGGGTGAATAGGCACTACTTCAATTTTAGTACTTTTTCAAATTAGGCTTGACACAAAAGGTAAATTCTCTAGATATGCAATTACGGTGAATGTACCTATATGACAAGCTAGCAACTAAGTAAGGTACACTAAGTAAAGACGATAAACAAGGATAGAGGTAACTGAAGTCAAAGCACGCGGGGACACGGATGTATTTTTGAGTTCCTCCTTTTTAGGGGAGTACGTCTCGTTGGAGAGGTGTGAACCAACACAATGGTTCAACAGCCACAAAGACTTCACCTTCTTCTCCAATGAACCGCACCACAAAGGTTTGGTTCACCTTCAACTATCGGAAACGTTCAAGGCGGAGTCCGGAGCCTTTACAACAACGATTCGGGGCACAACCCACAACGGGATTGGGGGCTCCCAAACAGCTACAATCATTCACAAAGACAATAAGTGAGATCAACAAGAAGCTAGGTTTTCCCAATGGAAACCCTAGCAAAGGGGCCCTCAAGTAAATGAGGGGGAAATGTAAAACGGCTTGGTGAAGATGTAGATCCGGGCATTCTCCTTCAATCCTCCAAAGATCAACGAGTTTGGGTGGAGGGATTGGGAGATCTAGTGATTCTTGAGCTTGCAATAATGGTGTTCTTCAAATGTGGGCGAGCTAGATGGCTGGAGGTAGGTGGAAGGGTATTTATACCCCTCCCAGAAAATTAGCCGTTGCAGTCCACTTAGACCGGAGTTTCCGGTCTGGGAGGCCGGAAACTCCGGCCTGGGCGGAAACTCCGGACTGACTGGGGGCGGAAACTCCGGCCTTCATCCGGAAACTCCGGGTAACTCCGGGGTCACTCCGGCCTCAATACAGCGACTGCGGCCGCGTTGCTCTCTTCGCAGCAAATCCAGATGGGCCGGAAACTCCGGACCCTGAGGGCGGAAACTTCGGCCGCGGACGGAAACTCCGGGGAAACTCCGGACCTACTCTGGCCTCGATGCAGCGACTGCCGCCGTGAGGCTTCAAAGCTCGGTGGGCCGGAAACTCCGGCCCCTGAGCACCCTCAGGCCGGAAACTCCGGCCTGGCCAGACAAACTGCAAACTCCCTTTTTCTTCGACAATTGTTTCGATGCAAAGTGTAATTATATCTTTCCATTCCTGCACCACTTAACATCATATTAAATAATTCCTAATGTTGTTGCCTAACACACAAAACATGGGGGACATAAAATATGTCCTTTCACCTTGTGGTCAGACACCGCGGACACTTGTTCCGCTGACGTTCGGCACTGCGGCTCCTCCCCACTTGCTTGGTGCCCATCATCCTCCGATATGCTTCGAACCCGAAGATAGAATGTAAGCATGATTAGAGCACGACTAAAGAAAAAAAAATCAAGCTTCAAGACGAAGAAAGCGAAGTAGAGAATCAACAGGAGTAGACGGTGCTACACGCATCATCAGCAACTAAAAACTAGTGACCCAGTTTGGGACGTTGTACTATTCTGGAGTGAGCTTTAGAGGATTTGTACAGCTCAACAACACCATGTACAGAAAAGAGGCTATATATGCTGATACATATACAAGACGATAGTGAGCAAAACTATGTGATTCTAATGCTCAGCCCTGAGAATTTCAAAAATGGGGTGAGATGAAAGTTTTTAATTTTGTACACGAGATGGAATCCACATCTCACTGATACAAGAATTCGAACAGGCTGACCCGATGCATTACTTGGCAGTTAGCAGTTAAAATATAAAGGCTGAACGGTCAATATTTTGATAAATATGATCGTTGTGGCCGTGATAGAATCTATGGATAACTTGATATAAATATTCTTAGACACATATTTTCTCTTACAAACTGATCACTCGGAGCGGTGATGGTAAATGACACCCATTTCATCTATGTTGGCTTTAAAATAGGCTAATCTTTAGTCACTGATGCCCAGTGTATTCCTTGCGGTTGCTACTACATTGAAGTGTTATCAAGGTGGAGCTAGCCACATCTTGTTGGAAGGTGTAATTTTGGGCAGCATGCAAGTGCATCCTCATGCAGCAATACATTGATTTTTGCCAGGTTGATTGGTGGGAGGCGTCATCGGAGATGATACCAGGATGAAAATGAAGATGGGGCTGGGGAGAGTTTAAGGATAGGCAACACAACTAGAAGAGACGAACTGAGCGCTATGTTGCTCCACGTCATGGTGAAATAATTTATGCAGGTGAGTTATCATATGCAAATCTACACAATTTTGCCTGTTAATTACTTTTTTTTCTTTAGACATTGTTCTCTTTTTGTTTCCTCTAATGACCTCAAACATATACATCTTTAGCCAAATTTAGCGTGTCACTGATTTGGTTATTTGCGCGGTTGCCATCATTGCCCAGGTGCCGAGCAGCATCTCACGATACGGAATGTCGATGCTACAAGACATGTTTGATGAAGAGGCTATTTGTAGCCTTGCCGTAGGGTGTGATGAAGTCAGACGTGGGCAACAATTGTACTTATGTTGGCATCACACTAGATGATCTCCTGAATGTCACTAGAGCTGCGAGTTAGCTGGATCTGTTGCGTTGACTGCAGTAAGCTTGATGTGTAAAAATAGTTTTTTGGTTACGTGGATTCTAAAATTTACTTTTTCTTCTATTGGTAAATGACTTGATGACTTGAAGTCAGTTAATTCAGTTCTTACAGCCGAAATCTGCACAATATAGTTTATTTTAAACCTAATTTTTTTGATTTCTTTTGTTGCGGAGATTTTTTGATATGCGCTAAATCCAATTAACTCCGCAGCGTTACTCCGATGGGTAAAATAGCGACAATTGGCCTCGCAAGCTTCTACTATCTTCACAAAAAAGGATCGACGCATTCGGTACCTTCTCCGGAAGATGTGAGCCGGATACGTCGGCCAACGGTGGATCCTTTCCGCTCCTTCGCATAGCGATCCTCGAACTACTTCACCACGAGAACCGCCACCACCATTTGCTACCGATGGTTGTTAAACAACGTCTCTACATCGGAGTCGTCGGAGGAGGACGAATCCTCGAGCAAAAATTCTTCACACGGGCTCAAATCCATCTAAAATGCAAGCGGGAATAAAAGTAAACGCCTAATCCTTGGGTAAACGAACCTAAATCGACTGGAGAAACACTCACCAATAGATCCGCGGCGGCGGCGTCGATTCGGGCGGGGATGGTTCTCGAGCGGGGCAGCAACTCAAAAACTTCCGGCGAGGTGGATCCGCGGCGGCGGCGACTCGTTGGCGGCGCAGAGCCGGCAGATGCGGCCGGTGTAAGGTCGAAATCAAGGGCGGCGGCGGCGGCGAGATAGGGAAATAACACGAACTAGCGAGAGCTGAAATGTCCCTCCCGCCAACTGCTTTCTCTCTATACAGGGCCCGCTCGGTTCGGCCGCGGAAACACCATATTCTCGGGTCTGCGGGGCGAATTCTCGGGCGCCCTTAAAAATGTTTTCGGTTCGGCGCAGTTTTCGGTTTCTGTTCTGTACGTTTTTTCGGTTGCGAAACTATATGCGGCAGTTATTTAACGGTTTTGCGTGGTTTACGGTCACTGCTAGAGATGCTCTTACTCTTGAGTAATTAAGTTCAGGTTTCAGACAATAAAAGGGAAAAAGTTATATGCAGGTAAAGAGTGAGATTGAACATGACAGCTGCCATTTATTTGTGTACGCAAAAGATCATTACAAATTATTCTCTCTAGCTGTGCAGAATAATCATCGCGTGCTAGCACAGAAAGAAAAAAAAGATTTAGTTGACAGAGGAACTAATGTTGTTCGTCATTACGTGCCAAACATTGGCCACTGTATTTGTAAGTTTTGACAAAACTATGATTGTCCACCTTTTTTCAAGGGTAATTCCATAAGAAAATACATCACAAATCTTTTACACTTAGGTATTCTTACATACAGAAGAGGACTAATTGTATTTTTAGACGGACTTAGTAACCTTCCAACATGTTAAGCATCCAATTTTTTTTTTTCACTATTGGTGATATGTGGGCCGCTTTTGTAATTTTTTAATTATTAATTAGCACTGTCTCTACAAATTTTAGGGTTCGTATAGGAAAATCTCCGCAGAAGCGTGAGAAGGAATCCGAAATAGAGCTAGCGCCCTTGAACTGTCTATCCGTGAATATGCTCAACGGAACACTGGCTTTTTGATAGATCCAATGGTTGGCACATCGTTCGATACTCTTGAGTAAGCATATGATTTCTACAACCTCTACTCGTGGGAGTCGGGTTTTGGCATCCGGTATGCAAAAAGCAGATTGAATGTGCATCGTGTGAAGTGTATGCAAGCGATAGTCTGCGGGTGTGCGGTGAGTATTTTCTCTTGGCGGATAGACAAATGGGCACATGCTTGTTTGGGTTTTGTCCGGGTTCAATGCATCTATGGCCTTAATTTCTGGCTCGATCGTTATGTTTTGGGCGTACTTGCCCAGTTGACGTACTTACTTTGCAGGATAGACGGAGGGTGTGACTGACCGACATCATCATTATACGTTAGTGTACTTGTTTCATTAGAAGAGAGAATTAGCTAGGTGTGATAGTTTGCCCGAAGCTTCGGCGTGTCAACTAGTGCTCTCAGTAGGTTCGTAGACGCTGCATCATCACAAGTTCATTAACAAGTGTCTGGCGGTACAGAAAACAACAAGTGGCTTCTCCAATCTGCATAGTCTGAACCCTGAACTTCAGTCGGCACTCTGCAAGCGATGCCTGACGAGTGACGACAGAGAACATTCCGGCCGTCACGATCACGACCATCTTGCCCCGCCGGCAACGGCATTCCCATATACCATGAAACATTTTGTAAGCCACGCATGTCTTTTACCCGTCCAACGGGAGCATCTTCATTATCCAAGGGATCGAATTCGTGGAGGAGAGGACGATCACCGTTGCCCTGATTTTCCAGTCCACTGGACCCACCACTCGCTGGCCGTCCCATATATCTTTGGGCGATCAACCACAGTAGCCTCCCCGGCCGATCAGTCCCCTTGATCGCTGGCTGATTCAGTCACCCACCCACTGTTTTAATTTTGATCCGTTCCATGGTACCAGGCTGCTGGTTCTTGGTCTGGGTCTGGTGGCTGCCACTGATGCTCGCCGGAGCTGAGGAGCAGCAGCGGCGAGGAGATGATGGCTGCTCACCCAAGATGTGCGGCAACGTCAACATCTCCTCCCCGTTCTGGCTCACCTACTGGGATGAGCCCCAGGCACCCTGTGGTTCCTCCGATTTCGAGGTCACCTGCGATAACAGCACCACTCCGATCCTGCGGAACGCCGTATCCATCGACCAGGCCTTTGCAATCAAGAACATCTCTTACAAGGAGAGCAGCTTGCGCGTCGTCGATCTCTACGCCCAGAACACTTCCGAGGTTTGCCTTGGCCGCAACTGGAACTACTCCGTCAAGGTGGACCGCCCGTTCAATATCAGCCCCAGCAACCTGAACATCGCCCTCTACAACTGCATGACGGCGGCGATGGCGGACGCGCGTCATGACCCGGCGCTGGTGGAGATGGGAGGATGCGGGATCAAGAGCAGCGTGTTCGTCCGCGGCGCCGGAGGGCGTTACGACGCCAACAGGAGCTACGCCGGCTACTACAGACATGGCTGCAACGCTACCATCGTGCCGGTGCTGGGCGTGTCCGGCGTGGCCAACGCAAGCGACTACAAGCAGCTGGTCAGTCATGGCTTCCTACTCACATGGGACACCGACACCCCTGGTAAGTTCATCCGTCAAGTATCTTTACCAAGTTCGTAGCTAGGAGCCTAGGACCAGATGCAGTGCCTTTATGCTTCGGTTACCCTTCCGATTAAACCAAGCGATCAATCATGTTACTTCCCACTGAGCCCTTGTTTGGTACTAGAATATTTTAGGGGATTGGTGGAGATAATCCTTTAATAGATTGGGTGAAATCCCAAACTTCACCCAATTCCCTGAGATCCAACCCACTAAATAGGGATAGTGGATTGAGTATTGAGAAAAATACACTAGAGTTTGAGGATTTGTGGGAAAATGTGGGAATAATACCTGTCCAATACACTAGAACCAAACAATGTTTTGGCATATGTGAGGATTTACGGGTTTGACCAGAATAATCTCCACCAATCTCCTAAAATACTCAGGTACCAAACAAGGCGAATAAGGCCGTAGTCGCTGGGTTGTTTGCCGCTGCCGGCCAGCGCGGCACTTCATGTTTCGATCTGTCAGCTATGGTGGCTTGGTTTACCTTCGTTTTTGACCATTAATTGCATCACCTTAGTGATGCTGAGTGCTGATCCCATAGCCACGAGTGTTGGATGGTCTTGGGAACAGTGGCGGACCCAGAAATTTGTCAAAGCCTGAGCGCGCTACCGTGCAACTAATTTTTTCAGACAAATGTAGGAAATATGGAATAAATATTGTTTCCAAAATACTTTTAATAGGAAAACATGAATATAATACATTACACACTCACAACACATTCCAATGTTCACAAGTTCACAACACATTATAATGCTCATATTGGCTAAAATTAGATACATAGAAATCAAGAAGAACCCCCAAGAGATAACGAAACTACGACGATGGATGTCCGTCGAAACGAAAAAGTTACAACACGAAAATTGTGTGAAACGGCGAGATCGATCTACTCATCGAAGGAATTTCCAAATGGTCGACCGAGTGCTACGAAGTTGACAAAATTTGTCTAAAAATGGTGTGAACTCTGGTGCAAAATTAAGAAATTACAGTCGACAAAACTCAAAACCGATAACGGAAATGGAACCTACTCGTCCATGCACATATATTTCGTATATATTTTATTTCAAACCAATATACGGTTGTGTATATTAGATAAGATGAAGTCAAAGAGTTTAAGGTGAGGTGAGGGACCTAAAGCAACGAACGAAATAAGGAATGGATCGATTGGCTTTGGCTACTAGCTTCGCCTTCGCTACCTATTGTTTCCAGGAGGAGGCACAGAGGCACAGCACAACTACATGCCCATGGCTTGAAGGCCCACCAAGCTAATTAGCCAATTATTTTGCCCCTGATCAGCTGTTATTTTTTTTTTGACTTTTAACACATGATTCCATTACTCGACAGGCTCAGCGATAGTGCTGGCCACCAGAACACTTACATCAGTAGGAAAATCATCAAGCCAGAGCGATCGACGCTCCCGCTTGCGCATGCCAACAGCGGCCATCTCATGTGCCAACTTATTACAGCCACGGGGGCAATGGGAGAAACTAATGGAAAGAAAATTGAGTGTAGCAAATAACCGAAGATCACGGTATATCACACCTTCAGGTGACCGATCAAAACTGGAGTTCTGCATGGTGCTGATTAAATTATGAGCATCTGATTCAACTTCGACATGTCCCATCCCCCAGCTCTCAGCTGCCTGCAAAGCTTCTGAACATGTATGCCCTCCGCCTGGACTGCGCTAGCAACATGCTGGAGATGTCCTGCTCCTGCGCCTCTCACAACACCATAGCTATCACGGATGGCAAAGCCCCATCCTCCTGTACTTGTGGTAGAAAAAAAAGCCCCATCACAATTAACTTTCAGAGTATCGCCGTCGGGAGGTTGCCAGCGTTGCATCATCACTGTCCTTGCCTCTTTCTTCTGCTTCCCACAATACTGCTCCGATTCACCTGCCCAACATCAACCTCGGCTGTAGGCCCCTTTCCCTCATGATTTATTTTGTTTCTGCATAACCACCAACGCCAGAGAGTACAACAGATCAGAGTCTTCTCATTATCTCTCAGCTTCAATATTTCCTGCATCACTGAATCAACAGTCTCCAATTTGCTCATGCGATCACAAAAAGATGTCAGGCCAACTAACTCCCAAACTTGCTTTACTTTTTTACACCTGAAAAAGAGGTGAGCACCATCCTCATCAAATCTTCGGCAGCACACACAGAGAGTATTGCACTCAATCTTTCGCCTCTTTATATTCATCTTCAGAGGTAAACTATTATGAGCAAATCTCCACACAAACTGCTTTAGCTTTGGAACACAAGGAAGATCCCAAATTCTTTTCCATTGCACATTTTCTACAGCCTGACTTGTTCCAGATGCCTGTGAATAGTCATATATGCATGGTATGCTGATTTCACCGAAAAGAGGCCTTTACTACCATAGTGCCATGCTGGATAATCTTCAAACTCCTCCCGAAGAGGAATTAATAAAATAGCCTTCGCATCCACTTCGTAAAATGTATCACGTACTAGAGCCTCATCCCACAGGCCGGTATGTGGATCAATTAATTCATGTACCTTTGTGGGTACGTTCTGTCTCCTTGGAGTAATAGGGAGTCTACAACCCTCTCTATTTATCCATGGATCTGACCAAATGTTTACTGTTGTACCATCTCCAATTCTCCAAACTAGGCCTTCTTTTAGAAGCTGAACCCCCCTCAGTATACTCCTCCATGTATATGAAATTCCGTGCATGGCTACAGCCTCAAGTATGGAAGAATTCGGGAAATACTTTGCTTTAAGAACTCGTGCACACAAGGAATCTGGATTTACTAGCATTCTCCATGCTTGCCTTGCTAACATTGCAACATTAAAACCATACAAGTCTCGGAATCCTTGACCTCCTTCATTCTTCGGTTTTATCAACTGTTCCCAACTTAGCCAATGAACCTTATTTTCATTTTCCTGCTGAGCCCACCAATATCGACATATCATAGCGCTCATCGGATCAAATACCATTTTGGTGAGATCAAAGCATGACATAGCAAAAGTGGGTATTGCTTGTGCGCATGCCTTGATAAGAATATCTTTCCCGGCACCTGATAGTAATTTCTCTTTCCATCCTTGGATTTTCTTCCACATCCTTTCCTTCAAATACTCAAACATTTTTGCCCTCGACCGACCCACATACACAGGGAGACCAAGGTAACTCTCTGTCTTGGCTTCGGCTGAGATTTGAAGTTCTTGTAGCACACTTTCTCTGTCCTCCTGTTTTGTGTTTGCACTAAACATGATTGAAGATTTATCAAAATTAATAGTTTGACCCGAGCACGCCTCATAAAGTTGTAGAATATGTTGCAGATTTCTGGCACTCTCGCTGTTAGCTTTCATAAGTACCAAAGAGTCATCCGCAAACAAAAGGTGGTTGATACTCGGGGCCTCACTACAAATTTTGATACCCTCAAATCGGCCATCCACCTTGGCCGCATTTAGCAAGCTTGAGAAACCTTCTGCACAAATCAGGAAAAGATAGGGCGACAAAGGATCCCCCTGCCGAAGACCCCTCTGTGGTATAATTTCATCGGTTAAAACTCCATTAACCCGCACTTGATATTTTACTGTCCTGACACATAGCATAATCAGTTCAACCCACTTGTCCGCAAAACCGAGCTTCCTCATCATTCTTTCAAGGAAATCCCACTCAACTCTATCATAGGCCTTACTCATATCTAATTTTACCGCTGCATATCCCTCTCTTCATGTTCTTTTATTCTTCATATAATGTGTGCACTCATACGCCAATAAGATGTTGTCCGTGATCAGCCTCCCCGGTACAAATGCACTTTGATTTGGTGAAATAATCTCATCCAAAATGGTTTTCAACATGTTTGCCAACACCTTCGAAATGAGCTTATACACGCCATTGCAAAGACTAATTGGCCTTAAATCCTTCATATTTTCTGGACTTGCAAATTTCAGTATGAGAACCACACAAGTATCATTCCAATCATCTGGCATCGGACCTCCATTGATTACCTTCAGTACCTCCTCGGTCACCTTTACACCAACAACATCCCAGAATTTCTTGTAAAAAATGGCATGCATCCCATCCGGGCCAGGAGCTTTAAGATCACCAATACTGTCCAGCGCATCCAACACTTCCTGTGTGGTCACCTCCTGGCACAACATATTGTTCATCTCAGGTGTGACACACGAATTCACACTCTCTAGCATCTCCTCAACTCGGGTACCTGTGGAGGAATGAAAAAGATTTAGAAAATAGTTGGTTGCCACCTCTTTCAAAGCTTCCTCCTCCACCACAACCCCATCCTCCCTCCGAAGCTTTTTTATGTGATTCTTTTTCTTTCTCTCGGATGTAGCCATGTGAAAATATTTTGTATTACGTTCGCCATGCTTCATCCAGTGCACATGAGCTCGTTGCTTCCAATAAATATTTCTTTGCTCCTCCAACTGACTTAATTTGAAACGAAGCAGCCCCTCCTTTCGGACCTGCTGATCGCATATACTCTTTCGCCTCCACTATTCTAGCTCCTTTTTCAGTTTACTTGTACGTTTATCAAGATCTCCCAATACATTTTTTCTCCAGTCGGTAAGCTCCCCCAAAACTCCTCGGATACCACTTAGAACATCTTTGTTTTTTACATCCCCCTCCAACTCCCATGCATTTCTCACTATATCCCGGCAGTCCTCCTCTTCCAACCACCGAGCCTCAAATTTTGGTCTGTAGCTCCGTGCCGAGAAGTGCCTCTTCGCCAATGCACCATGGGTATCCACAAGAACTGGACGGTGGTCGGAGTGCCGCGGATCACAATTCGTGACCTTAAACGCCGGAAACCTTTCTCTCCATTTTTGTGATGCCACTGCATGATCAAGTCTCTCCCTGATATAGTGATCCGCTGAGTGACTATTGTTTCACCAAGTGAAAGCATCACTAGCGAAGCCAAGGTCATCCACACCACAAAATTCCAAGGCTTCTCTAAATTTATCCATACACGCCTATGTCTTTGGAACACCACCTTCCTTCTCCCATGAAAATAAGGTTTCATTGAAATCTCCAATGCAAAGGCATGGCTTGTCCCTCTGATTCTTTAGTGTTCTCATCAACTTCCATGTTTTATCCCTTTCAGCTGCTTTTGGTTCCCCATAAATACCTGTAAACCTCCACACAAATCCATCTGGTTCTGTAATCTCAGTGTCAATGTGGTACCGAGAAACAAAACCCACCACCTTCACCGTTATGTCATTCTTCCAAAAAATTACAAGTCCCCCACTTTTTCCTTCACAATCCTTAACAATCATGTTTGGCATCTCTAGCTTCCATCGCAGCCAATCCAACTTGTCCTCTGTCATCTTTGTTTCTGAGATGAAGAGAACATCGGGGTACTCCCTCTTCCGGACATCCAGAAGACCATCAATAGCCGGGCCGTTCCCCAACCCCTGGCCATTCCATCCTACTAGCCTCATTGAGCTGTGCGAATCTGTACCGACTGCCCCGCTTTCACAAAACTCTCAACAACAATCTGCATCGAATCAACGAAAAACTGTCCGATTCTGACAACTTCAGGCTCTTTACTAGATCTTCACCCTTCTCTATCTCCCCACCACAAATAGACTACAGTTCTAGGAATTGATGGTGTCTTACGACCGTGCCCTAGAAAGCACGAAAGGCTGGCTAAAGTGGTAGGGACAGGGATGGAGGGAACTCACTTGAGTAACCAGAGGCGCAGGAGCGCAAAAAGAGTGGCTGGGACAAAGGCGGACGGAAGGAACTCGCCCGTGCACCAGGAGAGCAGGAGCGCAACGAGAAAGCCGGCAACGACGTCTTCCGAAGAAGTGCGACGGCGGCGACTAGACACAGGAGACAACGATGACCGGGAAAGAGAAAGCGAGATCACCGGAGGAAACCCACGACGGCGGTGCCACCCGATCGCCACCAGAAAACATGGAAAACAAACCGACACACATGGGTCGGACATATAATGATGATCAGATGTTATTTGGTTGGTAGAATCGCTCGCGTATGAAGCAAACACCAGTGAAGCCCAGGCATGCGCCCGGGCAGCCGGGACGCTGCATCCGCCCATGCTTGGGAACGTGTACGGCCGGTCGTCTTCCCTTACCCATTTCGAATTTTTGACAAAAAAAAGACCACCTACCTGAGTGAATTGCTAAAAAAGACCACCTTCCCTATGGCGGTAGGGTCGCCAGGCGACACGTGGCACATGCCGCCACGGCCACTGGCGGCAGGTCCTGCCGCCACAGGCAACGGCAGCACATCACGCAGAATAAAAATCTGACGGAGATGGAAACGGAAAACAGAGGGCTGGGCCCAGCCGGAGCTTGCCGCCACGGCCGGTGGCGGCACCTTTTTGGTCGTTGGACGTTACCGTTGAGTTCATGGTGACTTTACTAATGGAGGAAGGCGTGTAGTGCTGGGCGAAAATCTTAAAATCTCCTAGGAACACGGAAATTGGCAGCGTCGGCTTGGCAGCGCATGCAGTGTCATGGGCAATTTGACTTGCGAGCGAAAAATCAGGAGCTACAATACTACCGCTCTTCCTTCGAGTCACGACACGTCGACACCACACGCCCATGTATGCTTGGGCAGAAAAGGTGCCGCCACGGCGACGGCCGGGCCCATCCCTCTGTTTTCCGTTCCCATCTCCATCTGATTTCTATTCTGCTTGACGTGCCTCCGTTTTCTGTGGCGGCAGGTCCTACCGCATGTAGCCGTGGCGGCATGTGTCACGTGTCGCCTGACGGCCCTACCGCCATAGGGAAGGTGTGGTCTTTTTTGCCAATTTATTTGTGAGGTGGTATTTTTTGCCAATTTATTTGTAAGGTGGTCTTTTTTGCTAAAAAATTCCCCGTGGCAGGTGGTGTCCGGGAGGTACAGAAAACAACAAGTGGCTTCTGCGAAGTTTGAAGTCTAAAGTTTAGTCGAGGACTGCGCGTAGCGCAGTTGGTCTGGCAGCCAGATGCGCTCTCAGCCAGCCCAGGTTCGACTCCAGATGGAGCGAATTTCGGGTGCCTCACCCAGGGGGCACTGTTCATAGGAACAGTGCGGGCGTACTGTTCATGGGTGAACAGTATCGCTAATAAGTAGCCTCCTTTCGCGCCTGTATTCCACATGAGGGAAAAAATCCTGTACCAGGCACGCTTGTTATAGGTTGTAGATCCTGTTTAGACTTCCAGCTGGGGTGTGCGTGTGTGGGGTGTGAGTGTGGTGTGTGTAGTTGTGGGTCTGATCAGATACTACAACTTGTATCCCAGGAGGTGCAAAAAAAAAAGTCTAAAGTTTAGTCGGCACCGCGCAGCCGCTTGATGACCTAGTCAGAGCCCAATAGAAAATAAATAAGTAGACTTCGGGCATACGTTCTAAGGGGCCTATATTTCAGCCTTTGGACGTTCGGCCTAGTCATCGTGCGTTGGCCCGCAGTGGTTCATTCTAAACAAAACTGTCACCTGTCCAGTCATGTAAAGGAATCCTAACTATATATAAAAGCTTGAAGGATCCGCAGCACTGCAGCGTGCGCTACAGAAACAAAAAACCTTCGCATTCTCCGAAAATTATATACATGAAATATATGCGCGCCGATGAGTAGGTTCCATTCCCGTGATCGTTTTCGAATTTGGTCGAGTCTAGCTCCTTAATTTCAGATCTAGATTCGCACAAACATTTGACAATTTTTGTCCAATTCGTCGCACTCCGTCATCTGTTTGAATTTTCATTTCACAAGTAGATATATATCACCCTATATAAATCGGCCCTCGGAATAAAACTTTCTGCAAAAAAGTCCCCGCACGCCACTTTTTGCAGAAAAGCCCTCGCATTTTCCTAAAAATTATAAATCGGCCTCCCGACCAAAAAAATATAAATCGTCCCTCTGCAATAAAACTTTTTGGAAAAAAACACTGCTCGCCACTTTTTGCAGAAAAGCCCACGCGTTTTCAAAAAAAAAAAATCTGCCTCCCGGAATAAAAAATACGTGGTTCTTTTGCGCAAAGGTCCTTGCGTTCTCCAGATATTACAAACTAATTTCAGTAAAATCACCACCAAATAACTTTTCCAAAACTAATTTCATTAACATTATTGTTAACAACATATATATTTCATACTGCGCTGCAATATTATTTTCTCAATTTATTTCCCAATTGAACTAATTCACCGACGAAAAATAACAGTAATACAGCATAATTTTAGATTAATTTCCAACAAATTCGTAACTAATTTATTATCCACATGAAAAATATGTTGAACATATAAAAATGTTTTTAAAAATAAACCCTACTTATTTATACCGAATTCACGAATGGTCGGAAAAATTAACCATGGTTATTTGACATAACAAAATTAAACAACTTTTAACTTTTTTTTTCCGAAAAAAAACTTCACATTCTCCGAAAATTATATACAGTCTCACATACATATTGCGACGTTTTCAGAGCGAGTCTATCACGCTAGCACACGATATCTATACCTCTTTTTATATAAGAGCAAAACCCCACTAACATGCATGCATATATTACTTTCTATCTCAACATACAAGCTGTCCATATCATCCATGGTATTAGCCAATGAATTGTCCATGTCATTTGACACTAATTTTATCAATATACACATGCAAGGTTCACACATCATACATTCCTCCAACCATATAATAGTTCGCATTATTAATAATCTATAATACAAAAGCATTTCATGTTTATGAAGTTTAGTATATCGACTATGGCCAATTAATTTTTGCATATTAATTTAGAGAACATGATGTGCCATACCTTTTATACCCTTTTGTTTACACAATATAGTTTTTAAGGTGATCTCGTTGCAACGCGCGGGGTATTTTCTAGTTTAGCTTGATGGCCGGCGATCCTGGTTGTTGTCACATCACGGAGGTCATGGTCATGCCCTTACCCGTCAAAATGGTGCTAACATGGAAAATTAAGAAGCCACGACTTACCCGTCAAATGTTCCAGCGAAATGGACGAAGATCGCCGCCTCCCCCAGTTTTCCAGTCAAATGTTGCAGCTATAGTACTGTTAGACTGTACAAGTGAGTACGACGCTAGCTTGTCATCCCCTTATATCGTGCTTGAACCATGGTCGCATATTTCTCCTACGTCTCGTCTATATACCCATAGCCCATGAGTCCATGACCACCGATCCTGCAGTCACCCCCTTGCTCGTCCACTCTGCAAATTCTCCAAATCCTATTATTCAATGATGCCTCGGAGCTGCTGGATATTAGTCTCCGTCTGGGTTTGGTGGCTGCCACTGATGCTCGCCGGGGCTCAGGAGCAGCAATGGGATGGCTGCTCGGGCTCGCCCAAGAAGTGCGGCAACCACACCATCTCTCACCCGTTCTGGCTGAGAGAGACGGATGGGCAAAGCCCGTGTGGCACATCGGATTTCGAGACATTTTGCCGTAACAGCACCCTGGTTTTGAAGAGCTCTATACCATTCAGCGTTGGATTCGCAATCATGGATATCTCTTATGACGATCAGAGTCTGCATGTCGTTGATCTGGGCAAGCTGCTGCTTCTGCAAGCCTCCAACAGCTGCGGATGGCCCATCTATAACACCTCTGAGAAGCTGGGCATCCCGTTTAGGATCGACCCCGTCAGCCTGAACCTGCTCATGTACAACTGCACCGAGGCGGCACATCAGGGCGGAGCGCTGGTGAAGACGAGAACTAGGTGTGGGAACAAGAGCGAGGTGCTTGTCCGCACGGGAGGGCGTTATGCTGCTGCTGGGAACTACGCTAGTGACGCTATCGAGGGCTGCGAAGCTTTCGTCATGCCGGTGATGGGCTCGTCGTTGTCGGGCGTGGCACCGGTGATGGGCTCGTCGTCGTCAGGCGTGGTCAACGCCAGCGACTACGAGCGGCTCATCCGCGACGGCTTCCTTTTGACATGGCATCTTCCCCTTCCCGGTAAGTTCACCCTTACAAATCATCTTTTAACAAACTTTGTAGGTACCTAGTTTTTTTTTAAAAAGTTTGTAGGTACGTATCAAGGAGGCAGTGCTTTTAGCTTGGTTTGGTTTCCCCCTATAATATCGATCAGCCAATCAGCCAGTTATTTCTATCCCACTGGCTACGTAATTAAAAAAAATCTATATTGAAGTGTGAACCTGTAAAAAGTCGACAAAGACCAACTTGCCCTTCAACGGCGTTGCCATGCCTGGGAAAATTCCTGAGCCTTGGCCTTCACCTGTCCAAGGTATCACTCTCCATTGGATCGTCGAATCCGTGGACGGCGATCGCCTGCCCCATTTTTCCAGTCAAACGTTCAGGCCATCTCACCCCCTGCACACTCGCCGTTCCCATATATCGTAGCTCGACCTCAGTATTCTAATATTCTCGGTTGCGTCTAGTCCAAGTCTATTTCCCCCATAGCCGCTCTGAATCTTTCTGATCCACCATGGCTCTAGGCTGCTGGTTCTTGGTGTTCATCTGGGTTTGGGTATGGTGGCTGGAGCTGATGCTCGTGGCCGCTGAGCAGCAGCAGCAAGGGAAAGACTGCTCGGCCAAGACGTGCGGGAACCTGACCATCTCCGATCCATTCTCGCTCGTGGACACAGAGACGGGCAGCTCATGTGGTAGCCTGGACTTCCAGGTTACTTGCTACAAGAACACTCCATACCTACGCAGTACTGGATTTGGCTTCGCGATCCTCAATATCACCTACGAGGAACGTAGCCTGCGAGCGATTGATTTGGGCAAGCTGTTGTTAATGCAATCCTCCAACAGCTGCCATGCCACCTGGAACACCTCCGTCAAACTGGGGCGCCCGTTTCGGATCAGCAACATCAACCAGAACCTGATCTTGTACAACTGCACCGACGCGGCAGCGACGGCGGCCGTGGCACGCCGGGGCGACAGAGAGCTGGTGAAGACGAGGATGAGGTGCGGGAACGAGAGCGAGGTGCTTGGCAGCGTGGGAGGGCGCTACAATGAGACGAGCGAAAACAGCCGCTACGCGCTGGAGGGCTGCATCTCTTGTGTCGTGCCGGTGCTGGGCTCGCCGCCGTCGAGCGATGCGAACGCCAGCGACTACGAGCAGCTCATCCGTGGCGGCTTCCTCTTCACATGGGATGATCCTCCGCCTCCAAGTAAGTCCGCCAGCCGTCAAAATCATCTTTTGCTTTAGATTTCCCTTATCGAACCAGGCGACCAAATCATAACATAATCACAACCCACTAAATCGAGGGGATAAGGTGGAGGGCGTATGATTTGTTTTCGATAGGTTTTCTCGGGTTCATTGCATATGCATATACCCTTTCGATCATTGCGGCATCCATGGTGGCACTGGCATACTGGCATGTGGCCTTGCGTGGCGCTTGTTAGTGCTGGCCTTTCCATCTTCCGTGGAAATTTACCTTTACCCTTTTCTTTTCTCGTTGGCTATAGACTATGCCGACGGTAAAAAGACCTGTGCCGACGGCAAAAGGCCGTCGGCATAGGTGGCCATTCCTGTAGTGCTAGATCATGTCTAGATGCATCGTTTGTGGTGGATTACAGTGGCATTGACCCACTGGATCATGATGCTGACCCAGTGATGATCGGGATGCTGGAACAGTCCCCTTTCCCTTCCAAGGCAGAGTACCCTCACCGGAAACTAAGATTAGTACTCTAGTTAATTTGTACTTGCAAGAAGCTTCAGCTGCTTTGCCGTGGCATGTAAAGTAATCCAAGTACTCCTAGGTAGTACCCGTTTGCATCGATCATTAGATATTCGTAAACACAAGTGGAGTGAGGACACGTTAGCCGACGACTGGATCAACATAGTCTACTGCTCTGAACTCTGAAGTCTGAACCCGTAGGACGGCACTAGGGTCTCTGAACAAAATGAGAACAATGTCAAGAATAGTTTTACTGCATTTTACTTCGCTGTTGCTAGGAGGAAGGGGAAAGGCAAATCTGACTAACCCTGGAGTATTTGCTTGGTTTCTTGGAGCTCCTGCAAATTATTGTTTTTTGCTTTTGTTAGTTGGTGAAGTTATTCCACTGATTGAAACATTGGGGCCGATGGAGTTCTAGTCAAATGTGTTTGTTGAATTTGTCAATAACACTATTTAACCTTTTTTTTATTAAATGGGGAGAACACTATTTAACAAAGATGCCGTACCAATGGTACCATCTTCGTACTTTTGTTTCAAACAGAATACTCGCGTAATCGCCGATCAATGTGCTTACTTTTCTGTGTTTCAAGCATGTGGACATCACATCATGGCATCTGTTTGTTGTTGAATCAGTGTGTACTTAGATGAGCTGATGCACGGGTTATTGAGTGTTACACTACTTAAGGAGTCCAGAAGTGTGGTGTGATTATGGCTGTTATGAAATGTGTGTTGGTATTTTGCCATCCTCAATTGAGAATCTGAAGTGTAACTGTTGCAGGATCTTCTTTGTTGACTAGTCATAACGGGGAGTTTGACTTTTTGTTGAAGCTTATAAATTTATCATGACAGTACCAATCTCGTTTTTTTCTTATAATTTTCTAGTGACTATTAATCTCGTTTTTTTCATAAATGGCAAAATATTTATAGAGTTGTTCTTATGCAGGGGACCTAGACTATCCTAATAAGACAGGAAAGAAGATTGCAATAGGTTGGTACCAGCTCTCAAGCTGCTTCGTTTGTTTTCTCAATTCTCATTGCCTAGGCTCCACAATATCTGTACTAGAACTACAAGGATAACGGGGTGAAATCTCATGATGCAGAACTACCGAATTAGGCAGGTATCTTGATTGTTCCATATTACTAACGTGTTGTATTGTTGGCGTGGGCAGGATTGGGGGCAGGATGTGGTGGTCTGCTCATGGGGTTTTCCGCCTTCTTTATCTGGTACAAACACAAGAAGAGGAAACAGGCTAGAACTTTGAGCGAGCTGATGCGGAGTGGGTCTTCATTGTCATACAGTGAAGACCTTGAGCTGGGTGGTTCTCCTCATATCTTCACTTTCGAGGAACTTGAAGAGGCTACTGATGGATTCAGTGCTTCAAGGGAGCTCGGTGATGGTGGTTTTGGAACTGTTTATAAAGGTCATTTTTTTTGCAAATGCTAGGAAATCCATTCGTAGCTCTCTTATGTTGACAACTGTTTGTTCTTACTCACTTGGCAATGACAAGTTTGAGATTTTTGTCATCCAGGAAAACTCAAGGATGGGAGAGTAGTTGCAGTGAAACGCCTTTACAAGAATAACTACAAGCGAGTCGAGCAATTCCTGAATGAGGTAGACATCCTATCCCGGCTGCTGCACCAGAACCTCGTTATCCTATATGGTTGTACTTCTCGTATGAGCCGTGACCTTCTTCTGGTGTACGAGTTCATCCCCAATGGGACAGTTGCGGACCATCTTCACGGAACCCGTGCGGCAGAGCGAGGCCTCACGTGGCCTCTAAGGCTGAACATCGCCATAGAAACGGCCGAAGCTCTAGCCTACCTCCACGCAGTTGAGATCATACACCGTGATGTCAAGACTACCAACATATTGCTTGACAACAGTTTCCATGTCAAAGTTGCGGACTTCGGGCTGTCACGCCTGTTCCCTCTCGAGGTCACACATGTCTCGACTGTTCCGCAGGGCACACCGGGCTACGTCGACCCAGTGTACCACCAGTGCTACAAGCTAACGGACAAGAGCGATGTCTACAGTTTCGGCGTCGTGTTGGTGGAGCTGATGTCCTCGAAACCTGCCGTGGACATGAGCAGGAGCCACAGCGAGATCAACCTGGGGAACATGGCTCTCAACAGGATTCAGAACCACGAGGTCATCCAGCTGGTCGACCCGGAGCTTGGCTATGACACCGACAGCGAGACGAAGAGTTCGATAGACCGCGTGGCGGAGGTGGCCTTCCAGTGCCTGCAGCTCGAGAGGGAGCTGCGGCCGCCGATCAAGGAGGTGGTGGAGATCCTGAGCTGCATCAGGGACGGGGACTGCCCGGCGAAGGACATGAGCAAGAACTACACGTCCTTGAAGGAGGACACGCACCTGCTCAGGGGCAGCCTGCAGTTCTCGCCTGACTCGGTCATCCATAGATTCCATAGCCAGTCAACTAAACACTCGGTAGCGTCGAATACTAGCGTAGTATGATGTGCTTTGGTGTTTGATTCTGAAGAAATAAGGCTCTGCCCTGTCGATCGGATGAGGTGTATATAGCATACAGAGTTTGCTAATGATGAGGTGATTCATCTGGGTAATTGAGCCTCCTTGTTGACCAGTAATTCTATAGTCCTGAGGTTGGCAATGATTCAGACGGTAGGTGTATGTACTAGGAGCAAATTCCAGGATAAGCATTGTAATATACGTAGTGATATGTCAGGTTCACAAAGGAGTGAATTGAGATGTTAAACTAGTCAGTATGCAAATTACCCCCTCCGTTCTAAATTAGATGGGCTTCCATTTATCTACATGCGGTTGTATCTACATGTGTAACAAATCTACATATATCCGTATCTTGATAAATATAAGTCATCTATTTTGGAACGGAGGGAGTATAAGATATCAAATTGGACCATGCACTTTACATTAGATGCATCATATAAATTCGGCCTGGCCCAGAACTTCATACTCTGTTTGGCGATGGCCATTTATAATCATCTCAAAAACTTCTTCGGTGCAACATTTGAAATTTGAACAATCATAATTCATGCAGTTAATTATGCCAAGGTGCTGTACACCAGGTTTACATGGTTTTATGTCAGTGTTTTCTAAAGAAAAACACTGTTTGTGTCACTACCAGTTTCTTCTGAAATCTGCACTTGCAGTGGCATCTTTTGTAATGTTCAGTTTCAGAACCGCGCCAACACATCAACTGATTCAAATTGCCTCTCCGCAGGCCAATAGATTCAGGGTTCGCAAAAGAGTTCTTATTTCTCCACACGCCTTATTATTAAGCAATAACGGAACAATCATTCGTTAACATTAGCTAAACTGAAAACCAAAATGGGAAGCTAAAAAAAGAATAAAAAACTAAAGTCTCTATTGAGATGTTACACCTTTTAGTATGCAAACTACAAGAAAATCAAACTGCACCACATAATATCCAGTTTACACTAGATACAACATGCAGAATTTGTTTGGCCCAACACCTAATGGTCAGCTTCCTTTTAGTTTCTCGATCACAGTACCCATGCCAGTTTTTTTTTCTCGATCAGCGTCAAAATGTGTGTCATTTGTATTAACAGAGGGCACCCAGATGTCACAAAGTACACATTAAAAAAGGCAAAAGCCAAATGGCAAAAGAAATAAAACAAAAGGCGGCAAATCACTATATACTACATGAAACAAATCTTAAATAGGAACAATCTTTTAATATGAACAATCTTGAATAGGAAAATTTTTGATTCTGAATAAAATCTTGAATTGGAATAATTTTCAAATATGAACAAAATCATGAATTGGAACAATTTTCGAATGTGAACAAATCTTGAATTGGAACATTTTTTAATATGAACAAATATCTTGAATTTGAATAATTTTTTAATATGAACAAACTTTGAATTCTAACAATTATTGTACATGAACAAAATCTTGAGTATGAACAATTTTCAAATATGAACAAATTTTAAATTTGAACAATTTTAGAAATCATAAGAAGTGAAAAATCAAGAAAGGAAAAGAAATACAAAAGAGAAAATTAAAAGAACAAAAA
Source organism: Poa pratensis (assembly GCA_947311845.1). Taxonomy (NCBI): domain Eukaryota; kingdom Viridiplantae; phylum Streptophyta; class Magnoliopsida; order Poales; family Poaceae; genus Poa; species Poa pratensis. The sequence goes on along the minus strand of CAMZMU010000109.1, from coordinate 35,087,362 downwards.
GAAAAGAAATAGAAAAGAGAATAATTAAAAAAGAAAAAAGAAAAAAAAGGAAACATAGAGAAAATGGAAAAAAAGAAAAGAACTACAGACAGAAAAGAAAAAAAGAAGGAAATAGGCCGGCCCAACTGCGGGCGATATATAGCATTTGGTGGCAGTTTTAGCACCCCCGTGCATATGCTTCTAGATGCATGGTAGATTTCTGTAAAATGTTTAAATTATCAACAAAAAAAATGAAATTTTGACAATTTTTTTGCGACTTTAAATGTTTGCAAAATTTCGTAAAAAAAAAAATATACATTACGTGTGCTAAGAAAAAATGATGTAAATATTATTTTGGGGGAGTAAATTTGTTTTTTACACATGTCGCATAGTTAACGTAGGTCATCGATCGACATGTATATACGGTGAAAGTATCAGATTCAATAAATGGAATGCATTTATTTTTAGGCAGGAGCATGCGCTCATGATGCAGCTTTGAGTTTTCAACAACAAGTGCCCATCTAATAAGTGCCGAAAGTACGAACCAAACCCAAAGAGAGTGGTAGTAAGAGACATGATCCATCCATACTTTGCTTGTCCATTAATTCTCGTGCTAAAGCAAAGATGGCCAGTTCTAGCTTTCGATGGCCCAAAACTTGTAGCTAGCTAGCTTTTGGTGGTAGCATAAAGAACGAGGACGTACCAGGGCAAAGGATTGTCAAGCCAAGTTTTTAAAATTCGTATTTTGAAATGCCTCGAAACCATCGAAAGCCAAAAGATGACATGATTGGACTTGTTGCCCTTTAAGCAAAGATCGAGTGGCAGCCTACCTCTGATTTGCTAGCTGTTTAATTTGTTCATACACCAATCACAAAGACTTGTTCAAGTCGGTTCCGAAAATAACAATGTCGTCTAGTTATGTTTTCGAAATGTCGTCAAGTTATGTAGCAGCATTACCAACACATCAATGCATAAAAAAAAAACACCATGCATAACGGAAGCATCGTCCACGAGGCAATGGATCGCCGCAAGAAACGAACAAAGTGGCCGGAAGAACAACACGAAAAGCTATACACTGGCACATACGCACGGAAGACACTCCACAGACAAGACACGACACGACGGATCGAAGTTTTCCGTTGGCCGGTCGATAGATGACAGGATGAGTCACTCCGGTATGGCGACGAGCATGGGCCGCCAGGGCCGCCGCATCATGAGCCGCCGCCGGAACCCGCCGAACACGAACCGCCGGTACTGCTGCATGGCCGCCCCGCCACCTCCACGTGCCGAGGACACGGCCAGCGCGGCCTGTGGACGATCCACGTCCGTCGACGGCTGCCGTTGCCGGTGGTCGGGCAGCAGGACGTGCTGGACATCTTTCTTGGCATTGGCTCGGAGCACGGCGCCGTCCGAGCCCAGGAGCTCCTCCAGGGAGCCACGGCTTCGGCCGAGGAGCTGCTCTTCTCCCCTAAGTCGCCTCCCTCATCACCGTCTCTGGCCGCGGCAGCCGGTCTGTGCGGCTTGCTGCCGCGGCAGAGCATCCGGCGCACCAGTAGCCACAGGCTCTTGGCCCTCGGCTTGTGCAGCATCGCCCCGGCGGCCATCCCTGCCGTTCCGGTGCACTGTAGCCTCTCCTACTACTTACTGCTTGGTAGATAAGGCCGTGAGAAGAGAAGCAAAGATTTATATACCAGCGTCTCGTCTCATGTTCATGCCCCGTTGGCGCCTGAGCTGCTACCGTTGCTGCTGCTTTGGACGGACGACCTGGGATTCTGGAGACGATCCTGAAATAATGGTGCTTTGCGCTTTGGACTCGAGGCGCCTACTACTATAAAACAAACTCTGGAGCGGGGACAGTCGATTCTCTCAACATTCTTGGATTTCTTTTGTGACGTGCGAGGGCCGCCAATGCACGACGCGTCGCCAGATGGAGGCCGCCGGAGGCTGTCTGCCCAGTGGCCAAAAAGAAAAAGGGCATGGGCATGGCGGCGTCGGCATCGGTGTCGCCGTCAGGCGCTAGAGGCCGCGAGAATTTCGGTGCCGCAAGAGGCCAAAGACCAGCCTATACTCTGCATGTTTGTGGGTTCTATGTATGGTAATCAGGGATATGGATATGTGTTTCTGCCATTGGGATCCCAGTTAGGACATGTACAATGGTAGAGAAGGCGTGCCTTCTCTTAACCATCCACGTTATCTGGAAAAGGCAAAATTGTAAGTTGTACAGTGCATTATCTCTTATTTCCATCCTTAGCAATTAATGAGAATTAATTATATTTTAGTAGAAAATTGTATTTCTAAGAGAAGACAAATGGTACAATGGTGAAATTAGTCTTCTCTTATTTCGTAAGAGATAATCTCTTAGTTAAGGGAAGACAGGCTTCTCTTTCTTCATTCTCTCTCCGCCAACTAGACAAATATCCTACGTATCAACACTAAGAGAAGGCTGACGTCAACCCATTGTACATGTCCTTAGAGTGAGCCCAAATATGTGGATTATCAGGCATTAGTTTAGGCATGGCGCGTGGCAATTTGGATTGATTGACGCGTTCAGTTCAGTACAGGCGGCAGTCAGGCAGGGAAGCAAGCATGTTCTGCTATTCTCTGCGTCTATTGGTTCGGGGCGTGGGTTGAAATCATCAACCCATCAATCGTCTCCAAAGTCTCCAAATCTCGATAAGTGTGATGTCGAGATCGTCCAACAGGCAAATGCAACAACATCCCCACACACTAATTTTACATGCGTATGCAAAATCACTGAGAACATTTTTTTTCCAGTGGACTGCAAAATTGTTGCAACATTTCGCATGAGCCCATGTACAAAGAAAAACAATGTGCACAACATATCCCATTGGGCGCAGCAAATCTAAAAAAATGGACCTTACGACTGTGAGGAAAAAACCCTGTTTTAATCATCTTAACATGGCGGTAATGCACATGCAACAAGCAAAATCTGTTTTAATATCTAACTGCGCAATTGATCACTGAAACTACTCTAATTGGATATTATTTCTATATTTATCAGAACAAAATTATAAAACTCTAATTTGATGGTTCACCTCCAAGCTTTGTCCTCTGTAAAGTGTTTTGCCGCCTTTTGTTTTATTTAATTTGCCATTTTGCTTTTGCCTTTTTTTACTGTGTACTTTGTGTTATCTGGGTGCCCTCTCTTAATAAAAATGACACACATTTTGATGTTGATCGAGAGAGAAATACTCACATGGCTACTGTGTTCGAGAAACAAAAAGGAAACTGACCATTAGGTGTTGCGCCAAACCAAATATGCATGTTGTATCTACTATTCTACTGTAAACCGGATATTATGTGGTGCAGTTTGATTCTTATAATTTACATACTTAAAGGTTTAACATCTTAATTCAGACTTTTGTTTTTATCCTTTTTAGCTTGCCATTTTGGTTTTCAGTTTAGCTCATATTATCGAATGGTTGTTCCGTTATTGCTTAATAATAAGGCATTTGGATAAATATGAACTCTTTGAGAACCTGAATCTACTAACATCCCCTGGGACATGTGTGTATGTCCCCTGGTTTATGCATGTGGCGGGGCAATTTGAATCAATTGATGTGTTCACTAGTAGGAATATGCCTACCGCTGGCTGACGGAAATGAGCTACCGCTGGCGAACAGGCGCCCGCCAGCGATGCATACGCCAGTGGTAGTTGATACCGCTGGCGGGCGGGCCGTCCGCCAGCGGTAAGGGTGGTTACCGCTGGCGGACAACACTTTTGTGCGCCAGCGGTAGAGACGATAGCGCTGGCGGGCACCGACGTCTGCCATCGGTAAGTGAGCAAGCCTGCCAGCAGTAGTTGCGCGCTGGTTTGGCTACGTACGCCAGCGGTAGGCCTCCGCGTCCGCCAGCGGTATAATTTCGCGGTATTTTTTCCCTACAAAATCGTATTCCAGCAGTATATTCAGTATAAATACAGTATATGCAGGTACAGTCGACCAAAACAATAGAAATATAGACAATTCCACGTACAAATGACCAAATTGTTGGTTCATCACATGCATTACAAACCATAATAGCCAAGTGACCAAAAGTTGTCATACACGAATACATCTCGTTTTTCTCGATAGGATAAATCACAAAGTTTTGAAAGCAACTAGTTATGTAGACTAAAATCACATAGAAGATAGAGAACCGCAATGTCTAAGAGAGGTCGCGATGAAGTTGGTTTTCGATCATCCGGTTCTTGCTCTCTTTCAGTGGTTCAAGTCCCTATCTTCCGCCTCCTCCTTAAGTACTCCCCACTTCTTCATCTGTATACACAAAAGACAAATAAAAATGTTAATCATCGGCATATTACAAGTCTCACTGACACCACCTCTGGATCACTTAGTGCCACAACATTTTAATCATCGGCATTGTAAAAACGAATATCAAGTAGAGCTTTCAAACTAGAGCTAGGCAAGTTAATTTAACGAGAGTACTAAATTGACAACACACCGTCACTTCTTCTTGGTCGGCTTTGACATTGGCTTCGACGGGAATGGTTGAGAACCATTTAAAGAGTTGAATGGCCTATCGTCACACTGCAGGGCGATGCGATTTTCTATCTCGACGTTAGATGGTTTTGCACCTTGGTAGTAGAACAACACATTAGGTGGCTCGTGATGACAGACATCGTTGACGATTAGTGTAGCAAACGTCTGCTGGATTTGAGCGAACTCTTGCGTGATATCAGCATCAGTGGTTTTCGCCATGTCCTTGCACCATTTATCAATAGCAACTAGAAATTCTAGTCTTTGGTGATTCCGTATGTACTCCTGCATTAGATAGATGACATACCAGGCGTCCATCGGACTGCCAGGCGCCTTCTTGATGCTAGAGAGATCCACTTTGTGGGTGAATGCCATCTTGCCGTGATTATTGTTACTTCTTCTTAGGATGCCTTGATTTAGAAAGTAGTAACCGTTGAGAGCATCATCGAGAACATTAATGATGTGCCTGTAGTCTTTCTTCTCATCACTACCCGCGTCGAGATAGAAGGCAAACGACTCTTTAGGGTACAGAACGATGAGGGTGTCATCCGGTTACTGCGCAAAACAATGAAAAGAGACCATCATTCTCACTTATGCAAATTTAACGATGAAAATCTACGAAAAGATGTTATGGCGGCTAGGTAATGATTTACTTGGGAAAGTAAGGCATGAGAAAGATGTTCTTCGTTTTATTTGCCACGAAGACATCTTCGATGAACTTTGTCACGCGTGTCTTACCCGTAGTGGTGGTCACGAAGCAGTCGGACATGTAGAAGGGGTCGATTATCATGATGTCTGGGGTATTATCATTAATGAGCCGGTGCACCATACTTAGCACAAACAGGCGGACCATGGATTGGTGGAGCGCTTTCATGTGGTACATGTCAAAGATGTCATCAAATCTCACAAAGAGCATGTCTCTGGGGGTTTCATCGAGAAAGCCCATATCCTTTGGTACCTTTGCTATGAAAAGCGGGTATACGTGACGTGAATCTGTGAGAAGTTTGTTCTCAGAATGAAGAAGACTTTCATGGAGGATCTGCATGTCCCCAGTCAAACAGCTAGACCACTTCGGCGGCAGGATCGGTTTACCCATCACATGGATAGTATGCCAGCCAGGGATGGTTATCCTGTCCTGAACTCGGCGCGACTTAAACTTAGACCCCGGCACCGGCTGGCTCATGGACTCATCAAGGGCACGTTTCTTGCTATTTTTCCGTCCCGTCTTCTTAGGCTGCTTAACTAACGTCTCTTTGAGCACATCATTGAGTGTGCCCTGGCTGAGACCGTCAGATGGACCAGCTTCAGGCGTTGGTTGAGAACAGAATAGATGCTTACTGCAATTATATTTCTCTGAGAGATTAGGCACGGGACTATTCAGCATCAGATCACGGTCAGGTTGATCAAGAGGACTGTCGGTCAAAAAATTGATAAAGTCATTAGGGTCATCATCACCATTGTTGTCCTCTTTCGCGGGGTCTACTGGTGGAGTGGCCTTTTTCTTGGCTTGGCGCCGACCCGTCGACCGGTGTTGGCTGTGGAGTGGTGATAGGAGGGTCCAAACGAATTAGTGCTTTTAGCCATAGCAGGGGCCAAATCAAGCATTGCTCTAGGTTTAACTCGCTTTCGGCTTAAAGGGGTTGAGATGGAGGATCCAAATTACCACAACCCAGGAACACCCGAGCCAATGAAATCTTATGAACTTCATCAGAAATAGGCCTATTGTGGTGGATGCGGCTAAGTGGTGTCACGATTGTTGCTTGTGCCACTTCCTTCAGCTCACGTTCACAAGTAGGAGCAATGTGCATCTCGTCTGGTCGGCCTGATCACCGTTCACAAGTAAGGCGTTAGATAGGGCGCCAAGAATGAAGTAATATATAACATGGTTAAATTACCGTGAGGGCGTTGAGCTCGTCTAATGGCGACGGACCGCGGACGGCCCCCGGCGTGCAAGAGATGAAACGGTTGCTACGAGCCACGGTGTCGGCCGGCGATTCATCCCTACCATGTGCGATGTTGGCGGCTGGCGTTTCTTCGTCCCTGCCAGGATTAGCGTTGGCGGGCGGCACATTGAAGGAGTTGCTGCTGGCTAAGCTAGCTAAGCTGGGAACGGGGAGAGGTCCTTTTTCCCCCCTCAAACCAAGTCCCAAACGACTCATAGATGGTAAGAAGGAGGGCAGTGATTGCCTTTGACACTGCGTTGTCGATGGTGGCCTATATATTTGTTTCCTCGACCGTCTTCCTATTCCGACGCTCCTTCTTGGACTCGGGGTAGTAATGTGACTATTTGTGACAGAGTCTGGCCCCGACCACCCGGCCACGATGTGGCGGACGTGTCACCGGCAAATTCTTTGTCTTGTTCATCGCCCTGTGAAAAGTGGTGTCCCACGGGGCATTCGCCACAGACGATGAGGAGCCTTGAGATTGATTAAGTTGTTCTTCCTCCAGATATTGCTTCTCAAGTGCCTTGACCTTCGCGTTCAAGAAAAGTTCCCCTTTAGTCTTGGGATCTTCCCTGTTGAAAGGACACGAATGACGCCTAGAGGGGGGGAGGGGTGAATAGGCGATTAAAATTCTTTTACGGTTTAGGCTTGAATAAATGCGGAATAAAACTAGCGGTTAATTTATCAAGCACAAAACCTAAACCAAGCTAGGTTTTCCTATGTGCACCAACAACTTATGCTAATCAAGATGAGCAACTAAGTAATAGCAAGATATATTACTTCAAGCTCGATGGCTATCACAAAGTAATTTGCATAAGTAAGAAGCTCGGGTATAGAAATACCGAGGCACTTGGAGATGATGATTTATCCCGAAGTTCACTTCCCAATGGAAGCTAGTCTCCGTTGGAGCGGTGCGGAGTCACAAAGTGATCCCCGAATAGCCGTCAAATGGCACACCGTAATCTCCTTCGTGCCTCTACCAATGTAGAGTGCCACGAGCCACTATGGGACACTTGAGGGTGGTCACCGAACCCATACAAGGATGAGGCACACTCCACAACTTAATTGGAGGCTCTCACCGGAATCCCGCGGCTCCCAAAGCCACAAGACTCACAAGGTTGGGGCACATCTCCACAACTTAATTGGAGGCTCCCAACAATCCCGCGAGCGACCAAAACTCCGAGATCAACAAGGACCGTCTAGGGCACTCCAAGTACCCAAGAGGACAAGCTCTAGGGCACCCCAAGTACCCAAGAGTAACAAGCTTCTCAACTTCACTTTCCATGTATCATCGTGGAGAACTCAAACCGATGCAACCAATGCAATGGGCAAGAACACAAGAAGTGCTCAAAATCCTTCACTCTCAAATCCCACCAAAGCAACTAATGCTATTGGGGGGGAGAAGAGAGGAAGAACAAAGAGGAACACCAAATCCTCCAAGATCTAGATCCAAAAGTTGCCCCTCACTTAGAGGAGAGATTGATTGGTGAAATGGTAGATCTAGATCTCCTCTCTCTTTTCCCTCAAATTGGAGGCAAGAATCATGGAAGAATAGAGAGATAGCAAGCTCAAAGAAGGTCAACAATGGGGGAACACACGAGCTGCAAGAGTTGGTCTCATTGGGGAAGAAGGGGTCCTTTTATATGTCCCACAAAAAAGGAGCCGTTGCACCCAGAGAAAAGAGGATAATCCGGTTCAAAAAGGGATAGGATAATCTGGGTAAAAGGATTATCCGGTCGAGTTTAGCAAATATCCGGTAGCAAATATCCGGGTACCTCCAGTACGCTGAGCGTTCTGGTCCTTAGCTGTTTTCAGCTCGAGCAAACTTGGGGGCCGGATATTCCGGTCCAAAACAACCCAGAATATCCGGTTTTCTAAACTGCAATAACTTTTTCATCCGGACTCCGATTTCGATGATCTTGGGCTCGTTGGAATCGCAACGAAGAGCTCTCCAAGATTATGCAGAGAAACATCATAGTCCATCATGTAAGGAGGAAACCACAAGAGGAGAGTTTGACCTCTCTTATAAAAGACGAACCGGTAAAACCTCCAACATAAAAAACACAACAAGGTATTCATATGAAATCCGTTTTTGATGAACTAGAGCTTGGTATAGAGATGAACACAAGCTCTAAGTTCACACATAGATAAAAGCCAAATAAGAACCAAGAAAGATGATGAAGGCAAGTATGCAAAGGTTTGAGCTCTCTCCAACTGATACGCTAAAGCTCAATCGATAGCCCCTCTTGATAGTACGGTGTCTATCCAATAACCCGGTCTCCCGACTCACCATATGAGACCGGTAAAATAGAAACCCTATCAAGATCATACCTTTACCTTGCGCATACCACTTGACTAGATGATAGCGATCTTGATCTTCTTAAGTGGACCACCTTTCTTGATTACGCTTCGCTTGGTGAAGATCCACATATTTCTCCCTCATACACCACTATGGGAGAGCCTCTTATCGGCATATCTTCACTTGACCATTATCTCCAAATGGGTGGCAAGCCTCAAGCATATGATATCTTCGAGATACTTCTCTTGAACTTGCACAACACAAGCTTGATGACGAACACCACTTGACGTTGATCAACCTTGTATCTTTTCTTCTCTTTTCAATAGATGATGTCTTGAAGATAACCATGAATGATCACATAATCATTTTCTTCAAGGCATACTTGCGATATGCTCAACACACATATGACCAATCATCGGATAACTCCTCGAATACCAACTTGGTCATCACATACTCTTCTTCTTGATCATATCAAGTATATATCCATACACCTCGATGATCTTGATGCCAAATACTTCATTATATCAATATATTCATGGCATCAACCTTGAATCCAACAAATGGAGTTCAAGCATGGTCTATGGACAAACACTACAAGTATAACTCAATGCAACCATTAGTCCATAGGGATTGTCATTAATTACCAAAACCACACATGGGGGCGCCATGCCTTTTCAATCTCCCCCATTTTGGTAATTGATGACAATCTCTTTTACAAGGGTTTATATAATGAATTAAGCAACCATGCAAATCAAAAAGCATGGATGCATGAGCATGAAAGGTAAATGCTTATGACCAAAACAAAAGCATAACACCAGCTTCCCTGAAACCCTATAAAACTTCTCCCCCATTGGCATCCATTTCCAAAATGGGCGAAAAATCTTAGAAGGTCAATATAGTATGAGCTCCCCCATAACGTGTGCATTTCTTAAAATATGAGTGAAATCAAATACACATATCCAATGATGAATAGTTGGAGAGAGCACAAACTATATTGAGGATCCAAAGATTGCAAAAGAATGATATGGAAAACTTTTTACAATTCTCCAAATAAAAGGTAAGCAATCAAAAAGATCCAACTAACCAAATAAAACACAAGATATTATGATTTGAGCAAAAGAGTGTTTTTAAAGAAAATAGAGGAGATCCCCAATATTTGTACACAATTTAAAATTATTGTATTTGAATACAAGGTGTACAAACATGGAATCCTCACTCCTCCGGTATCCTCTAAAACACAAAAACAAATGAATTCACAAGCTCAATAAGATGCAAATGAAAAACAAAACTTGTGACATATCCCATGGTGAAGATTATTGACTTGTAAAGACAAGTAGGATATTCACCAAGATGAGAGCACCAAGAAGTGATAAAATAAGATATGCACTCATAAACCAAATTCTTTTCGGAGTCACGCCGAAGAATCAAAAACGGAGTAAAAGAGGTGACACCGAAGAATTAGGATATCGAGTAAAGATGTAATTTCTCTCATGTATATAAGTTTCTAAGTGTACAACAATCATGAAGATATATATCCACAAAGAAACATGTACACATAAAATTAGTTACTAAAGAAAAGAAACAAGATATCCAAAATAAATTCATATATTATACACATATGATATTTGTGTAGGATCATAGCCCATAACTCAAGATTTTCATATTGCATAATAATGAACTTTAAATACATCCACCACAAAGGCATCACAAAAATCACTAAGGGAAAAGAGATAGTTGGAATGCTTCGACAAAGCAACAAGTATCATAAGAATCAAATAGAATTTGCAAATTCATCAATATTGCATATTTAGTGAATTTTGAGAAAAGGATATACAATGTAATTGTTAGATTGACATATATGGGATAGGTGAATCATGAAAATGATTTTATATCATCCCCTTGATATGCAATCATCTCAACTTACTCTCATTTGCAATAAAGAAGATTCCTTTTTTTTTAATTTTTTTGCGAGAACCACAATAAGGCATATAAATAAGTTTCATGCCATGATGCAACCTACACAAGGTTGGATGCTAGAAAAGTATGCATGAGGGTGAATACTTGTTACCGAGATGACATTGGGTTGATGTAGTAGATAAAATTTCATCAACCATCCTCGCTTGGCTCCAATAAGCATGTGGTGAGGCACCTTCATTATAAATGAGACAAGCATCCAATGCATCTTTCAAGAACCTAAAACACATTTAAGTACAAAATGGTTCCCAAACTAATTGGGTCCAAATTAGTTAGTCAAACTACAATACATAGGAGGAGCTCCACATAAATATGTCCATATAGATATGAAATTGAATTTCATGCACATCTTAGCCGAAATAGGATTTCGTGGAGATTCCCCTATATATTGGTACAAGGAAGGAAAGCATGCCACAAAATAAACATGTAGTAGATATGCATGCCTAAGACCTTTAATAACCAAGCAGAGATACAATTTGGACAAATATCAAGAAACCAAAGAAGGTCCAAATTATATCAAAGATCCAAATAAAAAAATGATTTAGAGAAACCAATTGAAACTAAAAAAATCATCATATGATTGTTGAGATACCAATTGGACAAAGCTACTAAAAAGGAAATAAGATACCAATTAATTAATAAATAAAACGAAATAGATATCAAATTTTCAAAAGAGATATCAGAAAGAGATATATCAACAAATGATATAGCCCACTCCCAAAGAGATATGTCAATTGAGACAATCTCTCAAAACGAAAGAGCAGGGTTCCAACAAATAAACCACACCCACTACACTTTTCATGATGGCACAAAGTACCAAGCCGAAAAGGTTTGTCTTCCATGAGACATGTCATCGGGATCATAGACCAATGGAAAGGATCAAATACAAATAGAATATAAATAGTGTTTAAACGGATACATGATAGCTCTCCCAACAAAAGTGCATTATTTTATGATCTTGTATTTGAATACACAATGCACACACATGGAATAATCGCTCTCAAATATCTATTCAAACACTAGTCATATATCAAGAAAAAGCAATAAGATCCAATACTAATGAAAATATAAGGTGTACTCAATTACTAACTATATGAAAGACACCGGAAATGCCGGCCTCACAGCGATTTGACACTGTAGCCAACACTGTAGCTATCTACAATGTTGAACAATGCCCGCCCGCCGCGATCCAGGCCGTCCATTGCTGATCCAACGGCCGCGCACGAATTTTGGCGCACCAATTTTGCAAAACAAACTCGCAACTCGAGAAATTACACCGCAATCCCAAGTTTTCCGCTGCGAGGGACCAATTTGTGATTCAACGAAAACGTAGGGACTTGGCTGAAAAACCGTCCACGAATCCCCCCTCTCCTTCTTTCTCGCGCGACGCCGGAAATCGCCACCGCCGCCACCGCCGACGTGCCGTTCCGTCGCTCCGCTTCTCCTCGCTCGAATCAGAGCCCACGGCGTGCTCCGCCGCCGCGCCCTCTCCAACCTCGCCGGCGAACGCGTGCCGGGAAAGCCGGAATCGCCGCGGTTCGGCCTCGCCATGCTCCGCGTGCGCGGCCGCGGATTCGCTCGCCGCCGGCGATTCCGGCGACCAAATGGTCCACCACGCCGCCCGTCCAGCTCGCATGCGTCTCCTCTCGCGGATCCGCGCGGTCATGGCCTCGTGCGCGTGCGCCGCTGCGCGAGTGCGAGCTCGGCAGCGCCGGCGTGTCCGCCGCCGGCTGACGTCACATGACGACGTCAGCACGGCCCCACCTGTCACCTTCTTCACAATTTCGTAAGGATTTTCCAAAAAACAAAAAAAACCTGACATGTGGGTTCCACTGTCGGTTTAAAATAACTACAGAAAATACTTGAAATTGTAAAATTCATAACTTTCAAACCGTAATTTACAAAATACCAATAAAATACCAAAATTTGCAGAAAAAAGAGATCTTCACAACTAACACATCTCCATGCATGCTTATACAACTTTAACAAAATTTAATTACAAGAACTAATATAACTTTTAAATATTAATTATGCATCTTATGGAAAAAACATTTCAAATTGCTGAATATTCGGGCTTATTCGAAACAACAAATTCTAATTTAGTATACGTATATTCTTGCAGTCTTTTCCGAATGTATTATTCAAGTCTTTCCCAAATATTTTACGTTGAACCTGTAAAATATTGTTTCGATTTGAAACTTAATCAAAGCAACAATTTCTCCCAAGGTCACAACAAAAAAATTACCCGATCTCCTCCGTGATAATTTCTAGCCGATAATACTCCACACGACAAATTCCGGCAAATTTCAACATTTCGAATCCCGATGGGTGCGGCGTGTCGCCGCGCCAAACTATATAAAAAATGCTCAGCAAAAAATCAATGCTAACTATGTATGGCAAAACACAAAACATATTTGAACAATTCAAAATGGTCAATATTTGGATACAATATAAATGAACTTTCCCGAATTGTGGACTCGAATCCAAGAAATATGCATTAGCACTAACTACGTACTTAAATTAAATATTATTTGCAAAATAGAAGCATATTTGAACATTTCAAATTGCTAAAATATTGGAGACACTCCAAAATATATCGACATGCTCAAAGAAATAAATGGTACTTATTAATGCCAAAATACAAACATATTTAAACAATTCAAATTGGCCAATATTTGTATACAATCTAAGTGGACTTCATCTAATTATGGAATTAAATTTAATAAATGCTCACAAAATACATATTTTCTAACTATGGAGTTATCTTACAAATTTATGAAAAAATACAAACATTTCTGAACAATTCAATTTGCTAAGTATTTCGAGATACCCTAAACGACAAATTCCTGCAAATTTAAACATTTTGAATCCCGACGGGGGCGGCGTGTCGCCGCGCCAAGTTGCCTACAAAATTTAAAATTGGTAAATATTTATAGATAATTCAAATACATTTTCTCTAATTACAGTTAAAAAACTATGGCAACATAGAAACATATTTAAACACTTGAATTTGCCAAATATTTGGATATTCTTTGAACTATATAAAAAAAGCTCAGAAAAAATCAACGCTAACTACGTAAGGCAAAACACAAAACATATTTGAACAATTCAAAATGGTCACTATTTGGATGCAATATAAATGAACTTTCCCGAATTGTGGACTCGAATCCAAAAAATATGCATTACCACTAACTACATACTTAAATTAAATATCATTTTGAAAATAGAAGCATATTTGAACATTTCAAATTGCTAAAATATTGGAGATACTCGAAAATATATCGCCATGCTTAGAAAAAATAAATGGTACTTATTAATGCCAAAATACCAACATATTTAAACAATTCAAATTGGCTAATATTTGTATACAATCTAAGTGGACTTCATCTAATTATGGATTTAAATTTAACAAATGCTCACAAAATACATATTCTCTAACTATGGAGTTATCTTACAAATTTATGAAAAAATACAAACTAACAAAAGCGCGGCGTGACGCCGCGCGAAATTCCACTAGTATAGGATAGCTCACCCAAGAATAGTGCATTATCTATGAGTAGCCTTTGAATGCAAGGTGCACAATGATGGGATCAATGCCTCTCCTACACCAAATAAAACACTAGGAAAGTTTGAGTAAAGTAAAATGATCCACAAGAGGTAAGGAAGACAATGGAAGTTAAAACAAATTAATTTTTTCAAGAAATAAGGCAATAAAATCAAGAGCCAATATGAAGATGATCTACAAATTTCACCACAATTATGACTATCAATTGTCATGGAAAAGGAGTATATGTAGAAATTTCTTAGTGGTGTATTGGATTGATATTCAAGATCATCTTCGCAACCAATAAGCACATGGTGAAGGATAAGATTTAAGCACGATGCTTATGTAGATAAATGTTCTTGATAGCTTCAAATGTTCACGCGATCATGCAAAGCAACTACAAAGAGTAGCTTGAAGCAATCGGTTTTCCAAAGAGATATATGTGACTATATTTGAGGAAAACCGTACCAAGAACTTCCTTCACAAACAAGATCAAAATATAAGAAAACAAAATCATATAACCAAATTGGAACTTGTTTGAGCAACATGCCACATAGGAATAAGATAATTGACAATATCAATTCTAAATGGCAATACCTCACATGTTCACATTTTCTAGGATTGTAATATGCACAAAGCTTATTACTCCCCCATAATGTGATAATCCATTTTATAGTACCAAGAGACAAAATATAATCCAACAAGAGATAACTAATGGATATTATAGAATTTGAATTTCTCATGGGCATGGCATACCACATAGAGACCAGATAATATTGATATATCAACACTAAGTGGTATTCCTCATGTACACACATTTTTAGGATGTGAAGAGCCAAAGAGCTATCACTCCCCAAAAATGGGATAGTCCATTAATCTCTCAAAATAACCAATTAAGATATAAGCAAGTTGATATAAAGGCTCAACATCACATGTACATGGTGTGCAAACCAACATACACATACTTGATTTCTCAAGATAAGTAAGTAGAGAGCACAACATATACTAACACTAGCAAGGTAAAAAACCAAACATATGCAAGGGTGCAAGCAACTTTCAATGTATGATTTAAATACAAGTTACCGCAAGGAGAAACATTGGATATGAGATAGAACAATATAATCCAAATGACTTGGCTTGAGAGAATATAATTGATGAAGATTCCTCAATTCTTCATGATGTAGCCAAGTCTCCAATGCCCCCAACACCACCTATTGATCAAGTTTTAGCTTGTTGGTCCCCAACCAAGTTGGGTCCTAAGAGGTTAGTCATAATAGGCTTGGCAACCCAAATGGTTCTTTTCTTGACACCACTTTGAGTACCAACATATTTGGCAAACACATTGCCAACCTTATCCTTCATAAGAGAGTAAGCATTATCAATTATGATAGGGTTGGATAAGGTACCACTAGTGCATGAAGAAGCAAAGTGACCCTTCTCACGGCATAAGTAGCAACATTTGCTTCCTCCTTTCTTCTTTGTTGAAATCTCAACTTGAGAAGGAATAGCTTGATTCTTCTTGGGAAGTGGTCGTTCTTCAACTTGGGAAACTTTAGTTTCAACTTGAGGCATCTTCCCTTGTTGCTTCTCACTATGAGACTTCTTCTTCAAAGGGCAAGATCTAACATGGTGCCCTTCAACTTTGCACTTGAAGCAAATAATCTTGGCCAAATTCTTGACTTG
Organism: Poa pratensis; assembly: GCA_947311845.1. Classification (NCBI taxonomy): domain Eukaryota; kingdom Viridiplantae; phylum Streptophyta; class Magnoliopsida; order Poales; family Poaceae; genus Poa; species Poa pratensis. The sequence goes on along the minus strand of CAMZMU010000109.1, from coordinate 35,071,441 downwards.
TTCATGGCCCTTCTTTTTCTTGTTATACTTGGACTTGTTCTTGTTATTGGAGTTGAATCCAAGTCCACTCTTGTCATTGGGGCGTCTTTGCTCACTCAACATGTTGTCAAGTGTGGACTTCCCACCATGACGCTTTTCCAAGTCTTTCTTCAAAGAAGTGACTTGGGCCTTGAGCTCTTTTAATTCCTCTACATGGTTAGTATCAACAAAAACACTAGAGGAAGTTGAAGCTTCATTGTTAGAGCAACAAGGCATGGAAAGTAATTCATCACAAGATGTAGCAATATTATGAGTGGATGAATTACTAGGACTAGCACATGGCAATAAACCATTTTGAGTATAAGTTGTGCCATTGTCCACATGGGGCTCACAAGATGTTACCTTTAACATAATAGCCTCATGAGCTAACTTTAGCTTATCATGGGAGACTAAAAGATCCTCATGAGAGCTCGAGAGCTTTTCATGGCTTTCTTCCAATTTCCCATATTTGCTAGATAGCAACTCAAGTTGAGCCCTTAGCTCAACATTCTCCTTCACTATTGGTGCTTCACAAGAAATAGAGTTAGTAGCACAAGCATTATCATTAGTAGCAATAGGAGAAGATAACTTGGTAAGCTCTTTTGAATATGAAGCTTGGAGACTCAGTGAGTTTGATGAGCTCACTCTTAATGACCCTAGAGCCATTTTCGAGGTGCGCAAAATCCCCAAGGAGTCTAGCATGAGCATCCACAAGCTCACCATTCTTTATTTTGAATTCATTAACCACCTCAATAGCTTTATCATGGGATTCCTTTACCATAGAGAGTTCTAGAGTAAAAGTCTCCTCAAGAGACTCTCTAGTGGTTTGTTCTTCTTCAAGAGCTTCCTTGAGATCGGCGATCTCCTCCGCATACTTGTATTCGCGGTTAAGGCTTTCATCAATGCGAGCTTCCAACTCCTCAATGGTAAGTTTGCGCTCAACAAGGGTAGACATGATTTCTAAGAAGTTAACACGAGCATTTTTATTCTTTGCAAGAGAAAGAATAACCATTTTACCCTTCTCAAGTATGGAAGCATCATTATCATTTTGTTCATTTTCCTCATTAATATCATCATGAGATATATTGGGATCCAAAGTAGGAGATACCTCTGAAGCCTTAGCCATAAGGCAAAAGTGAGTACATGACGATGATGATGAAGAATTACTTGAGTCACCATTTAAATCCATATCTTGTTCCATGGAGTGTTCGGTTTCCTCTACATTGTTAGCCAAACAAATACTAGAGGGAATAGAAGCATTTTTATCATGGTATCAAGATATAGAGAGCATATCATCACAAGGATTAATCAAGCAATTTGTACATGATATGCAAGGACTATCAACACAAGCATGAATATCATTTTTGGTTCTAGATGTGTTTAAGTCCAAAGATAAATCATTGCAATAAGATAGAGGTGAAGTATCATCAACAATAAGCTTACTATCATTATTGCAATATCTATCACTACTCACCATTGCATTACTTTGTGGCTTGCCACATGTAGGTGAAGTAGAAGAAGTTGAGAACTCATCACGGCTGGAAGTGGAGGGACAACAATCATCCCCACAATTCTTGGACACATCATATTTATCTTGAAGCTTGGTCGAAAGCTCATGAGCATTCTGAAATGGAGTGACCAACATAATAACTACATCGCTCAAAGCATTGAAAATCATATTAGAAGTTTGAGCATCTAGATAGGAATTATTCTTATCGAATAAAGATAATCTTTTGGGATTCTTTGGAGGAGAATAACCCCTATCTAGAATTCGCTCTATGTATGGGTCCATGACCCGAAAACTATCAGGCATGCGAATTTTCCAAACATCATAATTTGTGCCATCTAATACAAAAGAAGCATTGTGCACTAGTTCACTAGACAACATCTTTACTCTCGAGGCGGTGAAGCCAAAAACGAGAGAACCCGCTCTGATACCAATTGAAAGGACACGGATGACGCCTAGAGGGGGGATGAATTGGTGATTCAAATTCTTTTACGGTTTAGGCTTGAATAAATGCGGAATAAAACTAGCAGTTAATTTAACAAGCACAAAACCTAAACCAAGCTAGGTTTACCTATGTGCACCAACAACTTATGCTAATCAAGATGAGCAACTATGTAATAGCAAGATATATTACTTCAAGCTCGATGGCTATCTCAAAGTAAATTGCATAAGTAAGAAGCTCGGGTATAGAAATATCGAGGCACTTGGAGACGATGATTTATCCCGAAGTTCACTTCCCAATGGAAGCTAGTCTCCGTTGGAGCGGTGCGGAGTCACAAAGTGATCCCCGAATAGCCGGTAAATGGCACACCGTAATCTCCTTCGTACCTCTACCAATGTAAAGTGCCATGAGCCACTATGGGACACTTGAGGGTGGTCACCGAACTCGTACAAGGATGAGGCACACTCCACAACTTAATTGGAGGCTCTCACCGGAATCCCGCGGCTCCCAAAGCCACAAGACTCACAAGGTTGGGGCACATCTCCACAACTTAATTGGAGGCTCCCAACAATCCCGCGAGCCACCAAAACTCTAAGATCAACAAGGACCGTCTAGGGCACTCCAAGTACCCAGGAGTACAAGCTCTAGGGCACCCCAAGTACCCAAGAGTAACAAGCTTCTCAACTTCACTTTCCACGTATCACCGTGGAGAACTCAAACCGATGCAACCAATGCAATGGGCAAGAACACAAGAAGTGCTCAAAATCCTTCACTCTCAAATCCCACCAAAGCAACTAATACTATTGGGAGGAGAAGAGAGGAAGAACAAAGAGGAACACCAAATCCTCCAAGATCTAGATCCAAAAGCTTCCCCTCACTTAGAGGAGAGATTGATTGGTGGAATGGTAGATCTAGATCTCCTCTCTCTAATTAGAGGCAAGAATCATGGAGAAATAGAGAGATAGCAAGCTCAAAGAAGGTCAACAATGGGGGAACACACGAGCTGCAAGAGTTGGTCTCATTGGGGAAGAAGGGGTCCTTTTATAGGTCCCACAAAAAAGGAGCCGTTGCACCCAGAGAAAAGAGGATAATCCGGTTCAAAAAGGGATAGGATAATCTGGGTAAAAGGATTATCCGGTCGAGTTTAGCAAATATCCGGTAGCAAATATCCGGGTACCTCCAGTACGCTGAGCGTTCTGGTCCTTAGCTGTTTTCAGCTCGAGCAAACTTGGGGGCCGGATATTCCGGTCCAAAACAACCCGGAATATCCGGTTTTCTAAACTGCAATAACTTTTTCATCCAGACTCCGATTTCGATGATCTTGGGCTCGTTGGAATCGCAACGAAGAGCTCTCCAAGATTATGCAGAGAAACATCATAGTCCATCATGTAAGGAGGAAACCACAAGAGGAGAGTTTGACCTCTCTTATAAAAGACGAACCGGTAAAACCTCCAACATAAAAAACACAACAAGGTATTCATATGAAATCCGTTTTTGATGAACTAGAGCTTGGTATAGAGATGAACACAAGCTCTAAGTTCACACATAGATAAAAGCCAAATAAGAACCAAGAAAGATGATGAAGGCAAGTATGCAAAGGTTTGAGCTCTCTCCAACTGATACGCTAAAGCTCAATCGAGAGCCCCTCTTGATAGTACGGTGTCTATCCAATAACCCGGTCTCCCGACTCACCATATGAGCACCGGTAAAATAGAAACCCTATCAAGATCATACCTTTGCCTTGCGCATACCACTTGACTAGATGATAGCGATCTTGATCTTCTTATGTGGACCACCTTTCTTGATTGCGCTTCGCTTGGTGAAGATCCACATATTTCTCCCCCATACACCACTATGGGAGAGCCTCTTATCAGCATATCTTCAAATGACCATTATCTCCAAATGGGTGGCAAGCCTCAAGCATATGATATCTTCGAAATACTTCTCTTGAACTTGCACAACACAAGCTTGATGACGAACACCACTTGACGTTGATCAACCTTGTATCTTTTCTTCTCTTTTCAATAGATGATGTCTTGAAGATAACCATGAATGATCACATAATCCTTTTCTTCAAGACATACTTGCGATATGCTCAACACACATATGACCAATCATCGGATAACTCCTCGAATACTAACTTGGTCATCACATACTCTTCTTCTTGATCATATCAAGTATATATCCATACACCTTGATGATCTTGATGCCAAAATACTTCATTATATCAATATATTCATGGCATCAACCTTGAATCCAACAAATGGAGTTCAAGCATGGTCTATGGACAAACACTACAAGTATAACTCAATGCAACCATTAGTCCATAGGGATTGTCATTAATTACCAAAACCACACATGGGGGTGCCATGCCCTTTCACCTGTAATGGGCCCTGATAAATTGTCTCGCCAACGGCTCGGTGATCTTGGCGTAGGGGTCATCCCCTGTCCTATTTTTGTCCTGCTGTGCCCAAACTTCTTCCGCCCCATCGTAACCACGGCATCCGAGATTGTGGGGACCTATATTCTTCACCTGCATCTCTTTCCCCCATTTGGATAGCGCCTTCGTCGAAGCTAGGCCTTGTTTCTCCTTGAAAGTCTTCAAGTGTTCTTCCGAAATGGAGGGCCACTTGGCGTGGATCTTATCATAATTGGCACCATTAGCAAGGGCCTTTCTCACTTCTGATTTCCATGTTGCATAGGATTTGGTGAACTTGCCAAGGGCGTATGTGTTTACCAGATTATTCTTGATATCATTGTCCTCGTAGTCTGTCAGGAAATTGTATTTTGCATGCAACTTGGAAATAAGGTGTTTGACCACATGTGAGTTCTCCTTATCCCTTATGTTCTCCTGGTTGATGTTGCCGAAGTACTGCACAATGCATCCCAAGTTTAAGCCGTACCCTTTTGCATATATTTTTGGCTGCGTAGGAGCACCACTGGCGGGGTTCACCTCCATAAATGTCAGCCAACTGGTAGCGAGACTGTTTGGGCGCCTTGGCTTACGTTGACGCTTGGCTCCGCCACCAGATGTGGTCTCGTTGCCACCTCCACCACCACCAGATGTGGTCTCGTCACCAGAAGTGTCCTCCACCCTCTCATCGTCGGCATGCACCGTCTCGGTGTAGATTGACTGCCGAACCATCATCAAATAGTTATCCTCTATCGGGTCCTTGCCTCCACTCCGAGAAATCCCGGCCTCCTTATTGTCAGCCATCTTCGCACAAAAATACAAAAAGTCGTAGTTAGCAAAACAACTATAAAGAAAAATAATTCACTTGTGGTGGTGATGAAAAGTTTGCATATACCCATGTGACCCTTTGAGATTGCCAAAATTTTGGATACTCCTACATATGTCATAATTTTACCAAGTCATGCCAAAATTCACGAAAAATTTCAGCATGACCTTTGCTAAAATTATGGCATATGGAGTACCCGAATTTGCGGGAATGGAAATTAATCAACATTCCGGCAATGTCAAGGGTCTCTCGGGGTACCTGCAAACATTTCATACACAAAGGCCACAATCGCAGCCACCATCACCACCATCACAAGGCCGCATTCGCAGCCACCATACACAAATGCCGCAATCGTAGCCACCATACACAAAGGCCGTTGACACAAATATATATCATCTCACCTGAAACTGAATGGCAATGTCGAGCTCCTTCTAAACTTTCTACATACAACAAAACAATTTGAATATAAACTAAACCCTAATTTGAAACCCTATTTCCTAAAACTTAAAACCCTATTTCCTAAAAACTTGAAACCCTAATTTGAAATCCTAGTTCCTAATTTGAAACCCTAGTTTCTAATTTGAAACTCTAGTTTCTAAAATTTTGAGCTGGGCAAACCCACAAACACCTTGTGGGTGAGCTAGGAGGAGAGGAGGGGTGCGGCCAAACCTTGGTCGGGCGGCGTGCTGAGGTACGGGGGCGCTCGGGGCCGTCGACGGTGGCGTGGGCGCGCTTGGGGCCATCGATACGGAGGGGGGGACGCCAGTCGTGGACGTGGGCGCTCGGGGCAGTGTGGGCACGAGAGGAGAGGAGGCAGCTTGGGCGCGAGAGGAGTGGACGGCGGCGTGGGCTCGCTCGGGGCGCGTGGGCGTGAGAGGAGTGGACGGCGGCGTGGGCGGAGCGCGACGGCGGCAGCGGCAGACGACGGAAGGAGGAGGGGGAGGAGGGGGAGCGGGCGGCGTGTGGGCGGAGCGGGCGGTGGCCGGCGGTGAATCGGAGCTGGGGGCGACAGGAGGGAGAGCGGCGGGGTGGGGAAATTTTGAGAAGAGAGAGCGGCAGGGTGTGGCGCGCGTGAGAAGAGAGAGAAGGGCCGGCCGGGTGTGGAGTCCTTTTATGTGTACTAGTTGCTATAAAAAATGATAAACTTGATTTTTGACAAATTTTTCAAAAACAGTCTTCACAAAAAAGTCTATTATGTATAAACATCTATAAGTTTCAAGCCAAATGGCCAAGTTATGGCAATTACCACGACATAGTTTATGATAAAGTTCTCATATTCAACAAATAGGTGAAGGGCAAGAGTGAAAGTGTCGTCGATGGACAAAGTGTTGTCGTCGATGCAAGAGTGAGTACTGTATCGATAGAGGCGGGAGAGGCTGCATCGACGGGTCATTGTCAAATTTTACAAATCACAAACAAAGACACACATAACAGTCCATTACATCATCTCGCATGGATATGCATAGGCATCTACGGCGAAATATAGGCAAAAACATTGGCAAGTATTTACATGCCAAGTTACCCCTGGTGGACGACATTACGCGGCCGCCAGCGGTAATGCACGTACCGCTGGCGAACAAGTAAAGAAGTCCGCCAGCGGTAATTGGTTCGCTCCTGGGGCCCAGCTGTGCAAACTACCGCTGGCGTACACGCTATATCGTCCGCCAGCGATAAGTCATGTACCGCTGGCTGATACGTCTCAAACGTATCTATAATTTCTGATGTTTCATGTTGATATTATACCAATTGTTACATGTTTTACATACACTTCGTAGCATTTTTATGTATTTTCTGGGACTAACCTATTAACAAGATGCCACAGTGCCAGTTCCTGTTTTCTGCTATTTTTGTATTTCAGAAAAGCTGTTCTGGAAATATTCTCGGAATTGGACGAAACCTGGACAGGACCTCCTATTTTTCCAACACGTACACGAAATCCGAAGGAGAGACGGAGGCGACCGAGGAGGGCGCCACACCCTAGGGCGACGCGGCCCCCCTCCAACCACGCCGTGGTGGGGTGTGGGCCCCTCGGGTCGCTCCAGCCGCCGCCCTTTCGCCTATTTATTCATCTTCACGGAAAAACCCTAGACACCTGAGCCTCCATCCACGAAAAGTTTCGTAGCCGCCACCGTCGTCAACCCTATCTCGGGAGGGTTCTGAAGCTCTTCCCGGCACCCTGCCGAAGAGGGGAATCATTACCGGAGGGCTCTACATCACCATGCCTGCCTCCGGAGTGATGCGTGAGTAATTCATCTTTGGACTACGGGTCCATAGCAGTAGCTAGATGGTTGTCTCTCCACTTTATGCTATCATGTTTAGATCTTGTGAGCTGCCTATCATGATCAAGATCATCTTATTGTAATGCTACATGTTGTGTTTGCTGGGATCCGATGAATATTGAATACTATGTCAAGTTGATTATCAATCTATCTTATATGTTATTTATGATCTTGCATGCTTTCCGTTACTAGTAGATGCTTTGGCCAAGTAGATGCTTGTAACTCCAAGAGTTAGTATTTATGCTAGATAGTGGGTTCATGCCTCCGGTAATCTGGGAGAGTGACAGCAACTTCTAAGATTGTGGATGTGCTGTTGCCACTAGGGATAAAATAACCGATGCTTAGCTTAAGGGTGCGCCGTTAGGTCTAATGCATTTGTTTACATTACGCACATTACTTAATGCGATTATCCGTTGCTTGCAACTTAATACCAACGGGGAACTCGGTATGACAACCTGGAGGTGGATTATTAGTCATAGACGCTGTTGGATAACGGTCTATGTATTTTGTCGTAATGCCCACATGAATATCATAGTAATCATCATGTCATATATATGCATTGTCATGCGCTCAATATTTTGTCAATTGCCCAGCTGTAATTTGTTCACCCAGCATGTTAGTTATCTTTTATGGAGAGACACCACTAGTGAACTGTGGACCCCGGTCCATTCTTTTACACTGATAATACAACCAACTGCAATCATTGTTCCTTTTCATTCTCTGCAATTACACTATTTTCCACACCATACGTTTAATCCTTTGTTTTCAGCAAGCCAGGAAGATTGACACCTCCTGTTTCGTTGGGCAAAGTAGTTTGATTGTGTTGTGTGCAGGTTCCACGTCAACAGACGAACTCCCTTCCACACGCAAGTACTTTTCTGGCACCGTTGACAACCTTCAGAAGTGCTTCTTGCTCCTACTGGATCTGATAACCTTGGTATCTTACTGAGGGAAACTTGCTGCTGCACTGCTTCATACCTTCCTCTTGGGGTCTCCCAACGAACGTGTGTCCACGTCATCAAGCATTTTTCTGGCGCCGTTGCCGGGAGCAAGAGGATTTCTGCAAGGGGAGTTTCACGCTTCCAATCTCTTTACTTTGTTATTGTCTTGCTTAGTTTATTTTTATCTTGTCTTGTTTGCTTTATTTATCAAAAACAAAAAAAAATAGTTGCTTATTTCGAATTGTTACTTTCAGTCTTGTTATCATGTCTAGCCCTGTTCCTGTATCATGTCACCTGAGGAAGAGATTTCACTTTCAAGCAAGGGAGTGAAGAGAGTTTTAAAGATGCTTGGTCTAGAATTTTTGAGTCCTATGCTAAAACGAACCAAAATGACTTTAAGCCTGCTCCTTAGTAGCTTTTATTTCGGTCTTATTCTTTGCTACAGATATGCTTTAGATGCTGTGGTAGGAGGAGATTTCCTTCGTATGATGGGGATCAAGCTTTTAATGCTATAAAAAAATTGATTACAATTTCTAGCCCTCCAATCAGTAAAATTGATTTGGCTTCAAAGCATAAATGATAGATTAAATACTCTTGAAACAAACATATCTGGTCTAAAAGAAGGGTATAATCAGATTCGTGAACACTATGATAATGTGCCAGTAAATTTTGAACCATCGGGATGGATTCCCTCTATGAAAGTTGTTATCAATGGTGAAACTTCCATGCTCGTTGTGATATCATGTCTGAATTTGTTTAATGCCTAGGAAATTTATGATTCCTTAAATCTTTGGGAGCTTTCCAAATGTGAAATTGATAACTTGGTGATAATACATTAAATTACCAAAGGAGTAGCCGAAGGAGTATTTACAAAACTCCTGGGGATAACAATATCTATTGATTATCTTGTCATTGAATGTGCAGGAAGGACAAATTACGCTTGGAAGATCTCTGTTGAAACGCTTTGGAGCAATAATAGACATGGGCCAAGGCATATGAATTTCGCCTCTTCACCTATGTGTAACCAAGTATTTCCTAAAGATAAGGGTAAGGGTAAGAGAGCTAAGCGTAAGATTGTTGATGCTTCTTCACTTGGAAACACTTGATTCTTACTTTCTGCGCCTAGCTGAAAGGCGTTAAAGAAAAGCGCTTATGGGAGACAACCCATTATTTTATTTCTGCAATTTTTCTTTTCTTTTTGAGTCAAGGAGTTGTTTACTTCTGTAACAATTCCTTTGTATCTTTATTTTATCGCATTGTTGTGCCAAGTAGCCTCTAATAGGAAGATGATGCTAGATTTGGATTTCTGCGCAGGAACAGATTTCTGCTGTTCACCGTTTTACTTCTGTAAAATCACAGAAAAATTATTTAAATCTGCAAATTTTTGTGCGTGATCCTCAGATATGTACGCATCTTTCGTTAGTTTTGAGTTTTTCGATCTGAGCAACGTAAGTGCCTCGAAAAAATTCGTCTTTACAGACTGTTCTGTTTAGACAGATTCTGTCTTTTATTTTTCGCATTCTCTCTTTTACTAGTGTTGAGTGGAATTCTTTTTTAGGGTGAAGAGCTTCACATAACATCAGTGGCAGTAGTTAATGTTAAAAGTAACGGTCATGTTTGTGTCCTTATAGAACATGTGAGTTTTTGATTGTGCACTAACCCTCTAATGAGAATTACTCTGAGTTTGGTGTGGCGGAAGTTTTCAAGGGTCAAGAGAGAAGGATGATATAATGTGATCAAGAAGAGTGAAGAGCTTAAGCTTGGGGATGCTCCCATGGATCACCCCAGCATATTTCAAGAAGACTCAAGCGTCTAAGCTTGGGGATGCCCAAGGCATCCCCTTCTTCATCAGCAACTTATCAGGTCATCTCTAGTGAAACTATATTTTAATTCTTTCACATCATATGTGCTTTACTTGGAGCGTCTGTGTGCTTTTATTTTCAGTATTTTATTTTTCTTATGGTCAACTTGATTGGACCCTAGCATTCTTGATTGGGAGAGAGACACGCTCCGCTTTTTCATATGAATACTCCTATTCTTCACTTATACTTGTTGAGTATTCTTATCTAGCTATTGCTATGCTTTTAGCTCCTGTTTTGCATGCATCTCTTATTCAGAGCTGTTAGTTCTTTTAAAGAAAGTACTCTCTTGCTTCACTTATAATTGTTTGGAGAGTTTATGTTGAAATAAATTGATTGGTGTTTGGTTGGAACAGAAAATGTTGCATGTGGTAGATGGTATAATGGAAAAAGCTTACATATTCTTGTAGATCACTGTATTGGATAATTTGATACTTGTCAATTGTTTTGAGTTATCAAGTAGTTCATGTTTAAGCTTTTGTATCATGTAGTTAAAACCTATTAATGAAGAACTACCGTAAAGCTCGTTGAAATTTGGTTTGCATGATTGGTATCTCTAAGGTCTAGATATTTTCTAGTAAAAGGGTTTGGTTAACAAGGAAGACAGTGTAGAGTCTTATAATGCTTGCAATATGTTTTCATATAAGTCTTGCTGTGTCGGTTGATATCCTGTGTTTGCTTCAAATAACCTTGCTAGCCTAAACTCTGTACTGAGAGGGAATGCTTCTCGTGCATCCAAAACCTTGAGCCAAAATCCATGCCATCTGTGTCCACCATAACTACCTATATGTGGTATTTCCTTGCCATTCCAAGTAAATTTTTCATGTGCTACCTTTAAACTATTCAAAAATTATTACTCCTATTTTGTGTCAATGTTTACCAAGCTCATGAGGACGGGGTGGATGTCTTTATGTCAACTGTCAAACAGACTTTACCACCGGACTAGCGGCATATACATCCGCTTATCCATTAATTTTGCAAAAAGAGCTGGCAAATGGGGTGCCCAGTCCCAATTAATTACAACTTTAACCGCTTAATTCTCTTCACATTTTTGCCCTGATTTATCAGTCAAGCAATGACAAACAGTGAAATATCTGCATGTGTAAACAAAAGAGAAGAGGGATGATCTGCCTTGCTGGTAGAAATAACGTCCTTCATGGGAGCCGCTCTTAAAAGTCTGGTTGGCAGGGGTCATATTGTACTTTCCATTTTCTGATTCGTTGACAATTAACAAACACCTCCAAAACTTATTTTTACTCTCTTATGATTTCAAAAACTTAAAAAGCTCTAGCACATGATTTAATCCCTGCTTCCCTCTGCGAAGGGCCTTTCTTTTACTTTTATGTTGAGTCAGTTTTCCTACTTCTTTCTATCTCAGAAGCAAACACTAGTGTCAACTTTGGTGCAACAATTTTTATATGCTTGTATATTGCACTTATTATATTGCTTTGTGTTGACAAATATCCATGAGATATATATGTTGAAAGTTGAAAGCAATTGCTGAAGCTTAAATCTTCCTTTGTGTTGGTTAAATACCTTTTACTTAGAATCTATTGCTTTATGAGTTAACTCTTATGCAAAACTCTTTGATGCTTGTCTCGAAAGTACTATTCATGAAAAGTTTTTGCTTATATGATTCAGTTGTTTGCTCATTATCTACTTGCTAGCAAACTATAGACCATTGACCTGGATCACTTCATTCATAACATGTGCTTTACAATACTATTTGATCAAGATTATGATTGTAGCATGTCACCTCAGAAATTATTTTGTTTTTATCGTTTTACCTACTCGAGGACGAGTAGAACTAAGCTTGGGGATGCTTGATACGTCTCAAACGTATCTATAATTTCTGATGTTCCATGTTGATATTATACCAATTGTTACATGTTTTATATACACTTCATAGCATTTTTATGCATTTTCTGGGACTAACCTATTAACAAGATGCCACAGTGCCAGTTCCTGTTTTCTGCTGTTTTTGTATTCCAGAAAAGCTGTTCTGGAAATATTCTCGGAATTGGACGAAACTTGGACAGGACCTCCTATTTTTCCAACACGTACACGAGTCCAAAGGAGAGACGGAGGCGACCGAGGAGGGCGCCACACCTAGGGCGGGCGGCCCCCCTCCAACCGCGCTGGTGGGGTGTGGGCCCCTCGGGTCGCTCCAGCCGCCGCCCTTTCGCCTATTTATTCATCTTCACGGGAAAACCCTAGACACCCGAGCCTCCATCCACGAAAAGTTCCAGAGCCGCCGCCGTCGTCAACCCTAGCTCGGGAGGGTTCAGAAGCTCTTCCCGGCACCCTGCCGGAGAGGGGAATCATCACCGGAGGGCTCTACATCACCATGCCTGCCTCCGGAGTGATGCGTGAGTAGTTCATCTTTGGACTACGGGTCCATAGCAGTAGCTAGATGGTTGTCTCTCCACTTTATGCTATCATGTTTAGATCTTGTGAGCTGCCTATCATGATCAAGATCATCTTATTGTAATGCTACATGTTGTGTTTGCTGGGATCCGATGAATATTGAATACTATGTCAAGTTGATTATCAATCTATCTTATATGTTATTTATGATCTTGCATGCTTTCCGTTACTAGTAGATGCTTGTAACTCCAAGAGTTAGTATTTATGCTAGATAGTGGGTTCATGCCTCCGGTAATCTGGGAGAGTGACAGCAACTTCTAAGATTGTGGATGTGCTGTTGCCACTAGGGATAAAATAACCGATGCTTAGCTTAAGGGTGCGCCGTTAGGTCTAATGCATTTGTTTACATTACGCACATTACTTAATGCGATTATCCGTTGCTTGCAACTTAATACCAACGGGGAACTCGGTATGACAACCTGGAGGTGGATTATTAGTCATAGACGCTGTTGGATAACGGTCTATGTATTTTGTCGTAATGCCCACATGAATATCATAGTAATCATCATGTCATATATATGCATTGTCATGCGCTCAATATTTTGTCAATTGCCCAGCTGTAATTTGTTCACCCAGCATGTTAGTTATCTTTTATGGAGAGACACCACTAGTGAACTGTGGACCCCGGTCCATTCTTTTACACTGATAATACAACCAACTGCAATCATTGTTCCTTTTCATTCTCTGCAATTAAACACTATTTTCCACACCATACGTTTAATCCTTTGTTTTCAGCAAGCCAGGAAGATTGACACCCTTCCTGTTTCGTTGGGGCAAAGTAGTTTGATTGTGTTGTGTGCAGGTTCCACGTCAACAGACGAACTCCCTTCCACACGCAAGTACTTTTTGGCACCGTTGACAACCTTCAGAAGTGCTTCTTGCTCCTACTGGATCTGATAACCTTGGCATCTTACTGAGGGAAACTTGCTGCTGCACTGCTTCATACCTTCCTCTTGGGGTCTCCCAACAAACGTGTGTCCCACGTCATCACTGGCGAACACTGCATCCGTCCGCCAGCGCTAGTTCGCCCCGCTAGTTGGCGCCCGCGTGACAACCGATGGCGTACACTATTTTCCGCCGGCCAGCGGTAGACCAGGTACCAGTGGCTGGCACTCTCATCCGTGCGCCAGCGGTAGTAGCGCTGGCGGACGCCCGTGACCGTCCTCCAGCGGTAGCGTGGTGGCTATAGGCATATTCCTACAAGTGGTTGGCGTGGTTCTAAAACTGAACATTAGTTGTGAAACTAGATTATGAGAAAGCTTATGATAGAATTGATTGGGAGTTTTTGGACAACATGCTTGAGTCTAGAGGTTTTGGGTCTGTTTGGAGAGCCAGAATTAAATCCATTTTTAGAATGGATCTTTTTGTGCGCATCAATGACATCAACAGTGGGTACTTCATTGCTGGTAAAGGTCTGAAAAAAGGCGATCCCCTGTCCCTTATTCTTTTTAATTTGGTAGCGGATGTTTTTATCAAAATGTTGTCTAAAGCAGCTAACCAGCACCTAATTAGAGGTTTGCTTGCACCTGTTATACCAGGGGGAGTTATTAGTTTACAGTATGTCGACGACACGATTTTATTCCTTGAAAACAATATGGACATGGCTAGAAACCTGAAATTAGATTCCGACCTGTTTCGAGCCAATATCGGGTGTGAGGATCAACTATCATAAAAGTGATTTGCTTACGATTAATGTCCCTGAGGAAGAGGCTAACATCTTTTCTCATGTGTTTGGGTGTAAAATCGGTCAATTTCCATTCACATATTTAGGTGTACCCTTGCATTTTCATAAGCTAAGGAAACTATACCTTCAACCCGTGATTGATAAGATTTTCAAAAGAACTTCGCGATGGTTGGGAAGGCTACTCTCTTATAGAGCAAGACTTGTTTTACTTCAAGCTTGTGTAGCCAGTATACCAATGTATTTGTTATCCTTTCTAAAATTCCTGAAATAGGCGATCAAAGCTTAATTCCCAAATGGCTCACTTTTTTTTTGAATGACAATGATGTCTCCAAGAAATATCATTTAGCTAATTGGGAGGGGATCTGTCAGAAGAAAGAGTATGGGGTACTGGGCATTCATAATCTCAGAGACTTTAATCTGTGCCTCCTATCTTCTAGGATCAAAAGATATCACTTGGACCGAAACAAAATTTGGAGAAAAATTGTGGACTACAAATATGACCTATCTCCGAACATTTTGAATGCTAAACCTAGTCAGTGTTCTCTTTTTGGAAAGGAGTCATCTGGGGTGCCTCGGCAGCTAAAATTGGGTATAAATGTAATTTGGGGAATGGTAAAAAAAATTGGGAAGATATTTGGATTGGTAACTGCTCCCTAGCTACCATGTATTGGGACTTATACGTTATTGTTAATGAACAATGCTCCACAGTCTCTGAGGCATGGGACGGTGAAAAGCTGAGATTTTCTTTTAGGCGTATTGTCTCTGTTCAACTACTTGTCTGACGAAGATGACTATCCTATTTGGATGTTCCATCCTTTTGGCCAGTATTCGGTGAAATCCTTCTATGGGATTATTAACAACCGTGTGGTGACTTCTTTGCACACCCCTGCGGTGTGGAAATTGCATATCCCTCCAAGAATCCACATTTTCCTGTGGCTCCTTGCTAAAGATAAGTTATTGACTAGGGTTAACCTTAGCAAACGCCGGCAGGTGAATGATCAGACTTTTTCTTTTGCTCAGAGCAAGAGACAGTCCAACACATGTTTTTTGCTTAGACCCTGAAAGCACATCGCATTCCTGAGTTCCAAATGCACAATCAGAAGTTGGAAGACCCTGTGCCTGGAAAAACATTCGCAACAGCTGGATTTGAACCTGACAAAGTTGAACCACCTGCGAGGGATCTACTCAGGATTTACTGGCACTAGTAGGAAAAGGCCTACAGCCGCCAGCCTACCACTGGCGACTTTTCTAGCTGCCCGCCAGTGCTCGCACCACTGGCGAACAAGAAAACGTGTTTGCCAGGGATATATACAACACCGTTGGCGAACACCATCCTCTAGGCGCCAGCGGTACGTGCGGGCCCAGGCGGGGGAGCGGGGAAAGATACCGCTGGCGAGCTCCGTTTGCTATTCGCCAGGGGTGGTGGAGCTAGCACTGGCGAAGTGAGCATGTTCGCCTGGGGTGCTGGAGCTAGCGCTGGCGATTTTTGCTTCAGCAGTAGTGGGCGTGCGCGGGAGGGGCCGCAGACCCCAGGTTACCGCTGGCGAACCGGCCGACTTGTTCACCAGCGGTAATCTGGGAAGATGCAATAAGTTCGGCTGGCCGGCCACCTACCCCTCACTCACTTATTTCTCTCACTAGCTCAAACTTTCCCCATCTTTAGCCAATTTCCCCCATCTAATACTCCCATTTTAACCAATAAAAAGTAGTTTAATTGGTAGACCCAACCAAATCTCCCAGCCATATCCACTTCCACCAATTAATTAGTTTTCCCTCTAACCTATCCTATCTCTAGATCTACATCTCATACTCTCTCCAACAACCTAGTTCTATCCCTCGTCTCTTCGACAAGTTTACAATTAATAAAGGTAGAGTACTACCTAAAGATGAATTGGACTATAAAGATAAAATATAGTTTCAATTTGTGAGATCATAAAATGAATGTGGTGGTGGTGGTGTGATGCAATTGTGTTGGTGGTTATGATGTCGGAATGCGATCGACATTTGTCGATCAATTTGCAGGTACCCCGAGAGGCCCTTGAGATTGTCGGCACGTTGATTAACTTCCGTTCCGGCAAATTTGGGAACTCCATATGTCCTATTTTTAGCAAAGGTCATGCCGAATTTTTTCGTGAAAACCGAGATATATTTATATATGGTTCTAATAGTCTTGATTATACACCGTGCAGGCGATAAAATGGTCACCATGAGTGAACGTGTTGTGAATAAATACTCGAGACATGCGATGGAAGACATGTTACGAAATGGCCGCGATACAATAAGATGTCCTTATCGGAGATGTAAACTAGTGGATGTTGTCAACCCCTTAACCGGAGATTTGATGAATCACCTGCTCATGCGTGGTTTCATGGATGGCCACACTCAGTGGATAACTGATGATGAGGATGATGAAGTCCATGGGGGAAATGATCAGGATGATCCTCAAGGGCAGCAGAACAATAATAACGACGAGTGGCAAGAAGACGAAGAGTTTGATCCCACACATGGTGGAGGAGATGCGGAAGAACATCTAACCGAAGACGAGGACACACAAACACCGCTAACTGAAGTCGTGCAGGACACTCATCTGAAAGAACTGCTTGCGCAATCTAAGCTAGCGCAACTGGAGATAAACTCGAATACTCAGTTGTACCCAGGTTGCGGGGCGAAGGAGTCTCGCTTGAAAGCAGCGCTCGATGTTCTGCAGATCAAGTCAAGACACAAATGGAGCGACAAAAGCGTTGACGAATTGCTGGAATACTTGCACGGTGTCCTTCCGGACGGCAACACTTGTCCTAAAAGTTGTGACGAGGCCAAGAAAGTCGTGTGCCCCTTTGATTTACCGTACCAGAAATACCACCTGTGCATCAATGACAGCTACATCTATCGAGAAGAGGATGTGGAGAAGACCAAATGTCCGGTTTGCAACACTACTCGATACAAGCAAGGGACGAAGAAAGCTCCTCAAAAAGTACAGACATGGGACGCCTTCGCACAAGAATATTTCGATATGAGAGCTGCCTTGCTTTGTACAGTGCACGACTTACTCGGCTACGGATATGTCGCATGCCAGGTGTGCCACAGACAAAACGGATGCGTCAGGTGCATGGATGACCCGACGTTCCACCAGCTTAAAAGAGATCCAGGGTCCTCGAAAACCGTGTACATAGGACATCGAAGGTGGCTACGCAATAAAGACTCGTGGAGAACACGTGGAGACCTTTTCAACGGTGAAGATGAGCTTCGGGGGCCTCCGCGTAAGAGGGGCAGCGAAGAAATCGACGAGTTGCTGAAAAATTGGGAACAGTGCCCTGAGCCGGGAAAGAAGCGAAAGGCGCCAGATCCGCTCCTGGGTGTATGGAAGACGAGGTCCGTTTTTTGGGACTAGCCGTACTAGAAAATCCTCGGTACGCCGAATTGCCTTGATCTAATGCATATCACTACGAATGTGTTCGAGAGTTTGTTTGGCATTGTGCTCAACATGGCGGAGCGGACCAACGATGGGATGAAAGCAAGAAACGACCTGATACATCTTGGTGTCAAGAAAGACCTTCATGGTGGACGCCCGGATAATGATGACCAATCGGATAAGGAGACGGACGATCGCAAGGCTAAAAGAGTTAAGAAGAATGACTATTATTGCCCACCCTCATGCTTCACTCTAAGTCCGAACGAGGTCGAACAACTGATCAAGTGCCTTCTAGGAGTCAAAGTGCCTTTTGGTTACTCGGGGCTGATAAGCAGGTGGCTAGACCCGCAGAAACAAAAGTTCAGTGGTATGAAGTCTCATGACTGCTACGTGATGATGACTCAGATATTCCCGGTCGCGATCCGAGGGATAATGGATAAGCACGTCCGTGAAACCCTTTTTGCCCTCTGTAACTTCTTCGACGTGATCTCTAAAAAGTGGATCACCATGCAGCAACTCTCAAGGCTACATGAAGAGATCGTTGTGATACTATGTGAGCTTGAGATGTACTTCCCGCCTGCATTCTTTGACATATGTGTGCATCCATTGGTCCATATCGTGGATGATATCATCCATCTCGAGCCGTTGTTCCAGCACAACATGATGGCATTCGAAAGGATGAACGGGGTCATCAAATGATTCGTTCGTAACAGGGCCCGTCCGGATGGAAGTATCATTCAGGGCTTTCTCACCGAAGAGTTCATCTCTTTCTGCACGAATTTTCTAGAACTCGAGAACCCTGTTGGTTTGCCCGTAAACAAACACATTGGTAGGCTCGATGGAGTAGGTCACAAAAATGGCAAGAGGGATTTGCATGTGGACGACTCTTGTCGACGCACCGATTTAACAGGGCAAACTTAGTAGCTCTCCAACACATTGAAATCGTCGATACTTGGTTGGAACAACACATAAACATGATAAAAAGAAGTACACTGACCAGGGCAAGCGAAGGACTGAAGGAGAAATAATCAGAGAGCACAACTCATCTTTCTTGTGTTGGTTCAAAGACCAACTTGCCGTTCCACCAATTGGTGAATTAGGTTCACTTGTACGCCTTGCCACGTGGCCCCGCCCGCAACCTCGCGACGTTTCAATCATATGATATCAACGGGTTCACATTCTACACAGAGCAAAATGACAAAACTTCTGATTATCAAAACTCCGGGGTAACAATGGAATCCTACACTGGTGACAAAAAGTATAGATACTACGGAAGGATCGAGGAAATCTGGGAGCTTAACTACTCTGGAGAAAAGGTGTCGATGTTCCACGTCAGATGGGCTAGGTTATCGACTGTCAGAAAAGAAGACCAATACTTCACCACCATGGTTTTACCTGAAGCCGACACTTCATCAAGCGCGAACGTCACCGCGCAAAATGAGCCATGGGTATTGGCTAAGTACGTGTCCCAATGCTTCTTCGTAACAGACCCGTCAAAGCCTAGCCATGTTGTCGTGAGGAGAGGCAAAAGAAACATCATCGGAATGGATGGAGTCGCCAACGAGTACGAGTTCAACAATTTCGGTGACCCAGAAATTGACGAAGATGATGATGATAATGATAAGGAAACATACACCCTAAGAAGAAACAGAACCACGCTACCTAGGCAAGGTCTTCCATTCAAAACAAGAAGTCACGACGTGGGGCTAAATTATGCAACTGTGACCAAGAAAGGAAAGAAGAAGCCAAACCCTGAGAAAGACGCGTGATATGTATGCGAAGAAACTATGTGTACTCTCTCTTTTGTATAGCTACACACTTGTGTACCTCTTTTGCATAATATATATATTCTTGTATAGCTACACACTTATGCACACAAGTTTTTGAATTTTTGTTTGAAATGTGTTTTTAAATGCACATAAGATAAAAGGAAAGCATAAAAAACAAACCAAAAAAATGAAAAAAAAACATACCGCTGGCGAACATGGTATGCTGGTTCGCCAGCGGTAATATGCCCTAGGGAACTTACACGTGGGCCCGCGCGCCTTCTTCGTTCCTCCTCTCTCTCACTTCCGTTGCATCTCTCTCCCTCAAAACCGCCTGCATCTCTCTCCCTCGAAACCGCCGCCGCCCACCCCGTCGCCACCCATGCGCCCGTGCCCTCCTCCTCCGCCCGTGCGCCCGCCGCCCGGAGCGCCAGCAGCCGTGCCCCGAGCACCCGCCGCCGCCGCCTCCTCCGCCCGAGATCGAGCGCACCGGCCCTCCTCCGCCCGAGATCGAGCGCAGGTCGCCCCCTTCCACCGCCGTCTTCTTCCCCTCCTCCGGCCGCCGCCGTCTTCTTCCCCTCCTCCGGTCGCCACCCACTCCCGCCGCCTCCTCCGCCCGAGGTACGTCCCCCTGTCCCTCCTTCCTCTCCCTCCTAGTATGCACCGTAGGTTTGAGTTAGGTTTATCTTTAGGGTTAGGTTTGAATTAGGTTTAGGTTTAGGTTTGAATTAGGTTTAGGTTCAAAATTAAAATTTGGTTTGAAATTAGTTGATGTTTAGGTTCAAATGTTTCAAGTAGCCTCTGTTTTTAGTTATTAACGCAATTGAAATGCACTATATTTTTGAATAAGCTATTGTTTATGTTTAGCAAAATTAAAATGCACAAATTAGTTTGGTGAACTAATGCATTCTTTTGCCGTATGCAGGAAGTTTGGAAGGACCTCGACGCTCCGATCCAGCTGTTCTTTCAGGTGAGATGTGTGAATGTGTTGGTAGATTTGGTGGTGGATGTGGTGGAAGTGGTGGTGGTAAATTTGTTTTGCTCTTCATGTCATTTAGTGTATGTTGCCGGCCGGAGATGCCGACCAGGGTGTTGATGCCCTTGTCGATTTGTGAAATTCTTGCAGGAACCCCGAGAGGCCCTTGAGATTGCTGGAATGTTGATTAATTTCCATTCCGGCAAATTCGGGTACTCCATATGTCTTATTTTTAGCAAAGGTCATGCCGAAATTTTCCGTGAATTTTGGTATGCCTTTGGCTAAAAATAGGACATATTTTCTATGAATTTGATATGCATGAATACTTTTGTCTAGTTCATATATAATTTATGTTATTTTACATCATGGTGTCTTTTTAATATATGCAACTTTCAACTTTTCGTATTAGGTTGTTTGAATGGATCGTGTGTGTGCGAAGTGTGGCGACAAGAGGCTTAGTGAATGCCGGCAGGTGGTTCACCACCCTCAGTTTACCATTCCAAAGGGTCCCTCCAAGTTATTCTACATAGAGCTACCACAAAGCTTCTTATCTAAGATGGTATATATCTTATCCAACATTGTGCCTAGTTTAGTTGTTCTTAATTCATCCGAACTATAGAAGTGACTAATTTTGTTTTAAATTTTGCTCAGCGCATTCCCTGCCTCGCAAGGCGTGAAGTCCTAAAGCATGTCAATATAGGCATAGACGAGGAGACCACATCTGTGGTCGAGCTAACCATGTACTCAACTGGACATGTCTACAACGTTCCTATCAGAAATGAAGGAGATAGTACCTTTTTCGAGGGCCCTCGCTGGAGAGAAATGGCGGAGGCGGAAGGGTTTCAAGGTGGCCATGGAGAGCAAATTTGGCTCTGTTTTGATGCGGCTTATAAGTTCACTGTGAGGGGGTACACCACAGGTGAACCGACGCCCCAGAACTAAATGACAACGGTGTGTTGCCTGACTATTTAATTAACTAGCATGCCTACCTCTAGTTTCAAAGTCGTTGAACTTGTGTGACATGTGTGAACTCCTTTTTTACCGTCTTTTGATATGCCGATGATTAAAATGATGCGGCGCACTACATGATATTCTGATAGTTTGTTGAACCTTGTATTATGCACACATATAAGTTGTGTGCCTTCTACTTGGTTCAACAAAGCTATCAGGATTGCTTGTGTGTTTCCAATAATATTCTAAGTATGAGGCATAATTTTTTTTGAATCTTGTTTTGTCTTTGCCTACCTCTAGTTTTTGAATCGATGCTATATAGTTTTAATTATGTTACTTTTAATTATTGCAGACATGTTCCAATTCATACTTGTTTATAGTTTTGTATCATCTATAATGCCGATGATTAAAATGTTGCGACACCGTGTGATCCAGGGGTGGGCTAGCGAGCCTTGTGATATGCACGAGTGCACACATCTCGTGCATCCTACTTGGCTCGCTTGCTCCATCCCTGAAGCCTATGTGTGTCACTTCTAAGTATGAGGCATTATTCTTGTTTATAGTTTTGTATTCTCTAGAATGTCGACGATTAAAATGTTGTGACACAATGTGATCCAGGGGCGGGGCTAGCGAGCCTTGTGATATGCACGAGTACACACATCTCGTGCATCCTACTTGGCTCGGTTGCTCCGTCCCTGAAATCTCTGTGTGTCACTTCTAAGTATGAGGTATCATTCTTATTTATAGTTTTGTATTCTCTAGAATGCCGATGATTAAAATGTTGTGACACAATGTGATCTAGGGGCGGGGCTAGCGAGTCTTGTGATATGCACGAGTACACACATCTCGTGCATCCTACTTGGCTCGCTGGGTCCGTCCCTGAAGTCTATGTGTGTCACTTCTAAATATGAGGCACAAATCCGAATCATTTCCTTACAAGACCAACAACATAATTATTTTGAATATTGTTTTGTCTAAGTCTTACAATGCCGACGATTTGTGTATATATGAGGCATGATTTTGAGTTGGCCCTACTTTATTTGTGTCGAATTTACATCAATCTGCACCCAATTCAATTCATTGCCTAACTTTTTTATCTGTCTTCTGTATAGAGATGAAGAATAAGCAAGGAGGAGACGGAAGCTAGCGGCTGGACTTGGTCTCTCTTGTTTTGAATATTGTTTTGTCTAAGTTGACTGAGACTTGGTCTCTCTTGTTTTCTGTTTGTGCTGCCGTTTAGGCTGAATGCTGTAAACTCATACTGTGCGACGTTGTGGGTGCATTTTAAATGTAATCTGGCGGCGCGGCCCCTTTTAAACTAAAAAAACATTACCAAAGATGCCACTGTAAGTGCAGATTTCAGAAGAAATTGGTGCTGAAATAAACCGTGTTTTTCTTTAGGAACACTGACATAAAACCATGTAAAGCTGGTGTACAGCACCTTGGCATAATTAACTGCATGAGTTATGAATTATGATTGTTCAAATTTCAAATGTTGCATCGAAGATTTTTTTGAGATGATTATAAATGGCCATTGCCAAACAGATTACGAAGTTCTGGGCCAAGCAGAATTTATATGATTCATCTACTGTAAACTGCATTGTCCATTTCGATATCTTATAGTTTGCATACTGACCAGTTTAACATCTCAATTCACCCCTTTGTGAACCTGACATATCACTACGTATATTACAATGCTTATCCTGGAATTTGCTCCTAGTACATACACCTAACGTCCGAATCATTGCCAATCTCAGAACTGCTGAATTACTGACAACATGAGACTCTAATTATTGGTCAACAAGGAGGGATCAAAT
Organism: Poa pratensis; assembly: GCA_947311845.1. NCBI lineage: Eukaryota > Viridiplantae > Streptophyta > Magnoliopsida > Poales > Poaceae > Poa > Poa pratensis. The sequence goes on along the minus strand of CAMZMU010000109.1, from coordinate 35,048,126 downwards.
TACCCAGATGAATCACCTCATTAGCAAACTCTATATGCTATATACAACTCATCCGATCGACAGGGCAGAGCCTTATTTCTTCAGAATCAAACACCAAAGCACATCATAGTCCGCTAGCATTCGACGCTACCGAGTGGTTAGTTGACTGGCTATCGAATCTATGGATGACCGAGTCAGGCGAGAACTGCAGGCTGCCCCTAAGCAGGTGCGTGTCCTCCTTCAAGGACGTGTTCTTGCTCATGTCCTTCGCCGGGCAGTCCCCGTCCCTGATGCAGCTCAGGATCTCCACCACCTCCTTGATCGACGGCCGCAACTCCCTCTCGAGCTGCAGGCACTGGAAGGCCACCTCCGCCACACGGTCTATCGAACTCCTCATCGCGCTGTCGGTGTCGTAGTCGAGATCCGGGTCGACCAGCTGGACGACCTCGTGGTTCTGAATCCTGTTGAGAGCCATGTTCGCCAGGTTGATCTCGCTGTGGCTCCTACTCATGTCCACGGCAGGTTTCGAGGATATCAGCTCCACCAACACGACGCCGAAGCTGTAGACGTCGCTCTTGTCCGTTAGCTTGTAGCACTGATGGTACACAGGGTCGACATAGCCCGGTGTGCCCTGCGGAACAGTCGAGACATGTGTGACCTCGAGCGGGAACAGGCGGGACAGCCCAAAGTCTGCAACTTTGACATGGAAACTGTTGTCCAGCAATATGTTGGTCGTCTTGACATCACGATGTATGATCTCAACCGCATGCAGGTAGGCCAGAGCTTCAGCCGTTTCTATAGCGATGTTCAACCTTAGCGGCCACGTGAGGCCTCGTTGTTCTGCACGGGATCCATGCAGATGGTCCGCAACTGTCCCATTGGGGATGAACTCGTACACCAGGAGGAGGTCACGGCTCATGCGAGACGTACAGCCATATAGGATGACGAGGTTCTGGTGGAGCAGCCGGGACAGGATGTCTACCTCATTCAGGAACTGCTCCACTCGCTTGTAGTTGTTCTTGTAAAGGCGTTTCACTGCAACTACTCTTCCATCCTTGAGTTTTCCTGAATGAAAATATGTCAAACTTGTCATTGCCAAGCGAATAAGGACAAACAGTTACCAAAATACAAGAATTACGGATGGGTCTCCTAGCATTCACAAATTTTGTACCTTTATAAACAGTTCCAAAACCACCGTCACCAAGTTCCCTTGAAGCACTGAATCCATCAGTAGCCTCTTCAAGCTCCTCAAAAGTGAAGATATGAGGAGAACCACCCAGTTCAAGGTCTTTACTATATGACAATGAAGACCCACTCCGCATCAGATCGCTTGAAGTTCTAGCCTGTTTCCTCTTCTTGCGCTTGTGCCACACGAACACGACGATGCACAGTATGACTAGACCACCGCTTGCTGCTCCAAAGCCTGCACAGGACAACATATAGCACATTAGTGAAATGCAGCAACCAAGAGATTTTGAGTAATTTGGCATCCTGATATTTTAAGGAGCATCGGTAATGAGAATCAAAGAAACAGATGGGCCAAGCAGCTTGGGAGTTGATGCTCACCTATTCCAATATTCCTACCCACCGGACTGCTGCGCCCTGCATAAGAACATACTCTGTAAACATTCTTGCCATTTATGAAATAAGAAATCAGAATAGTAGTAGTCACTTGAAAAATGATAAGAAATTCATGAAGGTTAGATTGGTATTGTCATGATAAGCTTGCAGCCTTCAATGTAAATCGAACTCCCTTTTTCGACTGGTTTACAGAAAAGATCCAGCAACAGCTAAATTTTCAGAATCTCAATTCAAGGTGGCACTGCACCAAGACAGATTTTCATAGAAGCCACACTCACGCCACACTTAAGGAAGTAGTATCACACTCAATAACCTGTGCATGAGCTCATCTAAGTACCCACTGATTAAGACTACCTACAGTGTTCAATTCGACTTTGCACCCCTAATTCCACAACAAACAGATGACATGATGTGATGTCCACTGTTTGACACACAGAAACTGAACATAGAAAAGTAAGCGCATCGATCGGCGATTAAGGGAATAATCTGTGTGAAACAAAACGAGGAAGATGGTACCCTCGGTACGGCATCTATATTAAAAAGTTCTGTTGACTAATTCAACAAATGCATTTGACTAGAACTCCATTGGCTCCAATGTTTCAATCAGTGGAATAGCTTCACTAAGTACCAATAACAGAACAATAATTTAGAGGAGCTCCAAGAAACCAAGCAAACACTCAAGGGTTAGTCAGACTTATATTCTTCGTAGCAACAGCGACGTGAAATGCAGTAAAACTATTCTCGACACAAATCCTATGTCAGATGCAGTGTCACCATTGCTAACTACGTGTGCATTTTTGTAATCCGTTCCATCAATCGGTCGCCAGCAATTTCAGAGAAATACCAGCAGTTCCTCTGAAAGAAAGAACTGCGATTGAATAGGAAAATCCATGGTGGCGCTGTTAGTTAATCTCCTCAACTCACCGCACTCGTCGGGGTACACGGCGCCGGAGCAATTGCAGGAAAACCCGGTGCCGCCGTTTCGGTACCTGCACTGGCCGCCGCTCGCCACGCATCTGGGGCAATTGTCCGACGGCACCTTCCACTCGAGCAGGAACCCTCCCTTCATGCTCCCGACGTACTCATCGCCGGCCGGAAACCCAAGAACCGGCACGAAGGAGATGCCGCAGGCTGGGGGAAGAGAGAGGGCTCCCCGCTCACGCTGGGTGCCGTACCCCTCGCCTAGAAGGAAGAAGGACTCGTTGCGGCACGGCGTACGGAGTAACCCCGGCGGCCGGTCGGTGCAGTTGTAGAGGACGAGCAGCTCCCTGTTCTTGCTGCTGATGGTGTACGGGCCGAGGCCGATGCCGGCGGACACGTTGAACCACCGCTTCGGGCAGCCGGCAGGGGACGTGACGAGGAGGTTGTGGTCCACGGCGACGAAGGAGGAGTTCTCGGTGAAGATTGAGGCGACCTGGTAGAGCCCGTAGATGGAGTTGGCGAGGAGAGCTCTGGTGCCGTTGCACCTGAGCTGGAAGGAAGGGGAGCCGCAGGGCGGATGGCCGTCGCCCTCGTCCAGCCAGAACGGGTAGGATATCTTCAGCCCGCCGCAGGTCTTGGGGGAGCAGGCCGCGGCGGCCGGCGGCGGCAGCCGGATGAATGAGGCGACGAGCAAGACCAGGAGGAGCGGCATGGTTTGGGTTGGGGATGGGAAGTGGAGCTGGTGACCGAATGGTACGGGCAAAGGAAGACTAAGAAAAGAGATCGGACGGTGGGGATGTGAGACTTTGGGGCAATGGACGGTGGCCAGAGCGACATTGACTGGTCAGAGTCAACGTGTTGTTTTTTCCACTTTATTCCTTTTTTTTCTGCGGGAGCCACTGTATCCCCATGATTTCCGGGTTGCCGTTCCGCACGGGCACCGTCGCGGCGGCGGCCGGCGCCCTGGCCGTCTGGGAGCTCGATAAAAATGATAAATCGGACGACTGAGGTTACTTACCGCTACTACTGCCAGCGGCGGAGGCAGGCGGCGGCTGCCATGTCAGGAGGAAACCGCCGCGGATGAGCTCCAGGTAATCGCTGGCGTTCACCTTCCCGTAAGCCGCCCCAATCACTGGCACGGACGTACGGTTGCAGCCCTCGATAGCGTAGTCCTCGGGCTCGCTGTAACGGCCGCCGGCGCGGACAAACGTTTTGTTCCGGCAAACCGTCGCCACCAGCCCCGCTTGCGCCAGCGTCCCCGGCGCCGGCGCCTTAGTGCAGTTGTAGAAGACAAGGTTCCGGTTCAAGCCGCTGATGGAGAACGGGTGCCCGATCTTGGAGGCGGTGTTGGCCTTGGGGACGTGGCAGCCGCCCTTGGAGCGGTTGGAGAAGTCGGCGAGCTTGTCGACGTCGGAGACGAGCAGGGAGGCGTTGGCGTAGAAGATGTCGAGGATCTTGAGGTGGTACCCACGCTCGTAGAACCCGAGGTAGGGGACGTTGCCCGTGCAGTGCATCTGGAACCCGATCTGCGCGCACCCGTTCTCCTGGGCGCCGGAGACGATGCCGAACGGGGCGGAGACGGCCACGTTGCCGCATCGCTCCGGCTCGCAGGCCGCCGCGAGCGTCAGCGCCGGGATGGAGACGATGGCGGCGAAAAGAAAAAGAGCAAGCCCCAGAACCATGGGATGGGAGGATTGGAAAGATAAGATTCCGGCCGGCCGAGGATTACGTCCAGAAAGAGAGGTCGATTGATCCTTTGTCTCCAAGTCCAAGTGGATGAAGGAGAATACGATGAGCTGAATAATCAATTCAATTCATCCTAGGTGGTATATATATATGAGGACGGAGAGTCTTGTGGCCGGATCCTTTGACTGCACGAGCTGGGCAACCATGGTCCACTCACGAGCATTCCCGGTCGAGCAGTGATGCTGACGTGGCTCGCTCACTGTATCAGTATGCATGAATGTACTACTTGACTGGTAACAGTGTTCGTGCACTAGTGAGGCCGTGAACAGTAGCCGCGCGACTAGTAAAATTCGGAGCCGGTCAACACATACGCACCCTCTGCCTGTAGTGCATAATGCAAATTTCATAGTGCTACGGGCTCTCATTTCGTTCAGATACCCAAGTGCCGACCTCCGGGTTCAGACTTGAGAGTAGACTATTTTTATCCGGTCGTCGGCCGTACGAACTACGAACGCAAGTCTTGGTATCCCCATTCCACTTGTGTTGATGAAAAACTTGTCATCGATGCAAACGGGCAGCAGGCCACGGCAAAGCAGCCGAAGCTTCGTGCATGTAAAAATTAACTACTACTCTTAGCTAATTTACATGCCTCAGCAAACCACTTCTACTCGGTGCTTCTACCTTTTTTCCCCTTTGTGTGTAAAACTCGGTGCTTCTACTAGTAGTATGGACTATGGACATATGGTAGTTAATTTCAGGCGAGGTAGATATGCACTAAACATCTATCCATTCGAGAAAATCAAAAGGACAGCACTAAAACTAGAGCAACACCAACACGCCCACCCTGCCACGAAGATGCAATGAAAAGGGGGAAATCTAACCAAAACAGGTATGCCAGCACGTGTCCGGCCGGCTCCGGCGAACATCGATCCGTCGCGACTGGGCATGATCGGATGCGTACTTTTCCCTCAGTTAGTGGGAAATGATAACATGGTTGATAGCGTGGTTCGATAAGGGAAATCTGTGCAAAAAGCACTGCGGCTACTCCTTGTTGACTCAAAGATGATTTTCTGGAATCATTTTGTTGTAGCTCTTTCTGCGCAAAAAAAAAAGATGATTTTCTGGGTGAACTTACCAGCAACTGCAAGGGGAGGAGGACGTGGAGGGGGATCCCACGTCAGGAGGAAGCCAGCGCCAATCAGCTGCTCGTAGCGGCTGGCGTTCACCTCGCCGGAGGACGACGAGCCCAGCACCGGCACGACGGTAGCGTTGCAGCCCTTGACAGAGTAGCCCTCGTAGCTTGCTGAACCGTTGTAATGTCCTCCGACTCGGGCAAACGCGCTGCTCTTGTTCCCGCATGGTATCTGCCTCAGCGCCGGGATTCGACGTGCGGTCGCCGCTGTCGTGCAGTTGTACAGGACGAGGTCCAGGTTGTTGCGGGGGTCGATCCTGAATGGGGGGCCGAGCATGCCGGAGGTGTTCCAGGTCGGCACACGGCAGCTCCCGGAGTCGTTCAGGAATTTCAGTTTGGCTAGTTCGACGACATGCAGGCTGCGTTCGTGGTAGACGATGTCGAGGATCTCAAAGCCGTAGAAACCATTGCTCCGCAGAAGTGGAGTGGAGTGGTTGCTGCAGAATACCTCGAAGTCCGAACCACCACATGAGCGTCCCGAATCCATGTCGATGATCCAGAACGGGTCGGAGATGGTCACGTTGCCGCACATCTTGGCCGAGCAGCCTTCCCCTTGCCGCTGCTCCTCAGCCGGCACGAGCATCAGCTGGAGGCATCACCAGAGAGTAAGATTTGGAACGGCTGTTATGTGGGGAAGACGTACGGAAGAGAACACTCTGGACGAAGACTGATATATGGGGACGGCGAGTAAGCGTCGTACCCAATGGCCGGAAGATTTGACAGGAAAATCGGGGCATCATCGTCCACAAATACGATGCCCAAGCGTGTATCAAAAAAAAAAATACGATGCCCAAGTGATCCCTTGGACGGGAAGAAGCCATGGGCTTGCGAATTTTCCTGCGGATAGCAACGCCGTTGACGGGCAAGTTGGTCGTGATCCGTGACTCGACCGGGATACTCTTTGTTGACTTGTCGTCTAACCAGGCTAATCCTGGACCCTGGTACACCATACGTACCTCGAAAGATTTTCTCAGAACACACTTCACGGGCCGCCGACTAGGGCAGTAGCATGAATGGTTGCTTGGTTCCATACGGGGAAACCAAAGCAAAAAAGCACTGCCCCATACGGCCCTACGTACCTCAAAAGTCGAACTTGGTTATAAGATGATTTGAATGGGTGAACTTAGGGCAAAATCAACGGGGCGACCCATCGAGTCCGCGCTCGTCCCCTTTACCCGCGCGGCCGAAAATCAAGACCCAACGCGGCGACGCAAACGGACAGCTGTCCATTTTTCTATCCGCGGCGACCCATTCTCGGTTTAAATTTGGGTCAGGTTTGTGTCAGCCCCGGACACGTTTAGACAGCTCCTGCGTCCGCCCCGTGTCAGCTACAGTGACATCTTCGACGCCGACGAGGAAGCAAACACCGCCGGGGTCACGCGGGGGTCACCGTGCCTACGCCCGCCGGCGGGCCGGAGGGCGCCACCGACGAGGGTGTGCAAGTGGAGATGGTGGGCGCGCTCCAGCTCAGCGTGGCGGTGGAGTACGAGTGGAGATACACCTTATAATCCTTGGTTAGGGTGGTGAGGAGTAGCTGGGAGAACACTGACTATGACTTCTCATCCAGATCCCAATCGGCGGATGTGATGATGACGTAGGTGTACACGTCGTCGTCGCACTCGAGAGGCGGGAGAACGTGGCGTTCGCCGGTCATGGGGTCGCAGAGGCCGAAGAAGCGCGCGGGTGTCAGGGACGAGCTACATCATGACGATACCGTGGCGCGCTTCCAGAGGCTAGACGTAGTTGAAGGTGCCGTCCTCCAAGGAGGTGGTGACGGAACGAAGCGGGGACCCCAGCGCCGGCAAGAAGGTCTACTGGAAGAAGAAGTCGAGGAGGCACGCACGGTGCCCCATGCCCCACACTGTGCACACAGTCCGTGGAGGAAGGCTGGGTCGGTGAAGCGGCGCAGCCACCGTCGGCATGTCACGACCAACATAAAGAGGTTTTTGACGTTGCCCACGCGGGACAAAACCTCATGGAGGACCTCCTCCGGCAGACCATCCATGCATCCTCGTCGTCCCTTAGCAGCCAACCCCGCGCACGTAAGCCGGCCAGCTGACTAAAAATCCGTGCGATCAAGCTACAAGCATTAGTTAGGTGTACGTAATTAAGCTCCATGCATCCAAGTATACCTCATGTTGCGATCCACCAAAATCGATTGCTAGCCAAACTCGCTCAAAAGAAGAAGAAAACGCTAGCTTTTGGTAGCCTGAATTGTATTGTTTGGCCCTTCTGCCTTAATTGGATGGTACACTCTCAATGCTGACATGATATGGGAGTACATGCACGAATGGCTAGCTGGCACATACGCATGCATGAAGCTTAGTTATACGCGAAAAATATAGGAAAATAATTTGGATTTTTATTCGAGGCGAGAACTTTCAAGTACTTTTATGATCGAGCTTTCGGAAAGTTAAGATGAGCTTTCCGAAAACCCATTTGATCTTCGGTTGCCCTCTCTCTCACTTTAATTGGTGGTGTATCCAAGCGGCTATGGGGTGGGATCATCCTCCCCGCAACTTCCAGGACTTCTTCGACGTGGCTTGTAGAAATCCTGGAGCTAGTTCTTCTAAAACAAACTGGGCGTTGCTAGGGGCGCTAGCGTGGTCCATTTGGAACACCAGAAATGATCTGGTGTTCAATAGAAAAGTTTGCTCGTCTCCACTAACTAACATTTTCTGTGCTATTTCTTACCTCTCGCAGTGGAAAGCTCTATTGCCAGCAAAGCATAGAAGTGCGTGGGACGAGATGCTGGACAAATTGAAGGGCATGTCAAGGAACCTCCAACTGATGCTGTCTAACCGCCATGGAATTGGATAGTTCCTGTTTCTGTTGCTTGTTACTGCTCCTGCATGAGCATAGTACTTTGGAGTTTGTCTCTTACGTACTTGGAGGTGGGCGGTCTTGGTGGTTTTTGTTAGTTTTTCGTTTATGTTGTAAGCAGAGGGTGGTTTGTCCCACTCTTGAACTGCCTGTCTCTGGTTGCTTTATATAAGCAGGACTCTTGGAGCCTCTCCTCGTATATTATATATTACATCTTAACACCCCAAACATATATTTTATAAAAAATATAATCATTGTTTTGCTATTTTCAAATGCTACATTATATCATTTTTTTTGTTTGTTTGTAAAAATTCTGTGAAAATGGCCCAATGTACATTTTCGTATTTTTTACCACAATTCACAAAAAAACCTCACATTATCATGTTGAAAATATCGAAAATTAAAACTATTATGGCCATTGAAAAAAATTTACTCAAAATGATCCCTTCACCACCCCTCTATCCAGTGGATACTTCTTTCCCTTCTACTCACTGCAACTTTATTTTTGATAAGCCTCTAATCTAGCTTATATCAAGAATAATGGCATTTGATGTCATGTCCAAAATGTATGCACCGACCTGTTTCTCTCTCTCTCACACACACACACACACACACACACAAACGTGAAGGGCTCTATCGAACTTGAATGGTTGATCCTTTTTTTCAGACTGACGTGCCACGTTGGGGGCCTAGATTACATGTTTTGTATCCTCTTGAACGAGCGTACCAAGGGGGAAATCAAGGCAAGGAAAAAGCGGGGAGTAATTGCGTCGTGCGCGAGAGAAGAGAAGAGAAAAGAGTGAGTAATTGCCTGGCGCGCGCGAGAGAAGTGTCGCGGGAACACGAAGTACCAATCCACTCCTCCGTCGCGAGCGTACTCTAGTGAGAGCGGACGTGGAGTACGAGGCTCGCAGCAAAAGTTTTTTCCTCCCTGTCGGCATGCGGGAGCCACCGCCAGCTCTGATGACGAGAACGACGAACTGCCCAATCTCCCCTTGTCACCGGGCACCGGCGCCGGGAATAGCAGATTAAACTTCCCAGGCAGCGTCACCGGCACCAGAGAAGGGTGTGCAGGATGAAGCCGGAGAGGTCCTATATATGTTTGCAAATATCTTGATTTGGAAAGTTTCAAAAGTAGTTAAGATACTGCTAGCTGTTAGTTTCCTAATTGATAGTACGTGTCCAAGAAGGAGCTAACGAAGCTAGCTAATTAGGTGTAATGTCCGCGTACTGTTAGGAAGTGGTGCCCGTATAGATTTAGTAGTTTCCGGCTTGGTCCTATATATATGCATGTGTATATACGTTGAAAGAAACACCATTTGAGAATGAGAAGAAATAGAGAAAACTGGCCTGCTTTGGTATTAGAGAAAACCCCTAAAAACATCAATGGTCGAGATTCTGTTCTTCACAGTTCACAGGGTTTTCACCCATTGTTGACTGATATTACGGAAGATTTTCAAGACAATGACAAATTGTATAGTTCGGCAGAAATGAACCAAGTGGACCGGTGTCTACCAATGAGGTTCCATGCAGGTGAGTATGTGACTGCCTATAGTGGATCCTAATGTGGAAAAACTTGTTTAGAATGTTGCGCTGCCTTGCTGCAAAAACTCTGAGTAAATAATGTGCTGCATTTTATTGAGTTTTCTCCAATCGAAACCCGATTTCAAGCATGCGATACAATCCGCACGAATTGTTTATAGCTTGCTGCACCAAGATGTCACCTTAAGCCACCAGTACACGAGAAGCACGGAAACATACAGGCGCTTGATTTTCATCAAAGTTAAAAGAAGCAAAACGAATAAACACAGTTTCATAGCCCATAGCCATAGGGAAGCAACATGTAGTTTATGCCAAGCTAGCTCACGCATCAGTCGCTGCCCCATCCTGCCGGCTGTCAATGTTCGCCAAGAACTGGGCAAACGCAAGCCTCGAAGACCCGCCATGGTTGCAAGCTACCGAGGCGCCCTTCTTGTGCGCCTCCACCCGCTCCCTCAAGTCCCTGCCTTCCTCGGACTCCATGACAAGCCTTATTTTGCTCTCAACCTCGCCGGCTTTGACCAGCCCCTGCTGCCACCCTATCATCTCCAAGCCGACACCCATGTTCCCCACCATGAGAATCTTGTTCATCTTCTGCTCGGAATGCAATGGCCAGCACAGCATCGGCACGCCCTCCGTGACGCCCTCCAGCACCGAGTTCCACCCGCAGTGGGTCACGAACACTCCCGTCGCCCTGTGGCGAAGCACGTCCACCTGCGGCGCCCACAGCTTGACCACGAGGCCACGGCCAACAGTCCGCTCCAAGAACCCGTCCGGCAGGAGAGCGTCGAGGTCGGGGTCGGCATTGGGTTCGACGTTGCTGGTTGGGGCTCGCACGACCCACAGGAAGCGGTGGCCGGACTCCTCGAGGCCAACGGCGATCTCCCTGAGCTGCTCCTCCGAGTGGTTCCCTGCGCCGACACTCCCGAAGCAGAGGAACACGACGCTACGGTCCGGCTGGCCGTCTAGCCAGGCGAGGCACTAGTGCCGGGGATCTCCCGCCTTGTCGATGCTACCGACAAACGGCCCGACGCAGTACACCGGGGGAAGCACCCTGTCGGGGAGACACCGAGGGTCCCTTAGAGCAGCCACTGCCTGAGCCTCTAGGGACTCAAACGTGTTCACCAGCGTGCCGTCGGCCTCCGGAATCCGGCGCAGCAGCTCCATCATTGCCTCATAGGTGTCGCTCTCCGGGTCCTCCAGCAACTGGGCTAACAGGTGTGAGGCTGGCATGGGAGGAAGGCCAAAGAGGTCCAGGGGGGCATCCCCTAGGAGCTCCCTGGAGCTCGTGCGGGCCTCCGCCAGGACCGTGGGAAGCTGGACGAAGGCGACGAGGGAGGCGGCGCTGCAGGTGAACAAGGTGTAGCCAGGGATCCCGAGCCTCTTCACAACGCGGATGGCTTCATTGGACAGCGAGTCGACGACCACGGCGTGGACAGGCGTCGGCGATGAGCACAGGAAGCTGTGGAGGCGCTCGTTGTAGCGCCGCACGAGGTCGAAGTACCGGAGGACGAACTGCGCGTCGTGTGTCAGTCGGGGCGGGTCCTCCACGGCCGGTAGCGTGTGGAAGCGGAGAGACGGCATGGAGGCAGCGGCGCTGCGGACGACGGCGCTGAAGGCGATGTCCTCCTTGACGCTGGGATCGATGAGCGCGACAGAGACGGCGTAGCCGTGCTCGAGGAGGGCGCCGGCGAGGTGCATCATCGGGACGAAGTGGCTCACGGCCAGGCCAGGGTACAGGACGACCGTCTTCTTCTCCATGATGTCCAGTACGTGTAGCTGACTGGTGGAGTCAGGCGTTTTAAAGCTTCAATCGATTGCTATTTGTGTGGTTTGTGTGGTAGAAAACGTCTCTGCAATTATGTGTTTTGCTCGCATGGCAGATCAAGGTGCAACAATTGATGATTGAGTAGTCTCGACCTGCCAACTACTCACATACTGTAGTTGACATTGATAGCATGTCTCAAATTGCTGCTAGCTCCAACAATGCAGAAAAATGCACCAACTGGAAGCAAAATGGAAGTTTGAAGGACTAACGAATAAAACACCAATCAGTTTTTTTTTTTACTGAAATGCAGTCGGAGCTGCTTTAATTTTCATTTATCAATAGAAGAAAGGTTGATAGCCAAATGACTCGGTTTATAAGGGAAACCAGGCCGGAAAACCGTACAACTCCTAGCAGCGCTAGGTCAGCAGCACATGCCGAAGCACGACACAACAATAACAACAACTACTACCACAACAACAACACGACAGCACCAACAACAGCCACAACAGCAACTACACTACCACATCTGCGGCGCGACCACCAAGCTTCACACCCAGTCCTCCTTGCCGAGCACCCTTCCAAGAGGCTAGGATGCAAAGCACCGAGCTTCGATGGCCGCGTCACCGGCGAAGTGGAACATGAGACTCACCATTGACCAGGACCACTTCGACAAGTCGCACCGTGTACGCCTAGGAGAGAAGCAGGCCAAGAGAGGCCTAGCCCTGGCAAGTGGAGTGCCGGACCGGAACTGAACAAATGGGTTGTCTCCGCAATGCTACGACGCAGGTCCATTGCACCCTCCGAAGCTGCCCGCCCTTGACGGAGCTTGGCGTGAACTCACCATCACATGGACCCGGGGACACTGGGTGCCAAAACTGCACCTTCAAGAAGGAGTGCGACGCCTCGCGCCGCTGCTTCTCGGACCGATTGGTCCTAGGAGTTGCCCCCGGCACACAGTAGGGGACGGAGTAGGAGAAGAACCCCGACGCCCTTCAAGAAGGAATGGTGACGCCCACGGGCGCCACCGCATCGGAGCCGGTCTAGCCAGCAGAGGTTTCCCTCGGGACCCTACTTAGCTTCCCTGCAATCTCCGAGCCAGGCAACTGGGGCTTGATACCTGTGGCGAGACGGCCACCGTCAGGGAGGAGGACGCGAAGATCGACGAACGCCGAGCAGAAGGGGCCATGCACTGCCGGACTTGCTGCCGCGCGCCGAGCCACAGCCCAGATCTGGCTCAGGGGGACCCACATGGCCAGGCCTAGATCTTGGCCCGCTCGGGCCCAGATCCGGCCCTCACGAGCTCGGGCGCCGCCGCCCACGCCTCACCGCCGCAGTCCCCAGCCGCACCGCCCCTTCGTCCTCTCAGCACCAGCGCCAACCACACGCCGGAGTCATCGTCACCGCGCCGAGGGCCACCGCATTCAGCGGTGGCTCGCCAAACGCCTCCACGACGAGTTCCCCCCCAGCACTTTGTTGGTGGCGAGGGCGCCCGCCGCCACCGCGGCGACGGCCCGCGGCAGCGGCGGCGAAGGTGGGCGGAGGTGGGAGTGCCTGGCGGGCGCGCTTTTGGGGTTCCCCCGAGTCGCCCCGTACGGAGCGACGCGGGGATCGGGAGGGGGTCGGGAGCCGCGTAGCTCAACACCAATCATTTAGAGCATCTCCAACACGCGCTACAAATTTCGGCGCGCAAACACTGTCGAAGGCGATGTCCTCCTTGACGCTAGGGTCGATGAGCGCACAGAGACAGCGTAGCCGTGCTCGAGGAGGGCGCCGGCGAGATGCATCATCGGGACGAAATGGCTCACGGCCAGGCCGGGCTACAGGACGACAGTCTTCTTCTCCATGACGCCTGTGTAGTAGGTGCAGCTAGCTGGTGAAGTGAAGTGCTTTGAAGCTTCAGTTGGTGGCTGTTTGTGTGGTGGAAAACATCTGCAGTTATGTTCTGCTCGCATGACAACAAACATGATTGAGAAGCATCGACCGGCCACACACCCAGAATCACTGACTGTGACAGCCCTTTAATGGTGAAACAGGAGAAAGACTACTACTCCTTATTATGGTGGAGTAGCTTGAATTGCACGCTTCGCTGTGTGCCGTCAAGTTTTGTCGGCCATATCTCCTTATTATGGTTGTCGCATGGCACCAAAACCAATTAATGCCAAATATGGTGGAAAATTTCCGTTTCTTAACCCTTACGGCTAATCCTCAGTTGAACGAGAATTATTTCAGTAAGACGGCGCTATCAAATGTCTGTTACAATCCATGTTGCAAATAATGACTAACATGAATCACAAGCCAAATCTAACGGTGTGGAAAAAATTTCTCAGCTTGCAGTTCATAGTTGCACAAATTGCGATGCAATCAGATGGCGTAAGAGCTCTAATTTAATTCTTATCTAGCTCAGAGTTAGCAAACCGTTTTTGACAGTTCAAGTGGAAACAACTGTATGGGATAAGCCTTTTTTCTACTAGTGCCACGAGATAAAGTTGGCCCATAGCCGACTCTTTTTTTTTTTTTTTTTTTTGAACACATCCAAACTTCCTTCATATAATCACCTCAAATCCACGTACACAGTACATAGAAACAAGAACAAAGCAAGAACAGAGCGAAGAGGATGAAGAACCAGAAGCATCGGGAGCACCGGCCTCGCCGGCGTCGGAGACGAAGTCGACCACCTTCCTTCTTGCCGCAGTCAGGGAAACTTTTGCCCTATAGGAGACGCCGCCGTGCCCGCCCGCCGCGCCGCGGCGGAGCTTGAATCGATGAACGGCCGGGGCGAGCGCCCCCCTGTCCCATCTACACCTCCTTGCCGGAGTCAACTTCGGAGCCGCCGCTGGACGACGCCGTGGATCCCGGCGAGCCCCAGGTTCCAAGCGCAACCACCGCCAGGACGGAGACCGTCGCTGGATCTGGCGGTAGAGCGAGGCACGGCGCGGATCCGCCGATCCGCGGGTGCCAGGGGAGCAGGCGCGCCGGCCCGGAGCTCCACGAGCGCCGCCGCCGGAGAGGAGAAGCACCTGCAACAAAAACCTCGCCCGCGACACCTCCTCCTCCACGGTGCCGCCGGCTGCCCCAGACGAAACTACCACATATACACACGTGAGGCGGGGATCCCCCACCCTCCCGCCGCCGAGGCGGCCGCCGGAGGGCGAGGGATCCGGCGGATCGACGGTGCGGAGGTGGATCGGCTCGGTGGATTCACAAATCGCCCTTTCCGCTACAGTGTTTGGAGAGGGGAGACGACCAGCGCGACTGCCCATAGCCGACTCACAGGCACACCCTCACATGAGCTTCTCAGTATTATGATGACTCGAAGATGGAGTCACCGACTGACCGTACCTTTACTTGGAAGATACGGCTCAACACGAGAACATATCCAGTGAAACAAATCAACTCATGCACCAGCTGAAACCATGGCACATGAGCCGTTGGATTGAAAGTTGAGGGACCGGATCCATCTAGGAGGTAGCTCCTGGCACATTTGCAAAATAGACCTTGCAGTGTCTCCGAATCGAGCAAAATGACCTCTTTAAAGTTTGAACCCAGTTCGTCTCTTTCCTTCTTCCTGTACCTCTCTCAGTCTCTCTGACCGGCATTGAAGCTCCTACCTGTACCACTAGAACACAGTTCGTCTCTCTCCTTCTTCCTATACCTCTCTCAGTCTCTCTGACCGAGCAGAAAGACATCGAAGTTTTCTGTGCAATTGCATGTGTGATGTCGGGACAAATATTTAGCTGGTCAGCTACAGAGCATGTCTCAAGAAACTCAATCCTCGATATGCTAAGCCAGTATGCAAGGAGGCCAGACACTGCCGCACAAATCGAGCGCCCGTTAGAAAATTCAGCTGCTTTGGGAACCTGCCAGACCAGCTGATCGCCTCCAGCCTCGGTGCAAAGATCTTAATCACATTGTGGGTGGTCAACGCCGCCAAACTTGTTTCTTAGTTTCTTTCTTTTTTGGTACAGTTCTTATACCCTGTAACTTGTTCTGCCGGCATTTGTCCCGGTTTCCCCTTAAATAATCGAAAGGTGCTGACTGCGTTCCGTCAAAAAAAAAAAACGCCGCCAAACTCAAGCTGTGGCTCATGTTAAGCAGCCGAAGTTTCGCAGGCACCAACTGCTGCAGCATAAGTTGGTACATGCGGACCTCGAGCTCCTGTGTCCATGTGCAAGTAAACCTGCAGGTAACCAAGAACCTCTCATGAATCTTTAGCGATTGATATCAGAACAACAAAGTTAGATGTAAGCAGATTAATTTGATACACATGGTTAATTCTAGTAGATATCATCTTTTGTTCGGCCTTGGATAATGGTTCCACGCCATGATCTGTCAGCAGATTAGATGGTATATAATTTTAGCATTAGACAAAATCTGTATTACCAAACAAATTCGAGGTAAATAGCAAAGTTTTATACCCCGTCCAAATCATAAGTCTCACACGCCTGTACCAGTTTCCTGGAGGAAACTTATTTCAAAACTCCTCCACGTTTCAGATGATTGGTATGTCTCCATATATATATGAGTTATGCACTATATAAAAAGAACATCAAAAGAGCGTGTACAGAAAAAACCTGAAAAGTTTGACAAGATCAGCAGTACAAAACAAATACAACTAGTAAACATCAAAATGTGTTACTTTCAGATGAGTGAAGAAAAACAAAATGAGCATCAGGACCCTCAAGTGCTGCTTTCACAAAGTTCAGTGGACATGGTAAGTGCACTTCTCTATTCAACCATGTTTACTAATTAAGGATCATAACATGGAGCAAATCACTTTGTTTATTTTACCATAAAAAACAGTAGCACATGCAATAATTTGGCGCTCGTACAGTCACTCTTGTGAGATAACTGGAACACCACTGGTCATGCCTATCTCCAGCAACTAATTCGGATGAACAGGGCAAATAAGTGGTAACAGAACTGTAAAAGGAAGATGAAAATGTGACCTAGATCCTTAGCGGTTGCAGATGGCCAGCTCGAGACCTGTGCGCCGTTGCATCGATGACTCGGAGTTACAAGGCGACCTCGATGAGCCACCGCTGCCAAACACATCAACGGGCGCTGTCAAGGAACAGGGCGCCGGCTGAAATTCTGTGCCGGAGATGGCCGCCTAGGTACAGATTTGTAGGAGAGGGAAGGAGAGGCTCCAGTGGTCCAGGATCTAGGGATCGAGACGAGATGGGTGGTTTCTCTAACCCTAGCTTCCATGGCACAACTCGTGCAGAGGAGAACGGGAGAGGGAGACGATGGGGAATTCGGGATAGAATTGGGAAGGCTGATTCACGCAATTCAGCCACAGAATGGGGTTCTTTTTGCAAAATATGCCACCAGTCCATTATTAATTGCATCCTGTCCTTTCTTTTCACATCCAATGGACCATAACACGTCGGTGCAGCTGGTGCACGAGTTGATTCGTTTCATTGGATACGTTCTCGGCTCAACACTAGTAGGCTCCAACTTCGACTCCTTCTAAACCAACTCTAGAGATAGCTTGGATCTCTGTAATCGCCATGTATATAAGACCGGGCTCAAGGTATAACTCTTTTTTTACCATGCTACCGTAGGGAAAGACCTGCGGTGTAATTTTCAGTTAATCATAAAGGTTCAAATGTCCATAACAAGAAACATAGGAAAAGAAAAAAAAAACAAGCCAAAACAGATTGACCTAAAGATAGCAGCAAAAATTAAAAGGTAAACTATATATCCAGACATATAGTGTTGGGAATATACCAACTGGGTTTCCTCACGGAGTGGAGTAAAGCCGTGCTGACAGGATGGTCCACGGGTGGCAAAGCCAACAGCTTTGCTGGGCGGCCTAGTAGGCTCAAGCGCAAGACTGAAGATTAGCAAACTAAGGAAAGTCCAAGACGGTAGGCAATGTCCTTGCCGCCTTGGAGTACAAGATACGGCCCAAGCCTAGGACTGTGTTTCTTAGTCGGCTAGGTCTTTCCTTGTAAGCACCAGGTTAGTACGCTTACGGGAAACCTTCGGGTTAAGATCACATCTCATTGTAATATGTACCCATATTGCTTATAATGAGATTATAGAAGCATGTAGAGTTTCGCCACCGCTGTGGAACCCAGAGAGCTGGGTAAACCCTTGTGTATTCGCGTCACGTGCTATGTCGGCTTAACCCCACGTTCTACCCTTGGCGTATGGCATCTTGGATCATGTTTGCGATACCGATACCACGATAGTTGGCCTCCACCATTTGGCGTAAGTCGTCCGACGTTACGTCTCAGGCGGAATCGATGTCACGGTCGCTACCGGCTCACCGTGCACTATGACAACCTGGCTACGTCAGCAACGACGAATTTTGGATTCCGGCTTCTGGAATCCTCACTAGCTCCTTCATCATCCCAATCGGCGGCATCGAGATCTTCATCGTCTTCACGGGCAAGGAATCCAGCTTTATCGGCGACGATCACGCGAGCGAGGCCACCACCCCAATTACGACAAGATTGGCGATCAAGATGGATCTGAAGCCGCTTTGTCCCAGGAGATCGCGGCAACGGTCAACACTTCGTTGGCGTTGTCACCTGTTGGAAATATGCCCTAGAGGCAATAATAAAAATGTTATTATCATATTTCCGTGTTAATGATATATGTTTATTTTCCATGCTATAATTGTATTAAGCGGAAACATAATACATGTGTGGTTGTATAAACAACACTGCGTCCCTAGTAAGCCTCTACTAGACTAGCTCGTTAATTATTGATGGTTATGGTTTCCTAACCATGAACATGAGTTGTTAATTAATTAACGGGATCATGTTATTAGAAGAATGAGGTGATGGACAGACCCAACTAAGCATAACAATAGTGATCGTTTCATTAAGTTCATATTGCCATGCCTTTTATTGTTAAGTATCATGTTTCTTAGACCATGAGATCATGTTATTCCCGGGTACCGGAAGAATACTTTGGGGACATCAACCGTCGCTTCGTGACATGGTGATCATAAAGGTGTCTTACGGGTATATCGGAAAGTACTTGTTGAATTACATGAATCAAGACTGGGATTTGTCCCCCCGTGTTTTGGAGAGATATACTGTGGGCCCACTCGGTAGTGCACATTATGTAACGCTTGCAAGCACGTGACTAGTGAGTTATTCACAGAGAATGTTGTATTACGGAGCGAGTAAAGAGTACTTACCGGTAACGAGATTGAACTAGGTATAGTGATACCGACGATCAAATCTCGGGCAAGTAAAATATCGCGTGACAATGGAAATTGTATACGGACTATAGTAGTCCACGACATAGTGGTTCAACCAATAAAGATCTTCGTTGAATGTGTGAGAGTCATTATGGATATCCTGGTACCTCTAATGGTTATTGATCGGAGAGGTGTCTCGATCATGTCTACACATTCTCGAACCCGTAGGGTCACACACTTAACGTTCGGTAACGCTAGATTAGCTCTGGGATAATTTTATTAATGGTGTCCGAATATTGTTCGGAGTCTCGGATGAGATTCTAGACATCACGAGGAGCTCCGGAAGAGTCCGGAGGTAAAGATTTATATATAGCAAGTTGATTTTAGGGTTCCGGAAAAGTTCGAGATTTTTTGGCAGAGTGTCGAAATGTTCTAGAAGGTTCCCGAGGGTCCCACTGTGGGGCCCACCTGTCCTGGACGACCAAGGGTGGCCCACTGGTCCATGTGACCAGCCCTCCTTGGTCCATGCAGCCATTCAATGGGTAGCCCTTTAAAAGGAGGGTTTCCACTCTTGAAAGAGGGGGTTACCACCTTTTAAATGAGAGTGAGTTACCACTATTAAAGAGGGGGTTACCACTTGGAAATAAAGTGGCTGCAGCCCCTTGCCTATATAAAAGAGAGGGAGATGCGCACCAAGAAGGAACTAGGCTTGGCCGCACCACTTGCTTGCTGCTCCTCTACCTCCTGCACACCGCTTGGCGAAGCCCTGCCCGTGAGAACTCTCCACCATATCCACCACCACGCCGTCGTGCTGCTAGAATCGATCCCACCTATTGCTCCCTCTTGCTTGCTGGATCAAGAAGAGGGAGACGTCATCGATCTGTACGTGTGCAAGCCTCCGGAGGTGCTGCTTGTTTGCGGTGCTGATCGGATCGAATCTCATCAACAACTTCACCGAGCTGCGTTGAATTAAAATTTCAACGCGCGTGTTCTTTGAGGGTATGGTGAACTACTCTCCCCGTTACTAGCATCTTTTAGATTGGATCTTGAGTGTTGCTTCCGCATGTGAGAGAAATTATTTGTTTTCTGTCGCGCAAACTCCTACATCACCATCGAACCCATTGAGTCAGGCTCCCAGGAAGCCAGCACTGATCCCGATTCCATCCTCCCTGCTCTGTAGGCGGAATCGGAAGCCGAATCTAGATCCATCGTCCCTAAGGATGAGGGTTCTGAATCTGATGACAACACTAGTGCCTTTTCAGGCAACGTGTTGAGCAATACAGCAAACACAATCATGTCAAGCAGGTATTTATGGCTGCCACCTGCTTGGCCGACGTGACCGCCAAACCACCAACCGTCCCAGATGGCAAAGTTTCTACTAGCAACAAGAGCAACAAAAGCTCTGCTTCTGGAAAGAAAGGCGACCCCCCGCCTAAGGAGACCTTGGACAAAGGCGACGCCAACAATGACCCGCTAGGTGAAGAATATCTTTGCAAAGGTGAGACGACCCCTCCAAAGCAAAGGAGGCCTGGCTTAGAGCCACAATGTCACTGCGCATGGCCATCGACAAGAGCGCTACATCGGAAGAGCTTGAGATGAGGCGAAAAGCCATATTGAAGGAATCAACATACCTTAAAAGCAGAAAAAGGCGCTAGAACGCAAGAAGAACACACGATGGAATACAAGCAGAGAAAGCGGCGCTCATTCTGTGACCCAACTATTAATCGCTTGACCTTGATAGACATACTGCAAGCCGACCATGCATCGACGTAAAGAACCTGTGGATATGGCGGCACTAAAGACTCGCGTTGACACAAAACGGACGTTATTTACAACACCCCAACCATCAACACGGTTGCAGCTTACCAAGTCTTGTTCGAATACGAGAAACGCCAGAGGAAAGAGTAGCCTTCTCCAGTATCCTTCTTGGGAAGGCTATGGAGCGGCAAGCGGTTGCCGAATCAATTTTGGGAAAACTCGCAAATGACTCCCGCCTATGCAAGACACGGGGAGGCTAACCAAGCGATCCAGGTGATTCCAGCAGCCACCGAGGTGGGGAAACGATAGGGATCCAAATGCCCCTCCAAGACAGTGGGACGAAGAATCTAGGACATGATCTAGCAAGGCAACGAGACACCGATAAAGACAACAAAGAGTGCCGCAAGGAAGACGCAGTTCCTCGTCGTGACAGGCATCGCGAAAAGGACGCATCGTCACAAATGCGGCAGCCGGCACGACATGCCGCCACCTTCACGGGGGTCTAATCAAGGCAACAACAAATAAGTGCCTCAGCACGCCGCAGTCGCGACAAGACACAGCAGCCTCCCGACGAGGCACCGGTAGCCGCGAGACCTCCGCCTCCGCACCGAGGCGGCAATAGATGTGACAATGACGAGCCGATGACCAGGCGCGAAAGATCCCATCACAAGGAAGCTAGGGAAACTCCATGGCAACTGTCGCCCATAGCTCCGCGGCAAAGGAGGAATCTTACTTGGGCCCAAAATGCTTCGAATCTAGCATCCAAAAAGAAATTCTGCCAACAACATTTGCAAACGTAGCAAAATGTTTGGCAAATACGGGGTATTGCCAACCCAGGCACTTGGCTTCAAGACTACGCCAAAGTTGTCGGCATAAATAACGACAATCCCAATATTGCCGTCCGTTTCCTTCCCCTCATGCTTGAAGAATGGCGCGACTGTGGATCGAGAATCTAGCGGAGAAAAGCATTCGTAACTGGCAGTACATGAAGAAAGCCTTCACCCAGCACTTGCAGGGCACTTACGAGCACCCCAAAACGGTAACATATCTCCAGCGGTGCACTTAGAAGGGAAACGGATCCAGCCGTGACTTCGTCTTTACATGGATCGAGACCAAAATCACGGCGCCTGCGAAGGCGTCTGAGAAACTCAAGCGATGCATGCTTTTCAAGGAACGCCAAAAAAGAGGGTCAATGATCCGGTATTGGTCAAAACTATGGATCCAAGCACACCACACTCTAAAAAGCCTTCATCCGCAGAGTTTGCTAGAGAAAAGATCATTTGACCTTGTCATATACCTTTTCAAATACAATTTTAAATATGATCCCATTCAATTCTTCAGTGTATTTCATGGACTGTCTCAGATCGCCAATCCGTTCAGGATATTTCTCCGCTGCATCAAGGTTGTCTCAATCGGTCGAACCACAGAGGACACCGAAGAACTAACAGTAGCTTTGCATGTTAATTGTTACAAATACTTCTGGCATTATGTCTTGAAACATAAATTCGAACAGTGCCATAGTTGTTCATAGATTGGAAAACAGAGACTTATTTAGATTAAAAGATACCTGGCATCGATCAACGAGGGGTCATATCGGTTTAGGACCTGCTATTAACAATTTATTAAGAATTAGCATTGATGTTATGCAGTTTGAAAGAATCAGAAACCGTGTGGCACAGCCAAGATAACTTATTATAGGAAAGGTTTATCTAGAACTTATATTTAGACTCTCTTTTTGTGCAACATTTCGATGCAGGCCCGGGCTTGAGCTCCCTTTTGGAAAATAAATCTATAATTATCAACTCATTTATGGGTACTGCCTGTTCGAGTTAAGGATTTACATGGGTAAACATATTTTCGGGACAAGAGCTTTGCACATGTCCTATGTCGCGTTGAAATCATTGCGTCTGATACATAAGACTAGCCACAATGGGGGTATCATAGGTGGTATTGTGTATGCCATGTTGGCAAAAAGCTGACGTGTCACTGTAATTAATGATGAGAGAGGTGATAGTGGTATCATAGGTAGATACCGTAACATAACGGATTCCAATGCAAAATGAGTCTACAACCTAATAACATTACAAATACCACTATTTGAAGATTAAGTATTGTGCTCCTCCCTCTTTCTCTCTCCTCCATAGCATTTTGTGTATGCTCTAATTTATCCACCTGACGAAAAATACATTGTATTTTGGTACTTTACTTAGTTAATACTAGTACACTGGTGGGCCAATAATCCCGTCACTAGTGCCTAGTGGACTATACGTGAGTTTTTTTTTTTGAAAAGCCCACGTATATTCACCATAGTACCACATACAAAGTACACAGTACAAATACAGCAAAGGAAGTACAATACGTAGGGGAATCAGAGCTAGCACCGAGACCAGCAACTTCACCGGCGTCGAAGACGAAGACCGCCAGCCGCCATCTTACCACTGCCCAGGGACACCTTCTTCCTTGAAAGACGCCGCATAGCCCGTCCGCCGCGCCGCGACGGAGCTTCTGCCGGTGAACGACCACGGCAGGCGCCCCTCCGCTCCAGCAACGCCGCTTTGCCTCAGCCGCCTTCGGATCCGCCGCAGGTAGAAGCCGAAGAACTCGTCCAGCCCTGGTTTCCGGCCACCAGATCCGCCGCCACCATGGATCTGGCGGGAAACAGAGGGGCTCGAGCACCACGCCGGGCCTCGAGCTCCTGCAAGTCACGCGCGTTGACGATGAGCCCCGTGGAGCTCCACCGCCGGAGAAGAACACGCCGACACCAAACCGCCCACCACCAGCACCACCTCCTCCAGGGCGCCGCCAGCAGGATCTCCACCCTACCCTACCAAATGTATAAGCCGGAACCGGGGATCCCCCACCCTCCCGCCGCCGTAGCGGCCGGCGGAGGAGAGGAATCCCGCGGCTCGGCGGCGAGCACGCGGTGGGTTGACGAAGAGCGCCCAAAAATCGCCGGTCGCCTCTCTCGAACAGTGACGGGGAGAGGGAGAGGATAAGCGTGCGTATGTCTGTTGACTATACGTGAGTTATCTTCACGGAATCTGAGCGTCGAATT
Organism: Poa pratensis; assembly: GCA_947311845.1. Lineage (NCBI taxonomy): Eukaryota > Viridiplantae > Streptophyta > Magnoliopsida > Poales > Poaceae > Poa > Poa pratensis. The sequence goes on along the minus strand of CAMZMU010000109.1, from coordinate 35,024,665 downwards.
ATTCCATTGACTATCCAAAACAAATATCATGGTATATGAACCTCCGATTCTTCCATTGACTATCCAAAACAAATATCCTAATTACACGATGCTACTTTCCAGCGTAAGCGAACTTGATCTGATTCAAAGATTTTTTTCAGCAACCAAACCACAAGAACACACATCAATTTTGATGCTGTCAAATAAAACAATATTCAAGATTCTACAGTTCGGATGATTTATTACCTTTGGGTGAAGCCGGATGTAGAAGACGGATAGCTCGACGGCAGCGAGTGCGACAAGGAAGGAGAGTTGGAAGGAGAGGACGGGTGGTACGGCCTTGGTGGCATGGGGTGTTGAAAATATAGGGTGGGCTTTAGGCCCATCTAATAATTTCAGAAAAATCCCTAAAGGCCCATGCTGTCATGGTAAGTGGTGAATGTTTAGTCCCACATGGGTAGTTGGGAGAGATGTACACCAACTTATAAGGTGAGCTCTTCTCCCACAGGTATGAGGTGTTGGTTGTGAAGAGAAGAGAGGTGCTCCGCACGCGCGCTCCTCCTCCTCCTCCACCTCGCCACGTCGCGTCGCGTCGCGGGTGGCGGGTTGCGGGTTGCATGAATCTCGCCGAGCCAATCTTATCTTTTTATCACGCAGGAAAAAATGTGAGCGGCAACGGAAACATTTTGTCTTAATGGCGTTAATGGAGAATGAATGTGAGCTGAAACGTTTTGTCTTAAGTGCTCTTAATTGCGTGCGTTTCCGTTGGCCTTCCGCCTTCGTGTGTGCCTACATAAGAGAGGTCGCTCCTCTCCAGCAGACACAACATATCGCATCTGCTTCACGCGCCGCCACAGTCGTTTCTCTCACTGTTGCTGCCTCCGGTGATCTCATCCCGTCCACCGCGTACACGGCTGACGGGAGAGCAGGTCTCTGAAACCCCGTCTCTCGAAATCATGTACGGGAGAGGGGCGATTAGGTTTTTGGGGAGCGTCTCCTACGCGACTGCTCGCCTACGTTCGTCTGCATCAACTTCGTCTGCGTCATGAGCACCGAGGACGCCACTGCTGCTGCTGCTGCCGTTGCCTCTCAAGAGGCTGCTACTGCCTCCGCTGCTACTGCCTCCGCTGCTGCTACGGCCAACTGGCCTACTGGAGGGTATAATATGCTTATCCCTCTCTTCATAATTTCCTTGTCCGCCGTACTAGTGATTTGCGTAGATGCTTCTACTATTTCTCTAGTACATGGTTATATCATAGAATTTCAGTATGCCATTAGCACCGTTTACGTCATGCTTATGATTTGCACTTGGATTAATTTAATCAGAAAATTGCTTATATTCACAACATGGGGAGCTTGTGGATGTTCCTCTCTAGCATTTCCAATACCCTACTCATCGACGGCCGATTCGTCGGGACTGTCTGTATGCACCACAGACCCACCATCGCCATCTTCCTCGCGATCATCTCCTCTTCGCTGCCCCCTCCATCACCCCACGCCACCAGAACGCCCCCGTCCCCGACCATGTAATCGTAAATCCAGGGCGGGAAGAAGAGGTCAGCCTCTTTCTCGGCGGCAAAGGCCTTCACATTGCTCCGACCGCTGACCATCTCCAGTAGAAGCATTTTGTAGCTGTACATGTCCGACTTGGCTGACACGATCCCAAAACCCCTGGAAAATACCTCCGGCGCGATGAACCCTACGGTGCCCCTTGCGTCGGCCATGGTCAGGATGCTCTCCTTGGGGTCACACAACTTCGCCATTCCAAAGCCAGCCAACTTGGGACGGAACCCCTCGTCTAGCAGCACGTTGTGGGGCTTTACGTCGAAGTGGATGATCCGTGTGTTGCACCCCTCATGCAGGTACTCCAGCCCCCTTGCCACACCTATGGCGATCTCCTCCAGCGTCTTCCACCCAAGCTTTTTCACCGGTGTCGGCGGCGTTGTGGACGACGGTAAGGAGTATATGTACCTATCGAGGGAGCCGTTAGGCATGTTTTCATAGACTAGGGCACGCTTGGATCCTTCTAGGCAGAACCCGAGCAAGGTGACGATGTTGACGTGGGATGTCCGGCCGATGCTGATCACCTCGTTGAGGAACTCCTCGCCCTTGGGCACAGAGTGGTGCAAGAACTTGACCGCGACCTACCGGTGGTCCTTGGGAAGGGTGCCACTATACAGCGTGCCATAGCCGCCTTCGCCGAGCTTGTCCTTGAAGGAGTTGGTAATCTTCTTTAGGTCTGAGTACCTGTATCTCCTAGGCGTCAGAGTCCCGTCCTTTTTAGCAGCTTTTGAATGTTTGCGTTGTCGGCAGCGCTGGTTTTTCTGTCCATGATGGTGGAATAACTGAAACTTCGAATACGTTGGTGGAACTTCAAGGCAGTGACAAGACATGCCAGCAGCAATCCAAATGTGATCGATAATGATACTGAAATTTATAAATAAAACTAAATGAGTTGTTATTCGATATCACCAAATTCGGCAACACGATTGTATGGAAACATGTCGAAGCTAATGCAGTTGTCAAATCAACCATGAACGGCGAGAAATAGCAATCCAATCCATTCCATATGTGTGTGGATCATGCATGCATGTGAATACTTGATTGACAAATCAACATTCAAGTGACTGATCAAAGCACAACATCCATGCGTATATGCACAAGACGTACCTATCAGGATGACCTTCTTGCTGGATTTCTTGGCATCTGCATGTATGTGAGGAAACATAAGTCAAGATACACAATGTCATATCAACATCAGCCGATCAAGTTAGTCTGCAAAACTTATCAATACGAGGCAGGTCAGGATAAAAAGACTAGTTAAACCTGATAGTAAGACAATTGCACTGTAGCGTTCTTAGAATGTGATGGGGCAATGCATATGCATGGGCATATGGTTAGCTACTTGCGTCATGGTTAGGTAACGCTATAACGACTAATAATATACGTGTTGAAAAGGTTTATGCTTAGATACATGCATCATCTCAACTCTTACGTACCGTCCGTAACAAGGAACCAAACGGCAGACGCTAGCTTAATTTTATTGTCTTGGTTTAAGCATGGAGACTAGATAAGCTATTGTGTCTCATATTGTTGTACGTAACGCTGCCGCTAGCTATTCCTTTGATATGTTCTGATGCTCACACGGCGCATGGATGCACATGCACCGTAAGGAATTCCGGCTACTTGCAGGCTAAAGTATGCAGTATTAGGCAGGACTATCTGGAGTCCATTGGCTGCCACCAAAAGATCGACTATCTGTAAATATTGATCCAAAATCGTAACAACCTCTGACCAAGTAACCAAAGTCGTCCCAAGAGCGTGCAACACGTCACTTCAGTAGTTACACCTACGAAGTACACTGTTCCTGGTCAACTGGACCAACCAAGCTAGTTTGCTTGTCCTACAAGTGTAGCCACACCTAATAAGACCATAACACACTTGAAAAGTCAGATCAAAGCCTTTTACTGTGGACGCCAAAAGTTGCCATGTGGCACCGTCACATTCTGACAGTTGTCATCCGCCGTGGATATGAAAATTAAACATCTTGCAACTCGTTTGGTTCAGGTTCGAAAATATGAACTTTCGCTACTTTTCGATTAGGCTGATCATCACAAGCTAAAAATTATCAATTGCTTGCATGCATTATGATCTAAATGCACTTGAATCTAACTGACATTTTTGTGGTTTTAGTCACGTTGATATCTTTAAAGTTAATTACAATCGTACGTGTTGGTAACTGTAGTGCTATACATGCCTGAGTTAATTTTTCAAATCCTAGTTTAAGTGATCTGGACTACTTCCTCGGTTCCATTTTATAAGATGTTTTAGATGTTTCATTGTGTACCACATGCAGACTAAAATGAATGAATCTACACAGTAAAACGTGACTAGATACATCGGAATCAGAAAAAAAAACAGAACATCTTATATTACGGGAGTATATGTATCACACATACCGCTGCCCCTAGCTAAAGCTATCTTGTTGAGTTCACACGACGCAGGCAGGATGCAGATGAGGAACTCTGGCTAGTTGCAGTCTAAGTAGGCACCACTAGAAGTGTATTTGCATTGTGGATGTTGACACTTGACACGATGAGATCGATCAAAGATCAGTGACAATCGCTGACCAGCAACCAAGTTACCGAGCCGTACAAAGCTACGCCGTCCGACACATGTCATTTCATTAACCCCGACACTGTTTTTTCTTTAGATCCCCTACATTGTTCAAGCTTGTGCTAAAAGTGTTGCAAGCTAATATAGAAACACACTTGAAATTAAAGGCAAATAATCAAAAACCTTTTACTTTTCGGCGGAAGGATGATCGCAAGATAGAACTGTTGATCGCATCCCTTATGATCGATCGATAGTCAAAATGCACTCCAATCCAACTGAATTTCTGCTGTTTTTAGTTATGTTTAGATAGATTGCATTCATGCTCATGCCTGTTGCCAGCTCTACATGCATGCGTGTGTCTGCAAGAATATCCATCGCCGAAATGTAAAGCGTGTGCTTAATTAGTTGCTCACCGCATCTGGCTGGGTGCGACGAGCCGTCGGCGCAGACGCACGCGAAGGCCTCCGCGCCGGAGTCGTACCCGCACCGGCCGCCGCTGTCGCTGCACGCGCCGCAATCTCCGGCCGACGCCCTCCACTCCAGCAGGTACCCTTCCCTGAGCAGCCGCGGGTACTCCGCGCCAGCACTCCCGCCCGGCGTCAACGAGCCGACCACCGGCACCACCGCGTACGCACACTTCCCAGCCACGGCCCTCGACGCCGTCGTGTTGTACACCGCGTCGAGCCGCACCACGGCTGGGGTCCCCGGGCAGGTGACGTTGACGAACCCGGCGGCGGGCGGCGGCGTGCAGTTGAAGAGGAAGAGGAGCTGGCGGTTGGCGGCGCTGGCGGAGAAGGGCGCGAGGCTGAGGCTGGCGGAGACGTCGATGCTGGGGACAGGGCAGCCCGTGGCGTCGGTCTGGACGTTGTCGTTGGCGATCACCACGGTGCGTTCGGCGTAGGAGACGCGGAGGAGCTTGTACCCGCCGCGGAAGGAGCGGGCCAGAGCGGCCCGGCCGCCGGGGAGGCAGTCCACCTGGAACGCCGACGGGCCGCACGGGCTGGCATCCGTGAGCCAGAACGGGTAGGCGAGGGTCACGTTCCCGCACGTCTTGGGGGAGCAGGTCGCCACCGCTGCTGCCGCCGGCGTCGCTAGCAGGAGGCATGCTGCGAGGACGGCGAGGAGGACTCGCCGTCGCGGCAACGGGGGACGCATGGCAACGATTCGTGGCTGGCACCGTGGTGAAGAAGGCTGAACGTACGGTGTTGTACACCTAACCTACGTACGGAGAGAAGGACTCTCTACCTATATAGAGATGGATTGAGAACAGTAAACGGCGACAATTTGACTCATGTGCTCCTCATCGTGTCCTGTGGTCACTTTCTTGGACTTTGTCTCTCTGTTTTTCTGTGTGTGAAATCGAGCTTGAATTTTAGTTCGTGCGTGTTGAGCGGTATGGTTTACGTGATGCTTGCATCAGGGATATCGTCAATTACTGTGCAACTTTAAATATTACTCGCTCGATGCAACATCATTTGATACTTGTTGTGTAACTCGGTCTTCAGATCTTCCTAGGTGAGAAGCCCATTTCATAGGTCTCGAGAAGATAGTAGCTGAGTGTGCAACTTCCTCAAGATCGGTTTTGGTGGGACCGACTTCATCGAACACTGAGATATTCACGTTGTGGGTTGGCACTACAGAATACGATGTCAATGACGCCTCATCACTGAGCGACCAGAACCAGGTAGCGGTATCCTCAGCAGACCTGGGCTCTCGGGAGAGCATATCTTACAGATGGGTCACTAGTATCACCGGCCAGAATGAGTGTCCATCGGTAAGTTGCACTATCATCGATGGGCACTTGAAGGAATTTCAACTTGAGCATACCATGCTTGATCGGCCTCATCATGGAGTGGCATCAATTGGACACTCGTCATAAATCTCAGCCAGTGGTGTATTATCTTTTTTTTAGATAAAGAGTGTTTATTGATATCGAGAAGATACAACGTGCACCCAGCCTCTGCAACAACGCAATAATCGAAATCATTACGGATGCACACAGGCAAAAAACAATAAGAAGAAAAAATAAAAAGAAAAGTCCCGCTAAAGAGTTACAGTCCTTACAACAGCCGCACAACCACCACCAAAACAACACCTGATGTCCAATTCTTCAAAAGCAACGCCTTCAAGAAGAACAGTGCCAGGCACAACCAATTAAGGCCAGACATTGGGTTTTCACCCTGAAGATAATCCTCGCTCTCAAAACAATGTCTTCAGCAAGACCACTGTCAGGCACAACCAATTAAGGACAGACCTTGGATTTTCACCCTGAAAGGTAGGACTTTAGACTTCACGTATGTTGTCGCCCCACTTACATGCCGCTGCTCCAAGTCATGAAACACCAAGCCAATTCCTCATCGCGAGAAAGATTCGAACCACCATTGCTAGCCTCAGATCTCGGCTGACATGACCTTCTCCGCCAGCACCATGGAACGAGAACATGTCCCATGATATTAACAGCCAGCAGAGTTTCGAAGCGCTCCCTCTGAAACCAAACGGCCAGAGTAAAACATGGGTGCACACGACCGAATCCCACCCGATCCAGCAATCTCCAGGCATGAATCGCCCAGTGGAGTTCGCCGGCGGAGCCTTCCGGAACTCGTCACTTCAGCCAAATCAATGAGAGCACGCATCCAGTGGATCATCGTCTTCGCACGGGAGAAACCTAGGACCGCCGCCTTTATTCGCAAGACTCGCAGGCCCCCACGCCGCGAGTCAACTCCTTGCAGAACGGCGAACGAGAAGAGGGCAACCCAGTGTGTCGCTGCAGGTCTTCACCGGCGTGGCCAAAGCCATAGCCAAAGTTCCCGCAGAACTCCCTGACTGGAGATCTCAAGCCCGGATCGGGCCCAGAAGCCTAGATCGAGGCCCAAGATCCAGATCGCATCCGTGCAGACCGATGGCTGCAACGGCCGCACGCCGCCGCCTCCAGGCCGTCGCTCCGCCGGAGGCCCTCAGGAGCCGACCAGCATGGCCACCTCCAGCACGGCACAGGGGCGCCGCCCCGGCCTCACGCGCTCCGGAGACTTGGCGCGGACGCCCTAGCGCCGACCCGAGCCACCGAGGCCTTCCTTCCCCAAGCCGCCTTTGCAGTTGGGTTGCCGCCGCCGTGGCAAGGGGCCGACGACAGCGGCGGCGCGGTGGTCTGGAGGTGGTCGCTGGTGGCTGAAGGTTTCCGCCCCGGTGCCGCCCTAGGGAGCGACACGGGAGCGATAGGAAAAAGTCCGTCCATGGTGATCTCACTGAAGGGTGATCTTCTCCGACAACCGTGAGGTTGCCGCATCGGAAATTATATGTCCGGACTCTCCGGGTCTTCTACCTAGGTTGTCCAAAAAGATATGTTCATTTCCTCAGAAGGACATCCGGGTCTCCGGGTTGTGTTACTGCTTGCTTCAGTCCACTCAGTACTCGTTACTATTTAGTTCCCTATAAATATCCTCCTAGGCAGCGGACTGTGCAATGTTTGCACCCGAAATTTTTGACGTGGCGTGAACGGTGAAGTATGACGGCCGTGGAGCTCCATGGATCCATATAAAGGGTTTGAGACATTTCCTTTCAGTTTTGAAAGAAAAACGAGAAACATAAATACAAACATGTGTTGTCCATGCGTGGAATATCGTAACATGAGGGCACCTCCAACGGGGTGGAGCAAACGGACACCGAAATTGGTCCGGTTTTGTCCCTTTGAGGGCGAACCATGGACACATTTTGGGCATTTGTCCGTTTGGGGTGGAGGTGCCCCAACGGCCTGGCGCAAAATGGCCCCCCCGAGTGAGCCTATTTTTTACAATTCACAAATTAATCAATAGCACACAAACATAGTTGGATAGGAAATAGTATCAAATTTATTACAATAAAAAGTTCATGGACTGAAATAAATAGTTCATTCAATGAAATTATTCTGGAGCTGGAGCTGGATGGTTTCCGAAGTGAGCCCACACATGCTCCACCATATCATTCTGGAGCTGGATGTGTGTTTCCTTGTCCTGCATCTCGTCAAACACATGAATGTACTGCTGGAACGACGCTGCCCCTGGGATCGGCTCAATCAACTCACCCTGAAATTCCCATCCTTGATCGAATAGCCTCGCGTCATCCCGCTCATCCTCCACTATCATGTTGTGCATGATTACACACGCTGTCATGACCTCCCACATCAGCTCCTTGCTCCATGTTCTAGCAGGATGCCGCACAATGGCAAAACGAGATTGGAGCACACCAAATGCTCGCTCCACATCCTTCCGGCAGGCTTCTTGGTGTTGAGCAAACTTCTTGGTCTTCTCGGAGTTAGGCTTCCGGATGGTCTTCACAAAAACTGGCCACGAAGGGTAGATGCCATCAGCTAGGTAATAGGGCTTGTTGTATTCATGCCCATTCACCTCATAGTGGACAATTGGAGCCTCTACCTCGACAACCCGGTCGAATACCGTGGACCGATGTAGCACATTGATATCATTGTTGGAGCCGGCCATATCAAAGAATGAGTGCCAAATCCACAGATCCTGGGATGCCACTGCCTCGAGTATGACCGTGCACTCGCCGACATGACCCTGGTATTGTCCCTGCCAAGCAAAGGGACAATTCTTCCACTCCCAATGCATACAATCTATGCATCCAAGCATCCCAGGAAAGCCCCTGCTCTCATTCATCTTCAAAAGACGGGCAGTGTCTGCAAGGTTGGGTGCCCTCAAGTACTCGTCGCCAAACACCTGAACCACAGCTTGGCAGAAACGATACATCGATTCCAGGCAAGTGCTCTCGCTCATGCGCAGATACTCATCAACAAGAACGCCAGCCACTCCATATGCAAGCATCCGGACAGCTGCAGTGCACTTCTGATATGAAGAGAAGCCATACTGACCTGTGGCATCTGGCTTGGCCTCAAAGTAGCCATCATATGCCCTCACCCCTTCCAGCAGACGTATGAACAAGGGCCGGCCCATACGAAAACGGCGACGAAAGACCGAAGCCGGATATGTTGTCTTCACCGGGTTGAAGTAGTCCTTCCAAAGCTGGAGGTGACCATTCTCTCGTTCACGGTCCAACGCGGGTGCTCGCCCAACGACTGACCCAACATGCCGGGGCACTGCATTCTGGTTGAAGTTGTGGATGAGAGTGGCCGCGGCCACCATGATATCGTTGTCATCGTCGGAATTATTCATCCGATGTATCGATGAAGGTGTGGTAGAAGAACTCATCATCGCTATCCATCTACATGAATAAAATTGTAAGAAAATGCTACATCATTTGCATTCCTTCAAATGCAAAGAACGAGGGCGGCCGGTGTTCATACCTTTGGTCGAACACCTTCGGGGCGGTGGAGTTCGCGGTGGAGTCCGGGGCAGAGGACGAGGGCGGCCGGTGTTGGAGACGAGGGCGAGGACGGCCGCGGCTTCAGCACGGCTCGAGGGCGGCCGGGGCGGAAGAAGATGGAGAATGCGGCCGGTGTTGGAGACGAGGGCGAGGACGGCCGCGGCTTCAGCACGGCTCGAGGGCGGCTGGGGCGGAAGAAGATGGAGAATGCGGCCGGCGACGAGATCCGGCCACGGGGAAGGCTAGACGACGTCGCGGCCGAGGATAGCTCGGTGGCCGAAGGGCACGTCCAGGGCGGCGGCGGCGGTCGCGGGGCCAAAAGGAGATGGGGAGGTGGGAGGGGAGGGACTGTGTGGCTGGCCCTTGGGCCCGACGCGGACAGGGAGGACAAAGAGGAGGACCGAGAGGCTGTCCGTCCCGCCCCAAAGCCGCCCCAAAGTTGGGCCGCGTTTGGGTCGAAATTCGGTGTCCGGGCGGACACCAGTCCGGATGCGCCAGCCCGTTGGAGCCCCTCTTTTGTCCGTTGGGACAAAATCGGACTGGGCTGGTCCGTATGCGCCAGCCCGTTGGAGGTGCCCTGAGAATCCACTTCGAGATTGGAATATTGCCGTAGGTTTCGTGGAAGGTTATTCACCTTAAACATGTCAGTGTGTGGAGGCAGTTGTTGATGGCGAAGATGTTGGAAGTGGAAGATGATATGAAAGAAAACAAAACAGTAAGGATGGGCTGCTAGAACAAAAATGGATTACGTCGACACATTGCTGCTTGGGTGGTACGCGGCCCACCATGTCACTTTGGGTCGCTTCCGACGATGGGCTTGATTCACACTCGCACACCCATCTCTAGAGTTTGTTTTGTCTCGGGCCTTCGCCAGGGCCTATAGCCCAAACCTGCCGACGTTCATCGGCGTCCATTCACGTCACGCCGCCGCTGGCCGGCCGGCACTGTCCTCGGCCCCTCGCTTCCCCGCGCCATCTCCGGTCCCGCTCGTCCCCGCGCCGACTTGGTCCTGCCGTTGCCGTCGTGGTCCTGCTCAACAAAGATTCGCTAACCTCTCCGCGGCAGTCTCCCGCCACGGGGGGGGAATCGCGAGCAATCCCTACTCTCCAGGCCCGCGAACCCGCTCGGTGGTGGCGGCGGATAGGGCGGCGAGTGGTGGACCCCGGAAGTGAGTTTTCCTACAAACCGTTTATTGGGCACAGCGGAGGTCGGAGGCGCGGCTGTGAAGGGACAAGGCGGTGTTGTTTGCGGCTTCAGAGACAAAACAAGTAAGTTTGTGCCTTCAGCTTCCACGATTATTCAGATTAGAGCCTACATTTCTTCCGGCATTAGAACAAGTGTAAGAACATCAACAGTGTCAGATCGTCCAAGCACACCCACCCCAGCCCTTGATCACAGTACCTCGCTGATATATTGAACAGAACCTACAGACTACACCATTGATGTTGTTAACTGCAATTGGCAGTACTACACACATATATTGCTTCCATGTGCTGATTAGCATGATAATCATGCTGCATAACTGCAAACCATTGATGTGAGCATCCCTGAAATTAGAAAGGAAAAGCTGACATGCACAACCCAAGCTGAAACATTAGCAGTTTAATAATCTCACACACTCTGTATCTTCTTAATTCCCAGTCTTTCTAGCCTAAGGCTGCGTGACACTTTCAAGCAGCAATTCAGCAGAAATTCATCTGTTCATAAATACAATGCATCTAAAATTTAAACTCGTTGAGGCCCACATCCGCTCCATGTTTCATAAGGCACCTCTTGTCACCAGATCATCACCACCCTTGGTGCTGCACTAAAACTCAACTCAATCCTCTGCATCCAGCGCCTTGCCGTGTCATCAGAGGCGTGCAGGATACAAAGTAGACTGCCATATTATCCCAGGCCCCGTGAATGGATGCCAGCGGGAAGAAGTTCACATGCTACATGCCATACATGAAGAAGATGGAGAAAGAGTAGATGGTGCAGGCGGTGACATAAATCTCGCTCGTTTTAACCTCGTTTCACTTTTAGCGGTCGATGTGCAAACTCACCTAACCGTCGGCTACGCAGCCTAATGCAGCACTGTCATCCCCGGGCCGCGTGTTCCCGCAGATGGCACGAACAATTCTCCCGACGTGGCCGTGCTTTAAGAAGGAGCTCTTTGCGGTGGTGCTCCCTTTGCCGCCAGCTCAGACCTTTGTTCCCGACCTCACTGTGTCGTCCCCGTCCAACGCTGCCACCGGTCAAGAAGGAGCCCCAGAACCCATTCCATTTCCCCAGCTCACCCCAAATTTCACCCAGTGCATTCACATGCATCGTACACCTTGACACCCAGAACACACAGCAAAATAGAAAGGGGAGTGTCAGAAATACAAACAAGAGACGAACACCAGCGGAATCAGCAAAGGGCGGCGGCATCACAACGGCAGTCTGTCACTAGAAGACGCACTGGGATGACATGTACAACACATGCAAACTTCATACGGTCACAACAATAACAATCGGGCCCACAGGGTGCACGGAGCGCAAACGCAGATAGACGGGACCGGAGGTGCTCGACCCTCCGGAACGAGGAGAGCTCCCTGTTCCTAAGAATGGGCTACTAGTTTTCAAGGTCTTGATAACACTTTTAGCTAGGTGCCCGTGGGCTGCGGCATTAGATCCAGTGCCTTTTAGCAGTTGGAACTTGGAACACAAAACTCACCGGGCACCCAAATTATTGCTTTTCTGATCTGTAGCATATAAAATATGGACGCTTGGATGCAGATGATGTTGGCTCTAGGGGGGTCATGGATACATGAAAATGTTCGATGATACACTGCCAAATTTCGTTGCTTGTGATATTGTGAATATACTCCAGTACTGGCCACCTTTTCAAAGAGTTGGAAATCATTGTAGGATTTTGGTATTCACAAAACTTGTCTCCTCAGGTCCAGTAGAACTTGCACTTTGGACGTCCATATTGTGAGCTGAGTTTTCACTGGAATGAGCGGTAAGTGCGTTGATCAAGTTACTGAAAATGTTCTTTGAAAAGAATAATTTCACTAATAACAAAGGAACACAAATATGGGAAAAATATCTTACAGTAATTCACAGAAGTTTTGTTTCGGCGGCATGTCCAAATCATCTAAGCTTCTCTCAAACATTTCAAGAACTTTTGTTATTGTTGGGCGATATACAGGTAATACTTGTATGCACCACAAGCCAATTAGGATCATCTTTCTTGCGATTTCTTCAATTTCGCTTGTGACTTCACATGCTTGTAGTCCATCATCTTGCGCAAGGTGGTCATAAATCCAATCTGGAAAGTACTCCTCGCTTGATTTTTCAACAATTGATTTCACATTTCTCCTGCCTCCAACCATCTCCAACAGCATCATTCCATAACTATAAACATCTGACTTTGTTGAAACCACTCCAAAGGTTCGAGAGTGAACTTCCGGAGCGATGAATCCAATCGTTCCTCTAGCACCAGTCATTGAAAGCCTGCTCTCCTTTGTTTGAGACAATTTAGCTAGACCAAAATCAGCAATCTTTGGGCTAAAATCCTTGTCCAGAAGGATATTTTGAGGCTTGATATCAAAATGAACAATCCGTGTATTACAGCTATGGTGCAAATATTCTAATCCACGAGCAATCCCAATCGCTATTGCATAGAGCCTCTCCCATCCCAAAATTTCTTTGGGGTTCTCTGAGTAAATGTACTTATCCAGAGAACCATTAGGCATGTACTCGTATATAAGCGCTCGTTTTGATCCCTCCAAACAAAACCCATGTAAGCTAACAACATTAACATGAGAGGTCCTGCCGATGCTCATAACCTCATTCACAAACTCGTCCCCGTTTCCTTTGCAGTCATGTAAGAATTTCACAGCAACCAGACGACCATCATGCAATCTTCCTTTGAAAACCACACCATAGCCACCTCTTCCAAGCTGATCATTACGAGAAGACGTTATCTTCATTACCTCTGAATACATGTATCTTCTTGGAGCGAGGGATCCATAAGATGCTATCATGGCCTCGTAATTCTTTTCAGTGCTGCTACTAGTCTTTCTGAAAAGTAGAAACCATATTCTTTCCCCCCTTCTATGCCGTATCAGCACATAAATACATGGAAAGAGCAACGCTGCAGCTGCTGATGTCAAAACTGAGATTGAAGATGTTATTTTCTTTGTACCAGAAGTTATAATATGGACATTTACCATCAATATTTTTAATTTATCTCGACAGAATGCAAGGGGGCAAAGGTAGAAACAAGCTAGAGATCTTAGTTTTTTCTCCAAATTGACTGGCATTGTGCACAACTTTGGAGTAACTGTTTCAATTTTAGCTACAGAGTAAAAGTTAAAAAATATTTGTACAAAATCACTGTTGAAGCATACCTATCAGTAGTATCTTTGTGCCGGTCCTCTTGCTACCTGGAATATCACAAAATATTGAGTTTAAAATATCAATACTATCAAATAGTACCTATATTGTTTATGTCTTTCCAGAAAAATTAACAGGCACCATATAGGATCTTCAGTATTTTGCCGAAGATTTTTTTTAAAGGTACATCGAATACTGTGAAGAGCACGTGCTAGCATATCTGACTTGTTAAAATACTTGTTTGATACAATAATGTAAGTTGTATGCTCATATAATTGTGGGAAAAACTACTCTGGTAGTGTTTACCGGCCTGTACATCAAACTCCTTATCATGATTACATTCTGAGTTCTTAAAATTCTGCCATGGCTGCGGGCAGTTATAGAGGAAGAATGGCTCCTAAGTTTGGGGCTAATGCCGAACTCGACAGCTGATGTGACTGAATAAATTGTTTCGATAGAATATATCTAGGGTCTGGTACTTCCAGGAGTTGTTAAGTGAAGCCTTGCCTTGTCACTTGGGATACGGTAGACATGGTAGCGACATTCAGTCTGGTGCATGCCTCGGAACCAGAATGGGTATGCAATACTGAGTTCCCTACACAACGCAGTATTGCAGGACGTCATTGTCCTGTTTATGTCGCGAGTGGTGGATCTAGCTGCTACCTGCCAGGACTAGAGAGCGGGCAGTTGCATCACAACTGGGTAGAACACAAGGGCTGCAGGGAGTGGGACAGTAAATGAACTCATCTTCTTGCTATGGAATAGCAGAGTATTGGAATTTGGAAGTGTGCAAACTAGAGTGGTTGGGAAGGGACTGCAGTCAGAGGAAACAGCTTACAGTATTGTTTTATGTGGAGTAGTACTCCTAAGTCCTATCACATATTAGTCAATTTCAAAAGACACAATTTGATGCACCTGCCCACAGTTATTAGAGTGTCTTTGTCGATGATTTATGCATTAGAGATCGGAGAAAGATGGCATGTGTGGTGTTAGGCCGTTAGCCAATGACTTTGGCTAGTTCTGTCTAGAGAGAGTCAACATCTGAACGTCTTAATCCCTATTTTTAGTTATGATGTTGCCGTAGAAGATATCAGTTATCTGGAATCTTCGTGCCAGGACCGGTGGGTACTTGAGCTTTTTTAACGTAAGCCGGAGGAAGGAAGCCCACAGCATCAAGATGGGGTCATCTTATAGTGGACTGGAAACCCACACGGCCCGCACAGCCGCTGGCCGGCGCCCTCCTCCAACGAGACCGGCCATGTCTTCGGCGGCGCGCCGGCCAGCGGTCACAGCCGGAGGAAGGAGGCAAAGAGCAGCAGGAGTGGAGGAGGAGCTAGGGACGGCGACGGCTTATAAGCATGATAAATATATTTTTTAATCTGAAGACTGAGCTTACTTACCGCTGCTACCAGCTGAGGCAGCGGCAGGCGGCAGCGGCCAGGCCAGGAGGAACTGGCAGGCCAGCCGGGCTGTGAGCGCGGTGGGAACGGGCTTCCCAAAAAGCGAACCCGTCGCTAATGAGCTCCTGGTAATCGCTGGCGTCCACCTTGCCGGTTGGCGTCCCCGCACCGCCTCGGCCGTACTGTTGTAGCCCTCTAGCGCAGTCCACCGGGTCGTCGTAACGCCCGCCCGCGGTAGTGTTCTGGCACGCCGTCTCCACGAGCCCCGCTCGCTCCCTCACTGCCGGTGTCGGCGCCTTAGTGCAGTTGTAAAAAACGAGGTTGCAGAAATTGTGCCCGATCTTGGAGGCTGTGTGGGCCGTGGGAACGCGGCAGCTGTCCCTGGAGCCACTGGAGAAGTCGGCGAGCTTGTGGACGTCGGAGACGAGCAGGGAGGCGTTGCCGTAGAAGACGTCGAGGATCTGGAGGTTGTACCTAGGTTCGTAGTACCCGAGGTATGGGGTGCCGGCGGTGCAGTGAGCCTGGAACCCCAGCTGCGCACGCCTGTTCTCACATGAGCCTGGGACGATTTCAAACGGAGTGAAGACGGTTAGGTTGCCGCATCGGTCAGGTGAGCAGCTTTCTTCTGATTGCACGCCTGGTTTGATACGAGCGAAAGATATGCATAGAAAGAACAGCAAACTAGGTTTTTGACCTCTGTTTTAAATAACCGGCTATCACCCGGCTATAGCCTCGGAGTGAAGACGGTTAGGTTGCCGCATCGGTCAGGTGAGCAGCTTTCTTCTGATTGCACGCCTGGTTTGATACGAGCGAAAGATATGCATAGAAAGAACAGCAAACTAGGTTTTTGACCTCTGTTTTAAATAACCGGCTATCACCCGGCTATAGCCGAGGCTGGCTATAGCCTCGTGAGAGGGTCCGCGCTATAGATAAGTTCTTCGTAGGCTAAAAAGATAATAGTCGCTAATAGCCCAGCTAAATAAATTTAGCCCCTTAGCCGCTATATTCCCGCTCAGGGGTCCAAAAAAATTGGATCAAAATTCTTCCCGCTCAGGTGAAATTTGTCTCGCTCGGCCCAATCGGGGCTCAAATGTCAACTCTAACCCTAAATTCTTCTCGTTCTCTCCTCTCTCTCCGAAAATAGAACCAAGAGGGGCGACGGTCATGACATCTGTGAATTATTGATACCTATACAAATATATGATGCCCAAATATTGTTTTCTTTTCATTATTTAGAAAAACGGCTATAAGACATTAGCCGCGCTATAGCCCGGTTATAGCCTTTCGTAGCTTTTGAAATCGACGGTGCTAAACACAATAGCCCGCTATTTTAAACAGAGTTTTTGACATCAGAGTAGAGGTCGAAAATCTGGTGATGAATTGCGCATGGAGGGTGTATGCAAGCACAAATAGATGAAAGTGGGAGACTGGTCCAAAGGAATTGTCTCGTTGATCAATGTTTTTTGGAAGGAAGATACATAGTCAACGGAACCCAAGGGACAAGTTTTGACAAATGAGGTTGTTTTGATTCATATTTAGTTGGTGGTGTTGCAGTAGAAGATGTCGATGATCTGGACCCCCTATCAGGTCCGGGTACTGGATTTTTCTGAAGTACGTAGAGCAGTCCTCGCTTCTGGTACAGATTTACATTTCTCAGCTAGCAGGTTTGTTGTCTTATCTTGTGAGTTTAACAGGAATTTGAACTCGGAGGCAACAAATCTGGAACAGCAACAAGAGCAAGCTGGTTGGGGACATCGGAACCGTATAAGGGATATTTTGGTGAATTGTGTGTGTTCGCTTTGCAGGTTGAAAGAAGTAAGAAGTGACTAGGGAACTAAATTCAATGTGCAAAGTTCATTTCCTCAACTCACCGCACTCGTCCGGGTACACCGCGCCGGAGCAATTGCAGGAAATCCCGGTGCCATCGTTTCGGTACCTGCACTGGCCGCCGCTGGCCACGCATCTGTGGCAATTGTCCGACGGCACCGTCCAAGGTTTTGGATTTCGGTTTGCAAAATTTTCCGCCCCTGGGCGAAATCCGGTATTTCGGATATTTTTCGGAAAATCTCGGACGAAAAGCACAGTCCAAAATTTGAATTGCTGAACGAAAAATAAGCGAAGAATGGACGAAAAACAACCGAAATTGTACCCAATATTAAAATCCTACTGCGAAGGGAACAAAACTGAATCTTACAAAACCGCAACTACCAATTGATTGCTTAAATCCATGAATCGCTCGAGTTGGAGTCAGAACATGATAAACTAGCTCAGGGAGGGAAGCATGCTCCAGGATGGTCAAGTCCCGGCCGGCCGGACTAGCGCCCCAACCAATTTGCTTATGCAGGCGCTCGCCATGGATGAGAGCCACACTGCCTGCGGAGGGCTGAGAGGCACGAAGCAGTTCACCTTGCAAGCCGTGCTCGGAGGCCGCACACAAGTCTTGTGGCCGACGGCCGTGCCACTGCAACCGTCGATCTAGTGGCCGGTCTTCTGCCGCACGCCTTCATGGCCATAGATGGGTAGGGGGGAGAGCGAGGAGGAAGATGGAGTGGTGCAGTTCATGAGGAGGAGGACCGAGATGAGCAGAGGCGACGCTGCCCTGCGTGCAGCCGCCGCACAAGGACTGGAGATGGGGAAAAAAATGAATTTAGGGTTAGGGGAGGTTTCGGTTTGTGCTTTTATACCACATGGCTCTTTCTATGGGCTATAATGGACCGTGGGCTGGGCTGAAAATTCAAACGAGGCCGAAATTATTTGACCGGTTTGTACTAATACCGGGCCCAAACGAAATGGCCGAATTTCGGACGAAATTCGATTTTTCGGGCCGAAATCCAAAACCTTGGCACCGTCCACTCGAGCAGGAACCCTCCCTCCATGCTCCCGACATACTCGTCGCCGGCAGGAAACCCAAGGACTGGCACGATGGAGAGGCGGCAGGTAGGGGGGAGAGCCCCTCGGCCCTCGCCGCCGTACTCCTCGCCGAGGCGGAAGAAGGAGGAGTAGGACCCGTTGCGGCACGGCGTACGAAGAAACCCCGGCGGCTGGTCCGTGCAGTTCTAGAGGACGAGCAGCTCCCTGTTCTTGCTGCTGATGGTGTACGGGCCGAGGCCGATGCCGACGGACACGTTGAACCACCGCTTCGGGCAGCCGCCGGGCGGTGGGACGAGGAGGTTGTGCTCCACGGCGATGAAGGATGAGTTCTCGGTGAAGATTTTGAGGACCTGGGAGAGGCCAAAGACGGAGTTGGTGAGGAACGCATGTGTAGTGGTAGCGTTGCATCGTAGCTGGAAGGACGGGGAAGCTATGGTCAGGTTGCCGCATGCCTTGGGGGAGTAGGTGGCGCAGGCCAGCGCTGGCAGCTGGAGGAAGAAAGCGAAGAGCAGCACCAAGAGAGGAATTATGGTATCGTGGACCACTAGTGGAAACATAGCCTTTCGTCCAGAGCCAATTTTGGCTCTAGTCCCGGGTGGCTTACGAACCGGTACTAGAGTGTGGCTCTAGTACCGGTTCAAAATCTACGAGGCCGCGTAGGTCTTGTACCGGGTCGGAGGGGACCTTTTGTACCGGGCCGTGATACGAGCCGGTACTAGAGGTCCGTGGCAGGGCAGCAGCAGCAGCGCGGGGCCCGCGTGAGCACCTCTAGCACCGGCTCGTATAACGGCCCGGTACTAGAAGGTGACGCTTTAGTACCGGGTCGGTCGTGCTACGACCCGGTACTAATGTTCCCTATATCATCTTCCATCCCCGAGAGCATCTCCATTTTGCAGCTCGAGTTCATCACCATTTTCTCCATTGTTTTACTCTCCCGAGATCGAGTTCATCTCCATTTTTCTTCACGATTTGTCAAGATTAACGGCACCCATCTTTTCAAGGGTTAGCAGCTTGATCCTTTCATCCGGCGTTCCTCATTTTAGCTTATTTCCATACTAGCTTAGCTCATTTCATTTTTGAGGTGCTAGCTAGGTGTTTGATGAAATGACTAAGTTAGTTAGTTCATTTGTTTTATATGCAATTTGAGCTAAAATTAAATTATGATTTGTGTGTTCTAGTGCCGTGCTCACCGCCGTTGATCGCCCGCGTTGTCCCGTCACCGGCACCACCTCAGTAAGCCTCTTTTTTAAAACTTTTATTTCAAAAAATCTTAGTTGTATGATTTAGATGCATAATTATTATTTGTATAATTTTATTAGTTGTATAATTGTTTGTTATATATATATAGTGCCATGGTTTTGACACCTGACCACACCGGCTCTCGTCCGCTCTATTATTCGGATGTGTTATGATTGTTTGTTATAACTATATATTTGTTTCGTTTCGTGTTTATGACAATCATGCCGACCAACTTGACATAGATATATTTTTATCTAGGAGGTAGTTGAACAGGAAATTCCAACCGACCCTATTGTCGAGTTTTTTATAAAAGAAAACCATGATTTGAAATCAAATTTGAAAAGAAGTGAAGATCTTCGTCTCCAATGCCTAGAAGAGAAGATGAAATTGGAGTTCAAGCTTGCCGACATCGTCGCTGAACACGAGTTCAAGCTTGCCGACGTCGTCGATGCTCACGAGATCAAGATGGATGCAATGCGCTTGAAGATTAAAAATATTAGAAATTATGCCATTAGTCAAGAGGCTTGGTATCCCGGGTGGGCATCCGGGACCAGATGTCCTTACCACCCGGTACAAGAAGCCCTTTTTCCACTAGTGGACTGGGCATGGACCGGTTGAGTGGAATGAAGCGGGGGACTGGATGTTGATGACCTGAAGAACATTTGGTCAGTTCCGGGAAGAATCCAGGCAGCTGGTGCATCCTTGCATGGACCATTCATTCTAGCGGGACTAATTCCAGCGGGCTAAGATTGACTGATTCCACGACTGCAACTGTTTTTCGGTGACCATTCCACAGAGAGAATAGTAGCAGTGACCAAATCAAGTCTCACACGATCCTTGTTGCAATTATTATTAGACCAATCATTTGCACTTGTTTGGACCAGCTGTAATCTATGCAAGGATTATTTTTTGAGGGGAGATTTACCCTTACCCGAGGAGAAAAAAATCTGCCGACGATCCGTGCATATGAATTCACAACTGCAAGATTTTAGAAATCACTTAGTTAATAGGTGCTGAAGTTCCAATTACTATCTTTTAACTATCAGTCTTTTCCAGCAACTTGGTTTATGTTATGTTTTGGTTCATGTACTTCATATGCATTCACTGTGAGAACTAATTAAGCGTTACAATTTTTTTGTCACATTTCTTTTGTTATCAAACGTCCAGGATCAGTCTCTCTGCATGTGGTGTATTTCAGTGGGCAGTTTTGGTGAACTAACTTGTTGTGGTGCCGATTTTAATCCAGGATTTGATTCCTACGGTGATAGAGAGATGCATATGAAGTACCATAGTACGTACGTATCTGCGTCCCTCTCAGCGTTTTCATTAGCATTTCATGTATATTTACACGGTAAATTGTTAAATTGATCCAGTAGGCTGAGCTGAACTTGTATTTTCTATATATTAAGTGTCTGCGTCATATGGTCTATACTGGGGAAATTCCCACATCTCTATATTATGTAATATTATTATCTCATATCACAAGTAGATATTATATTGGACAGTGACACTGTCCTTGAGATTTAACTTTGATCAGTTTTTGTACAATAATAAATATATAGAAAATTTTGAATATAATTTGGGAGACAAATCAGAAAATATGATTAAAAATTTCTGTATGTAAATATTCAAACATAGGTTGTAGTCAAAGTTTGGGAAGTTTGACTTAAGACATGACCAAAACAGGATCTAAAATATATTTTTTAAATTATGTTTTATAAGTTTCATTTTGTTATTTTGATATAAAATATTCAAACATCTTCATCTTCATATAAAAAATTAGTGTAAGTTACAGCTTTCAAGTTTTATCTATGCATTAGAACCTTGTGTATATTGTAACGAAGGGGTAAACTGAAATAATGGTGATCTCCAAGCGATAAAATATATAATAAAAACTCTTAATGAAGATGCCCTCGCATTTGCGAGGGCCCCGTGCTAGTTCAGAAAAAATAATCCTGATATATTTTTTGTGGCATATAACTCATACTTCGTTGGTCAGATAGTCAAAATTAGACAAAAATGAAGTGGCATTTTCTATAAAAACTGAGTGAGTATGAGATTTGGAACATCCAATTTGATCGTTCCCCATGAATTAGTTCAGAAACTACATTTGCGCAATCAAGCGTGACAAATACTCTTTCAAATATGCTCCATTTGTTTCATACTCTCTTTGTTCGTAGGTATAAGGTGTATTAGTTTTTGAGGAAAAATCCAAAAAGTGTGTACTGTTTTCCACCACTTATCTCATCTCACACAAACTTCTCCTTTTCCCACTTCAATTAGCCCAAGCTAATTCCAGGTAAAACTGGTGTAATTTTTTCTCCACGAGCATTTTTTAGTTTCCATGTCAAAACTATATATACACCCTATATATGAAAATAAAGGGAGTATAACCTCCGTATATAATTTTGGTCAAAGTCAATTTTGTAAAGTTTGATCAAGTGTATGGAAAAAAAAATCAGCATCTACAATAACAAATGTACACAATATTACAGTATATATTTAGGCATGTTTATAATAATACTGATATGATATTGTAGATGTTTATCTTATTTTATATACTAGGTCAAACTTTACAAAGTTTGAGTTTGATCGGGACTTGGAGCAATTTGACATGGAGGAAGTATAATATATTGACAAGCTTTCAAAATAATTGTGAGCTCTTTTATGGTATCCTATAATGAATACAGACCGTCCATATGTGTACATCCAACGGTGCGTACAAATCTGCACTGCTAAGAATCGGGACAGCCTTATAGCCTGCACTGCTCGCTCAACGTCGAGCAGTATACCTGCTTTGAGGGCAGTTTTGGGAAACCACGATTTTGACTCTGACCAAACCATACAGTTGTCCTCTGTCGGACATACAGTGATTCCCCACAGTTAACGCCAACCCACTATTGTTCAGGCGCCGCCGCGCAGCCGCCGGTCACCTCACGTACGTACGACTCACTGAACGAGCCGCCAGTGACAAAGGATGATAAATTTCTGTTATATACGACTGTCAATGTCCAGCATTCTGCTCCATGCCCCAATTATTTCTTATTGATATTTGTGGGGAGTGTACAAGTAAATCATGAAGTTTAGCAATTGTTTGCCGTCGAAATTTGTGAGAATATATTTCCTTAAATTGTTGTACCGGCAATAGAGTTCCTCTATGTTCCATTTTTCTCAACTACGTTGTCCATAGATGGATCAGGAACTTAGGAACGACCTCTAACTTTGTATAGTTTCCGGCCTTCACAATCCGCTTTGATTCTTTAATTCCGTAATCCATATAGATTCGTGAGGTCATCGGTGATGTGTGCCGTGGTTAGAGGAACCAAGATGCGGCATCAACGAGCATGGGGTTAGCTAGGTCAAGCGTTGTGGCAGCGAGGTGGACGAAGCGGCTAAGGCACCAGTGGCGGTGGCGAAGTCAACCAGGGCGCCAGGACGGCGGCGGCTAGGGCAACAACCGGAGGCAGCAATGCCCTACCTATAGAAAAAAGAGAAATCTTTCCCAATTCTGAAAGTAGGGAATATCTAAACAACCCCAAGAAATCAACGGTGGAATGGGTTATATACTGCTCACTACCCCTAGCAGTATAGGGTACCGTAAAAATGAATTCTTCACACCTGGTTGGCTAGTTGAGTTCCATTGTGCTGCATTGGGGCAGAGCCGCCCGTCGGGGCAGACACACTGGAATGAGAGTTGATCGAACCTGCACTCCCTGCCCATCCGTCTGCAGCCATCGCAGTCGAGGCTAATTAGAGCGGCTGCGCGCCGGCTCAGGTTTCAAGCGGCGCGGACCGACCCGCTACGCCGCCCCGCAAATTAGGCCCGCAACGCGCCGCTAGGCTGCCCGCACAATTCCGAGCGGGCCGAAGCGGCACGCCGCATACACCACGAGCTACCCGCAAAACTGCCTAACCCGAAGATCCTCGATGATGGGAAAGATCTCGCGACGGTGGCGCCTCCCATCTGAGCTGGGTACGATGGAGTTCATGCCGGTGTCGACGGAGGCAGCAGCGCGGCGATCTCCACATCCGGCCCCCGCCCATGCCCATGGCCCCGACGCCGTCACCCCTCCACCTCCGGCCCCTGCCTCTGCTCCTGTTCTTGCCCCTGTCCCATCTCCGCCCCACGCCCGTGCCCCTGTCCCGGCAGCTGCCACTGCTCCTGTTCGTGCACCCCATCCATCTCAGGACGCTGAAGGTATCCACTCCTTTTTTTCTTTGCTAAGTTTCTCTGGACGCGGAGGCGGGAGGGATCAGTCCTTGTTATATTTATATAGTGAAATCAATATGGTCGCGATTGAATCTGTCTAGAATCTGTGAGGAAATCAAGCTTTTATTCTGGATTTTGGTATGTGCCTTGCACTGATTGTAGAATTTAGATAATCAGTGTACTTCTTGTTTTCTTCTCAATGTAGTAGCTCTGATAGATAAATTTCAAAATTCAGTCACTAGCCATTCTGATTCTTGTCTTTGTTAAAATAGGTGAATTGTGATTTTTGATAGCTTAGCATTGAATAGCATTTCTCCTGTGAAATAGCTTTTCATTTTACCTGTTAGCACCAATTCAAATTACATACTAGTGAGTGAAGAGTCCAATGACAGTATTAGCAGCGCTGGGCAGTGGGCAGGGACTAAAGCATTGGTGAGTTTAGTACTCTGCTACTGTCCTTGACAGTCCTATGTACATTTGTAGGTATAGTGACTGAATTTAGTCACTACCTCATTTTTGTTTGCTCGCTGGTCAGCAGAACCAAATAACCAGGCATGGTTCATCTGAATTCAGTTCATAGATCATGGTCTTCCAGCTCATATTATCTCATCTTTTATATACGATGAATATGCTTGGGCTGGACACTATAGTTATTATCCATTGATATTGATTAATGAACCCACTTTTCCAGAGAAGTTTACTGAAGTGTTGCTTTGCTGATATAATTCAGGAGAAAATAGAAGACCCCCAAAAGCACCACAAAAGAAGAGGAGGTCACCTCTAGTGCCTGTAGTTGGATCCCGGGGATTAATGCAATGTTATCTCAAACATCCCCAAAAACATTAGGTGTCAAACGATCCTCGCCAAAACCGTATGAGATTCCTTGTAAGTTCCCATGTATATTCTACCTATATTTTAAGTTTTCATGTCAACTGTGTGCATGTCTTAAATAGCAAATGCCTTAGCATGATTATTTGTTCTTTTTCAAATTCCGTAGGTCTGTCACGTAGATCAAAAAGAAGGAAGCTTAAATCTGAAATTTGGAATGATTTTGTTCCCATGTATGATGATGGTAATAAACTGAAAGAAGCCCAATGTAAACACTGTAAGAGAGTTTTTGTGGCTACAAGAGAAGTCGGCACTAGTAGTTGCACGAGGCATTTGTTAGTGTGCGAAGAGAGAGCTACGGTCAATGAGTTTCTTGACTCCTTGAAATCTGCCATGTCACAATCTGATCTGAACAAGTCAAAAAAATGGCAGTATGACCCTGATAGGGCACATTTGGAATTGGTAAGGATGATAGTCTTGCATGAACTGCCTTTCAGAATAGTAGAATATGAAGGATTTAGGCAATTTGTGCGTAGTCTGAATCCGACATTTGAGTTCGTGTCTAGGTCAACAATAAGACTTCATTGTGTCGACCTATTTAACGAACAAAAGACCATGCTTCGAGAGCTTCTACAGGAGTTGAACTCTCGGGTCTCTCTAATAGCCGACTTGTGGACATCAAATCAAGTTGTGAGCTACATGTGCATCACCTGCCACTATGTTGATGAAAGATGGATTTTAAGGAAAAAAGTGATTTGGTTTTCCGAGGCAGATACACCACACGATGGAGCAAATTTGTTTAATATCATGTTGGATTGCATGCCAGATTGGGGTTTGCAAAAGAAGATCTTTGCCATTGCCCTAGACAATGCTTCCAATAATAATTTTTGTGTGAGCTACATGAAGTCAAATCTGCTAGGGAAGGATTTGCTGCCATGCAAAGGAGGTCTTTTACATGTTCGATGTGCAGCCCATGTCATCAACCTTATTGCTCAAGAAGGGTTGATGATTAGTTGCATGGCAGTTGATAATATTCGTGAAAGTATCAAATATGTTAGAAGCTCGCCACCTCGGAAAAAGAAGTTTAAGGACATGATTGCCCAAGAAGGGATCTCTTGCAAGACTAACCTGTCTCTAGATGCTCCTACACGTTGGAATTCCACACACTTGATGATTAAAACAGCTCTAGAGTATAGGAGGGCATTCACCGCTTTAAAGTTGCAAGATACCTCGTACACATGTCTACCTTCAAGTGGTGAATGGGAAACCGCAGAAGTTGTTTGCGGCTTGCTAGAGGTTTTCCTCGATGCCACTAGGGTGGTCTCTGGTACATTGTACCCAACAACCCACTTATACTTCCATGAACTTTGGAAGATCCATCTAACCTTGGGAAGAGAGGCTAAGCATGAAGACGCTGTCATTAAATTAATGGTTGAAGTAATGCAGCAAAAATTCATGAAGTATTGGAAGCTATCGTTCTTGAACATCTGTCTTCCGGTCATACTTGACCCAAGGTATAAGTTTAAATTCTTGGAGTTTTGTTTGAAATCTGGACTTGAAAGTGAGGCAACAAAGTGTCTTAATAAAGTGAAGAGAACATTCAAGGGTCTCTTTGTTGAATATTCTTCACATGATGGTGACTCAGAAATGGATAATGATCAAGGAACCAGCAATGTCGTGACAGGTACTAGTAACCCATGGGATCAATGGGATGTAGAGGTCAAGGAACATAACCAAAAGCGAGCAAAGCTGAGTGAACTTGACATTTACTTGAAAGAAGATCTCTGTCCACAAGGTGATGGCTTTGATATCCTAAATTGGTGGTCAGTGAATGAAAGCAAGTATCCCATTATATCTTGCATAGCAAAGGATGTCTTGGCTGCACCTGTATCAACTGTGGCATCGGAGTCCGCCTTCTCCACTGGAGGAAGAGTACTAAGCGACTATAGGAGCAGATTAATAGGCAGCACGGTTGAGGCTCTCATATGTTTGCAAGATTGGATGCGACCCCGTGGTAATTACCTCTCCCTTATTGGTATTTAGCATGCTATGGTCATTACTTATTTTCTGAAAAAACATGCTTATATTCATTCTCTGTCATTGCAGGAACTACTCGTATCAACACAATAACAACTGATGTTATTTATGGAACACGGGCCGACATTTATGGAAGAGATGATGATATTCTTGGCCCTTGATTAGCTTAGGTAAGCCTAAAATCTGATTAAAAACTGATGTTTTGTTTCTTAGCTGCCGTCCATTGTTGGTTAATGCATCATTGCTGCATTTGACCGCATGGACATGATCCTGTTTATGACATGCTCTAGTTCATATGTTTGGTCACAGCATTTTCAGTGATATGCCCTTTTCAAATGTATACGACGGACATCAAATATTCTACATGATTCAGTAGCATTTCAGTAGCTGTTATCTTGGCTGTTGGCGGGCCGAAGTCGGCACACATTTCACATTGTTTTTACTTCATTGAATCATGATTAACCCTCTTCACAAACATCTGTGACCTTAGTGTTACTTTTCTTGATATTGTTCGTCTTCTAAAATCGTATGCTTACCGAATATTGTGTCTTTGGACATGGATATGTTTTGAATCCTTGATCAACACAGTGAGGAGATGGTTAGCTGTTATGACACCTATTAAGTTCTAAGCCTTGGAATTATAAATCTGTGTTTTCTGTCTGATTGTTGGTTGTGGGCAAACGTGATGTTTGTTTTCTGTTCCCTGGATGATATTATGTATCTACATCAAGATTAATCACTTTGATGTATCTGAGCACATGCAAGCAATGCTTGTTGGAAGATTTGTTTGTGACTGCTGTTAACACTGACATATCAATTCACGTTGCAACTTGCAAGGGTGTCATTCCCGGAACAAAATTCAGTTAGCAGTGTACGGCCCCCTTCTTTTCAGCTTATTTTCCAGATTCTCCCAGAAGCTACCCTCCATCAGCTTCTCCCAGAATCTCGTTTTTTAAATTTGTTTAAACTTCTAAATTTGTCTTCCCAATACTTATTTAGAAGTTTAAACAAATTTAAAAAACGAGATTCTGGGAGAAGTTGATGGAGGGTAGCTTCTGGGAGAATCTGAAAAATAAGCTGAAAAGAAGGGGCCTACGCAGGGTAGCAGACTGCTAGGAGATTCAGTTAGCAGTGCTACCCCCTGTCGGCAGTGTTACCTCAGGCATCTGCGTGGGAGAACACACGTACAAAGAGAAAGGAATGTGCGACAAGTGTACGTACCATTTCCCGTTATGTATCCGGATGTTGGGGCTGTTGGGATGGTCGTTCGCTGCTGCCATCAGCGGAGATTCAGGTTAGTAGTACTAGCAGTCTACGCAGCTGTGCGCGTGGGTGCTGGCGGGCCGAAGCGGCCCACCGCTCTGCCCCGTGCTGATTCGAGCGGAGCGTGGCGGCCAGCCCGCAAACAACCGGCAGGATCGATCAGGCCGCCAGCGGAGGGTAGCGAGCAGCCGCAACCCGCTCCGCTTGAAACCTGAGCGCCGGCGAGGGAGAAGGGATATCTGATGGTCAGGTTGCCGCATGATGCCGGGGCGCAGCTCGTGTTGCTGCCGCTAGCACGTGCTACCTCTGCGAGCAACAAGCAAGCTAGTGGTAACATCTGTTGCAATGGCATCTCAATTCTCAAGGTGGAGACCAGAGAAGTTGCTTGGATATGTGTACTGCTGAGTGGTGCAGAGTGTGCCGGTGGGCTGTGGGCCTGTGGCTGGATAAAAATAGTATGAGTAATTTTAAGTTGAATTTTTGCGTGTTGGTTGAATGTATCATTCTCTACATGTACAATTGTTTTTAGAATTTGTTAAAACTTTGAATGTCAAAAAGAGGGCACCAGCCCGGAATGCATTTGTGATTTCCAAAAGGTGGCATTTACAATATAACAAATGTATATATATAACTCAGCTAAAATGAAACTGGTTTCTGTTTAAGCTAAACAGAAACTTTCTAAACTGTCTCGGCAAGCTGAGTGAACTTTCTCGCGCATGTCATGTGAACCTTCAGACAGAACATGAACTGAACTTTTTCCGGGACTTTTTTCTGAACGAGGTGAACATTTTTTCTGAACGAAGTGAACTTTTTTTCTGAACGGAGTGAACTTTTTTTCTGAACGAAGTGAACTTTTTTCCTGAATTTTTTTAAGAGCGAGGTGAACATTTTTTTGAAGTGCCCATGAACTTTTTATTTCCGAACAAAGTGAACTTTTTTCCTGAACATTTTTTCAAAGCGAAGTGAACTTTTTTTTTGAAGTGCGCATGAACTTTTTGTCCGAAGGAAGTGAACTTTTTTTCTGACCGAAGGGAACTTTTTTTTTCTGAACTGCGCATGATTTAAAATTTTATCAGACCTTTTTTTGTGAACTTTAAAAATTTATCAAGTGAACCTTCATTTAAACATTATGAATCTCCCAGTAAAAAAGCAGAGACAAAACTCATGATTTATACAGTAGAAACAGTGGACCTCCCAACAAAAAACAGTTCACATTCTATTCAGATCGAGGATTTCATCATTGTATTGGGGACTTCATCAAACTGAACTGCAAAAAATAGCACTCCAAAAATACGTCGAAACAGTTCACTTCCTTATCGAACGAGGACGTGCGAACTGGGAATCTAGACTGCACGCAGCATCTTCGTCTCCTCAGGACGGCGGTCATCTCGTGCATCGCAAAGGTAAGAAGCTGTGCAAACTGAACTGCCACGGCAGCGTGTGAAGGATTGCCGGGCGGCCGAGTCCCGCTCCCAGCATGGTGGAGGGTGAGCCCGAGCCGCCGCGGGTGCCCCATCGGTGGTGGAGTGACCGAGTGAGGTTGGCGACCCGCATGAGTGAGCTCGCAAGCGACGCGATGGGGAGCACCTGCAGCGGCCGAATTTGAGGCAGGGTAGGGGAACAGGGCTTCTGGCCGAGAGCAATCCAGGAGGGCAGGGGCGCCGCCATGGGCGCGCGGAAGAGGGAAGGCAGGTCCGACGGCGAGATGGAGCGGGGCAAGGGCAGGCCAGGGAGCAGATCGACGGCGGGGCCCGGGCCGCGTCAGGGGTAGGAGCTCGGTGGAGGGCGCCCAAGGGGAGCTCGTCGGGCCCGTCGTTGCCGGCGGTAGGCACGGAATGTGCTCTGGTTATGGTGGAACGCGGTGGCGCGCTTGGGGAGCTCGGCGGCGGTGGGGCGCAGGAAGGCGGTCGGTGGTGGTGGCGCGCAGGGGGCGGTGGGCCGCGGGGGCGCGACGGGGGCCAGCCGGCGGCGGTGGACCGTGGTGGGGCGCAGGCCGGTCGGCGGCCGTGGACGGCGGTGGCGCGCGGGGGGATGTCGGCGTGAATGGAAGGTAGGAGATGAGGTGATTGGGTCGTGCTAGGTTGGGGTGTGGATTTTCGGTGGGTCGGGTTAAAACAGGAATAGTTTCTGTTTAAGGTTAAATGGAAACTCTTAGGGTAGGTTTATGTTTAGTCCTGCCCATATAATACGGAAGTATATATATATTTCATAATGGTTATAATAATATTGATTTGATATCGTAGATGTTAATTTTCGTAATATACTTGGTTAAATTTTATAAAGTTTGACTTTATCAAGACTTAAGGGTAATTTGAAATGGAGTGAGTACTGAGTAGATGAGTACTTGAGTACTAACATATTGACAAACTTCCACAATAATTGTAGGTACAGAATGCTCCGTACCTGGGCAGAGCCGCCCGTCGGGGCAGACGCACTGGAACGACTGTTGTACCAACCTGCACTCCCCGCGCCTCCGTCTGCAGCCATCGCAGTCTCCCAACGGTGGTGGCAGCTCCAGGAGGAACCCGTCGGCGATCAGCTGCTCGTAGTGCCGACGAGCCGGCTCCGTTATTCCTCCACGCACCGGCACGCTCACTGACGTACAGTTCCTTGAAACCCCCAGCGGCAGCGTGTCGCCGCGGCTGCCGTTCCAGCGGCCGGAGATGTACGCTCCAATGGTGCGGTTGCCGCAGGAACGCGGCAGCGGAAGCTGGAGTTTGGGAGGTACGGTGCAGTCGTGGAAGAGCACGAGGCGCCTGTTGGTGCCGCTGATGTTGAACGGGAAGAGCGTGAGATTGTCCGACACGTTGAAGTCGGGATGAGGCAGCCACGGCCATCGCCGGCGAAGGAGGCCACCATTTAGTTACATAGTGGTAGGTACTAGCTATGGGTTTTAGTTACAGGGTACCGGTGGTGTTTTTGGTTATCGTCTTGTAAGCACGTTTCTGAGGCACCTCGACAAATGGACTGGAGGGCAAAAACTACCATACTTGTTTTTATTGTTGTAACCATAGCTGCTTTGAAAGTTTGTTATTCTTCATAACAGGTTAAAATTCAAAATCCATTAAGAAGTATTCATTCGATAAACGAAAGGTTTTTTTTTGTAACTAGAATTCCTAGCCTCGTCTTAGTAAAATCATTTGTTAACCAAAGACATTGTCGACAACGTTTCATCTCTAGTTTTGCTGACCTGGCTACTTCAAGCAGTCGACCGATGGGGAAAAGGAAGAGAAAGATTTTTTCAGAAAAAACAAAGTATTGGTGATTTGAAAAGGTGTCACAAAGTCTCTCAAACAAAACGTTGAGCTAAGTCGAGCGAGTAGTCAAATTAGCCTTTTTTGAGATATTGAAGAAGAGTATCTCCCTCGTTCTATGCATTCCAAGACGGACACATCCCACGTTGTGTAAAAATCCTATGAAATGGCATTAGGTTTTACGTCCTTATCAAAGCTTTAGGTGAAGGCATCCGAAGCGCGTGTCACTATATATTTACAAGGACGGTCAATATGTTGACCACCTTTTACACCCTTTCATATGCCGCCATATAATCACTTGGGAAAGGAGACGAATTGTCTATATCAGCCTTATTTTACCAATAAATTGACAAATGCAAAGAGAGTAGGCTGAATAGATAAATATTTCCCTCCTCACTGAAAAACTGTTAATTTAGAAATTTGAAAAAGGCCAAAAATTGCTGACAAATTTCGTATAATTTGTGAAGAATTTTGAGTTTAGCTTGCCTTTGTCCTAAGTACAAAATGCTACTATATATTTCAGTTCGGCGTCAAATTTTACGAAATTGTAAACCCTGCTTGCTAAATCTTGGATTTTGTCCTTCCAGACGCGTAATTACTAATTAGACGATGAATTTATGTATCCTTGAGGACTAAACTGGTTAAGTTGCTGGATCACAAAGGACATACGTGTAGCACTGAATTTAAATCTTTGAAACGAGGTAAAAACGAGCTAGCACAGATTACCGTTGCAGGTGAAGGGGTCTGATGACACGCCGCCAGCGCAGTGGCACTGGAAGATATCGTAGGTGGTGTTGATCCGGCAGAGGCCGCCGCTGTCCTTGCAAGCCGCGCAGTCGCCCCCAGCCGTGTAGTCGAGAAGAAACCCGGCCTTCATCAGCCGCCGGTAGTCCTTCCCGGAGGCGCCCTCGTAACCCAGCACGGGAATCGTCGACACCGTGCAGTTCCCCTCCACCGGCGTCCAGGCGTCGTCGTCGCGCCTATACCCGCCGGCGAGCCACGCGAACAAACCGGACGCGTTGGACCCACAGCTGACGGGCGTCAAGGAGGGCGGCGGCGCCCGGAGCGTGGTGCAGTTGTAGAGGAAGAATAGCTCCTGGTTTGCGGCGCTGATACCAAACGGCGCGAGGCCGAGGTCGGCGGAGGCGTTCACGCTGAGCATGTCGCCGTCGCACGGGCCGCCGGCGCCGGAGAGCCCGACGTTGGCGACCGTGAAGGAGCTGTCTTGGTAGGAGATGTGGAGGATCTGGTACCTCAGGAAGGAGTTCTGTAGGAAGGCGGCGGTGCCTTTGGCGGCGTCGCAGGTGACCTGGAAGGCGTGGTAGCCGCACTCGGGCGGGTGCGTGCCGCCGAGCCAGAACGGGTACGCGATGCGGAGGCCCCCGCAGGTCGCCGGCTCGCACGCGTCCGACGACGACGAGGAGGCGTAGGAGGACGGCGACGTAGTGGAGTTTAGGGCGTGGATGGGTTGGAAGAAAGTTAGCAGAAGAGCGGCCGAGCAGCAGAGCATGGCGGCGGCAGCGGCATGGACGCGAAACGGATCCATGGATCGATGGAGGTTGCTGTGCTGCAGTGAAAGAGAGGGTATGCCGGTACGGGATGCTCTCGAAATCGAATGTTGGTAAACGCAGAGGGAGGAGGCTGGTGAAGATCAGGACATGTTGCCGGATGTGTTGACTGTTCGTTGTCACGGACTCACGGGTTGGACTCACTCGTGTTAAAGTGGACGCCGAGCGAGTGGGAGCTGGCCGGACACGTGGGTCCTCCGTGGCTGCTCGGGCCCACATGTCGGTGACTGGTTTGGGTTTGAACGGATCATGCATGCACGTACGGTCTCTACCCACTGCCCGATCCAAGGAGAAAAAACGACCCGAGTGAAAAATAAAACGGTCGTTACTGATGACTAGCTAATGGTCTCGTCGTGCAGTATGGAGAGAATCTCTCTAAATACTAAGCTCCCTAGGATTTGTGTCTTCTCCTTCTCTCACATGTCAACATTATGATAGACCCCACTTAGCTCACTTTATTTACTAATTTATAGTTCATAGTTTTAAATTGAGTTTGAAAAAAATTCTATTGGATATATATCCTCTCCTTCCCACATGTCCACATCATGATAGACCTCATTTAGCTCACTTTATTTATTAATTTATAGTTAATAGTTTTAAATTGAGTTTGAAAATATCCTTCTAATAACTAAGCTCTCTAAAAAATAGAGCTTATTGGTTGCTCCACGTGGCAACTTTCTATTGGTTACATCAGATCCAGCTAGAAATAATATTATTTGTCCGTTTAACTGAATACAAAATTTACTTTTCTATCTACTGTACACAACAGTGTCGCCCCTCTCTTATACTTCAATAGCTGCTCTATTTTACAACATAGATCATTTGGAGCAAAAAATATTGCTCTAATAGGTACTGCCCCGCATTTGATGTAAATTTAGCAACAAAAAAATTGTCAAACAAAAAACACCAAGTGCGGCAAATATAAAAAAACTTGGGTTGCTGCTATATAACAGAAAGGCCAAAACACGCGCGCTAGCTGCCAATCTGAATTTTCAGGCAGTGGACACCCAAAAGGAACTTTTTTGTCTTAGTTAATACTAATCACGAAAAAATCCGACGGCAGTACACTCGTGTCTCGAGGGAAGTGCAGTATCTTCTCCCCGGAAGTTCACATGGTTGCAGAAGGAAGTACACATTTTTTTAATTTCTCGTACATAGATCATGACTCCATCTTTCTAACACAAAAATAAATAATATTATTTGTCCGTTTAACTGAATACAAAATTTACTTTTCTATCTACTGTACACAACAGTGTCGCCCCTCTCTTATACTTCAATAGCTGCTCTATTTTACAACATAGATCATTTGGAGCAAAAAAATATTGCTCTAATAGGTACTGCCCCGCATTTGATGTAAATTTAGCAACAAAAAATTGTCAAACAAAAAACACCAAGTGCGGCAAATATAAAAAAACTTGGGTTGCTGCTATATAACAGAAAGGCCAAAACACGCGCGCTAGCTGCCAATCTGAATTTTCAGGCAGTGGACACCCAAAAGGAACTTCTTTGTCTTAGTTAATACTAATCACGAAAAAATCCGACGGCAGTACACTCGTGTCTCGAGGGAAGTGCAGTATCTTCTCCCCGGAAGTTCACATGGTTGCAGAAGGAAGTACACATTTTTTTTAATTTCTCGTACATAGATCAGGACTCCATCTTTCTAACACAAAAATAATCACCCGATTCAGAGGTCGGATGGGTTGTCAAATATATTTTTTAAGGGGCAAAATAGGTTTGACCGAACTTTGACCGAGAGAAAAACACATAGCAATCGATTTTTGATATTTTTGTTAACGGTTTCACCGGTAACTTTAATAGATGCGCCTTTTCAATCCGAGCATTTTGAGTGGTCATTCACCTAGAACACACGCCGAATGAAAAAGTTATCATTATTTTACTGAACACTAATCACGGAAATTATCACGGAAATTTTGTTGGCAGTACACACGCAGATACCAGAAAGTTCAACCGTGTGTTCGAGGAAGTGGCAGTATTCTGTTTTTCCGGGACGGAAATAAATCATACTAATCTTAACGGTTTGAGCTATAGATGCATCAAACGTTGGTACAAGTAGCTCCATATGGTGTAATATGAGTCTAATTTCATTTGATAGTGCATTCCACGACGAATCAAATTGCCTAACTAGTGAATTTGATCTCACCACCTCCGTGCAACACCGGTATTCCGTTTTTGGACTTTTAAAATTACTCTTAAACCGTAAAGCATTTGCAAAATCAATATGAATGAGAAAGTTGAGTATCGTCGATATCTTTCCAATGCCATATCATTTGCATCATTCCGATAAGTGGTTCAAAAACCACGGACGAAATACCGTCCGCTCGTATATGCCTCATTATAGAATATATTATTTTTAAAATTACTTTTAATAGGTTATAAATTTGGAAAAAACCGTAAAAGCAAAAAAGTTGCGCAATTTCAGCAGCTTTCCAACGGCATGTCATTTCATTTGCATAATTCCAACGAGCGGTTGAGAAAATATTGAAAAAATACGTTTGCTGTGATCTTTTCAGATTTCGGTATTTTTAAAATTGTTTTAAAACCGTAAAGAATTTGAAAAAATGATAAGAGAGAAAAATATGCGGAATTGCATTATCTTTTCAATGGATTATCATTTGCAAAATTCCGATAAGCGATTGAGAAAATATTTTGAAAATACGTTCTCTGTGATTTTTCACAGATTCGAGTTTTTTCAAAATTGTTTATATATCGTAACGAAATTGCAAAAATGGTATTACACAAAAAAGATGCGAAATTTCATTAGTTTTTCAACGATATATAATTTGCTCTATTTGGATAAACGGTTCATAAATAGCGTCAAAACTACCAAAGAAAACAGATAGTGAACTTCGCAAATAAGTAGAGAAGTACATAGAAAGCACGCAGAAAGTACAGAAGTGGTTGTAGGGAACTATTCTACAACCGGTTGTAGAATAGCTCGTACCTATATATGAAAAAATATAAATATTTACAACAAAATTTTAACATGATTAGAATCTTAATAAGATATATTTTCATATTATATATTTAATATTAGAGATGTTGATATTTTTTCGTATATATTTGGTCAAACTTTAAGCAATTTGACTTGAAAAAAACCCAAAACGTGAACTAAATAAAAACGGAGGGAGTTCCAACAACAACTTCCCCGGACGTTCTGTGACTTCTGTCTGGATGATTGTGGTCTTTCTGACTTGGCTACACCGGGCCGTGGTTCCCGTGGTCGAAGAAACAAGACAATAGTCGCAGCGTCAAAGTACGCCTAGACAGAGCCATTGCCAAGAATTTCTTAAGACGGTAGTGTTTCTTAGCAAGAATTCTCGTTGACGTTCTGTTTTGGTGGATCTTACAACGCTCAGGAGGTGTTCGAGGAAATGCAAAGCCAGAGAAAAAAAATGCAGAGTGAGACACAGCTTTAGTTTTCTCCGTTTAATGTTTTTCTTAAAACGGGTTTCCTTTATTTGATCTGAAGCACAACATGAGTATATCTACATGACGACTGCCAATGTCAGGTGCTGTAATTGGAGGTCGTGGATGGGCTGATCCACTGGTGCATGACGGAGTCAGGCGAGCCATCCCTGCTCTTCTTCAGCTATAACGTGTCATCCTTGGCACCGCAGCCTCCTCTCTCCATCATCGTCTGATGCGCTTCCCTGAGCACGTCCAACACCTCACTGATGGACGGCCGCACCTCTTGCTCCGGTTGCAGGCATCGGAACGCTACCTCGGCAACGAGGTCCACCGTCTTCATCGTCTCGCTTCCTGACCCATACCCGAGCCATGGATCGACGAGCTTGTCAATCTCGCAACATTGTATCATGCGCACGCCATGCTGGCCAGATTCACGTCAGTGCCCATCTGGCTCATGTCCACCGCTGGTCTGGAGGAGATGAGCTCGACGAGCACCACGCCGAAGCTATACACATCACTCTTGTCTGTGAGATGATACATGTGGTGGTATGCCGGGTCAACGTACCCAGGAGTGCCCTGCGGCGCCATGGACACGTGGGTGGCATCGGAGGGAACAGCCGGGACAGCCCAAAGTCAGCCACCTTAACGTGGAACTCTTCATCTAGGAGGATGTTGCTGGTCTTGACGTCGCGGTGCACGATTTGGTGGGCATGGAGGTAGGCCAGCGCACCAGCCGCCTCGACGGCGATTCCGAGGCGAGTCGGCCATGGAGGAAGGGAGCATCACCGTCATAGTTGAGGTGGTTTGCGAGGGTTCCATTGGGGATGAACTCGTAGGCGGGGAGGAGGTCGCGGCAACAACTGCCTAGGGAGGATGAGGTACACCCATAGAATGCGACTAGGTTGGGGTGGCGCAGCCGCGAGAGGATATCCACCTCGTTCGCGAACTGCTCCACACCCTTGTAGCTGTTCTTGTACAACCGCTTCACCGCCAACACGCTCCCGTCCCGAAGAATCCCTGCAAAATTACGCATCATTATCTTGCTCTTAACATTGACGATCAAGAAATGGCTCTCTACCTTTGTAGACTGTCCCAAAACCGCCAGCGCCAAGCACACGTGCATCGCTGAAGCCGTCAGTAGCCTCATCAAGTTCCTCATAGCTAAATATATGTGTAAGTGGTGAGTCGGTGAGGGTGAACTTCTTGGGCGATGCTAACGTTGAACCTCCACGGAGGATGAGGTTGTCCAGTGAAGCAGAACGCTTTCTTTTCCTCCGGACATTGTGGAAGATGCAGACGATGCTCAATACAACGAGACAAAGAAGAGCCGTTGCGATTCCTATTTTGACATAGTGGTTCAATGAAAACAAGAGAACAAGGCGAGTTATGATCAACTGTTGTGTCACATGTTGCGGCTGACATAAGTATTGTTTACATGTTTCGCAAAACCAGGCAAGTTCATTATGGTCTTAAAACTGTCATTACCTGCGCAAATCTTGAGCCTGAAGTTGCTTTTGTCTGCATGTGAAAAGTTCAAATGAAAAATGAGCAGGATTGAGGAGCTAATAGCAAAGTAAGGATGTATGCTTCTGCATTTTTATTTTTCTTATACGAAGTGAGATTTTTTTGTTACGTGTTATGCACAAAGTATGTACAAATTCATAAGTTTGCCGTTATGATGTACTACTTTCCATGTGACAGAAGCAAGATAAAAAAAAACAAAAGTTCAAAGGCAAACTCCTTATTACTTTGAAAAGATTCCTGTGCTTGGAAATGCACGACAAGTTAATAAGATGCCATATTACCTGTGGAAAAAGCATCACGACAAATATCCAACCCTTATATTAAAGGCAGAGTGAGAGTTCTTGATATATGGTTGTGTTACGTACTTAATCATGCAAACATAACACATGTGTTCTAAATTGCTTGATAAGATGTTCAACACGGTCATCTAGAAAAAACTATTTGTGCTTTGCATTTGACTCTGAACTTGATATCATGAACGAGTGACAACCATATATGTTACAAACTAACCATTTGAGAAATAACATTACGATATTTTGAAAGTCAAAGGCGAAGTCATCCACATCATGCTTACGGCCAAACCCTGTCTTACTCTCAGCATAATCACTTGACTTATTATTGCAATTACTAATTTTGTCTTGTTTTTTCGAAATGGGGAACGAGAGGCCCCAACCTCTGCATCAAAAGATGCACACAAATTTTTATTGCAAAGTTCAGAAAAATACAAAATAAAGAAACCCGAGACTACATGCCTCACGATAGTACCTCCACCAGGTTACCACTAACCCTATGGTAAAAGACAGAATCAAAGAGAAACTACACATCTTCTAGAGTGTGTGATTATCTATCTTAAGTACGTACCTTGGTTTTTAATCATATACTGATAGATATTTCTAGAGTGAACGATTATCTACCTTAGATGTAAGTAAATAGAAAATCACCTATCATGTGCTCATAAATACAAATGTGTTTGGGACTATTTTCTATGTAATACAATGGAAACAAATCATCTACGAAGCACACCGGTACTTTGACTATACCACCTATATGATTTTAAGAGGAACTTTTAACGGTGACGAGTTCAACACATTCCAACTCCCAACTCGTTATCCAAATTTGATGCCAAGGGATGGGAACACTGACTTCTACACCGGCCATCTAAGGGCCCTACTAGAACAAATGGAGGAAGAGAATGAACATGAAGAGGAGTAAAAATGTCGTAGCTACTCATCCTCACATTCCAACAATGTTAACTATCCAGTACCGATTAAAGCTCCCTCCTATATATATTTATGGCAATATTGATCTTTATGATGATGAACATTCTCTTAATGAACCAGTTTATGTGAACTTATTTCTGATGATTCCTATGATAAATGGATCATAAGTATTCTATGAGAGGATGCACATGATGTTAGTGATATTATTGCTACTAATAAATTGTTGATGTCGAGGAGGAGTATTCGTTAGATTTGCTCTATGATAATGGTTTAATAAAGTTCCTATTTTGCTTGATCTTGCATGTGTAACGATGATGACAAGTTTATAGGAGGGTAAAAATGATATTGGTATGTGCTTCTGATGTGCTGTCATTCAAGAGAGTTCTATTTTTTTTCTTCTACTAGGTTTACTATAGAGGAGAAATATGCTTATGTTGATAACTATATGTGTGGATTACAATTGTCTAGTGCTCAGGGTCACTCCTGCAGTCCCGCTACTGCTATGATGTTGAAATTGGTCTTGATTACAACTACTTCGAGGCAGGAAAGAATGCCAATATTTTCATATGCCAAGTTTTTCAAAGTTGCACCCTTCTATTGATCGTATTGTTGATTTTGCTTTTAGTGTTTTCAACTGCTATGGAAGAATAGGATTTAATGATGTCTAAACCTAAAGAGTAAATCAAATTGAAATAACAAACAAAATGAGCGGTCATCTTTTCATGGAAGACTAGCTAGATTCTATACTAGTGGTAGACACAGACGCAGTGAGTCACCTTATTTGAGTCCACTCTTTCCAATAAGCCAAATTATTTTTTTTCTGCGGGAAAAATGAGTTCAGCCAGCTATGATCCACCTTCTATGATTACACTATTCCCTAACATCAAAGGCATCCGGTTTTTTGTGTGGAAAAAAGAATTTATTCAAATGAGGATTTAATACAGTGATAGATTGCCTAGACTCCATGGCAGTATGGCACGACTATCTCGACAGAAGGTTGAATGGTCGTATAAGAAAACGACATGTGCAGGACGGCTTGATAATGATAGCATAACTGACTGCTATCCTTTGACCACATATTTTTATTAGCTGTTCACTCAAGGTTAGCTCTAAGAACGACAGACATATAGGACAATTCGCCATGACCAGACTCATTCAAAAGTAAATATCCAAATTAACGAACTGACCACCATTCCAAATTGAAATAACTGACATGTCTGGGGCATGAGTTGATGAGAACATCTCAAATGTGTAGTTAAAGTTGGATTCTGAGAACAATCTTTGATTACCTGAATGAGTAGTTGAGTTGGATTGGTCGGACTTGGAACCGGGGCAAAGCTTCCTGTCGGGGCAGACGCACTGGAACGAGAGTTGATCGAACCTCACCGGTAGAAACAAGGGCTCTAGTCCCGGGTGGTAAGGCCCTCTAATACCGGCTTACCACCCGGGACCCCCAAATCGGGACTAGAGGCCCCCCCCCCCCCCCCCCCCCTAGTCCCGGGTCAGTTACGAACCGGAACAAAAGGCTACACACGTGGTCGCTGCCTGCGCGCGTGGTCAAGAACCTTTTGTCCCGGTTCGTAATACGACCCGGGACAAAAGAGCACCACACGTGGTAGCCTCTGGATTTTTTGTATTCCCGCCTTATTGTATATTTAAAACTATGATCAATCTTGCAAAATATATGGTTAATTAATTAAAAATCAGAAAAATACATATAGCCTATTAAAATGTTCATAAAATAAATAAATATCTAATAAAAATATACTTTATTACATGGAGATCACAACCGGGACTAGAGCCCGTCTATTCGATTACATGGAGATCTCATAACATCGGGACTAGAGCCCGTCTATTCGATTACATGGAGATCATAACCGGGACTCAATGTAAGTAGTACGTGCCATTGTAATTTCCCTTTGGATTTATGACATGGTCCAGCAAAAATCCCGCAATTTCCTATTGAATTGCTTAAAAGCGCTCCTTTAGTTGCATGTTCCTCCGGTGAGCCCACAACTATAAAAGAAGGAGATCAATATGAATATCAATCATCATAACAAAAATTATGAATGACACTCAACACAATTGATGGTAATAAAATAGAATTATGAATATATTTGTTCACGTACTTCTGCAGATATCGCTCGGTTCCGCTCGCTGACCTCCTGGCGAATCCACTCGCAAACGAAGTATCCACACAAATTGGTCCCCGGTGGCTGCGTATCGCAGGTCTTTACGAGAATAGAATTCAATCAAATAATAATCAAGCATGGTATAATGGTATTGAAATTAGAATTAAAGAGATGCGCGAACCTAGCTAGCTCATACTACTTACCTCATCATGATGAAAAGTAAGTTCCTCTGCAAATGCACCAGTTGTCCTCTTTTTGAAAGCTTTCCAAACCCTGCCCGGCAAAAAAATGAATAAATGAGTTATTAGTTACTTGATATCTTAGGAAATGAACAAAAAAGACCGATATAGTGCGATAATGATTGAAATTACCTTTGGAGCACATCTTTAATGCCTTGGGACTTCTCTTCGGGATACTTCTTTGAGTCGTAGATTTCAACTGTTCCAGCGTCAACTTCAATGAATAGCAGAATGTAATGGAAGCTGCGCATGTTTATATACGTCAGTAACTCATCAGTTACACTTAACATCGAGTGAGCAAAAATTAATACGTACAAGACAGTAACACTCTTACTCGGACTGGTAAGGAAACAGTATCTTCTTTTTGTAATGTTGCCTCTGTATGAAGCTTAGCAAGTTGGCCTCCGTTTTCTTGGGGTATACCTGTAGCAATCTTTCATTAACTCGTACTGGGTCAATGAACCCAATGTCAAAGATTTGTTTTGTGTCACATTCATCACTCTTCATTCTGCATAATAGCGTAGTGAGCATAATTACTACACACAATGACCGAGCTGAGCTAGAGACTTTACTTTAGAAATAAATGAATTGAATCACTTACAGATAATAGGTACTGACGAGAGTCAAGTCGAGGGCGTCAAGCTTGTATAACATATAGAGTTCTTCAAAATAAATTTGCACCTGGTCTTGACCTATGTAATGTTCTTCTGTAACTTTCATAGGGAGAACTTCGAGCTCTGGATCCTTTGTGGCTTCCAAGTACCAGTCATGCAGCTTTCGCATTCGTGTTGGTAGAAGCTCGATCTGTTCAGGTGGCAGCAGAGGCTTCCCGTGTTCCCATTTCCACACTACATCCAAATTAGTGGGGATATCTTCGCTTTCCAGTTGAGAAAGTGTAATACCAGCTTCTGCAGCAAATTGCGCCACGTAGGATAAATCAATGTTCGCCGCGGAGCCCTGACCAGTGGGTACCTTGAGCGGGGAGATCGACTGTTTTGCCTGTTCTCCGAGCTAGGCAACGTCTCTTTTCCCGCTGGCACTAGTACTTGTCGTCGTGTGGGATCTAGCTCTCCTCATGTAGCGTAAATAGTCATCTGGCCTATTTATCTCAATTTGCGATGGATGCTCAAGAAAGTTCTTAGCCCACTTTTTTTCCTTTGCCGTATATACTGGCTTTGACTCGGGCTTTTTCGGTGCAAGCTGTTTTTTCACTTCGGTAGCCACGATCGCGGCGTTTTCCTCTACAGTCCTGTCATAAGCTCTCGGGGGAGGAACCTTCGGTTCTTTTGGGAGGGGCTCCTGTCGGGGTCCGCGTCGGAAACCCATCGACGAAACGGCGCGATTCCTTTTTTGGCCCTGAGCCTTAGTGGGCGGAGGCGGCGGAGTCGGCTCAGCAGTCGGCTGATGCGGCGGCGGAGTCGGCTGATGCGGCGGAGTCGGCTCAAGAGTCGGCTGATGCGGCGGCGGAGATCGAGATGGACTCGTGTTGTGGTGGTCGTACCTCTCGTCATCATGTGGACTTGGAGGTGATCCACGCCGACTCGGAACATGATGTAGCCACCTGCCCCCATCTTATGGTGATATTTCTTTTTCGCTGCATTTATCTTATTCTTTTTTGACCTTTCCTTAGCTAGTTCTAAATCCTTGTACTCCAGAAATGATTTCCAGTGAGCCCGCTGCCTCTCTAGTGTGTCACTGAATCTGGAGCTTTATTTTTTTGACGTACTCACGGTATAATCTGTTCTTGTAATTATTGAATTGTTCAGCCATCTTCTTAAGAGCGAAATGCTTGACTTTGTCCGTCATGGCTTTTGTCTGTTCTTTCGAATCCAAGACCGGTAGGGTGAAATGTGCCATGAGCTTGTCCCAAAGCACATCTTTCAATCTGTGGTTGACATAACTAACTCCCTCTACCTTTGTTGGCTTATTCCATTCCTGAACGCTGATCGGGACGGTGTC
Organism: Poa pratensis; assembly: GCA_947311845.1. NCBI lineage: Eukaryota > Viridiplantae > Streptophyta > Magnoliopsida > Poales > Poaceae > Poa > Poa pratensis. Next base: position 34,981,719 of record CAMZMU010000109.1, on the reverse strand, counting down.
CCTAACAACAACTCCGCATTGATGCACAAACTTATTTGCGTTCGCCGTGGGCTCCAACGGTTTGCCCTCTAGAGAGACCACCTCAATTCGGAGATGCGCATCTTCGGCCATCCCTTTGGCATGGCCTCGTTTACTTGCTCCAGATTGGGTCGATGCGGAGGTCTAAAAATAAGAAACATTTATTAATATACATATATACAAATCAGTTATTGCATCTGATCAACAGAGGCTTAATATACCTCGCCAGACGGCGGATGTCCACCAATTTGCAAGTCGTCATCGCACTCGATGCTCGTTTACGCTTCGTCATCGCACTCGACGCTCGTTTGCGCTTCGTCTCTTTGGTCCACCTCCATTCCCGGACCGGAATCGTTCATAAACTGTGAGCCATCTGCTGTTCTATTGTCTTCTGCTCCACCGACTTCTGTTCCACCCTCGGGTTGCCGCATAAGGGCAAAAATGTCCTCTTCACCGTCTCTGCTGTTGAAGTTATCCATTGCTTAACTAATACAAAAGAAAGATAAAATAATGTTAGCATTAGCAAAATAATTCAAAGGTAGGGAACATTATTTTTCCTCACTTTGCAAAAGCAGCATTGATCAAGTACGCAAAAGTATCACTAATACATCTCCCATGCACGAAACTCGTCCATTTTTATTTAACCCTAATACATCACGAATAATATCACTAATACATCTCCTCTCCCATGCATGAACCTCTCAAACTAATTTCGACCGGGTCCTGAGCCGCGAGGTGCTGAGCCGCGGGCGCTGCGCATCCAAAGAGAAGGAACCCTCACAGGGGCATAGCTCACGTGAGGAGGAACCCAGTCCCGGACATCGCCCCTCTGGTCCAATAGGGACATCGTCGCCGAGAACAATAAACTAAAAACACAATTTTTATAAAACAAAAAAATTAGCACTAACAACTAACCTAGAATTAGAAGCACCTAAAATTAACAATAACAACTAGAAGATCTAAGACAAAAAAAATTAACAACTAACCTAAAATTAACACTAACAACTAAATTTTTGCTAACACTAAATATTTTACTAACACCTAAATTTTTTGCTAACACTAGCTAGGATTTCATATATACACTAAAAAACTACCTAAACTACACAAAAAAAAACTTTTAAACTACCTACACTACACAAAAAAAAATCACAAGTATATCTAAACTACACAAAAAATAAGTGCACAAAAAACTAACTAAATTACACACAAAAAACTAGCTAAACTAAAAAAAAAATACCTAAATCCACCGCACCTAGGGTTGGGCTCACCGGCGGCGGAGGAGAGCGGCGGGCGCGACGGAGGACAGAGCGGCGGGCGCGGCGGAGAGGAGGCGTCGGAGGGCGAGGAGGGCGCGTCGTCTCGGAGCGCGGCGGCGGGGTCGATGGAGCGCGGCGAGGAGGGCGAGGGAGCGCGCGGCGGCGTCGGAGGGCACGACGGAGGGGAGCGACGGTGGATTTGGGCAGCCTGGCGGCGTCAATGTCGTCGCGGCGGCCTCCTTCTTCCTCTGTCCCGGGTTGTGGCTCGACCCGGGGAGGAGGCCTGGGTATTTATACCCAGGGACCTCTAGTACCGGGTGGAGCCTCTCTTGTACCGGTTCGTGGCTCCACCCGGTACTAGGGGTGTTTTTGCGGTGCTACCAACCGTCGCGCGCAAATGCACCTCTAGTGCCGGTGGATCCACGAACCGGTACTAGAGGTGTTTTTCTGCGCCAAATTTTCAGTGACAAGTGCTTGAAATTGAATTTGAAAAGTGTTTGAATATGAATTCGAATAACTTCTGCATACTTTTGAATCTGACAAAAATTTCAACATGAAAACTGTTTGAATTTGAATAACTAATCCAAATCCATTTTTTGTTTTCTAAAATAATTATCCTAACTATTCAAACTATTAACCATTTTGCCATTTTCAATTAAAAATGCATTAACTAATTTTGTTTGCATATTTTTGAATCTGACAATACTTTCAACATGAAAAATGTTTGAATTTGAATATCTTTCTAGGATGAACATGAAAAGTTTCAGTTTTCTACCCCCTTTTGATTCTAGGGTAGAAGTCTGGATTTTCTCCAGCGGGTCTAGGGTTTCACCAGAGAGGGGCATTTGCTTGAGATCCACTGTAGTCATTCCGTACTGCGGATTTACATGCTTATTATTACACATCACCAATAGTTTTCAGAATACTGTTACATTATTACATAAACGGACTAGGGGTAATGGCGCCGGCAATTTTAACAAAATTGCCCGCGCGTATTAGGCGGAACGGCGGGAGGAGCCAGCCCCGTTCGCGGCCGCCTGGTTCTCGCGCGCACGTTTGCTGCGGAGGGCAAGATCCATGGAGGATGAGTCTTTCAGCGCCCAAGCCAGCTCGGAGGCCTCCTTCGCCTTGAGCTGGCAGGCAGTCTTGGCTCGCTGGACACGGTCATCGCGGACAGACTGGAAGGAGGCTTCCATGGCCTCCTGCATCTGCGCCCCACAGCCCTCATCCCGTCGTCGCTCCAGTTTTGTTCTATCTACAAATCCTTCAGTTCATCGACCGAATACAAATCATTCGGATTCCCTGCATACGTCCAACAGTGCATTTGATATGCGGGCACTCAGGAGCCACCGTTGGGCTGTATGCAGGGGAAACCGTGTGTTTTGTTCCAACTTTCTCGAGCGCTTGTAAGCCGTTGGAGTATTTAGCTAGAACCAAAAATCAGTGATTAGAGTTTCCTTCACACTTAAATAAAAAGGTTTCATACATTATTACACATGACCACCAACATCCATCTCTACTGTCGTGGTATAAACTTTTTCTTCATTTATGTCCCTTTCTTCTGATTGCGCCGTAACCATGGACAATCTTCATCATTTAACACGATGCTTGGGTCAGTTTTCACTGTGAAGGGCGGAATGTCATGAAACTTATTGTAATCTTCTGACGTGTCTGTCTTGTCCTCCACTCCCACGATGTTTCTTTTCCCTGAAAGAACTATGTGGCGCTTTGGCTCATCGTATGATGTTTTCGCTTTCTTATCTTTTCTTTTTTCAGTTTCGTAGACATGTCCTTCACATAGAAAACCTGAGCCACATCATTGGCTAGGACGAATGGTTCGGTGTGGTACCCAAGATTCTTGAAATCCACTGTTGTCATTCCGTACTGCGGGTCTAGCTTTACCCCGCTAGCTGTCAGGTTGACCCATTTGCACCGAAACAAAGGGATCTTAAAAGAAGGTCCATAGTCAAGTTCCCATATCTCCTCTATGTAACCATAATATGTGTCCTTTTGCCCATAGTCGTTTGTTGCGTCAAAGCAGACACCACTCTTTTGGTTAGTGCTCTTTTTATCTTGGTCGGCCGTGTAAAATGTATTCCCATTTATCTCATACCCTTGAAAAGTCAATATAGTCGAAGATGGTTGCTTGGCCAACAAGTATAGCTGTTCTCCAACAGTGGTGTCATTAATGAGACGCATTTGCAACCAACCGCCGAAAGTCTTCATGTGTTCTCCATCAATCCAATCTTCAGGTTCCTCCGGGTATTTCGAGCGTAAAATATTCTTTTGTTCCACGATATATGGAGCCACCAAGCTGGAATTATGTAGAACTGTGTAGTGTGCTTGAGTGAAAGAATGTCCGTCCATAGATATTGTTGTTTTCTTTCCTAGCGTGCCTTTTCCACGCAGTCTCCCCTCATGGCGCGATTGAGGAACACCGATCGGTTTAAGGTCAGGAATAAAGTCAACACAAAACTCAATGACCTCCTCTGTTCCATAGCACTTGGATATGCTTCCTTCTGGCCTAGCACGGTTTTTAACATATTTCTTTAAGACTCCCATGAACCTCTCAAAGGGGAACATGTTGTGTAGAAATACAGGACCGAGAATCCTAATCTCTTCGACTAGGTGAACTATGAGGTGCGTCATAATATTGAAGAAGGTTGGTGGGAACACCAACTCGAAGCTGAAAAGATATTGGACCACATCCTTCTGTAAACTTTGTAGAGTTTCTGGACTGATTACTTTCTGAGAAATTGCATTGAGGAATGCACATAGCTTCACAATGGGTAGTCGAACATTTTCCGGTAGAACACCCCTCAATGCAACCGGAAGTAATTGTGTCATAATCACGTGGCAGTCATGAGACTTTAGTTTTTGGAAAATTTTCTCTGCCATATTTATTATTCCCTTTATATTCGACGAGTAGCCAGACGGGACCTTGATACTGCTCAGGACTTCAAAAAATATCTCCTTCTCTTCTCTGGTAAGAGCGTAGCTGGCAAGACCTTCATACTTCTCTGGATTCAGGTCGTCTCGTTCGTGCATACGTTACTGGTGCAGTCATGCATCCGGTGTATCTTTCGTTTTCCCATACACGCCCAAGAAGCTTAGCAGGTTCACACAAAGATTTTCGTCACGTGCATCACGTCGATTGTAGAGCGAATATCTAGGATTTTCCAATAGGGTAGCTCCCAAAACATAGATTTCTTCTTCCACATGGGTACGTGATTGTCAGCGTCATTCGGAACAGATAGTCCGCCAGGACCCTTTCCAAAGATTACTTTTAAATCCTTGACCATGTCATATATCATCACCAGTAGGGCAGGTAGGCTTCGTCCGGTGATCTGCCTAACCTTTGAAATGCTTGCCTTTCTTTCTGACGGGATGCTGTTTTGGAAGAAATCGACGATGCCCCGGGTACACATTCTTGTTACCTAAATGTATACTTTGAGTCTGAACTAAACAGTGCGTGCATGCATTGTATCCCTTGTTTGACTGTCCTGAAATGTTACTAAGAGCAAGCCAATCATTGATGGTTACAAACAACAACGCTCGTAGGTTAAATTCCTTTTGTTCGTGCTCATCCCACACACGTACACCTTCTTCACGCCACAACTCTAAAAGTTCTTCAACCAATGGCCTCAGGTACACATCAATGTCGTTGCCGGGTTGCTTCGGGCCTTGGATGAGTACTGGCATCATAATGAACTTCCGCTTCATGCACAACCAAGGAGGAGGTTATATATACATTGAGTCACAGGCCAGGTGCTATGACTGGAGCTCTGCTCTCCGAAAGGATTAAAACCATCTGTACTTAGACCAAATCTTAAGTTCCTTGCGTCATCTGAAAATGTCGGGAACTCTCTGTCGATATTTCTCCACTGCGACCCATCAGCGGGGTGTCTCAGCATCAAGTCTTTCTTACGGTCTTCTTTGTGCCATCGCAACAACTTGGCATGCTCTTTGTTTTGGAACAAACGTTTCAACCGTGGTATTATAGGAGCATACCACATCACCTTGGCAGGAACCCTCTTCCTGGGGCGATCGTCGCCCTCAACATCACCAGGGTCATCTCGCCTGATCTTATACCGCAATGCACCGCATACCGGGCATGCATTCAAGTTCTCGTGCTCACCACGGTAGAGGATGCAGTCATTGATGCATGCATGTATCTTCTGCACCTCTAATCCTAGAGGGCAGACCACCTTCTTTGCTTCGTATGTACTAGAGGGCAATTCGTTATCCTTTGGAAGCATCTTCTTCAATATTTTCAACAACTTTTCAAATCCCTTGTCAGAAGTACCATTTTCTGCCTTCCATTGTAGCAATTCCAGTGTGGTACCCAGCTTTTTCTGGCCATCTGCGCAATTTGGGTACAACAATTTTGTGTGATCAGCTAACATGCGCTCCAACTTCAACCTCTCGTTTTCACTTCCGCAGTTTATCTGTGCATCACGAATGGCCTGACGAAAATCATCATGGGGCTCATCAACAATGGGCTCTTTTTCAGCTTCGTCTTCCCCCATTGTAGTACCATCGTGTTCACTGAACATAGGATAGTTTTCATTATCCTCTTCTTCTTCATCGTCTTCCATTATAACCCCTCTTTCTCCATGCTTGGTCCAACAATTATAGCTGGGCATGAAACCATGCTCTATCAGGTGGATGTGAATTGTTCTTGAGGAAGAGTAATCCTTCTCATTCCGACAGACTTTGCATGGACAACATATAAAACCATTCCGCTTGTTTGCCTCAGCCACATCGAGAAAAGAACGCAGGCCTTGAATGTACTCGTTAGAGCGTCGGTCAGCGGACATCCATGGATGGCTCATCTGCATTATATAAGTATATCAAACGCAATCACCGCTAAAACCCATTACGGTAAACGAACATAATCGACCAATTACACTACATCATGAATAGAATAGAGAACAGACCAAATTCATTAATACAAGTTCACCACAGTAAAACAAAAGTAGAGTAGTGACCAAATCTAATACATAGTTCTCATAAAACATACATTAATTGAAACTAACATACAACTATCTAATGAATTTAAATCCAACAACAAATGCGATCAAAATCGCAACTAAGGTAATTATTGAACCAACAGCATAATGATACCAAGCCTCTTGATTAATGGCATATTTTCTAATCTTTTTAAGCTTTAAGCGCATTGCATTCATCTTGATCTCGTGATCATCGACGACGTCGGCAAGCTTGAACTCCAATTTCATCTTCTCTTCTAAGCATTGGAGACAAAGATCTTCACTTCTTTTCAATTTTGCTTTCAAATCATTGTTTTCTTTTTCAAAAAACTCGACAATAGGGTCGTGTCGTGTCTCGGGTGACGGACACCGGGAGTAGATGGTACCCCCTTTTTAGGTTCGGCACGGGGTGCGAAGGAGGCTGGAAGACGCCTTACCCGGGAGCAAGGTCGCCAAGTTCTTCGTCGGTGGGAGAGAGCAAACAACACAGAAGGACACATGGAGTTACCCAGGTTCAGTCCGCCCGGAGGCTGAAAGCCCTACTCCTGCATGTCTGGATTGAGAGGTTCATCATGGTGTGGTGTACAAGGGTGTTCTGGGGTGAACCCGGCAGAGTTTTGGCCGGAGGTAGACGAAGAGCAGATCCTGCCCTGGGGAGATCACCTCTCTCTCTACCTTCCGAACCCTAGTCTAGTCTTGCCTGAGCTCTAGCTTGCTTCTGTTCTTCCTCCTCCTCCTCGGTGCCATGGTCCTCCTTTTATAGGCTAAGGGGATCCGACATGGGCACGCGAGAGGCATGAAGGGTCTTGGCGGGAAAACCCCTCGGCGGTCCTTGGAGGAGACGTGGCGCTCTCTCCTCCAAGCATTCTCTGGAGGGCGGCGTGGTCGTCCGCCCTTGGAAAAGGTGGGATGGACAAAGCCTGTCCGCCCCACCAACTACGCTCGTGGCAACGTCACCAGGGCGCGGCCTTCATCTTGGCGCCCAAGTCTTCCACTAGCTTCCGGCGAGCTGGTGATGCATGTAAAATGCATACATGAACTTTGCATTATTTTACTTTTATTCCAGTCATATTTGCATCATATAAGGGTTATATCACTGTTTTATAATGATTTTGGGAATATTTGACATGTTTCCTATTTTTATGGAATTAACCTGCGCAGGCAGAAAACCCTATTTCTATATTTTAATGTTTCAGGGACCCAAACGACGTCCAAATGACCTGGAAATTTACGAGCATCAGTTTTTGGAAGGAACAAAGCGTGGGAGCGAAGGAAGCAAACAAGCGGAGGCCCGAGGGCCCAGATGAGTGGGCCCACGCGGCCCATACCTGGCCGCGTGGGACCCCCCTTTTGGCCCTCGGGCTCCGTTGCCGTCGATCTTTCCTCCACCGACTCCGTTTTGACCTAAAACCGCCTATAAAAATAGTCCCCCGACGTTCTCTGGAAGGAGCGCCGCAGAAACACAGAAACACCGAAACAGAGACCTGGAGTTGCAGATTGGAGGGGGAAAACTCCGGCGGGGCGCTGCCGGCGTGGTCTCCATCTTCTCCAACGACTTCTCCACCGTCTCCATGATGAAGAGGGAGTAGTCCACCTCTGGACTATGGGTTTGTGGAAGTAACTTATGTATCTCTCTCTCTCTTGAGCTTCACTAATTAGTACCGTATGAGCTGCTGAACATGATTACGGTCATCTATGTAATACCTTTGTGGTGGATCTTTTTATGAGTTAATATATGTTTGAGATTGCAATGGTTTTTTTCAGTTATGAAAGTAGATGCATATTATGTACCCCGTTCTTATTTACTTGTCATGATCAAGCATGTTTATGAGAGCGTGTGAGGGGAACGTGTGCATTAGTTGGAGTAACGGGGGTGGCTAGTGCAGTGAACGTGAGAGAAAGTTCTGCGATCCACTTGGGTATTTTACCTTACTTTGTTGCCTCACTAGGGATAAAAAGAAATACCATGCTACCGGAGATGTGGGTGTGACCATTGCCACTACTCCATGACTAGATCTAGCATGTTCTTATTTTAACTTCATGTCATGATACTTATTGCTATACTCTGAGTTATCTTAATTACTGAGGTGTTATGATTTAGTTCGCATCTTGGTGGAGTATAAGAGAGACTAATAACCAAAAGGTCTCTATGTTAGGACGTGATGCCCATATAATTATAACTTGTCATTAAACTGTTGTGTTGCAATCTCATATGTCAACTCTAGTGTTCCATTGTCTACCACTTTATTAAAGAGAGAGTGCATTTGTGAAACCATGAACCCCGGTCCATTTTTAATCATAAGAAACACCTTTCCAACCACTTTTACCACTTTTCCATTTTCTGCCATTTAAAAATCCGAAAATACAAAAACACTTTTACATCTTGCATTCATCATATAAAACCCAAAAATATCATTTATCATTGCTACCACCATCCTTGCATATTTATTTACCACCATTGCATATTTATTTCTTGTTTGCATTGCATATTATCTTGATATCATTCTCACACCTTGTGCTTGACAACCACTAGGTGAGGTTGAGGACCAAAACATTTACTTTGTTTTGTAGGTAACCAAAAGAAGGATAGGAAAGATAAATCTTCACTACTGATTCCCCGAGAGTTCGATATTAAACCCTCGAGTCACCCCTCGTGGGGAAAACACGTCTTCCACTTACTACACACTCTGCACTTGGAGTCTCAACCTAACCCATATTCTTTTGACGCAGGTAACTACGTCAGGGATCAAGACTGTTTTCTGGCGCCGTTGCCGGGGAATCATTGCTGAAAGGTTTATCCAAGGATATCTCACCAAGTCAACTTCATCACCAACTTGTGCTAACACCTAAGCTTGGGGAGGTTGCACCTACGTGAGCATCATCTTATCCATCTTTACCTTCAAAGCAATTTATCTTGTTTTGTCATTGTCTTGCATTTTTATTCGGTTTGCATATTTATTTTCAGTTTTGCATAAAAAATTAAAAAACACATAAAAACTTGCTAAAATGGGAGAAAGAACTAAGTTGTGTGATTACACAAACACTCCAAATGATCAATTTATTGCTAGGCCCATTGCCACACCTAAGATAAATGCTGAGAGTTATGAAGTAAGTCCTAGTTTGTTGAACTTGATAACTAGGGAACAATTTGGCGGTAGTGCTATGGAGGATGCCTCTATGCATCTTCATGATTTTGTTGAAATATGTGACATGCAGAAATTTAAAAATGTGGAAAGTGATATTCTAAAACTGAAGTTATTTCCTTTCTCACTTAGAGGAAAAGCTAAAGAGTGGTTGCATTCATTACCTATTGATAGCATTAAAACTTGGGATGATTTAAAAGAAGCTTTCATTAAGAAATACTATCCTCCTGTTAAAATTTTGCAAAATAGAAACAACATTCTTTCTTTTAGGCAAAATGAAAATGAACATGTTGCTATGGCTTGGGATAGGATTAAACTTATGCTTAGAACTTGTCCATCACATGGGGTCAACGAATGGACCATATTACACTCTTTTTACAATGGTCTAAATTACATGTCTAGAAATATTCTTGATTCTGCTGCTGGAGGTGCTTTTATGGGAAAAACTATAGTAGAAGCTAAGAACATATTGGAAAGTATTTTGCAAAACTATAGTCAATGGCATACTGATAGAGCACCTAATCCTTCTAAGAAAGTGAACTCCATAGAAGAAACAAATGATTTGTCATCTAAAATGGATACTATTCTTGCTTTCATTAATAAACAAAATATTGAAAATGTGCCTTTGCAAGAACTAGTTGGTAATAATCCTGAAAATATTGATGTCAACTTCATTAGGAACTATGGTAATAATGGGTATGGTAACAACAATTATAACTCTTATAATAAACCCCCATATGTTCCCAACAACCGTCCTTCTATTCCATATCCTAATGCTAGTGATAATTGGAAGCCTATGCCACCACGTAATGATAATTTTGAGGCTAATAAAATTCTTATGGAACAAGTTGCTAGTCATAATACCATGATACAAGAGTTGAATAAGTCTGTTGCTTCTATTAGTTCTGATATTAAAGGCTTACAACTCCAAACTGCAGGACTAGACAAAGCCTTGTCAAAACTAGCTGATAACCAAGCCACTTTATTGAGTATGTCTGCAGGGAAACCACAAGCACCACCTGTGGTTGGAATGAATTCTATTAATATTGCTGAAAATGTTCCTCTTACTTTGGAGGAAACTCTTAATGAATTATTGAACTATCCTGAATATTTGTTGCCATTTATGTCTCAACTTGTTGGATTAAAAGAAGAAGTTAACGAAACTGAATATGATGAATCTCTCTGTTAATTGAGTTAGAGAAGAAAGTTGAGGAAGTTAAAATGCTTAGTGAAGTAAAGGAACCATTGCTTGACTTAGAGAATTGTAGCTTGCATGAATTAATATCTATCTTACAAAAATTTGCAAGTGATCCTTCCAATTAACCAAGCTGGTTTTGGTTCTTATATTGCTAATCATGTGTTAAAAGAAAAGATTGCTAGGTACAACCAAGAGGCTATGATACCACCTAAGCTTGGGGATATATGGATTCCCAAAGTCCTAGTAACCATTGGAAAAGAGACACACCATGCTATACTTGATCTAGGATCTAGTGTCTCTGTTTTATCTAAAGAACTATATGAAGTACTTGAATTGAAAAATCTTGAAAAATGCTCTATTGAACTTGCACTTGCTGATGATTCCATTAAACATGCTTTAGGAAAAGTAAGTGATGTTATGGTAGAGTTACATATGACATTTGTGCCTGTTGATTTTCTAATCATGGATATGGGGAATAAAACCTCTAGTCCAATTATTCTTGGAAGACCTTTTCTTCGTACTACAGGTGCTATCATTGATTCAAAAGAAGGGAATGTGAAGTTTCAGTTTCCACACAAGAAGTGCATGGAACACTTCCCAAGGAAGAGGGACACACCAAAGTTCAAGCTCCCTCATGAGCTTCGTCCACAATAAACATCAAGTAAGAAGCCTAGCTATATGGCTATAAAGAAAGCGCTTTACGGGAGGCAACCCGGTTGTTTTTATTTGTGATTTTCTTTGTGTCCTCTTGCTGTAACAAGAGACTTAGTGTTTAGTTTAGTTTCTGGAATTTTTAATAAAGTGCCAAGTTTTACTCATTTTGGTTGAAAAGTTGCTTATAGCGTTCGGAGATTTTATTCCTGCACGAATCTGTGCACGGTATGATTTTTAATTCTTATTCTGTAACTCCGAATGAGCTCATATTTAACTGTATGCAACTTTTCATCCTCTGTATGCATGAATTTTTCGGAATTTTCGACAAAGTTAAGTAGGGTAGAAAAATACGTTTAGCTGCTGCTGTTTTTCTGGACAGATTCTGTCCCATTTTGTTTGATGCATGCTTAGAACTTTTAACTTGAATCTTTTTGATCCAATTGAGTTTATGAGTAGGCATACAACATTATACACTTTCTGGACATTCATATGAATTTTTGTTCAAGGATTATATGCAGCAAGAAATCTATTTGTTTATCACTACTAATGCACCCCACAGAAAAAGAAATGGGAGAAACGGTGTTTTGAAGTTTTTTCACAGGGATTAGAGGAGATGCACCAAGAGCTATCCAAGGATGGTGAAGACCATAAGCTTGGGGATGTGAAGACAACCCCACTGGACCTACACACTCTCGGTTTGCACACGTCTAACTTCTGTTTTTCGATCGAAACACTTTATCGCATAAACTTGGAGCGTCTTTTTGTTTGTTTAGGTTTGATTTTTATTTTGTGAGACCACCACACTATCATTTATATATGAGAGAGCTACTGGAAATTTGGGTTGAATATGTTGGATGCTATTATAAGATTGGGAAAAGGGATGTTGAGTTAATTTTAAAAGATACATATAGTTGCATGATTCATGAGCTTGTTAATGAGTAATAATTTGCAATATTTTATCAAGAGCTATCTTTTATTCATGTTTTGATGCTGAATGTTATTTACCTTGTTTTAACATGGATTAGTTAGTTCTATGGACACTCATGCATGCATTTAGATGGTCAACTTTCTCCCTCTTGCTAGCCCAAAAATTCCAACAAGCAAAAACTTGTTTCCAACACCTTCAACCAAAGTTTTTCCAGTGAGTCCACCATATCTACCTATTAGCTTTATGCTATTCCGAGTATGTTTATCATGATATTTGTGTTATCTATACCTCTGAATGAAAATGCTTATGTTGTTGATTGTTGTGGGAAAAGTTGGTTATAGAGCTCTCTCGAACTTGATGCACACTTTACTTTCATTGCATAAATAAAAATGACCCATTGTGATTAAAATTATGATGTTGTGGCTTGACAAATGTCTTTGGTTGAGAGTTAGCTCATATGTGCTGTCACATGGCAAGCTTTCAACATGCACTTCATCTCATTTAGTTGATATCATGTACTTTTGTTTATGGATGCTTACCATGGGTGAAATAAATGTGGAAATGAAGTGAGTTTAAATGAGTTTGTATAAATGGTTAGAGAGACGCCTGGGCCGCTAATCTAAGCCATGCATCATTCATGGTGGAAATTTACTTACATGCTATGGTGAACCTTCTGTGATACACCTTACAATAAAAAGCTATCTAATGGTAAATAAAAAGGGTGTTGAGATTGTTCATTGTGTTTGTTTGTCTTGTCATTTTGATATGGGCTTGTTCCATATCCTGGGACAAGAGGTACCCCAGTTGACGCTCTTAATGATACTATTATTACTTACAATGATATTTAACTTGAACTTGCTTTGTTTTCCAAGTTGAGTAACACATGGAGTAGGTACTTGTATTCAAGGGGCATGAGACTTTCAACCTGTACTTTGTCAAGCACACTACTCGTATTTGCTTTCACTTTAAACTTAATCATTCAAGATGCTATGATAGGGGAATGAGAGCTTGACACCAAGGATTACCATATTACAATCATTGACTTAAGTAGAGAAGTTAGATGAAACTTATTCATGCTTTACCTCTACTCATATATATCTTTCCAAAGTGTCCACCTTTTATATTCAGATTTTCATCAATACTCTATGACCATTGTAGGATGTTCTTACTTATTATTATGCATACATGTGGTCCATAGTACTTTTCTCTTATGTTACACTTTGTGAATTATCATTGAACATCCTTGCATTGAATACTTGATATCACTTCATAAACTATCTTGCATATTGCTACTCCTTTTAAGAATGAATCATTTGACTCTATGTAGCAATAGTAATCATCTTTGATATCCATTGATAGTATTAAATTGCAAAGTCCATGTTAGTTTTATCACCTTCATACTCGAGGACGAGTATAGGTTAAGCTTGGGGATGTTGATGCATGTAAAATGCATACATGAACTTTGCATTATTTTACTTATATTCCAGTCATATTTGCATCATATAAGGGTTATATCACTGTTTTATAATGATTTTGGGAATATTTGACATGTTTCCTATTTTTATGGAATTAACCCTGCGCAGCAGAAAACCCTATTTCTATATTTTAATGTTTCAGGGACCCAAACGACGTCCAAATGACCTGGAAATTTACGAGCATCAGTTTTTGGAAGGAACAAAGCGTGGGAGCGAAGGAAGCACAAAAGCGGAGGCCCGAGGGCCAAATGAGTGGGCCCACGCGGCCCAGTACCTGGCCGCGTGGGACCCCCCTTTTGGCCTCGGAGCTCCGTTGCCGTCGATCTTTCCTCCACCGACTCCGTTTTGACCTAAAACCGCCTATAAAAATAGTCCCCCGACGTTCTCTGGAAGGAGCGCCGCAGAAACACAGAAACACCGAAACAGAGACCTGGAGTTGCAGATTGGAGGGGGAAAACTCCGGCGGGGCGCTGCCGGCGTGGTCTCCATCTTCTCCAACGACTTCTCCACCGTCTCCATGATGAAGAGGGAGTAGTCCACCTCTGGACTATGGGTTTGTGGAAGTAACTTATGTATCTCTCTCTCTCGAGCTTCACTAATTAGTACCGTATGAGCTGCTGAACATGATTACGGTCATCTATGTAATACCTTTGTGGTGGATCTTTTTATGAGTTAATATATGTTTGAGATTGCAATGGTTTTGTTTCAGTTATGAAAGTAGATGCATATTATGTACCCCGTTCTTATTTACTTGTCATGATCAAGCATGTTTATGAGAGCGTGTGAGGGGGAACGTGTGCATTAGTTGGAGTAACGGGGGGTGGCTAGTGCAGTGAACGTGAGAGAAAGTTCTGCGATCCACTTGGGTATTTTACCTTACTTTGTTGCCTCACTAGGGATAAAAAGAAATACCATGCTACCGGAGATGTGGGTGTGACCATTGCCACTACTCCATGACTAGATCTAGCATGTTCTTATTTTAACTTCATGTCATGATACTTATTGCTATACTCTGAGTTATCTTAATTACTGAGGTGTTATGATTTAGTTCGCATCTTGGTGGAGTATAAGAGAGACTAATAACCAAAAGGTCTCTATGTTAGGACGTGATGCCCATATAATTATAACTTGTCATTAAACTGTTGTGTTGCAATCTCATATGTCAACTCTAGTGTTCCATTGTCTACCACTTTATTAAAGAGAGAGTGCATTTGTGAAACCATGAACCCCGGTCCATTTTTAATCATAAGAAACACCTTTCCAACCACTTTTACCACTTTTCCATTTTCTGCCATTTAAAAATCCGAAAATACAAAAACACTTTTACATCTTGCATTCATCATATAAAACCCAAAAATATCATTTATCATTGCTACCACCATCCTTGCATATTTATTTACCACCATTGCATATTTATTTCTTGTTTGCATTGCATATTATCTTGATATCATTCTAACACCTTGTGCTTGACAACCACTAGGTGAGGTTGAGGACCAAAACATTTACTTTGTTTTGTAGGTAACCAAAAGAAGGATAGGAAAGATAAATCTTCACTACTGATTCCCCGAGAGTTCGATATTAAACCCTCGAGTCCCCCTCATGGGGAAAACACGTCTTCCACTTACTACACACTCTGCACTTGGAGTCTCAACCTAACCCATATTCTTTTGACACAGGTAACTACGTCATCGGGTATCAGCTGGCGATCTTATCCTCTCGGTGGTACGGATGAAGGACCCGGGGCGCGCCTGGCCTCCTGCCGGGCGCACGGACCCGCGGGTATCTCGCCTGGTTCTCCGAGCGAGGGGGTGACCCGGAAGGTCGCCTGGTCCTTAGCCGCGGAGCCTTGCTGTCGAACTTGTCGGGTTTCCTTGGGGCAGATGGGCTAACCCATCTGCTGTACTTGACTCCTTGCCTTGTTCATCTTCTTGGTGGGCCCCGATGGAGGGCCCACTTTGGCAGCATCAGGGGAACCCCATGTTCCACTGCTGCGACAGTAGCCCCCGGGCATGGTCCCGGCGGCTCTTGCTTCAGCGGCTGCCGGGGCTATGGCCAAAGAGTTGGCTAAAGTGGGTACTCGGTGCCTCGCCTTCCTTGCTTCGGTCCATTAGCCGTCGTGATGGTCTTGGAGTTATTCCGCTCGGGGGAATAACTGAGTTTGCCTCCTCGATTCCCGCTGCGGGGAAGCTGTGAAGGCGGCTGGAGAGAGAAACGCTCCGCGTGCTATAAGAGCAGGCGAACGCCTCGCAAGTCCCCATCTTCTTCTTCCTTGACCCATCTCTCCCTTCCCAGGCCAACAGCTCCAATGGCGAGAGGAAAGAGAGGAGTGGGACGTCCTCGTGCTTCGGCCCCGACGGAGAAGAGCTCCGGTGGCCGCGGAAGAATCGCCTCAAGAGGGCGAGCGAAGCAAGGCGGTGGAGGTAGAGGAACCGTGAGGCGCGGAAGAACTCCTTCTCCGCCCCCACGGGCTGCAATCCACACGAGCTTCGCGCCCTTCGAGTTCATCCTGGATCTGCGCCGCAAGATCCGCAGCCGGATTGACCTTCCGGACTCCTTTGCGATGGCGATGGAGAGCAACAAGCCTCCGGGCTTGTGGCTGCAGGTGGAAGGCTATCCCAATGGCCCCTCCTAGATCTCGGTGGAGTACACCGTCGACGACTCCATGCTCCTTGGTCAGGGGTGGAAGTCATTCGCCCGCTCCCGCCGCCTGACCCGGGGGCAATATCTTGCCTGCAAGTATGACGGAGACGCCACACTCGCCGTGAAGATCTTCCGCGCTGCAGGAGGGTGCGTGGAATGCTGCGCCGAGAGTGAGAGAGCAGCAGCTCCGGCTCCTTCGACGAGGATGAAGATGAGGAAAACTCATCTAGGTCAAGGCCGAGGAGAGCTCGCTTTCCTGAGGGCGAGGAGCTTCAAGACGGCGGTCCTGAAGATGTCCTTGACCTCCTTCTTGGCCGCCTCATCGACGTACTTCTGGAAGTAGCGTCTTCCATTGTACGGTGGTGCTCCTCGCTTGCCGGGAGCCAATCTTTTTGTTTGTAAAAATTAGCCCCCGCTGTAGATCTTGAAATGAAGAAGAACTTGTTCTCCTTTTTGTCTCTTGGCCTTCGTGTCGTACTTGATGTGAATGGAGCGGTTTTTCGCCAAACGCGCCCCATTAACGCGGCAGCCGTAGCGCCAAGGGGTAGGTGGAGCGTGGGAGGCCTATAAAAGGCCCTCCAAACTCCAACTCCCTTGACACATCTTCTCGCCTTGCTCCTTTCTCTTCCCCTCCATAGATCGCAGAGCAATGTCTGGAGAGGAGGAGATGTCCCTGTCGACGTGTCGACGGCGGAATCCACCTTCCGAGGCGGGTGGAGACGCCCGCGGGAGCGGAAGCCCGAATCAGGAAAGGCCGAGGTCGCTCCCCGACCTCGGGTCTCCTTGGTTTTCCCAGCGGTGGGGAACATCGCCGGCTCCGCCGCCATGGAAGCGTCGGTGGCGCTGGCGACCCGGAAGGACACCATCAAGATGAAACTGTGGAAGGAGGCCGCAGGCAATCCGAGATTGATTCCCTCCTCTGCGACCTTGACGATGTCTTCAAGGTAAAGTTCCCTTGGTTTTGGCAATACGATCCTTGGGAAAAGCCTGCGCCTTGACTCGATCTCTTTCCTTCGTACAGGATGAGGAGGACATCATGGATAAGTTCGTGGACCACGTGCATCTCCTCTGCAGCCAGCATGTGCCGGGGTTCGCCCGGAAGTTCCCCGGCCCGTGGGATCCCTGAAGATCCTGCGCGAATGCCCTCCTTCATCCCAGGCGTCCCCGGGAGTCCGGAGTTCACCCGGCAGGCAAAAACAAAACAGAAGACAAGTCTGCACAGCCAGTGGCCCTGGACTGGCCTTAGTAGCATAGGCTTATTATGTAATCAAGAAGTTGCACAACTGAATGTAATTCAGAATTGTAATTCAGAATTTAAATTCAGATGAATGCAACCTAGCCTCAACTCCCGGGGTCATGTCCCAAATCTTCCTTTGCACTAACGCGCTGTCAAGTTTTCAGAGGAGGTCCCTTAGGTGCCAGATACCCTGACTGTCTGCACACAGTAGTAGTACCCCTAAGAGCGCTATACCTTCCGGGCGCCTGACTCCACTGTCCACAGGTACTTGGCCAGAGGGAAACGGACCGTTCGCTGGGGTGGAAGCATTACCCCCGCAAAGGCTCTCATCAACTATCAAGCATGCGCAGGTCGATGGTATATTGACTCCGAGCGAGATGTTATGCCTAAGTGCAGGATGCTGATGCAAGGACTTAGCTGTTTTTCTGCCGTGTCCTCGATCCATCCTGTCCCTCCCGGGTATCCAACTCCTTAGCTGCTTTCCACCGTCAGTTCCTGTCCCGGGAAGGCGCTGCACACAACAAACTTTCAGTAGGAAAGAATGGACCCTCTTTTCATGTCGAGATAGTGTTTCATCCGGAGCAACCCGCAAGCAAAGTTGAATGTGCATTTCTGTGTTTAGGTTCGTTAAAACACAGCACTGCCCGTTCACTCCTTTCCGCGGCAGTACGGCACGATCGGGTGGCAGTGCCTACTGATAGGCCACTCGCGCTCGACCCGTCAGCCACCGGCACCATGTCAGCCCCCTGCTTGGGGGTTGTTACGGATAACACACATCTCGACATAAATTGAGGCTCACGGAATTGAAACACTTATCTTTTATTTCTTGGCGATGACTTCTTACACCCTATTACAGAACACTAGCCCCTTGGGCGTGCTTAGCGGATTCGACGTTTGGCGATTCATGTTCGTAATTAGGGGTAGAACTTGCGGAGATTCTCGATGTTCCAGGCGTTGCCTTCCGGCCTGCCTTTCTCGTCTTCCAGATAGACTGCTCCGGGTCTCAGTGTATGAGTAACCCGGTAGGGTCCTTCCCACTTGCTTGACATCTTGTTCAAGCCCTCGAGATTTTGCATCTTGCGGAGAACCAGGTCTCCAGCTGTAATTCCCGGGATCGAACATGACGGCTGTGATACCGGCGCAGCCCTTGCTGGTATCGAGCAGACCGCAATGACGCCCGACAGCGCATTTCCTCCAGGATGTTTATGTCATCAATCCTTTGCTCAGCTTGGGCATCTTCATCATATGCGAGTACCCGGGGAGATCCGTGCCTTAGCTCTGTTGGCAGGACAGCTTCAGCTCCATAGACAAGGAAGAAAGGTGTTTCTTTGGTGGCTCGGCTTGGAGTTGTTCTGAGGGACCACAGTACACTGGGTAGGTGATCAATCCAATTCTCCCCTTGTTCTCCAGCTTATCAAATGCTTTGGTTTTCAGACCTCTTAGGACCTCCGCATTGGCTCGCTCCACTTGACCGTTGCATCTTGGATAGGACACTGATGCAAAGCACACCTTGATGCCCAATTCTTCACAGAAGTTGAGGAAGGCTCGACTTGTGAACTGAGTGCCATTATCCGTGATGATTCTGTTGGGTACTCCGAAGCGGTAGACAATCCCCTCGATGAACTTGATGGCGGCCTGGGCCGTCTGGCGTGGTACTGGCATTACTTCAACCCACTTCGTGAACTTGTCGACAGCCACAAAGAGGTATTCATGTCCGCCAACTGACTTTGGCAACTTGCCGACGATGTCTAGCCCCCAGACTGCAAACGGCCAGGATATTGGGATTGGTTGCAGTGCTTGAGCTGGCTGATTGATGTTCTTCGCGTAGTATTGGCAAGCTTCGCAGGTCTTGACCATTTGCTCGGCGTCGTGCAGGACTGTTGGCCAGTAGAAACCCTGGCGGAAAACCTTCCCCGCCAATGATCTTGATGCAACATGACTTGAGCACGTGCCCTCGTGGATGTCTCGTAGCAGTACTTGGCCTTGTTCTTGTGGTATGCAGCGGAGCCTGACTCCGTTGTCGCGTCGCCGGTAGAGCTCGCCGTCGATCAGGACGTAGAGCTTGGCTTGACGAGCCACCCGCTCGGCCTCGTGATCATCCTCCGGTAGAGCATGCTCCGTCATGTACTTGACGATGTCCAGGGCCCAGGGTGGGTGGGTTCTTTCCACCGGCAACACCATTTGACCAAGGAGAAGCATGGCTTCCCTTGGTCTAGGTCCTGCCGGGTCTTGTGCGCCTTCTGGGCTGGTTTCCCGGGTTGTCGAAGTAGACGGGTCACCAGCCCCCAGTGTCGATGTAGACCTTGTCTTGAGCCTCTCGGGAGACACAGAGGGTTGCCGGAGCACCTCAATGTAGATCCCGGGAGGTACTGGTTCTCGCTTGGAAGCCATCTGTGACAGCTCGTCCGCGGACGTGTTGTCATCCCTAGGGACGTACACGGCCCGGAAGCTGTCGAAGCGTCGCTGAAGCTTCCACACCTCCTCGACGTACGGTGCCATCTGCGGGCAAGCGTACTCCTTGTTCACTTGTTTGATGACTAGCTGAGAGTCACCCTTGACGATGAGCTTGGTGATACCGAGGCCAACGGCAGCACGAAGTCCCGCAAGCAGGCCCTCGTACTCCGTCGTGTTGTTCGAGATATTCTCCTTGTACTGCATCTGGACGACGTACTTCAGACGATCTCCTGTGGGGGAGATCAAAACGACTCCAGCGCCTCCCTGGCCCTTGGTGTAGGAGCCGTCGAAGTTCATGGTCCAGGCGTCGGGATCTTCTTTCCCGGGAAGGCTGGATTCCTCCACCGGGTCGTCGAACGCTGTCTCAGTCCACTCCGCCGTGAAATCAGCCAGCGCTTGACTCTTGATGTTGTTCGTGTGCTCGAACTTGAGGCCGAAACCTTGAAGCTCCATGGCCCACCAAGAGACTCGTCCGGTGGCGAGAGGGTTCTCCAGCGGACTCCTCAAGGGGTACTTGGAAACCACGGTGATAGGGTGGCTTTCGAAGTAGGGCCTCATCTTGCGAGAGGCGATGAGGATCGCCAGCAACAGCTTCTGCATCATGGGGTACCGCTCCCGGGCGTCGCGCAGCACCGAACTGATGAAGTAGACCGGGTGCTGTATCTTGCGGGTTACCGAGTCCTTGGCGGGCTCGGCTGCTTCGAGAGGGAGCGCGTCAGCCCCCAGTGATGCTTCTTCTGCGACGTCGATGGCGGCGTCGGTGGGCATGCCAGGCTCAGGGCCTTCTGGCCCTTTGTCACCTGGCTGCCTCTTCTTGCTTGGTTGCCCCGGGAGGATGTTCCGGGACGCTTGCCGCCGACCTTGTCCGGAGGAGCGTCACGCTCTACCACAAGAACTGCGCTGATCACCTGATTGGTGGCAGCGATGTACAGTAGTAGGGGCTCCTTTTCTGTTGGTGCCACAAGGATGGGAGGCGAGGCGAGGTAGCACTTGAGGGACTGAAGAGCTTCTTCAGCCTCCGGGGTCCATTTCATGGGACCCGTCTTCTTGAGTAACTTGAAGAAGGGCAGGGCTCGTTCTCCAAGTCTTGAGATGAAGCGCCCGAGTGCGGTGATGCACCCGTTGAGGCGTTGTACGTCCTTGACTCGCCGTGGCGCCTCCATGCGCTCGATGGCCTTGATCTTGTCGGGATTGGCCTCAATCCCCCGGTGGGAGATTAAGAACCCCAGTAGCTTGCCGGACGGGACCCCAAACACGCACTTGTCGGGGTTAAGCTTGAAGTTGACCCGACGAAGGCTGTTGAAGGTCTCGTGCAGATCTTGAATGAGGGAGTCCTTGTACCGAGTCTTGACCACGATGTCGTCGATGTACGCCTCCACGTTGCGGCCCAGCTGGGACCCAAGACATGCTTGCATGGCGCGCTGAAAGGTTGCGCCGGCGTTCCGGAGGCCGAAAGGCATCCGGGTGTAGCAGTAGCAGCCCTTGGGTGTGATGAAGGCCGTCTTCTCCTGATCCTCCACTGCCATCATGATCTGGTGGTACCCGGAAAAGCATCCAGGAAGCACAGGAGCTCGCACCCGGCGGTTGAATCCACGATGAGATCAATCCGGGGTAGTGGGAAAGGATCCTTGGGGCAGGCCTTGTTCAAGTCGGTGAAGTCGATGCAGAGCCGCCACTTGAGGGTCATGGGCTTTGGCACCACCACAGGGTTGGCCACCCAGGTTGGGTGGGCACCATCCTGATGACGCCAGCTTCTTCCAGTTTGTCAACCTCGGACACGATGAACTCCAGTTTTTCCTTGCTTTGCTTGCGTAGAACTTGTTTTATCGGGCGAGCGTCCTCGCTGACCGCCAGTTTGTGCTCGATCACCTCCCTTGGTACGCCGGGTAGCCCTGACGCTTCCCATGCGAAGACGTCAGAGTTTTCCCGAAGGAAGGCGACGAGCGCGCTTTCCTATTTGTCGGTGAGGCGGGCGCCGATGGTGATGGAGCGACTCCCGTCACTGGTCAACGCCACTTTCTTGGTCATTTGCGGATCTTCATGAAATGACGCCTTCTTGAAGGAAGTTGATGTCGAGCCTCCGGGGTACCCTCCGTCCCCGGAGAATGCACCGACATCGGCTTCCTGTACATCTTGCGGAACGTCCGAGGTCGCCGCCACCGTCTGGTTCAACTTCTGAACGCAAAAGATGGCGTCGTCGACGTCGGCCTTGATCGTGATCACTCCCCAGGCCGCGGGGATCTTCATCATGTTGTAGGCGAAGTGCGAGACGGCCATGAACTTGGCTAGAGCCGGCCGGCCAAGTATGCCGTTGTACGGAAGTGGCGTGTCTGCAATGTCGAAGACGATGTCCTCGGTGCGGAAGTTCTCCTGGTCACCGAAGGTGACAGGGAGCGTGATCTTCCCCAGCGGCCGAGTGACGCTTCCATTCACGCCTTGGAACACGCCGGTGTCTTGCAGGCGAGAAAAGGGATTTGCAGAATAGCCAGCACCTTCGCCGTCAAAAGGTTGAGGCTGGAGCCTCCGTCGACCAGCATCTTGGTGACCTTGTAGTTATGGATGATGGGCGACACGATCAGAGGAAGCGTTCCCACCCCGGCCACACTGGCAGGATGGTCTTCCGGGTCGAAGGAGATGACCTGCCCAGACCATTCCAGGGGCTTGGGCGGAGCAGAAGCAACCGCGTTAAGCTCCCGGACCAGCCTCTTACACGCGCCGTTGGATGGAGGCAGAGAGGCTCCCCCGTGAATGCACCCGACAACTCCGGTGACTTCCTGGAACCTTCCGCCACCGCCTCCCTGAGGAGCCGGAGCTTCCTTGTTGGAGGCGCCTTCTTGATTGTTCTGTTCACGACCGCCTTGGCCGCCGCTCCTCCTCGTCCCCCGCGGCCACCGCCGCGGCCCCATCCGCGGCCGCCTCCGCCTTGGCGACCCGTGGGACAGTCACGAGCGACGTGCCCAATGACGCCACAATTGTAGCAGCCGTCCAGGCTTACCCCGTCGGCCCGACGCTGCTCTCGTATGGCGAGGTTCTTGAGTTGGCGGCAGTCCTTGAGAGGGTGGTTGCCGTCAGGATGAATGTGGCACCATGGGTCGTCTTCTCCCTCAGAGGCCGCCGCAGGCTTGGCCTTCTTAGGAAGGGGTTCGGTGACGAAGATGCGCTTGTCGGGTCCAGAGTCCCGCTTCTTGTTCTTGGCGGGGGTGGTTTTGTCCTCGGGTTCATCCTCCCCGGGGAACTTAGCCCCCTCCTCAGCTCGGGCGCATCGATCCGCCAGCTCCCAGAGCTCGCAGGTGGATTCGACGCGGCGATTGCTCAACTTCTCGCGCATCCGGGTATTGCGGACGTTGGCGTGAAAAGAAGCGATCACCAGCTCTTGCTTGATGCAGGGGATTGTGTTCATCTTCTGGGTGAAGCGCTGGATGAACTTGCGAAGAGTTTCACCCGGAAGTTGCTTGAAGTCGTGGAGGTCGCTGGGAGCCCCCGGGCGCTCGTACCCGCCTTGGAAAGCCCCCAGGAACTGTTCCTTCAGGGTCCTCCAGGAACGATGGAGCACTTGGGAAGGTTGAGAAGCCATGTCTGGGCATCTCCCTTCAGGGCCAGCGGGAACCAGCTGGTCATCATTATTTCGTCGGCCCCGGCGACTGCCGCAGCTAAGGAGTAGAGCTGCAGGAAGTCTCGGGGGTTCGTGGTGCCGTCGTAGCGGAGGACGTCGATCTTGAATTTCTTGGGCCAGGTGACCTAGCGGAACTCAGGGGCAAGGGCGAGGCACCCTTCAGCGATGTCGTCATCCCGATCCTCCCGGCGATGGCGCTCGCGACGCCGTTCGATGCGGGTGCGCATATCCTCGGTTAGACGGTTGTTGAGGTCGTGGCGAAGATCTTGGTTGCGCGTGGTAGATGACCCGACGGAGATGGCCTTGCCGCGGTCGCGGTTTAGCCGGTTCGCCATCGGTGGAGCGGTACGAGGAGGCTCCGTCTCACCTCGGCGCTCGCCACGGGACTGACCCGCGGTTCACGCGCCTTGTGCCCTCCAG
Organism: Poa pratensis; assembly: GCA_947311845.1. Taxonomy (NCBI): domain Eukaryota; kingdom Viridiplantae; phylum Streptophyta; class Magnoliopsida; order Poales; family Poaceae; genus Poa; species Poa pratensis. The sequence goes on along the minus strand of CAMZMU010000109.1, from coordinate 34,957,692 downwards.
CCTCGGGGCCGTCGACGGTGGGAGCTCGAGTAATGTCGGGCTCAAGGCCGCCGTCGGCGAAGTCGAGGAGTGCCTCCACACGGGCTCTCCATTCTTGGTAGACCTTGGGATCGCCAGATGATAACCCACAAGTATAGGGGATCGCAACAGTCTTCGAGGGAAGTAAAACCCAAATTTATTGATTCGACACAAGGGGAGACAAAGAATACTTATAAGCCTTAACAACTGAGTTGTCAATTCAGCTGCACCTGGAAAAGCACTAGTAACAGGGGTGATGTGAAAGCAGCAGTAATATGAGAGCAATAGTAACAGTAACACAGCAGCAGTAACACGGAGGCAATGGCACCAGAAAATAGTTGATACTACTTCTAATGACATATAGGACCAGAGAGCAATGATGATGACAAATGGACCGGGGTTCCCAGCTATCTACACTAGTGGTAACTCTCCAAACAAATAACAGGTGTTGGGTGAACAAATTACAGTTGGGCAATTGATAATTGTAAGGGCATGACAATGCATGCTTATGATAAGATAAGGTTTACTGTAGTATTTAATTGGGCATTACGACAAGGTACACAGACCGCTATCCAGCATGCATCTGTGCCTAAATAATCCACCTTCCGGTTAGCATCCGCACCCCTTCCAGTATTAAGTTGCAAACAACAGATTATTGCATTAAGTATTGTGCATAATGTAAACAACACATTCATCCTTAGACAAAGCATTGCTGTTTTACCCCTAGTGGCAACAACACATCTACAACCTTAGAACTTGCTGTCACTATCCCAGGTTAAATAGAGGCTGAACCCAACTATCTAGCATAAATACTCCCTCTTGGAGATACAAGCAACTACTTGATCAGGGTAACCACAAGTACCGGAGAGCATGCAAGATCTTAAATAAACAATAGTATGATAATATGATGAACAATCTGATCATAATGTAACAATTCATCGGATCCCAACAAACACAACACCAATTACATCATATGGATCTCAATCATGTAAGGCAGCTCATGAGATCATTGTATTGAAGTACATGGGAGAGAGAGTACCAACTAGCTACAGCCAAGAACCCGTAGTCCATGGGGGAACTACTCACAAACCATCATGGAGTCGAAGTGGAGGCGGTGGAGTCGATGGAGATGGCTCCGGGGGTCAATCCCCGTCCCGGCAGGGTGCCAGAACAGGAACTTCTGACCCCCGAAACGAGGTCTCGCGATGGCGACGGCGCTGCGGAAGTCTTTCTGGAGTATTAGATATATATTTAGGGTTTTCGCGTCGGGGTGACTAAATAGGCGAAGGGGCAACGTCGGTGGAGTCCCGAGTGGGCCAAACCACCAGGCGGCGCACCCTCTCCCGCCGCGCCGCCATGTGGTTTGGAGGCCGTGGGCCTCCCCCTGGCTTGCCCTTCTGGCTCCGTGTGTCCCTCGGAAAAATAGGAGGTTTGGCTTTTGTTTCGTCGAATTCCGAGAATATTGCCCGAACAGCTTTTCTGGAACCAAAAACAGCAGAAAACAGGAACTGGCACTGTGGCATCTTGTTAATAGGTTAGTCCCAGAAAATGTATAATAATGATATATAATGCATATAAAACATGTGACAATGATACATAAAACAAGCATGAAACATCAGAAATTATAGATACGTTGGAGACGTATCAAGCATCCCCAAGCTTAGTTCCTACTCGTCCTCGAGTAGGTAAACGATAAAAAGAAAATAATTTCTGAAGTGACATGCTACCAACATAATCTTGATCCAATAATAATGTAAGGCATGTGAGCTGAGATCAAATCATTCAAAGCAAATGTCTATAGTTGATATAAGAGATAATAAAGCAAGAGTCAAACAAGCTAAAAGTTTTCATGAATTATCGCTTTAAAGACATGAAACCGTACAAGGTTCATTAAAGATGGTTTAAGTATCCAGCGTAGAAGTTCTATCCTTCAATCCAAGCATCAAGCAAATTTTCATAACACAGAAGGATTCAGCCAAGTAAACATAAACATGAACGTCATGAATCAACTGTTTCGAAGTCTACTCAACCGGTGAGCGCAAGCATTTGGTATTGGCACCAGGATGTTATGGCAAAGAGAACATTAATGGGGGTTTGGAAGGCCAATGGAAGAAAGTCTCACAAAGCTATAAGTGATCATTAGACAAGAGGAAGTCTTATAATCGAAGCTATGTAAGGAGTAGTGATTGCCATGCAACGGATGCACATAGAGCTATATGTGTATGAAAGCTCTCCAATGGAACTAGTGGGGGTGCATCCAACTTGGTTGCTCATGAAGACCTAGAGCACTTTTGAGGAAGCTCATCATTGGAATATACAACCCAAGTTCTATAGTGTAAATTCCCCACATAGTTATACTAGTAGAACATGAAAACTCTCTCACATGGAGTATAGGTGCTAAACATGAGCACAAATGATGACTATGAATACTGCAGGTGCTAAACATGAGCACAAGTGTGGATAAAGGATAGTAATGTTGCCCCCTTTTTCTTTTTCTTTTTTTTTTTTTCTTTTTTTTTTCTTTTTCTGTTTCTCTTTTCGATGGCCACATAGCACTTTTCACTTTCAGGGGCAACATTCTAATATGACAACACACTTTTTGGTACATATAACTCATAACGAACAAGACATGATGTATGAAACTGTATGCCTCTGCCAGTGTAGCAGGATATGCAATGATCTAGCGTAACATGGGTAAACCACACATCAGCTGTATAGAATCATGCAAAGCAATATATAAGTGATGAATGACAACAAGTCATGTAATGTAAATGGAAGTTGCATGGCAATATATCTCGGAACAGCTATGGAAATGCTGTGGTAGGTAGGTATGGTGGTTGTTTTGAGGAAGATGTATAGGCTTATGTGTAGGAGAACAAGAGGAAGTCCTCCCACGGGGTTGGATGTACCGGCGAAGTATGCACAACTCTCAATGTGAGCAGAAGGCAATGCACAGCACCGAAGAGGCTAGCAAATTTGGATGGTGGAAGTGCCAAAAACCGTAGCTTAACATTAGTCAAAAAGAACTCACAAGTTTATTGCAAACAACTAGCAGGTTCAACATTAAGAGCATGATTAAAATTCACTCCAAGAAGGGCCGTTCACGGCGGCACAAGTACCCCGTTAGATCCCTCGACCTTCAGCACAACTTAGTTATTACAATGAACTTTCAGACATGGAAAGCTATCAAGTCCAACTACACCTTCAACAATTTTAGAGTTTGTAGTACGGTACAAGCTTAAAGACAACAATCCACTAATGATTTTAACTTAATTAACCAGCAAGCTTTACCATCTAAATACCTCAAAACGTTTGCAAAGAATCAGATTATCAAAGTTCAATGATCTACAAGATTATGCAAGTTTTTCATTATACCACTACCACATGCAAAAATTTCTGGACCAACACATCAACCAAGCAACTCTCCAAATAAATATAAGTGAAGCAAGAGAGTACTTTCTATAAAATAACTAATAGCTCTGAACAAGAGATACATGAAAACCAAGAGCTAGAAGCTAAACAGTGCGAAAATGAATACTCAACAAATATAAGTGAAGAATAGGAGTATTCAAATGAAAAAGCGGAGCGTGTCTCTCTCCCAAACAAGATAGATAGGATCCGACATTGATATGATCAGAGAATAAAACTAACAAACTAAACACAAAGACGCTCCAAGAACAGCACATATGATGTGAGAATTAAAATATAGTTTCACTAGAGATGACCTGATAAGTTGATGATGAAGAAGGGGATGCCTTGGGCATCCCCAAGCTTAGATGCTTGAGTCTTCTTGAAATATGCTTGGGTGACCCACGGGGGCATCCCCAAGCTTAGGCTCTTCACTCTTCTTGATCACAATATCATCCTTCTCTCTTGACCCTTGAAAACTTCTGCCACACCAAACTTCTCATAAACTTCATTAGAGGGGTTAGTACTCAAAAACATTAATCCACTTTGGTTCTGTAGTGACACATTGCAATACTCAATAAAACATTAGCTACAGCCCTCCACGTCTAGAAACCTTACTTAAAGTCCACAAGAGACAATGCAAAAAAACAGAGACAGAATCTGTCAAAACAGAACAGCCAGTAAAGACGAATTTTTTCGAGGTACTTCCGTTGCTCAAATCGGAAAAAGTGAAGTTAATGAAAGATGCGTACATATCTGAGGAAGATGCGTGATTTTTTATAGAATTTTTCGAGTTTTCTCCAGGGAGAAAAGCTCAAATTCGTGACAGCTAAAAATCTGTCCCTGCGCAGAATCCAAATCTAGCATCATCTAATCATTAAAGGCTCTTCTTGGCACAACAATTCGAAAAATAAAGATACAAAGGAGTTGTTACAGAAGTAAGCAAGCTCCTTGACTCAAAAAGCAAAAGAAAAATTACAGAAATAAAACATGGGTTGTCTCCCAAGAGCGCTTTTCTTTAATGCCTTTTAGCTAGGCTTGATAGTTTTAATGATGCTCTCATGAAAATAGAAAATGAAGCAAAAGGAGCATCAAGAAGCAAATTCAAAACACATTTAAGTCTAACCCACTTCCTATGCATAGGAAACTTGTACACAAATAAATTCATAAGAACAAAGTGACAAGCATAGGAAGATAAAACAAGAGTAACTTCAAAAGTTTCAGCATATAGAGAGGTGTTTTAGTACCATGAAAATTTCTACAACCATTTTTCCTCTCTCATATAATTTTCAGTAGCATCATGAATAAACTCAACAATATAACTATCACACAAAGCATGCTTTTCATGATCTACAAACACATATTTTTATCAAGCTCATAATAGTGGGATTTAAAATTTCGAACCCACATGTAACAATTTTATAACAAGATGATTGATCACTCTCAACATATATGGGACGCCTAGATAAAGTCAAGACTTCTCCAATCCCATTTTCATTAGTGGTACAGTCAATATTATCAAGTAACATAGGACCATCATCTAGAGCTTTATCATAAACATTTTCTAAGCAAAACTCTTTAGTACCATGCATTTCGATATCAGCCACAAATAAAGGATTATCATAAGATTTATCAAAATAGCATGGATTATCATATATAACAGTAGCATAATTATTCTCACAAGTTTTACTCATAGGAAAAATTTCAAGAGAATCAACAGGAACATAACATTCATCCTCCTTGGGTAAGCATGGAGGGCAATCAAATAATGTAAGAGATGAAGAGTTACTCTCATTAGAAGGTAGGCATGGGTAGCTAATCCATTCTTCCTCCTTTTGTTCATCACTCTCCTCCTCTTTTTCATCTAATGAGCTTTCAGGTTCAGCAATTTCTTCTTCCACAGGTTCCTGCAAATTGTGAGTGCATTCTTGTGCATTAATGAGTCTCTCTTTGTAATCAACGATATAAGGATTATTGCTGTAATGTTCTATGCAATAATCAAGGATAGAAGAGACATAATCTTTAAGGTCCTTACAAGCAATACAAGTTTCATAATTTTTAGCCATGAAAGATTCTATCTCAGAGGCTCCCATAAATAAAACAAATTGTTCTACTTCTTCGAACCCAAGATGAATATAGTTATTCCAATGATAGTTCACAATTAAAACTTCTTCACTAAAGCACATTGGAATTTAAGATGTTTAGTATCCTGTTTAGAGCAACAGTTTATATCATGGCGTTTAAGCAAGATTTAGCAATTGTATTCAACTTTTCTAACACAGCACTCATGACTTCACCCTTTTTTGATTCTCTATACTTCATATATAATTCTATAAGCTCCTATAGGTTGTGGGTTCTTCCATAACAACAGTTTTTAATTTTTGGTTTTTCAAATTTTTATGGATTTTCGAATTTATAAGAAAAACAAAACAAACAAAAATAAACTAACAAAAGTAAACTAAACAAAACACAACTAAACAAAATAAACTAAGCACAAATAAACTAGACAAAAGTAAACTAGACAAGACAAAATAAAATAAAAACAGAGAGAGAGGTAGAGTGTACTCCCCAGGTGAACTTATGAGTAGAGCTATGCTCCCCGGCAACGGCGCCAGAAAATAGTCTTGATAACCCACAAGTATAGGGGATCGCAACAGTCTTCGAGGGAAGTAAAACCCAAATTTATTGATTCGACACAAGGGGAGACAAAGAATACTTATAAGCCTTAACAACTGAGTTGTCAATTCAGCTGCACCTGGAAAAGCACTAGTAACAGGGGTGATGTGAAAGCAGCAGTAATATGAGAGCAATAGTAACAGTAACACAGCAGCAGTAACACGGAGGCAATGGCACCAGAAAATAGTTGATACTACTTCTAATGACATATAGGACCAGAGAGCAATGATGATGACAAATGGACCGGGGTTCCCAGCTATCTACACTAGTGGTAACTCTCCAAACAAATAACAGGTGTTGGGTGAACAAATTACAGTTGGGCAATTGATAATTGTAAGGGCATGACAATGCATGCTTATGATAAGATAAGTTTACTGTAGTATTTAATTGGGCATTACGACAAGGTACACAGACCGCTATCCAGCATGCATCTGTGCCTAAATAATCCACCTTCCGGTTAGCATCCGCACCCCTTCCAGTATTAAGTTGCAAACAACAGATTATTGCATTAAGTATTGTGCATAATGTAAACAACACATTCATCCTTAGACAAAGCATTGCTGTTTTACCCCTAGTGGCAACAACACATCTACAACCTTAGAACTTGCTGTCACTATCCCAGGTTAAATAGAGGCTGAACCCAACTATCTAGCATAAATACTCCCTCTTGGAGATACAAGCAACTACTTGATCAGGGTAACCACAAGTACCGGAGAGCATGCAAGATCTTAAATAAACAATAGTATGATAATATGATGAACAATCTGATCATAATGTAACAATTCATCGGATCCCAACAAACACAACACCAATTACATCATATGGATCTCAATCATGTAAGGCAGCTCATGAGATCATTGTATTGAAGTACATGGGAGAGAGAGTACCAACTAGCTACAGCCAAGAACCCGTAGTCCATGGGGGAACTACTCACAAACCATCATGGAGTCGAAGTGGAGGCGGTGGAGTCGATGGAGATGGCTCCGGGGGTCAATCCCCGTCCCGGCAGGGTGCCAGAACAGGAACTTCTGACCCCCGAAACGAGGTCTCGCGATGGCGACGGCGCTGCGGAAGTCTTTCTGGAGTATTAGATATATATTTAGGGTTTTCGCGTCGGGGTGACTAAATAGGCGAAGGGGCAACGTCGGTGGAGTCCCGAGTGGGCCAAACCACCAGCGCGCACTCTCCCCTCGCCGCCCGCCATGTGGTTTGGAGGCCGTGGGCCTCCCCCTGGCTTGCCCTTCTGGCTCCGTGTGTCCCTCGGAAAAATAGGAGGTTTGGCTTTTGTTTCGTCGAATTCCGAGAATATTGCCCGAACAGCTTTTCTGGAACCAAAAACAGCAGAAAACAGGAACTGGCACTGTGGCATCTTGTTAATAGGTTAGTCCCAGAAAATGTATAATAATGATATATAATGCATATAAAACATGTGACAATGATACATAAAACAAGCATGAAACATCAGAAATTATAGATACGTTGGAGACGTATCACCAGAGCTCGGAGGGAACTGCATTAGAGCCTTGGCAGCGACAAGAGCGTCGTGGCGAGCTTGCGCGTCCGAGGGCAAGTGCGTAGAGGACTTGCTTTTGGAGCTTCGGGACCTCCACTGGCGCGGACATGATCTCGCCCATCCCTGGCGTCGTGACCCCTGCCCGCGCCGTTCCCGACGCTTTTCTCTCCAGAGCATGGGGGTGGCTTGGTGGACAGTCCGGGTGCCGCCGAATCGTCGGGGTCGACGTTCTTGTTGGTGCTACCCTCTCCGACGCCACCTTCTCCGTAGGTGGCGCCTGCGGAGGAGCAGGCTGACGCGCATCCGCAGCGCGACGCTCGGCGGAAGCCTGAGTGCGCGATGGAGACGCGGCCTTGGAGGTAGCGGCATCGATCTTCCTCTTCGGCGGCATGCTTGACGAAGAACTTGAGGTCGATGAAGAAGAAGACGAATCCAGCGCTTGCACCCCCTACCTGGCGCGCCAGATGTCGTGTCTCGGGTGACGGACACCGGAGTAGATGGTACCCCCCTTTTTAGGTTCAGCACGGGGTGCGAAGGAGGCTGGAAGACGCCTTACCCGGGAGCAAGGTCGCCAAGTTCTTCGTCGGTGGGAGAGAGCAAACAACACAGAAGGACACACGGAGTTACCCAGGTTCAGGCCGCCCGGAGGCTAAAAACCCTACTCCTGCATGTCTGGATTGAGAGGTTCATCATGGTGTGGTGTACAAGGGTGTTCTGGGGTGAACCCGGCAGAGTTTCGGCCGGAGGTAGACGAAGAGCAGATCCTGCCCTGGGGAGATCACCTCTCTCTCTACCTTCCGAACCCTAGTCTAGTCTTGCCTGAGCTCTAGCTTGCTTCTGTTCTTCCTCCTCCTCCTCGGTGCCATGGTCCTCCTTTTATAGGCTAAGGGGATCCGACATGGGCACGCGAGAGGCATGAAGGGTCTTGGCAGGAAAACCCCTCGGCGGTCCTTGGAGGAGACGTGGCGCTCTCTCCTCCAAGCATTCTCTGGAGGGCGGCGTGGTCGTCCGCCCCTTGGAAAAGGTGGGATGGACAAAGCCTGTCCGCCCCACCAACTACGCTCGTGGCAACGTCACCAGGGCGCGGCCTTCATCTTGGCGCCCAAGTCTTCCACCAGCTTCCGGCGAGCTGGCGATCTTATCCTCTCGGTGGTACGGATGGTGGACCCGGGGGGGGCGCCTGGCCTCCTGCCGGCGCACGGACCCGCAGGTATCTCGCCTGGTTCTCTGGGCGAGGGGGTGACCCCGGAAGGTCGCCTGGTCCTTAGCCGCGGAGCCTTGCTGTCGAACTTGTCGCGTTTCCTTGGGGCAGATGGGCTAACCCATCTGCTGTACTTGACTCCTTGCCTTGTTCATCTTCTTGGTGGGCCCCGATGGAGGACCCACTTTGGCAGCATCAGGGGAACCCCATGTTCCACTGCTGCAACAGGTCGGTTGGAATTTCCGGTTCAACTACCTCCTAGATAAAAATATATCTATGTCAAGTTGGTCGGCATAATTGTCATAAACACGAAATGAAGCAAATAGTTATAACAAACAATCATACCACATCTGAATAATAGAGCGGATGAGAGCCGGTGTGGACAGATGTCAAAACCATGGCACTATATATAACAAACAATTATACAACTAAGAAAATTATATGCAAGTAATAATTATGCATCTAAATCATACAACTAAGATTTTTTTAAATAAAAGATAAAAACAAGAGGCTCACCGAGGTGGTGCCGGTGACAGGACGGCGCAGGCGATCGACGGCGGTGAGGACGGGGACGGGGCGCCGCCAAATCTTGACCTCTTGGAACACTTCAATAGAAGGGACGCCGCCAAATCTTGACACTTCATTAGAAGTGGCGCCGCCAAATCTTGACAAATCGTGGAGAAAACAGGGATAAACTCGAGCTCGGTGGTGAAGAACAGAAGAGAAGGAAGCTGGCTAGCTCGGGCATTCATCGAACACCTCTTGTGCATAGGAAGTAAACAACAAACTAGCACACACCTCTCACCTCTAAATGCTGGAAAAAAAACAGAGAGAGAGGGGTGAGCAGGGGCGACATATATAGAGCAGAGGACCTCTAGTACCGGTTCGTAATACGGACCGGTACTAGAGGGGTCTGGCCCGGCAGGACCACGTGCGAGATCCCTCTAGTACCGGTCCGTATTACGAACCGGTACTAGAGGTCCCTTACGAAATTCGACAAATAGTATGTATAAATCGATCAAAAAAATGATAGGAATCTAAATATTGTGTCCATATCATCTTTTGCATAAATATTAATGATTAAGTAATAATAATTGTTAACAAATAACAAAAAAAATGAATTTTACATTATTATTGCCATTTTCAATTTAATATGGATAAATTCATATCTTTAAATCCGTAAATCGAAATTCGACAAATAATATGTATAAATCGATCAGAAAAATGATAGGAATCTAAATATTGTGTCCATATCATTTTTTGCATAAATATTAATGATTAGGTAATAATAATTGTTAACAAATAACAAAAAAAATGAATTTTACATTATTATTGCCATTTTCAATTTAATATGGATAAATTCATATCTTTAAATCCGTAAAGCAAAATTCGACAAATAATATGTATAAATCGAACCGAAAAATGATAGGAATCCAAATATTTCGGTCATTAGTTTTTAGGTAACCGAATGGACCGAATTGACCGAAATTTACATGATAACATCCAACGGGAGCACACACGCACACACATCACTATATAGCTAGTCTACTCATCAACGACATTAAGACGATCGTCATTGGTATTATAGCCACGTAGACTATCCCACTTCCATGCAATCTCGAAGCCGAGGCGAGCGTCCAGAGCGGCATACAAGACTTGCTCGTAGCTCAATGGAACGTTGCCCCTACCGAAAATTCGGAGGTCTTCTAAGTCGTCATCGTCCTTGCCCTTCTTGTTGTCCTTCTTGTTGTTCTTCTTCTTCTCAAGTTTTGTCCCAATGATAGCATTGGAGAGAGCACAGAGACTCGGAGTAGGATTGCCAGTTGGGTTCCGGCGATCCCTCTGGAGGTCGACCGCGGACGGAATAATAATTCCGTAGTAGCGCAGCATCCGCACGTCATTGTGGATAGTCACGCCGTAGAAGTTGATGTTCTCGTCACCTAAGAAATCCACGAGGAGCTGCGGCACCCCATCGGCCTTACAGATCTGGAAGACAAGAGTCTCGGACGCCACCGAGAGTTGAAGGACGGCGGCGCGCTGCCTTTTCTCGGGTGGAAGATCCCTCTGTCGACCCGGGAGAGGGTCGGTGAATTCACAGTCGAGTCCAACGCACTTGATCGGTGCGGCGTCAAGGAAGAACTTCTTCACGTCGCGGATCCACCTCTCCACGCGTGATGCACGGAGGGTGACCCATACCTTGAAGTGCATATCTTCTTTGATGAAGTAGTACAACCGAGACAGAGGTACGCGCGCGAGTGGCTCCATTAGAATAGAAGGAGAGGGATCGAGAGAGAGAGTTTTTGCAAGGATTAGAGAGATAATTGGGTGTGCTTAAGGCCATGGATTAGTGTAACTTTTATAGGGCGGAGAGGGAGGCCGGCGGGCAGAGAGGGAGGCCGGCGGGCGGCGCAGTGATTAAATTTCCGTAGTAATCAACGCCGGGCTGATCATCTTCCAAAGCACAATCAAAACGCCGGGCTGATCAACTTCCAAAGCGCAACCGTCGGCGGGAGATTTACAGGTTTAAAGAGAGACCTCTAGTACCGGTTCGTAATACGAACCGGTACTAGAGGGGTCTCGAACGTGTCCTGCCGGGCTAGACCCCTCTAGTCCCAGTTCGTATTACGAACCGGTACTAGAGGTCCCTTACGAACCGGGACGAGTTCGTTGCGGCCTCGTAACCTTCAAACCGGGACTAGTCCCCCTCTAGTCCGGGTTCGTGGCTAATCCGGTACTAGAGCTCAATTCGGCTCTGTACCAAAGGTCTTGTTTCTACTAGTGCCTGCACTCTCCGCGCATCCGTCTGCAGGCATCGCAGTCTCCCAGCGGCCGCAGCAGCTCCAGGAGGAACCCGTGAGCGATCAGCCGCTCGTAGTTGTCTCGACGAGCCGGATCCGTTCTTCCACACACCGGCACGCTCACTGACATACAGCTCCTTGAGACCCCCCGCGGCAGCGTGCCGCCGCTTTCACCATCTTCCCAGCGGCTGGATATGTACGCTCCCATGGTGCGGTTGCCGCAGGAACGCGGCAGCGGAAGCTGGAGTTTGGGAGGTACGGTGCAGTCGTGGAAGAGCACGAGGCGCCTGTTGGTGCCGCTGATGTTGAACGGGAAGAGCGTGAGACTGTCCGACACGTTGAAGTCCGGGATGGGGCAGCCGCGGCCGTCGCCGGCGAAGGCGGCCACCATGGAGTTGTTGGCGTAGGATATGTCATCGACGCGGAAGATGCGCTCCCTGAACGTGTTTCTAAGGTAGGCGCGGCTGGCGTCGCAGGCGAGGTCGAAGGGTGTGTAGCCGCAGTAGACTGGCTGCGCGCCGGCGAGGGAGAAGGGGTAGCTGATGGTCAGGTTGCCGCATGACACCGGCGCGCAGCTCGTGTTGCTGCCGTTACTACGTGCTACTTCTCCGAGCAGCAAGGAAGCTACTATGACCGGTAACATCTCCTGCAATCCCATTGTTCAATTGGTGTGAGAAACTGAGGCCTCCCAGGGCACCTCCCCGCCAAACGCGTTCTGGACCGTCCGATCGAGCTTGTGGACGGACCTGATCCGTTCTGGTGATGTTTCGCTGCACCGCAGTCTTTTTTCACACATTGCCTGTCTGTGTAGGACACTGGAAGGTGGGGTCGAGTGCTATAGGGTCCCAGGTGCCAGAGACTGGAGCCACAAATGCTCACGTCGCGGGCTGGACGGGGCGAGGCGGCGCGGTGGCAGTCCCAGTAATTTTTCGTTCGGGCAGGACCAGTTCGGGGATTTCGCGTGCATAGTCGTCCTTCTCCTCTCGGCCCGTACGCGCGTGGAGGAACGGGGGTCGCCGGCGGGTACGGGGAGCTACAGGCGCTGCCTGCCCCGCCCCTGCCCTATAGTGCCTCCTCGCATCTTTGCTGTTTGGCCGTCCCCACTTTTTCTCGATCTGCTAGGGTTTCCATTCTCGCCTACTGACGCACCGCCGCCGCCGCCGCCGAGGAAGACTGGACCGTCGACCACTATGCCGCCGTTCGCCTCACTGGACGCCGGTGCCGCTCCGTCTCCGTGCGACCAAGGCAGCTTGCTACCTTCATAGCGTTGTTTGTGGTCCTTTTATTTTTTTCCTCTCACTTCACCGTGTTGATTCTACAGTCAAAGACCGCTCGTCGTCTTCTCCACAAGATCCCCACTCTTTCTCTGTACAGAGGGCGCTACCGTGCTCTTGCCGCTGCTGCCCTCCACAGGTCGCTGCAGCACAACTTGAGGAAGGCAATGCCTTGGCCGCCGCGGAGCCGGACGAGGTCGTTGGGCAACACCGGCCTTCCCACTGCACTGCAGTACAGGTTTGTGTTGATGGATTTTTATTTTTCTTCTTTCTTCTGTTCTGTCCAGTGAAGCTGGTGAGATGATTTTTTTTCTCTTGGTCAATGCAGCGATTGGAAGATAGTATGTGAAACTCAATCATCGAGTCTACTCTCCTGCTAACAGGTACAAATTTTGCTATGGTAGAGTTCATACTTTGATATTTTGTTATGAGTAGCGAGTGACTAGATTATATAAACTTGCTGATCAACTAATATTATTTGTTTTCCCTTTCTCCATACATAAATCTGAAATGTTCATGCATTGGTGATAGTCTGGAACTCTAATCTCACATGTTCTTTGTTGTAATTAAGAGGTTGGCAATTATGTGGGACATGCTTTCTTGATGCTGGTAGATAATCTGTACTACCGGAAGTCCAAGCTTGTATCACAAGAGGTGTTCCTTTTTATAGTTGCCATCTTTAGTTAATGGAATAGAGATATACCCATGTATTTTAGTAGTATGCATACATTTTATCTGACTGTGAGGTTGACAGTGAGAGCTGTATACACATTTTTATCTGACTGCTGGTGCCAGAACTGCTGAGGAGGAGTTCGCTGGTGTTGACTCTGATGGCATGGAATGATTAAGAATAAATATATTAGGGATTATTATAGCAGGGTATTTTTTTCGTAAGCTAAGCTATCATTAGGTGTTCATGACTTTGAAAAAGTTCATCTAACTATCTGGCCCATATTTCGGCACATTTTCCTTTGAATTGTATGATTTGAACAAACTCTGGCCTAAGACTTTCTCACACCACTATTTAGTTGGGGGTTAGTTTTCTGTCATGTAGTAAAAATTATGGATCACTATTGGTACATTAACCTGAGAAGATTTTGTGTTCACTGACTTCAACCATCAATTCATCCAGGCTGGTTTTTCACCATTGCTTCAGAAGCAACTAAAAGACCTGGCCAAAAGGAATGTAGATGGTAATAGCAGTAATAACGAGAATAAATGGTCTTCAAGATTCTGGGTAAGAGTTGAGCTTTTCTATCGATATTTATGTTACCTATAACCAATGAAGTTTGTAATTTGTGTGTGTACTTCATACATTAGATGCTTTTGTTTGTATCTTCTTCTGCACTTCTCTTATCTATGATTGCTTTTATGTTGTCAGATTTGTGTGAATGTGGACAAGCATTGAGAGAAGAGAAGACTTGCTAAAATTTGGAAGCGGAAGAAACATGAAGAGAAGAAAAGTAATTTTCTGCCATCCTTAATTCGTCCCACTTGCCGTCATGCATTGCTATTGGTTGCGATATTCCAACTATTCATTTCTGAATATTTAAAACAAATGCAAGAAGCCTGCCTTCTACTTTCTTTCAACAATCACAGTGAATAATGAATGAATAACTGAATGAGGAGCCATTTATCTCGGCTATTTTTGTTTTGAGGTTGTTTATCGCACCTCATTGATTTGGCGATTTGATAAAGATGACCTTTGTGATATATTGTTTCTCTACCCTTGTGCTGAGTTAATGTGCTTTGCATTGTATATGTATCATTGATATTTGGTTCCTTGCTTATCCTACTCAGAATTGAACAGTTATAAATATAGTAGAATGCATGCATTTGTTTTTAGTTTCTCTCTTTGTTTTTGCCACCAAACTGGAGTGTTCTCATGATTGTTGTTGATTTATTCTACTAAGATGTCTCATACTAAGTAGTATGGAACAAATGTTGTCGTCATATTCCGTATTGTTAAATTAAAAGTTATGCTGTCAGAAAATGTGCAGATTATTTGTGGGAACCATATATAGGTTTTGTCGGCTATACTGTACTAGCATCAGCTTATGTCAAGCTTCATTTTATTGTTGATAAATGTCAGGTTTAATGTTATTCCACTTTTTGAAGTACCAGGCAGTGTTTATGTTCTATTACTACCTATATGTATATATTTGCTTTGCTTCAAGTATCAGATTGAACATTTATGTTTGTGAGAAGCTTCTCTACTATGAAACCTGAGACCTACAGAAGGAAGGAAATAAGTAGAATTTCTGGATAAAATTTATCCTTCAGATATAATCGGTTCAAATTTGAAACAAATACACATACAAGTGAGCAAGATCATACAAGTTTAAACTATGTATTTTTGCATTAGAACCTTACTAAAGTTAAACCAGATTTCTCTTTGAGTACCATATGCTGGTACAGTCAATGCCTATGAACGTTACTAAAATGTTGATGTTCTAGGATCAGTTATCAGATTCTACTAGGACAAAACCAATTCGTGCACGCAAGGCGCTCTTCCCTGTGTACCAAGATAATGCAGCAACGGGGCAGGTATGATGTCACCAATCCTATATATTCATTGATTTTTCAGGATAGCTAGATCGACTATTCAGTAGAACTCACCGGTACTGAATAATTTGCCGTCCCTTCTTCTATAGACATGTCACTATCAAGATGGATCAGGAGGCAGAAAGCCATGCGCGGAATGATAACCAGTCACTTAGCTATGTGTTACTCCCTAAATCTCACTTTACTTAACGGCCAACATGTTGGCTGGGGACCCTATTATATTTATCCTGGGTCAATGACTGAGACTAGCTCTTGTGAGTTGTGACCCTATCAGAACTGGATCTGAAGGACTGCTTCTCACTTTTGTACCTATATGTGTTCAGAACCTCTTTGTAGCTTAAGGCCATCTGCTTTTCTGTTTTATTTTGTAATGACCTCTAAATGTCCTGAGTTCGAGGTTAACAATGTGAGATTTGTCTCGCGCGGCAAGCCGCGCTTCCTAACTAGTGGCATCTCAATTCTCAACGGAGACCCGAGAAGGTGCTTGGATATGTGCGTACTTTGAGTGGTGCGCCGTCTGCGTGTAGCTGGATAAAATTCGGGTTTCGGGGCATGCACCGCGCAGCTTCTGTCAGATCTTTTGGCAAGTATACTTTCAAAGCCGGATGGCTTCGTCGACTGCTCTTTTGGGCCAGTTCGCCTGACAAGTGCAGTTTGTACTCTGCACTTTAACATATCGACGTTTGTAAAAGAGGTCCAGTATATTCACCTTCCATGGCTTGGCTAGCATGCCTCTCAAAATGTTGACTATTTGACTCGTGTCACCTTCTTGGACTTTTTTTCGACACATACTTTCTTGGACTTGTCTCTATTTTCTGTGTGGAAAATCGAGATGGATTTATTTTGCTTGCATTAAGAGATTGAGATGGGATTGATAATGGTCAGCGAGTTTGAACCTTTGCCTTGTAAAACTCTCCTTGTTAATTAATTGAATGGGGCAAAGCTTTTGCACCCTTTCAAAAACATGGTGTTGTGGGATGCTAGAATGGTCGTAAACTCCAGTTTCAAAAATATTTTGTTATAGCTGAAACCAATAATCTAATGTTACATTTTTTGTACAAAAATTACTTCTACTTTGGTTATAGCTAAAATATTTTGATCGAAATGAAACTATTAACCGAAATGATTGAAATTTCTAAAATTTTGAGTTACAATGAAAGGTGCAACCTGAAATAAATTGGGCCTCGTGGTTGCAGGCTGGGTTGTATGCGGCCGTACCATGCTGCTCTTCAGCTCCGGGTCGTCAATCAAATGCATTCCCCTAGCCGAGTCATTCCTTGCAACCATCAGCGGTGGGCTTCACATCCTCCAAAGTTTATTTGGGCTTGCAGGGGACAGGCCAGCGGGAAGGCCTCTAGCACAAGCCTACCGCCGTTGGTCTGTGTGTGTGGATTAACATTGCGCCGCCGTTGGCCGGCCGGTAATGCCCCCGTCCGATTCCCCGCACCGTGCCGGATACCAAGTTACCAACCGCTAGCCAAATCCATCCCGTGGACACGCTTGGCGTCGACGGTGGCTAAGGGGGCGAATAAGGGGCGGCCGAGGCGATGTTGCCTACGGAGCGGCGCAAACCCTGGTCGCCGGTATGAGTAATATGCGGAGTGGACTCGTTCCTCCCGTCACTCCCGCGAGCGGCGGCGGGAACCCTAGCAGCCCGCTCCTAACCCCCTCTCCTCGACGCCTCCTCCCCCTCGCCGCCGCCGGACGGCGTCGCCGGCCGAAGGCCAGGCGCTGGGGGCGGCGAGGCTCATCCTCTCCCTCGCTCGAGGTGCTTGGCATGGGCCGAGCAGGTCGGCTTGGGCGCCGCGGTGGCCGGGGGCGCGGCGGCGCGGCTGTTCCAGCGGCGGCGTGGATACCCGGCGGTGGTGGGGCGAGCTGGTGGTGGCGTCTGCGTCCGGTGGCGACGGCAGGCATCTCCAGCGACGCGGGCTGTGGCCTCCTAGGCCGGAGATCTTGACCACGGAAGCGGAGGTAGGACGACGGGGACGGGGGCGTCTTGGAGGAGACGATGACAACGACGTCTCCACCGGTGCTGCGACGGAGAGGCTCGGGGCGGCTCAGCTCCGGCACGGTGGATGGTGGAGCTGGCCTGAGGCGGCGGGGCTCTCGGCCCAGATCTCGGCCGTTTGGGCCCGATCTGGGCTGGGCGGGCCTGCTGCCTGTGTGGTTTCAGTGGCTCCCAGTGCGCCGGGAGCCCTTCCCCCGACCATTTATTGGATGGGGTGTTGGATTCGGGCCAGGAGGGCCTAGATTCGGTGACTGCCTAGCAGCCTTGTTTACTCCGGGCTGCGGGTGCGACCGGCGGGTGCGTCCTGCTAGTCATACCCCATTGTACTAGAGTTGGCCGGCCTCGTCCTCTCCTGTCCGTTCCGGTGGAACTGTCGTCATGACTTCTGGCTCTCCGTGGGGGCGAGATCTTAGATGCCGGGGCGGCGGCTCCGGCAGTGGTGATGGTCAACTTTTCTGGCCACGTGGGTGGAGAGGAGTTGGCGGAGGGACATCTTGGCGCTGGTAGCGCTTCGGCGATGGCGGCTCCTGGATCGCGTTTCTGGCTCGGGGACTTTGCATGGTTCGTGCTACTAGGTGTGGTAGGAAGGTTTTCCGAGCGAAAGCTCAGCGCTTCGGCGCCAACGATGACGATGCTGCGGGTGTCAGAACCCTCTTGGGAGCGTCGTTGTGGGTACCTTCTCTGCATTAGAGCTCCGGGTGAAAACCCTTGACTGCTCGGTCTCGATGACGGTGTCGCTTTGCGTCATCACCCTCTTGGGGGCGTCGTCGTGGAGTCTCGGTAGTTTTCGACCTAGCGTCGGGGTCTTTGGTGGCAAGTCCGGTTTGCTTTGTTCTTTTTTGTTTATCTTTGATCTGCTGTGTAAGAGGATTTCCTCATCACCTTGTATCGGTTCGGCCGTTCTGCTTTATTTATAAAGCGGGGCGCAAGCCTATTTCGTCAGTAATACGCGGAGTAGGGCATTGGTCGCCGTCGAGTTTGCGCGCTTGAAGGAAAATCGCAGTGATGTTTGCTTCCGCGGTTACCACCTATCAGTAGGGCCAAGTAAGTATGCGCCTTCCGCTTCAACGATAAATTTTCTAGCTAAGAATATATGTAAGCAATGTTTAGATGGATACACTTTATGCTTCCGGATTCTGAAATATTAGGGTCTTAATTAGAGCCTAAATCTCCTCCACCATATTCTAGAGGAAATTTATAGTCTTCAAGGTATTGGTATTGGTGGTTCTCTGTCTATGGCATTAGATCCAATGCCTTTTTTTTTAAACAAGGGCAAAAGCTTTGCCTTTATAGATCCAATGCCTATTAACAGTTGGAACTTAGAAAACAAAACTAATCAGACACCCGGACAAATTTTATTCCTCTTTTGCCGTAACTCATTGATACCGGCATGCATGCAGATGCTCGTGGCTCTAGGTCATGGATACATGTAGATGTTTTATGATACAATGTTGAAATTCGTCACGTTTGTTATCTAGCCTACCCAACTGGCCAACGTGCTTCGTATACAAGTCTTTGTTGTTGGTTGTTGGTTTGGTACTCCAGTGAAGGTCACCTCCTCAAAGAGTTTGATGTCATTGTATGATTTTTCAATTCACACGGGCTTATCAGCTCAAAGAGGTGGTGGTCGTTGTACGATTTTTTGAATCCAAAAGGCTTGTCTCTTCAGGTCTGGTAGAACTTGCACTTTGTACATCAAGATTGTGAGATGAACTTTCTCTGGAATGAGATACAAGTGCATAGGTCAAGTTACTGCGACGTAATAATTTCACAGGAAAATAAAAGGACAAACATAAGGGAGAAATATCTTACAGTAGTTCACAGAAGTTCTGCTTTGGCGGCATGTCCAATTGATCTAAGCATCTCTCAAACATTTCTAGAACTTTTGTTATAGTGGGGCGATGCAAAGGTATTACTTGTATGCACCACAAGCCAATTACGATCATCTTTCTCGCGATTTCCTCAGTTTCTCCTGTGACTTCACATGCTTGTAGTCCATCATCTTGCGTGAAGTGTTCGTAAATCCAATCTGGAAAATATTTCTCGCTGGATTTTTCCACAATTGATTTTACATTTCTCCTGCCTCCAACCATCTCCAGCAGCATCATTCCATAACTATAAACATCTGAGTTTGTTGACACCACTCCAAAGGTTCGATAGTGAACTTCTGGAGCAATGAATCCAATTGTTCCCCTAGTACCAGTCATTGAAAGTTTGCTCTCCTTTGTAAAACACAATTTAGCTAAACCAAAATCAGCAATCTTTGGGCTAAAATCCTTGTCTAGAAGGATATTTTGAGGCTTGATATCGAAATGAACAATCCGTGTATTACAGCTATAATGCAAGTATTCTAGGCCATGAGCAATCCCGATTGCTATAGCACAGAGCATCTCCCATCCTAAAGTTTCTTTTGGGTTCTCTGAGTAAATGTACTTATCCAAGGAACCGTTTGACATGTACTCATATAGAAGCGCTTGTTTTGATCCCTCCAAACAAAATCCATGCAATCTAACAACATTGACATGAGAGGTCCTGCCAATGCTCATAACCTCATTCACAAACTCGTCCCCATTTCCTTTGCTGCCGTGCAAGAATTTCACAGCAACCAGACGACCATCACGCAGTCTTCCTTTGAAAACAACACCATAACCACCTCTTCCAAGCTGATCACTGCGAGAAGACGTTATCTTCATTACCTCTGAGTACTCATATCTTTTGGGAGCTAGGATCCATAAGATACTATCATGGCCTCGTAATTCTTTTCAGTGTTGCTGCTAGTCTTATTGCAAAGGAGAAACCATAGTCTTTTGCCTTTTCTTTTCCATATCAGGAAATAAATACATGGAAAGAGCAAGGCTGCAGCTGCTGATGTCGAACCTGAGATGGAAGCACATGCTATTTCAATTGGTAAATCATATGAAATTACACCGATATTTAAATCATAATTTATGGAAAGATGGAAGAAATTTAAGCATACCGATTAGCATGATCTTCTTGAAGGTCTTCTTGCTACCTGCAATATAACATATCATTTATTAATAAAAACAATGTTGTCTAGTAGTACTGCATAGGTCGTTTTTCCAAAAGAAAGAAACAGGCATCGTATATGTATCTTCAATATTCTTCCATGAAATATAAAAGAAAACACATTGCAAGATAATGAAGAACAATAGAACATGGACTACATATCTGACTTTATTTTGATTGAGGCTTTGAGCAACTATGTTGCTCAAATGCAGGTTCAAACACAAAAAATCAGCTATATGTCTGTGTAGATTTAATAGGCAGTTTAAGCGATTGCATACACTGTGACTTATAAGTGTGCGATTCAATGACATTGCTTGGGATGGTACATTTCAGCCTGCATAGCAATTGGCAGGAACATGTGTGCTCTGTTTATTTTTCCTGCAAATGTCCTCTGTACTTACCTAGGCTACAGAACTAGAGACCGGTAGCATTGTTCTGTTGAAATAGGAAAATTTTCCTGAAAATCTCCTCTATAACAGAACCAACTTATTGTACCAAAACCAAAGAATTAATGTTTACTTAGTCTACAGACTAAACCGGTGTATCCTGTTTTAAAGGTCAAAGTTAGTGCCTGCAAACTCGTCTGAGATAATTAATGGTATGCGATGTAAATTTCTGAGGCCTGAAAGGAACATATTGTCATATTTTGTTCCAAGAATGCCTTTAGCAATATACAAGAAGGCGGGTCGACACGTATCAGCAGCTTCAGTCTTGGGGAGGTTAGGTTAGAGAGGGCTCCGATGGCGATTCCGGCGATCCCCATCGTCTCTGCCGTCCCCCACCGCTCCCTGAGGGTCTGAGCGTGCTCTCCGACGAGATCGCTGCCTCAGGACGCGCTACCGCGCGCGACGGGCGGGAGAGTTTGGCGCGACGTCGATGAGGAGTCATCGGATGAGGAGGATGGAGCATCGCGAGGAGAGAAGCAGGGCGCGGTGCGACCGGCGATGCGGCAGGCGGTGGACATGGGGCAGGAGGCTACTGGTGGCGCAGGCCTTCAGGCCCAGAGGGCCCGATCTGGGTAGGGGCGTTCCCAGCGGCTGCTGGCTAGGAGGGCGGGGTGCGATCCTGATGGTTCGAGCGCAGACGTGGACGCCGCCGGCGAAGCAGAGGAGCGCTCCTCGGATAGAGGGGAGGCGATCTGAAGCGCGGATGAAGAGGGCATCTCCGTTACGGCGTATCCCTTACGGGGATCAGGTGTGTGCTCGTGCAATTCCTAAGCTAATCATCATCCAGGATCTGTTGATGCAGGCAATCACAGATTCCGCCATTACTGGACCTCTGGAGGAAGGAGAACTGATCTAGTTATGTTCGTCTTATTTTGCTAGATTTAAGCAAGTAAAGTTGATATCAGTTTAGGAATATCTGTTGTAGAGATAGATGCTACTACTAAATGTGATTGTGAACTTAGAGGAATATAGAGCTAGTCTTTTTCAGGACAGGATAAGTAAAGATAAACAACATTTTGTTACCAAAAGTTGTAAAAAGTAGAGTAGCAGAGGATGAGGACAGTAGGGACTTTTTTCTGTTGCGGAAGTAGTTGATGAGGAAGTTAAAGGTTTACCATTTTTCATAGCAACTATTACACATAAAAGGACAATTTTTCAAAAATAAAGTTTACCATTTTTCATAGCAACTATTACACATAAAAGGACTCCATGCGAGAGGATATCTTTTTTTGAGGGTTTTTTTCACTTTATTTGATTTTTTTCGAAAAGCGGTCAAAATGGCCATCATGACTATTCATCGAAAGAGGTAAAATTTTCTAAAACTATCGATGTTTCTGTGATATAACCATAAGTTTTGTACCTTGAAATGATTTTAAAAAAAATTCAGACCAAAGTATCAAAAACTTGTAGTTCAAATTTGGATTACTTTCCAAAAATCAGCATAAACTCATTTAACTAGGCGAAATTAGATAGAAATCAAGAAAATTCCTAATACTTGGGGATTATCTATCAAATGTGGACTACTCTTTGGGAGAATTAGATGGGTGCCATTTTACACCATATTTTTTGTACTTGGTTTACAAAAAAAGTTATTTTTGCCACTTAAAAAAAGGAAAATAATATTTATAAAAGTAATTTGAAAACTCCCTTCGGAACCATTGCTTCTTATACCAAGATACACCTATGTGTCGAATATGAGAACTTTATTACAAACTATGTCGTGGGAATTACCATAACTTGGTCATTTGGATTAAAACTTACAGATGTTTATACATGATAGACTGTTTTGTGAAGATTGTTTTTGAACAAATTGTTAAAAATAAAGTTTATCATTTTTCATAGCAACTAGTACACATAAAAGGACTCCATGCGAGAGGATATCTTTTTTTCAGGGTTTTTTTCACTTTATTTGATTTTTTTTGAAAAGCGGTCAAAATGGCCATCATGACTATTCATCGAAAGAGGTAAAATTTTCTAAAACTATCGATGTTTCTGTGATATAACCATAAGTTTTGTACGTTGAAATGATTTTAAAAAAAATTCAGACCAAAGTATCAAAAACTTGTAGTTCAAATTTGGATTACTTTCCAAAAATCAGCATAAACTCATTTAACTAGGCGAAATTAGATAGAAATCAAGAAAATTCCTAATACTTGGGGATTATCCATCAAATGTGGACTACTCTTTGGGAGAATTAGATGGGTGCCATTTTACACCATATTTTTTGTACTTGGTTCACAAAAAAAGTTATTTTTGCCACTTAAAAAAGAAAATAATATTTATAAAAGTAATTTGAAAACTCCCTTCGGAACCATTGCTTCTTATACCAAGATACACCTATGTGTCGAATATGAGAACTTTATTACAAACTATGTCGTGGGAATTACCATAACTTGGTCATTTGGCTTAAAACTTACAGATGTTTATACATGATAGACTGTTTTGTGAAGATTTTTTTTGAACAATTTGTTAAAAATAAAGTTTATCATTTTTCATAGCAACTAGTACACATAAAAGGACTCCATGCGAGAGGATATCTTTTTTTGAGGGTTTTTTTTTCACTTTATTTGATTTTTTTCGAAAAGCGGTCAAAATGGCCATCATGACTATTCAACGAAAGAGGTCAAATTTTCTAAAACTATCGATATTTCTGTGATATAACCACTAGTTTTGTACCTTGAAATGATTTTAAAAAAAATTCAGACCAAACTATCAAAAACTTGTAGTTCAAATTTGGATTACTTTCCAAAAATCAGCATAAACTCATTTAACTAGGCGAAATTAGATATAAATCAAGAAAATTGCTAATACTTGGAGATTATCCATCAAATGTGGACTACTCTTTGTGAGAATTAGATGAGTGCCATTTTACACCATATTTTTTGTACTTGGTTCACAAAAAAGTTATTTTTGCCACGTAAAAAAAGGAAAATAATATTTATAAAAGTAATTTGAAAACTCTCTTCGGAACCATTGCTTCTTATACCAAGATACACCTATTTGTCGAATATGAGAACTTTATTACAAACTATGCCGTGTGAATTGCCATAACTTGGTCATTTGGCTTGAAACGTATAGATGTTTATACATGATAGACCTTTTTGTGAAGATTGTTTTTGAACAATATGTCAAAAATCAAGTTTATCATTTTTCATAGCAGCTAGTACACATAAAAGGACTCCATGTCAGAGGATATCTTTTTTGAGGGTTTTTTTTCACTTTATTTGATTTTTTTCGAAAAACGGTCAAAATGCCCACCATGACTATTCATCGAAAGATGTCAATTTTTTTAAAACTAACGATGTTTCTATGATATAACCACTAGTTGTGTACGTTAAAATGATTTAAAAAAAAATTCAGACCAAACTATTAAACACTTGTAGTTCAAATTTGGATTACTTTCGGAAAACCAGCATAACTCATTTAACTAGGCGAAATTTGATAGAAATCAAGAAAATTCCTAATACTTGGGGATTATCCATCAAATGTGGACTACTCTTTATGAGAATTAGATGGGTGCCATTTTACACCATATTTTTTTGTACTTGGTTCACAAAAAAGTCATTTTTGCCACTTATAAAAAGGAAAATAATATTTATAAAAATAATTTGAAAAATCTCTTCGGAACCATTGCTTTCTATACCAAGATACACCTATTTGTCGAATATGAGAACTTTATCACAAACTATGCCGTGAGAATTGTCATAACTTGATCATTTGGCTCCATGCTAGAGGTTTTGTTTCTGTGATGCAAAAGATGATATGGATGGCATATTTGAATTTCTCTCATTTTTCTAATCAATTTAGATATTTTATTTATCAAATTGCGATTTACAGATTTAAAGATATGGATTATTCCATATTAAATATTATTACATAATCACTTTTATTTATTCAAAAAATATTATTACATAATCATTGTAATTTATTCAAAAAATATTATTACATAATCATTATTATTCATTCAAATAAAATTAGAAACTTTAAACAATAAAAAATATAACATCATGACTCAGGTTTAATATGATTGATATGATACTAATATCAGTAAGTTCTGGAAGCTAATTTGGAAGCTAATTTGGAAGGAACTCAAAAGTTAAGCGTGCTTGGGCTAGAGGATGGGTGACCGAATGGGAAGTTTGCCCAGGGTAAGTAGTTTGACCTATGATTAAAATGTGTAATTAGAGATTAAATGCGTGGCTAAGTTGGAAAATTCGGAATAGAATAGAATTAAAAGAACTCGGGACTATATTAAAAAATCCGCTCGGTCGTGCCCACGTGGAGCACAGCATAGGCACGCCCTTCGTGACGCCCTCCAGTACCGAGTTCCACCCACAGTGGGTCACGAACACTCCCGTCGCCCTGTGGTGGAGCACGTCCACCTGCGGCGCCCACAGCTTGACCACGAGGCCACGGCCAACGGTGCGCTCCAAGAACCTGTCCGGCAGGAGAGCGTCGAGGTCGGGGTCGGCACTAGGGTCTTCTTTGCTGGTGGGGGCTCGCACAACCCAGAGGAAGCGGTGGCCTGACTCCTCGAGGCCAACGGCGATCTCCCTGAGCTGCTGCTCCGAGTGGTTCCCTGCGCCGACACTCCCGAAGCAGAGGAACACGACGCTACGGTCCGGCTGGCCGTCTAGCCAGGAGAGACACTCATGCCGGAGACCTCCCGCCTTGTCCATGCTACCGACAAACGGCCCGACGCAGTACACCGGGGAAAGCACCCTGTCGGGGAGACACCATGGGTCCCTTAGAGCATCCACCGCCTGAGCCTCTAGGGACTCAAACGTGTTCACCAGCGTGCCGTCGGCCTACGGAATCCGGCACAACAGCGCCATCATTGCCTTGTATAGGTGTCGCTCTCCGGGTCCTCCAGCATCTCGGCTAACAGGTGTGAAGCTAGCATGGGCGGAAGGCCAAAGAGGTCGAGGGAGGCGTCCCCTAGGAGCTCCCTGGAGCTCATGCGGGCCTCCGCGAGGACCGTGGGAAGCTGGACGAAGGCGGTGAGGGAGGCAGCGCTGCCGGTGAACAAGGTGTAGCCAGGTATCCCGAGCCTCTTTACAACGCGGATGGCTTCATTGGACAGCGAGTCGACGACCACGGCGTGTACACGCGTCGGCGATGAGCGGAGGAAGTTGTGGAGGTGCTCGTTGTAACGCCGCACGAGGTCGAAGTACCGGAGGACGAACTGCGCGTCGTGTCTCAGTCGGGGAGGGTCCTCCACCGCCGGGAGCGTGTGGAAGCGGACAGCCGGCATGGAGGCAGCGATGCCACGGACGACAGTGCTGAAGGCGATGTCCTCCTTGACGCTAGGGTCGATGAGCGCGACAGAGACAACGTAGCCGTGCTCCAGGAAGGCGCCGGCGAGATGCATCATCGGGACGAAGTGGCTCACGGCCAGGCCGGGGTACAGGATGACAGTCTTCTTCTCCATGACGCCTGAGTAGTACGTGTAGCTGGCTGGTGAAGTGAACACTAGTAGAAAACAGGCCTTTCGTCCGGGCCATTAGTCCCGGCCGCGGCCTGGGCCGGGACTAATGGTCCGGACACGTCGCCCCGAAAACGCAGAAGCGTACGGCACCCTTTAGTCCCGGCTCGTTAGGGCCCAATAGTCCCGGTTTGAGATACAAACCGGGACTAATGGTATGGCCCTATATATATGGCAGCCCCTCTCCCCTCTCTCTTGTTTTTTTTCTGGTGGGAGGTGGTGTAGGTTTGTGCTAGTTTTTTTTCTTCATATGCACTAGAGGTGTTCGGTGAAATGCCTGTTAGAGCGATGTCACTTGAGTTCACACAAGACAAACATGATATGAGGTGCCCGAGCCACACTTAAGCTTCCTCCTCTTTGTTTTCAAGTGTCCTAAAAGGTTAGCAACTATTTTCTCGTTTAGACCGCGCGGTACTAATTTTAGCATCGTGATTGCGTTTGATATATAGTTCTATGATGCAGATGAGCCATCCATGGATGTACGGCGACCGACGCTCTGCCGCTTACAGAGAAGGCGTGCGTTCTTTTCGCCTTGCGGCCGAGGCGAACAAGCGGCGGGATGGCTTTATGATTTGTCCATGTGTTGAATGTCGGAATGAGAAGGATCACACTTCCTCAAGAGTCATTCAGAGCCACCTGCTTCGGTCCGGTTTCATGTCCGGCTATAATGTTTGGACCAAGCACGGAGAAAGATGGGTTATGATGGAAGACGGCGATGAAGAAGAGAACGATGATGACAACTACCGATCTATGTTCCCTGAATACGCTGATACCGAAATGGAAGACAATGAAGAAGAAGAGGGTGAAGAACGGGCACCAGATGACCCTTCTGATGATCTTGGTCGGGTCATTTCTGATGCAAGGCGAGGCTGCGACACAGAAAAGGAGAGGTTGCAGTTCGAGCAGATGTTACAGGACCACAACAAATTGTTGTACCCAACTTGTGAAGATGGCCAGAAGAAGCTGGGTAGCACACTGGAATTGCTGAAGTGGAAGGCAGAGACCGGTGTGACTGACTCGGCATTTGAAAAGTTGCTGGTACTAATGAAAAAGATGCTTCCAAGAAAGAACGAATTGCCCGCCAGCACGTACGAAGCAAAGAAGCTTGTCTGCCCTCTAGGATTAGACGTGCAGAAGATACATGCATGCCCTAATGACTGCATCCTCTACCGCGGTGAGAAGTACGAGAATATGGATAAATGCCCGGTATGCACTGCATCGCGGTATAAGATCAGAAAAGATGACCCTGGTGATATTGAGGGCGAGCCTCCCAGGAAGAGGGTTCCTACCAAGGTGATGTGGTATGCTCCTATAATACCACGGTTGAAACGTTTGTTCAGAAACAAAGAGCATGCCAAGTTGTTGCGATGGCACATGGAAGACCGTAAGAAAGACGGGATGTTGAGGCACCCCACTGATGGTCGGCAGTGGAGAAAAATCGAGAGAGACTTCCCGGACTTTGCAGGTGACGCAAGGAACTTATGGTTTGGTCTAAGTACAGATGGCATGAATCCTTTTGGGGAGCAGAGCTGCAGTCACAGCACCTGGCCCGTGACTCTATGTATCTACAACCTTCCTCCTTGGTTGTGCATGAAGCGAAAGTTCATTATGATGCCAGTGCTCATCCAAGGCCCGAAGCAACCCGACAACGACATTGATGTGTACCTAAGGCCATTAGCTGATGAACTTTTGCAGTTGTGGGCCGAACCAGGTGTACGTGTTTGGGATGAGCACAAATAGGAGGAATTTAACATACAAGCGTTGCTGTTCGTAACCATCAATGATTGGCCTGCTCTTAGTAACATTTCAGGACAGACGAACAAAGGATACAATGCATGCACGCACTGTTTAGATGAGACTGAAAGTATATATCTGGATAAATGTAGGAAGAATGTGTACCCGTACAATCGTCGTTTTCTTCCGCCCAGGCATCACTTAAGGAAAAAAGGCAAGCATTTCAATGGCAAGGCAGAAACCCGGACGAAGCCTGTCCCCCGTACTGGTGTTGATGTATTTGGTATGGTCAAGGATTTAAATGTAATCTTTGGAAAGGGTCCTGCCAGACAACCTGTTCTAAATGACGCTGACGGACACGCACCCATGTGGAAGAAGAAATCTATATTTTGGGAGCTACCCTATTGGGAAGTCCATGAGGTCCGCTCTGCAATCGACGTGATGCACCTGACGAAGAATCTTTGCGTGAATATTCTAGGCTTCCTGGGCTTGTATGGGAAGTCAAAAGATACACCGGAAACACGAGAGGACCAGCAACGTCATAAAGGACGAGACGACATAAATCCAGGGCAGTTTCAAGGGCCTGCCAGCTACGCTTCTTACCAAAGAAGTGAAGGATATCTTTTTTGAAGTCCTTTTCAGTATCAAGGTCCCGTCTGGCTTCTCATCGAATATAAAGGGAATAGTAAATATGAAAGAGAAAAAATTCCAAAACCTAAACTCTCATGACTGCCACGTGCTTATGACGCAATTGCTTCCGGTTGCATTGAGGGGAATTCTACCGGAAAATGTTCGACTAGCCATTGTGAAGGTATGTGCATTCCTCAATGCAATTTCTCAGAAGGTAATCGATCCAGAAAGTCTATCATGGTTACAGATTGATGTGGTCCAATGTTTGGTCAGCTTCGAGTTGTTGTTCCCGCCATCCTTCTTCAATATTATGACGCACCTCCTAGTTCACCTAGTCGAAGAGATTAGAATTCTCGGTCCTGTGTTTCTACACAATATGTTCCCCTTCGAGAGGTTCATGGGAGTCTTAAAGAAATATGTTCATAACCGTGCTAGGCCAGAAGGAAGCATCTCCAAGGGCTATGGAACAGAGGAGGTCATTGAGTTTTGTGTTGACTTTCTTCCTGACCTTAAACCGATTGGTGTTCCTGAATCTCGGTATGAGGGGAGGCTGACTGGAAAAGGCACACTAGGAAGGAAAGCAACGGTATGTAGGGACAGGGATTCTTTCACTCAAGCACACTACATAGTTCTACACAATTCCACCGTGGTGGCTCCGTATATCGAGAAACACAAGAATATTCTACGCTCCGAAAACCCGGGGAAGTCTGACTCCTGGATTAAAGGGAAACACGAGGCGACTTTCGGCAGTTGGTTGCAGACATCTCATGAATAACACCACTGTTGGAGATCAGCTGTACTTGTTGGCCAGGTCACCATCTTCGACTATATGTACTTTCCAAGGGTACGAGATAAATGGGAATACATTTTACACGATCGCCCAAGATAAAAAGAGCACCAACCAAAACAGTGGTGTCCGCTTTGATGCAACAGACGACAATGGGCAGAAGGACACATATTATGGGTACATAGAGGAGATATGGGAACTTGACTATGGACCTACTTTCAAGGTCCCTTTGTTTCGGTGCAAATGGGTCCAGCTGAAAGACGGGGTAAAGTTAGACCCGCAGTACGGAATGACAACAGTGGATCTCAAAAATCTTGCGTACATGGACGAACCATTCGTCCTAGCCAACAATGTGGCTCAGGTTTTCTATGTGAAGGACATGTCTACCAAACCGAGAAAAAGAAATCAGCAAAAGAATACATCGTCCGATGAGCCAAAGTGCCACATAGTTCTTTCAGGGAAAAGAAACATCGTGGGAGTGGATGACAAGACAGACATGTCAGAAGATTATAATAAGTTTCATGAAATTCCGCCCTTCACAGTGAAAACTGACCCATACATCCTGTTAAATGATGAAGATTCTCCATGGCTACGGCGCAGAAGAAAACCACAACACTAGATAGGGATGTTGGTGATGTGTAATAATGGCTATATGCTAATACAAATCGTATGTTTTGACTATATGCGAATGATTTGTATTCGGTCGATGAACCGAAGGACGTAGCTAATTAGGAAACCCGAATGATTTGTATTCGGTCGATGAACTGAAGGACGTAGCTACTTAGGAAACCCGAATGATTTGTATTCGGTCGATGAACTGAAAGATTTTGTAGATAGAATAAAACATACGGTTTCCCCTGCATACAGCCCGACGGTGGCTCGTGAGTGCCCGCATATCAAATGCACCGTCGGATGTATGCAGGGAATCCGAATGCTTTGTTTACGAAATGAACTATAATGAGTACAGAGTGAGTGCCAAACATGTCCGAGAGGTGGGCTATATATAGGGTCGTGTGGCTCACAAAGTGGTTGTGCTAGTGCTGATCCAACAGCTCACAAGCCCCCAAAAGAAACACACCCCTGATCCAACGGCTCACAAGCGCTTGAAAGAAACACACGATCCGTGTGCTTCTTCCTTATTGGTGGGATTCCCTTTAGTCCCGGTTGGTGGCTCGAACAGGGACTAAAGGTCTGTTTCTTCCCGCCTTATTTCTTCCTGCACTTTCCACCGCTTCCCGCCTCCGTCTTCCCGCCATTTCTCACTATATATATGTAGTCATGGCCTCCATTGGCATAGCACATCTAAACTCATATCTGCAACCTCATCACTCTCCCATGGCTTCCACCGTACCCACTCTAACCTACTCGGAGGCGGAGGCGCTTTGCGCCTCGAACTACCCCTGCCCGCCCGGCTACGACGTCCCCACCGGCTGGAGGATGAGCACCGGAGGCGTGCCGGTCCCTCCTGTCCCTCAAGGTTTGGCGCGCCGGGCGGCCATCACGAACCACTACTACCTCGAGCTCCCGACTACCGCCCGACTTGGGACGCCTTCTTCATCAATCGGCGTGAGAGGGCGCTCGCCAGGCACGTGGAGGACGGCCCGCCTCCTTCGAACTTCAACTAGGCCGGCCGTCGGCTGTGGTGGGGCGGCCGGACTCTCCAGAGCGTCATGGACTACATCACGGCCGGCGATAACCCCCGCCTGCGCTACCCTCACTTCCAGTCCAGGCGAGCGCCGTCCAACGACAGCGACGACGACAGCGGCGACTACGACGACTACGAGGATGAGTATTATAGGCCTAGGCAGGAGTATGACTAACCTGAGCCACATCATTGGTTAGGACAAAATTGTTCGTCTATGGGGCTGTTTGGATCGAGCCCTGGTGTGCCGTGTCAAAATTTTGGCTGCCAAAGTTTTGGCGCAGGAATTCGCCGCCCTCAACTCGCCCAGGATTTGGCGTCAAAATGTACTAGCAGGTCTGGGCTAGCTTGGGCTTGCCAAATATTTGGCTTCCAACCAAACAGTACCAAAGCATCGCGGGCGTGCCAATATTTTGGTAAGGCCAGTGCTGGCACAGAATCAAACGCGCCCTATGTACCCAAGATTGTTGTCATTCGTCTATGTACCCAAGTAATCTGGATATGAACTGACTATCAATTGGCAGTTGTTGATTCATAAGGGAGAGGTAGTATTGCAATTCACTGTGGCAAGTTAAAATTGTTCCCGTGTGTATCATACTTAGGAAGAGGTAGTATTGCAAGTTAAAAATATTAGTTAATGCATTTTATACTTGAAAATGGCAAAATGGTTAATAGTTTGAATAGTTAGAATAATTATTTTATAAAAAAAAATGGTTTTGAATTAGTTATTCAAATTCAAACACTTTTCATGTTGAAAGTTTAGTGAGATTCAAAAATATGCAAAAGATAAAAGTTAATGCATTTTTTAATTCAAAATTGCAAAATGGTTAACAGTTTGAATAGTTAGAATAATTATTTTATAAAACAGAAAATGGTTTTCAATTAGTTATTCAAATTCAAACACTTTTCATGTTGAAAGTTTAGTGAGATTCAAAAATATGCAAAAGATAAAAGTTAATGCATTTTTTAATTCAAAATGGTAAAATGGTTAATAGTTTGAATAGTTAGATTAATTATTTATAAAACAGAAAATGGTTTTGGATTAGTTATTCAAATTCAAACACTTTTCATGTTGAAAGTTTTCTCAGATTCAAAAATATGCAAAAACTGCTTAATTCAAATGTTTAAATGTTTAAAAAAGGTCCTAGTTCTGTTAAATGTAAAAAAAAATTGAGTGGCGCACGCAATTTTGGGCCTTTAGTCCTGGCTTGAGCCACGGGCCGCGACTAAAGGTGTGGGTAGCGCGCGGGAACGCGAAAAGCCCTCCCACCCCTTTAGTCGCGGTGCGTGGCACCAGGTGGGACTAAAGACCCCCCTTTAGTCGCGGTTTGAGCCACGGGCCGCGACTAAAGGTCTATCCACCACTTTAGTCGCGGTGCGTGGATCCATAGCCATTTTCATCGAAGACGAAGGGCAGATGCAGAGGAGACGCCGTCAGGCTGCCAAAAGCCACCGCGCCTGCCGCCGGCCGACGCGGCCGATTCGTCGCCGTCCGACCTCCCCCGCCTTCACCGAGCCCCACTGCACGCTCCTGGTGAGCTTCTTCCTCCTCTCCCCTTGGTTCGCCCTGCCGCCATGCTCCTTCTCCGGAGAAGGAGGCGACGGCGGCGCGGCGGCTCTGTCGCGGCGCGAGGAGTGGGCCTCCCCGGCGGTAGCAGTGGTTCGTGGTGGGATCGCGGTAGCAGTCGTCGTGGGCGAGGGGCACCACCAAGCGAGCGGTGACCGGAGACGGCGAGGAGCGGCCGTTGACGCCGCGGACGAGCAGGCAAGGCGGCGGGAGTCCAGATGGCGAAGAACGTGTGTGGGCTGGAGGAAGCGATGGCGGTGGAGGGGAGGAAGAGATGGCAACGGCGAGCGGCGGCGCAGGTGACTGGGGGTTGGAGTTGTGAGGGCGGAGGCGGAGTGAGTGAATCGGCTGGCGAGTGGAGAGGTGAGAAAGGGGATCGAGGGAGACGACCCCGACAGGTGGTCCCAACCTGTCGGTGAGAGAGGGAGGAGGGTGAGCGGGCTGGGCTGATGCTGGGCCTCGGGACGTTTCATTATCATTTTTTTTGGTCATTGTCATTTTCTTTTTCTGTTTCAAAATGAAAATGATATATTTTTTAAATATCCTTTAAATTGGATATATTTAACAACATTGTCCTCCAAATTATATTTTTGTTTGTTATTAATATTCAATAATCTTATATGTTTCTTTTACGAATCATTTTAAAATAGGGCTTTATAATGTATATTTTTATCTCAATTAAATTCTATGAATATTAAGAGTAATATTTTGTAATATAAAATATCTTGAACTCATTTTCAAAATGGAATAAGTTATGAAAACCATTTTATGTTTTAAAGTATGATAATTCATTTAAATAAATTCTAGGACTAAGTAATTTTTAGTAATTTTTAGTAATTGATTTGTAGTGGATATATTGTGACTTAATAGATTTGTAGTAATTTTTTAATTACAAAGTATTGATGATAACAATTGATACACATTAGATAAGTGACTTGTATTCATTGCTTTAGTAATTATTTATAACAATTGATACTCATTTTATTTGATGCATTTTGAAATAATATTGTGTGCATTTTGCAGAAACTATGGATCCACCTAGTCCAATCCGCAGAGACCTAACACAGGAAGAAATTCTCGAGAATATAATCCACGACGCCCCAGGTGCTGATCCAGCCGAATCTCCGTCGTCGTATCTGAACCCCTCCGGGGATGGAATGGAGGTCGACCGAAGTGAGGATGAAGCCGACGGCTCCGATGATGGAGAAGGCGATAGCTCCGATGATGGAGAAGCCGGTGGACCCTTAACGAAGTCCGGCGAGGTATATATGAAGTTCGGCGATCAGTAGATGCATTACTTGAGTTGTATATATATAAATTGACGAATGTTTCTTCTCTTAGGCCTCCACATCGAGCAAATCTTCCAAACGAGGCCCGACCAAAAAGTTGGCCCCATCTACGCATTATACATTTGAGGTCATATCCCCTACGGGCGAACCGAAGGAACCCAAGAAGGCTGCCGATGTATTTAAAAACAATGCGGAGTTCTGGTTAGGGATCACGTCCCGATCACCGTTCGAGACTGGCATAAGCGCAAAGGGGCGAACGATAGTGAGTATGTCGCCGAAAGGTACAAAGAGGGTCTTTGGAATGACCTCATGGCACATTTCACCCTGCCAGAATTTGAGGATCCTGCCGACACTGCAAAATTGAGGGAAAGTCAAGCAGTGGACTCTTAAGAAGATGGCCGAACTATTCCGGGTGTGGAAGAAAAGATTATGGCAAGAATATCTGAAGAAAAAGACTGCTCCAGTATTCGAAGGCTATCTAGCGAAGCAGGCGAATCACTGGAACGCATTTAAGGAGTACAAGGAGTCACAAGATGCCAAGGAGATGTCAGTAAGAACAAGAAAAATGCTGAGAAGAAGAAATATCACCATAAATTGGGGCCAGGGGGCTACGAGACTGCCATGCCAAAGTGGGATAAAAAAGAGCAAGAGCTGCTTGCTAAAGGGATCGAACCAGAATGGATGCGCGAAGAATGGGAATTGAGGGCAAGAAATTGGTTCCTTGCGCATGGGGGTTCATACGACGAAACAACAGGGGACCTTGTTTGCAGTGACGGGATTAGGATACCCAGGGAAAATTGGCTTAAAGTGGTGAAAGAAATTAAAGAGGGGAAGTTAAAGTTCCGTCCCGATAGAGAGAAAGACTTGCTGACACTGGTCCTCGGGAATGACGAAAAAGGAGGACGAACACGAGGCCTTGGCCCTAAGTATCCGTGGTGGCTTGGGTTTGCCAAAGACATAGAAACTTACAGAAGCCGAGCGAGAGCAAAGCAGCGACAGCAGGAGGAGGAGGGAGACAGTTCAACCAGTTGCTTGCCAGAATTAACCACCAGCAGCAGCAGATTGACGAACTTAGAGGAGTAGTGCGCCTGCAAGATCCTGTACTCGATATTACCGCCGGCCCATCTCAGCGGAAAAGCAGCGTGGGTGACTCGGAGGTCCCGGCTGACGATGCACGGCGGATGATAGATGGCGGTCCCGGCTACCCCGTGGATGGAATCAAGGATTCAATATCTTGTGAGCTCCATCAGAAATTGAAGAACATATCCATGAAGGTGGCGGTCGGATATGCTTTACCTTGTCCACCTGACGCACGCTGGCAAGGCCGTGAGATTCCAGCTGGCTATGCTAAAGTCGGGGTGGATGAAATCGTATCGGGGTTTCATGATATGGAGCTTGACATCCCTGGACCTGAAGATGAGAGGACACTCGGAGAAGTTGTGGGTGATATCATTCTATGGGACAAGAACTACATCAAGTTTCCAGGCTCGCGCCAAGGACAACACCGCCTCCGAGTCGTCGCAGGTCACCTACACCTCCATCACCTCCAAGAAGCCCACCCCATGACTACGACCACCACAGCGCGAGTCCATCTCGATCTCCGCCGCCGGACTTGGGTCGGCCGTCTTCGCCGCCGCCTTTGCCCGCTAAGGACAATAAGCGGAAGCGTGCTCCGTCGATGAGTACTAACCGACGCAGCAGCCCAAAACGACAAATGTCGCCCCTCCCAAGAGTACCTCATAAGAATCTTCCCATCAGAACTTACGATCGTACTGACGAGCAAATCGCAGCGATCGCAAAGGCCGAAAAAGATGCGCATTTTGCAAAGAAGAAACCCAAGCCCGCCCCGGTATACACCGAGAAGCAAAAAGCGTGGGCACGTGATTTTCTGAACACAAAATCGCAATATGAGTTGCACCATAAGCCAGATGACTATCTACGCACACTTCGGAAGGAAGTGGAGAAGAGCAAATCAAGTAAAAGTGCAAGCGGGAGCAAATCAAGTAAAAGTGCAAGCGGGAAAAGAAGGGACGTTCCCCAGCTCGGAGAACAGGCCAAACAATCGATCCCACCCTCAAGGTGTTATCCGAAGACGTTCCCCAGGTGCTGCAGCAGGATATGGAAGAAGCTGCGAAGTTGGCGGCCGCTATGGGTGTGAGTGTTGCTGAATTGCTAGGTTCCCAAGACGACAAGTTACCCAAGGCTGATGTTGTCCCTACATATGTCCCAGGGAAGCCTTTGGTCAGCAAAGAGAAGTTGGAACAACTGCCAACACAAATGCGGAATTTGCATGAATGGTACTTGAGTGTGGTAGGGGGGCAGAACAATGATCGTGGCGAAAGTCCCACATGAGTACTTCTTCCGACCGAAAGGTCCATGTTGAGTTTTCAGAACTCTTCCAGTTATACAATTTCGACGCCCTCGACAAAACTCTCATGAGTTGCTATTGTCTGTAAGTTGTTGAATTCATTGTCTACATATAAGTTGTTCAGTTGTTCAGTTCATTGCATGTAATTATCCTCATTATATCCTTTTGTACTCTATTATGCAGAATGAAGATCCGGGAATGTAAAAGAAGATCTATAGTGTTGGGTTCATTGACCCAGATAAAGTACATATACATTCGCTAACGACGAAACCCGACGAGACGGCGGAAAACCTTCTAAGGTTTCTAACGGAGCAAAATTTCTGTGACCACATACTGTTTCCTTACAACTTCCAGTGAGGGTCTTACTCTGTTGTACACATTCACTTTTGCTTACTCGATGTTAAGTGTAATTGATGAGTTACTGACGTATATATAAACGTGTGCAGGTTCCACTGGATTCTGCTAGACATTCAAGTTGATAAGGGAATAGTTGAAGTCATGGACCCATTAAAGAGACACCTGGAAGAGTTCCGCACATGCAGGACATGCTCCAGAGGTAATTTTCGCGCTATATCGGTCTCTTTCGTTGATTTCATGAGATATCAGGTAATGAATAACTCATTCATTAATTCATTTTCTTTGCCGGGCAGGGTTTGGAACCTGTTCAGAGTGTGGTGACGGGTTCCTTTAGTGAGAAGCTGACGTTTACTCCGGTCTCGGTAAGTAGTACGAGATATGTCCGCGCATCTCTTTACTTCTAGTTTCAATACAATTATGATGCTAGATTATTATTTTGATTGAATTCTATTCTCGTAAAGTGCGCGAGGCAGCCACCGGGGACGAATCTATGTGGATACTACGTTTGCGAGTTCATTCGCACGTTTACCACTGAGCACAATGATTATAGAGTCGACGTAAGCAATACATTCACAACATTATTTTATTACCGTCACTTTTTGTTATCATGATTGATGTTCATATTGATCTCCTTTTCTTATATAGTTCGAGAGAATGCGGGATCAGCTCCTACCAGAGCAACGCGTACTAGGAATTGCAGAGGAACTGGCGGGATTTTTATTGAAAGAGATGGTAGACGACGCCGGAGAATTTAGTGTGAATAGGCGCTACTGATGATCCCCGGCCGTGTAATCGAATAGACGGGCTCTAGTCCCGGTAATTGTGATCTCCATGTAACTATCAAAATTGTATATATTTGTATGCTCGATCGTAAGACAAGTTATCTTATATATGCACGAACGTGTACGGTATGTGGTAGCGTAGAAATACGAAAACTATTTTGAAGAAAGAAATAAATAAAAGAAAACAAAATGAATTGCCGCGGCACAGATCATTAGTCACGGCCCGTTATACGAGCCGGGACTAAAGGGGTGCCCCCAGCGCGCTCCGCGGCGGCCACGTGGAGGGCCTTTGGTCCCGGCTGGTAACAGGGCTGGGACTAAAGGTTGGGCCTTTAGTCCCGCTTGGCCTGTCCCAGTTGGCCAACCGGGACTAAAGCCCCTCACGGGCCGGGACAATAGGCCCTGTCTCCACTAGTGGAAGTGCTTTGAAGCTTCAGTCGGTGGTTGTTTCTGTGGTGGAAAACATCTGACGAATTAGGCCGTAGCCCCGCTATATAAATATATCAACCACCCGATACAACCAACGAGAGACACGGCTGAGGCGACAGCCAACAAGCACCCAACGAAAGGAAAAGAAGAAATAAAAGACGACATAGGTGGATTGACTAAGCGACGACGACCCGCAACCGTTGCGCCCTCTCAAAAGAAGTACCACCACGCTCGTAGCCCGAATCGACGAGTACCAAGCAGCACCTTCAAGAAGGAAAGTCACGCTGCAGTGGAAAACATCTGCAGCAATGTTCTGCTCGCATGACAACAAACATGAATAGATGATTGAGAAACATCGACCGGCCACACACCCAGATACACTCACTTTTGACAGCCCTTTAATGGTCAGACAAGAGAAAGAGTATCTTGAATTGCACGCTTCGCGCGCTGTGTGCCGTCAAGTTTTGTCGGCCATATCTCCTTACTAGGTAACCGGCGGTAAATGTCGATGGTAATTACCGTCCAAGAATTCACGGAATAACTATTCTAAAATGACTGCCATCGGAAAATTACGCTCGAAACCGAAGAGCTGCGGCGAACAATTGCCGTCAAAGTGTGTCGTAGTTAGTGAGCATTTTCAGATTTGGAATAAAAAGATATATATTATACACCTTTCATTATTACTATTGAAAAAAATAGTTGAGCGACTATAATTTCATTTGGATCATTTATTCTATGTTTGTCATTTATTCTAATATGCAATAGAGATGCAACAAATGAGGTAATACTTCGTAAATAGGCCATAGTGTGTAATATTAATCTTCAAAGCATAGAGAACAGGGCTGTTCGATCTATTGTCTCACCAGTGTTACCTATCCTCTCAGTGCATTGATTTAATTGGAATATGAAAGAAAAATTAAATGAAGCAGTACAAAGATTATCACGACTGTTGAGCAAAATATTAACTTAATGGTACACCATAAATATTTAGTACGACATTATTGACAACAATCTCTTTTACGTCACTACTACCAAGATCAATAGCCATAAGTGAACTACTTATAGAGACATTATTGATTTCGTGCCATAACCAGTTTGTATATTTAATGGTAGAATACCGATAGCTAACTTTCACATTACATGATAACATAATTGGTATTATAGATAAAATATTCGGAAGCATGCATGGCACACTGCAATTTTCTTAGTTAATATCCATTTGTATCTAAAATAAGATTTTCCCTATGTGAGACGGACAATCAGATAGAAGGAAATGGAAGGAGCAACTTTTCGGCTACAAAGAAATGAAGATGGAAGAGAACTTGATGTGAAATACTCGGAGTCCAGTTTGTCCTGAAATTATCCCGTCGGCTTCTTTTCATCAAGCTCCTGCTACAAAAGAAAAAAAAAATGAAATTCTACAACAAAGACGAACTGAAGTGCAATACAAATTTTATTCAAAGAAGTGTGGATATATTATAGCTAAAAACATACACTGTTACAAATCTCAAGTGTGCAACACATAATATCATTGAAAGATTCTGAAATATAGTGGTCCATGAAAAAGAAACGTCTGGAACTGAATATGCAGCCAATCAAAGTTCCAAGTATCCCGCGATCGACAGTATTCATTGCACCCCATATAATAGTTTTACACTCTTTTCTTATGACCTGCTAAATCTATAGGGAACATGTGGACAGCAGAATTAGTTCCATAGATACCTAAGAGGAGACTTGAATCAGACATCTGATATTGCAAACAATTTTACTGTAACTTCTTTATGAATTCCTATCACTAATAGTAGTTTGATATCTGCACCACATGTTTTTTTTACTACAATCTGTTCCATTGGATTTCTGTAACTTACCGAGATTAAATCCTTGAACATGGAGTCATGGACACAATCCTCTAGAAGCGTCATGAACGCTTCCTCTTTCGACATGTAGTTCATTGCACAAAACACATTCTGTTGTTGATAGTAAAGAGTTAGTTGAATAATATATTAATCAAACTAATAGTTTTTTTCTTGTGTTGAAATTATTGTGAGTCATTTACCCCAGAGATTTTGTTTCATACTTTGTTGCAGACTGATTGTTATGTCAAAACCTATTTGATATTTAACAAACCTACTCAAGGGGCAATTCATTATACTCCTTTTCCATGGGCTTTTACCTAAACAAAATATGACCTTAGGAAACATACCATGCACAAAGCTCATCATGCAAGAAACAACTACATAATAGTAAGCAGGCCGTTCCCAGGACGTTAGAAGATGAAAATACATGGATAGATTATTACCTTTCAAAAAGAGCTTCGATTCAGTTCGTTGTGCAAGAAACATACAACAACATGCACGGCAGCAATCTTATTTTACTTACAGAGACAACAAAAGGATCACTTATGTTCCCTTCCAGCATTGCCCAATAGTGCTTGATAAGCAATGAATTCACTTCAGAAACTGTCTCATGTGTAAGCCTCCAAGAGGTATATCAGTTTCCTAACATGGATTAATGCAATTGCAAAGTCGAGCAAATGACATCAATATAGATCTCAGGGTCAATGCCTCTTATGTGCCAAATCGTAAATATTGGATATTTAATAGATAAACATGGATCCGACTGGAAAGAAAAGATCATTGTTTATACAACAAACTGAAACTCCAGAAGGTCTGTGTAAAAACTCTTTAGACGACTCATTCTCCTACAGTACAGTTTTAGAACGTTACCATATGAGAAAGAGAACATCACGTTGCTTACCTCAGATCAAACTTGCTTCAGAGCCGATTCTGGCAAATCGCTTTGGAAGCAAATAAAAGGATATCCTTGTTTGAATGAGCACCTAAAAGGCTTCAAGGACTTCCTTGCTTGAATTTTCACAAATTCGTGTTAATGTGATGTTATACCAACTATTTTATTTTATTTCCATCTAAATACAATGTTTGATTTGGATTAAACATTCCAGTTTAGTTGATGAGTGTGATGTAGGATGTCAGAGCACGTTGGGGTGTTGCGATTCCTGCATGATGTTGGGTACATGAGAAGGCAGCAGAAGATAACAGTGTGCATTCTGAACAATTACATTATTAAAGGAGAGGGCCGGTTCTATTTGGAGCAGCAAAGGATATACTTAGCAACAGAAAGAACAAATCCTCACAGGCAATGGTGAGGATAAAGCACATATCTTTGATTTGGTGTTTTTCTCCGGTTGATCTAAACTATTTAGATCAGTACATGAGCACAACGTCCATATATTTAGTTAGTTATTTTCTCAACAAAAAAATTGGGCATATGGATAAGTCCCGTACCTTCTTACGTTTTGTACAGAATTATTTGTTCTTTATTTTTGTCAGACACCCATCAGCATATTATCCATACATCTTCAGAATTGTTGTTAAAAAAACAGTTCTTCAGCTTGAGTATCTGCATGTCTCGAATATTCATCCACGCATGGTGATTCTGTTAAGATCTTTTCATGCAAATGCAAAACTGAAATGACAAAAATAGTGTTGTATTTCTGTGCACCAACACAAAATTGTAGTGGATTGGCCATGAATTACTCATAGACTAAAATTCATGGGATGACAGAATATGCAGATTATGAATGAATGACCTTCAGTTAATATCTGAACTGATATGTTCCAAGCAGGAGAAAATAACTTTATATACTAAACTGAAATAAATAATCTGGAGATACGAACTCTTACTACACTTTCAACATCATAATTTATAAGAATCAACTGCCGTACTATTAATTTTCATATAGCAACCACCATGGAGACAAACTTGTTACTAATTTCTATCACAATTCAGGACCGTTAGCATTGCTTTGAAGGATTTGTCCTCAGATTTTAAATATCGGTCTCCCCTTCAATATATTTTAAATCAGCACGTTCCAATCAAAGGAAATAATCATCAATTAGGTTTTATGTTTACACATTACCTCAAACGCATGATAGGCATGACCAACAGGATGTGTGGAGGAGAGATGATGGACTTGGGAAGGGGGCGCTTGATGGAGACCCTTAAATCTGTTGCAGCTCGAGAAGTTCGTCCATGGCACCCTCG
The DNA here is from genome assembly GCA_947311845.1 of Poa pratensis. NCBI lineage: Eukaryota > Viridiplantae > Streptophyta > Magnoliopsida > Poales > Poaceae > Poa > Poa pratensis. The sequence goes on along the minus strand of CAMZMU010000109.1, from coordinate 34,915,623 downwards.
TGCAAGTTTGTCCACCCGCCAATGAAGTTTGGCTGCTGCTCGCAATGCAGCAAGGCCCATGCGTGCTGGACATGTTGATCTTCCCCTCGTAGCTCAGGCTTGCATAGTCTTGCTCAGTATAACATCGAGTCAATTGACATGTCTCGAGAGACAATAACTTTCACCTTCGTCCCCATCCTCGTTTCTTATCAAGTGCTTGTAAGATTTTCCTATAAAGAGGAACGTGATGTTGAGAGGGCAACATTGTGCAAGAAATTAAGCGCAGAGTTAGGCCGGCGGTGGACTACCTGGTGGCGGCGAGCGGGCTCCCCGACAGCGACGGCGGAGCACTAGCCGACTGATGTGCTCCGTGTCAACGCTGGGAGAACCTGGGGCGGTGGCGGGGGGCTGCAGGTGGAGGAGATGCTGGACTGGTGCGCGCCTACCGGTAGCCAGGGAAGTGGGGTTGGTGGCGGCTGGATTGGTGCGGCCATGAACTCCGGTGGCTTGCGCGAAGGAAGCTCGCCAGCAGGATCTGAGGCGCGGGGAATGGGGAGCTCGCCGTCAGGAGATGGAGCGTGGGGGTAACTCGCCGGCGGGATCTGGGGCGCGAGGAGAGCTCACCGGCTGAGCTGGGGCGTGGGGGGAGCTCGCCGATGGGAACTGGGGCGCGGGGAGAGCTCGTCGATGGGATATAGGGCGCGGGGAGAGCTCGCCAGCGGAGCTGGGGTGTGGGCGAGCTCTGCGCGTCGCCGCCCGGCCCTACTGGGTTGGTCGTGCTCGACCGGAGCGAGCTCCAAAGCCGGTGGCCAGAAGCGGGGAAGACGACGTCGATCCCGATCAATGGATGCGTCCCAGTTGGAGCTCGTCGGGGAGGAGATAGAGGACGTCGAGGCGGTGCCGCCGGTGGCCTCAGATCCGCCCGGGGCGGCCGGAGACGGCGGCGCGACAGCGTCCACGCGCGCCCAAGCGCGGCGCACGGATGCGACTGGGAGCGACCGGTTAACGCCCGTCTCCGCGTGCGCCAAAAATCGTGCGGAAGCGGGGTTACCGGTTGCAACCGGGTGGCCGGCATATGCCAAAAATCGTGCGGGAGGGGGATTACCGGTTGTAACTGGCTGACCGGCGCGCGGGCGACGCCAATTTTCGTGCGGAAGCAGCGCCGCGCGCCGCCGAGCGGGAAGTGGAACGATCTCGACCCTCCGTCGCCCCGAATAGACGGCCAGTATAATTTAGACGATGTGGATAGCTATTTGGAGGGTGAATCCTTCCAGCTTTTATATATAGTAGTATTAGCCCCGTGAAGTGAAGTGCTTTGAAGCTTCCGTTGGTGGCTGTTTGTGTGGTTTGTGTGGTGGAAAACATCTGCAATTATGCGTTTTGTACGCATAGCAGATCAAGGTGCAAGGATTGATGATTGAGTAGTCTCGATCTGCCACCTACCCAGAATCACTCACTTTTGACATTCCTTTAATGGAGAGACAAGAGAAAGGTGTCTTTCATACTCCCTATTTAGCTGACGTCTTATTTTTGCGTGTAACAATTTTGACCAAAAGTTTTACCAATAAGATATGTGTTATTTGCTAAAGAAACTGTAACATCGGATTCGTATTGAAACAAAAAATTTAGTGGTATAATTTTTATGACAAATACCATATTTTTTGTTGGGGAAATATATGGTCAATTTTGTTGCACCTAAAATAAGACGCCACCTGAATTAGGACGGAGGGGATAGTACGCGACACTATAGCATAAATAGCGCCACAGCGCCAATGCCAAATTTGGTGGAAAATTACCTTTTTCATATAGATCGGTGGAAATGGTTCGGTCATAAACATCAGTAAAATCTGAAACCAGCTCTCTGTGCCGCATCATTTAGCGCAGAACCATTATTCACAGGTCTACCCGGTAGTCTCTAAAAAAACGTTTGAGCGCCTTCGGATATGCTGCTGCACCCGCGCCCAAATCCCCGTTCAACACTAGTGAGGAGGGCGCCAGGATGGCCCGCCGGCGCCTCCACCCCTAAATCCTTGCGACTGAGGGCTTGTTTGGTGCGCAGAGAAAACTAGGGGATCCCGGCCCTTTCCCCGGTTTGACATTCCCCGGGCCAATCGAGCCGAGGAAATTCTATCTGGACATTTGGAGGTCCGCGCGGGAGGGGTATACCGGGGCAACCTCGCCTTTTCCCTGGGAGTTCATTCCCCTAGTCGACAGGTCGGGGAGGAAATCCGCGATCTCTCTCGCGAAAGGCGGCGGTGTTGGACTGCTGGATGCGATGGCTTGAGCCTCTCCCGTCTCTCCCCTCCGGCGAGTCGGCGGCCGTCCCGTCTCCCCTCTCTCTCCTCCTCCGGCCGTACTTCTCACGCCTATCCCCTCTCTCCCCTCTCCTGCGGCCGTCCTTGTCTCCCAAGATTTGCTCCGCCTTGACCCTGTACACTCCGGCGATGGCGACGGCGACGGCCCGCGGTCACGATCGTTCTCCTCATCCTTGGACGAAGGTTAGCATCCTACTCCTTCTCCCCACCTCTTGTTTCTTCTCAGCTTAGGCCTTATTCGACCTAGCAATGATGAGTTGCTCTCCAGATCTTGCTGCTGCCGACGCCGACCAGATTCACTTCTTGCAGCGTGCGATTTCAACTAGCTCTGCCAGCCAGTGACATACATGTGAGAAACTCCTTCTCCTCTTCTCAGTTCATGGCCATTGTGCAAGGATAATAGTCACCGTCGTTCACGTATGTGTGGATTGAGAGAGAGTGTGTGTGTCTATCTAACTATTCTCCTTGGATTAGTTCGTGTTAGGATGCTGTCCTTGTACATTACTAGCTGCATATAGGTGCCATGGTGCATACGGATATAAAAATGGTGGCCGTGCTCACCACTTCCAGTCAAAATGCATGTGTCTATCTAATTATTTCAGAGTAGCTTGATCACTGCTGTTAGAAAGATGTTGTTCTTCCTTCAGATGTTACTTAGCTGCAGTACTACCCTTGCTGACGATGATATGTTTTCTTCTACCAAGAATTCTAGCGGCTGGCATTTACACTTGAGTGCTAACTGAAAATTTTCAGCTAGACATCTCTAAAATACAGTAGCATCTACCAAGAATTCTAGCGGCTTGCACTGCTAATTTATATCATGTCCTGCAACTTGTAGCTGTTGTGGTGGCCCCCAGATAGCATTTTGTTTCTAGTACCCTTAGTGAAACCTTTACTGTACTGAACTGTGCGGCACCTGCCGTCGCTGTAAGCATTAGATGTTGTGGAGACACTTGCTGGTCATGGCTTGTTTGTATAGAGAACTCGATTAGGTTGTCAGTTATTTGTGTCATGAGGTTGCTTTAGGTTTTCCCAGATTTGGCACGTATTCTTTAGGCATTCACAGGTTCTAGGGAATAATTCTTTATAGCTTTTTCCATAACATTGTATGATACTTGTCATTCTTTATAGCCTTTTCTGTTTAGCTTATTGTCTGGTTCCCCATTGTATGTATGACCATTGGTGTAAGTGCATCTGTCTTACTGAATTGCTGAGATACTGGTTAATTAGTGCCCTGCACTAGGGACTGTCCTGGTGAATGGAGAAGCAACTGACGGTGTTAGTGAACGAGATGGTTTATGCTGTTAGTGAATTGTCTCCAGCTCTGTTGACAGTTATTGTCTGTTCAGGCCAATAGATTCTTTGAGAAAATTCATAAGCATCATCCGAGGAACTATATTCATTCTTAGTTAGTTCTGTGCTATATTTCATCAATGTTCTTTGGATTACCCATTTGTTTGCTGATTTTGTCCCATGTGTTCTTTAAGTAAAACATTTATCATTGAGGATGTTTTTTCCTTTTTTAAATAACAAGCTACGATTCACGAAAGTAATACCAATGAGTATTATTTGATTAGGTCGATCTATTCTATGTGCTTCCTGATTATATATACATGGTGCAAATGCCAGGGTCCTAATCATCACATGCCTGTGACAATATAAAGTTGTCATTTTTCACAAAGTTTTCATATTCTTTACTTGATATTTTTGTTGGTGTACTTATTCTGATATAGTTTGATCCAAAAAAGCTATCAGGTCTAGTTTGCTTATTCTTAGTAGTTGAAATTTTTGCTTGCAGGGGTCCATCGGCCACATTATTCGCTCGTTGTCGATCGCCGGACCGTGCTCGCTGAGGAGTCCCTAGACATATTCACCGGACCAGCGGCGTTCTCGATGTGATCGGTGACGTGCTCGTGTCTGCGTCCGAGGACAAGAGCGGCAGCTACGCATGAATTCCACGTCCGTGGGTCGCTGACCGACGACGGTTTTTGGCGGATGTTGGCCGACGACGATGCCGGCGGCCGCTGCAAGGAGAACTTTCTGTGATTTTTTTGCAGATCATTTCTGGGAATTATTGGTGATTTTTGTCTTTGCCAGAATTATGTGTATTTTGAATTTCCTGTTTCTTGCCCTAAAAATTGTTGAATTAATGTATTTTTTCGTTATTTATCCTAATCGTGAATTTTTGCTCACTGTAAGAAAAATAATGTTGGATTTACGTGATATTTATGAGAGAAAAAACCTCTTGTGGAAGCTGCTGAATATGATTTTTTCCCAAGTTATCTTGATATACTTGTATGCAAGGGAATTTCTGATTTGCCATTTGGACAACAGGAAATGCGGGGAGATCTCCCCCGTGGTGGCAGGGATCCCGTCTGCACGTGAAAACTCCCCTCGTGGGATTACTTCCCTGGGATATCTTCCCCCTGCAACCAAATTAGCCCTGAGGGCGCCAAACTATTACCGCCGCAGAGGCACCTCGCTACTGACGCCTACCATTTGCTTTTTTTTTTTGAGTTATGCGCCTACCATTTGCTGGACGACGATGATATGCTGCTACACAGTGTTGCCAGCTAGTGTGCCGATTGGCAGCTCGGCCCAGGAAAGTCGTGGGCATTGGAGGTGCCACCAGTGGTGGGCAGCACATTTGGCTTGCACCGGCTGCTCGTTCGATGGCAAAGGCAAGGGCGACTGTGATGGCTTCCTAGCTTGCAAGAGCTATGTGCAACCGTCCAACATGATCGTTGAGTTCACGACTGGCTAGTTCAATGGTACGGATTTCTTCGGCATCTGCCTCATCGTTGGCTTCATCGTGCCCATGGACTGAGGGCCAGGGTGCAGCAAGGGGCCCCACTGCACAGCAACATCACGTCAATGTGCCGAAGCAGGGGTTGCAACAACGCGTGCACCGTGTTCGAGCAGGACATACCCTGCTGCACTGGGAGCTCAAGCAGTTGCGAACCCAATACCTACTCGTTGGCTCGTTGGTCTTTGTGCTGATACATGTGCCCTGACGCGTACAGCTACACAAGGGATGATAGCGAGCATTGTGTTTACTAGCCCAACGGGCACCAACTACCAGTACCAGGCCGTGGTTTGCCCCCAGTCAATATAACATCTTCTTCTCCAAATCCTCCTGCACGTAATGTTGTTGCAACAAAACAAAAAGAGATTCAGAAAAGTTAGCCATGATTTCAATTGTAGGTTCAGCACTCAGTTTCATAATCATTGTAGGTATAATCCTTTTCATCGTACATACACGAAGGACAATAGAATGATTTAACAATATGGAGGATGGGGTGAAAGATTTTGGAAACCTACAAGGAACACCAACGAGGTTCACATAAGTTAGAAGTAGCAATAGAGCAATTCAGCGACAAGCCTTGTGAAAGAGGATTTGGGTCTGCTTTCAAGGGACAACTTGGTTAGGAAACAATTGTAGTAAAGCATTTAAGCCGAACAGGTTAGGAGAAAGAGAATTCTTAGCAAAGGCTCAGACAATCGGCAACATTCATCATATCAATTTGGTGAGGCTGTTAGGTTTTTGTGTAGAGAAATCACATAGGCTCTTGGTGTCTGAGTATATGCCCAAAGGATCCTTGGACAAGTGGATCTTTGTTGATACGACAATAGTGCTCCTGCGTTGGAATGGAGGGTGCGATGCAAGATTATATACCACACACATATGTAAAGGTCTCTCTTATCTTCATGAGGAGTGCATGAAAAGAATTGCTCATTTGGATGTCAAACCACAAAATATCCTCTTAGATGATGATTTCAATGCTAAACTTTCTGATTTAGGTTCATGCAAGCTCAATGATAGGGATATGAGCCAAGTGGTTACTAGACTGAGAGGCACACCTGGATGGTTGACATCCCATATCACGGAGAGAAGGCCGATATATCCATAGCATTGGCATTGTAGTCATGGAAATCGTCAGCGGAAAGAAAGAACCTCGACACTTCTCGGTCCGAAGAGGGCCAATAGCTCATGTGCGACGTCTTTCTGCGGTTTCGATGAAAACGCGACATCGTTCAAATCAATAGCTACTGCGTGACATTCTTCGCGGCCTAAATCGCAAATACATGACATGGATAATTAAACGGTTTTAACGATGTCGTGCGATGTTTTCTAAGGAAGTCGTTATTCATGTGAGTGGGTCCCACATATTTGCCTGCGGCATTTAGGCAGTGAATCTTCTGCCTGACTGTTCCCCGCCATCATCTTCTTCTTTAGCGGCGGCGGCCAGCTCCTTTTCGGTGGCGGCGGCGGCCAGTTCGTTCTCTGGCGGCGGCCGATTTGTGACCGCCTAGATAGCTCGCTTGCGGGTATGCTGAACGAGTGGCCATGAATGGAGTCGCTGCCAGAGACTATTTCGAATAGGTAAATGCATCTCTTTTTGTCTGGATTTTAATGCCATATGGTCCGCGTCCGTTTCTGCTGCCTCACACTGCCCACCGCCATTCAAAATAGGGGGAGCTGTTGTGCGGGGAAACTTCCATTTACTGTCGAATTCTTTGTATCTAAGGCTACGCAAGGTGATGGTAGCATGCGGAACATCGAGAGAGATACAGTTGTGAGATGGGAAGTCGATTTTGCAGAGATTGATCCCCAAGAGCTGCAGATCATGGAAGTGAAGGCCATGAAGAATGTGGTGGAGAAACTTGGGCAGAGTGTTCTTTGGGTTCCAGAGCAAGAAGAAGCATTGTTACGGCTTGATAATTGGATGGGCGAGTATTTGAGGATGGAGAAGAGATGGTTGAAGAAATTTATCAGGAAGATGGCTGGACAAGCAAAGAGGTTACTTTTCGTGCAAAACTCGTTGATCTGAAATCACATTCAAAGGTTGGATATGTGCCCTCAAAGTTGGCTTCGCAGATATTAGATGTTGCTTGGGCTTCATAGAGGGAGATTGCCCATACGTACCGACGTGACAGTTTTAGCTTAGGGGGCTGATGCTGATGCAGGTGCTATTTGTGTTTATTGGAATTCAGTAGAATTAGCTGATAGTACTTATTTCGTCATTACAACAATGGATGACACTGAGATGGCCGACCTTTTTGAAATAGAAGTAAGGATGACACTGTTGATGCTAATAAAAATTGTTATGAATCTGTGGATGGAGAGTTGATAGGAGAAGCTGTAGATGACGTAGATGGTGCACATGATGATGAGGTGGTAACTTTGTATGATGACAAAGAAAACCCTATTATTGCAGTAAAGAAGTTGCTTCCGAACATGGAAGAGTTCAGAATTTATTTCAAGACTCATGCAATCAAGAAGGAGTTTGACGCCAAGACCAAGTGGACTGAGAAAAGGAAGTTTTATGAGAGGTGTAGAGGTTTTTATGGAAGCACCAAGCCTTGTAAATGGTACATTTCTGCTAGACGACAACCTGATGAAAGTACCATCAGGGTTAATCAAATCTCACATATACATACTTGCATTACTATTTCACAGAGAGCAACGACAATGACATCACGGGCTTGGGTTGCAGAAAAGATCACCCCTGTTTTAGCCAGAACACCAAACACTAGTACAAAAAAGCTTAAAACAGACTTGGAAAAGGACTACTCAATTATGGTGAAGCATACCACAGTGTGGAAGGCCAAACAAGGGCAGGGAAATAATTATATGGTGATTGGGAATATACTATTAGGATGCTTTATAACTTCAAAGCATAGGTGGAGAAAATGTCACCTGTCAGTGTTGTGGAGATAGATACTGAGGTAACATGCAAGGTCTACTTCTCTAAGTTTTTTATGGCATTAAAGCCTTGCATCGATGGCTTAAAAGCAGGTTGTCGTTCATATTTAAGCATATACTTCTCTTTTTTAACTAGAAAGTGGAATGGTTAATCGGTAGCATATGCAATGCTCTAGATGGACATAACTGGATGTTCCCGATTGCTATATAAGCGTGTTTCAATCAAAGACAGAGACTTCATGAACATGGTTTATGATGTAGTTGAAAAGATACTTAGGGTCAGTGCCATCTTTGGCAGTACACACAGATACATGTAAAGGGCTAGAAAATGCAGTCAAGATTGTGTTTCCCATGCTGAGCAGAGAGAGTGCTTCGGCCATATGTGGATGAATTTGATCAAAAAATTCAGATGAGAATAATTTGGGCGCATGTGGCCAGCAGCAAAATCTTACACTACCCATACACATTCATATCATCTAGGTAAGATAATAGCAAAAGTAGTGGGAATGACTTTGGTACATGGCTGCAAACCCACCATCCTCTTTTATGGTACAAGTCAGGATTTAATGCTGCCATCAAGTGTGACCATATCAACAATAACTTTTGGTCATGTTCTAGAAGGGGCGGATAAGCTGCTTGGTGCCTATAGTGGTACAGCAGGTTGTCAACATGAGCAGAAATCTTACACAATTGTGTGTTAAGAAATCTTCATTGTGGGGTGCTGAAGTTAGAGATACCAAGACTGACAGGAGGCATGTGTGGACACTGAATTGCGTGAATGCACTTGCCTCGAGTGACAACACCCTGGGAAACCATATGAGCATGCCATACTTTTCTTGGCCTCCAAACTAAGTAAAATATGCACACATATTTGTATGAATATTACTCATTAGGAAAATTCAAGGCTGCATATGCGACACCAATTCCACCACTTACAGACCAGTCTCAGTGGCCTAAAGTGGATATTGAATTTTTCTTGTGTCCTCCTTTGATAAAAAGGAAGGTTGGCTGGCCAAAACAGAGTAGATACAAGGCATGGTTTGAGAAAGGTGGGAGTAGTAAGAAGGAAAAAAAGGCGACAAGCCCAAAAGGTCCCAAAAAAGGTACCAAAAATAGATCCAAACTTTGCGAGAAACCTGGGCAACGAGTTCGATCTACCAAATGTCGTTATACTCCAGAAAGGCAAAAGTATGTCCATGCTTGTGTTGTAACTGTTTTTGTTGCTTTTTCACTTACTAACCAAATGGCATGCTTTACTTTTCACGAGAAAATGAAAACATGTTCAGCCCCTTGTTTTAAAAGATTGGTGGCCAACAAAAAAGGCAAGAGTTCGCGGGTGTAGAGAAAATAGAAGTATGATGATTTCGTATAGTTGTGAATAAATGGTCTAAAATGATTTAGTTCTGAATGTTGACGTGCAAACTGAACCTGTTCAGCTGTTGTGTTACAAGTTGAACCAGTTTTGGATGTAGATCTGCAAACTGAACTTGTTCCAGCTATTGAGGTGCAAACTAAACCTTTTCCATCTATTGAGATGCAAACTGAACCTGTTCCAGCTGTTGAGGTTCAAACTGAACTTGTTCCGGCTGTTGAGGTAGTTTCGGAAGTAGTGAATCGAAGAAGTGTTGTGGGGATACCTACTATTAGTGAAGCGAAGAGAACCAAGATCATGAAAAAATTCTCGGTGCCGTGGAATAAAAAACAAGCAGCGGTAAGACTAAGAAAGAGAAATCGAGTGGTAAGAAGAAGTGAAAGTTGTGTGAGAACTTGTTTGATGTAATGTTATGTGTACTATGATTCGTGAAAACTTGGAAAATTTGAGGCAGAATCCAAATTCGAGGCAAATTTCAAAGTTGAGCCAAAATTTGAATTTGAACCAGCATTTGCAGTCCATTGATTTGTGGTATGATGTTGCATTGTTTTCTAAACTATTATACACGTTACGTGATCAATCCGATCTTTTTTGCGTAGTAAAACTCATAGTCATAAGAAGTGTGCTTCAAATGAGCTCCAAAGTTAAGGTAATCAGCCCCATTTGTAAGCAAGATTTTTTCCAACCTTGTCCAAATGAGTCAATTTTTTTCTTGACACCTATTCCATCTATATAGTGTCAATTCGAAGTCTCACTATTTAATTAATTAATCTTCATATTATTACATTTTTGCAAAAGAATTCTTTAATAGAAAACCATTAAAAACACGTTTACAATATTAAAATGAAAAACTAAGTTTAGATCCTTCTTAGTCACTCCAAAATAAAGTTTCGGTGAAGTTTTTGATATTTTCCATTTTTCAAAAACCTAAACCCTCCCTCACTTTTCATGAACTCTCCAACCACAATCGTGGTTGCTCATTTATGTGAAGGTAGACCAAGTTTAATAATTTTTATTGTAACTATGTCAATAAAACGACAATTTGCGCTGCTTTTGTATTTTTATGATTTTATTTGAATTCGTTCTGCTCATCTGAACTCGGTCGTGGTAGCTCACTCTTGTGAAGGATTTTCATGAAAATATTCGTAGACCAAGTTTATTATTTTTTATCGCAACCATGTCACGCAAAACGACAATGTCTGCAGGTTTTGTATTCTTGTGATTTTTAATTAGTTGTGCTCATTTGTAAGCAGCTCTGATCTTTCACACAAAAAAACGATAGAATTATGTGTTCTGCTCACGCAGATGCCACCACATCATAATACAAGCGCTAGCTTTTTAACAAAAAAATGTGAAAAAAAATATATACGCAGACTCATCTGAACTCGGTCGTGGCCAGACTTGCTCACGAATCATTGGCTGCTTCGCAGCAAGCCCGATCCTGCAGGTTGTCAATGTTGGCTAAGAACTGGGCAAAAGCTAGGCTCGACGACCCACCGTCGCTGCAAGCGGCGGAGGCCCCGTCCTTGTGTGCCGCCACCCGCGTCCTCAGCTCCTGCCCTCGTCGGACTCCATGATAAGCTTTATTTTGTTCTCAACCTCACCGGCCTTGACTAGGTTGTCCTGCCAGCCAACCATCTCAACGCCGACTCTCATGTCCCCCACCATGACCAGTTTGTTCATCTTCTGCTCCGCGTAGAGTGGCCAGCACATCATCGGCACGCCCTCCGTGACGCCCTCTAACACGGAGTTCCACCCGCAGTGCGTCACGAATGCCCCGGTCGCCCTGTGACGGAGCACATCCACCTGTGGCGCCCACAACTTGACGACGAGGCCACGTCCATCGGTGCGCTCCAAGAACCCTACCGGCAGGAGAGCATCAAGGTCCGGGTCAGCACGGGGGTCATCGTTGTGGCTGGCGGGGGCTCGCACGACCCAGAGGAAGCGGTGGCCAGACCTGTCAAGGCCGCTGGCGATCTCCCTCAGCTGTTCCTCCGAGTGACTTCCTACGCCGATACTCCCAAAGCACAAGAACACGACGCTGTGGTCTGGCTGGCCGTCTAGCCAGGCCAAGCACTCGTGCCGCGGCTCCGTGGCCTCGTTGCGACCGATGCTACCGATAAACGGCCCGATGCAGTACACTGGGGGCAACACCCTGCCGGGGACACACCGAGGGTCCCTTAGAGCAGCCACCGCCCTAGCCTCCAACGACTCGAAAGTGTTCACCACAGTGCCGTCGGCCCCCGAAATCCGGCACAGCAGCGCCATCATTGCCTTGTAGGTGTCGCTCTCCGGGTCCTCCAGCATCTCAGCCAACAAGTGTGAGGCTGGCATGGGCGGAAGGCCAAAGAGGTCGAGGGGGGCGTCCCCTAGGAGCTCCCTGGAGCTCTTCCTGGCCTCCGCGAGGACCGTGGGAAGCTGGGCGAAGGCGGCGAGGGAGGCGGCGCTGCAAGTGAACAAGGAGTAGCCAGGGATCCTGAGCCTCTTCACAACGCAGATGGCTTCATTGGACAGCGAGTCGACGACCACGGCGTGCACACGCGTCGGCGATGAGCAGAGGAAGTTGTGGAGGTGCTCGTTGTAGCGCCGCACGAGGTCGAAGTACCGGAGGATGAACTGCGCGTCGTGTGTGAGTCGGGGCGGGTCCTCCACCGCCGGGAGGGTGTGGAAGCGAACAGACGGCATGGAGGCAGCGACGCCGCGGACGACGGCGCTGAAGGCGATGTCCTCCTTGACGCTAGGGTCGATGAGCGCGACAGAGACAGCGTAGCCGTGCTCCAGGAAGGCGCCCGCGAGATGCATCATCGGGACGAAGTGGCTCACGGCCAGGCCGGGGTACAGGACGACCGTCTTCTTCTCCATGATGCCCAGTACGTGTAGCTGACTGGTGGAGTCGTAGGCGTTTTAAAGCTTCAATCGATTGCTATTTGTGTGGTTTGTGTGGTGGAAAACGTCTGCAATTATTTGTTTTGCTCGCATGGCAGATCAAGGTGCAACAATTGATGATCGAGTAGTCTCGACCTGCCACCTACCCAGGAATCACTCACTTTTGACAGCCCTTTAATGGAGAGACAAGAGAAAGACGAGCACATCCAGATCTTTCATAGTACGCAGCACTATAGCATGCTTCACTGCTGCCGTCAAGTTATGTTGCCAGGCTGCACCACATGGCCAAAGCGAAATTTGGTGGAAAAAATACCTTTTTTTATATAGATCGGTGGAAATGGTTCGGTTATAAACTTAATCTGTTAGCTACGGATGCCTAGTTTTAATAAGAAATATCTCACTGTACTTAATCTGTTCAGTTTCTCACAGTGACACATATGTTTTCAGATACTATAGTTGACATTAACTGCGTGACTCAAATGGCTGATAGCTCCGATAAAGCAGAAAAATGCACCAACTGGAAGCAAAAGGCCCCCTGCCTCCCGGGTCGCTCTCGCGGGCACTCCGGAGGCGGAAAAAACCCTAGCCTAACCTCTCCCCTCCCTCTGCCGCCTCCCTCGCCGCCGCCGGGGGTCGCCGACGGGTTGCGCCCGTGCGGTTGACGGCGGCGGCGAGGCCCCCTCCTCGCGCGTTGCTGGCCTGCAGAGGCCGGGATCTCCTCGGGCGCGGGCTCGCCGGCGCGGCCATGGCGGCGGTTCTTCCGATCTGGCGGCGGCGTTCCTGAAGCTCCTGCTGGTTAGGCTCGGAGGAAGGGCCGGGTTGTGCGGTCGTGGATCTGACGGCCGCCTCGCTTCCTCGGGCCGGGGCAGGGGCCCCGGGCCCTGACGAGCCCACCTTCTCCGGCTAGGTGGCCGCCGGCAGCCGTGGTGGCTATTGGCCGTCGACCCAGCGGCGGACCTTCTTCCTCCAGGTTGGGCGCTGGTAGCAGCCACGGGGGCTGGTGCTTGCCTTGCTTGCAGGATGGGATCCGTGGGCCCTGCAGTGGACTGTGGGCGCTGACGACGCGGAGGCCGTGTGCCGTTTGGTCTGGGCTTGGGTGGCCTTGCCATGGCGGTGGATCTCGTTTTTCTGCTCGGTTCGCGGTGCGGGGAGTTTGGACGCTGGGACGGCGGCCCTGGTCGGTGGGAATCACTCGGTTGGCGGGCATGCTGGTGGTTGCTGGTTGGTGACCGCGGCCGTGTGGGCGGCGTGGTGATTGACAAGCGACATCTCGTGGCAGCGGTGTGGCTGTCGTTTCGGCGACGTTCCATGCCCTGCGGTGCGAGGCCTAGAGTTCATGCCGAGAGGAAACTCTTGTCTGGGGCTTTCCCGGACCGCGGCGGCGACGTCTCTAGACGCCGTTCCCTTCTTGAAGGCGCTGTTGCGGCTCTCTCGGTCCTCGTCACGTGCTCCAGGTGAAAACCTGAGATCCTAGGATCGGGCGGTGGCGGCGCTTTGGCGTCGTGCTCTTCTTGAAGACGCCGCTTTGGAGCACACGGATAGTGGCCCGGAGGTTGGGAGGTGTTGGCTGCGGTGGCAACCTCTCGCCAAGCTCTCTCCGGCAAGGTCTACAGCTTCCTTTGCACATTAGTGTTTCTTGTTTGGGGACTACTTGGTGCCTGTCTGCAGCTTCTGTGGCCAGTGGCGATGTTCGTCGGTGCTCACCTTATCTCCTCGGCGTGTCTCTCTATGGCCCCCTTGTTGAGCCTGTCCGCAGCTTTGTGGTCAGTGGCGGCGGTGGTCGCCTATTGTCTCCTCGGCGTCTCTTTGAGGTATCCTTGTTGAGCCTGTCTACTTGTGTGGACGGTGGCGGTGTTCTTCGGTGTTTATCTGTAATCGCCTAGTTGCTTCTGTTCCTTTGTGTGTGTGCGGGGTTGTGTTGTATGCTGGGTTTAGCACCGTATATGTTACTCGCCGTTTGACGCTATTAATTTATCGCCGGGCCTTTTCGGTCTGCTTTCTAAAAAAAAATGAAAGCAAAATGGAAGCATGAGGGACTGATGAATAAACACCAATCAGTTTGTAGTAAGCACAAGCGGTCAAGCGCTTTCAAGTTCTGCGATAGTGTGCAGAACCGGTAGTTGGTAATGGTATCCGATCAAGGAGTCTTCGCTCATCGCGTACTATATACTGTGAAAACTGGTGTGTTTCAGAAAAACTGCTGCCCATAAGAGGATCGACCGAGGTGTCTCTGCTGCTTGTGAACAATACGGATTCGCTGGAGACGGGAGCGCCAGAGTGGTGGCATGCCACAAGAGCAGCCAGACGACCGGAAGGCTTCGTGAGAGGGGTCGAGATCGCCGCCGCGACCAGCGCCAGAGCTCCGTCGGGCAGCGGGGGGCGTAGGAAAGCGGCAGCTCGTAATCGCATCCCCGGGCTTGTAGTGGGCCTCCAGTGCAGGCTTACCTGGCCGGTGCACTCTCACAGTGGGCCACAGCTGGAGAATCAGCGAGAGGAACATAGCATACACGCAAATTTGTAAAAAATAAAAAAATTGTTTTAGAAAATGAAATTGTTTTACATGCAAAAAAGTTGGAGCTAGCAAAGCAACTTATGGTCTTACGATGGATCTTGCTCGTCTCTGTGTCAATCTACACGATCAACATACCTTGCTTATTCTGTTTAACAGAAACTTGAACCAATTGCCTTAAAAATTATTTTTGCTCCAAAATATTGAAAACAATATTATTTACTGTTTTATTTCAATACTTTCCCCTTAAGTCCATGTTCAGTTGTGTTTTAAATTTTACTCTCCTAGCTAGCTAACCAGGCAATGCAATAGGCAGCATGTTGTTTTGCAACTGACATTTTTTAGTTGAGTCGGTCATGCCATTGCCATGGGCTGGCTGGCTGTTTGTATGAAATACAATTGAAAATGATATCATTGCCTTGTTAGAATTTGTGTATACTTTTTTTCCATGTACATTCGCTTAAGATCTAGTCGATGTACGGTTTTTCCCGTTGCCTTGTTTTCTATATTTGTGTAAATTAAGTTAGAAAAAGAATGCAGATGCTTATCAGGAACATGGTTGTCTTCTCATCTGCCATAAAATCTTAATAGTTACGAGTTTTTTTTTAAAATGAACTCCAAACTTGGTGAAACAATGAAAAATTGTGGATGTTAAAACTTGCATGAATTTGTTGAAACATGACTGCAACCTGCATAATTCATGTATTGTGCCTTTGAATAAACTGTTTGGCGACTATTGAATGCTTTTAAACATTAACAACAATAATAATAACTACTCTAAAACATTTAGTTTAGTAAAAGAGGATAACAATTAAGTAGGGTGTAAACCATACGGCCTTTGGCCAATCCAAACTGGTGGTAGAACATATGTATTTTAGGAGTGCTAGAAAACACTGCATAAATGTTCTCCTTTCCATTTTCAACAAAACGAAGTGACAATATTACAACTGTAGTTAAATCTCATGTAATATCTAGGTGCACAATAAATAAATGTCAGTTGGTGGGAAAGGACATCTCTAGCAAAGTCGATCTCTTCGACTTGCAACCGCCACCCAAAAAGGAACATTGAGGGCACATACATGAATTTCTTCCATCTAAAGCTTCAAAGGTGCATAAATAACCTCCCGCGAGAGGCTTTGGGGTACTATGTAGATATAATCATTGGGATGTGGAAGCATACATGCTTGTTGATAGGGTTGGAAGGTATCAAGAATTCACTTGTGGCTTGTCATTTCTTTTATCCTAACTATTAACCCATTTAAATTCACGAACTCATGACGGATTTAGAGAAACCTAAGCCAAAGAGTGCAAATCCTTGTTTTAGTAGTTCCAAATCATCCAGGCAGTGCGCTGTTTTTTCCTCTCTGGCAAACGAGACAGGAAGTGAAGGGCACGCTAATACAGTATGGTCTCGTAAGAATAAGAATCATTGCAGTCTAATGTTGCAGGAGGGAGACCAAAATATGTTATACTCCTGGCCCATGCCTTGCGAAAAAACAAAAAATTCTAGCTCCTACAAAATTGGTTGCTTGGGCAACTAGTGAAAGACTCGCACGAAACAACAAGAACTCAAAGATGGATATTCTGGAATGTTGTTCATGTATCTTGATTTGTCGGAACTGTGTATTTGTATATGTTGCATGTAACTTTGCCGACTATTAGTCATTTTTGCTAAGCTTTTGGATCAATACAAAATCATCTCCATTGTCGATTTATCTCACGACTTCAAGAGGGACATTGTGAAGAATTTGTACTTTCACTTTCACTATCGCAGACTAAGGCATGGCCTAGTGGTGGGGAGGAGCTGATGCCTTCCCACCCATTCGATTTCAAATCCTCATGCTTGCAATTTCGGTGATGTTGCATCCTCCTCTATCAAAAATCATGTGGTTCTCCCACGTTGAAATCATTACTATTGCACCTGAACATATAGGAGCAATGATGCATGGACTGTTTGAGAAGCTTTTTTTTTTTTTGATATAAATACTTGTATTCAACAAACAGTAGTAAGGATACAACGTAGAGACGCGTACAAATACAAGTACAAAGAAAGCGGATACAGGTGGTGAAACTCCTGAGGGCCAACATCTTCTTCAACCTCACGCCACCGCGACGAAACTCCACCGGCGCACACGCCCGCGAAGCAGACGCCATCGACGACGAACCTTGGAGACGGAAGAACCTCTAGCCAGAAGGCGTTGAAAAACCGCAATAGCCACCAATTCCGAAGAACAGGATCTGAATCACACATAAAGAACATCGGCCGGCGACGCGCGCGCCGAGCTCAAGCCGCTCCAGATCTGGCCCAGAAAGGCCAAATCCCTCCACCGCAGACCTCTGCACCACCCCAGCAGCACCAACCCCCTCACCGCCCATTATTGAACGCGCCGTCCTCCTCCAAGCCGAACACGAAGCCTTCGCCGGCAGCACCAGCTCAAACCCCGAAAGCCCGGAAGAAAACCAGCGCCAGACTCCTGTACATCTGGCCAGATCCCACCAGATCCAGCCAGAACCAACCTCCACAGCCTCCCCAGCGGCGCCGGAGCTAGCTACGCCGGGACGGGGACGGAGACGGGAGGACAAAAGCCAAAGCAGCGCCGCCGCCACCGACTCAACGACGCCACCAAAGCACGAAAACGCTCCCCGCCGGCAACAGCACCGCGGTCCGACCCGCCTCCCAACGCCCAGAGGGCCGTCGGAGGCGAGGCGGACCGGCGGTCGTGCCGGGGGAGCAGACGAAGCTCGAAAATCGCCTCCCAGTCGCCTCCTACCACTGTAGCAAGAGGATAAGACGAGAGGGTTCGAGAGGAGTCTACCTTCCTTCCTCTGGAGGTACTGTTTGAGAAGCTGCCTGTACTATGAGCCGTGCTCCCAGGACAGGGCTAGCATAGCAGTCACCTGTTCACTTGACAGAAAATGGTTTAAAAATGATCTCGTGTCACCTGTTTGATCTAGCAGTCGCGTAGTCCATTCTAGGCTTGTCTGATGATTTGTTGTTGAGTTAAGCTCCGTGGTCGAGCTCCCAAAAGAAAAGGAAAAACTGACGCGCGCTCGTGCCCTCTAGGCTCTAGGTCGCGGCCGCCGGCGGCGCCTTCATTCCGACCAGCCGCCGCAGCCCGCGCCCAAATCCACTCCAGCAGGAGAACAGAACGCCAGTGGGGAACCGTAGCACGCGCCTCCATTCCCAAAACCACGCCAGTGAGCAGGGCGCCGGAATGGCACCCCGCCGCCGCCATCCCCAAATCCAGCCGAGTGCTGACGTCGCCGGAGTGCCCCGACGCCGCAGCCCGCGTCTCCATCCTCAGATCCACGCCAGCGAGGAGGTTGCCGCTGGAATGGCCCGCCCCACCGGCACCTCGCCCGCGGAGCCGGCTGCCTCCCTGCTGGACGAGAATGGCCGGGGTGAGCAGGGCGCCATAGTGGCCTGCCTCCGTCCACAAATCCAACCGAGCGACGAGGACGCCGGAGTGACCAGCCGCCACAGCCCGCCCCTCCAGCCACAGATCAACGCCAGCGAGGAGGAGGGTGCCCGCCGCGTCCGTACCACCTCCCCCGTGGCGGCGGATGCCTCTCTGCCGGACGACGACATGCTGCGGGAGATCCTCCTCCGCCTCCCGCCGCTGCCGTCCTCACTCCCGCGCGCCTCCGCCGTCTGCAAGCGCTGGCTAGGGCTCGTCACCGACGCCAAGTTCCACAGCCAGTTCTTCGCACACCACCGCAAGCCACCCCTCCTCGGCGTCTTCTCGTGCAGCAGCAGACATGGTATCGTGTTCGACCCCATCCTTGCCCGTCCAGACCGCATCCCTCCTGACAGCTTCTCCCTTGGAAGCTACTCGTGGAGCCGCTGGAACCTGGGTTGCCGTGTGCCCATGCATGTGCTCGATTGCCGCCACGGTCTCCTCCTCCTCAAGAATGAATCCGGAACAGAGGAGCAGCTCCGCCTGGCCATTCCACCGGAACTCAGGACAGACTTCCTCAGCGGGGCGGTGCTCTGCGCTGCCACTGACCTTGACCACGTGCACGGCGGCGACTGCCCCTTCAAGTTGGTCTTGGTTTCCTCGGGCAGAAGGGATGGTGAAGGAGACCTCGCCTGTGTTTACTCCTCTGAGACTGCCGTACGGGGGGATCTCATCTTAACAGGGGCTCCTTGTTGGGATTCTTATACACCTGCGGTCCTAGATGGTTATTGCTTTTACTGGTTGGCTTTGATGTATAGCATTGTTGAGTTTGATTTGGATGAGCACAGCCTAACTATGATCGAGGCCCCTACTGTTACATTTGAAATCACCTGTGGAAACAGTCAGATCATCCAGGTTGAGGATGGCGTTGTCGGATTCGCTGCATTGTCTTATCCTCGCTTCCAAATGTGGCGGAGGAACGTTTTTTTTTTTTTTTTGCGAAGAAACAACCCTACCACTAAAGCAAGACAATTACAGAAAGGACCTCCACGGAAGATAAAATTACAAACAAGTCCAACTTCTGCACTGCGTTGACGCCGACGAAACGCAGAACGCACCGAAGGCGCGCCGCCGCCGCATCGCCACTTCGTCCTTGGATCGGCAGATGTCCCCAGGCCGACGGGAAGTCTTCGGAACTCGAACCCCGGAGGGCCTCCATCCTGCTCCACCGGCCGCCATGCCCGCTTGCTTCAACACGAGTTGCTCCCAAACCTTCAAAAGCCGAGATCGCCGTCTCCGATCTCCGGCGCGGGGAAGACGCCCACGGCAGCTGCCCAGAGCTCCGAGGACGCCAGAGGTAGAAGATCCACTCCGGAGCTCCACCGGAGCGCCGTCGTCGAAGGGGAAGACCTCCACCTGCAAAACACAACGCCGGCAGCGCCGCCGCCCTCCCAACGCCGCCGGCTGAGACCCTAGGCAACCCTACACTATATACACGCCGCGAATCGGAGTTCCCCCATCCTCCGCCGCCGGAGCGGCCGGCGGAGGGCGAGGAAACCGCCGATTCGGCGGCGGCAAGGTGGATCGCCCGGAGAGGTTCAGGGTGCTGCCACATGGGTCCACTGGAAGACCATTGCAATGTGTACAGTTCTTGGGCTCCCTTCTCCGACCGGGAGACTGTTTGCACGAAAGCTTGGGTATAATGAGGATACTGATGTGCTTTTCTTACATGTGGGTGACAGAGTCTACATGGTTCAACTTAAGTCGATGCAGTCCACGAAAATTCATAAATTGCCTTATGGCATAGATCAGTATTATCCTTTCACAAGCTTCTATACACTAGGTGATTGCTCATCCTAGTTTTTATATTCTAGGAATAACATAATCCAGAGTTTGGTCAAACAACTTCATTATGCTTCTTAAGCCATTGACAACTTCATCTTAACTAACAATTATCCTTTTGCTGGATAGACAAACTTAACTTTTACCGTATGTTTTATGTTATCATTAGCTGTCTTCTTTCTGAGGAGATCAAATCATATATCAAATGAGTAAAATTTTAAAAGCAAATGTCACTTCGTAACTTAATTGGTATGTTTAGAATCTCGGAGCTAGTTATATTCTTTTATCCAGTATTTTCTTTAACTAAAAAATAACAACTTCCATTGAGTCCATACCTTCTGGTATGAAGTTTTTCCTCAGACACAAATTATATTTTTCTTACTCAACGAACACCCTCCTGCAAGGCTGAAAGCGATTAGTAAATCTTTAGCGCACAAAAGGAAATTGCATGTCTTGGCTGTATCAGGTTCCATTTATTTCAACCGAAAATCTAACTAGCAGGCTCCTTCAAATTGGCAAATCTGTACACTCCACCCCGCTTCGTGGATTAACGATCGTACGGCCAGATTTCGTCCGGACCGGGTCAATACCACGTTTTTGTTGCTGACGTCCTCTTCTGCTCCATCTCTCCCCCAGTCCTCGTAGCAACGCCGCCGACTCCTTCACAGGCACGGGCGCGGCGCACGTGTCCGCCTCACCCATGCGCGCTCACCTCCGCCCACCCCGCCGTGCTTCGGCCGCTCCTCCCCTGCGAGTAAAGCGGGCGTTCACGGCCGTTTGGACGACGTGTGCGGCCGGATTTGATGGGGAGAGATGTCTAGTTCTTCGATGGCGCGCAACTACGGCCAGCGGCGCTCGACGGAGGTCTTCGACGCGTCCGGCGGAGGTCATCGGAGGAGGGGGAGAAGCATCAGGAGGTAAGGGACGCCAAAGCCATGGGCATCCAAGATCATGGCCTCCTTCGGATCCCTCCTCGTGCTTAGCACCGGCGGGATGCAAACCGACTTCCCGACGCTGCTCCTGCTACCTCCTCCTCGACAGGGCGTCCGACGTGGCCGCCGCCACCCAGGCTCTGCATCTGGTACGCCCTGCTCGGCCTCCTCAGTGTCGCCGACAACCTCTTGCACGCCTGGCGTACGCGTACCTACCGGCCTCCACCGCGTCGGCCGGATAATTGTGAGGCAAAATCGACACTGTTGACCTCTAGCTCAAACTTTAACACAAAATGAACCTTGGCCGAAACTATTTCACGGCTCTGACCCTTTTGAGTAGCGCCCCACGATCAGGCGCCACACTACACAGCATAGCGCCTCGTGATCAGGCGCCACACATGTTGCCAGCGTGGCGAGCCGGGGCCACGGGGGGCCCAGTGCTGGCGGTGTAGCGCCTCGTGATCAGGCACTATGGTGCGATCATGTAGCGCCTGATCACAAGGCGCTATACTAACAGTTAACAGGCAGCCGCGACGCGCCCGTCCCCAACCCTAGCACTCACTCGTTTTCCAGCTGCAAGAAGAACAAAACGGCGGCGGCGGCGGTTCTCTCTCCCCATCCCTAATCTTTCACCAAATCCGTTCGGATTTAAAGGAAAAAGCGAGGGGATTTCGTCCCCAAATACTTCCGCAGGTATTCTCCTCCGATCCCCCACTTTCTGCCCAATAAATCGACCCCATTTGACCTCCATGTGCAAGTTTCGGTTGAACCCTAAAATCTAGTTGATTTGGATTTTGTTGTTGACCCATGGCATGCTTGTATGATCTTTAGCATTAGGTTATCTGTAGTTTAGTTGGTAACAATTTAGTAGGCTATTTTTGCTTAGAAACCGATTTTTCCTCTATTTTTTGATTTCGGTTTGAGTAGAAACAAGTGTGAATTGATTTGTAGAACCTGTAGCACATATGCCTCGATTAAGAAAAAATTAGTATGCAGTAGAACACATGTGTGGAGGAAATATGTGTAGTATTATTTGTATAGTTAGGTGATATCGTTTTATGTATGTAAAATTGCTCACATATGTTGTAATATGTAGGATGGTGTGGTTACTCGATAGTGATTATGATGTTGCTCACCGGGCCTATAAGATGGCGGTAATGGGGGAGGTAATAAAATGAAGCTTGTTTTCTTTATGTGTTTGATTTTATTTTGTTGCAATTATGTTGGATACGTTGTAAATTTTATTTCAAATGTGTTATTTGCAGGAGCTTGCACCTTTGAAGATTCGGTCTCATGGGGCTTCGTCGAGTGACATGCCGTACGATGACCGGTACACTCCGTACATCGAGAGGCTAGGCCTCCTCCCTTTCATCCAACTTGTGAGCCGTTCGACCCCAAGGTTTAACGCGCCCGCAATCACCGCCCTTGTGGACCGGTGGAGGCCAGAGACACACACATTTCACCTCATGACTGGCGAGATGACCCCCACTCTTATGGATGTATCCATGATTCTTGGACTTCCTATCGACGGGAAGCCTCTTTGTATGAGCACAGATTCCGAAGGGTGGCGCGCGCAAATGGAGGCCCTTATTGGTATGGCTCCAGAGGAGGTCGAGGACAAGAGCAAAGATAGAGTCCCGGCCGGCGCTACTTACGCGTGGATAGTTTTGCACTTCGCGCACTGCCCCGACGAGCAAATGATGATGTGATCCAGACGTATGCCCGCGTGTACGTGTGGTACGTTATCTCTAGACTTTGTTTGCTGACAGTGGTGGCACGACGGCTCAGTGGATGTGGCTGAAG
Source organism: Poa pratensis (assembly GCA_947311845.1). Classification (NCBI taxonomy): domain Eukaryota; kingdom Viridiplantae; phylum Streptophyta; class Magnoliopsida; order Poales; family Poaceae; genus Poa; species Poa pratensis. Next base: position 34,892,880 of record CAMZMU010000109.1, on the reverse strand, counting down.
GCGCTTACCGTCTGGGACTCGAAGTGGAGTTGGGGTTCTGCTGCACTTGCCTACTTGTACCGGCAGGTAATGAATTGGTCTTTTTTGGTTTGTATTTACATCTCCATTTGTAGAATGTCATAACTTGACCGTGTTTTCATTTTTGATGCAGTTGGATGATGCTTGTCGTAGGACACTTGATAAAGTTGGCATTGGTGGTTGTACGCTTCTACTTTCGGTATGGAGCTGGGAGCACTTTCAGTTGGACGACCGAAAGAGGTGACCCACAATGATTGGAACGTAGCTGACCCGAACCCTCTTCGGCTCCCCACTTGGGCTTACAAGTGGGACGTGGTATCGGATAATTATAGCGACATTAAATACATGTACAAGCAATACACCAATGAGTTCGATGTGCTTACCGCCGAGCAAGTAAGCACTTGTCTTTACATGACCCTAGCCTCATGATTTTGATGTTCCTCCTAATTGATTATGTTGTGCCATGTTACAGGTGGAATGGGAGCCTTATGGCAGCGGGGACGATTTTCCTCTATTATATGAATTTACGTTGAACCCGCAGTGCTTGAAGGACAAGCGTTTCTGGCTCATGCGCTGCCCGTTGATATGCAATTGGGTGGTTGAGTTCCACTTGCCACAACGCGTGATGAGGCAGTTCGGGTTGTTCCAGGCCCATCCACCTGAGTATCGGTACACGGATAAGCAGCTTCACAGGTAACATAGATGGACTAGTAGATTTTGCTCAAAATTTTATTAGCTGTTACTAAGAGTGCCTTGGTTTGTTCTAATGCAGATGGACCGAAGAAGACAGAAAAAGGTGAAGGATTGGGACAAGTACCATACAAAGTACGTCATCGAGTTCGAGCAATGTCTGGAGAAAACTAGGGAGGAAGGATGGGGCCTGCAGATGCCCCATTGTCCAATTGCCTTCAACAACTACTTGCGATGGTTTCTTCAGAATACTCGTGTGAACATATGCAAGCCGGCTTATGACGAGGAGATATTAGAAGAGCCCCCCGTGTTTGACGAAGTTGCTGAGAGCCAGTACAACAGGATGGTTAGGAGGGGGAAGCAAATCCCTTTTTCTAGCGTGATCAACTTTGTGGTACGGTCTTCTTGCATAATTTCTTTTAGCGTTTCTTCCTCGCATATTTCTTGCATAACTAGTTGATTTTATTTCACACGCAGCGCACGGAGATAAGTAAGCAAACCGACGAAAGCGAGACGGTGTTGGAAGAAAACCCGGAAGGAGAACAAAGCGAGAGTGCACTTCGAGGATTTTTGAAGAACAACATATTGCAGATTACTAGATGACCTACAATCTTACAAATGCTAAGTTTAACATTTTCTCTAATGTCCTTTAGAACTCAGCCCGACGCTTACGCCGGTTGGCGAACCTCCTAGGTTGTCGTGACCCCGAGTACAAATCGCCGCAGCCGTCTAGGTCCGCTTCGTCGACTAACCCCGAGGTTGATCTAGACGATGAGGGAGATTATGAGACTACCTCGGAGGTTTGATACCACCATAATTTCATTTTTGGCCATTTTTCCATTCTTGTTATTGTGGAAAGACCGTAACACATATTTCCTTTTGGTTGTTAGGTTCCAGATGACATGTTGTTGGCCACGGCGGTTAAACAACGATCCGCCTACTTGATGAGAACCCGACGGGAGGAGGCATTTGTTTGGTACACGCCAGATGAGTTCGTGAACAAAGGGAAGGAGCCGCAAATCCCGGAGAAGCGCCGACGGAAGTTGACGGTTAGGAGGATGAGGCACGTCTCGTCCTCCGATGAAGATGAGGAGAACGAGGAAGAGACGCAGCCGGTGGTGAGGGCAAAGACAATGCCAACTAGGGGTCGAGCCACGACTAGCCGTCGTACCCGTGGCCGGAAGTAGGAGACTGCACTTGTTTCCGTATTGTCGCACTGAGTGTAATGTTGAACTTGTAGTATCGCCACCTTATTATCTTGTCAACTTGTAGCATTGTCGTACTTGTCGTAATGTGGAGAACTTGCTGTGAATTTATCGTGTTGAAGTTGCTGTGTATGTGCTGTGAGATTTGATATAAACTTGCTGTTGAAATTTGATATAAACTTGCTGTGTAGTTGCTTCAAAGTTTTCTGTAGTTTCCATACGGTGCATAGTATAGCGCCTTATGGCAAGGCTTTACACTATTAAGAGTATAGTGTCTGATCATAAGGCGCTACACTGCTCAGTCGAATGGTTCTAAAGAGGTTCCAGAGAGCTCAGTCGAGCAGAGGCACGGGAAATTTTCTAAGTCAGAGTGTGGCGCCCCGCGTCAAGGCGCGACAGTGTGAAGGCTGTAGCGCCTGATCACAAGGCGCCACACTCTGACTTAGAAAAAATCCGTGCCTCTGCTCGACTGAGCTCTCTGGAACCGTTCGGGTCAGAAGTGTAGCGCCATATGATCAGGCGCGCTATGGTACGTTAGTGTAGCGCTTGATCATAAGGCGCTACACTTTTGGTATATAAGAACCACGCGGGGTCGCCCTGGCCAGCTGCTTCTTCCCCAAACCCGGAGGAGCAGAACTGCAGGCGGCTGGCGCTTCCCCCCGCCGAATCCTCTACGATCGTCCGTGGATCTTGCTCCTCTTAGCTACTAGAGGTAAGTTCTCTCATTTCCCTATGTTTTGACCCACTGGTTCTTGCATTAGTATGGATTTATGTCCAAATGTTGGAAACCCTAGAAATTCGAATGGATCCAAATTTGAACGGTATATGTTAGCTTATGGGTAGTGCTTCTTAGGTTAATGCTAGTGCTTGTTAGGTTAATGCTATGATTTGAGTTGTCTTTTTGTTGTCATTATGTTAGGGATGACTACAATTGTTGATGTTCATCATGTGGATAAAGAGGCCTTTTTGAAAGGCAATATGGAACCGGACCCGGATGAGGTAGCTTGGTGTTCGAGCAAAGTCCTACCTACGCCGAGGTTTTGAAACAAGTTAGGATTGACTTCAATTTGATGAACCAAAATGAGTTTGTAGAGTTGGAGGGAAGACATAATGCGGGTCATGGAGTGCATCTCCATTGGAAGTTTTGCGTATCACCTCGGAAATTCATTGGGTTGCATACAAGGAAACCGTGGCCGAATCGCTTGACAAGTCTCTTGAGTTATTTGCCACGGTAAAGTTTGATGCGCATGTGAACTTGGACTTCAACGGACATGCCTCCCCATTTGATGGTAGGAGTCCACCACTCATGAACCAAGATGGAAGGAGTCCACCACTCAGCTCAACTGATGAGTACGGGGATGATGAGAACGAGGACATTGAGGATGGGATTGACCTCCACGACAACAATGTTGGAGATTTGGACTTATATATTGAGCAAGAGACCATGGAGCATGACATCCCTTATTCTCGATGCTATGCATCGGACTCGGATGACGATGGGCCCGATGAAGATGTGGATGAGGAGGGGTTCACCGTCAAGGAGGCCGAAGTGTTCGAGAAGGTAGTGGGACGGGATCATCGAATTCCGTTGTTTTCTGACCTTACTCTCGCGGATGAAGCGACGGTTGATGGCGGAAAGGGTATCGTGCTCGAAGCTAGGCCAACTTCTTACCGGGATATGAATCATTTGGACAATGGGATAACTCCCGGTTTGAGGTTCGCAACCTTGTTGGAATTTCAGATATGGATCAAGGAGTTCTTAATTAAGTACCATCGTCCGTTTAAGGTGGCTCACTCCGATAAAAAGAAGCGTTACACGGTGAGATGCTTAGAGAAAGGATGTCCGTGGGAGGTGCGAGCAAGACCTTTCAAGAAAGGTCCCGATTGGCACATAACTAGTTGTGTTGCAACACACATGTGCCGAGGCAAGAAGGTGGATGGCAAGGATGTGAAACCAGACCACCGTCAACTCACCTCCGAGTTCCTCGGTTATAAGGTTTCCAACTCCATCTCGACACTACCAACAATGAGTATTAAGAGTGTCATTGAAATTGTGGATAACGTATTTCACTACAAGATCAAGTACGGGAAGGCATGGAAGGCAAAGCAAGCTGCTTTCAGAATGTTGTATGGTGACTGGGAGGAAGCATACAACCGAATCCCTAGGTTGTTGGGAGCCATGGCCGCGACTAACCCGGGGATGGTCCATGTGGTTGAGCCGTTTGGGCAAAAAACAAGGAGTTGGACGGCAAGACTGTCCGAGTATTTGGCCGTGCATTTTGGGCATTCGAACAATGCGTCCGTGCTTTTGAACATTGTAGGCCGGTCATCGCAGTCGATGGCACCTTTTTGACCGGTCCATACAAGGGCACTCTATTGGTTGCAATAGGAAATGATGCGGGAAATCGTTTGGTTCCATTGGCTTTTGCTTTAGTTGAGGCGAAAAACAATGATAGTTGGGAGTGGTTCTTTCACTATTTGAGAACCAAGATAATTCCACCTCAAAGGGAAATTTGTGTCATCTCGGATCGCCATCAAGGAATTCTCAACGCGGTGCAGATCGAGATCCCCGGGCATGCTCGTTTACACCACCGATGGTGCATGAGGCATTTTTGCTCAAACTTCTATAGGGCTTGTGGGAGCAAGGAGTTTTCCGATGATCTTCAAGATTGTTGTCTCGCCTTCTCTGATCGTCGTTTCGCAAACTTGTACAACAGATTGCTCGCTAACAGATCTTTGAACGCCGGGGGCAAGAGTTTCTCCATAGGCACATTGAACTTAGATCGAAGTGGGCAAGAGCTTACGATGAAGATGGCCGGAGGTACGGTCAAATGACAAGCAACATGGCAGAATGCTTCAATAAGGTGCTCAAGGGTGTGCGTGCATTGCCCGTGACTGCAATAGTTGAATACACATTCACCAAGTTGAATGAATATTTTCTGAAGTACTCACTCGAGACGGACCAACAGATTGCGGGAGACAACAAGCACAATCACAAGTACAAATTCCCACCAAAGGTTGATAATTTCGTGGAATTCGAGTCAAGGAAGGCGGACTCCCAAGTTGCAACACTATTTGATAATGAGGAGTTGATATACCAAGTAAACGAACCGGGAGGAACCACGGCCGATGGTGTCCAACATGGTGGCCGGGCATTCAAGGTATCACTCAAGGATTGTGAGTGCACATGCGGGAGGCCACAATTGCTTCATCTTGCTTGCTCGCACTTGCTAACGGCGGCTCGTACTAGACATGTGGATGTTAATCACCCGCGCACCGTGAGAGAGTCCGAGTTCTCTATCGAGACCACGAAAAACACATGGGCTCCTAGGTTTCACCCATTCCTAGACCGATCACAATGGCCGGAGTATCATGGAGTTCAACTATGGCCCGATCCGGCTTGGAAGGTGACAAAAAGGGAAGACGCAAAACAAAACGTCTAAGGGGCGACATGGATGGTTGGGGCAGTGGTGGGAGGGAATGTCGGAATGACCAATTCCAAGAGCCTCGTGTGCACTCTCGTTGTGGCAAGTGCAATGTGGAGGGGCACAACATAAGGAAATGCCCCCAAAGGAAGAAAGCCAAGGGAAATGAAGCAAGCACAAGCCAACAAGGTAGTAGCCAACCAAGAAATAGCCAACAACAAGGTCCAAGCCAACATGGTGGGCCTAGCCAACAAGGTGACAATAGCCAACAAGCTCCTACTCCTCGAAGAAGAGGTAGCCAACAAGCTCCAACGCAACAAAGAGTGAGGCAACATGCTCCTACCCAACAAGCTCCTACCCAACAAGCTCCTACACGACGAGCTACAAGGCAACAAAGAGTGAGCCAACAAGCTCCAAGGCAACAAAGAGGGAGGCAACTTGGGCTTACAAGAGGCCATGTTGGTTATAGAGGTCATGGTGGTGGTGTAGGCCGTGGCGGTGGTAGGACCGTGAGTATGATAGGATATCTAGCTGGGCCGTATCGTATGTATCTCCATTTTATCCTTGCATTTATATTGTTTCTATCCATTATTGTAATTTTTGATCGCATATTGTATTCATATTGGAGACTTACTAACTTTTAGTTTATAATGTTTCTAGGTATGGCAGCGTCCCAACCCAACAAAGCAACAACGAAGCTCGTCAATGACTCGGGCGAGGAGGGTGAGAGGCCGGGTTGGTTGGAGGTGGGTTTGAGGAAGGTGAGAGAACAAGATGCGGCGGAGGAGAGGAGGAAGAAGCAAGAAGAGGATGAAGCGGAACGGGCAAGGAAGGAAAAAATGCATTTTGAGTATTGGGCGTATCAACGTCGTCAAGAGATGAAGCACAAAGAAGCGGAAAAGCAACGTCACGAGGATTTCAAGGCGAGGTGGCGGAAGAATGATGCCATTGCGAACGCAAAGAGAGAGAGGGAGAACAAGATATTCCGGGAGAGGGTGCTACGTGAGGCTCGTCTTGCAAGGGAGAAGGAGGAGGAAGAGAAGTGCACATCCAAAAGGAAAGACAAGGGAAAGGGACCTAGCTCGACACAATAGAGCTACGTCGTGCTCTTCATGTTGTGAACTATGACATGATCGCCGGGACTCCTCTATGTGGATTTTATTTTGAACCTTCTTGTCATTTCGACTTTGCTATTCGATGCAGTGGTGAACTTTGAAATTGGATGAACTTGTTGTTATTATGCAGTTGCTGTGAACTCTGTGTATTCGTAAGTTGTAGTGCTGAATTGCTTTCAATTCCACCAATGTTTTGTAATTTATCGAACTTTGCCCAGTTTGGAGGCATAGCGCCTCAGGGTAAGGCGCTATGCCTCCTATATGGCCTGGAGCCTCTACGCTCTGTTTCAGGCCTGAGCGAAGGGTTAAGCCCTAAGCGCGCTTAGGCGCCGCTATTAAGCGCTGAGCGCCGCTTAGTCGCCGCGGAAGCGAGGAAGAGCGTCTCGCTGAGCGTCGCTGAGCGTCGGCAGGCGGGAATCGAAAAAAATTGAGGTGCTCTGGGAGGGAAAATGGCCACTAATACCGCCCCTAGGGTTCCCAATCGAGCATTCCCCTGGCATCCCCACACCCCGACAGAGAGGAGAGAGCGGCGGCGCACCTAGATGGGTTGATTCCGCCGGTGAATCCCGTACTCTTCCGCCGGTGAAGCCCCTCGTCCGCCGCCCTGCACCTCTTCCTCCAGGCCGCCGCCCGTCGACTCTCCTCCAGGCCGCCGCCCGTCGTGCCCTTCATCCCCTCTCCGCACAGGCGCCCAGAGCCCCAGATCGAGGTTGACTACAACGCCGGCCGCTGCACATCAGGTACACCCCTTCACCCCCTTTCTTATTTGGCTGTAGTACGATGCCCAGGCGCTCGTGTGCTTGGTCTCTGTGGTCTCTGCCTTTTTATGTGGCTGGAGTACGATTTGGGCTGCTCGGTTGCTCGATGCTTTGTGTGTACTACTGCTGCTGGGCTAGCTCCTGCTGCTGCTCAGTTCTCAGCTCCTATGGTACAAAATTGCAACATATTATGGTCTATTATATGACTAGATAATCTTGCAATCTTGTGCGTAGGTATTGTACAATGGATGTCGAGTCGGATGTGGGTGGGTCGGTGCCTGAGGTGCAAATGGTACTGACCGGCAACTCAAGCGATGTTGGTTGGAAATATGGCAAATATTGTGATCCAACCAACAAGAGTAAGGTGAAATGTGACTTTTGTGGACATATTAGCACCGGTGGCATCTATCGTTTCAAGAAACACATTGTGGGGGTGGAAAATGTTGTGTCCTCATGCAAGAAGGCTACACCGGAAGCTAAGGAGGCTTGCAAGAAAGCTCTTGAGAAAGTGGTAGTGACAAAGGGAACAAAGAGGAAACATGAGCAAGATCTTAGAGATGATGTGCATATTTCAAGCTCGGTAGGAGAGGAAGTATGTGTTGGGAGCTCAACATCGGAGCCTAACAAAGTGGGTCCAATGGACAAGTTTGTGCGTCCTATTGATGGAAAAGCAAGCAAGGAAGAAGCCTTGAGGCAATTAAGTATGAATGAGGCTCTATTTAAGGAGAGAGTGCATCAAGCTTCACAATATGTTGCTAGATGGGTGTATACACATAGTATATTGCAATTCCATTTGTCATATACTTGCTTGCTGTTTTTTACTTGCAGATTTTTATTTAGTTGCAGAAAACTTACTTGCTGTTTTTTACTTGTGTTTGTGTAGCTATACCATTCAATGCTCTTGACAATGATGAGTTCAAGCAAATGTGTGAGGCCATTGGAAAGTTTGGCCCCGGGTATGAGCCTCCTAGTCAATTTGATCTTCGTGAGAAGTTGTTGAGTGAGGAGTATGCAAGAACCAAGTCTTTGCTAGATGATCGTGAAGCGCAAAAGATCAAGCTTGGATGCACCATTATGACCGATGCATGGACAGACATGAAGAGGAGAAGCATAATGAATGTGTGCATGCATTGTAGTGGAGGAACTTCTTTCCTCAAGTCAAAGGAGACCTCGGATGTGTCACATACCGGGGAAGTCATATTTGAACTAGTGGACAAAGCAATTGAGGAGGTAGGGGCTGAACATGTGATGCAAGTTTGCACGGACAATGCTTCCAATAACATGGTAGCCAAGAAGTTGTTGCTTGAAAAGAGGCCAAAAATATTTTGGACCTCTTGTGCAGCTCACACCATCAACTTGATGCTGCAAGGAATTGGCAACATCAAAAGGTTCAAGTCCATAGTGGATCAAGCACAGAAAGTCACTATCTTCATCTATGCGCATCACAAGACTTTGGCATATATGAGGAAATGCACAAAGAGGAGAGACATTGTAAGGCCGGGGGTAACTAGATTTGCTTCCAATTTCCTTACTTTGCAAAGCTTGGAGGAAAAGAGAGATGCTCTAAGGGCTATGGTGGTTGATAGAGCATGGGAGGAGATGCCAATTGTGAAGATTAAGAAAGGAAAAGATGCAACAACCACCTTGATGGATGCTAACTTTTGGAAGGGAGTGACACTTTGCTTAAAGGTGTTTGAGCCATTGGTTTCCCTTCTTCGTTTGGTTGATGGAGATGTCAAGCCATCTTTGGCTTGGCTTTATGGAGAAATGTTGAAGGCAAAGACCAAGATTAAGGAAGCATTTGGAAATAATGAGAAGAACTATGGGCAGACAATAGCCAATATTGACAAGAAGTTGAAAGGAAGACTTGATAGTCCATTGCACAAGACAACATATCTCTTGAATCCACACTACACTTATGCAAACAAAGATATCTTTGATGATTCAGACATGACCGTAGCTCTCATGAAATGTGCGGAGCAATATTTTGGAGATGATGGCATATCTTGTAAGAAAATGATCAATGATGAATGGCTCCTATATGAAAACATGGAAGGACCTTTCAAGAAAAAGCTTGCAACTTCATGGGAAAGGGCGGATTACAATCCCGGTAAGAATAAGTGATGTTTGGCACTTGTTTTTGCCACCGTTTTGTCCCTGTTCTGCTGCTATTTTGCTTGCTGTTTTGGCCCCTGTTTTAGTGCTGTTGTTATTATTTGCAGTTGGATGGTGGAAGCTCTATGGAACAGAAGTTCCTTTGTTGCAAAAGATGGCTATGAGGATCCTCTCGTTGACTTCTAGCTCTTCCGGTTGTGAAAGAAATTGGAGCATCTACGAAATGGTTAACTACTTAACTCTAGTCTCTCAATTAGTCAATTTGCATTGTTAATACTCTCAATCTTAACTCTAATTATTTCTTGCACTTGTAGATTCACACCAAGAGAAGAAATAGACTAACAACAGATCGCCTCAACAATATGGTCTATGTACAATTCAATACAAGGATGATGTCCAAGAGACAAAGGTTGAAGGATAAGAAGAAAGCTGATTCTCTTCTAAGCACTGATGCATCCGAAGCTCAAGGATGGCTCTTTGAAGGAGGGGATGATCATGCATTGGTTGTTTTTAGAGATGAGGAGGATGGAGATCAAGGTGTGCATCCGGCTACAGGGATACCATATGATGTGATAGGAGAAGCAATGGGAGCACAAGAGCAACTCCAAGTTCGTAGGAGCACAAGAATGAACATGAGAGATCTTGAGGAGGAGGAGTTTGAGTCCGAGGAAGAGGATGTGCTTGAGGAGGATGAAATTGAGTATGAGGATGATGATGAGTGACTGAGTGTTGAACTGTTGATCACTTCATTCTCATGATCATACCATCATAGAGAGATGCCTTGGAGTCTTGGGGATATGATGCTGATGGCATCATGTTATCCATGTGTGCTTAATTATTGTGTGTTTTATACTTTTGTTATGTTCTATCGAACTTGCCACTGGAATTTGGAACCTCTTTTATTTCTAGCAAATGTAGTATTACATGCATGCCAGCATGCGTATGGTACAAAATTACAACATATTGTCACTGGAATTTGGAACCTCTTTTATTTCTAGCAAATGTAGTAATACATGCATGCCAACATGCGTATGGTACAAAATTACAACATATTATGATCTATTATATGCCTTGATTGCCTTCCCTGCTCCTGTCCGTACGCTTTTACCCTGAACGCTTAAGCGGCGCTTAAGCTCGCCTAAGCAGTAGTTCCTCTAGGCTGAGCCTCTCCGCTCGCTTAGCGCTCAGCGTTTTTTTGAACAGAGCTTCTACCTGCAGGCATATATATGCTTAACAGGAAACTGGACACTGCAAGCAAGGTTCAGAGTTAATATAAACTGACTAGTCTGAGAGCATGCGTTCTTCTTTCTTTTACTTCACAGCTAATAGTGTTTCCACATACAGCAGGAGCAAATATAAATTCAGCTTTTGCAAGCTATTATACTAAAATAATATATGTGTTCTAGGAAGATGATTCATTTCAATAATTTAGAATGGATATAGTAGTTTGAGGATTGTATCCTCTGACCGCTAGCGGTTACATGTTTCAAAGTATATATTTTCACAAGTCTGAAAAAAATTACTTTATAAAGTGAAAATGACATAGTTGTCTTATTAAAGTCGTGGAATCCTTGTTGCTAATGCCCATTTCTGGTCATCTAAGTCTGTAAGAGTCGTTGTACATTTTATAAAATGAAAATGGCGCAGTAGGGGTCTTCCCTTATTTGCTTTGAGAAACTCTTTCGCTGTCTAGTGTGTACGAATAAGTTTTTATCAAAATAAATTTGCATTTATGATATGCATAAAAAGTCAAATTTGAGGAGCAAAGTCAAGTCTTTTTTCTCCTTCTAGAAGTACATTTTGTGATTTTTGTTTAATCCATAATATATCATATTATTAATGAAAATTGCAGGTAGCTTATGTATACAAAAATCAGTATTTTGTTGAGATTTAAAAGATATTATTATTATTTTATATGAAATTTGGACCTTGGGAACCGAGGAGCCAAAATGACGCTCTCCTGATTGGGCCACTACAAAAAAAAATGCACAAAACCATGAGAACACACATAAATGGATATTCTAGAATGGTTTTTATATATCTTGATTTAAGAGGACAGTGTATTTCAATGTTGCCTGCAAATTTTCTTGATTCTGGGTCTTTTTTTCTTTAACCTCGATCATTTTTCTATGACGTCGGGTGTCGAATCATCTCCATCTTGATAAATTAAACTAACATTATACACAAACGGAAAGGTTAAAAAACTTCACGGTATCGAAGCGTCCAATTTCAATAATGTTTCTAATGTGTAATTTAAGTTGACTGATAATAAAGAAAAATTCATATAATCAAGAATTAACAACGCACTATTTTTCGGATGTAAAAAAAAAACAGTGAGGAAGTTCTAGACCGTAAGTCACCTGTTCACTTGACAGACATAGTGAAAAATAGACTGAAATTTGATTGATCTTTCTTCTGATATGTTGAGCTGTTAAAAAATGATTGAAAAACCGAACAGAGCAAAAAAAAAAAAAGGACAGTCTTCCGTTCCCCTCTAGGTCGCGGCGGCGCCTTCATTCCGCTGCAGCCCGCGCCCAAATCCAGTCCAGCGAGGAGAACGCCAGTGGCACGCCGCCGTAGCACGCCCCTCCATCCCCAAATCCACACCACTGCGCAGGGCGCCGGAATGGCACCCCACCACCGCCATCCCCAAATCCAGCCGAGTGCGGACGGCGCCGGAGTAACCAGACGCCGCGGCCCACGCCTCCATCCTCAGTTCGACGCGAGCGAGGAGATTGGAGCCGGAATGGCCCTCCACATCCGGCGCCGCCGCACCGGCACCTCGCCGGCGCCGGCGGATGCCTCTCTGCCGTACGACGACGACATGCTGCGGGAGATCCTCGTCCGTCTCCCGCCTCCGCCGTCTTCCCTCCCGCGCGCCTCCGCCGTCTGCAAGCGCTGGCTAGGGTTCGTCACCGACCCCAAGTTCCACATCCAGTTCTGTGCACACCACGGTTGCCCATTTCTCTCTCACCAAGAGAGAGAGAGAGAGAGGCAGGCGCCGGAGGTGGCAATCGCCGCCGCCGCCGCCGCCGCCGCCGCCGCTCGGGTCGTAGCCCACTCCTTCCTTCCACCGCGCGACCTGCTCCCCTCCTCCTATCCTGTCCCACCCCACTCCCTCGGATCCCTCCTCTTCGTCACGGTGACCGGTGGATGGAGATGCGAGCGGGTTCCAATGCCGAGGACCTTGGCTCCTTCACCGGCGCCAGGTCCATGTGTGGCCAAGAGTCATTGAAACGACCTGCGCGGCCACCTCGTCGTCGAGCGCTTCATCCGCTGCCCCCTTCTATCAACCAGGAACTCCATGCATCTCTGGTATTTCGTTTTCACGTTTCTCTGTTCCAAATTTGGCGTCTCCTTCAGTTGGATGCTTGAATGTATGCTTTTTGCGAACCTAGGATGTCGATTACTCTGACTGATACCCACAAAATTTAACGAGAATTTGGTCGTATACCATCTGTTTGTTATAATGCCTGTGATATACATTGTCTTTTGTTCATGTGCTTATGTTACTGTTAGGGACTTTTTAGGAGTTTCAGATTTGTCTACTTTATATAATAGCAGCAGTTCGTTCATTGTAAATCACTTTGTGTACTTCATATGCATTTAATTGTAGCAATGTATTATCAACAAGTTCATTATCAAACAATATGTGTAGTTATTTTCTAGTACGTATTCATTTACTTGCAGCAGTGTATTATCAAGCACTGTGTATCGTAAGTGGTGATTTGCTTGCTTATTTTAGTTTTTAGTTGGTTCTGATGTTGTGGTGCCCTCTATGCTTTAGGTTTGATTCATGCCAACCATGGTGAAGGAATCAAACAATTCCTTCGTGACAACAGTTTTGTTTCTTGTCCTTCTCGTGTGATGTTATCCATTTTGAGTATATACTGCTTACTTCCAACTATATTATACAGGTTATCCAGCATGGTGCCTGTTTAGGAATTGGGCTTGTTTCTCTTGGGACAGGAGATGAACAAGTGTATGAAGACATCATGGTTGTCCTTTTACACAGAGAGTGCTGTGGTTGGTGAAGCGGCTGGTATCAGCATGTTTTTACTCACGGTTAGGTTAGGACAGCCAGTGAGAAGGCTAGTGAGATGCTGGATCATGCACATGATACACATCATGAAAAGATTTTCAGGCCAGTGTTGTTTCACTATTGTTGTGGTATACTGAAGATGCATCCAGTTCTTCTTCTGACTTCTCTCTCTATCTGCAGGGGTTTGACGCTTTGCATCGCATTGACAGTGTATGTCATGCCGGAGGAGGCTGACACCTTGATCGAACAAATGACTAGAGATCAAGATCTCGTACTACGCTACAGTGGTATGTATGCATTGGTTCTAGCGTAGAGGAACTACAAATAACAAATCTATCTATCAGCTGCTGCATTTTGCTGTTTGAGACGCCGATGACGATAGTTTGTAGGACTGCAGTTATGGCTCTTGGATTTGTTCTATGCAATGAACCTGAGTAGGTATGTGGACTTCAGATGCCTTTTATTCCAAGGAACATCATACATTTGCTGCTCATTATGCATTTATGCAACATCTCTTTGCCATGTAGAATTTCCAAAATAAATAAGCGTAGCTTCCACACGTTACATCTTCTGTTCTGATCATGCAGACTCCAAGATTTGTGTCCCTGCTTTCTGAATCGTACAACTGACATCTCAAGTCCACAGTCTATTTCTCATTCTTTATTTAGTATTCAGTCTCCTTTGCGGTACTCAATTTCTTAGTCTCAGTGTAATTTGCTCAGTCTCTCATTCTAGTTTAAATCAGTCTAGTTCTTCTTCTTCTTCTTCATTTAGTCTTCAGTATCCTCAATATTCAGTTTCTCTCTCAGTGTAATTTGCTCCGTCACTCATTCTTATCTTATTTTCTCATTCTTCTTCATTTGCTCAGTCTCATTTGCTTATTTCTTCAGTTTATTTTGCTCAGCTTCATCAGTCTATTCTGTTCTGGTCATTCTCAGTTTAGTTTTCTTCAGATTCTCAGTATTTCTTCAGTTTTCTTATAATTCATCTCAGTTTTATTATTTCTTATTATCTCAGTCTTTCTTATTTGCTCTGTCTTATAGGGTCATCTTCGATTTTAGTCATCAAGTTCTTAAGTATTTCAGTGCTCCGCTCTCTTCATTCATTTCTTCATTCTTGTTACTCGGTCTTCTCTTATTTTATCAGTCTTTCATTCTTATTTGCACAGTCTCTTCTTTTTATTTGCTCAGGTTTTATTCTCATTCTCATCTTCTCTCCTCACTCTTAATTTTCTCAGTCTTTTCATAATGATAAATATTCTTGTTAGCTAAGTTTTTATTTTTCAGTCTTATGTGCTCATTTACCAGTCTCTCATTTTAGCTTTCAGTCTTCTTGTGAGAACTCAAGTCTCTCATTTTCATATTCTTTCGGTCTTTCATTATTTTTCTTCAGTCTTCTTAAGTGTCTATTTGGTATTTTTTCAGTCATGAACCAATGGGGGAAAGAACCTTCTTCGATGGCAATCTGCAGTATCAGTTTCATGCTTGGTGTTTGGTAATCTGAGACTTGAATTCATGCTTGGTGTTTGGAAATCCGAGACTTGAAGCAGAATAGGGCATGCCAAATAGTTTGTTTGATATGAAACTTGGTTCCCGTTTGTACCTCTGTAACTTTAATTAGATGCTGCTAGATGGTTTAGTTGTTTCCCGGTTGGATTCGTTCCTCTGCTTGTATAGATGATGAGAACGTGTGTAATTCTCATGTCGATTTTGTTACAAAGTTACTGCACTGTTCTGGTATTAGTTGCGATTTGTCGCCGGTTTCCCTCTTGTTTTTGTGCATCTCATCTTGAGTTTTGAGCCTGTAGTCTTTTGTTTATCTGTCCAGATTAGTACACTGATGAAACTGCAGCATGGGGTTGAAGCAATTTAACGCTGAAAATGACATCGTTCTATGTATCTCCAAGCATTTTTCCTTCTTTTTTTTCACGCATATTCGATGATGAATATCCGACACTTGCTTCTACAGTTCAAGTCTGGGTGTGTCTGAGCCAATATTTTTGATTTTTATAGGGGTGGTAAACAACAATTTCTGTTTTCCCATCTGGCTGTAAAGAAAGCCGGAGTGATTTTTGTCTACCATTGGTTCTTCTGTTCGGGGGCTGATCGGACTGAAAATGAGGGAGGGAAACTGACCGAATGAAGTACCCAAAGTTTAAAACGCTGTGGGTGGGTTTCTATCCGCCTCGCTTTCTAGTCGAAAGATCGTTTGGTTAGTTATATTATTCTGCACAAAATAAGCTCGTTTTGAACTAGAATCTTGTTTTGCGGGACGACCGCTTGACGTTCACTCGTTCCATATGATTTTTCTCACTGACGAGGGGCTTTTAACTGTTGAACGTACATAGTCCTTTGTACGTAGGCCGTTCCTGATCTCGTGGATCGCAACAACTACTCCCCTCTCGTGCGGCACTCCCTGTATACATACAGTTATCGAGAGTCACACTTCGAAAACAAAAACACTCCTCCAAATCACAGAGGGCGGCGCATCTGCTGCACGGAGGGCGTCGGAATGGCTCCACCCCGCCGGAGCCCGCGGCTCCGTCTCCAAGCATTGGCTCTGCGGCGCCTCCATCCCGAGACCCAGGAAGCGTGCCGACGCAGCCCGCACCTCCATCCAGAGATGAACGCCGGCGAGGAGGTTGGCGTCGGATTGCCCCGCCGCGTCCGTCGCCGCCGCACCCGCTCCCTGCCGGACGACATGCTCCGGGAGATCCTCCTCCGCCTGCCGCCGCTGCCGTCCTCCCTCCCGCGCGCCTCCGCCGTCTGCAGCGCTGGCGAGGCGTCGTCACCGACCCAAGGTTCCGCCTCCAGTTCTATGCACACCACTGGAAGCCGCCACTCCTCGGTTACTTTCACCAGTCTCGCGAGCACGGGATCGAGCTCTACTCCGTCCTGGACCCTCACGACCGCGTTCCTCCTCCTCGCTTCGAAGGCTACGGTCTGCTCGATTGCCGCCACGGTCTCCTCCTCCTCCAAGACAACCGGGAAGAGGTCGTCGTGTGTGACCTTATCACCCGGGTGCAGCGTCGCGTAGCCGTTCCGCTGGATCTCAGGCCCGGCATCCGTGAAGGGGCAGTGCCGGTGCTCTGCGCTGCTGCTGCTGCTGCCGCTGACCACGTGCACGGCAGCTGCCCCTTCAAGGTGGTCTTGGTGGCCACGATCTACCCGGATTATCGACCCATTGCTGCTGTGTACTCCTCAGAGACTGGCCGATGGGGCAATCTCATCTCAACGGAGGCTCGGTGTATCATCTCTACTAAGCCCGCGGTCCTGATTGGTCATTGCCTTTACTGGTTGTCCAGATCTGATGGCACACTTGCCACTAGTGGCATACTTGAGTTTGATTTGGATGACAACAGTCTAACTGTGATGAGGTTGCCTCCCGATACCAAGTATTATCGTCAGTGTCAGATCATTGAGGCTGAGGATGGTGTCATTGGCTTCCTCAAATTGTCTTACCCTGGCTTCCAATGGTGGCAGAGGAACGTCAATGCCCATGGCGTTGCCACATGGGTGCCATGGAAGACCATTGAACTGCGTAGCATTCGTGGACTCACTGGTCAGCTTCACGGAGAGTGGCCATGGATGATGGGGTATGATGAGGATACTGATGTAGTATATTTAGGTGCGCGCGAAAATGTCTATGAAGTTCAACTTAAGTTGATGCGGTCCAGGAAACTTTATGAAAGATGTCATATCCACTCTCACTTTGACGAGTATTATCCTTTCAAAAGTTTTTATAGACCAGGTGATTGCTCATCCTTTGTCCTTATATTTTAGGTGTAATGTAATCTGGTTATGTTTTGTACATGATTGCTCGGATACCTTCTTCCTAGTTTTTAATGTGTTTGCTGACAACTTCAGTTTACCAATTTCCCTTCGCTTGATAAACGGACTTATAGCAGTATTCAATAGTATTTGTATATAACTATGCAATATAGCTATCACCACTCCTTAGATACCAAATGAAATGTCAAATAAGTAACTCAGTTGGCAACACGAGGCTAGTTAAAGTATTTGATCCCAACATGTTTATTTGTTTTGATCCTGTTTTTTTCGAGAGGCTAGTTATAAGAACAACCTTTGTTCAATCCATACTTTCTAATGTGTATTTGGTACTTGTTGATGGCCCTCCTTGAGGTGACTAATACATTTTTAGCGCACACAAATAAATTAAATTTCCTATCTCTCAGGCTTCATTTACTTAGAACTGAATACCCAATATCACTTTTGTTGTTACAGTTTAATAGTCTTGGCATGTTTTAATTTCGTATACTTGACATAATGAGGATGAGTTTGCACGAGATAAATTATGTACCATTTTTATTCGCTAAATGTTTCATGATTAAGTAACTGAGTATATTGCAGGACTTTTCCTTGCATTTTACAACAAATGAATATATTTGTTTTTCTAGTGCTAGTAATAGTATCAAGACTGGGCTATAAATCATCTATACAATGAATAATGAGTTATTTTGCTCAAGTTGTCAGCTCAATCTGTTCAACTGACTTACTGGTGCCTTCTCGTATATGCATTTGTCTTTACCTCCGAACCATTATTAATTGCCTAATTTCCTGTGGTTTTAGGCACAATCGTTGCTGGTGAACTTAATGGAGCTGAAATGTTACACGATGCCTAGGATGACAATCGGTTTGATGCGCTAATGTGCTCAAACAGTTCAATAGGTAAGACTTTGCTAATATAGTTGCTCAAACAGCTCAATAGGTATGATCTTGTTAATATAGTTTGTGAGATCTGCAGTCTGGACTGTTTTTTTTCTATGGAAATATATGTCTCCCAACACGGGTAGCATACATCCATAAACTACTGTCCATTTGGTTGTATTGATTCTGTCATATGAATAACAGATAAAACAGTTAAAATGATGATGATGCCTTATAGATTGTCAAGTTATACCTAGATGATTGAGATGTTGAATATGGTGTTGGTATTAAAATTACTTTTGAGTGCCTATCTAGACATAACCTAGAGCTATCCCTTGGTTTAGCTGTTTTGTAGTCCGTATGCTCAAAGCAATATATTACTCCCTTCCTTTTGGCTTCAGCTTGTGGAGGAACCAGCTCAGGAGCTCCGATGGGAGAAGTCCTAATACACTTAGTAGTTCGTTCTGTTATTAGTTTTTTACAAACATCAGTTGCAGTATTCAACTCCTGCAAGCAAGCAAATTATTGTGTCAAAATGCTTTAAGGATTTATTTGTTGTCATCTACATCCCTAGGAGATACGGGCAGGGATATACATCTCTTTTAGAGGGCTCTTTTTTATATCGACGAGCTGATAATTAGTTTGTTTCTGCAGGTGAAGGGATGGTTGCTGCAGTTATCACCTAGTCCGTCGCGTCGCATCAGTGTTGTCAGCAGTGCCTACATGTTATCTGAGGGAAAAACTGATCGTGTCGTAGTCTAGCTTAATTCCGAATGTACCAAGATGCTCCTGAAACCTCCCCAACTATCATTCCAAGTCGGATTTTCTTGTATCTTCTGTTGCATGGCTGGGCTTAGGAGTTTCAGCCTCAAAGTACCAAGTAGCTGAACTTATATTTATGCGTTTCTATAAAATCGTATCATGGTAGCAGGTCTAATGTGGTCAACATGGGTACCATGATTTCAACTCCCCAAGTATCATTTCAAGTATAATTTTGATGTATCTTGCTTTTGTTGCACGACTGTGCTTGGCAGCTCATCTCGTCAGGCTCAAGTACCATCTGAGCTTAAATTTTCCGTGTATTCTTCTCCCCTGTGATTTGAAAAACATGTCATCATCATCGCGTGTCTAATGTGGTCGTTGACTAGGTAACTGCCGGTGCTCTGTTTTCTCCCTGGGATTAATACAAGGCAACTGTAGGACAGACTACTCTAGTGCAGTGCAGGATATCACACTAGAGAGAAAGGAATGATATAAACTAGGTGAATGTTAGTTCATTTTTTCTCTATGACACTTGGTACAGAATCCGGTCCAATCTGCGTCCATCGGTGCCATATAATTCGACTATGAATGAACCCATATTCAGTCCACAAGTCATTCCTCCTATGTTAATATGACTCTGAATTGGAAAGCGGAGACAGAAACTCTTACCCTGAAGCTGAGGTCGTGCCTGCTATCGACTCTGAATTGGAACGCGGAGGCAGAAACTCATATCCACCAGGCCAGGGGGCTCGTCGTTCTCGTGGCCATAAACTGCTAATGACACCCGACCAGAGGGCAGCGAGTGCGAGTCTCCAGTCAGTCACACTCGCAATCACAATAGCACGGTAGCGGAGGAGCAGCAGCATTCTCAGTTGAAAACTCGAGTTCTTTGGCGACTGTGACTGCTACTCGCGGACTCTTCAGGCACTGTAACCGTCGAAATGGTACAAAGCTGACAGTGCAAAAATTGCAGTGGACAATAGCAGGAAACTGGACATACCACCAGGTTATACTTAATTAAAAGCACACTAGACTGTATTTCTAAGATCGTGCGTTCTTTCTCCTTTTACTAGAAGCACCAGGCATAATGCATGTTACTTCTTCTACAGCTCATGCTAACAAATGTTTCCTCATCAGGAGCAAATATAAATCCATCTTTCACAAGATATTGCTCAATCAGTAATATATTCAAGTAATGTCTTCCAGGGATATGATCACATTAGTTTTATGTAATTTGCTGCAAATAAAACTCAATTTAAATGTGCTAGCTCCATTTAAAAACCCGATTTCAATCATGCGATGCAATCCATACGATAAAGATCTCACTGAAGCAGCCATCATACTACAAGCGCTAGCTTTTACAAAATGAGGGGAAAAAATAAACACGCACTTCCATAGAAACAGAGAAGCAACGTAAAGAAAGATCACTCATCACTCGTTTCTCCGCTGCAAGCCCGATCCTGCTGCCGGTTGTCCATGTCCGCCAGAAACTGGGCAAACGCCAGGCGCGACGACCCACCGTCATTGCAAGCGGCGGCGGCACCTTACTTGTGCGCCACCACTCGCACCCTCAGCTGCCGACCCTCCTCGGACTCCATGACAAGTCTTATTTTGCCCTCAACCCCTGCTCTGACCCAACCAGCTCCGCGCCGATCCCCATGTCCCCTACCATGAGAACCTTGTTCATCTTCTGCTCGGAATCATGGTTTTCAAATTCAGTGAGATTTCATCGAAATTCACTGAATTTCAGTGTTTTCGGTAGACACCGAAATAATTACCTTTCGGTCAAAATATTTCAGTACTTTCAGTAATACAAAGTAATTCCAAAAATATTTAAAAAGTTTAAATACATTTTGAATATTTAAATGAATTTTAAGATAAAATTTCGGTCTTTTGGCCGAAACGAAAACCGAAATCACTGAAATTCACTGAATTTCAGTAATTTCAGTAGTGGCCGAAATTTTTCTGAAACCGAAATTTGGAACCATGCTCGGAATACAGCGGCCAGCACAGCATCGGCACGCCCGCCGTGACGCCCTCCAGCACCGAGTTCCACCCGCAGTGCGTCACGAACGCCCCGGTCGCTGGGTGGCCGAGCACGTCCACCTGCGGCGCCCACAGCTTGACGACGAGGCCATTGGTGCGCCCCAAGAACCCTTCCGGCAGGAGAGCGTCAAGGTCCGTGTCAGCGTGGAGATCGTCGTCGCCGGCGGGGGCTCGCACAACCCATAGGAAGCGATGGCCGGACTCCTCAAGGCCCACGGCGATCTCCCTTAGCTGCTCCTCGATCCGAGTGGTTTCCAACACCAACACTCCCAAAGCAGAGGAACACGACGGTGCGGTCTGGCTGGCCGTCTAGCCAGGCGAGGCACTCGTGCCGCGGCGCCTCGTCGCCGCCGATGCTACCGACAAACGGGCCGACACAGTACACCGGCGGCAGCACCCTGCCAGGGACACACCGAGGGTCCCTGAGAGCAGCCACCGCCCGAGCCTCCAGCGACTCGAACGTGTTCACGAGCGTGCCGTCGGCCTCCGGGATCTGGCGCAGGACGTCCATCGTCACCTTGTACGTCTCCGGATCCTCGAGCATCTGGCCGAACAGGTATGATGCCGGCATGGCCGGAAGGCCAAAGAACTCGAGAGGGGTTTCTTCTAGTAGCTGCTTGGAGCTCGTGAGGACGTTCGGAAGCTGGGCGAAGGCCGCGAGGCTGGCAGCGCTGGCGGTGAAGAAGGTGTAGCCGGGGATCCCAAGCCTCTTCACGACGCGGATGGCTTCAATGGACGCAGAGTCGACGACCACGGCGTGGACGCGCGTCGACGATGAGCGGAGGAAGCTGTGGAGGGGCTCGTTGTAGCGCCGCAGGAGGTCGAAGTACCGGAGGAGGAACTGAGCGTCGTGGATCAGCCTTGGCGGGTCCTCCACGGCCGGGAACGTGTGGAATCGGACGGCCGGCATGGACGCGGCGACGCGGTGACGTCCTCCGTGACGCTGGGGTCAATGAGCGCGACGGAGACGGCGTAGCCGTGCACGAGGAGCGCGCCGGCGAGATGCATCATCGGGACGAAGTGGCTCACGGCGAGGCCCGGGTACAGGACGACGGTCTTCTTCTCCATTTCTGAGACTGACTTAGGTACGTGAGTACGTCCCGTGCGCGTAGTAGCTGGTGTAGTGCAACGTTTTGAAGCTTCAGTCCATGGTTATTTGTGCTGTTGGTGTGGTGGCAAGGCAGACGTACGAGCGCGCCACAGTTGATGATTCAGAAGCATCGACCGGCCACATCAATCGATCTAGAATCCCTCACTTTTGTCAGCCTTTAATTTAGAGACAAGAGAAAGACAACAAGATCCAAAACTTTCGCCGTACACTGCACATCACTCAACAGTCAACACTAGCGTGAATAGCACGCTCCACTCTGTGCGGTCAAGTTTTGTTGGTGATTGTACATTGCGCAGTGCGATCGCCAGGTCGGAAACTGTACCCACTGCACCACCGGGCCAATGAACAAGCTTGTACTCCCTCCGTTTCAAATTAGATGACTTGTATTTGTCCAAAAGTGGATGTATCTAAACATGTTACAAGTTTAGATACATCCATTTTTTGACAATAGAAGTCATCTAATTTGAAACGGAGGGAGTAGTTGTTTAGTCCTTGGTTATTTTGTAACTAAGATCTGCTAGTAGCTAATGGATAAACCCTTGTTCTCTGAATTTCTGTGTATCTGTGTGACAACCTCGATCCTCAGCTCGGGCTTGTTAGCCCGGATCCAGAAGTGTCTGGGAGAGCCATAAACAGATTAAAGCAAAACACAATGTCCTAAATGCACCAAAATTATTCTCACAAAACCGTTGTGTGTCATGTCATCTCCCTCTATCTGGTGCTTGTGACAGAACACACATACATCAGGTTGAACATGAGCTGGAATAATATAGCAAAAAGGTAGCTTATACATATATGTACGTCAGAGATATTAGATGATAGGACTAGTCATCAACTACTGGTCATCTAGCTTCCACACCTCATGGAGGAGCCTGTACCTTGTCGTGTTTGACCCGCTGATCTGCTTCAGCTTGTCAAGCGGATTCGCGGTGCCTTTGAGATGAAGCTCAATGGCGAGCTCAGCTCATCGAGCTCGTCATCACTCGTGTTGGACTTGCGGAGGACTGCTGATCCGCTCTTTCTAGGATCGCCAATGATACTTAAGATTGCTCCAGATGCAGGGTAAGAGTACAAGATGGGCGAAGCGCTGCAGGGGACCGCTTGTATGCCCATGTCGCTGCCCTCTACATGGTCCTGGCAATACCAAAGATTTGTTGCTAATTTTCATGGTACAATACTGTGTAAATTGTGCCGATGACAACATTTTGCTCAATTATGATTTGCTTCATATGCGCCAACGTTGGTTATTACCTAGTTGCAGTTCATCCTGAAACCAGGAACCTATAATCTAAAGCTACATCCTTATTCAAAATAGACTTGCATTGTCATAATATCCACATATTATCTTCCAATCCCATAAACGACTACACTTTCCACATATTATTTTCCAAAGAGCTCATTTTCATCCTTAGCTTTAGTAAAAGCAAAGGTTTTGGGGGTTCTGACTTTCTGTAGTACGCCATAAAAAATTTCTTGATGCATGTATAAATGACGAAAGTTGCAGTTTTAGAAGTACTCAGATGTTGTAGGTTTATTTTCATGAAATTGATAAATGTCTTATGTATAGTGGGATTGCAAGCAATGAAGCAAGTTGTGCTCTTTTCCTTCAAATAATTAGGTTTGTCGCCAACATAAGGACTAACTTCTCGTTGCATCCAAAGGTTTAATAAACTAACCTCCAACTCAAGAGCCTGAAGCAAAGAATCTTGAATTGGATCTGGGCAAAATTCATCCGGCAAAAAGCCAACAAGTATACTCCTTACGATTGATGAACTAAAGATAGGACAAAGCTGTGAAAAAATGACACGGCGGCATTAAAACGAAATAACTTCAAACTGACCACATAAATAAATAGTTCATACAATAACTCATTATTAAATTGATGCATTTTTTCAACAAATAATGAGCGCATACCTCTTTCCTGGTACTAGTTTCCATGAGCACATCTTTGGGGATCATTAGGAGATCACTTAATGCATTTAGAAGATAGAATGGTTTGCGAATTTTGGAAACACCATTTTCACCATCCCCATTCTCAGTTTCTGGATAGTCATCCATATCCATACCAAACAAGTCAGTAAGGCATCTGGACCAGCTGCCAATCTACCACCACAATAACAGATATAAGTTGGTGCTCTGAAATCTTGATACAAATTCATAAATAATTTAACAAGTTCCACTGCTGTGGGTATGACCTCACTATGCGCATAATTGTACTTACAGCATTTTTCAGTTGGACCCCGGCACCAAAGCTAAATTTTCCAGACGGGATGGGAAGAACCTTAGGATCAGTTATTGGGTCAGAGATGGGATCTGTCGGAATCTCATCTTCCGATTCCCGTAAAATAGCATTGAACATTGCTATGTCCAATCTAGCTATGCACTGCTCCATCACCTATCAAAGGGCAATAATACTGTTGGGAATTGGTACAAGTCTAGAATATATATATGGAAACATGTACTCATTAGATGTGCCTAGAGAGCTTCGATCAAGAATACAACACTCAGTTGTGCTGGCACCCCAAAAAATTCTAGAATAAACAATTTAGGGTGAAACATTAGAGGAAACAATATAGGTAGAACAACTTTTCAAAAAGCAGTTAGCAGGTGAAAAATGCATGGATAAATATTACTCCCTCCAATCCGGAAAGAGTATCGCACGTACAAGTTGTGTAAGTGTTACATTGTTTACGTACGACAATTTTAATGGATCGGAGGGAGTAGATCGCAAAAATTTAAGGTTTACCATGAGTTGCGGTGAAGTACAAGAAGGCTACAATTTTTGATTTGCTCTTAGATAAAACAATCTCATCGAAAATATCAGTAATGTTTGGAGGACCTTTCACTGTTATTAATATAAAAATCCATACACTGAGTAGGGGATTCCCCTACGGTAAAGTCTTAAAAAATATCAGTAATGGGTTCAATAGACATCTTGTTCTAGTTTATTATCTACTCGGAAAAATAAAAACCAGTACCTCTACATGCAGAAATATGGAGTACCTAAATTTAGAAATATGAACGTTTTGACTTATTAATCGATCATACGAAGCTTACCAACTTGGCCAACATAGGCAGGCACCCACATTCATGCCCAGCTGCCCTTACTGGGCAAATCTTCTCTGATGCCTGTTTGAAAGCCTTCTTCCAAATGTCAATTGATAAGGTTGCTTGTTGCTGATTGCCCACAACAGTAATCTTTCCATAACGTTTCTTCGCACTCAAACCAGTCTTTGATTCATTACTATATAAGCAGATTGCATATGTGGTGTGAATGCCTTCAACAAAAAAAATTGCAGTCAATGAAATTTAACAAAATCACACAAAAAAAAGTATATACAAAGGATTTAAACTAAAAAGGAAACAAACCTGCCACCAAATGCACTCAACAATCCGTGAGAATATCCATGATTCGATCTTCTTTAGTGCAGCTATAAACGTGTCAATATCTTCCCAATTATCAAACTCAGGTGATAGCAATTTTCCTTTCTTCCGATTAAGTGATTCCCACATCGATGTAGAATTTTTCCTGGATGCTGTTATGGAATTATAATCAGCGGCATTAATGCTATTTCCACTGTTTGACTGCTTAGAAGTTTCAGTAACAATTGCTCGCAGCACCACACAATTTGACAGCCAGAAACTCAACCTGGATAAAAATTACAGAAAAATACGGATATCAAAGTACATTTTATATATTTCAGAATTATACGAAGCTTTTTCTAGTATTGCAGTCTACATAATGACAAGAGAATGAAGTCATGCATGGAAAAGGTAATCAAAAAAGTCATTGTCAATTTTTCCACCACAGAAAGTAGAGGAAATTCTATTCACCTTGCAACATCGTACCCACAAGCTTTTGCAACAAAAACCAGCCCAGAGGAAGCACTCCTTGCCGTACTTCCCATCTTTTCTCTTGGCCAGTTTTTAAATGCATGAATAAAATGCCTAGACAGCCTTCGTGCTGGTGTATGGACCTTGTTTGCTGAGCTACCATGTTCGGCAACAACAGAATAAAGGCCTATCTCGGAAGCAGCGGCTTCTCGCAGCTCAGTTTCAAGCAACTCAACTTTAAGTTCTAGTTCTCGAACTTTGTTGTCACTTCGATTATTTGAAATGCGTATTGGCACCTGGGCTTGCATTACATTATCAGTGCTGCCCTTAGTATCGTGAGACATGAAGATATCTTTGGAATCAACTTCCTTCACATCTTCCTTCTGGGAATCAACTTTCTTATTTATGGCACTTCCATTAAAATCTGGAACTCTCATACTGAACCTCATATTCTTTGCTCTATCGCTAGTTAAAGTACTATAAGTTCTCTCGCCAAATTGTCTCTGGTTGGAGTCAGTCATACCATAAGCAAATGACATTTTACGACCAGATCTGAGAGCGTTGTGTGGTGGAAGAGATGGAGACTGTTCTCCAGCTAAATCTGATAAAAGAGAGACAGACCCTGGATGGATGCTTGCCTTCTGAATTTGAATCGCATGCTTTTCAACTTCTTCACTCCTCACTTTTGTACTGGAAGATGGCACTTCACGCTGGAATCCAGTGATGAGCTGGTGCCTTCATTACAAACTACACTGACATCCTTCCCCTGGAAAATTTCAAACTAAATTTATATGGTGCAAAAAAGAAGATTCCATATTAATTGAGAGAAATGAGCAACAGAGCTGAACTACACCATTATTATTATTACAGAGAGTAGTAACATGGTGTTTACTCGACGGAGTGAAGTAAGGCAAGAGATATAGTACACACTCTACGATCAACAACTATGGTTTGACATCAGAGTAATAGCGTGTACAAAATCAAGGAATGAATAGTATATGCTCCTTTTTCTGTATCAATCATTCAAATATTATAAATTAATGGAAACATGATGGTAGTAGCAACTCCCTATGCCATACCCAAGTGCTTCTAATTTTTGCATTTCTATTGGAAGGAATGGTTTCTTCACTCAGGTTAAAAAAAGGAAATTTTCAAGCTATGTATTCTTATTTACCTTGAGAGGGTCCTGAGATCTATTACTACCTGTATGCACATTCCCATCTGAGCGGTGCGGATATGGAGTTTCTTCCTCATCGTCATCAGTAAAGGAAGCAAACCCAGCATCCTCAGTGTACTCCTCACCCATTGTTGCCAACATAAATTCCTTTGTATCCTTATCAACTGATGCCTCTTTGGATAATGCATCTCTCGAAGAAACACTCGAGCTATCCCCATCCAATGGCTGGATTCGAAGATAAACCATAGGATGCACATTGCTTTTAAAGCTCCTTTTAGAGTTGAGAGGCACTGGAACTGACGTTTCCTCATGAAACATTGCATGCTCGGCCAAATCTAGCGTTGCAGTCCCCAAATGTTGTCCCTTGAGCTTATCCCTTCTCGGTTCGTACAAATTCAATTCAAGCAGGTTCTTCTGCCACTTTCCACTTTTGGATGAACCCTCCTTTTGAAAAACAACCTGTATGCTTATGAACTCATTAAATTCGATCTTACCCGCCATGGGACCTGACCCGATTGACGGAGAAACAGTGTTTGTCTTCCCTGAATTGCGCTCACCGTTTTCCCAAAAGAGAACCGCAGAGCGCAAAGACTTGAGGGATTCAGAAGGGGGCCATGGGCTGATTTCTTGGATGAAAATATTGAAGTCCACATGGATGGCAGCATCTTTCTTTGTCTTGGTTCGGAGACCCAGCACCATTGCTGATATACTAGATACTGACTGAGCTTATGGATGGTACCTGAAAATAAAATGAAGATGAAAACCCTCTGCGCTTCAGTCTACTATCCATCAAATTCAAATCAGGTGACCATGTTTTGTTTGGTGGAAGCACATACCATGCAATTAGTAACTGTACTAAGTCTACCAACAAATGAAGAAATGCAGTTACTGTATGTGAAATATTACATTCATTAGTACCAAGTCCTGCAACACATCCAACAACAAAGAAGTGGATAGGGATGAACTTAATGCAAATTTCATTGCAATGACTGAACAATATTAGATGATGGAAACGAAATGCATCTTACATTCTAAAACACATCAATCTAACTATATTGCAGTAAAAATAAAGGAAAATAGTTGTAGCAGCATGAAGAGATCTGAGAAAAGGAATGACTTTGACCAGATTATGGCCAGGATCCCAATTCAAAGTTTCAGCTCTTATTTCAGGGGAACAAAGAGATATGACTTTGGTAAGGCAAGTCCAATAAATAGAAGCATCAACAAACCGTAGTGATGGATTAATGTGCACCTTTTGGGGGAAGAAGATGGGGAATTTATCCACCGTAACACCCAGATTGAAGAACTCTAGCTAGAGGCAACACAAAGAACAAGCAACAATTCATTACTTCATGGCACAGGTAAAAGAAATGGAGAAGAGAAACAGCAGCTACCTGCAGAATCTACCAGGGCGAATCCAAGCGCAATGCAAAGAGCAGGAAACGATTGATGGAGAGACATAAAGAGGTGGGGAAAAGAAATGGGAGGATCTGCTCACGTTGGAATGATGGGATCTGTGATTGAGTTCGTGGGCACGCAGTAGTAGCTGTCGGTTGAGTGTGGGGAGAAAAGGGAGAAGACCTGGGAGACAAGCAACGTGGAGAGATGTCCTTCGAGCAGAAGGAATACAATTATACGCAGCAGGTGCTAAGATGGGTCGCTGGCACAAGACCTTGGCCAACGACTAATGTTTTTTTTCTAATTGGCCCATGAACAGATCAAAAAAAAAATCGCCGTCTTCTTCCCCCGAGACTCACGCTGGGCATTCGGGTTTACCCGAAATTTCGGGTCGGGTTTTTCGGGTAAAAACTGATTCGGGTTTCCAAACATCACACCTGAGATGTGTCCCAAAAACCTGCCACCCGACAATTCGGGTACCCGTATTTTCGGGTCCGGGTCCGGGTAATCCCGGAATACCCGAGAAATTCTGGAGAGAGGAGGAGGAGGAGGACTCGAAGCAGGGGAGGCGGCTGATTTGTGCGGGCGCGAGGCCGGCGGGGCGATGCGTCGGCGGCGGGGACGGCTCGAGGTCGGGGAAGGCGTAGTAGCGCCTGCTGCGCTGGCCGCGGAAGGCGCGCGCGGTGAAGACGAGCACCATCATGAGGAGGCAGGCGGCGAAGGCGAAGAGGAGGAAGAGGGCCAGCGCGGCGGTCATCACGGCGCTGAAGGGAGGCCGCAGGCGCGGGCGCTTCTCCACAGCATGGCGTCGAGGGAGGCGCTTCTCCACAGCATGGCGTCAACAGAATGGAGCAACTCCTTGTACCTTGCTTGCATCTCTCAGGCCAGGGCGGGTGTGGGTGGGTGCGGCGCAACGGCGGGTGGATGCGGCGCAGGCCAGGTGTGGGATAAGAGAAGTTAGGGTTGGCGATTGATTGAGGAGTGCGCTACTGTGATGCTTGAATGGGCTTTTTGGCCTGTTGGGCTGGGAAACAGCGACGTGCGGGAGAGATCGAGCTAAAGATAATTTACTTGCTTCGGCCTTCGGGTAATTCGGGGTTTTCGGGTACCGGGAGTACAAACCCGAGATTCTATAATTAAATTCGGGTTTCAAGATTTGCTACCCGTTGCAGTGCTCGGGTTTGTCGGGTTCGGGTAATTCGGGTTCGGGGTCGGGTAATTCGGATTCGGGGTTCGGGTATCGGGTTTTATGCCCACCGTGACCCGAGACGATCCCCTCGAAAAAACAAAAAAAAGTTAATCCCAAACGAGCTTCTCAATCTCGGCGCAAACCCTCCGGCTCCTTTCTTCGATGGACTTCTTCAGCGCGGAGGAGATGTCAAGGTAACTTTCCATTCCCAAGTTCCTGCTCGTTCCAAAAAATACGATTTTTCCCAATAAAAATAATGATTTGAATCACACATGACTGAAATCAAAGAGGCTTGCTACAGTGTGCCACCCCTAAGCATATCAATGGTACAAATCCTATTAGCTGGAGCCGAGCTGAGCTCGAGACTCCCGGAGCCAGCCTTGTAAACAAGTCGTGGAAAAAGGAAGCAAAATTGGGACTCCTATGATTCGATCCCAAGTCTCTCAAGACAAACACAAGGAGCAAGCCTCTTTGATGGTTATAGCACATTAACAAACATAAAAAATACAAACATTATGTGCATCTTGTATGCTCTCCTCGCGGGGGCATGGGGCGATGTGTGCCCGGTAGCGAGAGCATCACGGCGTCGCCTTCTTTCCTTGCTATGCTCGCTGACTCTCTGTTCTCTCGATGGTATCGAAAAGAACATATTGTCTTGCCTCGCTCGTATGGAGAGTGTTGCATGTGGGTCCACATGTCCTATATGTGTTGGGGTAAAAGGAGGTGGATACATACCAATATGACATACTAGACATTTGGAATCCCATGCACCGGCACTAGACAGATTGACCTAAAACTATCATGTGGGTCTTACAACTTACAACATAGTTAGAAGTGTTGCATGTGGGTCCACATGTCCCAAAGGTGGTAAGATATGACTATGAGTGTTGCATGTGGATCCACATGACCTATATGTGATGGTTAAGGTGTCTAGAGGTATTGTATGTGGGTCCACATGTCCTAATTAAATGTTGTATATACAGATACGACCTACTAAACATTTGTAACCACATGCACCGGCACTACACAGATTGAGCTAGAACTATCATGTGGGTCCTACTACATACAACATAGCTAGAAGTGTTGTATGTGGGTCAACATATCCCAAAGGTTGTAAGATATGGCTATGAGAGTATTGCATATGTGTCCACATGTTCTAGATGTGTTGGAGTCAAGATGGTTAGGGGTGTTGCATGTGGGTCCACATGTCCCAAAGGAGGTAGTGTGAGGACCCCGGATTAACTATCCGAGATACTCGTTATGTTTCCTGCAACAATCCCATGATCAGTTTGTTGTTGCACATAACTCGAATTGGTATCACAGAACACCCATAAATACCGAATAAAAATACTTACTTGATTGAAGTCATAACTTCAACAGGTACTTGCAGCGGAAATCACCAAACAGCGTGGAGCCCAAGTCACTTGCCAACCCTACAGGCAGCTGACTGGGAAGCGCCCTAGTTCGCATTGACGTCATCGAAACCTTCTTCTTCTAACTGCTCCTCTTCAATGATCTGGCTAAGACAATAGCCAGGGACGAAACCAATATGAGTACATTTGAATGTACTCGCAAACTATTCCCGGAATGAGCATGCACTACTCTTTGTATTGTTTAAATACTTTTGTTTAATAACACTTTGTTTTGAAATCTCTACGTCTTTATTGAAAAAGGAAAGAAGGCTTTTAGAACTTTTCCCATAAACCTGTCTTTGTAAGAAGTCTCCTTTAAAACTTTTTCCCGAAAATATATCTTTGTTTTAAAAAGGTAAGAAGTTTCTTTTGGAACATCTTCCCGGAAAATCACCATTTTGTTTATTACTCCAAAACTCCTCCTTTTCCGACCAAAACCATTCCTGGTCAAATCATTTTTCCAACAACCTTATACCAACCCTTTGGTATAGTTGCATAAAACATTTTTCCACTTTCAAGACACAAAACTTTGCACTTCTCGACCATAACCCCTCAGGGTCCTCCTCTTTTCCAGCAACCTCATACCAGCCCTTCTGGATAGTTGCATATATAGAACATCACCATTTTTCCTTTTTAAATCTCAAAAATTTTCCAAAACTTTCACATGGTCAGAGGACAGCCTCCCAACCGTCCATGACCGAGGACTCGGCTATTCGAATAGTTTTACACTCTGCAGAGGTGGTGCACTTTCACCACACCAAACTGTCATTCCGCCGTGATCAGCCATGGTCTTCATACGACAGTATGTGGTGGTTCGGATAACATGATCAAAGCTTTTCACTATGTCGACCCTAGTATAGAGCCTCCTCTTCAGTGGGACTGGATCTCCCCGGCACCCAGTGGAGATGGCCATCGTATCGATCCGGTCTCTCCAAGCAACACTGCGCCAAGCCAGGAGGCCCACTGTTTGCAACCAGCAGCGAACCAGACTTAAACTGGATCCCGCATTTAGATAACTTGGTTCAGAGAACCTCGTTCTCCTAAGCATTTTGAGGCGCTCCATACTAAAATAAACAAGTTTCCGGCTAAGCCCTACCCATCTCAGGTAGTGTGGTTGCACGGGTTAATTGGTCATCATAGTACAAAGACGTCATGTGCATTTTTCATAAACATCACCATTCACCATTTCTCCACTTCAACACCGATATCACGGCATTCCACATTTATCCAAGTACTTCCAAAGGAGTTTTGAGTAAACCATATTTTTCCCATCCTATAGTTTGAAAAAGAATTTCCATCTAATAACTCCATATAGGGTGTCAAAATAATATACTTGTATTTTGGAAAAAAGGGTTTTCAAAACTCATAGCTTTAGTGGCAAACACCACATAAATAACATATGCTCTTTATAAGTAAAACATGTGAACCAAAATAGATGTATATAGATGCAAGCTCAGAGAATAGCTTGCCTGATTTCAGCATGATGTTCCCGGGGCTTCTTCTCACTGATCAAAGAAATAAACTCTCATCCTTCTCCGATAAATCCTTTCCAAATACCACCCCGGTAGCGTTTATCTCTAGCGTCGCAACATGAAAATAAAACAACACGCAATAAGCAAACCAAACCACAAGTGGTACACAAACAAGGAACAAACCACAAGTATCAAACTAATCACTCAAGCCACAAACTAAGATCTACATTTACAAGGGCATTATACTAATCAGGAGTATAACACCACAAACGTGCTAAAACATAGAGCACCAAGACATCTTCTACTAAAAGTACTTAACAACCATTTTCCCTAAACAGGAAATACTTCAGACAAAAGTTAGGCCACTAATTTAACCTCTGTAATTCAAAATATCTCACCAAGCCAAGGTGGATACACTAACAAGATATTTAAGCTAGTACTCAACTCAAAGTCCATCAAGTTCATCAAACCATGCAAACATATTACTCATACCAATATGTCTAACAAATACCACTAACAGTACTAACATATTGATCACACACAACATTCTCACATCAAAATAAATAAGCATAGCAACTCCTAATTACTAGGTAAAAGTTATATAGGGAATAAAACCCTAACAAAAACAGGACTCACAAGAAGCTCTCCTAACATGCTAGCAAAATAAGGAAACACCTCTCCATAGTGAATTTCCACCCTACACATGCTAGGAAACACATTTGTAACAATAGAGTTATAACACAACAATTAATAAAGCCCTAATAAAAATAGGCAGAAAAGGCCTAAACCTTATAATTAGCACCACAGTCAATCAATGACTCCTAAATTCAAACCAATTTAGGGATATGTTCTCCTACACATATAGAATACAAGCCAATTGGATTTACTCCAAAATTCATCTCACAAAAATCTACAAAAATCATCAAAGAGCTACTGATATGTTTACAAGAATGAATAGAACTTTTGTTTTAGGCTTCATTTGCAAGCAAGGCCAACAGATCTGGAAAGGTAGCATCTCAACCTATCCAGAGAATTTTAGTTTGCAATATTTGGATATATAAAACTCTAGATATTAAATATTTAATGAAAAAGATACTTTTTACAAGATTTAGTCTAGACATCATTTAAAAATATATTTTTGCAAACAGCCAGTTCTAGATGTTTAAGAAAACATACAAGAACACTACAAAATTTGAATCACTCAAATAGCTATCACAGATTTATCACAAATGAATTAAAGCTTCACTGTAAAATTAAACAGGAAATAAAACAGATAAATAGATCTACTGGAAAAAAAGGACAGACGGGCCAGATCTGCCCAGATCTGAGCCGAGCCACGCAGAAGGTGGCCCAGCTAGCGGCCCACGCGCGAAGCGAACGGGTACGGCGCCTTCTTCTTCTTCCTCGACACGCACCGCGGCGCGAGGAGGCGAGCAGAGAGCAGGCGAGGACGGCGTCGGCGCTCCGGTGAACCCTGGGCAAAAGCGAAGGGGGCATGAGAGGAAGCAGAGCAAGGGGAACTCGAGGGTGCAAGAATGGCGGGGAATGGTGGACGGGGTGGCTCCCGAGCTTGCTCGACATCACGGCGGCCGGAGCAGAAGAGGATGAAGACGGCGACGGCGATTTTCAGCTTCCCTGGTCGATTCCTTCTACGAGGAGGGAGAGGAGATCATGGCGGAGCTGGTGGTGGTCGTCGCTTGGCTCGGGGTGGCTCCAATCGCCGGCGATGTGCGACGGCGTCCTTGGGTGTGGTTCGGCCGAGGCAGAGGAACTGAGGGAGAGAGAGAGCAGGGGGTGAGTGAGGGAGGAGGGCAGAGCGTCGTGGGGGAGGGGGGCCTCCTTATCTCCTCACCGAGCGGCAGGAGAGCGAGAGAGGGGGGGGGCTGGGCGGCGAACGACGCGCGAAGACGACACAGCGGCCTAGCGCCATGTGCTGCTGCTACAAGGAGGGAGATGAACAAGTTGCAGAAAACCCTCTGGAGTTCTTTTTTCTATTTACAACTAAGTCCTTTTGCTGTTTCTTTTAAAACTAGTAGCTATTAGGGAATTTATTTGGGGTACTTACACATTTTATAAAAATTTGAGAAAATTCAGGGAGCCTCCCATATACATTTAGAAGCTCCACAAAAATTGGGGTGTCAAAATAAAATGTTTTGAACAACTTTTGTTCATAGGGTTTAAATAAGGCATTTTTCTTAAATACTATTTTATAGTCCTTTAGAAATTTTGAAGCAAGTTCAAAATATTAATTTTGAACCCTTGGAACTTCCTTGACAAATATATTAACTTCAAATAGTTTTTTATTTTCATAGAGAAAATATTTGTTTGAAGGAAATAGATAGTTAAGTAGGAAAAATAATTTATTAAGATCATTTCTTTAACTCATGATCTTAATTTCCATTCGTTGAATAATTTGAGGAGTTTGCTTTAAATTTAAGTCACATTCCAAATTTGTGACCAGTGGGTTTCCAACTTAACACTCAAGTATATAGGTGTAATTATTCACCCAAGCAAACAATAAAACAAGAATTAACACTCATTACAACCATAAGTCCAATAAGCAAACAATCACAACAAGATCAACATCACCACCAAGTCCACACAATTCAAACCACAAAAGTTAATCATACCACCATTTCCATAATGCTATCTTGGGGAAAAGTGACCACTCCTAATTATGACAAGATGATGTTTAGGAAATATCTCCACTCATAACTTAATAGTTTTCAAAAAGATTTGAGAAAGGAATTATGGGGGTAATATATTTCCACTAGTGTTATTATCAAATGGAGTGAAAACAAGTGTTTATAAAATGGGAGTTGTGTATACCTGCAAAATACCAGGGTTGAGGAACAGGTAGGAGATAGCATATAGATCTCCATAATTTTGGAAACACATACTTTAGAAATACTTTTACTTTCTCAAATACTGATATAAGTTTTGGTGGTTGATAAACCAAGTATCATTGAAATGGAGTTGGCCAAAATAAGAATGGAAATGATATAGGGAATATTTTCTTGTCATAACATGATCACCAAAGTTAAATATATTTTTATATTGGTTGGGTCTGATATTTACTAGTCAAACAACTTAAACAACAAGTCACACAAGTTCAAACATAGCAATGGGAAGGAAAGCACTATCATCAATGAAATATTTCAAAAAGTTTTTGTTGGTTCTGAAATTTGGGTCTTGTGAAACTAAGTTTTTCTTAGTTTCCAAATTTGGGATGTGACAGGTAGATACATACCTATATGACCTACTAGACATTTTGAATCACATACACCGACACTAGATAGCTTGAACTAAAACTATCATGTGCGTCCTACAACTTACAACATAGTTAGGAGTGTTGCATGTTGGTTCACATGTCCCAAAGTTGTTAAGATATGACTATGAGTGTTGCATGTGGATCCACATGACCTATATGTGATGGGTTAAGGTGGCTAGAGGTATTGCGTGTGGGTCCACATGTCCCAAATGAGGTTGATACATGCCTATATGACCTACTAAACATTTGGAATCACATGCACCGGCACTAGACAGTTTGACCTAGAACTATCATGTGGTCCTACAACATACAACATAGTTAGGAGTGTTGCATTTGGGTCCACATGTGCCAAAGGTTGTAAAGATATGTACTATGAGAGTGTTTCATGTGGGTGCACATGTCCTATATGTGATGGGGTTAAGATGGCTAGTGGTGTTACATGTGAGTCCACATGTACCGAAGGTGGTAGATACATATCTATATGCCCTACTAGACATTAGAAATCACATGCACCGATACTAGACAGCTTGTTTAGAACTATCATGTGGGTCCTACAACATACAACATAGCTAAGAGTGTTGCATGTGGGTCCACATGTCCCAATTGTGGTAAGATATATATGGCTATGAGAGTGTTTCATGTGGGTACACATGTTCTAAGTGTGTTGGGCTCAAGATGGCTATGTGTGTTGCATGTGGGTCCACATGTCCCAAATGAGGTAGATATCTTTACTATTAAATGGGAGTTGGTGATGGTGTAACCGGCAGAAAATTCTGCCTCCCGATTATGCCGAGTAGACGATCGCTGCTCCCTCGATCGTCCCTTCCCTGCATCGCGTCCGTTCGTCGCTCTCGCTCCCTCGCTTAGGAATCTCCTCCCGAACCGAACTCTCCTTTTCCCTGCGGACGCAATGATGTTCAGTGATGGTGTTCAACGGTGGCGGCTCCTCACCCTTCCTCGATCTCCAATGAGGCCGCGCCTCTCTTCGCTGCCTCACGCGTCTCCTCCATCCTCTGGCGTGACCGCCCGCCATGGCTCGCCGCAGCCGCGGCCGGCCTCTTGGTCGAGAAGGGCACACCCTTCATCGTCGACGCAGCATACCGCCGCCGAGGCATGGCGTGTCAGGAGTACCCTAGGAGACCATCGCCTAGGAGGGCCGCCGCCGCCAGCGTTCTCCCCACGCTCACCACTCACCGCCCCCCTCGAGGATCGCGTGCCGGCGCCGCACCGAGCCCAGGCCTCCGAGCGCCACCACGGCCAGGGTCTCCTCCGCCCAAAATCCCCCGCGCAGGCCATGTTCCTTTCGCATCTCGTTCGCTCGCTCCCGTGCGTCCCATGAGGAGCACATCCCCCGCCGCCGCCTAGGGTTGCGGCGCCGCCGCCTCATCTTACCCCACCGCAGCCAGCATCCATCCTGCCGCCCGCCTCATCTTTCCCCAGTGGAGGACTGTTTTCCATTCACGGATGAAGCCAGGGATCCAAAGATCGACCAGAAGATGGAGGATGAAATTATGAGGGAGAGGGAAGAGGCTCGGCGTGCTCAAGGTGGTGGCGGCGCACGGGACCAACCTCGTCATCATGAACTTCTTCTCGAGCGACCACCTTGCTTTATTAAGTTATATGTGAATTCTATCATGCCAAATCCCAACTTCAATATCTACGCTGTTAGGTTTATTCTGTGGATCTTATCATGCTAATTTACTGAACTGGCCAAATGCATAAGCATGTACTTGTAGATTCTGCCAACTTTATCAAGTAACATTTGGTGGCTATTCACTGATTCTGACTCCTATTCTACCATAATTAGTTGTAACTTATCTATATAGTTAACCCCACCTGTTCATCTTTTATCAACTTGATTATCCTAATTGTCTCACGCACCAGCTGGTAGTTCTTTCATGAATGTAGTAATGAGCAGTTGGTTTATCATATGATGTATGGACCTGGCAACTATGGTGGTGGCTTGTACAACTGCAGCTGTGATCATCCATGTGCAAAACCTCATGCATTCACATAAATGGATGATGAAAGACAGAAGCTGCATCGTATGGCTGCTGGAATGCGGCACCTACAAGGTTGTCTCGGTTGACATTGTTTCTGCAGGTTGCACCATGCTCGTCAGGTAAGAGCTTTGCCTGTTCTTAATTTCCCTTCATATGGCATTCTAACTATAAAATGAGTTACTGTATGGATCTGAATGACGAATGCTCTAAATGTTGATTAACTTGGCACCTAACTTGCACATAGTGGTATTTGTATAATACATGAGCTGTTCAAGTGCATTTCAGATATGGCTCCAGTTTGACTTTGGTTAAAGACCTTACTAACTGATCTAAATGTTCACAATTTCACAGTTTACTCACTGCGCAAGAACGTGTGTCAACAAGATGGTTGAATTCATATTTGTTACCATGTTGTACTATGTACTCCTCTATCTTACAGTTGTGATTATATTTTATCCAGAGGATACATTGCGTACTGATTGAGAATTACGGTGATATACTTATCTATGTGTGGTGAGTAGAACTAATAGAGTAATTGTTATCTCTGCTGCATTTAATGTTTCAGTGTACCATGAGTGCTGATATCTCCA
Organism: Poa pratensis; assembly: GCA_947311845.1. Lineage (NCBI taxonomy): Eukaryota > Viridiplantae > Streptophyta > Magnoliopsida > Poales > Poaceae > Poa > Poa pratensis. The sequence goes on along the minus strand of CAMZMU010000109.1, from coordinate 34,854,580 downwards.
TATTATTATTTTAGGCGGTATCGCCATGTACATGAAGCAAGAATCTAAGCATGTTTTTTTTATCATTGACATGATTAAGAATTTTACTGAGCAGGACTGCAGCAGAGATAACAATGAACTATACCTTTATATGACTTTCCACATGAATTGGCGCTAATTTTATTCTTTGTGTTTCAGTTGTTCTACAGGCTGCTTCAGGTTTATACTCTTTTCATTTTGCTACGAATTGAGAATTGGGATGCAATGCTGCTTCAGGTTTCTGCTCTTTTCATGCTTGGTGAAATGACTGAACTGTATAAAACCAAGAAGACATTGTGTTCTTTCATTTTTTTTGTTGGAGCACTCTGCTTCCTACAGTCAGTTAAGCATGTCTCTTCTCTGTAGGCGGTGGTGGCGCTGGGGTGAGAATGGGAGCTGGTGTATTTTCACAGTGGCATAGGCAGCATGCAGCTGATCGGCTAGCATTCCAGTTTCTTTCCAACATGCAAGTTTTCATTGTTCCTTGGCAAAATCCTAAACCCATAGCAGTAGTTATCTTTTTTGTAGAATGGAAATTATCCCAAAGGGAGTTTAGAAAATGGATGCACATGTGCAACTGATACTGCTTGAGTCATATCCAAGGAATGCACCCAGAAGTTGAGCTTGAAGTACAGTTTACCGATTTCATGTATACAATAATTCATCAACAATTTTAATTTAGGAATATAATTATATAAAGGCATTATGCCCAGCCATAAATTAATGGGCCCAAACGGCTTGCATAACAGCAAAATGAAATGCAGTCCTCATTGACGAAGGCGTCAACAATTTTAAACGAGACGACAAGCTTGGAAGGTGAGAGGTGCTGCAATATTGTCATTTGCAACAACAGACGCAAATTTTCTTGGTGGTCGGCTATTGCTTAACTAAGTCTCTGCTGGTGCTGTGTAAGAAGGATATATATGGTCACTGATAAGGCTTCAGTTGGTTCAGAGTGAACATTCTATGTTTGCTTCCATCATTTTGTCCGTTTATGCCAAGGATGATGAAATTTTATTCCATAGTTGTACATTGGAATCAACATCAAGATGAGGTTTATGCCAAACCAATTCATGTCCTGGTTAGGTCTCCTACAAATGAATTTATAGAAGCACCGCAGTCACTTCTTATTTAAAATATACTTTCATGTTTTGTTACCAACAATAGTGTGTGTGGTTTCAAAAACATAAATAATAAATGAGTAATATATTGTACGGTGCAATTTCTGGGATGCCGTTAAGCATGACTTTTGTGGTTTAAACGCTGGTTTACAATAATAGGGATGTGGCACAAACTGACGTTCCGCATACATGTAAGTTACCATTTATTTTCATAGGCTTGAGGGATAATTCACTGAACCTTGTCACTTGATATGTGCCAACTGACTGGCATGAGGTACTTGTAAGTTCTATGCTTCCTTGGAGATGCTACTTCATACCATGCAAACTGATCTTATCAAGACTGTTTTTTTTTCCAAACCTGCAGTGATTTAATGGGTGACAATTTTCACAACAACAATTAGAAGAATTTGTGGAACTTTAGTAGCTTTGAGATTATATTTGTCATTGCCAAGATTTTGTTGATATATAGGTGATCATTTGTTAAGTTTTTAACATTTGAACTTCATTTATGGAATTCAGGGTCATTTCGTACAACCAAATCTCCAGAAAAATATCTTATAACATAGGTTTCCTTCAAGTATCCACACTGTAAGCCTTCTTGACTTCACGTTTATCTTATATACTTTACCTTATTTGTACTCTTGCAATTTATCATTCTATTCACATTTGGACTTATGCTTAATGTTTTCACTGTTGTTTAGTAGGTCATTACACGAGCGGGTGCTTGTCGTTATACAGCTACCGAATATGTACCTGTTGGGCAGGAAAGAAAACATTACCCAACATATAAATAGGGTTAGAAAGACCACTTTCATTCGATGTTCCAGGGAGAATGTGCACTTGTTTAGGTCTTGGGTGAAGCACCGAAATACGCCGAGTAATTAACCTCCACCGGACTCTTGATTTCTGCAATGAGGTGACTATCATTGAGGACGTTCATAGAGTCAGATGGGAAAGACAAGGGATGGCATAAGCATGGATCAGCAGCATGAGGCCATGATCTGTAGTTTGATTATCTTAAAATGCATGTTCTTTCTCTTGGCTTGGTGATTTTGATGTTGGAATATTGAAATTTAGGTGCATTATGTTTACATGTGTGGCAAAAAAAAACTTGAGAGTCCGTAGCAACGCACGGGCATTCAACTAGTATACTTATATGCCCTACTAGACATTTGGAATCACATGCACCGACACTAGACAACTTGATTTAGAACTATCATGTGGGTCCTCCAACATGTACCAAAGGTGGTAAGATATGGCTATGAGATTGTTTCATGTGGGTCCACATGTCCTAGATGTGCTGGTGTCAAGGTTGGGTAGGGGTGTTGCATGTAGGCCCACATGTTACAAAGGTGGTAGATACATATCTATATGACCTACTAGTCATTTGGAACAACATGCACCGGCAGTAGACATCTTGACCTAGAATTATCACATGGGTCCTACAACATAAAACATAGCTAATGGTGTTGCATGTGGGTCCTAATGTCCTATTGTGGTATATATACAAGTACTCCCTCCGTCCCAAAATATAAGACACGCTATTTTTATGCGAGTCTTTGATTCTCGATTTTGACCATTAATATATGCTAATGTATTTCAATTGAGAATGTACAAATGGTACCGTTGGATTTGTCTTCCAAAATTCTTTCATTTTATATATCATTGTACTAATTTTGTGTATGTATTATAAGTACAAATCATGGTCAAAGTGTAGGCCGTTGACCAGCGAAATTAAATGGCGCCTTATATTTTGGGACGGAGGGAGTATATGACTATGACTGTTGCAAGTAGGGTCCTAATGTCCCAATCGTCGCCTACAAAGAACGCTGCCACTCTCATTCTCGATGAGGGCGATGAATAACTAATATAGTTCCACTAACGAATGTTTCTCTCCGATGGGACCCTAGCTCCAGCTCCCATCAAAGATCACCGCCGGTGGCCATTCACACTGACAAAGCCCTACAAGATGCCATCCATAGAACAGAGAGTCAGCGAGCATAGCAAGGAAAGAAGGCGACGCCACGATGCTCTCGCCGCCGGCCACACCTCGCCCCATGCCCCCGTAAGTATAGAATACAAGATGCACATAATGTCTTGAATTTTCTATATTTATCAATGTGCTATAATCATCAAAATTTTCATGAAAATGGGTTTATCAATATTTTAATTTCATGATGTTAATTTCTAAGAATTTATTTTGAATGATTGGTACTTAATTTCTATGATTACTGAGTAAAAAAACGATAGAAATCTCCTCCATATAGCTAGGACATGTGTTGACTGCGTTATATACGGTCTGGTCCGTCCATCGAGAAGGGATTTGGTGCACATGGGCACGAGTGATCCCGATTTTGATTTTTTAAATTGTATTTTTGAGTTTAAAAAAATCTAATTTTTGAACGTGAATACGTATATACGGTATATTTATGTGTGCAAAGTTTCGGTTGGAAAGACTTTTTATTTTTGGCGATAGAAAAATAACAAATTTGTTTATCTATAAAGTTGTAAAAACAACACGAATTTGTCTTTTTTGTGTAGCCTAAAATAAAACGTATTTCAGAACAAAATTTGGTGCGTTACTGATTGACGTGTGCCTACCTAACGGGTGCCCCACTATGAAGATACCTGGTGCACGTAAAGACTAGGGCCCAACAGGTGGCCTACTAGAAGACGACGGTCAAGGCCCACGAAGGGAGCTCAAGACATTAAAGTACGCCCCAAGGCAGGCGAAGCCTAGGTCGGTAGAACTTTCCATACTTGTAAACCTACTCGGTTGCGAACTCCCGAGACCCAGCCTCCTTTATAAAGGCTGGGAGGGCCGCCGATCGAGGAGAGACACGAAGACACGCTCATATTCCACCACCCAAACCCTAGCGAGATCGACATCTCGCCGAGATCGACATCTCGCCGGGATCGCCATTGTAACACCTCCAAATAATCAATAACAGACAAGCTGGAAGTAGGGTATTATCCTCCGGGAGCCTGAACCAGGGTAAACTCGCCTTGCTTGTCAGCCGTGGCAACTACCAGCACTCCAACTTCTCTCTCTCAATCAACCTGGGGTACACGACCCTGGGATTTGCCGTGGCCACCCCACGTCAACTGGCGCCGTCTGTGGGAAAGAAGAGTGCTGGAATCATGGTTGCACCGGCCCCATCCGCAACGATCATCGACTCGACAACAATCGCGGCGCCGATCTACTTCGGCTCCTTCAAGTTCACCCCACCCGCCGGCCCACCTATCGGCGTACGCCGATCTCTACGGAGGTATGTGCCTTACTTTCGGTAGCATGAATTTCCATGTGAACAAGTGGGGGACGCTCCGACTCTCCGATTATGCATCCACATCTTCACCGACTGCGGAGATCGCGTCTGCTTCGACTACGTCATCTACATCTTCGCCGACTGCGGAGATCGCGTCTACTTCGACTACGTCGCCTACATCTTCGTCGACTGCGGAGATCGCGCCTGCTTTGACTACGTCGCCTACATCTTCGCCGACTGCGGAGATCGCGCCTGCTTCGACTACGTCGCCCACATCTTCGTCGATTGCGGGGATCGCGTATGCTTCGACTACGTCGCCTGCATCTTCATCGACTGTGGAGATCGTGCCTGCTTCGACTACGACGACTACATCTTCGTCGACTGCGGAGATCGCGCCTGCTTCAGCTACACTCGCGAGTTTGTCGACTTCGACGCCCGCGACACCTTCGACTGCTGCTTCGCTCGCCGAGTTCTGCACCGACTGCGGCGTCTACCACGTCGCCTCCATCTTCAGCTCCGAGGACAGCTCCTGCGGCGAAAGCAGCAGCAGTAACGCGCACTCGACTGCGCAGTCTTACCCCGTCCAAGCCTTCATGGTGGATGCAAGAAACAACAGGACACCAGACACCGGTCCCCGCCGCGAGGACCCGACGTTCCCAATGGAGGTCATCTTGCCGGACAAAGTAACAACCCTGACAATCACTCAAGAGATGGGGGTCCAAGCAATGAAGCACGTCCAAGAGTGCACCTTCCCCCCGCGGACGCGACTCGAGAGGACATGATGGCTTACCAATACCTCGTGTGGAAGGAGAACGAGAAACTTTTGCGCGAGAAAGCTGATCTAGCAAGACGGAAGGAACTCGCCGACGCGTCAAGTGCTCGACGGGAAGCTTACTCCTTTTCCTCCACCGGACCAGCAGTCACGAACGACAATAGGCGCTCCAGACCGCACATCAACCTGATGACGGATGCTGAGAGGACTGTGGCCACCCGCAACCTCGAATCATCGTTCATGACAGAAGACGCAGATGGGATACCTATCCCCAAAACAGACTCAGGTGCTCTCATGTCACTGTCCATGTACTTACGGGCGACACAGCCTCCGGAAGGCGACCCTCGTGCAGCTCTACATCGACAACAAATTCAGGCGCTTCGCCTAGCAGAGGAGGCGCTCATCACAGGAGCTACACCCGCAGCAACAACTCCAGCACGAGGAGATTGCGACAGACATGGCCGCGAGCGCGCAGCACGCGGAGACCGACCCATCTGACACCTGCAGGACGGGGAGGACGCCCGCAATGTCATCACACAGCGAACAGTCGATCGCAACCGCTTCACCTGACCTGTCAATACCCCGACTGAGGAATTCTACTCGGACGGCGACAGCGAGCCTTGCGGTCTTCCCTGCTTCCACTATGATGTCTACGCACGCTTCTATTCTTGTAGACAGTGTTGGGCCTCCAAGTGCAGAGGTTTGTAGAACAGCAGCAAGTTTCGCTTAAGTGAATAACCCAAGGTATATCGAACTCAGGGAGGTAGAGGTCAAAGATATCCCTCTCAAGCAACCCTGCAATTAAGATACAAGAAGTCTCTTGTGTCCCCAACACACCCAATACACTTGTCAGGTGTATAGGTGCACTAGTTCGGCGAAGAGATATTAAAATATAAGTGATATGGATGATTATAAGTGGTAATTGCAATCTGAAATAAAAATGGCAGCGAGCAAACATGTAGCAGAACTGGTTGTAAACGGTGTTTCAATGCTTGGAAACAAGGCCTAGGGATCATACTTTCACTAGTGGACACTCTCAACAATAATAATATAATTGAATACATAGATATTTCCTCTTCACTCTGCTACCCCGAACTACTCTGCCGTTGGATAACGAACATCAATCCACTGCGTAGGGCTGTAAAAGCACGCCTCAAGTCTGTATTCCACCTCTGGGGCACCCCACGCTGTCACTATGAGCGCCCCAAATTAGTACTAAACAAACGCCACAATATCATAGAGATATCCAACACAAAGAACAACTCATGACAAGTATTCGCATAAACTTTAATCCAAAGAGTCACACACGGTGCGCACACTGTCAACTTCGCACCGTGGGACAAAGGTGACTCCGGAGTTTACATTAATAAAACCACTTGAGTAGCATATTCATAAGATTAAGAAGAGTAACATCTATGGATTCAACTAGATTCCAAAGCACATGATCACATAAAGATCACACCATGGGAGAGAGAGATAAACCACATAGCTACCGTACGAGCCCTCAGCCCCGAGGGAAACTACTCCCTCCTCATCATGGGAGGCAGCAACGGCGATGATGGAGGCGGTGGTGTCGATGGAGATGACTCTGGGGGCACTTCCCCGTCCCGGCAGGGTGCCGGAACAGAGACTTCTGTCCCCCGAATTAGGGTTTTGGATGGCGGCAGAGCTGAGAGTCGTATCTGGGAGAATCGTCGAACCTTCTAGGTTTTTTGGGGCGAAGGCAATATATAGGCGAAAGGGCGGCATCGGGAGGCACCCGAGTCAACCACACCACCCCTCGGCGCCACCCCCTTCTTGGCCGTGCCCAGGCATGGTGTGGAGGCCATGGGCCTCCCCCGGACTTGTCCTTCTGGCCCATGGAGTCTTCTGGTAAAATAGTGATGTCCGTTGATTTTCGTCCAATTCCAAGAATATTTCCCCACTAGCTTTTCTGAAACGGAAAAATAGCAGAAAACAAGAACTGGCACTGTGGCATCTTGTTAATAGGTTAGTTCCAGAAAATGCATAATAATGGTATGAAGTGTATGTAAAACATGTAGCAATTGGTATAATAACAACATGGAACATCAAAAATTATAGATACGTTTGAGACGTATCACACTACCGCATCCGCGCCACACGAATACCGCGAGGCTTCAAGTTCACATCGGAGTTAGTCAAGTTCGACGGCACACAGGATCCCAAACTTTGGCTCGATGACTACATCATTGCAGTCAACTGTCAAGGAGGTAACACGACAACAGCCATGCAGTACGTCCAGTTGACGCTCGTAGGGTCAGCACGTACCTGGCTCCAGAACCTGCCCCGGAACTCTTTCACTTCTTGGGATCTGTTCGAAGATGCTTTTGTCAAGAACTTCCTCGGCACATACTCAAGGCCTGCGACGTTCGTGGAACTGCAAGCCTGCAGGCAACGCAAAAACGAGTCTCTACGATCCTACATCCAGGGCTGGACACTCCTGCGCAATTCCGTCGGAGTCGTCTCCGAGGACAGAGCCATGGACGCATTTATTCGTGGTGTCACTCGGCACGACCTTCGGGAGGCCTTCGGTCGCCTCCAGCCGCAGTCCATAGTCGAGCTCATGAAGATCTCCAACGAGTGGGCCGATGGTGAGGACTCTATGCGCAACGAGTTCCCGGACACGGAAGGAGAAACAAGCAACTGGAACCGCAGAAACAACCGCGGCAGCGATCGCCGCCTCAAGCGCAAGGCTCGTTTCGATGAAGGAGAGCCAGCCGAGCTAGTAGCGGCCGGATTCACCGACACCCGAGAAAACCGGAGACGTGATGACAACCGCCAGAGCAGTCGAAGTCGAGAGGAGTACAGGAACGATGGAAACCAGAGACGCGACTGGCGACGCAAACCTCGCGACACCTCGCGACCTGAGCTTACACCCGAGCAGGAGCTTGAACAGCCGTGCAAATTCCACCTGTTCAGAAGCGACGAAACCGGCAAGTTGGTCTCCACTCACCTGTTGAAGGACTGCCGGAAAATGCAGCGCATTAACGGAGCGTTCGCCAAAATCCTGGCTCCAGCTCCAACGCAGCAACCAGCACCACAGCTGGCCCTCCCAGGACCACCCGCAGCAAACCCTACACACATCGCAGGAGCAATCTAGTACCAGCCGAGACAGGACCCACCTCTCGTGCCGGAAGAACAATACCCTCAGGCTCGAGGGCAAATGAACATGATACAGAAGGGGCGCCCATCAAACAGGTGCCAGAAATTGATCACTCGCCAAGTCTACCAGGCCGTGACGATGCCACCAGCCGCACCCGAGTACCTCAAGGGCTCAGAAACCAGCATTACATTCTCTCGGGAGGATCATCCTCCACGGGTACCGCGCCCAGGCCACGCCGCGCTGGTACTCGACGCTCAAATCGGGCAATTCCACATGACCAAGGTCTTCATGGACGGCGGCAGCGGCATCAACATCATCTTCGCCGACACTCTCCGGAAGATGGGCAGGTCTCTAGAAGGCCTGGCAAGGTCCGACAGCACCTTCCACGCATCGTTCCAGGCAAAGCAGTCTATCCTGAAGGAGTAATCACACTCGAAGTTATCTTCGGCACACCTGACCACTTCCGAAAGGAGATGATTGACTTCGAGGTGGTGGACTGGAAGTCGCAGTATCACGCCGTACTTGGACGCCCGACGTTCGCCCGCTTCATGGCAGTGCCACATTACGCCTATCTCATGCTCAAGATGCCAGGACCAAAAGGAGTCATAACTGTGCGGGGTGACTTCCAGCGTTCGGACAACTGCGACCGCGAGTTCAGCAAAATCTCCGAGTCCTTCGGCATGCAGCAGCAACTCGAGGAACTTTCACTCAACAACGACAGGACCATCTTCCCTGCAACCAAGAAGCCGGCACCCGACGCCTCGTTCAGCACAACCGACGACACAAGGGCACACCAAGTCCATCCGACTGACGCCTCCAAGACAGTGCTCGTGTCTTCGAGTCTGTCACCCGCATAGGAAGGCGCGCTCGTCGAGTTCCTCCGTGAGAACTGGAAATCTTCGCCTGGTGTCCAGCCGACATGCCAGGTATACCCAGGGAATTCGCCGAGCACGCCCTTCAAGTCTATCCAGACGCAAAGCCTGTCAAGCAAACCATGCGCCGCTTCTCCGAGCCGAAGCGCGTCGCCATAGGGCAAGAAGTCGACAGATTACTTCACGCCCAGTTCATCCGAGAAATCAAGAAGTCCGATTGGGTCGCTAACCCAGTTCTAGTCGAGAAGAAGAAGACGAAAATTCTCCGCATGTGCGTCGACTTCACCTCCCTCAACAAGTGTTGCCCGAAGGATCACTTCCCATTGCCGCGAATCGACCAGATCGTCGACTCCACGGCTGGCTGCGCGCGACTGTCCTTCCTGGATGCTTACTCAGGCTACAACCAGATAAGGATGCGAGAGGAGGATGAGGAGAAGACAGCCTTCATCACCCCATGGTGTCTACTGTTACAAAACTATGCCCTTCGGGCTCAAGAACGCTGGAGCCACCTACCAGCGCATGATGCAGTCCTGCCTCAAGGACCAGATAGGACGCAACGTCCAAGTTTATGTCGACGACATAGTCATCAAGACAAGGCAAGAGGACACACTCCTCGACGACCTGCGCGAGACATTCGCCGCGCTCAACGAGTACAAGATCAAGCTCAACCCAACTAAGTGCGTCTTCGGCGTGCCAGCTGGGCAACTACTCGGGTACCTCGTCTCTGCCAGAGGCATCGAGGCAAACCCCAAAAGATAGAAGCAATCCTGACGATGCCAGCCCCGACCAAGCTTCGGGAGGTTCAGCGCCTAGCCGGCCGAGTCGCAGCGCTCAGCCGGTTCATTAGTAAGTTGGGCGAAAAGGCACTCCCTTTCTACCAACTGATGAAGAAATCTGACAAATTCGAGTGGACACCCGAAGCCCAAGCAGCATTCGCGGACCTCAAGAGGGTCCTGGCGACTCCACCAGTGCTCGTCGCACCTCGAGAAAAGGAACCTCTATACCTCTACGTGTCAGCCACCAACAGGGTGGTCAGCACCGTCCTCGTTGTCGAGCGTCAAGAAGAAGGCCACGCCCATCGAGTGCAGCGGCCCATATACTACCTCAGCGAGGTGTTATCTATATCAAAGCAGCGGTACCCGCATTATCAGAAGCTAGCCTACGGCGTCTTCATGAGTTCACGCAAGGTGGTCCATTATTTTGCCGAGCACCCAATGCCTCGTGCCTGTCAGACATCCTCACCAACCCCGACGCGACAGGGCGAGTCGCCAAGTGGGCCATCGAGTTGGGTCCATGGGACCTGAAGTATGCGCACCCCAACGCGATCAAGGCGCAAGTACTTCCAGATTTCACAACCGAGTGGATCGAAGCCCAGCTTCCCAACTTACCCGACCTGTCCAACGCCTGGACTATGTACTTTGATGGATCCAAGAAATTCGATGGTGCAGGCGCAGGCATCATCCTAATATCACCAAAAGGCGACAAACTCCGCTATGTACTGCAGATGGACTTCCCCAGCCCTCCAACAATGAAGCTGAGTACGAAGCTCTCATACACGGCATGCGGATGGCCAAGAACTGCGGAGCTACTCGCCTCATGATCTACGGGGACTCGAACCTCGTTGTACAGCAAACAATGAAGGAGTGCGACGCCACGACAGATAACATGATTGCATATCGGGACCTGTACAACATCATGGAGGGCAGCTTCGACGGCTGCGAGCTGCGGCACGTAGGCCGCGAGAGTAACGAAGAAGCGGACATACTGGCCAATCTCGGCTCGACCAAGGCAAAAGTTCCACCTGGAGTCTTCGTCGAGTGCATCAAGCAGCGGTCCATCAAGCTCAAGCAACCAATCGCACCCCTACGACACCAACAGCCAAGGATCAACCGGCTAAGGATACAGTGGTGCTCGAGGAGGAAGAACCACGCATTGAAGTCTTCCTCATCGAGCCAACATGGACGAAGCCCTTCCTCGCATACATGCTGCACCAGGAGCTGCCGGAGGACACAATCGAAGCTCGGCGCATCACTCGCCGCTCGAAGGCCTTCACGATCATCAACGGAGAACTATACAAGCGCAGCATATCTGGAGTCTTGCAGCGCTGCATCGACCTAGAAGACGGCAGAGCAATACTCTGGGACATCCATGCAGGCACTTGCGGACATCACGCCAGCAGTCGAGCCTTGGTGGCCAAAGCCTTTCGAGCAGGATTCTACTGGCCCACGGCGATGAGGGAAGCCGAAGAGATAGTCAAAAAATGCTACGGGTGCCAGAAGTTCGCCACCAAGCCGCACGCACCCGCATCAGAGCTAAAAAAAATACCACTCGCCTGGCCTTTTGCCCAGTGGGGACTCGACATGGTGGGACCACTGAAGAAATCATCTCGCGGTGGACATACGCATCTCTTGGTGGCAGTCGACAAGTTCACTAAGTGGATCGAAGTTGTACCCATAACAAGCTCGACGGCTACAACTGCTGTCAACTTCATCAGGTCTATCATCTTCAGGTTCGGGGTACCACATAGCATCATCACGGACAACGGCACAAATTTCACAGCCGACGAGTTCAAGGACTTCTGCGCAGAACAAGGCATCAAGCTCAACTACGCCTCGGTCGCACACCCTCAGTCCAATGGACAAGTCGAGAAAGCAAACGGCCTCGTCTGCAGCGGCCTCAAGAAACGTCTACTGGTGCCACTCAAGCGCGCGGGTGCCTGGGTGGAGGAGCTACCCTCTGTCCTCTGGAGTCTCCGAACCACGCCCAACAGATCAACACAATATACTCCGTTCTTCATGGTCTATGGCGCCGAAGCAGTACTGCCATACGATCTGCGATTCGACGCACCTCGCGTGGTCGCATACGACGAGTCAGATGCAGAAGAAGCACTCGAAGATGGTGTCGACACGCTGGACGAGGCACGGGACATCGCACTATCCCGCACGACCGTTTATCAACAGAGTCTTCGCAACTACCATGGCCGTCGACTGCGCGAGCGATCTTTCGTCCCTGGTGATTTGGTGTTGCGACTCAAGCAAAAGAAGGTGCACAAGCTCGCCTCCCTATGGGAGGGACCTTTCATCGTCACGGAGGCTATCGACGGTGGCACCTATCGGCTGAAGGACTCAAACACAGGGGTGCTCTCCCTCAATCCGTGGAACGTCGCGCAACTGCGCCGTTTCTACGCATAGCATACACATCCATGTACTTGTGCTTACACGACTACAAGCAGCAAGTTTCAGACGCACTCTTTTCCTTACCAGGGTACCTAAGGGGACTGGAAGGTTTTTAATGAGGCGGCTTGCTAGCTTAATATACAATGATTGAAAGAAACAAGCTTTCTCCCTTTACTTTTTACAGTTAAAAAGCAAGATAAACCTAGGCCGCACTCGAATACTCGGGGGCTGCGCCGCACAGGTTCCAAAACAAACAAGGCCTAGGCCGCACTCGAACACTCGGGGGCTGCGCCGCACAGGTTCCAAAACAAACAAGGTCTAGGCCGCACTCGAATACTCGGGGGCTGCGCCGCACAGGTTCCAAAACAAACAAGGCCTAGGCCGCACTCAAACACTCGTGGGTTGCGCCGCACAGGTTCCAAAAACAAATAAGGCATAGGCCGCACTCGAATACTCGGGGGCTGCGCCGCACAGGTTCCAAAACAAATAAGGCCTAGGCCGCACTCGAATACTCGGGGGCTGCGCCGCACAGGTTCCCAAACAAATAAGGCCTAGGCCGCACTCGAACATTCGGGGGCTGCGCCGCACAGGTTTCAAAACAAAACAAAACCTTGGCCGCACTCAAACACTCGGGGGCTGCACCGCACAGGTTAACTTTAACAAGCAAGGCCTAGGGTGCACTCGAATACTCGGAGGCTGCACCACACAGGTCATCACACAAGCATGGAAAACATACCCGAACGCTCGGGGCTACGTTCAACACTTCTATACAAATAAGCTCTCCAACGAACACATTACATACATTCGGGTGCTATTCCCAAGGATTTACACTTCAGCTCAGCAAGCATACAAATTTTGGCCTATTGATCTACAGGCTCATCTTTGGGGCCTCCGTCCAAGGGACCTACAAGCTCCTCCGTCTGTTTCTGCACCTGGGAGATGACCTCGCGCGCCTGATGCATGTAAAATGCATACATGAACTTTACATTTTATTACTTGATATTCCAACTTATTTGCATCATATATGGGTTATATTTATGTTTTATAATGATTTTAGGGGATAATTCACAGTTTCCCCATTTATTTGGAATTAACCCTGCAGAACCAAAAACCCCTTTTTCCATGTTTTTGACTTTCAGGGACCAAACGACGTCCAAATGACCTAATATTTTACGGGGCCCAATATTTGGAAATAAGAAGACGTACGAGCCAAGGATCCGCGAAAAAGGAAGTCCGAGGAAGAAAATAGATGGTCCCACGCGGCCAGATTCCTTGGCCGTGTGGGACCACCTCTTTTATTCCTCGTGGCTCCGATGCCGTCCGTTTTCGTCTCCGTGGCTTCGTCTTGACCTAAAAACGTCTATAAAAATAGTCCCCCGAGGAGTTTCGCGAGGAGGCGGCGGAGAAACACAAAACCACGAAACAGAGAGTCAGAAGGCTGCCGCCGGAGAAGATCGGAGGGGGGAAACGCCGCCGGAATCACCTCCGGAGGGCTCCACCCCCCTCCGGCGTGTTCATCATCAACATCTACAGCAAGATCATCTCCATCTCTCCACTGTAAACTCTTGGCAAACATGATATATGATGCAATATACTATTCCCTTGATCTATTGTGTCTCCCCATCTATGTTTGAGAAGTGATTTGTTCATGGCAAAGTGAAATAGTTCGTTGATTGGTTGCATACAAGTTTTGTTATCTTTTATGATTGTCTTGATGTACAATGTATGAGTGCACGCATATGTTGGGGAATGCATGTAAGGTGATCACCGTAGTGTAATGGATTGAGTAGGACGGGTCGGAGTACTAAGACAGAAACCGTGGTCTGAGACTTGAAGTTACATTATGGGGGATATATATGGGGGACCCTAGAACTTAAGGCTATGGTGGGACAATTATGTCTTAATAATTCTTGTGCTGCACATTTACTTGGCCATGAGATCCATCATAAGAGTTGTGTAATTTGCTCATTTACTTGGCTACACCTATTTATGGCTCCTTCCTAGAAGAAACAATTAAGACTGAAACATGTGCTTCACTAATTGTGACAACCACACGAATGAAATAACAATTGCTAGAACATTTGCTCCCTTGAGATATTTGCTACTTGAGATATTTGATACTTGCTACTTTGAGAAACTTGCTTGAGAAAACTGCTGAGAGAAACTTGCTCTAAGAAACTTGCGTTTGAAACTTGATTGAGAAACTTGTTACTAGATAAACCCATTCCACATCACTTGCTTCCATTAGTTAGTTCCTTTCATATTTAAATTTATTGCTTTGCATAAAAGGCCATATAAGAGGGTTATAGGGCTTTAGAGAATAGATAGTTTACCTTCAGCTCCTCGTGGGTTCGACACTCAAATACTTATCGAATTGTGCTACAGTGATTCCTTGCTCTTGGGGATTATCAAGCACTTTTCTGGCGCCGTTGCCGGGGAGCGTTGTGCTAAGCTTTTATTCTTGTTTGCATTGCATACTAACATATAAATCTAAAACACAAAAAAATTATAAAATGGAAAACAACCAAACAATTATAGAATTGTATAATATCTATCTTGAGTTAGGACATGAAGTGTTTGAGGAGAAAATTAAATTTTATTTGCATAACAATCATGTTTGTGGTAGTACTAATTCTTTGAACACCTTTATTGCTAATGCTAAGGAAAACCTTAAGCTTGGGGAAGTTTGTTTTGATGAATATGGTATTTTTAGTCCCCCTACTATTGAGGATGAAAGTGATTTAATTGAGTTTGATGATCCATTATGCTCATTAGATGATAAGTCTTTATGTGGTGATTCTATTCAAAACTATGTGGTTATGTTTAACTTTAATGCTTGCAACTATTATGAGAGAGGAGAGATAAGAATCCCCTTTATGTTTCTATGTTATTTAAAATGCAAGCTATTGATTATTATATGCATTGGTTACCTCAAATTTGTTGTTATTTATTCATATATAAAATTCCAATGCATAGGAAGAGAGTTAGACTTAAAAGTAAATTGTTTAATATTCTGTGGTGTGTTCCTTATGCTTTAACTTCCTATTCGGTTTGAACACACCTTTATATCTTTACAACATGTAAAATATCTTTACCTACTGTTTTGTGACAATTAGTTTAAGATTTTCATTTTATATAAAATTTGGGAAAGTAAATGAGAAGGATGAGTAATGGAGAAGTTGGGGTCGACCTTGAACATGTGTTGTTCATGCCAATGGAACCGTTGCAAAGTCTCTATCATTAAAACTTTTCCCAAAGCTAAAACCAAATAAAAAGAGTGTTTATGTTGTATATATTTGCTTCTTCTTTTGCCTTTTTGCTAAATCAAAAACAACAAAAATATTTTCTTTCTTCTTTGTTTGTTTCTCTTGAACCTTTCTTGGTTTTGCTTCTTTTTTATTTCTTCAGTTTGATTTTCGGTTTTTGAGTCAAGGTGCTTGTTTACTACTGTAACATCACCTTTGTATCTTATTTTTCATATTTATGGAAAGAATAACCTCTTTTGAGAGGTAGGATCAAACAATAGTAATTTGCTGTCCAGAAAACAGATTCCTAAGCTTTACTGCGAAAAATGTTAAAAATCACAGAAAGGAATTTTGACCTGAATTTCATGAGCAATATTCAGTTATTATTACACATTTCATTAGTTCAAAGTTTTCTGATTTGAGCAACGTAAGTGCCTCTGAAAATTCACTCTTTACGGGCTGTCCAGTTTTTGACAGATTCTGTCTTTATTTTGCATTACTCTCATTACTTGTGTTTTGTGTGGTTCTTTGGATCAAAGAACAATACACAACCATAGTAACATTAGTTAATGTTTAGAATCAACTCATGATATGTCTTTTCTGTACTTATGTGGATTTAATTTATGGAGACACTAACCCTCTAATCAAGTTTTATGATGAGTTTTGTGTAAAGAGAATTTTCAAGTGGAAGAGTTGAGGGTGATGAACAAATATCAAGAGGGACAAACACTCAAGCTTGGGGATGTTACCCCTAGGCTCACCCTACATATATCAAATAAGTACAAGAATTTAAGCTTGGGGATGCCAAGCCACCTCACTCCAACCATCTTGATACCAAGTAAGAAGCCTAGCTATATGGCTATAAAGAAAGCGCTTTACGGGAGGCAACCCGGTTGTTTTTATTTGTGATTTTTTTGTGTCCTCTTGCTGTAACAAGAGACTTAGTTTTTAGTTTAGTTTCTGGAATTTTTAATAAAGTGCCAAGTTTTACCCATTTTGGTTTGAAAAAGTTGCTTATAGCATTCGGAGATTTTATTCCTGCACGAATCTGTGCACGGTATGATTTTTAATTCTTATTCTGTAACTCCGAATGAGCTGATATTTGAACTGTAGTTGCAACTTTTCATCCTCTGTATGCATGAATTTTTTCGGAATTTTTCGACAAAGTTAAGTAGGGTAGAAAAATACGTTTTGCTGCTGCTGTTTTTCTGGACAGATTCTGTCCCATTTTGTTTGATGCATTTTTGAACTTTTAACTTGAATCTTTTTGATCCAATTGAGTTTATAAGTAGGCATACAACATTATACACTTTCTGGACATTCATATGAATTTTTGTCTAAGGATTATATGCAGCAATCTATTTGTCTATCACTACTAATGTCACCCCACAGAAAAGAAATGGGAGAAACGGTGTTTTGAAGTTTTTTCACAGGGATTAGAGGAGATGCACCAAGAGCTATCCAAGGATGGTGAAGACCATAAGCTTGGGGATGTGAAGACAACCCCACTGGACCTACACACTCTCGGTTTGCACACGTCTAACTTCTGTTTTTCGATCAATGCACCTTATCGCATAAACTTGGAGCGTCTTTTGCTTTTTATTTTGGTTTGATTTTTATTTTGTGAGACCACCACCATCATTTATATATGAAAGAGGTACTGGAAATTTGGGTTGAATTAAGTTGGATGCTACTATCTTCACAAAAAAGGATCGACGCATTCGGTACCTTCTCCGGAAGATGTGAGCCGGATACGTCGGCCAACGATAGATCCTTTCCGCTCCTTCGCATAGCGATCCTCGAACTACTTCACCGCGAGAACCGCCACCACCATTTGCTACCGATGGTTGTTAAACAACGTCTCTACATCGGAGTCGTCGGAGGAGGACGAATCCTCGAGCAAAAATTCTTCACATGGGGTCAAATCCATCTAAAATGCAAGCGGGAATAAAAGTAAACGCCTAATCCTTGGGTAAACGAACCTAAATCGACTGGAGAAACACTCACCAATAGATCCGCGGCGGCTGCGGCGATTCGGGCGGGGATGGTTCTCGAGCGGGGCAGCAACTCAAAAACGTCCGGCGAGGTGGATCCGCGGCGGCGGCGACCCGTTGGCGGCGCAGATCCGGCAGATGCGGCCGGGGTAAGGTCGGAATCGAAGGCGGCGGCGGCGGCGAGATGGGGAAATAACATGAACTCGCAAGAGCTGAAATGTCCCTCCCGCCAACTGCTTTCTCTCTATACAGGGCCCGCTCGGTTCGGCCGCGGAAACACCATATTCTCGGGTCTGCGGGGCGAATTCTCGGCGCCCTAAAAAATGTTTTCGGTTCGGCGCAGTTTGCGGTTTCTGTTTTGTACATTTTTTCGGTTGCGAAACTGTATGCGGCAGTTATTTAACGGTTTTGCGTGGTTTATGGTCACTGCTAGAGATGCTCTTACTCTTGATTAATTAAGTTCAGGTTTCAGACAATAAAAGGGAAAAAGTTATATCTCTCCTATCTAAAAAAAAACCATTGGTTCCAAATTCTGCCCACCCCTTCGTCCAACTCCCTTACGTGCATTCTCCTTTTTTTCCACGCTTCACCAATTGACCAAAAATCATTACACGGGCAATTACACGGGCAATTACAAGGGCAAAGAACATCAATAATTAATCCGGCTGGCGTTTCGGTCCACGCCACAATTTCCTTCTTCCCACATCGATCAACAGAATTAGCACATGCCTCGCATGGCTTACATGCCAATTAATTACAGTGAAGGATCAGGGAGTTGGACGAATAGATAGGAGAGATAAGCGACCGATCAGCCTGAATGATCACCGCGCCTAAACATCAGCCGAACCAATTAACGGAAATAATGATCCAAAAACATCGCTTCCTTGTGCCCTCTCTCCACTACTTAAACACAGCGATTGCCAGCTCGAAACCTCCACCAGTCCATCCTTCCAGCTTAATCCATCCTTCCTAGCAGACCAATCTGGCGACTCGAAGCAATATGGGACACCCAGGTTTGATGAGGGTGGCGACAACTCCACCAGTCCCAGCTCCCGCCATCTGGCCTCCGATCAACAATGACCACATGTCCTGCAACATTCTTTAGAATGATCTTAGTGTTTTGCATCATCTAATTATCTTGATCTAACTGTGAATGGATGATTTTGTGCAGGGAAGTTAGATTTCAGGACATTCAAACAAAGTACATCAACAACTTATCATGGGAGGTCACTGCGAAAATTGTTTGTGGTCGAATCAAACATACTAGGAGTGGGAATAAAACCTACTTTGCAATCCTCACCGATAAGTCTGTAAGATAATTTTGATGCTACCCCTTACTACGTCTTTCTATCAAAAGTTCAGTACTTATATTTAATCACAGATACTATCTATCTTCGCCATTTGATCTCACATCTCCGGTAGCATATGCCCCCTGGCTGTGAGGATTACAGTTAGCCAGACATCTTTTGTCAATAATGACTTCACTATTTTTGCAGGGAGATAAGATTGAAGCAAAGGCATATGGAGAGCAATCATATCGTTGCAACAAGGACCTGCACACCGGGCAGGTTTATGTGTTCAAATATGTGGGCTTTGAGCCCACTGGCATGCCTCCAGCATCTGGACTGACCATGCCAACGAGTATTACTACACAGTCGCACCGAGTTTCAAGCTGCAGAACCTAGCATAAACATTCCTACGCTGCCATCCACGTTCTGGAGTTTCATTGATGTAGCAAGACTACGTAACAGGATGCGGACAGGTTTGTATATTTGTTTTTTGATTCATTTTTTAATAATTGACTGATATTGCTCGATCCATATTAAAATTCTGCAATTGATAATTGAACACTCCTAGATGTAATTGGGGTCATTCTGCATGTCGAACACATAAGGTTCTAGATGTAAAACGGCCGGAGCACGCCTTGCCGAGATGTCAAGCTCATCAACAGAGCGTAAGTTCATATAACATCAGGATTATTGACTCAATGGATATAACTCAATTGTCTCAGTCAGAACAGTACTAAAGGAAGGATATGACTCTCTTATGTGCTGCAGGGGCAAGGACTGTGCATATCTTCTCCAGTTCTCCCTGTATGTGTTGGTGTACAGCTAGAACCAAATGGTTGCAAATAAAACTTGCTTTACTTTTAGCTTGATATGACAAATTAGAGAAAGACATGCCTCCTTTTATTTTTCAGGAAGTCTTTGTTTTGTACCGATGGCTGCATATATAGTGTTTTTAATCAGGGAAAGATGCGTCAGTTTTGGCTAAGATGAGTGGTTCTGGATCCATTTATCTAAAATAACATTATAGCACCTAACAAGTATAAGTCTTGGATTCTAATTGCAAGAAGGACTGAGTAGGGTATGATTTTTTAGTTACTACTGAAACCTGTAGAGGATCAAATGGAATCTTTCACCTTTTTTCAATGCAATCATTCAACCATCACTGTTGCAAGCTGGTATTCTACTGCCTCTCATTTTTTTCTCCAAACAATCACTTGCAAGATGGTATTTTACTGCCTTAAGTAGCCCTTGGAATTTTGAGCTCTTTTATTTACAAGTTTGGAAGTTCCTAGCATGGAAGTGTAGTGTTATTTCCATGGCCAAAAATTCAAGAGAACCATGTACTGAGTTTAGCACGTTTGGTGCCTTTTCTCCTTTACTGAACATATTGATTTGATGGTTTCAATTCCAGGTCCTAGAACATTCAAACAACTCACTAATCCCCTTATCAGCACAAGCATGCATCATGTCCATCCTACTATGTCAAGAAAAAATAAAACAGAGGAAAAAATGGAGGATTTACCTTCTCTGATGACCCAGGCTAAATAGGAGGCATGGAGCAGGCGTTCCGGATGCAGGTGGTCTTTGCAGGCCGTGGGTCGTCCAAGGACGCGATCAAGTGAACCAGCAGCGCTGGCCGGGTAGCCGAGCTTGGTTGCGACCATGGCGAAGTCGGCGATGTTGGGATCGTCGTCGTGAGCCTCGGAGGAGGATGGAGATTGCTTGGCGGAGGAGGATTACGCAAGAGGCAAGAGGGAATCGGCGAAGCTGCACGTGCGTGCCTGGGCTTCGGCGCCCTGGCCCCTGGGCAGACTGCTTCTGGAAGACAGAGTCGCGCCGGCGCTGCTGGTCAGAGCTTGCCGATCGAGGCGGCGGGAGCCAATGGTCGACGATGGGGACAGGGACGGATCCAGAAATTTAAATTTGGGCGTTCAAACTTCAACCAACACAAGACATGAAGGTGAAAAACTGAAAATGGTCCACGATTTATATGCCAATAAAAATATAAATTGGCCATTGTAGCAACATTATCTCAAAAGGATAAGAAACTTGCAAAATAATAAAGGAAATTACAATACAACCATACGATCTTCCATAGCTTGGAAGCAAGATATGACAGCATCATCCTTCACTTGTAAGAAGAACTCCTTCTCAGTGAATGTGACCAAACAATCATTTAACATTTGGTTCCCCATTTTGTTTCTTAGCTTGTTCTTCACAAAAGTCATTGATGAAAATATCCTCTCAACACTGGCAGTTGCTACGGGTAGGATTAACACCAATTTAAGAAGCTTGTAGACAAGGTTATAGGTCATATTCTTGTTAGTTTCAACAAGCAGAATAGAGAGCTGAACGATATTTTTGAGGTTTTTAAACCTCTCATCTCTACACATATCAGCAATCCAAAGGGTAAGTTGATATGGAAGCTGAATCAAATCTTCCTCTGAGAAATCCATAGGATAAAGCTGTGCAAGCTTCACTAAGTTGGGCATATGATAAGCGGAGAAAGAATTAGTTGGGCTGAAAGATCCCATGCAATGAAGTAATTCTGTGTTTACCTCATCAAACCTATCTCCAAGCTCACGAAGTTGTCTATCAAGGAGACACAAAAACATCTCAACACGAAAGCGATGGATATTTGTGAGGTTTTTATAGAATCTTGAGGGTCTTCCAACTGGCTTATAAGGACCTTCCATTTGAGGAACCTTGACTCTATGCTTGACACAAAACGCAGTGACCCCTTCAAGAAAAGATTTCCACCCATCATCTTTTCTGAGTAAATCCAATTCAATCTTTGTCAATTCAATGAGCTCAACGGCATTGACAATGTCTTGATCTCTCTGTTGCAAAGCATTACTTAAGAAATCTGTGAAACCAAAGATGGTTTGCAACAAGTGTGCCATGAAAACAAAGTCAAATGACTCAAATGATGACAACATGGTTTGAGCAAGCATAGCCTCGTTGCTTTGAGACTTGTCTTTTGCTATCTTGTTGAGGACTAGACGGATGGAAGGATACATACGCAGAACATGAGCAATTGTTTTGTAGTGAGATCCCCAGCGGGTATCACCAGGCCTACTCAATCCCATCTCTTGATTCATGCCTTTACCGGTTTCAATTTCCTCCAACTGTAATGCTTGAATAAGCTGTTCAGCTTGAGCCAATCGAAGCATTCTTATCTTCTTGCAAGACATCCCAAGAAGATTCAACAGATTTGCAAGTTGTTGAAAGAACAAGACGCAATCACAATTTTCCTTAGCAACGGCAACTAGAGATAATTGAAGTTGATGAGCGAAACAATGCACATAGTAGGCTGAAGGGCACTCATCCATAATCAGTTTCTTTAGACCATTAACATGGCCCTTCATGTTGCTAGCTCCATCATAACCTTGTCCTCGTACCCTAGAGAAGGTCAAACCATGATCAATAAGCAAGCTCTCTATTGCTGTTTTGAGTGTCAAAGATGTGGTGTCTTCAACATGGAGAATACCAAGAAGTCTATCAACCACCCTTCCTCTTCTATCCACATAGCGTATACAAAGAGCCAATTGCTCTTGAAGATAGACATCACTTGATTCATCGGCAAGTATTGAGAAGCAAGAATCACCTAGGTCTTCCAGTATAAGCTTAGTAGTTTCCTTGGCACAAGAGTTGATGAGATCCTTTTGTATTCTAGGAGATTTCATTTGGTTGTTCTTTGGAGCATTTTTTAGAACCACTTTGTCCACTTGTTCAAAATTTTCTGCACACCAATTTAAAAGCTCAAGGAAATTGCCTCTATTTAGTGAAGTTTCACTTTCATCACTTCCACGAAAAGCTAAGCCTTGACGCAAAAGAAATCTTAAGCATTGAAGAGAATATGTCAAGCGGGCTATGTATCGAAGCTTGTCTTGTTTGGTGGTTGAAGTAAACACCTCTTTGATGGCTGGTTTTGGTGCTATGAAGAAATTGTACTTCTCTTGTGCTTGATTGTGGGCACTACTGATACCACCAACATGTTTAACAAAACAACCCTTGCGATTCCATCTCCGAAATCCCCCATTCACAAAAGAATCTCCACCGGCATGACAATTATCCTTGAAAAGATAACATACAAAGCAGAAAGCCGAGTCTAGTTCTACACTGTACTCCAGCCAATTATGAGCATTGAACCATCCAGCCACGAATCGACGCATACCTCCAACACTTCTTTGTGGAAATACATGATCTTTTGGTTGGCAAGGCCCCAATGCAATGTATCTTCTTCTAATTCTGTTCTGCTCATTGACATCATACTCTGCGATTGGCCTCCTCTTCCCAGGATCACGTGGAAGCAAGTCAATATCATAATCTGCATCTTCAATATCACTCTCAATCTCAGATTCTTTAGCTGCACTTGCGCTGGTGCCAATACCATTTTCTGGCTGCTGCTGAATCTGAACGGAAGCATCCTGAACGAAAGGGCAACTGCTGTGAACTTGCTGCTGAATCTGATCAGAAGGAACTTGTTGCTGAACTTGAACTGAACTGATGTCAATTTGCTCTTGAATCTGAACATTTGGTTTCTTTTTAGCTCTGCTCCAGAGAGTTTTCAAATCCACACTCTTTCTCTTGATTTTGGAATGCTCTACAACCTATATTTCAACATAATTGCATATGTTATTTTTCCACTATAAAATCCATCGGACTATGACACTAAAACGAGCAACAGACTAGGGGATTTCACATGTGCAAATGCAATTTTTCGAAATTGGGGAATTGCTCACCTTATGTTTGGAGATTGAGGACGGGACTCGTGCTGTGCTACCCTGTCCGACTCCGGCGTCGACGACCGCGACGGCCGCCACCGCGTTCTCCTTCCCCGTCGGCGCGCAATCCACCTGTCCATCCCCGCCGTCGCCTTCCTTCCTGCCCTCCACTGCTTGCGCTTGGCCCAGCTCCGGCGGCATCGGGGCGCCGCCTCCGCGCGTCGCTGGCTCGTCGGCGTCGCCGCTGGCTGCCATGGCTGCTCGATTCGATTTGGCTTATCCCCTCCCAGCACGCTGCCCCTGCCTCTGAGACAAGCTCACTGTCCGCTTGGTGCCTTGGTCAGGTGCGCTTGATTTGGGCCTGGAGGCTGGTTGGGCCTTCTATCTGATTCGAACTTTGGGCCCAATCAACAAAAAAACGTATATATACGTGCTGAGAATTACCATTGCCTATACATAAGTTTTTATATACTATATATATGAAAAAAATTGCAGAAAAATTAGGGTGTGCAGCTGCACACCCATGAACTGTGACAGATCCGTCCATGCTGTCAAGGCCGCAACTGGAACTTCTCCGTCAAGGTGGACTGCCCGTTCAATATCAGCCCCAGCAACCTGAACCTCGCCCTCTACAACTGCACGACGGCGGCAATGGAGGAGGCGCGTCATGACCCGGCGTTGGTGGAGATGGGAGCATGCGGGAGCAAGAGCAGCGTGTTCGTCCGCGGCGCCGGAGGGCGTTACGACGCCAACAGGAGCTACGCCGGATACTACAGACATGGCTGCAACGCTACCATCGTGCCGGTGCTGGGCTCGTCGTCCGGCCACGAGACGAACCCGAGGGACTACAAGCAGCTGATTAGCTACGGTTTCCTCCTGACATGGAGGGACACCCCTCCTCTTCCCTTTCCAGTTGTTCCTGGTAACAGTACTGGTAAGTTCATCCTTCAAATCATCTCTTTAATTACCAAGTTATTCCCCTTCCGACGAAACCCAGCGATCAATCATGCCAGCGAGCGCGCCATAGTTGGCTTGGCCAGCGCGGGTCGTGCCCCAGTTGTGGCCGGCGGTTGTTCGCCGCAGCCGGTCAGCGCGTCACTTCCTTTGTTATTGACCATTGCATCATGGTAGTGCTGACCCCATAGCCACGAGTGTTGGATGGTCTTGGGAACGTGTAGGGTCGTCTTCCCTTCCCCGTTCAAAGGCAGATCAGTAGGACTCTGCGCCGCAACTTGCACGAAGCTTCGGTGGCTTGATGCTCATGCGGCCTGTAAACTAATGGTCCAAGTGTACCCGTTTGCATTGGTAGATATTGATTAACACAGGTGGAAACTGTAAAATCTTTTCCATCTTTGGCCTTTCTGGCTCGACCTTGCTCGATCGTCATGTTTAGGTGTACCTACATGCCCAGTTGACGTAACGTACTAGTGGGTGAAATGCAGAGAGAGACGAAGGGTGTGAGTGATCGACATCATCATTAGACGTACAAGTTCATTAGCAAGTGTGTCTTGGGGAACAGAAAAATGCAAGTTGCATCTGCTTAACTCTGAACCCTGAATTTCAGCCTATAGGCACTAGGATTGACCCAGACACCCAGTCATGGCTCAGTACTAGAAATCAAGCACAGTTTCGGACATACGCAGCCTTTGAACTTTCGGCCTCGAAACCGTGCGTTCCTTTCAGACTTCCAGTCGCATCACGGAGGTCAACCGAATTTACCCGCGAAAATATATAGGCCATGCATAGGCCATATATAGGCATGCATATATAGGCCATACATGCATGATCACCGATCAAACATCACACACGCCCCCCCCCCCCCCCCCCCCCACCCCATCACTCTGGGCATAAAACCCGAAACCTGAATCCCGAACCCAGAAAAACCGGACCCGAACCCGACAAACCCGAGCACTTGCACGGGTATCACTTCTGGAAACCCGAATTTAGTTCAGTGTCTCGGGTATCACTCCACGGAACCCGAATATCCCGATTTACCCGAACAAAATATACAGCCCAGCAAACTACCCGACTAGAGGTAGACTAGGATTATGGAGATCATCTTCTATTCCAAGTCATAGGCAACTTGCCTCCCAAGTCTTGTACTCCTTATATACCCCCACGAGGGTCATATCAACACAACAACACTTTCAAGCAAACTAAATATCGGAGGAGATGGTTGTTGCTGCTGCAAGAAACTGGAGGTTCATTACTAGATAATCCATTCACCCCCTTACACATGCCAACAACATGGGTAAATTATGAAGCCTAGTGACAAAAGCCGACAACAGTACAAGAAAACAAGCACCATTTCACCAAACTAGCAACTAAATAGTGGCATAATTCATCATAATATCCTTGTCACATCCAAGTTGGTCATCTTTCTTTTTGATGAGAGTGGCCTCCTGCCCCTTAAGCAATTCGTGCTGGACGCGCCGATGCATTGGATGATGGCGGTGGCAGACGACACGAGGAGGCCGTGGCAAGGTGCGTTCCACCCTGTGGTCTCTCGTGCTTGAATGTACAAGATTCAGAGTTGGATTAGTCATAGAAAACAAGCACATGCTAGCATAGCACTTACGCAGCTCATGAATGCCATAGGTAGGCAGCATTTATATTCAATTATTTTGTTGGGAGGTGGCATCGTCAATCATTTCGGTTATGAGAGTTCCACTGACCTCGTCGAACGTCGTATGACACAGCCAGGTGTATTAACATATTATACAACCGACATTCTCATGGAGGAATATAACTATCTAGGAGTTTCATTGCATGATCATCATATATATGCTGGCTATATGTAGCAATTAAAAATTAACTCATGCACACTGAGTAATCATCGATCAGATTATTCCCCAGAAGTATACGTAGAACCATGAGGAAGCACTACAGCAGCAGCAGTAGCAGATGCTTCGTCCATGTCGTGTCCCTTGTGCTCCTCGCTGCTCTTCTTGCAACTGCCAACCAGCTGCTGTACACCACCTTCCCTAACCTCCCGCCGTTTTCTTCTTACACTCACACACGAACACGCCGAGGCGAGGTCGAGGGCAAGGGCTGTGACATCTTCAGGGGCGACTGGGTGCCGGCCCCGGGCGCACCCTACTACACCAATGACACGCGCTCGGTCATCCACGAGCACTACGACTGCATGAGGTTCGGCAGGCCAGTCCTCGGCTTCATCAACTGGCGGTGGCAGCCCGACGGCGACAGCTGCGACCTGCCCGGCTTTGACCTAGCCCGCTTCCTGGCCCTGATGAGGGGCAAAAGCAACGCCTTCGTCGGGGAATCCCTCGCAAGGAACCACAAGGACTCTCTCATATGCCTCCTCACCAGAGTAGGTAACTCGAGTCCTCAGAAGAGCACATGTGGCATTGGCATGGCGGCGTGACGGTGTGTTCATGTGCGCAGGTCGCGGAGCCTATGCCAAGCCGGCCGAGCAGAAAGCCCCAGCTGGTTCTGCCAGAGGAAGTAGGGTGTGCTGGTCGCCATGGGATGGTAGAAAGCAATACGCCAATCGGGGAGGGGGCGCGGGCTGGGCGCCTGTGACGGGAAGGGGATGCGCGGGCTGGGAGCGTCGAGGGAAAAGGAGGAAGAGGAAGGGAGCGGGAGCAGGACGGCGAGGGAGGAGGCGACGTGGGTGGAGGCGGCCGGGCCGGAGAGGCAGGTGGGAAAAAAAGGGGAATTAGGGTCTAGGGTACCGCTTGTCATATTATAGATGGGGACCGGTTCGTAAATTCCTTAAAGAGTAGGGGCTTTTCTGTAAGAATACCGCGTGAACCGTCGGATATCAAATCTACGGCGCGGAGGCACGCGGGTACTGTAGAAGCGCGGTACTATAGATGCATCTACAGTGCCCGGTGACGTGGAGGCCTCCATAGGCCTCTGAAACCCACAGCTTATATATATATACTAGGTAAATTAGCGCGGCGATGCCGCGCCTGTGTGGGTAAAATTCAAATTGAAAGTGTGGGTATTTTTTTTTTCTTTGAGCATTTGTAAATTATTGAAAGTTGAAGGAAGTTTACGCCGTGCCTTTAGTGAAAATAGTAGTGATATATTTGGTGTAAGTTAAATTATGGTGGGAGCAAATCTGAATGCAAAAACAGAAGGTATTCTTTAGTTTCGTATTCCTACACAGTGGATTTTTGGTTAATTTTGGTAAGTTTATGTTGGTTTTGAGATTATTTTGAATTTTTTTTTTCTGAGAAATGCTCAACAAATCTTATATTTGTTAAGCATTTGTCTATTTCCATATTCCAATTTTTTTTAAATTAGAATATGGAAATAGTGACGTTTTAAAATTGTTGAAGTTTGGGAAATAATTGAATGTTTAAGAATTATCATTTTAATTCGGAGAATCGTTGAAAATTACTGTAATGCATTGTCGCAGTGGGTATATTTAATTTTTTTATTTATGGATTTTACAGTATTTAATTTGAATTTTTATCGTGGTACTTACAGTGTTGGAATATTCAAATTTGTTTGTTTGTTTTTATTTTTTTATCGTGTGACATGAGTAGTCACCTCTTTATTTTTTTTAGCTACTTTATTGTTTTTTTTTTGTATTGTCGCAGTTGGTACATTTAAATTTAAATTTATGGATTTTTTACAGTATTTAACAGGGGAAGGAAAAAAAAAATTGAAAAATGGAAAATTCTGACATGTAGGGCCGATGACGTCACAGGGCCAGAACCGGCCGGAGGCTCCCGCGGCGGGGCGGAGCGCGCCGGCGGCGCGCCGCTGCGTCCCAGGACGCGCGCGTCGTCCGCGACGACGCGGCTGGTCATAGGCAACCCGTAGACGGCGGCGCCGCCCGTCCTGGGTCGCCGGAGCGGCCGCGACGGCGTGCGTACGGCGCGGAGGGCAGAGGCGCGTCGGCGGCGATTCCCGCGCGCTGGCGGCGTGTCGGCGGCGGATCCGCGGCGAGGAGGTGTAGAAGACGACGGCGGAGCGTCCGGAGGCCGTAGATCTGTGCGGCGAGGACCGTGCCGGCGGCGGAGCGCGTCAGTGTCCGCGGCGATGTCGCCGCCGCGCGCGCGAGAGAGAGGAGAGGGGGGAGAAGGGGAAGTGTCTGTCCTTTTTACGAAAAGGTCCACGAGTTTTTCGTCAATTGTTTATCGGTCCTTTTCTGCAGGATAATTTTACAAAAACCGTCCTGGACTTGTGAGAAATTGCAAAAAGGTCCTCGCGAGCACGGAGATGTTGTGCGGGCCGTTTGATTGAGAATCGACGGCGCGGATCGCAGCGGGGCACTGTTACCCTGTAGCGGGGCACAGTAAAACAGTGCCCCGCTGCGGTGGAGCGCGCTGAGGGCCTAAATTCGTGTGGCTTTTATATATCTATCTATATAGGTAGTATGCTGGCTATATGTAGCAATCGAAAACTAACTCATGCACACTAGTGAGTAATCACGGATCAGATAATTCCCCAGAAGTAGAACCATGAGGAAGCACTGCAGCAACAGCAGTAGCAGATGCTTCTTCGTCCCCGTTGTGTCCCTTATGCTCCTCGGTGCTCTTCTTGCAACTTCCAACCTACTGTACATCACCTTCCCTAACCTCCGGCCGTTTTCTTCTTACACTCACACCCGAACACGACGAGGCGAGGCCGAGGGCAAGGGCTGTGACATCTTCAGGGGCGACTGGGTGCCGGACCCGGACGCGCCCTACTACACCAATGACACGTGCTCGGTCATCCACGAGCACTACGACTGCATGAGGTTCGGCAAGCCAGACCTCGGCTTCGTCAACTGGCGGTGGCGGCCCAACGGCTGCGACCTGCCCCGCTTCGACCCAGCCCGCTTCCTGGCCCTGATGAGGGGTAAAACCATCGCCTTCGTCGGGGACTCCCTCGCCAGGAACCACAAGGACTCTCTCATCTGCCTCCTCACCAAAGTAGGTAACTCCTCATCCTCAGAAGAGCACATGTGGGTGGCATTGGCATGGCGGCGTGACGGTGTGTGTGTGCAGGTCGCGGAGCCTATGCCGAGCTGGCCGAGCAGCAAGCACACGGTGTACTACTACGACAAGTACAACTTCACCGTGGCCAGCTTTTGGTCGCCGTACCTGGTCCGGCACGAGCAGATCGACGAGGACGGGCCGGTGCACACGGGCCTCTGGAATCTCTACCTTGACGAGGCGGAGGACGTGTGGGCGGCGCGTGTCGCGGAGCTCGACTACGTCGTCGTGTCGGCATCCAGCTGGTTCTACCGTCCGTCCATGCTGTACGAGGCCCGCCGGCTCGTCGGCTGCCACTACTGCCAGCTGCCCAACGTCACAGACCTCACGCCGCGGTACGCGCTGCGCATGGCCACGCGGGCCGCGCTGCGGGCGCTGTCGGGCGCCGATGGCCGGTTCCGAGGCACGGCGCTGCTGCGCACCGTGGATCCGTCTCAGTACGAGGGCGGAAAGTGGAATAGCGAGGACGGGAACTGCGTCCGGACAGCGCCGTACCGACGCGGCGAGAGGAGGATTGAGGGCTTCGAGCGGGACTTCCGCGAGCTGCAGATTGAGGAATTGGAGAGGGCGGTGGTGGATGGTGGGGTCAGGATGATGCTGATGGACACAACGGAGGCAATGGTACTGCGTGCGGACGCGCATCCTAGCAAATACCGGGGCTGGACGCCAGAGAAGCACTTCACACTGTACAACGACTGCGTGCACTGGTGCCTGCCGGGGGCCATCGATACCTGGAACGACATGCTACTCCATTTGTTCAACTCTACATAAAATAGAATACATGAGTGATCCATCCACAATAAATGTACTCCTACTTCAGTTGTTGGATTATAATCAGCAATGGCAAATACTGCCTGCTAGCTGTCGGTAAAACCTTTTTTTTTGCGAAATAGGGCTCTGCTGGCCTTAAAAGAAACAACGAACAGTAAAAAGCATCTCAAGAAAAACGAAAATTACAACGATATCCTTGAGAAGCCCTTCATCTTCGACCTCTACACAAAATGTAAAAACCATTTGTACAACTACGTTGTAAACCGTCCAAAAGGGTGAGAATTACAAAATCCCCATATAAGTACTCATGAAACGAAAAATATGGAATGGCAGAGGTCTTCGAAACTTGGCCAAACATTTGCACCTATACTCAAATAAATGATTTGGCTCTAGACTTGTGGCGGATCTAACCCTATGATGTTTGTGATGCAGTCGCCTTCGTTATCTTGGTAGTCGAGTTTGGATTGTGCAGTTTGCTATTGTGTTCTCGCTTTCATGCACTGTGATGTCTTTTGCTCTTGTCTTAGTTGGGTTCAGTAGTCTTCTACTCGCCAATCACTAACTTTCGTGTTGATGACCCTTACGTTGTTTAGGACTTCAGATTTGCCTACCAAGTAATGCCTCTACATCGTTGCATCAGCATTGTCTTCTTTGAGGTTATCATCTTCTTTCTTAATTAATACACATGAATCTCTACATGATTTTTTATTTTTAATAAAGTGGTGATTCGACGAATAAGCAAGTTGCCTTTTTCCTGACATCAAACAAATTAGCAGCACTCGCGAAAAATCAATGGCATAGGACTTAGAAGTGCAATGCTTAGGGCACATCTAGATGTGCTTTAGCAAAACCGAATCCAGTTAAAAGATGCAGTGCCTACACCACACACACTTCACAATGCACTAAAACATTGTTAGTTGAACTGACGTACGTCCCAACTAGATTTAGCATGTGCTCCGTTTCATCTAGTTGAAGCGACCTAGGATTGCTAAGTGGACTGTGTGCATGCGCACACGTCATCCTTAGGAGTAGATAATGTTGATGGAAACCACTGCGAATAGTGGGTTCCAAGCAAAGCAAGTGTATGCACGTGATATGCATACAGTGCATCTCTTGTGATATATGGGTTACCGTGCTTGCACTGTCAGCTTCCTAAGAACAAAATTATTCTCATGACCAAATGAGATATTTGTAACTTTGCATATAGAAATTAGCTAGTTGGTAGGGAGCACCTGAGTACAAATGACAACATGGATTCCATGTAATACATCAAGAACAAAGTGGATAGCAGTCTGACGACCACCACTGCTACATAATAAACACATGTTAGACTGCTTGTGTTGGGTCCACTATATATGCATCACATGTCAATCCCTAGATCAGTAGCGGATACACACATATTTTGCAGAATGATAACATATCAGCAGTGACGATTAAATTTAGTGCTCGGGTGTGCTCATACCACTTATAAGCCGTGAAGTGCATGGAATCAATCACATAACTTTGGTGCTGTGAACAAACTAAGCGTGTGTAAAGTGCTTACACATTTTGGTGGGATGAGTCAAATATCGCCACCGTTTAACAAAATACGAAATGAATAAGCTAGGATAAGTACGGAAGCTTAGTATATCGCCATCATTTTGGTAGTACCGATGATGGGTGAATGACATGTCCTCCATATATAGGGTTGATTCCGCTCATGAGCTAGCCTTCCTGTCAAGAACAATATAGCGCTTGGCCGGTGGGAGCATGTCAATGACATATATCACCAAGAAGCATGACTATGCTGCAATATTGGATGAGGAGTTGCCCGAGGATGAGAAGTCGGTCAATGTCGAGAGGCTGCTTGTCCGAACCACAAAACTTACCACAATTACCATCAAGTTGTACAGGTAATCATCAGCTATACATATATTTAGTTATTCGAACATGTTCGTGTTTAATTACAAAACCTAAAAGTTCTTCATGACAAAACTACACAATATCGTGACTCATGAGTAGTTCAACTTGTTTATATAAAATGGGGGTAGTTAAAATTTGTTATGTGCAGCTAGCAGGGTTTCAAGGGAAGTAAAAAAGAAAGTAAAACAATTGAATGTGATAAATAATTATGTTCGACCAATTATTTTCAACACATTGTTTACTTACTTTACAACTTGAGACATATGCTGAATCTGATATGAATTTGTTGCAACAAATGCTTAAAAAATGAGCAATTCTTATAAACTTTTCTTTATCGTGTCATGAAATTTAATTCTCAAAGTGACAGTATTATCATATAATAATGTGATCAAATACGCAGTATTTACAAAAAAAGAAACATATGCAATTAATTGGTGAAAACCATGGTGTTTGCAGGCTCATGGTCTTTGTTCGGATGGCCATCTTCGTGATGTTCTTCAAATGGCGAATCAGCACTCTTCTAACGATGATGAGCGACGACACAAGAACAGTCTGTGCAATGTGGACGGTGTCCATCGCCGGGGAGCTCTGGTTCGCTCTGATGTGGGTGCTGGACCAGCTGCCCAAGATGCAGCCTGTCCGGCGCGCCGTCTACGTCACTGCGCTTGAGGAGTCGCTGCTTCCGACCATGGATGTGTTCGTCACCACCGCCGATCCCGAGAAGGAGCCGCCGCTGGTGACCGTGAACACTATCATCTCCATCCTTGCCACGGACTACCCCCCAGACAAGCTCACGTGCTATGTCTCAGACGATGGCGGGGCTCCGCTCATGCGCGAGGCGGTCGCGCAGACTACCCGGTTCGCTAGACTGTGGGTGCCCTTCTGCCGGAAGCACGGGGTTGAGCCGAGGAACCCAGAGGCCTACTTCAGCAGCCCCGGTGTCAAGACGAGGGTATTGTCAAGGGCCGACTATAGCGGAAGATCGTGGCCGGAACTGGCACGCGACCGGAGGCGTGTGAGCCGGGAGTACGAAAAAGTGCGGCTGCGGATCGACGCGCTTCAAGCCGGAGACATGCGGCGGTCGTGCGGAACGCCAGAAGATCATGCCGGAGTTGTTGAAGTGCTAGTGGGTCCTCCCAGTAGTACGCCAGACCTTGGCGTCAGCGATCTTCTGGACCTCAGCTCCATCGATGTGCGGGTTCCAGCGGTTGTGTACATGTGCCGGGAGAAGCGCAACGGCTGCGTGCACCACCGGAAGGCAGGTGCCATGAACGCGCTGCTCCGCACCTCGGCCGTTCTCTCCAACGCGCCCTTCATTCTCAACCTCGACTGCGACCACTACGTCAACAACCCGCAGGCCCTCCGCATCGGCGTCTGCCTCATGCTCGACCGCGGCGGCGGCAGCGTGGCGTTCGTCCAGTTTCCGCAGCGCTTTGACGGCGTCGACCCTGCCGACCGGTACGCCAACCACAACCGCGTCTTCTTCGACTGCACGGAGCTCGGTCTCGACGGCCTCCAGGGACCCATTTACGTGGGCACCGGGTGCATGTTTCGTCGTGCGGCACTATACGGTGTCGACCCGCCTCTCTGGAGACCACAAGGCGGCGGCGAAGACGTCGTCACAGCTGACAAGCTTGGCGATTCGACGCTGTTCCTTGGCTCGGTGCGTGCGGCCTTGAACTTGAACCAGTCAGAGAAATGGAACAAGACAACTTCGCCACCGCGCTCGTTCGACGGGGCAGCTGCCATCGGCGAGGCAACGGCGCTTGCCTCGTGTGGTTACGAGGACAAGACGGCGTGGGGCCGGGACATCGGCTGGATATACGGCACAGTGACAGAGGACGTGGCCACGGGCTTTTGCATGCACCGGCGAGGGTGGCGCTCCGCCTATTGCGCCACCGTGCCGGACGCCAGGGGCGGAGACAGGGGGGGGCTAGCAGGGGCTAGACCCCCCCCCCCCCCCCAACGATCGGCCCCCCCTATACGTATGTACGACTAATTACAGCAGCTAATCACGTCATTAGTCCTGGAGGCCCAAGTCAAGTACCCGTATTTCTAGCTAGGTAGTCATCGCGGCCCAAAAAATCAGCCCACTAATGCATCGTGGAGGGTTAGAATCCTGAAAAATCAAGCGGAGCAACCTACAGGCGGTGCCGATTAGTTTTTGCCTAGCACGCCTATCTTCTCTTGCGAACTACGTCTCCATCGATCTCAGATGATGAGACAACGGACGCCGCCGCGGTACCGGCATGCCGGCGTGCTAGCCAGCATCTGTACGCGGTATCGCGCCATCAAATCCATGGAGCGTCGTACTCGAATCTGAAGGTATATTATACACATATATACTCGAATCTGAAAGCATCCTGCTTCTTGTAGATTACAACGTACTTGTCTGGTCTGTAATTGCACGATGATTTAGTTATTTTTACTGCGTGATGATGCATTTTCTACTAGTTGGGTGTGTTTCTCTTGATCTGTAACTCACCTATTTTCGCAGGGAGAACAAACCATATAAATAATAAGTTTTTACAAGGCAGTTGAGGCAAAAAATTGATCAAACAGAAATTTGATATCTTTCATACTGCCAAACATTTCAGATGATGTGGCTCGATCTCAGTATATAGATTTGAATATATATGATTCTCAGGTGGGGACTTTGCTCCCCCCGTTGAAAATTCAAAAATATATATATATATATGATTCATTATCCTCTCACATAATTTTTTTCTTCGCCCCCCTCATGTTCGAATCCTGGCTCCGCCCCTGCCGGACGCGTTCCGTGGCACCGCGCCTATCAACCTCACAGACCGGCTGCACCAGGTCCTCCGCTGGGCCGCGGGCTCCCTCGAGATATTCTTCTCCCGCAACAACGCCCTCCTGGCGGGGCCCCGGCTCCAGCTGCTGCAGCGCCTGGCGTACCTCAACACGACGGTGTACCCGTTCAGCTCCATCTTTCTCCTAGTGTACTGCTGCCTCTTGCCGGCGATCCCGCTCGTGACCACCAGCGCCTTCTCAGTCAACATGGCGCTATCGCCGTCAGCCACGTACATGGCCTTTGTTGCGGCACTGATGCTGACGCTGGCCATGGTGGCCGTGCTGGAGGTGAGGTGGTCGGGCATAACGTTGGGTGAGTGGTGGCGGAACGAGCAGTTCTGGATGGTATCGGCCACGAGCGCATACTTGGCTGCGGTGGTGCAGGTGGCACTCAAGGTTTTGGCGGGGAAGGAGATAGCGTTCAAGCTGACGTCCAAGCGGCGCACGTGTGGTGTCATAGTAAAAGACAGGTTCGAGGAGCTGTACGCAGTGAGATGGACAGCGCTAATAGTTCCGCCGGCGGTGGTGCTGGCGGTGAACGTGGCGTCCATGGCAGCAGCAGTACAGGAGGAGCGGTGGAGGAAGGGCCCCTGGGCGGTATTGGCGATGGCGGCGTTCAACGCGTGGGTGGTGGCGCATCTCCACCCCTTCGCCCTTGGGCTCATGGGCCGTTGGAGCAAGACGTTGGGCCCCCTGCTCTTGCTCGTCGCGTTGTTCACCGTCCTGCTACTATGTTTCGTCCTCCACTTAGAGCATCTCTAACACAACTAGTAAACACCCGAACTGAAAAAATCATTTACGGGCGTGTTTTCCGGTCTAATTTTCCTCACACGGAACAGAGCCCGTAAACCGTACCCGTAAAACATAATATTCTATTTTATTCTCAGATTCCGTCTTCTTCCTCCTGTTGTCGGCCTGGGTCCGCCGCCGCCAGCCACCG
Source organism: Poa pratensis (assembly GCA_947311845.1). Classification (NCBI taxonomy): domain Eukaryota; kingdom Viridiplantae; phylum Streptophyta; class Magnoliopsida; order Poales; family Poaceae; genus Poa; species Poa pratensis. The sequence goes on along the minus strand of CAMZMU010000109.1, from coordinate 34,818,595 downwards.
CACGAGCGTGTGGCCGCATCTGATGCGTGGGTAGCTAGCTATGAAAAAGCTATGAGAATCGATCAGATGCGCTAGCTACGTGAATCGATTAGATTTCTACATAGCGCGCGTGGACGCCCGTGCCTATCTGCGCTGCCCGGCCGCATGCGTCCAGCGCAGCCGCCGCCGACATGCGCAGCTTCTTCCATGGCCCAATTTGATCCTATCCTGCTGGAAATTGATCGGAACAGAGACCGGTTGTCTGAAATTGGTAGATATTTGCCCGGAATAGGGGCACAGTGGCAGAATTTTACCAGATTCCGGCGAGTAGGTCCGACGCCGATCCGGTGGAGGTTGCGGCTAAAAGTTCTCTAACACCTAATGTTGACCGGTTTAAGGGGCATCCGTAAATTTTCCTCCAAACTTGCAGATACAAGGGTCATGGGCGTGGATTTTTGGAGCACAGTTCGAATTTACAAAATGGTACCGGTTTTTGTTTTGCGGACAGAATATTACCACAATTTGCGCCCGATTTCCCAAAAAGCCCTAAACTGTCGTTGAGAGCGAATTGACGCCCAAACTGACAGTGGGCACCGCACGTCATGCCTACGTGGCCGTCGCCGGACACGCCCGTTAACGGACGTTAGCGGTGCGGTCTGAAGGAGGATGAGACCTAGTTAGGTTTCACTTACCCCCCGCGCGCGTTCTCCCGCTCCCTGTCCGGCGATGGCGGCGGCGAATCCGGCAGCGGCAAGCTTGGCGGCGGCGAGAGTGGTGACGGCGATCCTGGCGGCGGCGAGTACGAGTCAGACACGTCGGAGGGATGGATGGATGGCGGTGCCAACGGTGCTGGATCGTTCCTGGCGCCAAGGAGTTCGCCGACGCTTGTTGCGGCGGCTCGTCTCGCCAAGGCAGTTCACGGCTCACCGGTGGGCTTCCTCGTTCGGCGGCGGAGTAGAGTAAGTATTCTCTCCTCTTCTCAGACCTGAACTCTTTGAAATCTCTGAATTCTGTAGTGGCAGTGAGCTAACTGAACATCAGCGCCTAGGTCATTTAGATGTGCAAATGTTAGCTATTGGTGGTTTGGTGTAGTGAACCGACTCAAAACTATGTGAATTAGTTAGCACATTCTGAGAGCATTTGTGTATGAATTTAGGATCAATTAATGTACTGAATTTATTCAACAATAAGGTGCATTTTTGTTTGTGAGTGCACTGAACGGTTAGCTCATTCATTTAAAAACTGAGTTGTTAGCATAATACTTGCTGCTAGGTCTTTGCATTGTTTGCCTTTTTTATTAATAATTAACAAGATAATTTTGTTGTAGCCTTGATGATGACATTTGGGAGATCAGGTTTCACTTCCCTGATTTAGACAACTTAGAAAGAACACTTTGCAAGTCAGACATCACAGTTTTGAACCTGTTGGCACTGATAGAAGAGCATGGCTATTGCATTAGAGATAGCATGTATTATGTTAAAGAAAAGGGGAAAGGAAAGAGAGGGATGGAAGTGATTGACAGTATGCACGAGGTGAAGAACATGCTCAGCCTTTATGCCAATGACAAGATCTTGAATATCACTGTTTTAAAGAAGAATGCATCATGGCCAACTGAACTGGATATGGAAGTTATTGAAGCTGATGTAATGAATGAGCCTGTTGTGCTTTCAGTGGACAAAGATGGTGTAAATTACATATCAGAGTTATCAGATGAAGAGCTAATCCAAGTAGCAATAGATTTCTCAGATGTACTTTTCCTTGGCACACATCAGAGCTCCAACATGCAGAAGAAGATGAAGAGTATTGTTGCTTATGATATCAGTTCAGATGAAGAAGAAAACTATGGTTTCACTGATGATTTTGTGGATGACTATGGACAATATGCACCTGAAGAGCATGATAGGGCAGTGCAACAGGAACTTGAATTGATTCATAAACTGAAGATGGAGAAGAAAGAACAAGAAATTGATCCTGAGGTAGATGTGATCTTGAAGCAGCTTGCTGAACATAGGAGGCAAAGAGAGGACCCCTGATAACTCCCAAGTGGAGGAGATCAATTGTAGTACCTTTCAAATAAGAAAAGGTTGTCGAACCCACGAGGAGCAGAAGGTATTGGTTAGCAAATTCAATAAGAAACAAATGAAAGTTGCAAGTGTTTTTGGGTTTTTGTGTGTAGGTTGCTGTAATGTAAAATGCAGAAAAGTAACTTGAGGATGTAAACGCTCTTTATCAGAGAAAGCCCAATCCTCTAGTGTCAAGAGGACAAGCTCAAGAGTGTGTACTTATATGTGACAAGCGTTCCCAAGGGCAGCACGGATATACATGGCATGGTGATTTCTAATTAATATTAATAAGCATCTAGTTGAGTTTTATTCCCGTTGGACAGAGCCTAAAATAGGTGCAGCCATATACATGAGTAAACACACCCCTAATGATTGGTCCTAAGGCCATTTACATGTGCAAACAAAGGATTAATTAAGACATAAATGTCCAACCATTGCTTAAAGTTCTAAGGTCCCCGATCAAGAACCCCCATAATGCAACTAAAGGCTCAGGAGCTGGTTTCTGTCCTCCGACCCTCCTTACTCTCTCATTACACCACGGTGCAGCCCTATGATCCCATATAGGTGAAGTAATATGCAGTCGACGTTCGCACATTACCATCATAGAACCACATAAAAGATTAAAACTCAACCATATACTCATTGCATATTAAATAGAAATCATATCCAATTCATCCTATGCCCTCGGAAACACGTGAAACTACTCACAGCGGTGAAACATAATGGTGATCAGTGGCATATGGAGTACAACACAATCTGAAATTATAACTTCACCACAAAATAATGACAAGTAGCCAAGCACAATCATGCACACAGCACTCAGACAATATCTAGGGTTCGATCTACCACAAACTATGAGGGGGATGATGTCGATCTTGAGATGGGGATGGTGCTGATGTTGATGATGATGAAGATGGTGCTGCAGGTACTCTCCCTAAGCCAAGGAGGAGTTGGTGATGACGATGGCGGCGATTTCCCCTCGGCGGCGACCGCGGAGCAGCAGGATCTAGCCTCTCCCAAGGTGGAAGAAGCCTCGGACCTCCGCCGCCGCCTCGGAAAATTATGGAAAAATATGGCTTAGGGTTTTTTCGCGACGGGAGGACGTCTCTAAAAAGGGGAGGCCGAGGGGACGCTCGAGGCAGCCAAGTGCCAGGGTGGCGTGGCCCCGCCTCCTGGCCGCGCCACCTGGGCACTCTGGCCCCTCGTGGCTCCTCTCGCTTCATTCTTTTTCTCAAGTTGATCATCTCGATGAAAAACTTCCGTGGTATTTTTCCTCGATTTATTTGATGTCCAGAAGGTCCCTGAAACAGCAAAATACGAAAAAGGAGGTTTTCTGCCTCCCAGAAATTAAATACCAAAACATGGGACTTTATAGGAAAGTCCCCAAAATCAACTAATTATGCAATAATGATACAATATGTATGCAAATAGCAGTGGAAACTAGTCCAATATGAAGCTAATATGATGATGCAAAATGCACTGATCAACCCCTTCCTGCACTATGAAGGGGACACTGATGTGGAAGAGTTTTATGAAGCACCTGATGATAATGGGGAATCAGACCTCTCTGAATTACCTGAACCTGACATTTTTTCCAAGAGGTAGAAGCCAATGAGACCAGGCCCTAAACCCAAACTTTCCTTCCTTGCCGCGTGAGATGGCTAGAAACAAACGGCATTACTGTCGGCGTAGGTCCACCATCGTCATTCGTCATGTACACGTGGCATCTGCGAGCCCGCTGAAGACGGCAAGTCGACGGCGTCAGGACGATGCCGATGGTCCTAACAGAGGGCCGTCGGCACAACTGCTGGAGATGTATGCCGACGGCAAAGCCGTCGGGACCTCACGTGTCAGATGTACGCCGACGTATATACCGTCGGCATACCTCCTTCTACCCTTTTTTCACCCATTTACTACATTTTTTAATTTCCCTTTTACTTACACATAACAAATCACATAAAATCAAACATTATAGAGTTATTCAATCTTCAAAATTTTCTTAAGATAACATATGTGGGCTCACATAAAATGATCTACGGCGAAACCTAGTGCGGGTGTCAACCAGAGGGAATAATTTGAAATATTGGGCCCAGCCTTGGTTTTCCATGTAGCTATAATCTAAAATAACCAAAATAAAGATAAAAGTTTATTGTTCAACCCTCGTACGGAGAACGATAGAGGGGTAGATCTGCGGTTCCCCCGGTTTAGGGTTCGGCTGGAAAAGGCTGCCGGATTGCCGGAATCGCTCAGAAAATTTTATGTGGCCCTAGAATAGGTGTACAAGTGTTGTGCGATGTTGTTGGAATGTTGTTGGAGGCAATATATAGCTCCCGAGTGCGAGGATGTTCACACGCATGCGATAACACTTGGTAAAGTCATGGACGTGTAGGAGGAATCTCCCCGTCAACGGGAGGGAAACTTGTGGAATCTTGGGCCCAACCTTTGTTCCCCATGTAGATATGGACTAAAAAAACGAAAATGGAGATAAAAGTCAATTGGTCAATCTTCTTCGGAGGCCGTTCAAAGGGGTAGATCTGCGGTTCCCCAGGTGTAGGGTTCGGCTGGAAATATGCCGTCGGAGCGCCGGAATCCCTCAAAAAACATTATGTGGCCCTAGAATAGGTGTACAAGTCTTGTGTGATATTGGTGTAATGCTTTTGGAGTCAATATCTTTCTGCCGGGTGCGAGGTCGTTCACACGCATGCGATAACACTTGATAAAGTCATGGACGTGTAGGAGGAATCTCCGCGTCAACGGGAGGGAAACCGGTGGAATCTTGGGACCAACATTTGTTCCCCATGTATATATGTACTGAACAAACATAAATGGAGATAAAATTCCATTGGTCAACCGTCGTCGGAGGCCATTAAAAAGGGGTAGATCTGCGGTTCCCCCGGTGTAGGGTTCGGCTAGAAAAAGGCCGCCGGAGCGCCTGAATCCCTCAGAAAATTTTATGCGTCCCTAGAATAACTGTACAAGTGTTATTTGATGTTGGTGGAATGTTGTTGGAGGCAACATATAGCTCCCGGGTGCGAGGTTATTCACACGCATGAGATAACATTTGGTAGAGTCCAGGACGTGTAGCAGGAATCTCCTACCACATGTCAACGGGAGGGAAACCGGTGGAATATTGGGCCCATACCTCTATTCCCAGTGTAGATATGGACTAAACAAACATAAATGGAAAAAAATTCCATTGGTCAACAGTCGTCGGAGGCCGTTCAAATGGGTAGATCTGCGGTTCCCCCCGGTGTAGGGTTCGGCTGGAAAAAGGCCGCTGGAGCGCCGGAATCCCTCAGAAAATTTTATGTGGCCCAAGAATTATTGTACAAGTGTTATTTGATGTTGGTGTAATGTTGTTGCAGGCAATATCTAACTCCCGGGTGCGAGGTTGTTCACGCATGCGATAACATTTGGTAGAGTCCAGGACGTGTAGCCGGAATCTCCTACTACGGGTCAACGGGAAGGAAACCGGTGGAATATTGGGCCAACCTGTATTCCCCGTTTAGATATGGATTGAACAAACATAAATGGAGATAAATGTCCATTGGTAAACAGTCGTCGGAGGCCGAATAAATGGGTAGATATGCGGTTCCCCCCGGTGTAGGGTTCGGCTGGAAAAAGGCCGCTGGATCGCCGGAATCCCTCAGAAAATTTTATGTGGCCCTAGAATAGGTGTACAAGTGTTGTGTGATGTTTGTGAAATGTAGTTGGAGGCAATATCTAGCTCTCGGAGGGAGGTTGTTCACACGCATACGATAACACTTGGTAGAGTCCTAGACGTGTAGCAGGAATCTCCCGCTACGGTTCAACGGGAGGGAAACCAGTGGAATCTTCGGCCCAACCTTTGTTCCCCATTTATATATGGACTAAAAACAAATAAATGGAGATAAAATTCCATTGGTAAACCGTCATGCAGTTCAATGGGGTAGACTTGCGGTTGCCCCCGGTGTAGGGTTCGGCACGAAAAAGGACACCGGAGCGCAGGAATCCCTCAAAAAAAATTATGTGTCCCTAGAATAGGTGTACAAGTGTTTTGTGATGTTGGTGCAATGTTATTGGAAAAAATATCTAGCTCCCGGGTGCGAGGCTGTGCACACGCATGCGATAACACTTGGTAGAGTCCAGGACGTGTAGTACGAATCTCCCGCTATGGGTCAGCGGGAGGGAAACCGGTGGAATCTTGGGCCCAACCTTTATTCCCCATGTATATATGGACTAAACAAACATAAATGGAGATAAAATTCCACTGGTCAACCGTTGTCGGAGGCCGTTCAAAGGGGTAGATCTGCGGTTCCCCCCGGTGTAGGGTTCGGCTGGAAAAAGGCTGTCGGAGCGCCGGAATACCTCACAAAATTTTATGTGGCCCTATAATAGGTGTGCAAGTATTTAGTGATTTTGGTAGAATGTTTTTGGAGGTAATATCTAGCTCTCGGGTGAGAGGTTATTCACAAGCATGCGATAACACTTGGTAGAGTCCTGGATGTGTAGGAGAAATCTCCCGCTATGGGTCAACGGGAGGAAAACCTTTGGAATCTTGGTCCCAACCTTTGTTCCCCATGTATACATGGACTAAACAAACATAAATGGAGATAAAAGTCCATTGTTTAATCGTCGTCGGAGGCCGGTCAAAGGCGTACATCTGCGGTTCCGCCCGATTTAGGGTTCGGCTGGAAAAATGCCGCCAGAGCGCCGGAATCCCTCAGAAAATTTTATGTGGGCATATAATAGGTGTACAAGTGTTATTTAATGTTGGTGGAATGTTGTTGGAGAAAATATCTAGCTCCCGGGTGCGAGGCTGTTCACACACATAAGATAACTCTTAGTAGATTCCCGGACGTGTAGTAGGAATCTCCCGCTACGGGTCAGCGGTAGGGAAACCGGTGGAATCTTGGGCCCACCCTTTGTTCCCCATGTATATATGGACTAAAAAACATAAATGGAGATAAAAGTCCATTGGTCAACCGTCGTCGGAGGCCGTTCAAAGTGGTAGATCTGCGGTTCCCCCTTGTGTAGTGTTCGGTTTGAAAAAGGCCGCCGGAGCGCCGGGATCCCACAGCAAATTTTATGTGACCCTAGAATAGGTGTACAAGTGTTGTGTGATGTTGATGGAATGTTCTTGGAGGCAATATCTAACTCCCGGGTGCAAGGTTGTTCACACGCATGTGATAACACTTGATAGAGTGCTCGACGAGTAGTAGGAAACTCCCGCTACGGGTCAGAGGGAGGGAAACCGGTTGAATATTGGGCCCAACCTTTGTTACCCATGTATATACGGACTAAAAAACATAAATGTAGATAAAAGTCCATTGTTCAACCGTCGTCGGAGGCTGTTCAAAGGGGTAGAACTGCAGTTCCCCCCGGTGTAGGGTTCGGCTGGAAAAAGGCCGTCGGAGTGCCGGAATCCCTCACAAAATTTATGTGGCCCTAGAATAGGTGTAAAAGTGTTGTGTGATGTTGGTGGAATGCTTTTGGAGCCAATAAATACAGGAGTGATAAAAAGAGTTTCAAGAAAGGCCGTGTTGTCCATGAGCCGAAGCCACTTCCGAAGACCGGACAACAAATCAAGGCTGAGTTAGAAGCTCTCCAGCCTAGCCCCGATGGGAATGGTTTCTTTGGATATGGGGAGATGCACCAATGGACCCACATTCTGTGCTTATGGAAGCTCCCTTACTTTGAGGATCTCGAGCTCCCGCATAACATAGATGTAATGCACACCGAAAAGAATATCTTCGAGTCCCTTTGGATCACCATCATGGAAACTGAGAAGACAAAGGATAACACCAAGGCTTGAATTGATCAAGAAAAATGGTGCGATAGGCCAAAGTTGAAAATGCAGCCACCTGGAGCCAAAAAAGGGTGGTCTAAGCCAAAGGCTCCGTTCAGCCCTACAAAGCCCTAAAAAGGGAGATCTTCCAGTGGATCATGCACTATTTGTTTTTCCCTGATGGGTACGCAGCCAACTGGATGAGGGGTGCGAACATGCAAACGCTGCGAGTACAAGGGATCAAGAGTCATGCTACCACGTCTGGCTTGAGCGGATAATGCCGGTGATGATTCGAGGCTATGTCGATGAGGAGACTTGGCGAGTGCTGTCGAGGTTGAGCTTTTTCTTCCGCTACATTTGTGCTAGGGAGTTAGAAACTAAAGTGTTTGAGAAGCTACATTGCCGAAAGAATTTTCCCAGGCATGGCAATAAGGCGTTACGACGCCAACAGGAGCTACGCCGGATACTTCAGACATGGCTGCAACGCTACCATCGTGCCGGTGCTGGGCTCGTCGTCCGGCCACGAGACGAACCCGAGGGACTACAAGCAGCTGATTAGCTACGGTTTCCTCCTGACATGGAGGGATGATGACGTGGATCACACGTTCGTTGGGAGACCCCAAGAGGAAGGTATGAAGCAGTGTAGCAGAAGTTTCCCTCGGTATGAAACCAAGGTTTAATCGAACCAGTAGGAGTAAGAAATCATTTCTGAAGGTTGTCAGTGGCGTGCTGACGTGGAACCTGCACACAACACAATCAAACTACTTTGCCCCAACGAAACAGTGAGGTTGTCAATCTCACCGGCTTGCTGAAAACAAAGGATTAAACGTATGGTGTGGAAAACAGTAGTTAATTGCAGAGAATGAAAAGGAACAATGATTGCAGTTGGTTGTATTATCAATGTAAAAGAATGGACCGGGGTGCACAGTTCACTAGTGGTGTCTCTCCATAAAAGATAACTAACATGCTGGGTGAACAAATTACAACTGGGCAATTGACAAAATATTGAGCGCATGACAATGCATATATATGACATGATGATTACTATGATATTCATGTGGGCATTACGACAAAATACATAGACCGTTATCCAACAGCGTCTATGACTAATAATCCACCTCCAGGTTGTCATACCGAGTTCCCCGTTGGTATTAAGTTGCAAGTAACGGATAATCGCATTAAGTAATGTGCGTAATGTAAACAAATGCATTAGACCTAACGGTGCACCCTTAAGCTAAGCATCGGTTATTTTATCCCTAGTGGCAACAGCACATCCACAATCTTAGAAGTTGCTGTCACTCTCCCAGATTATCGGAGGCATGAACCCACTATCTAGCATAAATACTAACTCTTGGAGTTACAAGCATCTACTTGGCCAAAGCATCTACTAGTAACGGAAAGCATGCAAGATCAAAAATAACATATAAGATAGATTAATAATCAACTTGACATAGTATTCAATATTCATCGGATCCCAGAAAAAACAACATGTAGCATTACAATAAGATGATCTTGATCATGATAGACAGCTCACAAGATCTAAACATGATATTATAAAGTGGAGAGACAACCATCTAGCTACTGCTATGGACCCGTAGTCCAAAGATGAACTACTCACGCATCACTCCGGAGGCAGGCATGGTGATGTAGAGCCCTCCGGTGATGATTCCCCTCTCCGGCAGGGTGCCGGGAAGAGCTTTTGAACCCTCCCGAGCGGCGTCTCTGGAACTTTTCGTGGGTAATGGCTCGGGTCTAGGGTTTTCCCGTGAAGATGAATAAATAGGCGAAAGGGCGGCGGCTGGAGACCCCCGTGGGGCCCACACCACCCCACGGCGCGGCAGAGGGTGGGGCTGCGCCGCCCCATGGTGTGGCTGGCTCGCGGCACCCCTCCGTCTCTCCTTTGGACTCCGTGTACGTGTTGGAAAAATAGGAGGTCCTGTCCAAGTTTCGTCCAATTACGAGAATATTTCCAGACTAGCTTTTCTGGAATACAAAAACAGCAGAAAACAGGAACTGGCAGTGTGGCATCTTGTTAATAGATTAGTCTCAGAAAATGCATAAAAATGCTATGAAGTGTATATAAAACATGTAACAATTGGTATAATATCAACATGGAACATCAGAAATTATAGATACGTTTGAGACGTATCAAGGGACACCCCTCCTCTTCCCTTTCCAATTGTTCCGGGTAACAGTACTGGTAAGTTCATCCCTCAAATCATCTCTTTAATTACCAAGTTATTTCCCTTCCGACGAAACCCAGCGATCAATCATGCCAGCGAGCGCGCCATAGTTGGCTTGGCTAGCGCGGGTCGTGCCCCAGTTGTGGCCGGCGGTTGTTCGCCGCAGCCGGTCAGCGCGTCACTTCCTTTGTTATTGACCATTGCATCATGGTAGTGCTGACCCCATAGCCACGAGTGTTGGATGGTCTTGGGAACGTGTAGGGTCATCTTCCCTTCCCCGTTCAAAGGCAGATCAGTAGGACTCTGAGCCGCAACTTGCACGAAGCTTCGGTGGCTTGATGCTCATGCGGCCTGTAAACTAATGGTCCAAGTGTACCCGTTTAATTGCATTGGTAGATATTGATTAACACAGGTGGAAACTGTAAAATCTTTTCCATCTTTGGCCTTTCTGGCTCGACCTTGCTCGATCGTCATGTTTAGGTGTACGTACATGCCCAGTTGACGTAACGTACTAGTGGGTGAAATGCAGAGAGAGACGAAGGGTGTGAGTGATCGACATCATTATTAGACGTACAAGTTCATTAGCAAGTGTGTCTTGGGGCACAGAAAAATGCAAGTTGCATCTGCTTAACTCTGAACCCTGAATTTCAGCCTGTAGGCACTAGGATTGACCCAGACACCCAGTCATGGCCCAGTACTAGCAATCAAACACAGTTTCGGACATACGCAGCCTTTGAACTTTCGGCCTCAAAACCATGCGTTCCTTTCAGACTTCCAGTCGCATCACGAATTTACCCGCGAAAATATATAGGCCATGCATAGGCCATAACCCGAATCCGAACACGGAAAACCCGAACCCGTATACCCTGAACCCGATAAACCCGAGTGACAAGGGTATACATCTCGGGTACCCTACTGTGAGGGTACCTGGTGCACGTGGCGACTAAAGCCCAATAGCGAAGAGCCTATTCGAAGCCCAAGACCAAGGCCCAAGAAGATGGAGTACCCTCCAAGATTAGTCATAGGCATAGTCGGTTTAGGATTTCCTTACGTGTAAACTAGGTCGGTTATGAACTCCCGAGACCCAGCCTATTTAAAGGCTGGGAGGGGTGCCGATATAGGACCAAGCCATACTCAAACCACCAAAGATCTAGCGAGATCGACATCTCGCCGGATCCTCCTTGTAACCGCATAATCCCACACGATCAATAACAGACAAGCAGTAAGTAGGGTCTTTACCTCCACCCGAGGGGCCTGAACCTGGGTAAATCTTTGCCTCTGCTGTCAGCCGACGAAACTACCAGTACTACTACGTTCTCTCCCCATAATCTCAACCCTAGGTCCTTAACCATGGGATTTGATGAGTGTACCCCTCATCAATTGGCGCCGTCTGTGGGAAAGAATAGTGCTGGACTCACGGTTTCTTCGGTTCCATCGAAAATGGCGACTCGCCGATCGGATCTACAAACGGCAACTCGCCGGCTGCATCAACAAACCAGAACTCGTCGACTCGGGCGGCACACGGCAACTCGCCAACTCACTCGACAAACGGCAGCACGCCAGCTTCACCTGCAAAAAGCATCAGATCCTCTGATGGATTTCGAGCCACACTCGCCAGAATTCCAGGAGACCTTCTCCGATCTCGAGTCAGGTTTGGGTTTAACCGTTGGTTCGTTCAATTTTTTCGTCAACAAGCTTGGTGTGCAGGACTTGATAGATCCACGCCAACTCGCGACTTCCGCACCCGAGGCTCCATCGGTTGCGGCTCCTTCGACTGCGGATCCATCAACTGCGTCCATACCATCGTCGATCCTCCAAGCTTGCTCGTCTGCAACAACCATGTCCACACGAGAGATAACGAGCTCATTGAAGAACTCCAAGGGAGGAGGCCGAATCAGCATACCGCACAAACGATCCCGAGCTCGATCTCCCACTCGAGGATAGTTTCGACTGCGGGATCTCCCTCAGCGACTTTGACGAGCCTGAAACTCATATCGACAACTACGTCGACTCCGAGATCTGCACCAACAACAACCTCGACTTCGAGATTCATAACAACTTCGCCGCCGAGATGAGCATAGGCGATGAAGGCATCGACAGCGAGATCCGTCCAGACGGACCACTCGATGGGCATATCGACTCCGACATGAGCCTTGATGACGACGTCGAGTCCATGATGGGACTCGAAGACACATACACATACCCTCGGGTGATACCCCAGCAGGTCTACGTTGCCTTCGCCGCAGAATCATCTGATGCTGCGGCCAGTCGCAGGCCTACAGAGTTCCCGTGCACGGTTACTATGCCGGACGGAGTCACAAATCTCACAATTACTGCTGAGATGGCAGCAAAAGCAGATAAAGTTATCAAGGAGTGCACAATGATGCCAGCAGACGCAACACGGGAGGAGATGCTGACCTTCCAGTACTTCAACTGGCAGGAATCACTTCGACTGCAGCAGATCAGAGCAACACTCGAAGAACGTAAAAAGCAGGCTAGCTTGTCGAGTGCGCGAAGAAGACAGCTCTCCCTGAGCTCCACCGGGCGAGCAGACACAAGACCCAGATCAAGGCTGTCACACCTCTCGCCGGATGAGAGGGCGGCACTCACCCGCAACTAGGCAACTCTTTCATGACATACGACGAGGAGGGAGTGCCAGTACCCAAAACAGCTGCGGGTGCTCTCTTTACCGCTGCAGCATACCTAGAGGCAATCAAGCCTCCAGCTGATGACCCCAATGCAAAACTACATCGCCAACAGATCAAATCACTCGCCTTAGCGCGAAGGCCATACGCCAAATTCCAAAAACTCCAGGGGGAGTCGAGACCGTGCCCTAGTTGACACGCGTCGTGAAGAGCATAATCACAGTGGTCGCCGCCATCACTCGAAGGAAAGAAGCGGCTCACGTAGGCGCAGGTCCAGGAGCAGATCACGCAGATCTTACAGTAGCGACTCATACTCTGATCGAGAGCCTGAGCCACATGGAGCTCTGTGCTTCACTCGACGCGTCCGCGAGACACGGATGCCCAAAGGGTTCAAACTTACATCTGAACAGCCCAAGTACACGGGTCGACAGGAACCTTCGGGTGGCTGGAAGACTACAGGCTGGCTGTCGCGTGCCAGCGAGGCACAAACATCACAGCCATGCAATACATACGACTCATGCTCGAAGGCACAGCCCGCGACTGGCTCAAGGCCCTACCTCCATCAACATACGACTCGTGGGATCACTTCCGCACTGACTTCATCAAAAACTTCGAGCCTCTATGTGAGCGCCCAAAAACGTTCGAGGAGCTGCGAGCTTGCGTTCAACGGTCAGACGAAACGTTGAGGTCATACATCAGACGATGGACTGAGATACGCAACTCAGTCGGAGTAATTTCAGAAGATATGGCCATGGACGCTTTCATAATGGGCCTCGCCAGGCGGGACTTCAAAGAAGCACTTGGTCGCAAAAAGCCAACCTCTGTGGCTAACCTCTTGATGATCGCGACTGAGTGGGCAGACGGAGAAGACATGGCGCGCACCACACGCGGGTCCTCACCCCGTGACAATCATGAAAGTGGCAGTCGAAGCCGCAGAGACTCATACAGAGACGACCGAAGGCGCAAGCGTTCAAAACGTCACTACGACGATGACAGACCCGAGTTCATGGCGGCTGGGTTCTCCACCCCGCAACGACCAAGACAGAAGCGACCGACGGTCAGAAGATCGGCGGGACAGTCGAGATGATCGGCGAGACAGTCGAGATGATCGCCGAGACAGTCGAGACCGCGGCCAACGCAGTGATAGCTACAAGAGGAAAGACTGGCGCAAGTCACGATCCGGCGCACAATCCGAGCGATCATTCGAAGAAAAGATGGATGCTGATTGCAGATTCCACCTGTACAAGGGGGAAGACGGAAAACTGCGCTCCAATCACTCGATGAGAAACTGCAGGGAGTTCGACCAAATGGCGACTGATTACATAAATCTCAGAAAGGCAGCAGCCACACCCGCACCCGTAGCTGCGCCGCAGCCAGCCAATGTACCCGTTCTGATGCCACCACCACCACAGCCTGCAGCAGGCGGCAACATCGCGGGTGCCATACAGCAAGTACCTCGGGTGGACGAACCTCAGTATCCTCCGCTCCAAGGGCAGATGTACATGATACAGAAAGGTCGCCCTTCCAACAGGGAGCAAAAACTTCGCACTCGACAAGTAAACATGGCGGTCATGTCACCTCCTGCCGTAACTGAATTCTTGAAAGGATCCGAAACTGCAATAAGCTTCAGCAGAGAGGACCACCCACCATCGGTCGTTCGTCCAGGGCACTCTGCTCTGGTACTCGACGCACAAATTGGAGGCTACGCCATGTCCAAGGTCTTCATGGATGGTGGCAGCGGCATAAACATCATCTTCGCAGATACGCTCCGCAAAATGAACAGGTCAGTCGAAAACCTGCCAAGATCTTCAAATACCTTTCACGGTATCGTCCCAGGCAAAGCAATAAGCCCAGAAGGCACCATACAACTCGACGTAACGTTCGGGGACAAGAACCACTTCAGGACAGAGTCGATTGAGTTCGAAGTTGTCGACTGGAAGTCACAATACCATGCCATACTTGGACGCCCGACGTTCGCTCGATTCATGGCGGTGCCACACTACGCATACCTCCAGCTAAAGATGCCTGGACCAAAAGGAGTAATCACAGTCAAGGGAACTTCCAAAAGTCTGACTCTTGCGACCGAGAGTTTAGCAAAATCTCTGAGATGTTCGGCATGGAAGCAACACTCGCCGATCTAGCGGTCTCCAACGATCGAACACTTATGCCGGAGCACAAGAAGGTGGCAGTCGACAGAGCATTCAATGCCACCAATGACACAAGATCGCATCAGGTGCACCCGACTGACCCGACCAAGACAGTCAATGTCTCGTCGAGTCTGCCTATCGCATAGGAAAGCGCGCTCGTCGAATTCCTCCGTGAGAACTGGGATATATTTGCGTGGTGTCCAGCCGACATGCCAGGTATTCCCAGGGAATTCGCCGAGCACTCTCTCCAATTATTTCCAGATGCTAAACCAGTCAAGCAAACAATGCGCCGCATATCCGGCCCAAAAAGAACGCAGTCGAAGCCGAAGTCGACAGGCTACTCGCAGCAGGTTTCATCAGAGAGATCAAGAAATCACAATGGGTGGCCAACCCCGTACTCGTAGAGAAGAAGCACACAGATATCCTTCGGATGTGCGTAGATTTCACAGCACTCAATAAATGTGTCCAAAGGATCACTTTCCACTACCTCGAATCGACCAGATCGTCGACTCCACCGCCGGGTGCGCTCGCTTGTCCTTCCTGGATGCTTACTCGGGTTACCACCAGATAAGGATGAAGGAAGAGATGAAGAGAAAACGGCGTTCATAACCCCACTCGGGGTCTACTGCTACACAACATGCCTTTGGGCTCAAGAACGCAGGCGCAACCTACCAGCGCATGATGCAAGACTGCCTCAAGAAGCAAATTGGGCGAAACGTCCAGGTCTACGTAGATGACATTGTCATCACAACAAGGGAGGAAAACACACTACTCGATGACTTGCGAGAGACGTTCGCAAACCTCAAACGCTTCCACATCAAGCTCAACCCGAAGAAGTGCACGTTCGGCGTTCCAGCCGGGCAGCTCTTGGGTATCTAGTCTCGGCTCGAGGAATCGAGGCAGACCCGGAGAAAATACAGGCCATCTTGACGATGCAAAGGCCTTCAAAGCTCCATGATGTGCAAAAGTTAGCGGGTCGAGTGCAGCACTCAGTCGATTCATCAGCAAGCTAGGCGAAAAAGCACTCCCGTTCTATCGACTGATGAAGAAAGCAGATAAATTCGAGTGGACGCCAGAAGCCGAAGCAGCCTTCACGGACCTCAAGCGAGTCCTCACAAGCCCTCCAATCCTCGTCGCACCAAGGGAACGCGAGCCACTATACCTATATGTCTCCGCAACTAACAGGGTGGTGAGCACCGTACTGGTGGTCGAACGCAGGGAGGAGGGACACACCCAAAGCATACAACGTCCAGTCTATTACTTGAGTGAAGTGCTCTCCATATCAAAGCAGCGGTACCCGCACTATCAAAAGCTGGCTTACGCCGTGTTCATGTCCTCAAGGAAGCTGACGCACTACTTCGCAGAGCACCCGATCACTGTAATCAGCACCTCAGGGATCGGGGACATCCTCACAAACCCCAATGCAACTGGGCGAGTCGCAAAATGGCTCATCGAGCTAGCACCACGAGATATCAAGTATGATTACCCGAAGGCCATCAAAGCACAAGTCTTACCTGACTTCCACACCGAGTGGATCGAAGCTCAGTTGCCAGGAGCACCAGATGTGTCCAACTCATGGACTATGTACTTTGACGGCTCAAAGAAGAACGAAGGCGCAGGCGCAGGTGTCATCCTCATATCACCAAAAGGCGACAAGCTTCGCTATATCCTGCAGATGGAATTCGAGTTACCATCCAATAACGAAGCTGAGTACGAGGCCCTGATCCATGGCATGCGGATGGCCAAAGCCCTCGGGTGCACTCGACTGATGATCTATGGTGACTCGAATCTTGTGGTGCAGCAAACAATGAAGGCCTGCGATGCAATCGCAGATAACATGATCGCCTACCGTGACCTGTACAATCTCATGGAGGGCAGCTTTGAAGGCTGCGAGTTGCGACACATAGGGCGCGAGAGTAAGAAGCAGATAAGCTAGCCAACATTGGCGCGACCAAAGCACCAGTTCCACCTGGTGTCTTCCTCGAGCGCATCGAGCACAGGTCCATCAAAAAAGCGAACATCTCCTACATCAGCCACCAGCCAAGAGCAAAGCACCTAGCACAGAGGACCCGCCAGTCGAGGTACTCCTCATTGAGCCAACTGGACTCAACCTTTCCTCGCATACATACTCCGCGGCGAGGTACCTGAAGACATAACAGAGTCAAGACGCGTCACTCGACGATCTAAAGCATACACTGTCATCAACGGCGAACTTACAAACGCAGCGTATCAGGTATGTTCCAACGTTGCATAGCATTTGAAGATGGCCAAGCCATCCTTCGTGATATTCATGCAGGTACCTGCGGGCATCATGCCAGCAGTCGATCACTCGTAGCCAAAGCCTTTCGCGCAGGCTTCTACTGGCCCACAGCACTCAAAGACGCGGAGGACATAGTCAAAAGGTGCATCGGCTGTCAAAAATTCGCCACAAAGCCGCACGCACCCGCATCGGCGTTGAAGACAATACCATTGGCCTGGCCCTTCGCCCAATGGGGGCTCGATATGGTCGGGCCACTCAAAAAATCCTCCCATGGAGGGCATACTCACCTTCTGGTGGCGGTCGACAAGTTCACCAAGTGGATTGAAGCAGTCCCTATCACAAGTTCGACTGCCACTACAGCAGTCAATTTCATAAAATCCATCATATACCGCTTTGGTGTGCCAAGCAGTATCATCACTGATAACGGTACAAACTTCACGGCTGAAGAGTTCCGAACTTTCTGCAAAGAGCAAGATATCACGCTCAACTATGCATCCGTGGCACACCCGCATCCAATGGCCAAGTCGAAAAAGCCAATGGACTCGTGACGAGTGGAATCAAGAAACGCCTCCTGGTGCCACTCAAAAGGGCCGCGGGTGCTTGGGTCGAAGAACTCCATCTGTGCTATGGAGCCTACGCACAACACCCAACGCTCAACACAATTTACCCCATTCTTCATGGTCTACGGCGCAGAGGCAATCCTGCCATCAGACGTAAGATACAACGAAGAAGATGCAGATGAAGCACTCGAAGATGCAGTCGACTTGCTCGAAGAAGCACGCAACACGGCGCTAGCACGCACAGCTGTCTACCAGCAAGACCTCCGCAACTATCACAGCCGTCGACTGCGTACCAGATCCTTCGAGGTTGGCGACTTGGTACTTCGACTGAAGCAAAAGAAGGTGCATAAACTTGCTTCTCCATGGGAAGGACCCTTCATCATCACCGAGGTCATTGGTGGTGGAGCATACAGACTGAAGCACGCGAAGACAGGCGAACTCTCGCACAATCCTTGGAACGTTGCGCAGCTGCGCCGTTTCTATGCTTAGATTGCTCAGTCGCATAATGTAATAGGCACATATGTCGGATGGCTGCAGGTTTCAGACGCGCTCTTTTCCTTACCAGGGTACCTAAGGGGACTGGAAGGTTTTTAATGAGGCGGCCTGCAGCTTAACATTCAAAAATGGAATATAGTCAATGATTCCTCATATTTCTCCCTGTTTACTACTCGCATAACTTATTCGCACAACCTTAGCCTCACCCGAGTACTCGGGGGCTGCGCTACTCAAAACATGAGCTTTCGCTCCTTCTTCAAACATAATACCCCAGCCGCACTCGAATACTCGGGGGCTGGGTCATAAAAATCATACATAAAAGTTGCTCAATAACATGAGTTGAAGCTTCAAACATCGCAAAAATTCACAGCCTCACTCGAACACTCGGGGGCTGTAGAATTCATTAAGTGTTTTCATAAACCCCTCGATACACTCGGGGGCTGCATACATACAAGTAAACAAATATACACTACGTACAAGTGGCAAATTTACACTCGGGGGCTGTCCCCTATACAGAAAAACCCTAATCTTCCGGTTCGTCCTTGACTGGTAGAACAGGGCCCATAAGTTGAGCGTGATAACACTCAACCAACACCCTCGCATATTCGACTGTATCGTCAAGATGCGACTGCGACAAAGTCGATCCAGGAACGGGTGGACGTAGCTGCATAGTGGACGCTGGCTTCGGATATATGCCATCGTTGCGTTGGCTCCATCCACAAGCTTCTGGGTGATAAAGTCTCGAATGGGACCGGCACTCCGGAAAAGCCCGAGCAACGCGTGGATTCCTTGAGGTTGCGGCCCCGTCGGAAAAAGAATTTGGTTGATGCGACTGAAGGCCGACCTGCATAATTCAGCAGCATAGTGCTCCGCCACACTCGATCCTGTAGAGTCGCGAGTATGCGTGCTCGGTGCTTATCCAAGCGAAAGTGCTGACGGCCCGTCGTGGGTTCGTCAGTCGCATTGTTCAACTGCTCATCTACACGAGCCTGCTCCGCCTGGAAATCTGGAACAAAACCTGCAACAACGCACGTTGGGTGAAAAAAAGGACAGACTATGAACTCTTGAGATCAGGCAGTCATGCTTACACTCGAGTTGTCTGTTCACGATCTCCATCTCGCCAAGCACATAGTCCTCCCGCTGAGTGGGTAAAGCAGGCCTCGCCCTCATCCTATCCAGCTCACTCCGGGCACTCCCCAACTCTTGCTCCAGTTTTGCGACTCGAGCCTTCATATAACGCATTACTGCGGCATCGTTTGCCACCTGAGCTCGAGATCGAGTAGGGGCGCGATGCCGCGATGAGCCAGATGAAGTAGAGGTTGCCTGTTTCTGTTCCAAACATCATAAAAGTTTCATGAGAAACTCATCACAAAGCTTAGGCGAGTAACAGCACACAGCCTTACAGGCAGAAACATAACAAGGAAGATCAAATTCATACAAGTATGGCAAAAGCATAAGCATACTCGAGGTATCATAAAGTATAATTACAGTCCAACAAAAGGGAAGATGGCCCTAAAGTCTATGACGCAGACTCCGACCTAGCCCTACGCGCGCGCTTGGCGACCTCCGCTGACCGGCGTTCCATGGTAGTCATAAAAATTTCAGCCAGCTGCGAGGCTGGCTCGTTCACATGCTTCAAAGACACCAGTTTCACGTCCGGCTTCCGAGGGAAATCAGACAGAGCGGCCTTGAAGTCACCCTCTATCCCATGACCTAAAAGGAGCTTGAGGGTGGTTTCTGAGCCGCGTACCGTCAGGGTGCGAGCAAAATTCGCCATCGTGGAGGTTCCAGGGCCTAGGACGTCGGCGAAGCCTTCTACAGTCGATGATTGGCCAGACGGGAACACGTCCTTGTATACGGCGCCGAGTGTGCTCGTAGACTTGGCGAGTGCATCCTTGGCTTGGGCGGAGACGACGTCCAGGTCACCAATAGCGCGGTCGAGGGATAAAGAGCCACTCGCCTGGTCTACAGGTGCCGGTGCGCCAACAGCTCCTTCAAAAATCAGAAAGAACAGAAACTCTTACACAACATTCAGCGGCAAAAGAAGTAAACAAAAGTGGCAAATTCAACTCACCGCCCACGTCTCGGGTGAGGCTAGCCAGACGCTCAGCATATTCTTTCTCGCGCAAGGCAGCGGAGTTCTTGGCATCATCCAAAGCCTTCTTCGACTCAGCGCGCTGCTTGGCGAGTGCATCTTCTAGCTCTTTCACCCGGGACTCAGCCGATGCCTTGTCATCTGAATTTGACGACAAGAAGTAACACTCAGCTAAGCAAAGACAGTGCAAAAGGGACTTCGGGTTACAAATCAAAATACACTTACGAGTGAGTTGCTCCAAACTGGTGCGCAGGCTATCCCTCTCTTGCTCCAGTTGGACAAAAGCTTTGCCCGATTCTACCAAGTTGAGGTAGTAGGGCTGCAAGCACACGAAATCAGCATAAGTTATACATAACCAGTCCCGTAGTGCGGACTCGACAAAAACACACTTACGTGTTCTGTCCAAGGCACGGGCTTCGCGGCTGATGTCCCGACCTCCGGAGCTACGCACTCATAGCTTTGGCCGTCTCAATAGCAGTAGTAGTGGCTGCTGATTGAACGACTTCCGGAGCCACGTGAGAGACTTCCGGGTGCTCAGGAGTTGTGATCTTCTCGGATGAGGAGTCGGCGGACGCGCAGTCTCAGCACTGCGAGTGAAGAAGAAATATACATAAGCAAAGATCATCAAAACAAAAACTTTAGTGCAAAAAGCTCAGAGCATACCTGTGCTCTTCTTCCTCCTCGCTATCAAGGTTGTCAAAGTTTGGGCCTCCAAAAAGTAGCTCCTCACCCGACATGGGAGGAGGAGCTGAGCTCAACGGGCTCACATTCAAAGGAGCAGCTGTGGTAGTAGGAGACGAGCCCGAGTCTCCGTCATCTCCCACATCTGATTCCTTCGCGGGTGAACTCGTGGAGGAAGACACAACTCGGGCCGCCCGACGGCGCTTGCGAGTGGGAACCTCGCTCACATCATCAGTCGTGGCGAGCTCCTTGGCCTGCACTTCCTCTGCCCCTTCCTCTTCGACCTCTTCCGTGGGAGATGTGGTAGCCGAAGGTAGAGGCGATTCATCTCCTCCCTTTGCTTCTACCGTTTGCACCTCCGTTTCATGAGTTGGGCCATCTTCGGGAAGAGGAGGAAGGGTCGATGCAGTCGAGTGGCCCTGCATACAAATTACAGCAGTCGAAAGTTACAAAGATGCACAACAAAATAACAAAAGCAGGAGATCATAAACTTAACAGTTCACTAACCTCCTCCAAAGGCTTATCAGGACCATAAGGAGTAACAGGGCAGTCGACGTTGCAGGGCTCGCTGGACTTCGTGCTGGTGATGGACCGCACATGCGACACCAGCTCGCTCTTCGACAGCTCCTCCTTGCTCATTCGGGTGGCGTCGAGCGCACCCTCATACTCCCACATGGGGTGGGCGCGAATGCGGAGCGGCCATACCCGCATCTTCACAAAGGTGGCAATCAAATGCACACCAGTTACGCTGCCGAGCAGCTCTCCAATCTTCGACAGCAGAGGCGCCGCTTCTGCCTTTTCTTCAACCGACAGCGGGTGGTCCCAGGCCTTCGTCCTCGCGACTATACCAGCAGTCGAAAAGGGCGGGACTCCTTCCTGGTCGACGCGCACATAGAACCACCTCTTCCTCCCCTTGAGCCGAGTCGACTGGCTTCAGGGCGAAGTAGCGGGTGTCGCTGCGCACCTGGATCGCGAAGCCACCAACAGGATAGGTGCGGCCGCCTCGGTTGTTGGGTCGGACGATGAAGATCGACTTCCAGAGGGCCCAGCTGGGAGAAACTCCCAAGAAGCACTCGCACAAAACCATAAAACAGGCAATGTGCATAATGCCATTCGGGGTGAAATCATGGATTTGCACCCCGTATGCATACATCAATCCACGAACGAAGTCGTGGAAGGGAAGCGAAAAACCCCTAGGCAGAAACTCCGCAAAACAAACGCGCTCGTTAGCGCGAGGCTCGGGGAGTACCTCCTTGGGCGATGGCGCGCGGACGAACAGCTTATCCGCGGGTGGCAGCATTCCCTCCTCGCGAAACTTGTCCAGATGCGCCTCCTTGATGGTGGATTTCGTCCAATCGCCGTCGCTCTTCTTGAGGTCGACGGCGGCCGCAGATGCGCTAGCCGCAGTCTTTTTCCCCTTCAGAGCGGCCGCGTCGGCGGCAGCAGCTTTCCTCTTTGGCGCCATGGCAGCGTTGGCTAGTGGGAACAGAGGGAGCTCGGGCGCAAGAACAATGGAGGTGAGAGGAGGACAATGAAGCAGGGGCGGTGCGCAGAGCAAATGTCAAGTAAAAAGTAATGCCAGCACCGTTCCCCTATTTACCACAAATCAAAGGCAATCACAGCCGTTCATATCCTAATCGTGCGTTACGCACGCAATCTCACCGTACACGTGGCAAACGCGGAGGGCAACCGTCGCCGGCCACTCCGCCCACTACGCACGCAAAAAGAGGAGTCATCATCACGCCTCCGTAAAAAGTGGGCCAGACTGGTCAAATCAAGTCCAAACGGCACCATCGTTCGGTCAGCGCTGCATAATGGGTCCACCTATGTGTCACGTCCCATCCATCAAAGCATAACGCACGCCATCGCGTGTTAGGAAGCGCAGTCGCCAGAAACATCATCCCTGACGTCATTGCAAGCATCTGTTCAGAAAAACAATCGAGTCCGCCCAACGCATATTGGTCATTCGACTGCTTGTTTGGTTCGGGTGTGAAAAAAGCAATGTTAAGGCAAAATTGGTCACTCGACCGTTCCTTCGACTGAGGTATATTACTCCCATCGGGAGCGTATCAAACATTCTTCGACTGAAGATGCTCAAGATAAAATGATTTGGAGATTATCCTCCATTACAAGAAATATAGCATAATCTCGGGGGCTACTCCCATCGGGAGCACTGTCGTGCACCCGATAGAATTACGGCAAAAAATTTCTTCGATTAACATATGCAGGGTGATAAAATCTGAGATTATCCTCCATTGCAAGTAATAGAGCACAATCTCGGGGGCTACTCCCATCGGGAGCGCTGTCGCGCACCCGATAGAATAATGACAAAGTATCAGTCGACAAAAAGCTCGACTCAGTCCATATACAAAATCATAGTCGAAACATTCCCGAGTTGCGTCCGCCGCAAATACCTCGGATGCTGCACGCATAGTGCAAAGGTAAGACCCGCCGAACTTTCGAGCTGGGCTAAGGACCGTTCCAGCAATGTAGATCTTTATACTTTCCGTGTCAGCAGACATGATGAAAAATCCTGACGGACGCGTTGGGTAAAATTCAAATTTATGCTGTAGATCGACTCAGTAAGACCTCCGCGGCCTAGTCGACTCTGACCAGTTTGTTCCAGATTCGAGTCCGGGGACTTGAGTTTGATTGAAAGCTAGTAAGGTTTTACCCGAATGTGTAGTTAACCAGTCCCGATCCGTCGAGTGTACTGGGCCTGCTAAGCTATTATCCCTTGGTCATCATAAGCAAAAACCACAGTCGATGTGATACTCGACATAGCCAACATGTGCTATTCATACAGAAATTCCAATTATAATATACAAAATACAAAGCATATGACGTGCACTTATGAACGAGTCCATGCCCGATTCTTCGAGTCAGACAAGTACTCGGGGGCTACTGACAAGGGTATACATCTCGGGTACCCTACCGTGAGGGTACCTGGTGCAATCCGTCGAGTGTACTGGGCCTGCTAAGCTATTATCCCTTGATCATCATAAGCAAAAACCACAGTCGATGTGATACTCGACATAGCCAACATGTGCTATTCATAGAGGAATTCCAATTATAATATACAGAATACAAAGCATATGACGTGCACTTACGAACGAGTCCATGCCCGATTCTTCGAGTCAGACAAGTACTCGGGGGCTACTGACAAGGGTATACATCTCGGGTACCCTACCGTGAGGGTACCTGGTGCACGTGGCGACTAAAGCCCAATAGCGAAGAGCCTATTCGAAGCCCAAGACCAAGGCCCAAGAAGATGGAGTACCCTCCAAGATTAGTCATAGGCATAGTCGGTTTAGGCTTTCCTTACGTGTAAACTAGGTCGGTTATGAACTCCCGCGACCCAGCCTATTTAAAGGTTGGGAGGGGTGCCGATCTAGGACCAAGCCATACTCAAACCACGAAATCTCTAGCGAGATCGACATCTCGCCGGAGCCTCCTTGTAACCGCATAATCCCACACGATCAATAACAGACAAGCAGGAAGTAGGGTCTTTACCTCCACTCGAGGGTCCTGAACCTGGGTAAATCTTTGTCTCTGCTTGGCAGCCGACGAAACTACCAGTACTACCACGTTCTCTCCCCATAATCTCAACCTTAGGTCCTTAACCATGGGGTTTGATGAGTGTACCCCTCGTCACCGAGCACTTGCAGGGGTATCACTTCTGGAAACCCGATTTTATTTCAGGTATCTCGGGTATCACTCCACGGAACCCGAATATCCCGATTTACCCGAACAAAATATACAGTCCAGCAAACTACCCGACTGGAGGTAGACTAGGATTATGGAGATCATCTTGTATTCCAAGTCATAGGCAACTTGCCTCCCAAGTCTTGTACTCCTTATATACCCCCACGAGGGTCATATCAACACAACAACAAGTATTAGGGACACATGGTATCAGAGCGGTTAGTCTCACGACGCCGATCTTAGGGTTCTAAACACTTCCGCATCGCGCCGCCCCCGGGGAGATCAATCTCTCCTTGGAGGCGCGGTACCCGGTTTAGATCAAAGATCTGATCATTTTTTTATTCTGCTACCTGTTAGGTGTGAATAGTTCACGAGGATGAGGCGACAGCACCCGTTGAAAAACCTTATATAATGGACGGAATCGAATCGAGACGGAACCAAACTAACAGTTCAAATGCGCCATTTGAATCGTCCTTTTGTTTTCACATTGTGGATGGTCTTAGATGTCCATTAAACACAAGTGGAAGGAAGGTACCTACCAGTACTACAACTAGCGTATGACCAATGACTGGTCTCCAATGAGCCCCGATGATGACACTAGCTAGGGTCTCTCAACAAAATGAGAGCCCGATGCACTATGACTGATATCGGCTAGCACGGCTATGCCATGAATAACACTGGTCTCTTAGGGCGCACATACAATGGGGTCACTTGCAACGGGCGTTAAGATCGAATTCCTCCATTAGGCCCAAATCCCGTATGATTCTCAATATCTTCTCGCGTTGATGCCAAGTGGGATGTAGAATGTAAAGGATTTTCTCGCACTGGACTGTTTTACGGATTCACGATCATTGACATCTCTTACAAGGAAGATACCATGCATGTCGTCAATCTAGGCAAGATTGCCAGCCACCACCAGCCGCAACAACAGATCTTGAACACCTCCGAGAAATTCCACGTCCATTTAAGATTGACCCCATCAACCTGAACGTGGTCATATACAGCCGCACATGCGGCCGTGGAACGAGATAAGGATGAGGTGCGGGATTGAGAGACTAGTGTTTGTTGGCCCATCGTGGCTTGCTATTTCTTTGAAGTGCCCCCTTTAATAAATTTTACGAGCCTCGGCGTCGGCGCAAATTAATGGTGGGCAGGGATGGAGCCAAGATTTGACATTGAGGGGGGCTGAAGTGATTAAACGCTCAAGAAAATGGTGTTCTAGTGACTAGTATTGCTGACAAAATCTCAATCATAGGGGGGGCTTAGCCCCAGCTCATCCCCCCTTCCCTCCGTCCCTGACGATGGGGATTAAAGTTTTCAAGAAGTAAGAAAAAACGTACCAGCTGAATTTTATTAGACGATAATACCCCTTTTAAAAAGTTTTTAGTCCGAAACTTTTGGTTGTCCCAGGCATGTCAACTTAGACACAGCTCTACTTTCTTCCAACCTCTCTTCTTCAGGTTTTCTTTGGTCAGAATCTTATTCTTGATCAAAACCCAGCTAAAAACCTTAATGCGCAGGGGATTTTCAAGTCCCACAGTTTCTTATAAGGGAAAGTTACTCTTCTAGAAATCAAAAAAGAATAAAGCGACTTAACTGAAAAAACACTAGACTTATTAAGCAACCAGACTACCCTATCAGGATCCTCAGTGAGGCAAACAGTCCCACAAGTATGAATCAGCTTAACCCACATAACTTTGGTTTCCTCTCTGAGAAACCGCCTAAATTTTAAACAAGCAAAATTGCTTTTTATCACTTTGTTAACCGTGACATTGTGAGAGTAACAAATATTATAAAGCCTCGGGAAGCTTTGACACAGGGGTTTCTCTCCCACCCATATATCTTCCCAAAATCTAGTATTAAGCCCATCCCCAAGCACTCGTTTGCAACAACTATAGAAAACATCTCTAACCGAAAGTAAACCCTCCCATAACTAGGAATGCAGAGGACTAGGTTTGCATTGAGTGAAAGTACACTTTTTCAGGTACTTCGCTCTAACCAGTACCTGCCACAAACCCTCTTCGTTCTCAAGCCACCAAATCCATTTACAAATTAAACGGACATTCTTAAGATGAAGATCCGTCACTCCAAGCCCTCCCAAATCCTTAGGTTGACACACAATTTTCCAATTATAAAGATGATACTTTTTAACATTGTCCTTCTCTTGCCACAAGAGCCTGGCCCTAAAAAAATTACACCTCTTTTCTACCCCCTTAGGCATAATAAAAATAGAAAGCATATAACTAATAATACTACTAAGCGAAGATTCAATCAGAACCAGTCGAGTCCCAATTGAGGTCAGATTACCTTTCCAACTCGCATTCTTTTTTTCCATCTTATCTTCAACATCTTTCCAATCACTATTTAAGAGCCTTTTATAATGCATGGGGACTCCCAAATACTTAAATGGGAAGTCACCTTTTTTACAAGTAAAAATATAAGAATACATATCTTGTTTCTCAAAAGCCTTTCCAAAAAAGGAAATTTCGCTTTTATGGAAATTTATTTTGAGACCCGTAAGCTGTTCAAAAATACACATAATGAACTTTAAATTACGAGCACTTTCCAGGTCATCCTCAAACATAAAAATAGTATCATCAGCATACTGGATTATGGAAATTCCATCATCCACAAGGTCGGTAGCTACCCCTTTAATTAATCCTGCTTCTTGCGCTCTACTAACCAGAATCGCAAGAACCTCAGCAGCTATGTTAAAGAGAAGTGGGGAAAAGGGATCACCCTGCCTTAACCCCTTTCTAGTCTGGAAATAAGGTCCTAGAACATCATTCACCATAATACAAACCTTACCATCATTTACTATAGCTTTGGTCCACTGAACAAACTGTTCTGGGAACCCTTTCATTTCCAGCACCGAAATCATAAAATCCCAATTAATTTTATCATAGGCCTTCTCAAAATCGACTTTGAAGAAGATCCCAGATTTCTTACTCCTATGCATATAATGCATCGTCTCATGCAACAAAACCACACTATCAACAATGAATCTGCCTTTCACAAAAGCAGTTTGAATCCTAGAGATGATTTTATCAACAAGTTCAATGGCTCTATTGTTAAGTACCTTCGTAAAAATCTTGAAAACAACATTGAGAAGGCAGATAGGTATATACATTTGCAACTTATCTGCCCCTTCCCCTTTAGCAATGAGAGTGACTATACCATAATTGAATCTACGAATATCAAGCTTGTTTTTATAAAAATCCTCAAACAGAACAAAAAGATCCTTGCTGATTAAAGACCAGCACTTTTGGAAAAACTCAATAGGGAACCCATCGAGGCCAGGCGCCCTATTGTGTTTCATGGAAAAAACAACCTCCTTAATCTCTTTTAAAGAGAAAGGTTCCACTAACATTTTTTATCTTCCTCATCCAAATCCGGATTAAAAGGAATGGACAGTTTTACCGTCATTAATTCCACTGGACCAAAAAGCTCTTTATAAAAGGAAGTTGCATATTTTAAAATATTCTCACCCCCCTCAATAATATTGCCGTCTTGCCACAGCCTGGAAATTTTACCACGTCGCTTACGGCCACTGGCTTAAGCATAAAATATCTAGTATTCCTATCTCCTTCAAAAAGATCACCTTTCTTAGCCCTCTGCATCCATTTAACTTCCTCTTCTCTAAGAATCTTTTTTAATTCGTCTTGCAACATAATCCTACAATCATAGTCAGCAGCAGATAATCCCGCAAGCTCACTTTTCTTGTCAATAAAATCTAGCTTTTTAGCAATGTCCTCTCTTTCCCTCCTATAACTACCTTCAATATTAAGATTCCATCCTTTGAGAGTTTTCCGAAGCTTGCAGAAGCACGTATGCCATCTATCTAAGTTACTTTTACCTGAATGCCTAGATAACCAAACTTTCAAAATGACCTCCATCAGGTCATCTCTAAGAAACCAGCAGAGTTCAAATTTAAAAGGTTTACTTCTCGCTACCGGGTGTTTGCCAGAATCTAAAAGCAAAGCAGCATGATCAGAAACCCCTCTCACAAGAGTTCTGACCGTAGTGAGAGGATAATTAATTTCCCAAGCGGGAGAAACCAAAATTCTATCCAATCTAGCAAAAAGTGGATCTCTCTGATTATTAGACCAGGTAAAACTTCGTCCTGAAGGCTCCAACTCTTTCAGACCCCAATGCTCAATAATGGAATTAAAAATATTTGTCCGTCTAGAAACTTTCTTAATTTTATTACGATCAGAAGCTCTTCTTATAATATTAAAATCACCCCCTAGAAAGATAGGCCAGCTAGTTTTATTAAGGATATGAACCAATTCTACTAAAAACTCCGGTTATCCTTCGCTTTCGAAGCACCATACACGTTAACAAGGTCCCACTTAAAACGTGAGTCCTTGTCCATCAAAGTCATACGAGTAAAGTATTTACCAGTAGAACAATTATTTACTTCATATCTGTCCTCCCTCACACCCATAAGGAGTCCACCCGAAGCTCCTTTGGAAGGTTCCCAGAGCCAGATATACACTAGATTGCCACTAACATCTTTCAACCAAGATTCAGAGAAATCAGGTTTCTTAGTCTCCTGAATACAAATAAAGTGTCTGGGGGAAATTTGGGGATTACACGTTCATTACTTAACAAAGTGTCTGGGGTAGAGAAAACAACAAGCGAATGTCTTCTGCGTAGTCTGAACCCTGAACTTCAGTCGGCACTAGGACAGAAATTGGCGCCCTGCACCCGTTCACTCACCCAGTCAGAGCCCAGCACTAGTAGCAAATAAAAAGAGCCTCGGACTTGCGACATAACGGGCCTATATTTCAGCCTTCGAAGTTTTGGCCCAGTCAGCGTGCACAGAGATGAGAATCTGTCTAGCTGGATGCCTGACGACAAAGAACATTCCGGCCGTCACGGTCACGACCATCTTGCCCGGTCGGCAACGGCATTCCCATATACCATGGAAAATTTTGTGAGCCACGCATGGCTTTTACCCGTCCAAGGGGAGCATCTTCATTATCCAAGGGATCGAATTCGTGGAGGACGATCACCGCTTGCTCTGATTTTTCCTGTCAAACCATTTCGTCCATTGGACCCACCGCTCGCTGGCCGTCCCCCTATATCGTTCGGCGACCACAGTAGCCTCCCTGGCCGATCAGTCCCCATATTTTGATCCGATCGATGGCTCCAGGCTGCTGGTTCTTGGTCTGGATTTGCTGTCTGCAACTGCTGCTCGCCGCCGGGGCCGAGGAGCAGCTGCAGCGAGGGGATGATGGCTGCTCGCCCAAGATGTGCGGCAACGTCAACATCTCCTCCCCGTTCTGGCTGACCTACTGGGATGAGCCACAGGCACCCTGTGGTTCCTCCGATTTCGAGGTCACCTGCGATAACAGCACCACTCCGATCCTGCGGAATGCCGTATCCATCGACCAGGCCTTTGCAATCAAGAACATCTCTTACAAGGAGAGCAGCTTGCGCGTCGTCGATCTCTACGCCCAGAACACTTCCGAGGTTTGCCATGGCCGCAACTGGAACTTCTCCGTCAAGGTGGACCGCCCGTTTAATATCAGCCCCAGCAACCTGAACATCGCCCTCTACAACTGCACGACGGCGGCGATGGCGGACGCGCGTCATGACCCGGCGCTGGTGGAGATGGGAGCATGCGGGATCAAGAGCAGCGTGTTCGTCCGCGGCGCCGGAGGGCGTTACGACGCCAACAGGAGCTACGCCGGCTACTACAGACATGGCTGCAACGCTACCATCGTGCCGGTGCTGGGCGTGTCCGGCGTGGCCAACGCAAGCGACTACAAGCAGCTGATCAGCCACGGTTTCCTCCTGACATGGGATCTCCCTCATCCTCCCCTTCCAGTTGATCCTAACAGTACTGGTAAGTTCATCATCCCTCAAATCATCTCTTTAATTACCAAGTTATTTCCCTTCCGACCAAAACCAAGCGATCAATCATGCCAGGGAGCGCGCCATATATAGTTGGCTTGGCTGGCTCTGTCCGAAACTTCGCGCGGGTCGTGCCCCAGTCGTGGAATGAGAGCCAGCCGCAGCCGGCCAGCGCGGCACTTCCTTTGTCATTGACAATTGCATCATGGTAGTGTGCTGCTGAGTGCTGACCCCATAGCCACGAGTGTTCGATGATCTTCGGAACGTATACGGTCCTATTCCTTCCCCGTTCAAAGGTATAGGACTCTGTCGCCGCAAACTTGCTCGAAGCTTCGGATGCGGCCTATAAACTAATGGTCCAACTGTCCCCGTTTGCATTAGTAGATGCTGATTAACACAAGTGGAAAATATAAAAAATCTCGATATTGATTAACACAAGTGGAAAACATAAAAAAATCTTTTCCATCTTTGGCCTTTCTGGCTCGACCTTGCTCGATCGTCATGTTTCGGTGTACATGCCCAGTTGACGTGCTAGTTCTTTTTTTAAGGGAAAGTTGACGTCCTAGTGGACGTGCGTAGTCATAGCCCAGTACTAGCAAATAATGGGCCAGTCTTTGAACTTTGGTCCTTGTCACTGTGCGATAATTTCAGACTATCACTCGCATCACGGAGGTCAACCGTATTTACCCGCGAAAATCCAGAAGTCGCGACTTACACACGTCCACGTGGTCGTTCCGGAAATTGCTAGGTGATTATGGCTTGCCCATAATTCCAAGTCTAAACTTCCGTCCCATTCTTTTCTCCCATAGGCCATATATATAGCCATGCATATATGCATGATCAACAAGCCAGAATCAAACCCACATTTCTTCTTCGCAATATATCCAAAGATCATTCACCCATGGTTCCTCGGAGCTGCTTGGTACTATTAGTTTTCGCCCGCATTTGGTGGCAGCCACCGATGCTTGTCGGGGCTCAGGATGAGGAGCAAGGGGTAGGCAGTTGCACGGGGTCGGCCATCAAGTGCGGAAACCTGACCATCCGAGACCCGTTCTGGCTAATCGACCTGGAGACGGGACTATCATGTGGTTCCCCGGAATTCGAAGTGACCTGCCCTGACTAACGCTCCAGTTCTACCGAACGTCATGCCGTTGAGCTACGGATTCACGATCCTGGACATCTCCTACGATGAAAACATCATGCACGTTATTGATCTACGCAAGGAAAGGCTGCTGCCAGCCTCCAACAGCTGCAACAAACCGATTTGGAACACCTCCGAGAAATTGCACCGCTCGTTTAGGATAGACCCCGTCAATCTGAACCTGACCATATACAACTGCTCCAATGCGGCCACGGGGCTCCGGGATGGAGAGCTGGTGGAGACGAGGATGAGGT
This sequence comes from Poa pratensis, assembly GCA_947311845.1. Taxonomy (NCBI): domain Eukaryota; kingdom Viridiplantae; phylum Streptophyta; class Magnoliopsida; order Poales; family Poaceae; genus Poa; species Poa pratensis. The sequence continues at coordinate 34,786,758 of CAMZMU010000109.1, read as the reverse complement.
GCGGGAATGAGAGCCAGGAGTTTGTAGGTGCAGAAAGGAGGTATGAGGAAATGAGGGCCATAGAGGGTTGCGGTGCTGTGGTCTTACCGGTTTTGGGTGGTGCGAACGGCGAGGTGAATGCCAGAGACTACGACCAGCTCGTCAGGTGTGGCTTCATCTTGAGATGGGACTTTGAGAACCCCCCCCCTACTCCTCCACTTGCACGTAAGTTCACCCATCCAAGTCATGTTTTCACCAAGTTAATTTATAAGTACGCTCATAGAAGTTTGGTTGACTAGACGAGTTAATTAACAAGTGGCTCCGACTAACTACTTTTTTTATGAAAAAAATGGCTTCAACATAGTATGAACTCTGATTTTTTTTTGAGAACTGAATTTTTGATGTTGACATCACGCGTCTGTTCACTGATCCAGCCAGAGCCCAGTCGCAAATAAATAAACAATCGAATATTATACGGTCTAATGGGCCGATATCCATATTTCGAAACTTGCAGCCTATTCACCTTGGGTTGGCCCGCAGAACTGAAGTGCCCAGAAATTATTTTTTCTGCTACTTCATACTGTTACTTAGTGTGAATGGCGAAGCAAGATCAGAAGTTCAGAATCTTGCATGATACAAGCCGTCAAGAGAAACTAGAAGCCGGGAGCGAAATGGCCAGGCTACGCCTGCATCCTGGTCATGGTCATGGACTCGTCGGCCTGCCCGTCAACGCTGTTGCCCAGGAAAATTCGCAAGCCATTGGCCGGCCGGGCTTCCCTGTCCAAGGGATCACCTGTGTATCGAATTCGTGGATCGCGATCGCCGCTTGCCCCGATTTTCCAGTCAAACGTTCCGGCCATACTCTTCCGTTCGCTGGCCGTCTCTCATATATGATTCTGCGTTCGTTCTCCTATGCCTCCCCACACCCCTGTCCCCAAATTAAGTAGCTCCCTTGTCACCGCAGCCGCTGTAAATCTTATTCTCCGATGGGTTCCGGCTGCTGGTTCCTGGTGTTGGTCTGGTTATGGTATCTGCCACTGATGCTCCTGCAAGCTCAGGAACAGCAACAAGGGGAAGACTGCCCGGTAACGGCGAAGTGCGCCAACCTGACCATCTCCCATCCATTCTGGGTCGTCGACTTTGAGACGGGGAGACCATGTGGTGCCCCAGATTTCGCGGTCATTTGCTACAAGAACACCCCAGTCATACCGGGTTATGGATTACACGGCTTTCAGATCATCAATATCAGCTATGAGGAACGCAGCATGGTTGCGATTGATCTGGGCAAGCTAAACTTAACACAAGCCTCCAACAGCTGCGACGCCCTCCCGGCCTGGAACACCTCCGCCAAGCTCAACCATCCGTTTCGGATCAGCAGCACGAACCTGAACCTGATCCTGTACAACTGCTCGGACATGGCGGCGGCGGCGGCACGCCGGGGAGACAGAGAGCTCGCGGAGACGAGGATGAGGTGCGGGAACGAGAGCGAGATGCTTGCCAGCCTGAGAGGGCGTTACGATGAGATGAGCGACAACGGCGGCTATATCGAGGGCTGCGAGGCTTGCATCGTGCCGGTGCTGGGCTCGTCGCTGTCGTCGCGCGAGGCGAACGCGAGCTACTACGAGCAACTCATCCGCGACGGCTTCCTCTTCACATGGGAGGACCCTTCGCCTCCACGTAAGTCCGCCCGCCCAAAATCATCTTTTGTTTCTGATTTCCCTTATCGAACCAAGCGACCAAATCGTAGCAGTATAATTACAATCGACTAAATCCAGGGATAAGACCTTAGCCGATCGTGCCCAATCGTGCGGGCGGATGTTTTGTTTCCGCAGTGATAATTAAGACTCCAGTGGAAAAGCAGGAATATTTTTAGATTGTAAAGAATTGAGTACTCGCCCCATTTCTAAATATAAGATGTTTTAATTATTTCACATGTTAACTAAATACAAACTAACTTGAGGAAACATACACATAGAATATGTATAGATACATGTGAATTTAGAAAAAGGGTAAAACATTTTACATATAGAAACAGAGTGAGTAAAATTATATTCAAAACCTTGCCTAGGGTTGAGATCTGAGTTTTGACGACGGACTTAAGAAGCCAGCGAGACTTCATAGATTCGAAGGAATAGGAAAATAGTAACCTAACAAAACAAATGGTCGGTTCAGTTTGATTAGGTGCAGTAACGACCTACTCTTCACATGGTAGAACCCTACTAATTCACTTGCACGTAAGTTCACCCTATCAGTCATCTTTTAACCAAGTTTCTTGGTAGCTACTCCCTCCATTCCATTTTAGATTACCCACTTATATATAGATACGGATGCATCTAGACCAGGGTTTTGGTTACCGGTCGGTAAATCTGGTTACCGACCGGTAACCGAGATTCCCGAGCACCCACGGGAAACGTCCTTCCCGGTCGAAAAATGCTGAGTTATTTTGAAAATTTTAAATTTGAACGCTTAAACATATGTAAATAGCGTGTATCCTCGCAATTCATACACCTATCTTGACATAGCCTGGTGGCAGCGACCTACCTTCCTCGCCTGGAGTTCCCGGGTTAGAGTACTCTGCGCGTTTTTACCTTTTGAAAAATTGAAACACGGTTCGAGAGTCTCTGCAAGATATAATTATGTAAAAAGCGTAAAACCAAGGTTCAAACCTGAGACGTGATGACTGTTGAGCACCTAAAGTACAGAAGCGAGGCTTACCGCTATGCTACAATCAAGGTTGAATCACTTATGAGTTTAATACCTAAATAACCTATTTTAAGAGAAATTGAATTCAAAATTTATTTTTTAATTTGTCTGGTAACCATCTGGGATTTCACGGTTAGGGCTGTAACCAAGAATCCCGAGCCCCCTCGGAAAATAATAATTTCGGGAACCAAAACCTTGATCCAGACATTTAAGTGTAAGATATATTCATATCTGCATATCTGTGACTCAAAATATGGAACAGAGGGACTAGGAGATAGTGCCATTTGCTTGGATTTCTCCTATTTCTTTTAGGTGACCACCTTTACAAAAGTTTATAGTTCTCGATGTCACGTTGGAGATTAAAAAGTTTGCAAAAGAAAAAGTAATGTACCAGTTGATTTTATTAGATGATGATGCCCTTTTGAAAAGCTTTTGCGGAGGTTCCTCCAAATGGGTGTGGTTGCAGGCCTAGCTTGTGTTGTTTGACTCCTTCTATATCAATAATTCAATACAGAAGGCAAAGCTTTTATCTTGTTTAAAAAGTAAGTAGCTTCTGCCTAGTCTGGAGTCTGAACTTTAGTCGGCAGTCAGAGGCTAGTAAAGAAATTGGCACCGTGCAGCCGCTGGATGACCTAGTCAGAACCCAATAGCCAATAAATAAGTTGATTTCGGGCATACGGTCTAATGGACCTACATTTCAGCCTTTGGACGTTCGGCCTAGTCATCGTGCGTTGGCCCGCAGTGGTTTTTTTTTTTTAAACAAAGGCAAAAGCTTGCCTTATTCATTAATTAAGAAGAAGGTGTCCGGTTTATTAGCGGAAGAAACCGGACGAAAACCATACAACATACGCCAACCCCACAGGAGGAGCCCACACAACCACACAACCATAGAGAGCAACATCAAAAACCAGCAACATCCAAAGCAACAACCTGACTCTACCTATAACAACCGCGACAACTCTAGGACCATGCATCTGTCGAAGGTTTCTTTGCCCTTCCTTTTTTTCTTCTCTTGCCCCTGATAGTAACCGTCTTGAGAGATTTCTCCACCTTTCTGATTAGGTCCTCTGAAGCATTCCCTAAGACGCAAGCAATATCGTTACAATATCCAGGACTAGTCGGCTCTAAACAGGCGAGTAAGCCGCAAAACTCTTTAGCGAAAAGGGCCTCAGAGTTAGGAGCCAACACTCCTCCACTACCCACAGAGGGCGTCGAGGCCATCGCCAAATCCTCAACCGAGCTCAACTCCGTCGGAAGCACAAGAGATGAATCCCCACATGACTCCTGAAGCTCAGGAGACAAGATCTCACCTCTATCCTCGCTCACATCGGCGGACGCCGCAACAAGCTGCGGCGACGGGCAAGGATTGCAACGAGGAGAGAAACAACCATAGTGAAGCGCTTCCTCAACCACAGACGACTTCTGTTGAGCGGAGTCAAGCGGAAACAAAGCCTCCCCCTGGGAGAGCCCTAGGCCACCCGAATCACATGCCTCCGTCGGCTGCAAAGGATCATCAACGCCTGCCAACAATAGCTTGAGAGTTGCCACCTCTTCACGAAGAGGACGAGACACCTCCTCAATGTGGTCAGCGACTAGCTGAGAGAGCTCCAAACGCAGCAAGGCAAAGTGGGACTGGAAGACAGAGTCACTGAACTCCTCGCAACACCTAGAAGAGGGCCTTGGCTGCACCGCAGGACACAACGAAGAGTGGCACACAACCTCGACCAGACTCTGAGGCAACGAGGGACGACGAGGCTGAGCGGACGGCAAACGGATCCGCTGGCAAGGAGCACAGGCGTCCGGAGAACCAGCCCGAGCATCCGGAGAGTGAGAGCGAGCAGCGGGAGAGCGCGCACGGCAGAAACGCTCCTGATGACCAGGACGACGACATCGGATGCATCTGAAGTGCCCCCGACATGTGCTGACCTGGTGGCCACGCTCGAGGCACCGAAAACACCTCCCTCGAGCCCAACACTTGAAGGCGAGGCTACAGTCGAGACCTGCTTCCCAAAGCGCAGACGAAGGCGCGCGACCGGGATGGCCGCCCCGACCAACCTGCACCCAGCCTTTCTCATCATCCAGAGCAGGATCAGCAGAGAGGCCGCCGCAGGGCTCCGCAATTGCCTCCATCGAGCCGGAGACAACGCCTTTGGTGGAGGCCATCGACCTCTCTATAGCCAACTCTTCATCGTTGTCGCCAACCTCGACAGAGCTCACCTCAGAGACTGGGCTGCCCGAGACAGCCGGCGGCAGTGACAAGAACCAGAGGCCCTCAACCATCACGGCAGGATCATACCCAAGCCCCGAACAGCCGGCGGCGTCCACGGGGCCAACTCTTCCTCACTGTCATCATCATCGTCACAGTCGGCAAGGGAGGCCCACCATTCAGGCAGTCCCTGTGAAGCCGCCAGCAGCTGCTGCAAAGGTCTCACATCTTCAGAGGCCGTGGATGCAGGAAGTCGGGTTGGCGCCGGAGGAGGCGGGGTGGCAGCCGGAGCAGGATGGAGCGGGGTGGTTCATTCTAAACGATATTGTTACCTATCAAGTCAAGGTATGGAATGCAGCTTGATGGCCGACAATCCTGGTTGTTGTCACATCACGGAGGTCATGGTCATGCCCTTACCCGTCAATGGTGCTAACATGGAAAATTAAGAAGCCATGACTTACCAGTCAAATGTTCCAGCGAAATGGACGACGATCGCCGCCTACCCCGGTTTTCCAGTCAAATGTTGCAGCCATAGTACTGTTATACTGTACGAGTACGACGCTAGCTCGCCATCCCCATATATCGTGCTTGAACCAGTGGCAATTTTACCATACCTCCGCCTAGGGCACGTGCCCGGGCTTTGCTCCGGTGCCTCAAGCAGCTCCGGCCATGCCCTACGGCGGCAGGGTGGCTGAAATCACGATCTGACGTGAAGAAGACAGGTTATTTGGGCCAATTTCGCTTCCTGGACCTTGCCTTTTGTCCTCTCTTGGACTGTCCCTTTAATAGGCCACGCCCTCCACCTCCCCTCGTGCATGGGCTTGGGCCAAGTGCCCAGGCTTTGAATTTGGGCTAGCTCCGCCACTGGCTTGAACCATGGTGGTATATTTCTCCTACGTCTACCCCTCAAAAAAAAAAATATTTCTCCTACGTCTCGTCTATATACCCATAGCCCATGACCACCGATCCTGCAGTCACCCCCTTGCTCGTCCACTCTGCAAATTCTCCAAATCCTATTATCCAATGATGCCTCGGAGCTGCCGGTTATTAGTCTCCGTCTAGGTATGGTGGCTGCAACTGATGCTCGTCAGGGCTCAGGAGCAGCAATCCGAAGCCTGCTCGGGCTCGCCCAAGAAGTGCGGCAACCACACCATCTCTCACCCGTTCTGGCTGAGAGAGACGGATGGGCAAAGCCCGTGTGGCACATCGGATTTCGAGACATCTTGCCATAAAAACACCCAGCTGGTATTAAAGAGCTCTATACCATTCAGCTTTGGATTCGCAATCAAAGATATCCCTTAAGTACGACGATCAGAGTCTGCATGTCGTTGATCTGGGCAAGCTGAAGCTGCTGCAAGCCTCCAACAGCTGTCAATGGCATCTATAACACGTCTGAAAAGCTCGGCATCCCGTTTAGGATCGACCCCGTCAGCCTGAATCTGCTCATGTACAACTGCACCGAGGCGGCACATCAGGGCGGAGCGCTGGTGAAGACGAGTATGCGGTGTGGGAACGAGAGCGAGGTGCTTGTCCGCGCGGGAGGGCGTTGTGATGCTGCTGGGAACTACGCTAGTGACGCTATCGAGGGCTCTGAAGCTTTAGTCATGCCGGTGATGGGCTCGTCGTTGTCGGGCGTGGTCAACGCCAGCGACTACGAGCGGCTCATCGGCGACGGCTTCCTTTTGACATGGCATCTTCCCCTTCCCGGTAAATTCACCCTTACAAATCATCTTTTAACAAAGTTTGTAGGTACCTAGTTTCAAAAAAAAAAAAATTTGTAGGTACGTACCATCGAGGCAGTGCTTTTAGCTTTGGTTTGGTTTCCCCCTGGCTACGTAAAAAAAATCTATATTGAAGTGTGAACCTGTAAAAAGTCTGACAAAGACCAATTTGCCCGTCAAGGGCGTAGCCATGCTTGGGAAAATTCCTGAGCCTTGGCCTTCACGCGTCCAAGGGATCACTCTCCATTGGATCGTGGAATCCGTGGACGGCGATCGCCTGCCCCATTTTTCCAGTCAAACGTTCTGGCCATCAATCGGACCCCTGCATACTCGCCGTTCCCATATATCGTTGCTCGACCTCAGTATTCTCGGTTGCGTCTACTCGTCTAGTCTAAGTATATTTCCCCCATAGCCATTCTGAATCTTTCTGATACGCCATGGCTCTAGGCTGCTGGTTCTTGGTGTTCATCTGGGTTTGGGTATGGTGGCTGGAGCTGATGCTCGTACCGGCTGAGGGACAGCGGCAAGGGGGAGACTGCCCGGCGATGGCGAGGTCGGCGAGATGCGGCAACGTGACCATCTCCGACCCATTCTCGCTCGTGGACATAAAGACGGGCAGCTCATGTGCTCCCCGGACTTCCAGGTTACTTGCCTCAACAACACTCCATATCTACGGGGTATAGTTGGATTCTTTGGCTTCGCGATCATCAATATTACCTACGAGGAACGCACCATGCGTGCGGTTGATGTGGGGAAGCTGGACTTGGTGAACCGCTCCAGCAGCTGCCGTGCCAGCTGGAACACCTCCGTCAAACTCGGTCTGCCGTTTCGGATCAGCAACACCAACCAGAACCTGATCTTGTACAACTGCACGGACGCGGCAGCGACGGCGGCCGTGGCACGCCGGGGCGACAGAGAGCTGGTGAAGACGAGGATGAGGTGCGGGAACGAGGGCGAGGTGCTTGCCAGCGTGGGAGGGCGCTACAATGAGACGAGCGAAAACAGCCGCTACGCGCTGGAGGGCTGCATCTCTTGTGTTGTGCCGGTGCTGGGCTCGCCGCCGTCGAGCGATGCGAACGCCAGCGACTACGAGCAGCTCATCCGCGGCGGCTTCCTCTTCACATGGGATGATCCTCCGCCTCCAAGTAAGTCCGCCAGCCGTCAAAATCATCTTTTGCTTTAGATTTCCCTTATCGAACCAGGCGACCAAATCATAACATAATCACAACCCACTAAATCGAGGGGATAAGGTGGAGGGCGTATGCTTTGTTTTCGTTAGGTTTTCTCGGGTTCATTGCATATGCATATACCCTTTCGATCATTGCGGCATCCATGGTGGCACTGGCATACTGGCATGTGGCCTTGTTACAGTGGCCTTATCTTTTCCCGTGGAAATTTACCTTTGTCCTTATCTTTTCTCGTTAGCTAGATCATGTCTAGATGCATCGTTTGTGGTGGATTACAGTGGCCTTGACCCGGTGGATCATGATGCTGACCCAGTGATGACCGGGATGCTGGAACAGTCCCCTTTCCCTTCCAAGGCAGAGTACTCTGGCCGGAAATTAAGAGTAATACTCTAGTTAATTTGTCTTTGCACGAAGCTTCGGCTGCTTTGCATCGATCATTAGATATTCATTAACACAAGTTTTTTTTTTTGAAACCGAGGCAAAAGCTTTGCCTCCCCATTTATTAAGCAGAAGGTGCCCGGTTTATTATGGAAGAAACCGGGCGAAAACCATACAACAACACAACACAAACACGACACACACGCCGGTCCCGAGACCACGCACCACCCGAGCCGCCGGCTCCGTCGCCCAAACAACCGAAGACGACACCCAAACACACCGGAGCCGCCGCTCCGGCACCCACACCGGCCCCGAGGCCGCGCACCGAACAGGTCGACTGGCAAGCCACCCAAGCGACCAAAACCGACACCACGAAAAGGGCCGCCACTCCGAACAACACTCCGACCCCAAGGCCGCGACCCAGCCTAGCCGACGAAGGAATCGCCGCTGACCACCGCAAACACCATCTTCTGCCTGACACTCCGGCTGAAGCACAACTTCAAAGACGAAGCCCCCAAGAGGGATATCATCGTCCGATCACAAAGATCTAAGGTTTCCCCCGAAGTTGTTCTAGGAGGAGGGGGGGGGGGGGCGAGTGCTGCATCACAACGACGCCTCCAAGAAGGGAACGACGCCCACAGGCGTCGACGTCGTTGGCTCCAGCCACCACTGGAGACGGGGCTTTCGCCCGGATCAGCTCGCGAACCTCCACCCCAAGCCTCCACCGAACTCGCCAGCCTCCGCCACTCCGACCACACGCCGACCCCGAGGTCGCGCTCCAGACTGGTCGAAGGCTCCGCTGCCCAAGCAGCCAAGGCCCGCACCATGAAGAACCGCCGCTCCGCCGACCACGCCGACCCCGAGGTCGCGCTCCACACTGGTCGATGGCTCCGCCGCCCAAGCAGCCAAAGCCCGCACCACAAAGAGCCGCCGCTCCGCCGTCCACACCGGCCCCGAGGCCGCGCCCCAGACTGGTCAACGGCTCTGCCACCCAAGTAGCCGAAACCCGCACCACAGAGAGCCGCTGCTCCGTCTACCACGTCGGCCCCGAGGCCGCACTCCTGAGCCGCCGCTCGAACTTCCACGCCGACCCCGAGGTCGCGCTCCTGCCTTGACGTACTTCGCCGCTGAAACTCCACATGCACCACTGCTTGGAGCGACAGACGGAACCACAAACGAGCTCGAGCACGAGCTCAAGCTGCCGAGCCGCAGCACCACTACTCCTCGCGAAACCTCCCGCCCCAGCCGCAGCTCCGGGGCCGCCGCCGGCTTCCTCCTCCCCGACCAGCACCACCGACACCCGCACCACCTTCCACCAAAGTTTGGGCCTGGATACCGTCGATCCCGCGCCCGGAGCACCGCACCGCGTGGAGGCACCGGTCGGAGAGGACGGCGCCTCCCAGCACCATGCCGGCAGGAGCTCCAACCACCAAACACCACCAAGCAGCCACCTCCGCATCACACGCCGCCACCCCCACCGTGCAGCCATCTTCCCGGGGCCGCCGCCCCGGCGTCCTCTTCCCCGGCCGGCACCACCGACGCCCACGGCCACCCGCCGACGTGCCCGCGCCCAGCAGAGGCGCCCAGGACGCGGCGCCGCCGCCCACCGCCAACCGGCCCTGGCGGACCCAGATGGGGCCCTCCCAAGCCCATCGGGCGCGCGAGCACGCCGAAGGGGCAGAAGACGGCGCCGCCGTCAGCCTCCCCCACCTCCACGGCGCGGGAACGCCGCCCCGGCCGCGCGCTCCGACGAGCCAGCCGTCGCCGCCCCAGCTGCAGCAGCCGCCGCCGTCACGCCTCCACGAACTCAAGTCCCCAGACCACCTTTGGCGGCTGGGCCCGCCGCCGCCGCGGCGAGGGCCGGCGGCAGCGGCGGCAAGGAAGACCGGCGCTGGTAGCTGCTGGCGGCGCGTGGGTCGCCCCCGGTGTCGCCCTGTGGAGCGACACGGGGAGCAGAGAGCGCAAGCTCCTCATTCATTAACACAAGTGGAGTGAGGATACTAAGACAATCGTACGGCCGACGACCGGATAGACATACTCTACTGCTCTGAACTCTGAAGTCTGAACTCCGAGGTTCTCTGAACAAAACGAGAGCCCGTTGCACTTTTGGTTGAAATTTGTATTCTGCACCTGTTTTATCGGCGAAGGTGCACATGGCTTTGACCAGATTGGAGGTCGTTCACTAGGTAGTCTTCGCGGGTAAACAAGTGCCCAGTACCAGTCGAGTATACGTGCCCAACTACCATGCTCCCTCACTAACCGATCGAGACGAGACGACGAGGCAGCTGCTGGCTAGCTGGAAGTGGACAAGTGCATAGTGGTCCAGCGGCGAGTCACATAATCAACTGCTCGACCACGACCGGGAATTCGCGTGCGTGGATGAAGTCAAACATTCCGGCCACAAAGAATCACTTACTTACTTTCCGTCCTCATATATGCTAACCTCTGATGATCCTTGATCTAACTTGGAGATAAAACATCACTCGAACCTCTGTCTCTCTCGGAGCAATCCTTGCCAGAATCATCCTATCCTCCTATGTTTCCATGGCCCAGATTCTTCTTCTTCACCGTCATCGTCTCCTGTATCCCGGCACTGATTATCGCGGCGTCCTGCGAGCCCCAGCGATGCGGCAACGTGACCGTCTCTCCCCCGTTCGGCGTCCTACGAGAACGGATGCGCGCAGCTCGGGTTCCAGATGCACTGCACCGGCGACATCCCGTACTTCGGGTTCTACGAGCCTGGGTTCGAGCTCCGGATCCTCGACATCTTCTACGACAACGCGTCCCTGCTCGTCTCCGACGTCCACAAGCTCGCCGACTTCTCCAACCGCTCCAAGGGCGGCTGCCACGTCCCCAAGGCCAACACCGCCTCCAAGATCGGGCACCCGTTCTCGATTAGCCCACTCAATCAGAACCTCGTCTTCTACTATAACTGCACTAAGGCGCCGGCGCGGGCACTGATGGAGCGGGCGGGGCTCGTAGAGACGGTTTGCCGAAACAACACCTTCGTCCGCGCGGGCGGGCGGCACGACGACAAGGGGAACTACACTATTGAGGGCTGCAACGATACGGCCGTGACGGTGCGGGGGCCGGCGTACGGCAAGGTGAATGCCAGAGATTACCTGGAGCTCATCAGCGACGGGTTCCTCCTCACATGGCAGCCGCCGCCGCCTGCCCCTGCCGTTGGTAGTAGCGGTAAGTAACCTCAGTCGTCGAATTAATCCTTTTTATCGAGCTCTCAAGATCCTTGTCGGGTCATTCAATTAATGGTGGGCTGGCAACCCGTCGCCGTCGCCGTCACCAGCCGTGGCGGGTGCTGCCCGCCGCCGCCGCGACGGTGCCCGTGGGGAACGGCAGCCCGTAAATCATGGGGATACAGTGGTTCTCGCAGAAAACAACGGGATAAAGTGGAAAAAACAACGCGTTGACTCTGACCAGTCGATGCCGCTCTGGCCACCGTCCATTGCCCCGAAGTCTCACATCCCCACCGTCCGATCCTTCTTCTTAGTCCTCCTTTGCCCGTACAGTCCTGTCACCGGCTTCACTTCCCATCCCCAACCCAAAACATGCCGCTCCTCCGCCTCCTGCTCCTGCTCGTCGCCTCCTTCCTCCGGCTACCGCCGCCGGCCGCCTCTGCCTGCTCGCCGAAGGCTTGCGGCAACCTCACCATATCCTACCCGTTCTGGCTCGAGGATCCCGGCGAGCCGCCGTGCGGGTCCCCGTCCTTCCAGCTCCGATGCAACGGCACCCAAGCGCTCCTCACCGGTCCATCTTCGGGCTCTACCAGGTCGTCTCAATCTTCACCGAGAACTCCTCATTCGTCGCCGTTGACCACAACCTCCTCGTCCCTCTCCCCGGCGGCTGCCCGAAGTGGTGGTTCAACGTGTCCGCCGGCATCGGGCTGGGGCCGTACACCATCAGCAGGAAGAACAGGCAGCTGCTCGTGCTCTACAAATGCACGGACCGGCAGCAGGCGACGCCGCCGGGGTTCTTCCGTACGCCGTGCCGCAACGAGTCCTTCTTCCGCCTCGGCGGGGAGTACGGCGCCCGCACGACTACGCCGGGGATCTGCCCCCGGCCTGCAATCTCTCCGTTGTGCCGGTTCTTGGGTTTCCGGGCGGCGACGAGTACGTCGGGAGCATGAGGCGAGGGTTTCTGCTCGAGTGGACGGTGCCGTCGGATAACTGCCCCAAATGCGTGGCCAGCGGCGGCGACTGCAGGTACGGCAACGACAGCGCGGACTTTTTCTGCAATTGCTCCGGCGCCGCCCACCCCGAGACGTGCGGTGAGTTGAGGAAGTTAACTGACAGCGCCACCATGAATTTTCCTATTCGATCCGTAGTTTCCTTCAACAAGCAAAGAAATTGTCCGTGTCCCTCTGACCATTGCAGGTGCTAGTAACCATTTAGACGAATCCAAAATTGCCAACGCCGGTAGCGATTGTGACATAGAATTGCTGGCAATAATATATTTACTGCGTTTCACGTCGCTGTTACTAGGAGCAATATAAATCTGACCAACTCTAGAGTGTTTGATTGCTTGGTTTCTTTGAGCTCCTGCAAACTATAGTTTCGTTTCTGGTAGCTAGTGAAGATTGATCGAGACATTGAAGGCTATCGTGTTCTAGTCAAATGCATATGTTGAATTAGTCAGCAGCACTATTTAATAAAGATGCCGTACTGACGCCGGTACCATCTTCCTGGTTCTTTTCCAGACAAATTATTGGAAAAGTATAGTAATCATCCGGGGATCTTTGGGAAAGATCACCTAGGTCCTGGTGAGGTCCCGCTTTTGCTACTGTGTAGCAAATAATTGCCCGCTTTTGCTCCTATGTAGCAAAAAACGGTTCGTCCAGAAAATAGATTAGAAAAGATCGATTTTCGCCGGCGACCTCACCGGACTCGCCGGACCTCACCGGAGAGCTCACCGGAGATCCCGTAGCAAAACAGATGTGCTATTGTAGCAAAATCAATTTCGCCGGAGAAAAGACCGATTTCGCCGGCGGCCTCACCGGACTCGCCGGACCTCACCGGAGACCTCGCCGGAGATCCCGTAGCAAAAAAAAGTGCTATTGTAGCAAAATCGGTTTCGCCGGCGACATCGACGGAGACCTCGTCGGAAACATCGTAGCAAAAAAATTATCCTATTGTAGCAAAACACATAACAATAATAGCAACAAAATTGCAGCATCGTAGCATGCACACGCCGCCGGAGAAGGTCTCCGGCGATGTCTCCGGCGAGAGTCTCCGGCGAAGTAGATTTTGCTACAATAGAACTTTTCTGTTGCTACAATAGCATAAACTTTTTGCTACCACTTCTCCGGCGAGGTCTCTGGTGATGTCTCCGGCGATGTCTCCGGCGAGAGTCTCCGGTGAAGTTGATTTTGCTACAATAGAACTTTTCTGTTGCTACAATAGCATAAACTTTTTGCTACCACGTCTCCGGCGAGGTCTCCGGTGAGGTCTCCGGCGAGGCCAGAATTTTTCCCTTCATGTTTTGTGTACGAACCGTTTTTTGCTACAATGCAGCAAAAGCGGGACAATTTGCAGTAAAAAGCGGGAGTTTTGTAGCAAAAGCGGGATTAGCCTATATTAGTGGACACGTGTCGAGCTGGCGACCCGGGGATCGGACGGAAAGATCCCCCGGGGGACGCCTAGTCCTGTCCCAAATTATTCCCGTAATCGCCGAAAATGCGCTTACTTTTCTGTGTCTTGTTCTGTGTTTCAAGCATGTCGACATCACATCATTGAATCTGTTTGTTGTGGATTTAGGGGTGCAAAATTGAATTGAACACTGCAGTTAGTCTGGTGCTTGGGTTATTGAGTGTTACACTAGTTAAGGTGCCCGGAAGAGTAGCGCGATTGTGGCTTCGTTGAAATGTGCCGTGGTACATTGCCATCTTCAGTTGAGAATCTGAAATGTAACTGTTGCTGGATCTTGTTTGGTTACCAATCACAAGAGGGAGTTTGACTTTATGTTGAAGCTTGCAAATTTATCGTGACAGTACCAATCCAGCCTACATAAATTTCTTATAATTTTCTAGTGACTATTAATATCGTCTATTTTTCATAAATGGCAAAAAATATTTACAGAGTTGTTCTTATGCAGGGGACCTGGACAATCCTAATAAGAAAGGAAAGAAGATTGGAATAGGTTAGTACCAGCTCTCAAACTGCTTCATCTGTTTTCTCAATTCTCATTGCCTAGGCTCCACAATATTGTACTAGAACTAGAAGGATAAGGTGGTGAAATCTCATGATGCAGAATTACAGAATTAGGCAGGTATCTTGATTGTTCCATATTGCTAACGTGTTGTATTGTTGTCCTGGGCAGGATTGGGGGCAGGATCTGGTGGTATGCTCATGGGGTTTTTCGCCTTCTTTATCTGGTACAAGCACAAGAAGAGGAAACAGGCTAGAACTTCAAGCGAGCTGATGCGGAGTGGGTCTTCAATGTCATACAGTAAAGATCTTGAGCTGGGAGGTTTTCCTCATATCTTCACTTTCGAGGAACTTGAAGAGGCTACTGATGGATTCAGTGCTTCAAGGGAGCTCGGTGATGGTGGTTTTGGAACTGTTTATAAAGGTGAAATTCTTGCAAATGCTAGGAAATCCATAAGGAGCTCTCTTATGTTGACAACTTTTGTCCTTACTCACTTGGCAATGACAAGTTTGAGATTTTTTTCATCCAGGAAAACTCACGGATGGGAGAGTCGTTGCAGTGAAACGCCTTTACAAGAACAACTACAAGCGAGTGGAGCAGTTCCTGAATGAGGTAGACATCCTGTCCCGGCTGCTCCACCAGAACCTCGTCATCCTATATGGCTGCACATCTCGCATGAGCCGTGACCTCCTCTTGGTTTACGAGTTCATCCCCAATGGGACAGTTGCGGACCATCTTCACGGAACCCGTGCGGCAGAGCGAGGCCTCACGTGGCCTCTAAGGCTGAACATCGCCATAGAAACGGCCGAAGCTCTAGCCTACCTCCATGCAGTTGAGATCATACACCGTGATATCAAGACGACCAACATATTACTGGATAACAGTTTCCATGTCAAAGTGGCGGACTTCGGGTTATCACGGATGTTCCCTCTCGAAGTCACTCATGTCTCGACTGTTCCACAGGGCACACCTGGCTACGTCGACCCCGTGTACCACCAGTGCTATAAGCTAACTGACAAGAGCGATGTCTACAGCTTTGGTGTCGTGCTGGTGGAGCTGATGTCCTCAAAACCTGCTGTGGACATGAGCAGGAGCCACAGTGAGATCAACCTGGCGAACATGGCTCTCAACAGGATTCAGAATCATGAGGTCGTCCAGCTGGTCGACCCGGAGCTCGGCTACGACACTGACAGCGAGACGAAGAGTTCGATAGACCGTGTGGCGGAGGTGGCCTTCCAGTGCCTGCAGCTCGAGAGGGATCTACGGCCGTCGATCAAGAAGGTGGTGGAGACCCTGAGCTGCATCAGGGATGGGGACTGCCCGGCGAAGGACATGAGCAAGAACACGTCCTTGAAGGAGGACACGCACCTGCTCAGGGGCAGCCTGCAGTTCTCGCCTGACTCGGTCATCCATAGATTCGATAGCCAGTCAACTAACCACTCGGTAGCGTCGAATGCTAGCGGAGTATGATGAGTTTTGGTGTTTGATTCTGAAAAAATAAGGCTCTGCCCTGTCGATCGGATGAGGCGAATGAGGTGATTCATCTGGGTAATTGAGCCTCCTTGTTGACCAATAACTACAGCCTCATGTTGGGAGTAATTCTGCAGTCCTGAGGTTGGCAATGATTCAGACGGTAGGTGTATGTATAGGAGCTAATTCAAGGATAAGCATTGTAATATACGTAGTGATATGTCAGGTTCACAAAGGAGTGAATTGTGATGTTAAACTAGTCAGTATGCTCTATAAGATATCAAATTGGACCATGGACTTTACAGTAGATGCATCATATAAATTTGGCTTGGCCCAGAATTTCATAGTCTGTTTGGCAATAGCCATATATAATCATCTAAAAAACTTCTTCGATGCAACATTTGAAATTTGAACAATCATAACTCATGCAGTTAATTATGCCAAGGTGCAGTACACCAGGTTTGCATGGTTTTATGTTAGTGTTTTCTAAAAAAAACACGGTTGAGCCTGATAAATCTCCCTCCTCCCCACACATTAGTGAACATGGGGAAGATGTTAGTTCCCCTTCTTATGAGACACCCTGGATTGAGGTGTCTGATAAGAAGAGGAGTAGAAGGAAACTTAATTTTAGACTCAAATGATAGGTTTCTTTTGGAATCCTAGAGGTCTCAATAGACCTGATAAGCTTAATAGAACTGGAGATCTCATTAGAGATAATCATCCAGACTTAATTAGTTTTTCTGAAACTAAAAAAGAAGAGTTTACTGCTTTGCAGCTTCAGACATTGGATAGTTATGACACATATATGTGGACATGGCTACCTGCAATTGGCTCAGCTGGGGGTATCCTAGTTGGGATCAATTCTGATATGTTTGAATTACTGTCTACAGATATTCGTACTTACAGTGTCTCTTGTTTGCTAAAAAACAAAAAAGATACTTCAGTGTGGATGTTTGTGTCAGTATATGGGTCAGCTTATGAGGAATTTAAGCTGGACTTCATAAATGAGCTGCATCTTGTTGTGGCTAACTGGAATGGACCCATCATGCTTGGTGGGGATTTCAATCTAGTTAGAGATAGCAAGGAAAAAAGTTCTGGTAATGTAAACCAGCGCTGGGTAGATATGTTCAATGACTGGATTAATAAATTTGGCCTTATTGAACTTAAATGTGCTGGGCGAAGATATACTTGGAGCAATAATCAGTCCAATGCCATTATGGCCACTCTGGACAGGGTTTTTGTTTCCACATGTTGGGAGGTCCTATATCCTTCTAGTCATGTTAGAGCTTTACCCAGATTGGGCAGTGATCATGCACCTCTGGTGCTGGACACTGGAGCTTTAACCATTCCTAAAACTAAGCAATATAGGTTTGAAAAATGGTGGTTAAAAGTAGATGGTTTTAAGGAAGTGGTTTTTAAAGCCTGGAATCTTCCATGTAGATTTACTAACCCTATTGATATCTGGCAGTTTAAAGTCAGGAATCTTAGGAGGTACACCAAGGGGTGGTGTGCTAATGTTGAATCTGCTCAGTTTAAATATAAACAGCAACTTATTGCTGAATTTGATCAGTTAGATATTCTGTCTGAAACTGTATGCTTGTCTCCTGCTTCTAAATCTCGGATGAAATTTATTTCTGATGAGTTGACAGATATCTGGAAGAAAGAGGAGATTAAGGCCAGACAGAGATCTAGGGAGAGGCAAATCCTTGAGGGTGACCGCAATACTGCTTATTTCCATGCTCAGGCTAATCAGAGGAGGAGGAAGAAGCATATTGTGGCACTAGAGGGTCCTTCTGGTCTGGTTGAAGACACTGAAGGTATTCTTAAAATTGCTGTTGATTACTACAAAACTTTATTTGGTTATGAATAGAAGATTAATGTTGATCTAGCTGATGATTTCTGGGAAGAATCTGATAAAGTAACTACTGCTCAGAATGAGTGGCTTGATGCTCCCTTTACTGAGCAGGATGTTAAGGAGGCTGTTTTTGGCTCTTATGCTGAAGGGGCCCCTGGTCCAGATGGACTACCTTTTTTCTTTTATCAACGTTTCTGGGATTTAATTAAAATGGATCTCCTAGAAATGTTTAAGGCTTGGCATGTAGGGACATTAGATCTCTTTAGGCTTAATTTTGCTCTTTTGACTCTTTTACCAAAGGAACCTGATGCTATTCAGATTCAGAAATTTAGACCTATTGCTTTAATTAATTGTAGCTTTAAAATTTTCTCTAAATGTGCTACTAATCGTTTAGGGCAAATTTGTGAGGACCTAATCTCTCCTAATCAAACTGCCTTCATTAGAGGGAAGTTTATCTTGGAGAGTGTGGTGGCTGCACATGAGATTATTCATGATGTTGCTTGTAGTGAGCAAGCTGGTTTTATTTTTAAGCTAGATTATGAAAAAGCCTATGACAGGGTAGATAGGCTTTTCCTGCTTAAGATGTTGGCTTCAAGAGGGTTCAGTCCAAAATTTGTGGCGCTAATTAACTCTCTCTTAGAGAATGGCTCCTTTGGGGTGAGAATAAATGATACTAATAGTGATTTTCATATAGCTGGTAGAGGTGTCAGGCAAGGAGATCCTATTTCTCCCTTGCTTTTCAACCTTACTACTGATGTGTTCACTAAGATGCTCATTAGAGCTGCAAACAATGATCTGATCACAGGGCTTTTACATGGTTTTAATAGAAATGGGGTGGTAAGCATGCAATACGCAGATGACACCCTACTTTTCTTGAAAAATGAAAGATCCTGTGCTATAAACCTTAAATGGCTATTGTCTTGTTTTGAGCAACTCTCTGGTATGCGCATTAATTTTCACAAGTGTGATCTTGTGTCTATTAATGTAACTGAGGAGGAGGGTCAGGTGTATGCACAAATCCTCAGCTGTAGATTAGGGAAATTCCCCTTGAAGTATCTAGGGGTTCCTCTGCACTATACTAAGCTGAAAAAAGAAGATCTCCAACCAGTGATTGATAAGCTGATTAAGAAAGCAGCTGGGTGGAGAGGGAAACTTATGTCACATGCAGCTAAATTGGAGCTAGTTAGGAGTGTGTTAGCTAGCATTCCTCTTTACTTGCTTAGTGTGATTAAATTTCCCAAGTGGGCTTTGGCTCTTATTAATTCACAAATGGCTCATTGTCTTTGGGATGACTATGAAGGTCATTTCAAGTATCATTTAGCTAGCTGGGGTCTAGTTGCCCAAAAGAAAGAGTTTGGGGGACTGGGTATTCCCAATCTGGCTGAAATGAATATGTGTCTATTAGCTTCCTGGGTTAAAAAATACCATTTGGATGATAACAAGCTGTGGAAACAGATCATTGACCACAAATATAATGTGAATAATCCAAACTTGTTCTACTGCTCCACTGTGGGGGTTTCCCCCTTTTGGAAAGGTGTCCTATGGGCAGCTAATGCAGCTAAATTAGGATATCAGTGGAGAATAGGTAATGGGAAAAAGATCAAATTTTGGGAAGATATGTGGTTTGGGGACTCTAGTCTTGCAATCCAATACTGGGACATCTATATTTTATCAAATGAGCAGAACATTACCATTGCTGATGCATGGGATGGTGTTCAACTTAAGCTTTCCTTTAGGAGATGTTTTGATGAACGCCTTATGTTACTATGGTATGATGTTTTGTCCATTGCTAATTCTATTGTCTTTTCTGGAGAGGAAGATACTATTTTGTGGAGGCTAGAGTCTAAAGGGGTTTACTCTGTTAGTTCTCTATATGCAGTGGTGAATTTTAGAGGGATTGTCCCTACTTTTGTTCATGCTGTGTGGAAAATTAAAATCCCTCCTAAAATACATTTCTTCCTCTGGCTTGTTTCCCACAACAAGATCCTCACTAGAGACAATCTTGTGAAGAGACAAGCTGTGCCTGATCTGACTTGCTTGTTTTGCTCTGCTGATGAATCTTGCAATCACCTTCTTTTTGATTGTGTGGTAGCAAAAGTCTTATGGGCAGAAGTGAGTAGGTTGTCTGGTTTCCCTAGTTTACCAGTCAATTATGAGAAAATTGCTAGTCTTTGGTTGTGTGAGTTGAAGCATGAAGTGCATAATGTTATCCACGCTGCTATTATGTGGGTTCTGTGGAAAACTCGGAATGACATGTGCTTTAACAAAACACCATGGATTGGTATGCAGGTGCTGTGAAGGAGGTTGGTGTCTACTCTTTCTCAGTGGATGATCTTGCTCTCCGAAGCTGCCAAGGCGCAAATGGGCACGGTGGTGTCCCAGATGGAGCAACTTGCTCAAAGCCCTCCCTCACTGACTTGGCGAGATCCAGGGTGAATGAGCCGGTGCAAATCTCTGGTTCTCGCAAGCGAGCTATGCTTACCCCTCATGGTGGAGCGCAAGGAGGTGACTGGGAGGCGTCATCCAAGGCGCTCGCTGATACCCTGATGATGGCTAACTGGGTGATGATCGAAGATGGGATGAACTGGAAGGTGATCCAGGCTCCTGATGTTTGAGCTGTCGATTGGGTAGCGTTGTGTTTTGGGTGTTTGTAGCCTGCTTTTTAGTGTTAGCTGTTGAAAAAACAGGTGTTGTTATGTGGTTGAAATCTGGGAGGAGCTCTATGTCCTGCCCCGAGTGCTGTAACAAGACTGATGTAAAACTGACTTGGTTTCATTCATCTGAAATGGAGCTGGGGCGAGGCCCTTTTTATCTAAAAAAAAACACGGTTTGTGTCAGCACCAGTTTCTTATGAAATCTGCACTTGCAGTGGCATATTTTGTAATGTTCTGTTTCAGAACCGCGCCACCACATCAACTGATTCAAATTGCCCCTCCGCAGGCATAAACTAAGGGACTTGCACACATGTCCCAGGGGATGCCAATCAGGTTCTTATTATTAAGCAATTACGGAACAACCATTCGATAACATTAGCTAAACTGAAAACCAAAATGGGAAGCTAAAAAAATAATTAAAAACAAAAGTCTGCATTGAGATGTTAAACCTTTTAGTATGCAAACTACAAGAAAATGAAACTGCACCACATAATATCAAGTTTACAGTAGATACAACATGCGGAATTGGTTTGGCCCAGCACCTAATGGTCAGTTTCCTTTTTGTTTCTCGAACACAGTACCCATGTGAGTTTTTTTGTCGATCAACATCAAAATGTGTGTCATTGGTATTAATAGAGGGAACCCAGATGTCACAAAGTACACATTAAAAAAGGCAAAAGCCAAATGGCAAAAGAAATAAAACAAAAGCGGCAAATCCTACTATATATAAAAGGACGTTCGATTCACCCCTCATTTTGCCCTCCATGTCGCCCGATGAATGCTGACCGTCCGATCGCGTCGCCGGACGGCCCAGATCGCCGCGGAACACTGTAGCGGCTACAGTGTTACTGTAGCAGCGGAATTTCTTCCAATCGCAGTGCGACACGTCGCCCCGCACGATTTCTGGCGCAGTCAACCTTACAAAAAAGAACCCACAACTTCCGCAAACAAACCCGCGGTCCAGTTTTTAACGTATCGAGGGACCTATTTGCAATTAGAGAAAAACACATGGACTTCCATGCAAAAAACCCCGCACAGTTCCCCTCTTCCTTCCTCTCTCGCGTGCGAGCCGAAGCTCGGCGGTGCCGCCGACGCCTCTCCCCGCCGCTCCGCCGCTCCGTATTCAAATCGAAGCATACACAAAGATGCGCCGTCGCGCCCTCTCCCTCCTCGCGGACAGCCGCTTGCCGGAACGCTGCGGCTTCGCCGGAATCAGCACGGCCGTGCTCGGACGCCGCCGCCGTGTTCCCAGGCCACCGGCGACACTCCGATGACCAAAAAGAAGCGGCGCCGCTACTCCTGGGTAGCCCGCGTCGATGCGAACCCAACGCACACACCCGCACGTCCTGGCTCAGCGTGAATCGCCGCCGACGTTGTCGTCGCCGCCGCGGGAGCTCCGCCCAGTGGCGACGTCACCGTCGCGTCACAGCGGGCCTGGGCCTGCTGGGCTGGGCTGGACAGCTGGCTTTGCCCGTTTTTTTTTCCTTCTCTTTCTGTTTTGTTTTCCTATTTTCCAAAACTTTTGAATTTTTTCAAACACAACTCCAAACTAATTCAGCCCAATTTTCAAAGAAAAAATGTGAAAAACAAAATAACCATTTTAGATACTTTGGGACCTCTCCAAAATTATTTCATATCTTACCCACTTGATAAAACATGGATTTCATAATTTCCTTTTGAACTAAAAAAAATCCAAAAAAAAATCATAAATATTATTCAATTTGATAGACCCAACATAATAATTTGATACAAAACATTTTATTTAAATAAAGTTCAACAAATCATTTAAATACAACTACACATATTTATATCATGGGCTTCATAATATCAAATAACAAAGAAATAATTGTTTTCTCCCCCCTTCTCTTTCTATTTTGTTTTTTTATTTTCCAAAACTTTTGAAACTTTTAAAATACAACTCGATATCAATTCGGCCCAATTTCCAAAAAAAAAAATTATGAAAAAACAAAATAACCATTTTAGATACTTAGGGACCTTTCCAAAATTATTTCACATCTTAACAATTTTCCAAAAATACATACAGACCCGTTTCATAAAACATGGATTCCATAATTTCCTTTTGAATTCAAATAAAATCCATAAAAAATTCATAAATATTATTCAATATGATAAGCCCAACAAAATAATTTAATACAAAACATTTATTCGAATAAAGTTCAACAAATCAATTTGTAAAAACCATTAAAATTTCCGTACAAACATTTAAACGATTGTTCTTTTTTCCCCCTCTTTTTATCAACATTTTCATAAAACATAAAAAAACCAGAAAAAAATAATGGATGCCTCAAAATCAAAAAAAAATTAATATAAGTTCACACAAATAATTCAACTACCTAACTATTTTTTTGCATCTTTTTAGCAGTATTTACGGAATTTTTTTCCCTTCTGATCGTGGAGAAAAAAAAAGGGTACCAAATTTGAACTTCCCAGTTTGTTTAGATTTTTTAAAAACTTATCAAAACATATCAACACCCTCACACTTCAATTTACTAAATATTTGTAACTACGACAAAATATTTCCAAAAATGTAAACAACAAAAAAAAACAAAAAACACACTTGAACATTCCAACTTACTACAGAATTGGAAGCTAAAAAACTCTAGAATGTATCAACATTTCAACATTTAAATTTGTTACAAATTTAGAGAAACGATAAGATATTTCAAAATGCCCATGGAAAACATAAATGCAACACACTTGAACATTATAATTTACTAGAAAATTGAAGATGCTATAAAGTATATATCATATATTGCACTATCCGTAATTATGAAGTTAATACAAATATTTATGATGCACTAAAAATATATCCGAAGATTCCAATTTGGTAAATACTAAGAAATATACAAACAAATTTAATAAATGCTGAAAAAGGAAACTATTTAGAGATAACCATAATATATTTCCTCTGATTATGATGCTAAATAAGAAAATTACAACATAATGGAACCATAATCTACATTTCAATTTAGTTAACATATTTAGAGCTAACATACCTCAAATCCCTCTTATTATGTTGTTGCACTTACACCAACAATTTTTTTTTTACATAAGTACTTGAAGAAAATCCAAATTCATTTCCTCTTATTATAAATTACAACTAAATTGAATTTAATAAATACTCATACAATGTATTCTTTCTGAACATTGAATTACACTAAAGATTCACAGCAAACAACAAACATAGTAAACCAATTCAAATAGATTACTAATTACATATGTACATAATCAACAAAATATAAAAAATATACTAAATTGCTAGGGAACAAATGTTAACTATTTTCACTAAAAAAACAAATAAGTTCAAACAACTCAAAAGTTAACTATATGGAAAAACCAATCATATTTGATCATTCCTACTCAAATTACAAATTTGAATATTCCAAAATGTCATATGACTTTCAAACCTGCTCATTTGGTAAACAATAAAAGAATTCAAATTTTAATAAATTCCAAACAGCTCATTTCCTAAAATCTATTTGAACATTTCAGCTCAAAGTTCACATTTACAAATTTCAGAATTCCAAATATATTCCAAATCTAATCATTTCATACACACCAAAAGAATACAAATTCAAATACATTCCAATACAAACCATATTCCAAATCTAACCATTCCTCTAAGCACAAACTTTTCCAAATTCAAATAATATCCACACTCCACCAAATTTTTTTAAAAACATATACTTGAAATTCATCAAACACACGTGCGGCATTGCCGCGCTAATATCCCTAGTCACTATACAACGAGACTACTTTATGAGAATCGTATCTGCTAAAGAGTCTTAGTGATGAGTACATAAAACAGTAGGATACCACGAGGAGGACAAAAGCTCATACAAACCCCCGTGCATATGCTTCTGGATGCATGGTAGATTTTGTTGGATGTATGTATTTAATTATTTATACATCTGATTCATTAATTATGTTTTATGTTTCTAATGCTATAACTGTTGTGGCTCCTAAATATGAGATTTAGAGGAAAGCTCATACTCACGTGTAGTAAATATGAACAGTAAAATATATCTTAGTCTTTTCTACGGACTAATTTGTTGAATATAATGCTAGATGACTGTGCTTTCCTGGTCATGGACATTGTTTATGTCAGTATCAATGAGTCGCATATTGTTGGAGAACAATATGGCCGGGTAGACCCAAGTTTTAGTATGCTAAGAGATTCCATCAAAGTATCTTTTTGTTCGTAGCTTTATCACAGAAATATTCTTATATAGCATGTCCTTGAACCATGAGGTTATTAGGGTTGTGCATACTAGAAGAATAACTTTCGTGTTGTCAATCGTCACAGTCGTAACAGGGTGATCAAAACTGTAGTTACTAGGTAGTTACAAAGGTGTATATATATCCTAATGTTCTGAGATGGGAAATTGTTCCTCTGTCAAAAGAGAGATACACCCTGGGCCCACTCGGTATGAGAGGTATCCAATATGTTCTGCAGACAATGCATGGTGAAGTTACACCGTGTGGGATATCTTAATACAGGAACGAGTAAAGGGAACTTTCCAGTAAACGAGATAAGACGAAGATGTAATGAATCATTCATGGTAATATCAACGGAACTATATCTCGGGTAAAGTTTTGGTATCGTGAGTAATGGGAATGCTGTATTAGTAATCGACAGGTTCAACAGAGTGTTTCCGCATAATGGTAGCAGTTATTCAGGTTGTACTCGGACCTGACCCTGTCTGGTGATTAGATGAGCACATCTAATTATAGCTACACGTTATCGAACATGTAGGGGTCACACACTTAAACTAGGTTTGGTTAGTTGTGTATATTGGTTGGTCTGGAACATCGAGAGAGTATCACGGGAATGATTTCTGCGTGGTAGATATAATCATATCAGAGAGATTGGATCCGGTAGACATTGGATGTCTCAGGGTGATGGAAGAGTCTATCACCATCGGATTTATTCCGAGGGTTTATATAGAAGGAAATATTTACCCGGAGAGTTTTGTCGGCGGACACTAAGTGTCCCGGATCATATAAATATGTTTATATGATAAGTAATTAATTATGTGAATTTTCCGTAAAAGGAAATATTAAAGTGGGAATTAATTAGACAAAATAAATAAATAAAAGAAAATCTTGAAAAAAATTAAAGGCAAAAGCCCAATAAAAGGAGGCTGCCACATGGGCCCAAGGGGCCCACATGGTAGCCACACCACCCTAGGGTGGTGGTGGACCGACGCATGGGCCAGGAGGAGAGGCGACCCTCCTCCCACACGAGTGGGCCCCACATGCCCATGTGGTGCCAAGGCGGCGGCCGGCTAGGGTTTGGGGGTGGATCTGCAATCCTAGGTTGGTTCGGGCCCGGGTGGGGCCCACCCCTAGGGAGGAGGCGGCGGCTTGGGGGAGGGGTTCAACCCATTCTCCAAGCACCCCTCCCCCTTGGTTCTCCTATATAAACCCCCCACCCCTCCTTTTGGAGACACACAAGTTCAATCAAGTTGGAGAGCTTTACTCTATAGTTGGATCTTGTCTAAAAGGATTGAGGGAATCTACCTAGATTAGATGGACCCTCTCTGATTAGACTAGATCCAATCTCTTTTTTTCTCCTTCTCATGTGTTGAGATCTCCACCTTCATATACGCCAGTAGTGCTTCAATCTTGGACGGTGAAGCCCTGCTGAACATTTCCTAGCGTACGCGTGCGAGCTCTCAGAGGGATGAGGTGTCGGATCCCGATGGTTAACTATGGGGACCCCGGACTAGCTGTCCGAAATACCCGATTATGCTTAACACAATGATCCCGTGATCAGTCTGTCGTTGCACATAATCCGAACTGAATACCAAAGTTTACGTCCATTACAGTACCGAATTGAAGTCTTACACATACGGTTATTTAGACCAAGTCTTACATAGGTGCCTTCATGGGACAAACCAAATTATTCAGCGGAAGCTACGACGTAGTAGACAAACACAGCCTAACAACAACCCGACAGGCAGCTAACTTATGGAGATCCCTAGTTCGCATAGTAGTCGCCATATTCCTCTTCGGCATAGTGCTCCTCTTCGAGATCTGGCTAAGACAATAGCCAGGGACGAAACCAATATGAGTACAATTTGAATCGTACTCGCAAACTACCCCAACATGAACATGCACTAGTTTTACTTTTATTTAATAAGACTTTTTATTTCTAGAAAACATCTCTATATATTTATTGAAAAAGGGTAAGAAGAATTTTACAACTTTCCTCCATCAAAACCACCATCTTATTTATTTATCCAAACTCCTCCTTTTTCCGACCAAAGCCCTTCATGGTCAATTTGCCTCCAACAACCTCATACCGATCCGTTTGTATAGTTGTATGAAACTTTCTTCACTTCATTTTCTTTTTAAAATTCAAAACTTTACAAAAACTTGCACATGGTCTTAGGACAGCCTTCCAACGGTCCATTACCGAGGACTCGGCTATTCGAATAGTTTTACACTCTACAGAGGTAGCACACTTTTCCCACATCCATCCGGCAACTCATCGTGTCAGCCACGTCCCGCCATACAAGGTGTATGCGAAGTTGAGTCACCGACCATAGCCTCTCATTTGCTCATGCTAGTACAGGACCCTGCCCATATGACACTTTCCATCGACACTCAGTCCAGCCCTTCGGAACCTAAGTGTGAGGACTCATAGTTTTGCCCGGCGACCCAAAGGTGGCGTCTTCTATCCTCTTTCCTATTTTTAGAGGACCCAGGTCAGGGGTAGGTCACCGAACCATACCCTCATGAAACGGAGTCATCTCCGTTGTTGAGGTATCCCATACTAAAATGAGCAAACTACATGACTACGTCCTTGCCCATATGTGGGTAAATGTGGTCGCACAGGGTAAGGTTGGTCGTCATAGTACTAGGACACAATGTGCATTTTTCACAAACACCACCATTCTCCATTCCTTCACTTCAACACCGACATCTCGGCATTCCATATTCATACAAGTATTTTCAAAGGAGTTTTGAATAAACAATATTTTTCCCATCCTATAATTTGATATAAACTATCTTATACTTCTACATAGTGTGGCAAAATAGTCTTTCATACAAATCTTAAACCTACAAATAGCTACTGCAACACACAAGGCAAACAATTTGGGTTCAATTTAATTGAATTAACTATTATTTAATAATGACTTAAATATGGCAGAAAATAGCTGTACAAGTTTAAATGCATAACTCAAGTTCTGTTGGTCACAAAAATACAAACTAAAATTCTACAGATAGATACTGACATCTAGAAGACAACACAATTGGATATGGATTAATTTGAGTTACCAAAATCCCTACACAATTGTTTTATTACAGAAGCTTGTTAATCAAGTTTTAGCTACTGCCTAAGTTCTGTTGATCATAAAATTATATCCTTTTATGGGTAACTAACACTGATTAAATGTGATCTAAAAAAATTGGTCCTATCTCATTTGGGTTAAGCATTGATTTCCTATAATTGTTTCAGTACAGAAGGGTTTGCTACTTTTAATCTAATGCTAAACAAATACTATTGCTTAATTAATTCTACCAAAATTAGGGAAGCTAAGTGATCACAGTACAAAGCTAACAAAATTGGATTGGAATTATTTGGGTTAATAGAGTAACAGAAACAAACAAGTTTATATTTTAAACCTTCTGTGGCACTTTTAACACTACACATTTGTTATTAATCTAAACAAGATTAAACCAATTTGGTTCGTTAACCAATTTCATAAGCTAACCATAGAATTTTGATTCGATTTATTTGGACGTATAAATCTCGAGATACTGAATTTCAAAGTTAGGTCCAGTACTGAATTTCCACAGAATTTAAATTAGGGAAAACTCTCTGTTCTGGATAATGTTGAGATCCCTGACGGGTGGGGTCCACTCGTCAGTGACTCAACAGAGGAATGTTTCCCGCGCTGGTTTTGTTTAAAATGCTGATAGCGGGGCCCGCACGTCAGTTACCTATCTAAGCGAAGCGGTACGGCACCATGGATCTAAGATCCAACGGCTCACGACGGCCGCGAACGGCGACGACCAAAAACGGGTGGCGCCGCCATGCCTGCGACGGCGAGGTGCTCGATTCGCTCACCTAGGGGTTCTGGAGAAGGTGTGGATGATGCAGAAGGGTTGCGGTGGCCTGGGGAAGCTCGCTGGAGGAGTCGCACTTCCTGGGATGGTCCAGATCGTCGGCGGCGAGCAGCTCCACTTCCACGGCCACGGCACGTCGACGGCGAAGCGCTCCTGGGGGTTCCTGGGAACGATAGAGGCAGGTGTGTGAGTGCGGTGAGTTAGAGAAGCAAGACAGAGGGTCCAGCGTGGGAGGAAAGAGAGCAGCAGCACGGCTGCGGGGTCGTCTTCAACCTCGGCTCCGGCAGCACTTGGCCGTGCTCAACCAAAGCAGCGAGGGCTGTGGCTGCATGCTCGCCCTCTTGGCGGTGCAAGAGTGAGTGGGGAGTGAGGGACAGACAGTGGTGCGGTGTGTGGAGAATGCGAGGGCTCGGTTGAGCTTATAAGGCCGAAGGTCGGTCTAGGGTGGTCACGGTGCAGGGAGCGGTGCAGAGAGTGGGATAGGTCGCCATTGGCGGGCTGTATTACGTGGGCACATCGACGGACGGCGTTAGGGGTCAGTGGAGCAAGAATGAGCGTGTGGAGACGATCACGGTGAGCTCGGGGTGGTGATGGCCGTGGGCGCGCGGACGGCGTTCGACGGAATGCAATCGTCAGTGCTGACCTCCCTGGGTGATGCCAAGATGTCCTGGAGGCCGTGGGGAAGGCTGCGAGTGGCTGGGCGGTACTGCGCTGGCGAGAGGTGCAGTGGAGGTTCGAGTTCATCATCGATGACCTAGCTCGGCCACTGCACACGGCGTGCTCGGGCGCGATCAAAGGCGCACGTGTGCTGGAGCTTCGGTGGCGACCTTATCGTGTTCAGCAGGAGCGGATAGGTGAAGGAGATGGAAGGGGCATGGCGCTGGGCCAGCTTGGCGTCACCTTCGTCCTCCTCCACAGTGGTGGCCACGGGCGGCATGGGCGCGAGCTCCTGCCCATGGCTACGACCAAAGACAGTCAAATGGCACGTTTCCTTCGTGCTCAGGGGGGTGAGAGAGGTGAGAGGGAGTGGCTAGGGTTAGTGGTTTGCTGAAATTTACTCGAATTCGTCTGGATTGGATTCGGATTTGGGAAGGGTTCATCTCTGCCCTCAAGGTGTTCGACAGAATGCCTGAACCAAATCCATATTCCATTTTTTTGAAAATTATTTTCATAATTTGCTTCTTATAGATTTATCAAGGTTTGTGGTCATGTTGGGGTATTTATTTGGTAGTTATAACTTGGTACATTTGATGATCTAAAGAAGTAAAGAAAGAAATGGAATTTTAATTTTAGGTTTTTGGAAATATTTATTTGAGAGAGAAAAATTATAAGAATAAAATGAGGGTGATCCCATCATCACTTCTCTGAATTTTGTATGAGAGGAAATATTGATTTCTAACTTGAGAAATTTTCTGCCACTTGTCACATTGTTTTATTGTTTTAACTTTTATTCTTGTTTTCAAATTTCTAATTAGAGCAAACAAACAACACAATCAACAAAGAACAATCAACACACATCAAGCAACACAAGTTTTTGTTGGTCCCAAATTTTTGACTAGTACAACTTATTACAAATTTGGGATGTGACAGATCCTTCCCCCCTTAGAATAAATCTCGTCCCGAGATTTGCTAGGCTTAGGTGCTAAAGAGGTTTGGGAATTCGTTCTAAGATAGTCTTCACGTTCCCAAGTTGCTTCCTCTTCGGAGTGGTTAGTCCACTGGACTTTGTAGAACTTGATCGCGCGCCTCCGGGTAAGACGAACATCTTCGTGAGAATCTTGACGGGTCTCTCACGATAAGTCAGGTCATGGTTCAGGTCGATGGAGAGGTGGTCGATGTCCTTAAAAACATCGGGCTTGTCGGGAACTTCAAGACACTTCCGGAGCAGGGAAATGTGGAAGACATCGTGAAATTCCGATAATCTGGGGCAACTCCAGCTGATAGGATACTTCTCCTCGATGGGCAATGACCTTGAAGGGTCCAATATATCTTGGCGCCAATTTTCCTTTGACATGGAAATGCTGCATACCCTTGAGTGGTGTCACTCGGAGATAGACATAATCTCCGACGTTGAAGGTGACATCGCGACGCTTGGGATCAGCGTAGCTCTTCTGACGGGATTGGGCAGTTTTGAGACGCTCACGGATAAGTTGGACTTGTTCTTCAGCTTCACGGAGGGTATCTGGTCCAAACAATTTGCCTTCTCCGGTGTCGGACCAATTCAGGGGAGTACGACACTTCTTGCCGTAAAGTGCTTCAAACGGGGCCATTTGCAGACTGGACTGGTAGCTATTGTTGTAGAGAACTCTGCAAACGGAAACAATCTTCCCATTTGGAACCATAGGATAGAACACATGCACGAAGCATGTCCTCTAATATCTGATTCACTCGCTCATTTGGCCTCCGGTCTGGGGGTGATAGGCTGTGCTAAAAGCTAACTTGGTTCCGAGGGCTTCGTGAAGAGATTTCCAGAATCTTGAGGTGAATTGCGTGCCTCTATCAGATACAATCTTTTAGGCACTCCGTGCAGGCTTACTATTCTGGAAATATACAAGTCCGCTAACTGAGCTCCGTTGTGAGTGGTCTTGACGGGAATAAAATGGGCAACCTTGGTCAGTCGATCAACGATGACCCAGATTGAATCATGGCCTCGGTTGGATCTTGGAAGTCCGGTAATAAAATCCATTCCAATTTCATCCCACTTCCATTCAGGAATTTTCAAAGGTTGAAGCAATCCAGCGGGTCGCTGATGTTCAGCTTTGACTCGCTGACAGATATCACACTTGGCCACGAAAGAACCAATCTCTCGCTTCATTCCATGCCACCAAAATCTTTCACGAAGGTCTTGGTACATTTTTTCCCGCCGGGGTGGATTGAATAAGGGGTCTCGGGCTTCCTTCAGGATTAATTCCTTAAGTTCCTTAACATTGGCACACAGATACGCCATTGAATCTCAGCACTCCTTCAGCATCTTCGGTAAAACCGGGTGCTTTGCCGAGAGAAATCTTCCTTTAATTCCTTCAATGCTTTCATGATCTTTTGGGCTTCCTTGATTTGATCCATCAGGGTTGGGGCTAACTCTAGATTGGCGAGATAACCATGGCTAACAAGCTCTAGTCCGAAATCTTCGAACTCCTTGAACAAGGCTGGTTGTTCGGCTTGGATCAAGGCATTTAGGGTGCAGGGCTTGCGACTAAGGGCATCGGCAACTATATTAGCTTTTCCGGGGTGATAATGGATCCCAATATCATAATCCTTGATTAGTTCCATCCATCTCCTCTGTCGCAGGTTCAACTCCTTCTGGGTGAAGATATACTTCAAGCTCTTGTGATCCGTATAGATCTCGCAGCGATGTCCCACAAGATAGGGACGCCACGTCTTAAGAGCAAGAACAACAGCAGCTAACTCCAGATCATGGGTTGGGTAATTCTCTTCATGCGGTCGCAACTGTCGGGACAGATACGACACAACTTTGCCTTCTTGCATCAGAACGCAACCAAGTCGAGGCGTGATGCATCGCAATACACGTCGAAACTCTTGGTGACGTCTGGCATGATTAGGATTGGGGTGAGGTCAGTCTCTTCTTTAGTTCTTGAAAACTATCTTCACACTTCTGGGTCCACTCAAATTTCTTGTCCTTTTCAACAGTTGGGTCATGGGCTTGGCTATGCTGGAGAATCCTTCAACGAACTTGCGGTAGTAACCCGCTAGTCCGAGAAAGCTTCGGATTTCAGTCACATTAGTGGGGGCTTTCCAGTCAACGATGGCTTGGATCTTCTCGGGTCAACAGAAATTCCTCCTGCAGACACGACATGTCCGAGAAATGCCACTTCACTAAGCCAAAACTCGCACTTGCTAAGCTTGGCATAAGCTTGTGCTCTCGGAGGTCTCCAAAACTAGACGCAGGTGTTCAGCATGCTCTTCTTCGGTCTTGGAGTAGATAAGGATATCGTCGATGAAGACTACCACGAACTTGTCGAGGTACTCCATGAAGATCTTGTTCATGAGATTCATGAAATAGGCTGGGCATTGGTCAGCCAAAGGACATCACGGTGTATTCAAACAAACCGTAACGGGTGGTGAAGGCGGTCTTGGGAATGTCTGACTCTCGATTTTCAACTGATGTATCCTGTCCGAAGATCGATCTTGGAAAAGACTCGGGCTCCGTTCATCTGATCGAACAGATCCTCGATCTTGGGAAGAGGGTACTTGTTTTTAATGGTCACGTCATTGAGCTTGCGATAATCCACACACAGGCGTGTGGTACCGTCTCTTTTGTCCACAAAAATAATGGGTGATCCCCAAGGTGAAGCGCTTGGGCGAACAAGACCTTTGCTGAGCATATCAGCCAACTGCTTCTTCAATTCAACCAGTTCTTCCGGATTCATCCGGTAGGGTCTCTGGATATAGGGGTTGTTCCCGGAATAAGTTCAATCACGAACTCAATGTCCCGGTCAGGTGGCATACCAGGCAGTTCTTCAGGGAAAACATCCGAATCGGTGAACAACACGGATCTCATCTAGGGTGGGTCGAGCTATGCCCTCATGACAGCCTGGTCGGGAATGGCTGGTTTCAGACACATACTCCACTTCGACTCCATTGTCTGAAGTGAGGGAAATAGCTCTTCGGCACAGTCAATACGACCTTGAAACTTGGCTAACCAATTCATACCAAGTATAACATCTATGCCTTGGGTTCCTAGTATGACAAGGTCGGCTGCAAATTTTTCGCCTCCGATCTCTATGGAGGAATTGGGGCAAAACCTCTTGGTTTCTGTGGTGGAGCAGGGATTTGTATACTCATAGGTTTAAGTAGGAAGCTTCTGCTAAATCTCCCTTAGATACAAACTCCTCGGTAACGAAGGAATGGGTGGCACCAGAATCAAACAGAACAGTTGCAGGTACTGAGTTGACAAGAAACGTACCCAGGACAACACCTGGCGCATCCTGGGCTTCTTCAGCATTGATGTGGTTCAAACGGCCCTTGGCAACAGCAACATTTCCGCGGGGTGCGGCATTCTTGCCATTTCCAGCACGGCCGTGATCAGGGTTCGGCGCCGGTGCATTGGGGCGCTGAACATTCCTCTTTGGATTGGGGCATTCTTTGGAGTAGTGCCCTTGGTGCCGCACTCAAAGCAGACAACATTGGGGCCACGGTTGAAGTTGTTGAAGTTTCCTCCAGGGCGGTTGATGCCATTGGGGCGGGGAAGTAGTTTGGGCGGTTAGGAAAGTTGGGGCGTGGGGCTTGTGCTGGTCGATAGGCAGGCTTGGATGCTAGCTGAAAGATACGAGGCTTCTGGTTGCTAGAACCTTCTTGAGCATTCATCCTCCTCTTACGACCTTCAAACATTGACTTGCGCTTGGTCTCCAGCTGGATGGCCTTGTCCACCAGCGATTCCAAATCAAAGAAGTCATGGATAACCAACGCACACTGCAGTTCATCATGAAGTCCATTCAGAAAAACGCTCCATCTTCTTCTTCTCTCGGTGTCGGTGTCGTCAGGGGCATACCGAGACAAGTCGGTAAACTCATCAAGATATCCGACGACATCCTTGCTTCCCTGCCTCAGCTTACGGAATTCATCCTTCTTCCTCTCAATGAGTCCGCCAGGAATATGCTTCTTGCGGAACTTCTCCTAGAACTCAACCCAGTTGATAACATAGCCAACTTGCTGGAGAGCCTTGGTAGCTTCCCACCAAGCTCGTGCAGGTCCAGCAAGATAGTGGGTGGCATACAGAACCTTCTCATTTGCTCCCACAGCAGCAACTTCCAGGTTGTTCTCGATGGTGCAAAGCCAATCATCGACTTCCAATGGGTGAAGTCCCTTGGAATAGGTAGGTGGGTTGGTCTTCTGGAAGTCGCTTAAGGTGGATCACTGATTTTCATCGCCATTGCCACCATTGTGGTTGTTGTTGTTGTTGACATGAGCAACGGCAATCTGCTGCAGGGCGGCGAGATGAGCTTGACACTCCTCCCGGGCATTTTGGCGTTCCTCCATAATGAGCGCAAGGAGTTGGGCGGTGGTCGGTTCAGGTGGCGGGGGTTAGGCCTGGAATTCGAGCCGAGCCGAGCGAGCTCGGCTCAACTCGCTTGAACTCGCTAACTGACGAGTCGAGCTCGACTCGACTCGTTTAACAAACGAGTTCAGAAATGAAACTTGGCTCGGCTCGGTAAACTCGTGAGTAGCTCGTTTAACTCGCTCAAATAAAAAAATATGGAATTTTTGATATATTAGTGTCAGGCTGTTAATATTTTTTGCATTGATAATGGAGTAAAGATTCTATATTTCAACATTGATCTATTCCTTGACCAGAGATGTAAAATTGTAGAAATATCATCATTGTTGTAGTTCAGAATTAGTATGAAAATTACTTTTTTTTTCCGTATGCGCGCATGTTTTAACACTTAGAATGTGTTAAACGAGTTATCGAGCTACTCGCGAGCTACTCACGAGTAGCTTGGTCAACAAACGAGTTTAGAAATGAAACTTGGCTCGACTCGTTAGACAACGAGTTCGAGCCGAGCCGAGCCGAGTCACGAGTTACTCGTTTAGCTCACGAGTTTCGAGTTTTAATTCCAGCCCTAGCGGGGGTGGTCCATCCGGGTTGTTGGTGCAACGAGTGTCCACCATCCTAAAGCATACCGAATATAAGAGGCAAGGCAAAAAAAAGTTTCTACTAAGGGGGAAAACGATGAAGTCGCAAGGGGGTTGATTAATTAAGGACGGTATTGAAAATATTTTGTACAAATCACACAAGACTAACACATTCATATAACACAAGCATCACAGCAAGGAGTTCACAGCATCAAGTTTACAAGATCACCCTACATCTAATGTACATAATACATGGTTTCAAAAGAACCACTACCTAGACTCGACTAGCGATAGGGAGTCAACATAATCCTACGGTAGTACTCAAGTCACTCTTCTACTGAGGTGGAACCTCAGGCTCAACTGCGTCAGCGTCAGACTCGTAGGCAGGCTCCTCGGGGTCCTCCTCCTCGTCCTCGAGAACTGTCTCGAACGGCTCCTCCTCCTCGTCGTCCGTCTCCTCGTAGTCCATCTCCTCCAGGTAATCCTCATCATCACTGATGAAGGCGCTGTTCTCCCTGCGGAGATCCTCGCCCTCCTCCATCTCGTTGGCATGGTGCTCCATATCCTCGATCATCTCGTCCTGCTCCGCCACCCTCTTGCGGAGCTTGGTGACGATCCTCTTCAGCTGGGTCCTCCTCTGGAGAAGAGCGATCTTCTCCTGCCGCAGCTGCGCCTCACGCTCGCGACTCTCCTTGAGCGAGATGCGCTCAAAGTGAGCTCGAAGTCTAGCGCTCATCAGGTCCAGGATGTAGTCTCCAAATGTCGGGTGTCGAGGGGCCTAAATGGGGTGTCCATCATCGGTGCGCCTCCCGTAGAACCGAAAGCGGGAGTTCACCAACTCCGCCTTGTGCTCCTCACAAAGTCGGGCCAGCAACCTCTGCATGGCACGACACAGTCCGTCGTCCCAGTGGGCGTCCATAGTGGTGAAGATCAGCGTCTTGGATCCGGGAGACTTGAGGTTCCCCCGAACAGACGACTCGATGCGCCAACTCAGGTTTCCGTTGCCGTGAACGTCAACCTGGGCTCCCTGAAACTCAGGAGCGGGGCGACCCAACAGCTTGCTCAACTCGAACAAGTCGCTCTCGAACATCAGCTTGCCATCCTTCTCAACTTGCTTAAACTCGGTGAAATGGAGTGCCATCTACAATTTTAAGCAAAATTTTAAGTTAGTGAGATGACAAGTGTACAAAATTTTAAATTTAGTGAAACAACAAGTGCGCAAAGTTTTAAGCTTAATGGGATGACAAGTGCGGAAAATTTTAAGAGTACAAGAAAAAAATGTAATACTTAATGAGAGTAAAATTTTGCATAAGTGTGAGGGTTGGAAAATAAGCAATTTTCGAAAATACTTCACTCCTTTATTTTAGCAATTATCTTTTGTAACTCATATATAACAACCATGCTAATCTAAGGTCTCTTAAAGTCAGGATCGCTCTGATACCAGCTCGGTGGGGACCCCGGACTAGCTGTCCGAAATACCCGATTATGCTTAACACAACGATCCCGTGATCAGTCAGTCGTTGCACATAATCCGAACTGAATACCAAAGTTTACGTCAATTACAGTACCGAATTGAAGTCTTACACATACGGTCATTTAGACCAAATCTTACATAGGTGCCTTCATGGGCCAAACCAAATTATTCAGCGGAAGCTACGGCGTAGTAGACAAACACAGCCTAACAACAACCCGACAGGCAGCTGACTTATGGAGATCCCTAGTTCGCATAGTAGTCGCAATATTCCTCTTCGACATAGTGCTCCTCTTCGAGATCTGGCTAAGACAATAGCCAGGGACGAAACCAATATGAGTACAATTTGAATTGTACTCGCAAACTACCCCAACATGAACATGCACTAGTTTTACTTTTATTTAATAAGACTTTTTATTTCTTGAAAACATCTCTATATCTTTATTGAAAAAGGGTAAGAAGAATTTTACAACTTTCCTCCATCAAAACCATAATCTTATTTATTTATCCAAACTCCTCCTTTTTCCGACCAAAGCCCTTCATGGTCAATTTGCCTCCAACAACCTCATACCGATCCGTTGGTATAGTTGTATGAAACTTTCTTCACTCCATTTTCTTTTTAAAATTCAAAACTTTACCAAAACTTGCACATCGTCTTAGGACAGCCTTCCAACTGTCCATTACCGAGGACTCGGCTATTCGAATCGTTTTACACTCTGCAGAGGTAGCACGCTTTTCCCACATCCATCCGGCAACTCATCGTGTCAGCCACGTCCCGCCATACAAGGTGTATGCGAAGTTGAGTCACCGACCATAGCCTCTCATTTGCTCATGCTAGTACAGGACCCTGCCCATATGACACTTTCCATCGACACTCAGTCCAGCCCTTCGGAACCTAAGTGTGAGGACTCATAGTTTTGCCCGGCGACCCAAAGGTGGCGTCTTCTATCCTCTTTCTTATTTTTAGAGGACCCAGGTCAAGGGTAGGTCACCGAACCATCCCCTCATGAAACGGAGTCATCTCCGTTGTTGAGGTATCCCATACTAAAATGAGCAAACTACATGACTACGCCCTTGCCCATATGTGGGTACATGTGGTCGCACAGGGTAAGGTTGGTCGTCATAGTACTAGGACACAATGTGCATTTTTCACAAACACCACCATTCTCCATTCCTTCACTTCAACACCGACATCTCGGCATTCCATATTCATACAAGTATTTTCAAAGGAGTTTTGAATAAACAATATTTTTTCCATCCTATAATTTGATATAAACTATCTTATACTTCTACATAGTGTGGCAAAATAGTCTTTCATACACTCTTTGAAAAGGTTTTCGAAACCATTGCTACTTAAGAATAATTCATGTGGACAAAGTAGATGTATATTTTTATGTGCATGATCAGAGAGTAGCTTGCCTTGCTCAGCAAAGTTCCCGGGGTCTTGCTCCTATTGTTCAAAGTATTCCCCCTCATCACAAGTCCCGGCAACGGTGTCGTCTAAACGTCAAACAAGCAATACAAACAATCACTACACTACTCAATCAATATTACAACATTACAAATCTTAAACCCTACAAATAGCTACTGCAACACACAAGGCAAACAATTTGGGTTCAATTTAATTGAATTAACTATTATTTAATAATGACTTAAATATGGCAGATTCTAGCTGTACAAGTTTAAATGCATAACTCAAGTTCTGTTGGTCACAAAAATACAAACTAAAATTCTACAGATAGCTACTGACATCTAGAAGACAACACAATTGGATTTGGATTAATTTGAGTTACCAAAATCCCTACACAATTGTTTGATTACAGAAGCTTGTTAATCAAGTTTTAGCTACTGCCTAAGTTCTGTTGATCATAAAATTAAATCCTTTTATGGGTAACTAACACTGATTAAATGTGATCTAACAAAATTGGTCCTATCTCATTTGGGTTAAGCATTGATTTCCTATAATTGTTTCAGTACAGAAGGGTTTGCTACATTTAATCTAATGCTAAACAAATAATATTTCTTAATTAATTCTACCAAAATTAGGGAAGCTAAGTGATCACAGTACTAAGCTAACAAAATTGGATTGGAATTATTTGGGTTAATAGAGTAACAGAAACAAACAAGTTTTTGTTTTAAACCTTCTGTGGCACTTTTAACACTACACATTTGTTATTAACAAAATTCTACAGATAGCTACTGACATCTAGAAGACAACACAATTGGATTTGGATTAATTTGTGTTACCAAAATCCCTACACAATTGTTTTATTACAGAAGCTTGTTAATCAAGTTTTAGCTACTGCCTAAGTTCTGTTGATCATAAAATTAAATCCTTTAGAGGTAACTAACACTGATTAAATGTGATCTAACAAAATTGGTCCTATCTCATTTGGGTTAAGCATTGATTTCCTATAATTGTTTCAGTACAGAAGGGTTTGCTACATTTAATCTAATGCTAAACAAATAATATTTCTTAATTAATTCTACCAAAATTAGGGAAGCTAAGTGATCACAGTACTAAGCTAACAAAATTGGATTGGAATTATTTGGGTTAATAGAGTAACAGAAACATACAAGTTTTTGTTTTAAACCTTCTGTGGCACTTTTAACACTACACATTTGTTATTAATCTAAACAAGATGAAACCAATTTGGTTAGTTAAACAATTTCATAAGCTAACCATAGAATTTTGATTCGATTTATTTGGACTTATAAATCTCGAGATACGGAATTTCAAAGTTAGGTCCAGTACTGAATTTCCAGAGAATTTAAATTAGGAAAAACTCTCTATTCTGGATAATGTTGAGATCCCTGACGGGTGGGGTCCACTCGTCAGTGACTCAACAGAGGAAAGTCTCCCGCGCTGGTTTTGTTTAAAATGCTGACAGCGGGGCCCGCACGTCAGTGACCTATCTAAGCGAAGCGGTACGGCACCGTGGATCTAAGATCCAACGGCTCACGACGGCCGCGAATGGCGACGACCAAAAATGGGCGGCGCCGCCTTGCCAGCGACGGCGAGGTGCTCGATTCGCTCACCTAGGGGCTCTGGTGAAGGTGTGGATGATGCAGAAGGGTTGCGGTGCCTAGGGAAGCTCGCTGGAGGAGTCGCACTTCCTGGGACGGTCCAGATCGTCGGCGGCGAGCAGCTCCACTTCCACGGCCATGGCACATCGACGGCGAAGCGCTCCTGGGGGTTCCTGGGCATGATAGAGGCGGGTGTGTGAGTGCGGTGAGTTAGAGAAGCAAGACAGAGGGTCCAGCGTGGGAGGAAAGAGAGCAGCAGCATGGCTGCGGGGTCGTCTTCAACCTCGGCTCCGGCAGCACTTGGCCGTGCTCAACCAAAGCAGCGAGGGCTGCGGCTGCGTGCTCGCCCTCCTGGTGGTGCAAGAATGAGTGGGGAGTGAGGGAGAGACACTGGTGCGGTGTGTGGAGAATGCGAGGGCTCGGGTGAGCTTATAAGGCCGAAGGTCGGTCCAGGGTGGTCACGGTGGAGGGGCGGTGCAGAGAGTGGGAGAGCTCGCCAATGGCGGGCTGTACTACGCGGGCACGTCGACGGACGGCGTTAGGGGTCAGTGGAGCAAGAATGAGCGTGTGGAGACGATCACGGTGAGCTCGGGGTGGTGACGGCCGTGGGCGCGCAGACGGCATTCGACGGAATGCAATCGTCAGTGCTGACCTCCCTGGGTGATGCCAAGATGTCCTGGAGGACGCGGGGAAGGCTGCGAGTGGCTGGGCGGTACTGCGCTGGCGAGAGGTGCAGTGGAGGCTCGAGTTCGTCATCGATGACCTAGCTCGGCCACTGCGCACGGCGTGCTCGGGCGCGATCAAAGGCGCACGTGTGCTGGAGCTTCGGTGGCGACCTTATCGCGTCCAGCAAGAGCGGATAGGTGAGGGAGATGGAAGGGGCACAGCAATGGGCCAGGTCGGCGTCACCTTCGTCCTCCTCCACAGTGGCGGCCACGGGCGGCATGGGCGCGAGCTCCTGCCCATGGCTACAACCAAAGACAGTCAAATGGCACGTTTCCTTTGTGCTAGGGGGTGAGAGGGGTGAGAGGGAGTGGCTAGGGTGAGTGGTTTGCTGAAATTTACTCGAATTCGTCTGGATTGGATTCGGATTTAGGAAGGGTTCATCTCTGCCCTCAAGGTGTTCGACAGAATGACTGAACCAAATCCATATTCCATTTTTTTGTAAATTATTTTCATAATTTGCTTCTTATAGATCTATCAAGGTTTGTGGTCCTGTTGGGTATTTATTTGGTAGTTATAACTTGGTACATTTGATGATCTAAAGAAGTAAAGAAAGAAATCGAATTTTAATTTTAGTTTTTTGGAAATATTTATTTGAGAGAGAAAAGTTATAAGAATAAAATGAGGGTGATCCCATCATCACTTCTCTGAATTTTGTATGAGAGGAAATATTGATTTCTAACTTGAGAAATTTTCTGCCACTTGTCACATTGTTTTATTGTTTTAACTTTTATTCTTGTTTTCAAAGATTCTAATTAGAGCAAACAAACAACACAATCAACAAAGAACAATCAGCACACATCAAGCAACAAAAGTTTTTGTTGGTCCCAAATTTTTTGACTAATACAACTTATTACAAATTTGGGATGTGACCTTAACCCTCACTCTGTTGGATCAAGGATCAAGCTAAGGAGGAGAAGGCGACGAAAGTCCCTCTACCAGGCTTGGTTCAGAGAATCTACTTCAGGCTACATCGATTATGTCATCGACACTTCTTCCACTACTACGGTGTTGGTAACGTATTCTGTCTAGATTTTTGGATCTTCGTATTCGCATGTATCTTCATAGTAGATCTTGGGCTGTTACGTAGCATGGTAGTCGAAATTTTAAATTACTGTACTCGCAACCCAGCAGATTTCTATAAAATGTTTAAATTATTAAAAATTGAAAATTTGACAACAACTTTTTTTGCGTCTTTAAATGTTTGCAAAATTTCGTATATATATATATATACATTACGTGTGCTAAGCAAAAAAAATGATGTAAATATTATTTTTGGTAGACTAAATTTGTTTTCTACACATGTCGCATAGTTAACGTAGGACATCGTCATCGATCGACATGTATATATATATGGTGAAAGTTTCAGATTCAATAAATGGAATGCATTTATCTCTAGGCAGGAGTATGCGCTCCTGATGCAGCTTTGAGTTTTCAAAAACAAGTGCCCATCTAATAAGTGCCGAAAGCAAGAACCAAATCCAAAGAGAGTGGTAAGAGACATGATCCATACTTTGCTTGTCCATTAATTCTCGTGCTAAAGCAAAGATGGCCAGTTCTAGCTTTCGATGGCCCCAAAACTTGTAGCTAGCTACCTTTTGGTGGTAGCATAAAGAACGAGGACCAGGGCAAGGATTGCCAAGCCAACTTTCTAAAATTCGTATTTTGAAATGCCTCGAGACCATCGAAAGCCAAAAGATGACATGATTGGACCTGTTGCCCTTTAGCAAAGATCGAGTGGCAGCCTACCTCTGATTTGCTAGCTGTTTAATTTGTTCATACACCAATCACAAAGACTTGTTCAAGTCGGTTCCGAAAATAACAATGTCGTCTAGTTATGTTTTCGAAATGTCGTCAAGTTATGTAGCAGCATTACCAACACACCAATGCATAAAAAAAAACACACCATGCATAACGGAAGCATCGTCCACGAGGCAATGGATCGCCGCAAGAAACGAACAAAGTGGCCGGAAGAACAACACGAAAAGCTATACACTGGCACATACGCACGGAAGACACTCCACAGGACAAGACACGACACGACGGATCGAAGTTTTCCGTTGGCCGGTCGATAGAATGAGTCACTCCGGTATGGCGACGAGCATGGGCCGCCAGGGCCGCCGCATCATGAGCCGCCGCCGGAACCCGCCGAACACGAACCGCCGGTACTGCTGCATGGCCGCCCCGCCACCTCCAGGTGCCGACGACACGGCCAGCGCGGCCTGTGGACGATCCACATCCGCCGACGGCTGCCGTTGCCGGTGGTCGGGCAGCAGGACGTGCTGGACATCTTTCTTGCCATTGGCTCGGAGCACGGCGCCGTCCGAGCCCAGGAGCTCCTCCAGGGAGCCGCGGCTTCGGCCGAGGAGGCTGCTCTTCTCCCCGCCGTCGCCTCCCTCATCACCGTCTCTGGCCGCGGCAGCCGGTCTGTGCGGCTTGCTGCCGCGGCAGAGCATCCGGCGCACCAGTAGCCACAGGCTCTTGGCCCTCGGCTTGTGCAGCGTCGCCCCGGCGGCCATCCCAGCCGTTCCGGTGCCCTGTATGTTGCCTCTCCTACTACTTACTGCTTGGTAGATAAGGCCGTGAGAAGAGAAGCAAAGATTTATATACCAGCGTCTCGTCTAATGTTCATGCCCCGTTGGCGCCTGAGCTGCTACCGTTGCTGCTGCTTTGGACGGACGACCTGGGATTCTGGAGACGATCCTGAAATAATGGTGCTTTGCGCTTTGGACTCGAGGCGCCTACTACTACAAAACAAACTCTGGAGCGGGGAGAGTCGATTCTCTCAACATTCTTGGATTTCTTTTGTGACGTGCGAGGGCCGCCAATGCACGACGCGTCGCCAGATGGAGGCCGCCGGAGGCTGTCTGCCCAGTGGCCAAAAAGATAAAGGGCATGGGCATGGCGGCGTCGGCATCGGTGTCGCCGTCAGGCGCTAGAGGACGCGAGAATTTCGGTGCCGCAAGAGGCCAAAGACCAGCGTGTAATCTGCATTTTTGTTGGTTCTATGTGTGTAATCTGGGATTTGGATATGTGTTCGTCCCATTGGGATCCTAGTTAGACTGAGCCCAAATCAGTGGATTTTAGCCAGTAGTTTATGCATGGCAAGTTGAGTTGATTGACGCGTTCGGCCTTCATTACAGGCGGCAAGTCAGGCAGGAAAGCAAAAGCATGTTCTGCTATTTTCTGCGTCTATTTGTTGACCTAAAAAAATACTACCTCCGTCTTACAATATGGGCAAAAGTCTTAAATAAACCTTTAACTCGTAGACGGCGTCGCAGTCGAACCTCCACGTTTCGAATCCCTGATTTTCGAACCCTAAGGTCCCCAATCCCGTCTTTCCTCGTCGTTTCCTTGCGTAATCTCGTTTGCCCGCTGAGAATAGATGATGTGGCAGGGATTAGGGATCGGTTTTGCTAATTCTCAATCGCATGAGAAATAGCTTATTTCTTAATCGCATGATGTCATCCGTTGCAAGTGGAGTTAAAACGGATTCGGACCACTTGATTTGCTTCGTGATTCGTGCATCAGTTGCAAGTCAATTTGCAACTGGGATTTGATGACGTCACGCGATTGAGAAATAAGGTTATTTCTCATTCGACTGACTTGCAACTGCTCCAGACCATTTGATTTGCTTCGTGATTCGTGCTAATCATGAGTTGCAACTTGACTTGCAACTGAGTTTGATGACGTCATGCGAATGAGAAATAAGGTTATTTCTCATTCGACTGAGTTGCAAGTGGACTTGCAACTGCTCCAGACCGTTTGATTTGCTTCGTGATTCGTGCTAATCATGAGTTGCAACTTGACTTGCAACTGAGTTTGATGACGTCATGCGAATGAAAAATAAGCTATTTCTCATTCGATTGAGAGTTAGAGAGACCCATTAGGGATAGTGGGCTCACCGACGGGACCCACACAATCCCTTACTTCCCGACCCTACCTCCTAATCTTTCCGCGAGAAGCGCTAACAGTTTGTTCTTTCCAGTTTTTCACGCTGCGGCAATGGCGACCGGGGGTGATCGCTGCTGCTGGGAGATGATTTAGCGGGGCCTGTACTCTGCGACGCCGTATCTTCATCATCGACGTCCGTAGTAGGTTGCGCAACTGCTCGCCGCTCTGTTTCGCGGTTGCGGCGGCAACCTGTGGCTTGCCTTGTTTTTGCGGCGGCGACGGCGGCGACCTGCAACTTGACGGCCAGTGAGAGGAAGCAGGTAAGCACTCGAGATTGTGTTCTATGATGTAATTTTTCAATTTCCTTCTTGCATTGATAGAGCTGTGTATGGTTTGGTCTGAAACTAAAGATTCAGTTTCGTTTCTCTATTGGGTTGCTCCAGATTGGTTTGAACGGACTGGGTGCCTAA
Organism: Poa pratensis; assembly: GCA_947311845.1. Taxonomy (NCBI): domain Eukaryota; kingdom Viridiplantae; phylum Streptophyta; class Magnoliopsida; order Poales; family Poaceae; genus Poa; species Poa pratensis. The sequence continues at coordinate 34,742,164 of CAMZMU010000109.1, read as the reverse complement.
AGTACTTTGGTTTTGTTTGATCTGTAGTGTGTTAGAGTGTTTTTGCAGATCTCTCTTCTCCCTCTCACGTTTGGTGGAACTGAAGAGAGGAAGAGAAACAAGACACTGAATATTAAAACTATAATGGAATCCAGTCTGCTAGCTTCGGCCACACTAAATTTTAGCAATTAAATTTTGATTTCGTCGGTTTGGTCGGTGGGAGTTTGATTGTATGATCTGAACTTCATTTAGGCTGGGTTTCAGACTATACCCAGTTTTATGCATTGATTGTTTTCTAGGGTCTGTACTTTGCAAAAGGTTGCAGTATTTGGTAGGTTTTGCACTCAAGTTTATTTACTCACAGATATTGCATAATATGTAATTTTCCTGTTAATTCTATGTAGGCAGACATGGATCCTTGTGACATTATAAATGTGCGGTATTTCATCGGTGGTGAGTTTCTTCGAGTTGGGCCAATATTGCAGTACATTGGTGGAGATGAGGCAATGTCTGAAATTGAGCGCGATAAGTTATCTCAGGGTTCAAGAAAATAGGACCAAAAGTGATAAATGGCCAGGGATATTTTGTCCCAACATCTTTTAGAAGCTCAAGGTGAACATCCAAAGAACTCAGTTTTTGGATGTGCTATGGAATGGAAAAGATGGATTTGAGGTCAAACATATGAATGCAAGAGGAAGGAAATATACTGTCAATTTGGAGAGTAGGACTTGCTCATGTGGATACTTCTAGCTGGCTGGGCTACCTTGCTGTCATGCTATCACAGCCATATATAAGTGTGGCAAAAATGTTGAAGATTTCATTCACAACTGCTATTCCATTGAAGTGTTCAAGAAAATCTATGAACATTGTTTGGAACCAGTTGAGGGAGAAGAAAAATGGCCAGTTTCTGGAAATCCAAGACCACAAGCTCCTGGATATGTTAGAATGCGCCTAAAGGGAAGAAACTTAGTAAACATTGTTGCAAGATAAAATGTGGTCTTTGCGGAAATACTGGGCACAACAAGTCTGGGTGCAAAAAAAAATCCTGAAAAAGGAAATAAAGAGAATTCTCATCTTCAAAAGGCTGGGAAAAAATGAAAGCCACTGAGGTACCTAACTCTATATCTAACTCCACTTTTTCGTAGATGGCAGTAGATAAATCCACTTTTCTCTACTCGATTTTCAGCAATCTCAAACAGATGCACATGTTAGTGCAAGCTAGGCAAAGTCAAAGGAAAAGGAGCCAGTTCAGTCAACTTCAGCAAAGAGGAAGGGTGGCCCGGATGTTAATGCAGCAGGCAAGAGGCAAAAGAAGGCCAAGAAATGATCGTGTTTTATTTAATTTTTGGTTTGCATTTCCTGTACTGGACAAGATAGGTGTCAGTTTGAGTAGTATGCAACTGATGTACCGAGTGTTATTTAATTTTTGGTTTGTATTTCCCTATTCGCTGATGCTACCAACCAGAGATTATCTATTTAATGTCCAGAATGCTTAAGCTTTCATTTCAGTTAAGTTACTGTCAACTTTCAGTCAAGTTTATGTCAAGATAATGTCAAAATTTCAGTCAAGTTTATGTCAAGATAATGTCAAATTTTCAGTCAACTTGCAGTCTGATTACTGTCGAATTTCAGCCCAGTTTCAGTTTCGTTTCAGTCCACTTTCATCCTATCAATTTTCGGACAGTTTGGAAAACACAGCGAGCAAAAGGTTAAGTAACATGCAGTGGGTACCATCGGTCAGCCCGCTGTCCCCTGATCCCGGCCAGCAGCGAAATTAAGCGAGGAAACGACCAGGAAAGACGGGATTGGGGAGCTTAGGGTTCGAAAATCAGGGATTCGAACGTGGAGGTTCGTCTGCGACGCCATCTACGAGTTAAAGGTTTATTTTAGACTTTTACCTACAATATGAGATGTCCTTCAATTTCGCTGGTCAACGACGTATAAATTTGACCATAATTCATTAATTATGATTTGTTTAGAAAGTTACAATAAAGATATATGCAATGTAAAATTTTTGCTAGGCAAATCTAACGGTACCATTTAGACATTCTCGATCCACATAATTTGTTACATATTAGTGGTCAAAGTCAAGTGTCAAAAACCAACATAAAAATAATGTGTCTTATATTTTGGGATTGAGGGAGTATTTAGTAGGGCCGTGGGTTGAAAATTTGAAATCGTCGACCGATAAGTCGTATCTAAAGTCGCTCGAACTCGATAAGCGTGAAATCGGGATCATATAATCAATGCAAGAACATGTCCACACAATATATTTCGCAGAAGCCCATGAAAAAAAATGTGCACAACATATCCCATTGGGTGCAACAAATCGGTAAAAAATCGACCGTTATTCACTAGTACAGAAACATAAATTAGAGCCGGCCCCAGAGAGTCAACTCAGCCGGTTAAAACCTCCGTCTCTGCGCGAGGGTCTCTAATGTACGCTCTATTAGAGCCCATTCACTGGGACCGGCTGTAATGAGCTCGGCCCTCAGACGGCCGGGAGAATCAACCGTCTCCAATATAGAGACGGCCAACAGAAACACCCGTCGGTGATCTTGACTAATCAGAAAGACCCCCTGTTCCATTCACAGAAGAAATTCACATATAACATGTCTCCAACCGCAATTTGTGCCAATTAACAAAGTAGCTAGCCCGCTAATTAGATAAGTGTTCACCATACCCCCTACCTTAACAAGACAGAATTAGTTCTATATGAGCTGGAAATAAATCATGACATCCAAGATGAGGTCATTGGTCTTTCTAAGAATGATCAGAACAGGTTGATCAATCACAAAATTCTTGCCTTCCATGAAGTTCTCCCACCCCAGCTTGTCGAGGTCAATGCGGTCTTTGGTTCTCTTGATGTACGTGATGCTGACGGCTGCCCCTGCTTCTCCAAGTCGTAGTTCAGCATTGCCCTCAGCCGGTATGCCAGCCTCTTCTGCTATCACCTTAGGTAGTTTCTGTGCATGAAAGATAACATAACTATGTCATTTTCGCGATAAAGACATAGCTATATACGGCCGGCAGAGGCGGTTCATGATTCCTGAATATCAACATAGGAAATTAAGGAGGCATGCATGAAAGAGGCGGTCTTGTGGGTACATACCATATCATGTCTGTTCTAATTAGCGCTCGTGAAGCGAATCACAAATAGAACTCCAACATAGTCTCGTACGGGAAGAAGTTCAACTAGTCGGTTCTTCTCATGCCTGTTGAGACAAACTCTTTGGGCAACTCTGATTCTATCTTCGTCGTTAAAGATATCTTTAGAACTGTCTGAATCTTCATCGTTACTTTCAGATATCTTGTCAGTGTCCTCTTCGTCGTTGCTCCTGCCTATAATGACATGGTATATATTGGGATGAGGTTTGAAGGTAAACACTAGCATGTCTCCCTCGATGATGTTGTTCTTGTTGATGAATTGTTCCCATTTGTTGGCCGTGCAAGCGGGTTTTGCTCGGACCTTTTGCTACATGAATGTTGTACGTGCTCCCAAGGGCACGAAACAACACACGCTCGCGCACTAACTCATTGACCGCTAGCCGAGTTGTGCATGGTACAATCTGTGTTTAACAAAAAACAGGAACAAACACACAAATCATATGTTAAATTCAAAACAGAAAACACAAATTTTATGTGTATTTGGAAGACTTGTTTTCTTACCACACACTTGCGGTGACACTCTTGCACACTAATACTGAATGAGGAATCAGTAAAGTTCCTGCGTGTGCAGTTATTATTCTTGCAGACATGGCATGGCAAATTGAAAGGACAAGGATGTCGCCTAGAGGGGGGGGTGAATAGGCGATTAAAACTTTTCCGATTTAGGCTTGATAAATGCGGAATAAAACTAGGTGTTTTAATTTAACAAGCACACAACCTAAATATATTAGGCTCACCTATGTGCACCAACAACTTATGCTAAGCAAGACAAGTAACAAGGTGATAGCAAGATAAATGACTTCAAGCACGAAGGCTATCACAATGTAAAGTGAATAAGTAAAGAGCTCGGTATAGAAATAACCAAGGCATGCGGAGACGATGATGTATTCCCGAGTTCCTGCTTTTGAGGGGAGTACGTCTCGTTGGAGGGGTGTGAGTTTCAAACTCAAGATGCCACAAATGGCCTCACCCTATTCTCCGATGAACCTCGCCCAAAAGCTCGGTTCACCTTCCACTATTGATTTCCTTTTGGGCGGAAATCAAGTCCCTTACAACAATCTTGAGGCACAACCCACAAAAGGATTGAGAGCTCCCAAGTGACCACAAAAGGTCTCAAGAACACCTTCTAGGGTCCAACGACCCAAGAGTAACAAGCTCATGAACGTTCACTTTCACGAATCTTCGTGGAGAGAGCAAACCGATGCACAAAAGCAAAGGCAAGAACACAAGAAGTGCTCAACTCCTTCACTCCCAAATTCCACCAAAAGCAACTAATGCTTATGGGGGGAGAAGAGAGGAAGAACAAAGAAGAACTCAACAAATGGAACTCCAAGGTCTAGATCCAAAGGGTTCCCCTCACTTAGAGGTGAGATGGATTGGTGGAAATGTGGATCTAGATCTCCTCTCTCTTTTCCCTCAAAGATATGCAAGAATCATGGGAGGAATTGAGAGAGGGGCAATCTTTCCAAGGTCAACAATGGAGGTGAGAGATGGGGAAAAATCGTTCTTGGAAGAGCTGCTCACATTGGGCAACAAGGGGGCCTTTTTATAGGTCCCTTGAAAAATAGCCATTGCAGGAAACTTACACCGGAGACTCCGGTTGGAGAGACCGGAGACTCCGACCTTGGCCGGAGACTCCGCAGACATTCCGGTCCCCTATGCAGTGGCTCTCCACCCCGAGTCCTTCGACAAGAAATCCTGAGTCCGGAGACTCCGGTTGGAGCACACCGGAGACTCCGGCCTGGTAAACCAGCAAAACTGCAAACTCAATAACTTTCACGTACGAAATCCAAATCAGGTGAAACCAATTTTGTTGGAAAGATAGCATCAAAAATATCCACAAGGGATAAGGTGATAAATGGGATGCTCCGAGAAAGATAACAAGTATCGCAAAAGGCAAATGATTTAAAAAAACATCCATATTTCATACGTGAGACATAGAGTAGAAAGTGCTAGATTAACATATTTGAAATTGGTGAATCATGAAAATGATTATATATATTCCCCTTGATATGTAATCATCCCGGCTTGCCCACATTTGTAATAAAGTTGTTTTGCAAGAACCAAATGAATTGTAACAAAAGAGATTCATGCCATGAAACAACCTACACAAGGTTGAAAGCTAGAAATGTATGCATGAGGTAGATGCTTGTTATCGAGGTAGCATTGGGTGATGTAGAAGATAAGTGTTCATGATCATCCAAGCTTGGCTCCAATAAGCACATGGTGACAACACCTTCCTTGTAGATGAGACGAGCTTTCAATGCATCTTCAATGTACCTAAAACAAATTCAAGTACAACATGGCACCCAAACTCATTGGGTCCAATGTAGTTAGAGCAACTAAAATACATAGGACAACCTCCAAAGAAATATGTGCATATTGATATGAAATTGAATTTCATGCACATCTTAGCCATTTAGGAAATGATGAAATTTATCATATATATTGGATCAACAAAAGTAAACATGTCATAAGATATACATAGTAAATATGCATGCACAAGACTTTAAAGAACCAAACGAGATACAACTTGGACAAAACACCACTTAAACCAAGAGATCACACACATGTGTGACAAGAAAGAACTTGTCCACATTATATCAAATACCCAAATCAACACATGATTTAAGATACCAAGTTGAAAAACATACCAAATAAAAATATGTTCAAGGAATGAATCAAACCCTCCACACTTTTCATGATGGCACAAAGTACCAAGACGAAAAATGCATTGAAGACAAATAGTGTTCTATGACATATAGAATAGCTCCCCAAGATTTGTGCATCATTTATGATCTTGCATTTGAATACAAAATACACACAAATAGGATCATCACTTCCCCATATAGCTCAAACACTAGTCATGTTCAAGAAAAGCAATAAGATACAAAACTCATTTAAAGAGTGGTGTTCTACTCAATGTAGGATAGCTTCCCCAAGAATAGTGCATTATCTAGAAGTATGACTTTGAATGTCAATGCACAAGAATGAGATCATTGCTTTTCCTAACTCAAGAAAGCATGAAACAAAATTTGAGTAGAGCAAGAAGGATTGAAAAGAAGTAAGGAAGACAATGAGAGTTAACTCAAAATAAAACATTGGCAATAAATTAAGGCAAATTTCGATCAAAAGCCAATGTAAATATGATCAATAAATTTACCACACATATGATTATCACTTGTCAAAGACAAGGAATGTATGAAGATATTTCTCGGTGGTAGATGGCAAAGATTTATTCACGATCATATTCACAAAACATAAGCATGTGGCAAAAGATAGGAAATGAAAAACATGCTTAGATAGAGATTCTTGATGGCTTTAATAATTCAATGATCATGCAAAGCACCAATAAACTCTCTCACAAATGAGATCCAAAAGATGAGAGACAAAGAGCATTTAAGCAAATATGGAACTTGTTTGAGCAACATGCCACATAGGAACAAGACAATTAACAATATTAATTCTAGTTGGAAAAACCTCACATGTTCACATTTTCTAGGCTTGTAATATGCACAAAGCTTATTACTCCCCCATAATGTGATAATCCATTTCTTTCTAACAAGAGGCAAACAAAACAACTAGAGATAATTAATGGACATGATAAAATTTGAATTTCTCATGAGCATGACATACCACATAGAGAATAGATAATATTGATATATCATCACTAAGTGGTATTCCTCTTGTACACACATTTTTAGGATTGTGAAGTGCACGAAGCACATCACTCTACCAAAAAGAAATAGTCCATTAATCTCTCAAAGAGAGTACCAACAAGATGAGATATCAAATAAAAGCAATAAGGCTCAAAACAAGTAGGTGGTATGCAAGCCAACATACACATACTTGATTACTCAAGATAAGTAAGTAGAGAGCACACCACATACAAACACTAGCAAGGTACAAAACCAAACACATGCAAGGGTGCAAGCAACTTTTAATGAATATATGATTTAAGCACAAGTTACCGCAAGGAGGAACATTGGATATGAGATAGAACAAAATAATCCAAATGACTTGACTTGAGAGAATATAATTGATGAAGATCCTTAATTCTTCATAATGTAGACAAGTATCCAATGCCCTCCAACAACACCTATTGATCGAGTTTTAGCTTGTTGGTCCCCAACCAAGTTGGGTCCTAATTGGTTAGTCACCATAGGCTTGTCAACCCAAATGGTTCTTTTCTTGACACCACTTTGAGTACCAACATATTTGGCAAACACATTGCCAACCTTATCCTTCCGAAGAGAATAAACATCATCAATTATAATGGGGTTGGATAAGGTATCATTAGTACATGAAGAAGCAAAGTGGCCCTTCTCACGACATATGTAGCAACATTTGCTTCATTCCTTCTTCTTAGTTGGAATCTTGACTCGAGGAGGGGTAGCATGATTCTTCTTGGGAAGTGGACATTTTTCAACTTGAGGAACTTGAGCTTGAGCTTGAGACCTCTTCCCTTGTTGCTTCTCACTAAGAGACTTCTTCTTCAAAGGGCATGATCTAACATGGTGCCCTTCAACTTTGCACTTGAAGCAAATAATCTTGGCCGAATCTTTAACTTGTTCTTGGCCCTTTTTCTTCTTGTTATACTTGGACTTGTTCTTGATATTGGAGTTGAATCCAAATCCACTCTTGTCATTAGGGCGTCTTTGAACACTCAACATGTTGTCAAGTGTAGAATCCCCAACGTGACGCTTTTCCAAGTCTTTCTTCAAAGAAGTGACTTGGTCCTTGAGCTCTTTTAATTCCTCTACATGGTTAGTATCAACAAAAATACTAGAGGAAGTATATGCTTCATTGTTAGAGCAACAAGGCAAGGAAAGTAATTCATTGCAAGATTTAGCAAAAGTATGAGATAATAAATTACTAGTACAAGCACAAGGCAATATAGCATTTTTAGTAGAAGTTGTGCCTTTGTCCACATGAGCCTCACAAGATGTTACCTTTGTAGTGATAGCCTCATGAGCTAACTTTAGCCTAGCATGGGATGCTAGAAGATCCTCATTAGAGCTAGATAACTTTTCATGATTTTCTTCCAATTTCCCATACTTGCTAGTTAACAACTCAAGTTGAGCCCTTAGCTCAACATTCTCCTTCAAAATAGATGCTTCACAAGATGTGGAGTTAGTAGCACAAGCATCATTAACTTTAGAAATGGAAGAAGACAACTTGGCAATCTCATCATTCAACATAGCATTTTCCTCAATAATATTAGCATGATTACAAGAGGAAGTAGAAGAGCTAGGCATAACAATTTTAGATAGTTGAGTTTGGAGTTAATCATGAGACTTGGTAAGGAGAGAGTGTTCACTTTCCAAAGCCTTATGAGCTTTGTCAAGTCTCTCTATGTCCTCAATTAGTCTAGGATTGCCAACACCAAATTCAACTTTTTTCCTTTTTAAGCACTTTGCATTTAGCAAGAGCATGATCTCTTTCCTTAATGATTTTAGCAATAATTAGATCATTTGTTTCATCAAGAGATTCAAGTTTCTCATCAAGAGACACTCGAAACTCATGTTCTTCCTCAAGAACATTTTCTAAGGATGCTTTTTCCATAGCATTCTCTCTTTCAATCCATCCCTTTTCTTCAATGATTTCCTTGCACTTAGTAGAAAAAGTCACAATATCCCACAAATAAGAGCAAGGTATACTACCTTTAGGGAGAGCATCAAATATAATATCACTCTTCTCTTTTAAGTAGTCAATATCATTCTCTTTTAATCCATAATAATCCTCATCCTCATCATCACAAGGAGTAGGGGGTTCCAAAGGTGGAGATACCTTTGAATCCTTAGCCATAAGGCAAAAGTGAGAAATGGACGAAGAAGGTAAAGATTTACTTGAAGCACCATTGTGAAACATGTCTTGTTCCAACAAATGTTGGGAAGACTCTACATTGTTAGCCACACAAGAAATAGAGGATATAGAAGAATTGTTTTCATGGCAACAAGACATAGGAAACATATCATCATGAGATTTAGTTAAACAACTATTACATGACATGCAAGGACTATCAACCCTAGCATGTAAGTCATTTGTAGTGCTAGAAGAGTTTAAGTCCAAAGATAGAACATTGCAATGAGATAGAGATGAAGTATAGTCAATAGTGGATTCACCATCAACAATGCAATTTCTACCTGGTCGCGTCCTGCCTCCATTCCCGAAGGCTCGCGCTGCTGCATCCCTACCGTGGCAGACGACCAGCCAGCCGCGCCCGGCCACAGCTCCACCTCCTGGAAGTCCACCGCGCGACTCCCGCACCTCCCCTGCATGCTGCACGGTTAGCAGCTCTGTTCTCCTGCATCCTGCACGATGAGCTGCGACGGAAGTCCACCGTCCATGCCATGGAAGTCAACGCCCCGCTCCACCGGCGGGCACCACTTCCCTGCTCCGGGTCGGCGCCCTGCTTCCGGATCGACTCCAGCCGTAGCGGCTTCGGGACGGCTCGAGCACCACTGAACTCCAAAACGAGCGCCGCTGGACTCTCTCGGCAATGAGGCAGTGAATTGCCCGCATCCTCATCGCCGTTTGGTGGGGATTTTTCTCCTTCCTGGGAATCTCACAAGCGCATGACAGTTCCTGTTGTGGTTAGTCGCGCTGAACACTGTCACGGGTGACTTGCAGCAATTGTTCACATAGTCGCGCCGTGCAGTTCGACAGCGATGAACTGTGAAGTTTATTGCACTGCTCGCTTTCCAATGTGAGCTACTGCCACAGCTTCGCCTGAAGCTGTCGCTGGATGGAGCTTCATGTGCCGCTGCTACTGATGTCGCGGTTGTCTTTTCGGAAGTTGTGAAGATGCTGCTATTTTGCTAGCTTTGCCTTCGGATCCTAAACCGTATAGAGTACATGCGTGGTGGCCAGATAAAAAGACTAGCAGAGGATAGAAGCAGAGCTGTGGTGGCAATTACTTGGTGTGCTCTCGAATTTTCTTGTGAAAAGATCATTCACGGTACACTTTGTCGGCGGGTGAACTTCGCCAGCTCCCGGTTTTGATTCTAGTAATTAATGCCTCTATCTTTTATTCTACTCAATTGTTCCTCAAGCTAGTACAGAAAAAAATTCACAATTGTTTACATGATGTTCACAATTACTAGAGGTTCACTCTCAGAAAAATTTGAAGTTCAATGAGATTCACAATTACAATTGTTCCTCAAGCTAGTACGGAAAAAGTATCTAAAAATGAAAAGTATAAAAGTGTGGCGTGAAATGTGAAGTTCACTTTTTTTCAGAGAAGTTCGGCTTTCGTGTTGCATGGAGTTCACTTTGATATCGGCAAAAAAGTTTCAGTTCAACCTCGTGGGAGAAAAGTTCACAATTTTTTTATCGCGAAGTGCACAATTGTTAGAAGTTAAGTCTAAGAACATTCTGAAGTTCAATCTATATAATCTCGAAGTCCACTACGCAAAACACGAAAACAAAGAAAGTTCACAAATAAAACAGATTTTAGTATATTTGAAACTACTCCTAAACCATTAAAATTTTTGAATAAATATCAACGCGAGAACAGTGCATGATTTTAATAGATTTTCAATTGTATATCTTTTGCATCATTTCGACAAACAGTTTGAAAACTACGACAAAAAACGGTGCCCAACCGAGAATGTCTATGCAGCGATAGGAAGTTCGCCTATACTTATGAAGTTAAGTTCGTGCCACACCGTAATTAGAAGAATAGATGGGTGGAGCATTTCGTTCCGTGTAGAATTTCACTTCATTCGGACTGTCACTGCTTCCTCACTGAATTATGTACGATGTAGTTCAGATTTTATTTATCTAAAGTTTAGAAAATTGTTGGGGTGTGCTAGTAGGTAGGTGAAATTCAGAAAACCGTTTGTTGTTTCTGATGGTATCAGATACAAAATATTAAAGTATGGTTCCGCTGTGAAGTTAACTTTTTTCTGTCAGGGGATTTCATCTCGTGTGACGCCGGGACTTCACCTTAAAAAAAATTGCAATTCATCCCCAGAATCCGGGAGTTAACCGAGCCACAAAGAGTTGTTCACTTTTTCGCCACACGAAGTTTGCTTCTTATATGCATGAAGTTTCCGTTCCTTTTCTTGTGAAGTTAACTTCAAATGAGTTTATTTGTGAAAAATTTCTGACGTTCACTTATGTGACGAGCGAAGTTCTAAAAAATGATGGTCAGCTGAGTTGTTCATTTTTGAATTTTTTCTGAAGTTTACTTTATGTAACGAGCGAAGTTCAAAAATATTATGGTCACCCGAGAAATTCATTTGCGAAATTTCTGTGAAGTTCACTTTATGACGAGCGAAATTCAAAAAAATCATGCTCAGTCAAAGAATTTTATTTGCAAAAATTCTTGTGGAGTTCACTTATCTGCCGAGTGAAGTTTAGAAAAAAATTATGGTCAGCCGAGAAGTTAATTCACGGCTAAAAATGGTCAGGCAAGAATTCATTTTGTAAATTTTTTGTGAAGTTCAATGAAAAATGCCTGAAGTTCACTTACATGACGTTCCGAAGTTCACACCGTATCTAATCAGAAGTTCACTTATCCTATATGCATGAAGTTCACTTACATGACGTTCCGAAGTTCACACAGTATCTAATCGGAAGTTTGCCCCGTGGGAGTTCGCTTTTTAATATACAAAAAGGTACGAGCAGTGTTAGCGGGAGTTCACCTACGTCCAAAATAGAGGTTCACTACACACATTGCAGGAAGTTCGTATCCTATATTTTTTTTAAACGGAAATCCTACGTATTAAAATCATCACTAGAAGCTCCGTTTGTCGAAATCGACCGCAGCCGCATGCAGTTGTCAACTATATGAGTCTAATTTAACTCTCCCATGCTGACTCGCACAATCCGAGAAGCACAAACCGAGCTAATTTTGAAAACGGTGCCATGTCATCTCGTATTCCGTTTTTCGTATTTTCAAAATTAAACAAAAAACATAAAGAATTTGGAGAACATTTCTATACGAAAAAGTTGCGTCTAGTAAATATCTTTCCAACGCCATATCATTTGTTATGTTTCGACAAGCGGTTTGAAAGTAATTGCAAAAACATTGTCCGCTGGATGTAAATATCACAAAACATAATTGTTTAGTTTTAAAACTGCTCTTAATTCTTAAGGAATTTCAAAAATTTACTAGAGATAGCCAAGGTGCGCAATTGGCATAACTTTCCAACGGTGTTTGATTTGCGTCAATCCGATGTATGGTTTGAAAATAACGTCCGAAATACTTAACGAAAACGAAAAAATCCAAGAAAACTGCGTTGGATATATTTAAAATTATTTTAAAACCGTAACGAATTTCGAAATCTTATAAAAGTAAAACATATGCGCAATTTCCATACGTTTCCAACGGAGTATCATTTGTGTCAATCCGATGGGTGGTTTGAAAATGGCGTCCGAAATACATTCCGAAAATGGAAAAAACCGCGAAAACAGCGTTTAGTATATTTGAAATTATTTTAAAACCGTAACTAAATTCGAAATCATGTAAAAATAAAAAAGATGCACAATTTTCTTAGCTATCCAACGACATATCGTATGTGTCAATCCGATAAACGGTTTAAAAACCGCGGAAGAAAAACACTTCAAACATGTATGAAGTTAACAAAAAAATGGCGAAGTTCACTTATTTGACCTGTTCAGAAGGGTTGTAGAATAGTTATTCTACAAGTGGTTGTAGAATAGCTGAGATGTATATATATATGTAATCATTGGAGTTTGCCAAGAATACGGAAAATATGTAGCAGTATTTTTCTCGATCTGTTTTTGCCAAATTTGAAAATATGCGGAGCGTACGCGGAGCCTCCGGGTTACTGCATTTTGATGGCAGGCACAGTATGTGTGTTCCCAGAGCGGCATACACGCGTAGCAGTCGTACCGCGATGCGGTTCATGGGCCCATCCGGCGGTCGGTAATTACCACTCGTGTTGTAAATGCAGGAGGCAAAGAGGCGGCGTGGCATTGCACGGCCGGCGGCGAGGCATGCAGCGATTCCTTCTTCCCCACTACTTCTTCTCAACTTCCACGCCCCATTGCGGTTTCCAGCGCATTCCACCGCACTATTCTAATCTTCATCCCCTCCCTCTCCTCTATCTCTTCTCAGTACTCTTCATCGTCCCCTTCCTCTTGATCAGCGCCATGGCCACCTTCTTCACGCACAAGCCCACGTTCCCTATCCATGATGAGTAGAGCATAGATGTGGTGTACATCAATGACCCCGCGGAGGTCGCGAGGAACCTTGACATGTTCGAGAGTTTGCTTGAAGGCAGAGAGGACAGGTTCATGGGGCTAGACCTTGAGTACACGACGGCTGATCCGTACAGAGAATTCGCACAAGAGGTCGCCGTCGTTCAACTCGCCTTGGATAAGAAAGTACTGGTATTCCTCTATTTTCCTCTGTTTTCCTTTTTTATACAAAATATCGATCTAGTAATCTGTTCGACCAACCTCCTCTGTTTTCTTCTGTTTTCCTTTTTTATAGGGCATTCCAGTGTGGTATATTTAGGACTGTAACAAACACGATGTAGTAGCTATTGTGATTCGTATGTCAAAACCCCGATCTAGTAGATTAGATTAATTAGATTTAGGTATTATTTTGGTATACCGTAGATAATTATTATTTTTATCATGATCCTTTGTTTCCTCTGTTTTTCTTTAATATTTTAGGGCAGAATATTTTTATATCACTGTTTTGGATTAGACTAGATTAATTTGGTTTGATCGATCATAGTAGATTTCAGTAGATTAACTAGATTTAAATATTATACTGTAGATAATTATTTTGTTTATATTTTTAAAGTTGAATTTGTAGTTCTCGTTCGGTCTTAGTTTCATAAATAGTTTATGAAGATATGTTGTTAATTACTTACTATTTAATTTCTTCCTATATTTGAAACTGCAGTTGTGGCCGGGTGGATGAATGCCCTCAGGCGTTGTCTGATTTCCTCCATTTGAAGGGAATTTATTTCGCTTCAGTCGACATAAGGGGTGACTTTCAGGTCATGCACACAACTTGGCCGGGCTTCTTTATCCCAACTGATTTCCACGTGGATATTCAAAAGCATTTCCAGGTGAACGGAGCCGAAAGGACTGGCAATGGCATGGCCGCCCTAGCAGACGCACTAATCTCCAATTTCTACTTGCGTATAAAGGCCGACTTCCTAGAGACACGACACTCCTTCTATGATGAGTCCCCACTTGCTGAAGTGAACCTGAAATATGCAACTGTGGATAGCTATGTCTCCTACGAGCTGTACCGCAAGATCAAGATCATCGAGAGGGGCCGAGCGCACCTCGTCCCAATTGCACCACCGCCACCAGCACCACAACCCCCTATAGCAACGTACTGTCCTGGTCGCTTAGAGAAAGAAAACTCGTGCGGCGCCAAGCGCTCTAGGTGGGACGCCGGGAACGACGACGACGATGCTGGTGGCTCGGGCTGCACGAAGGACGGCGACGGCGCTGGTGCAGGTGGCTTGGGTGGTGCAGCAGGCTGGAAGAAGGACGGCGGCGCTGGTGGCTCGGGTGGTGACGACGTCGGCGCTGCTGGCTCGGGTGCTGGTACTGGCTGGCTCTCCGTCGAGCCCGAGATTGATAATAGTTGGTGATCTAGAGCTTCAGCGCGCGGCGCGCGCCTCTCCTGCACAGCCCAAGATCCATGATCCAGCTCCCGGCCGGCCGGTTAATTTACTAGTAATTTTGAAGGATTAGCTAGCTATAGCTTGATTTGTCGCGAACAATGCTCTATATCTGTATGTGTGTGCATGTGAATTTGTGTTAGCTATAGGTTTAATTGCTACTCTTTATCTGTACGTATTTTACTTTTGCATATTTAAGTTAGTGTCGGTTAATTTTATTGGCTGTCTCAAAAGTTTTATAATGAGTGACGCGTAGTTTTCATGGCCGTTTGCAATATTTCTGCGCCGGGTATTTTACCTGGCCGTCTCAGATATGTATGTGATTCGAGAAGGGCGTAAATAAGAACCGTCACAACTTAAATTAGAGACAGACACAAAATAACGGCCGTTTGAGGTGGCTCTTCCCAGACGGCGGTTTTTATTTTCTATCCGACCGGCTCTGATTTCCGTATAGTTTAGTCAAGTTTGTACTAGTGATTGCTTAATAATGGGATTCGAGTCCCAATCAAGGGGAAGGTGTTTGGGGGAAAAATCATTCTTTTGCGATCCTGAATCTACTGGGAGCCCTTGCGATATGTGCGTATATCCCCCTGGTCTATGCCTAGTGAGGGGCAATTTGAATCAACTGATGTGTTCTCCCAGTTCTTAAAACTTCAGAGGAAACAGACACTGAAATGAACTATGCTTTTCTGTAGAAAACACTGACGTAAAACCAAGTAAACCTGGTGTATAACACCTTGGCATAATTAACTACATGAGTTATGCCTATTCAAATTTCAAATGTTGCATCCAAGATATTTTGAGATTTTATACATGGCCAACGACAAACAGACTATAAAGGCATGGCCAAGCCCATGTATCTACTGTAAAGTGCATATTACATGGTCCATTTGATATCTTATAGTTTGCATACTGAACAATTTAGCATCTCAATTCACTCCTTTGTGAACCTGAACTTTTCACTATGTATATTACAATGCTTATCCTGGAATTTTCGCCTAGTACATACACCTACCGTCTGAATCATTGCCGGTCTCAGGACTACAGAATTACTACCAACATGAGACTGTACTTATTGGTCAACAAGGAGGGAGCAACTCGATTACCCAGATGAATCATCTCATTAGAAAACTCTATATGCTATATACAACTCATCCAACCGACTAGGCAGAGTCTTATTTCTTCAGAATCGAACACCAAAGCACATCATACTCCGCTAGCATTCGACGCTACCGAGTGGTTAGTTGACTGGCTATGAAATCTATGGATGACCGAGTCAGGCGAGAACTGCAGGCTCCCACTGAGCAGGTGTGTATCCTCTTTCAGGGACGCGTTCTTGCTCATGTCCTTCGCCGGGCAGTCCCCGTCCCTGATGCAGCTCAGGATCTCCACCACCTCCTTGATCGACGGCCGTAGCTCCCTCTCGAGCTGCAGGCACTGGAAGGCCACCTCCGCCACGCGGTCTATCGAACTCTTCGTCTCACTGTCGGTGTCGTAGCCGAGCTCCGGGTCGACCAGCTGGACGACCTCGTGGTTCTGAATCCTGTTGAGAGCCATGTTCGCCAGGTTTATCTCGCTGTGGCTCCTGCTCATGTCCACGGCAGGTTTCGAGGATATCAGCTCCACCAACACGACGCCGAAGCTGTAGACATCGCTCTTGTCCGTTAGCTTGTAGCACTGGTGGTACACAGGGTCGACATAGCCCGGTGTGCCCTGTGGAACGGTCGAGACATGTGTGACCTCCAGCGGGAACAAGCGCGACAATCCGAAGTCTGCAACCTTGACATGGAAACTGTTATCCAGCAATATGTTGGTCGTCTTGACATCACGGTGTATGATCTCAACCGCATGCAGGTAGGCGAGAGCTTCAGCCGTTTCGATAGCGATGTTCAGCCTTAGCGGCCACGTGAGGCCTCGCTGTTCCGCACGGGATCCATGGAGATGGTCTGCAACTGTCCCATTGGGGATGAACTCGTACACCAGGAGGAGGTCACGGCTCATGCGAGACGTACAGCCATATAGGATCACGAGGTTCTGGTGGAGCAGTCGGGACAGGATGTCTACCTCATTCAGGAACTGCTCCACTCGCTTGTAGTTGTTCTTGTAAAGGCGTTTCACTGCAACTACTCTCCCATCCTTGAGTTTTCCTGAATGAAAATATGTCAAACTTGTCATTGCCAAGGGAATAAGGACAAACAGTTATCAAAATAAAAGAAATTATAGCATTCGCAAACTTTTCACCTTTATAAACTGTTCCAAAACCACCGTCACCAAGTTCCCTTGAAGCACTGAATCCATCTGTAGCCTCTTCAAGCTCCTCAAAAGTGAAGATATGAGGAGAACCACCCAGCTCAAGGTCTTTACTGTATGACAATGAAGACCCACTCCGCATCAGATCGCTTGAAGTTCTAACCTGTTTCCTCTTCTTGCGCTTGTGCCACACGAAAACGAAGATGCACAGTATGACTAGAGCACTTGCTGCTCCAAAGGCTGCACAGGACAACATATAGCACATTAGTGAAATGCAGTAACCAAGAGATTTGAGTAATTTCGCATCATGAGACTTTAAGGAGCATCGGTAATGAGAATCAAAGAAACATATGGGTTAAGCAGCTTGGGAGTTGATGCTCACCTATTGCAATATTCCTTCCCACCTCATTGCTGCGCCCTGCATAAGAACATATTCTGTAAACACTCTTGCCATTTATGAAATAAAAATGAGAATAGTAGTAGTCACTTGAAAAATGATAAGAAATTCATGAAGGTTAGTTTGGTATTGTCATGGTAAATTTGCAGCCTTCAATGTAAGTCGAACTCCCTTTTGCGACTGGTTAACAGATAAGATCCAGCACCAACTAATTTTTCACAATCTCAATTCAAGGTGGCAATATAGCAAGACAGATTTCATAGAAGCCACAAACACACCACACTTGTGGAAGTAGTGTAACACTCAATAACCTGAGCATCAGCGCCTCTAAGTACCCACGGATTTAGTACAGTGTTCAATTCAACTTTGCACCCCTAATTCCACAACAAACAGATAGGCATGATGTGATGTTCACATGTTTGAACACAGAACAAGGACATAGAAAAGTAAGCGCATCGATCGGCGATTACGGGAATAATCTGCCTAAAACAAAACTAGGAAGATGGTACCCTCGGTACGGCAT
The DNA here is from genome assembly GCA_947311845.1 of Poa pratensis. NCBI lineage: Eukaryota > Viridiplantae > Streptophyta > Magnoliopsida > Poales > Poaceae > Poa > Poa pratensis. The sequence goes on along the minus strand of CAMZMU010000109.1, from coordinate 34,724,223 downwards.
CTTTTTAAAATAGTGCTGTTGACTAATTCAACAAATGCATTTGACTAGAACTCCATTGGCTCCAATGTTTCAATCAGTGGAATAGCTTCACTAACTACCAATAACAGAACAATAATTTAGAGGAGCCCCAAGAAACCAAGCAAACACTCCAGGGTTAGTCAGGTTTATTTTCTTTGTAGCAACAGCGACGCAAAATGCAGTAAAATTATTCTTGACTCTAATTCTACGTCAGATGTAGTGTCACCATTGGTAGCTACGTTTCCTTTTTTTTTTGTTGGTCCCTGAATTGGTTGCCTGCAATTTTCAGAGGAATACCAGCAGTTCCTCTGAAAGAACGAACTGCAATTGAACACTAGGAAAATCCATGGTGGCGCTGTCAGTTAATCTCCTCAACTCACCGCACTCGTCGGGGTACACATCGCCGGAGCAATTGCAGGAAAATCCGGTGCCGTCGTTTCGATACCTGCACTGGCCGCCGCTGGCAACGCATCTGGGGCAATTGTCTGACGGCACCGTCCACTCGAGCAGAAACCCTCCCCTCATGCCCCCGACGTACTCTTCACCGGCGGGAACCCAAGGACCGGCACGACGGAGAGACGGCAGGCCGAGGGGAGAGCCCCTTGGCCCTCGTCGCCGTACTCCTCGCCGAGGCAGAAGAAGGAGGAGTAGGACGCGTTGCGGCACGGCGTACGGAGAAACCCCGGTGGCGCCTCCTTCGGCCGGTCCGTGCAGTTGTAGAGGACGAGCAGCTCCCTGTTCTTCTTGCTGATGGTGTACGGACCGAGGCCTATGCCGACGGACATGTTGAACCACCACTTGGGGCAGCCGCCGGGGGCCGGGACGAGGAGGTTGTGGTCGACGGCGACGAAGGAGGAGTTCTCGGAGAAGATTGAGACGACCTCGTAGAGGCCGTACATGGAGTTGGCGAGGAACGCCTGGGTAGTGTTAGCGTCGCATCGGAGCTGGAAGGACGGGGAGCCGCACGGCTAGTGGCCGTCGCCCTCGTCCAGCCAGAACGGGTAGGATATTTTCAGCCCGCCGCACTTCTTGGGCGAGCAGGCCGCGGCGGCCGGCGGTGGCAGCCGGAGGAAAGAGGCGGCGAGCAGGAGCAGGAGGCGGAGGAGCGGCATGGGTTGGGTTGGGGGATGGGAAGTGAAGCCGGTGACCGAATTGTACGGGCAAAGGAAGACTATAGAAGAGGGTTCGGACGGTGGGATGTGAGACTTTGGGGCAATGGACGGCGGCCAGAGGGACATTGACTAGTCAAAGTCAACGTGTTCTTCTTTCCACTTTATTCCTTTTTTTTTTCTGCTGGAACCACTGTATCCCCATGATTTCCGGGTTGCCGTTCCCCACGGGCACCGTCGCGGCGGCGGCGGGCAGCACCCGCCACGGCTGGGGACGACGACGGCGACGGCTTGCCAGCCACCATTAATTGCATGGCCAGCCAAGGATCTTGAGAGCTCAGATAAAAAAAGTAAATTCGACGACCGAGCTTACTTACTTACCGCTACTACGAACGGGAGCGGCAGGACGCGGCGGCGGCGGCGGCGGCTGCCATGTCAGGAGGAAACCGCCGCGGATGAGCTCCAGGTAATCGCTGGCGTTCACCTTCCCGTAAGCCGCCCCAATCACTGGCACGGACTGCACGGACGTACGGTTGCAGCCCTCGATCGCGTAGTCCTCGGGCTCGCCGTAAGGCCCGCCCGCGCGGACAAAGGTATTGTTCCGGCAAACCGTCTCCACGAGCCTTGCTTGCTGCACCGTCCGCGACGGGGGCGCCTTAGTGCAGTTGTAGAAGACAAGGTTCCGGTTCAAGCGGCTGATGGAGAACGGGTGCCCGATCTTGGAGGCGGTGTTGGCCTTGGGGACGTGGCAGCCGCCCTTGGAGCGGTTGGAGAAGTCGGCGAGCTTGTGGACGTCGGAGACGAGCAGGGAGGCGTTGGCGTAGAAGATGTCAAGGATCTTGAGGTCGTGCCCACGCTCGTAGAACCCGAGGTAGGGGACGTTGCCCGTGCAGTGCATCTGGAACCCGAGCTGCGCGCACCCGTTTTCCTGGGCGCCGGAGACGATGCCGAACGGGGCGGAGACGGCCACGTTGCCGCATCGCTCCGGCTCGCAGGCCGCCGCGAGCGTCAGCGCCGGGATAGAGGAGACGATGGCGGCAACAAGAAACAAAGCAAGCCCCAGAACCATGGGAGGATTGATTGGAAATATAAGATTCCGGGCGGCCAAGGATTACGTCCAGAGACAGAGGTCGATTGATCCTTTGTCTCCAAGTCCAAGTGGATCAAGGAGAATACGATGAGCTGAATAATCAATTCAATTCATCCTAGGTGGTATATATATGAGGACGGAGAGTCTTGTGGCCGGAACCTTTGACTGCACGAGCTGGGCAACCATGGTCCACTCACGAGAATTCCCGGTAGAGCAGTGAATTCCCGGTAACAGTCAACGGATGGTCAACGCATGCGCACCTTCGTCTGTAACTCCATGGGCAGGGCTAATGCTAATCTCAGGCAAAAGTGTAACTGGCTTTCTTTTCGTTCAGAGAACCTTGTGTGGTGCCGACATCAGGGTTCAGACTTCAGAGTACAAGACTCGGCTGATCCTTACGCTGGACGTCAGTACTTCCACTTGTGCTAATGAATGTCTAGTGATGCAATCGTGTACCTACTTGGATCAATCCAGCTCAGCATACCAAATGTAAAATGTATCAGCAAAGCCAATGGACAGCACTAACTAGCGCAATCAACTGGCCGGCTGCGGCGAACATCCGGCACGATCACTTATCCGGTTATCCCCTCAGTTAGTGGGTAGCAAGGTACGGGCCGAGGCCGATGCCGGCCACCTAGCTAAAATCTTAGATTCCTTTTTAGTGGTATCCAGCCTATGTTATTGTAATCGAGATGCACCATATATTCACACTTGACAGGTATATAACAGTTTCCATTAGAAGTGTTCAAGAAAAAAATAGTTTCCAATAGAAATGTTCATGAAAAAAGCAGTATCCATTAGCATGGACACTGCCAATTCCTGTCCTAGTGCTTGCCGACTGAAGTTCAGGGTTGACCCTTCGTACAAATTTCGTTCAAAATTCTCTAAATTTTTGAAAAATACGAGATCACTGGAGCTCGGGAGCAAAAATGACATTCCCATATATCACTATATTAGTAGTGAAACATATTTTCTATTGATATAAGTTCTGTATCAAATAATACACATCGTTCTACTAGTTTTTTTGGTCAAACGTAAATCTCGTGAGGTGTGTGTGTCTTATAAGTACGAATGTAGGGAGTAAATAAACCAAGGTGCCAAGATGTTGGAATCTTGCCTACTTTAAAAAGTTTGAATTTAACGAAAATATATAATCAACCTATGGCACGGGCAGGACCATCCTTTTCTTATGGTGGGGGTTTTCTTTCTAGGGCACCTCTACCTCTCTGCCCTACCTATACACACAAATTGATAAAAAGGATCAGTTTCACTTATTTCTCTGTGTCCCTTATTCACTTTCTTGCATATGTGATTGTGTCGCATGTACGAATAGTATGTCACGAAGATATGTAATGAAAAATGAGAAAATCTAGCTAAAACGGGGTATGTTCAAATTGGCTAGCACTACAGCAAGTGCCAGAAAGATGATTGCTAGCGGGGTTCGATAATGGAAATCTTCGCAAAAGGGCACTGCGGCTAGTCGTTGCAAGGAACTTGTTGAAAGATGGTTTGACACATGGGTGAACTACAAAATCAAGGGCTAGGCAAACCGGCACTCCACTACTGCGGGTTACCCCAAAGGTGGACAGGCCGAAAGTTTCAATAACTGGATATCGGCCCATTTATTTGCTACGTTTTTTTTTGCAAAACTTATTTGCTACGTTCCACACTTGCACTTTGTTAAGGAACGTCTAATCACCCAAACTACTACTCCCTCCGTTTCAAATTAATTGACTTCTATTTGCGCACATGCGGATATATCTAGACATGTTACAAGTATATATACATCTACATTTGGACAAATGAAAGTCAATTAATTTGGAACGGAGAGAGTACGTGCGTACCTAGAAATTAACTTATGAAAACATGATTTAGATGGGAAAACTTACGTGCAAATAGAGGAGGGTTCTCCCATCTCAAGATGAAGCCGTTTCTGATGAGCTGGTCGTAGTCGCCCGCCTTCGCCTTGCCGTTTGCACCACCCAACACTGGCAAGACCACGGCGTGGCATGCCTCTACGGCGCTCAGCTCGTCGTAGCTCCCTTCCACGCCGGCAAACAACTCGCTCTTGTTCCCGCAGCTCATGATCGTCGCCAACAGCTCCCCGTTCTGGCGGCGCGCCACTGCCACTGCCGCCGTTGACGCACTGGTGCAGTTGTATATGACCAGGTTCAGTTTGACGGGATCGATCCTAAACGGGGCACGCAATTTCTCGGATGTGTTCCAGATGGGTTCGTTGCAGTAGTTGGATGGTGGCAGCAGCCTCTGCTTTCCCAGATCAACGACATGCAAACTCTCTTCCTCGTAGGAGATGTCCATGATCGCGAATCCGTAGCTGTAGGGTATGGCGCTCGGTAGGATCGGGGTGTTGTCATGGCAGGTGACCTGGAAGTCCCGGGATCCGCAAGATCTTCCCGTCTGTTGGTCGATGAGCCAGAACGGGTTGGAGATGGTCAGGTTGCCGCACCTGTTGGTCGAGCCGGAGCAGCCTTCCGCTTGCGGCTGCTCCTGAGCCCCGGCGAGCATCGGTGGCAGCCACCAAACGCCGACGAAGGCAAATAACCAGCAGCTCCGAGGTATCATCGGAACAGGACTTGGAGAATTTGCAGTGATGAAGTGGGGTGAGTGGATCGGTAATGCCGTGGTTGCCTGCAGTATGAACGATATATGGGCACGGCGAGCGGAGTATGGAAGATTTGACCGAAAATATTCTGGCAATCGACCAACGTCCAGTAATTGCCCGCATTGCCACGAATTGGGATGGTACTACCGTGGATTTTCGTGGGTACTACCGCTGACGTCAAGCTTTGACTAATGACATCCGTGATACGACTGGAAGTCTGGGGTCAACGCACGGGATGTGATTGCAAGTTCAAAGGCTGAAATATAAGCCCATTAGCCCGTATATCTGAACGTTTATGGTTTATATTAGGATTTCAAGTGGGACGGACGTGCCGTTTGTCCCCTGTCCAATCCCACCACAAAATCTCCACTTGTCCCGCTAAGCAGGTCCCACTTGTCCCGTATGGGATAAAGGAAACTTCCCAGAAATCCCGCTAGAAATCCCCTACCACCACCACCGCGCGACATGGCGGCCGGAGACCTCCCAGTACCTGGTGCGGCTCGACAGCCGCATCTGCTACCTGCCGTCTCCGCCGCGGCGCTCCTCGACGCAGTCTCCGCGCTCTCCGGCCGCCCCGCGTCCCAGCCGCCTTGTCACCGGCCGCCTCGATGTCACGCCCCCCTCCGGCCTCGCCTCCTCCTCCGACGGCCAGTTCCCCTCCGCGCAAAGGCGAGGCTAGTAAACAGGCTTAAACAGGCCTCGAGTTGGGCTGGAAGCCTGATTTTTTTTACTACTAGTAATCTTCCAAAGGAGGCCCATTAGCTGAGTATTTCAGGCTTCCAACCCAACTCGCACACGCATCGTACCACACAGGCAGGCGTAGCGCAGCTCTTCCATCCCAAGCACGCAACGCAAGCAGAGCTGCCAGAGATGGAGGCGGCCATGACCGGCGAGGCGGTGAGCCGGCCACAGAGGAGCCACCGACGCCGCGAGGGAGGGGCTAGGGTCCAGCGGAGCGCCGCACACCCGCACCAACAGAAGGCGACGCGCGGACGGAACCGCGCCCAGCCGCCAAACCCTAGCGGCAGCCGACATCTGGCGAGAAGTTTTGGCGGGGGCTGAGGAGCGCGCCGACCTGCCGGATGTCTCTCTGCACTAGAGAGAGGAGCACCCGCCTGGTCGCCGCCTCGCCGCCCGTACATGTCTGTTTACTAGTTTTAGTAGAGAGTCCACTTTGTCCTTTTGTTGTTGCTTCTCTAGTACTGGATGTATTAGTGTGTGATTTGTAAGCTTTTAAATAATTTTATTTTGTCTTAAATAATTTTAATTATGTCTTATATATTGACTTATTTTCTACGGAAGTAGCCGTTTAGTTTAGTCGGCGTCAACTTTCAGTCTACCCTCCAAATAATTCATGGACTCGCCATTGGCTCCGCGTCCGCGCTCCTCCACCTCCAGGGCGGCTTCGGGTCTTGATTTGGCTCCATCTCCGAGGCGACGCTCCTCGGCGCCGCCTCCAAGGCCGGCTAGAAGAAGACCAGCAACTTCGCGACATAAACGGCCGCCGCCTCCGCCATGTCAACGCCGACTGCGCGCTCGCCGTGCTCCCACTGGAACGCGACGGCCCCGTTAATCCCGCTACATGATGTTCCGATTATCTCGTTTGCTCGCAGCGGGCAAGGTGTGCTTGGAAACGGTCATCCCATGTCCATCCCACTTGCATCCTTAGTTTATATACTACTCCGTATTTGCTACTCCGTAATGGGCTATGAAATGGGTCAGAAAACGGGTGCACGGTGCCGATTTTTGTCATAGTGCCTGCCGACTGAAGTTCAGGGTTCAGACTAGACACAAGCCAGTTGCTGTTTTCTGTACCTCCCTAAACTTGTTAAATGAAATTGTAATGATGCACGCGTTTACGTACCTACTGGGAGACCTAGTTGACATGCCTGCCACAGCCGAAGCTTCGGGCAAAGTACTACACCTAATTCTCGCTTCTAACGAAGTAAGTACACTATGTCGACCAGTCAAGGCAAGGTCGTCCATGGTGGCATGAACCACTGTTACGTCAACTGGGCATGTACGCCCAAAACATAAACGATCGAGCCCCAGATTAAGGCCAAATAAGATGCATTGAACCCGGACAAAACCCAAATAAGCATGTGCCGATTTGGCTATCCGCGTCGGCAGCGCTAGCTGAGCCGCTGACAACGGTTGTACAGTACTATTATGTATGCACAAGTGGAAGCTATCGTGGCACGTAGGTAGGTACTCACCGGCGCATGTCAAGCCGCGCAGCAGCTTCCTCCCGCCGGCGCCGGGGCAGAGGCACGCGAAGGCGGCGGACGCGTTGCTGTACCGGCACTCCCCGCCACTGGACACGCACGCGTCGCAGTGCCCGATGCCGCCGGCGCCGCCCCACTCCAGCAGGAACCCGGCCTTGAGGAGCACACTGTAGTTCGCCGCCGTCTCCTTCTCCGCCTCCGACCCGAGCACCAGCAGGTACGCGTACGTACAGTTACCCGAGTTTATCGCCGGCGGCGTGTCCCGGTCGTAGCTCCCACCGAGGTACGCGTAGATAGCGCTGCTGCATCGGCCAGTGGCGTTGACGAACTCGCGCCCGCGCGGCTGGGTGCCGTTGCAGCCGTAGAGGAAGCACAGGGCGCGGTTGGTGGCGCTGATCCGGAACGGGCTGAGCGCGATGCTGGAGGACACGTTGAGGTCGGTGCGGCACACCCCGTTATCCTTCGCGGCGACCCGGGTGTGGGAGGCCACGAAGGTGCCGGTGGCGTAGTCGATGCCGAGGACGTGGATGGAGGAGCCCCGTATGGAGGCCGACGTGGTGTTGGTTCCGTTGCTGGCGCACCATAGCTCGAAGGCCGGGGGCCCGCAGGAGGGCTCCGGCGCGGGCTGGTTCGCCGCGCCCAGCCAGAACGGGTACCTCACGGTGAGGTTCCCGCATGTCGCCGGCTCGCAGTCAGCGTCTGCCCGGTGGAGGAGCAAGGAGGCCAGGATGGGGAACACGAGCAGCATGACCTGGGGCGCCATGCGCGCAGGCGTGTAGCTAGCTAGATACCTAGGTGACCAATGGAGTCATGGTAGGTGGATGGATGTAGCTAGAAGAGATGGAGGAGGAATGGCGAAAGGGAAATGGCAACGGTGTATGCTTTGTTTGACTGGTATGTTCAGACTTTCTTTTGAGTATATCAACGGGGCTGGTGATGCCATTGACTTTTGAGGATAGAGACTGAACGATAAAATGGAAGAAAAGCTCAACTTAACTATGTGGTTCAAAACCTGTGATTGCAATGGCTATGTTGCCGGCAAATTGAATTGTTGGGATCTGTCATCTCACTCACTCATACGCGCCGTATATATTGACAGGTACCCATGGATCATGTGAGGCAAGTGAAAAAGCTGGTGAATTTTGTGATAAGGGGGGAGGCGAACAAGTAATGGATTAGCTTCTAGGTGGAACTACCTTATCCAAACATCACCACAGTAGATATTTTGAGCCTTACAAGGTACATGCTCTTAAAGTAAAATTAAGCATTTTTCTGAAAGAAAATCAAAGTTAAATTTAATGGACACAAGTAATTAGAAAAAAAATCCGTGGAAAAGAACTATTTGACGGGAAAGATAAACCAGTATTTCTTCTGAAGTGACTAGCGAATATATCAATGGATCTTTGGTTATTTCGTGGGTTCAGACGTGGCTGTCTTGTGATTGTTAACTTCCAATTAGAAGATGTCATTCTATTTGCAAATTGCAATGGTGCGCTGACTTTGCTGGTCAAAATGATGGATGGTTCGGTCGTGTATGTTATCCTAGAGTTTCAGAATTTCACGCTTCTCTTTTTTGTTTGCAGTAAATTTCACACTTCTCTTTTCGGCTGCTATATATGCACGCGTACTAATTTATACGGATTCACCAATAAGCCGCGGGACACTTGTCCATACGATCTAATTGTGTTTGCGACCAATAAGTCTTCGTGCTCCTGAATATATAGGGAGGTTATATTACTCGTATCCACATTAGGTTCGTATACCTTATGTATAGAACTCTAGATGGTCGTAGAGGCTTGTTTACTCAACATGGCTAGCAGCCTAGCATTCGCGTCAGGAGAATCCGTGAATGTTATGTTTCTTGAAGTTTTGTTGGTTCTCTCTTTTTGTGTCTCTCTTTGATTCTATCCGCTTTTTTTTCTCGTGCTTATTTCGGTAGTATTTTTTTTCCTTTTGGCCTTGTGCATGTTGGATATAGAACCCAGAGATCTGGATTCAATTTGTGGTTGAATTAGCTTCATACTTTTAAAAATTATCGATAAAAGCCTCCCTTTAAAAAAAATCAATCCAGTGATACTTTTTTCCACAAAGGGAAAAACCAACCACATGATATAGCAACGACATAAATAGCAAGTAATAAGCAGCCGCAGACCCTTTTTTCACCAGTATTCCACTTGTTATTATCGCCTCTAGTTGTCCTTCTGATATCAGGAGCCAGGGAAACCGCTAAGGAATCAACAATTCGATTGCTTATTGAGTTTCTTGTGCGAGTTATGTGCTTCCTTGGTGGCAATGTCTCGATAGTGAAGGTAGCGTCTAGCTAAGAATAAAAGTCTCACACTAGTATCTTGTGGATTTACTGCTCCTGATCTTAACGTCGTCACACGATACTCCAATAGGTTCTGGTTGCGGTGACGAATATAATTCTTGTTTCCATCTTTTGTGCTCAGCGATTCAACATCAAATATGCTAATAATTAAATAATCAGAGACTGTCATACATATGGAAAATATCAGACCAGGGAAAGGAAGGAAAACAAGTTATCCAAAATTTCTAGGCGAAACAAACTTATCCAAGCACCTTTGCTGTATAAATTTGTGTGTATCCACAGAGTTTTTTTCGGGATTTTATGAAATACCAAAATAGCATTTTCAAACTTTTTTAAAAATCAAGCTCCATGGAGGCCGGGAGTCAAATTGACGCACTATGTTCTCAATTGTGCCGGTTCTTTTTGCAATAGAATCTTTGGTATTTAGTATATAGATTATTTTTCAAACGTGATCTATTCCCACATCACCAACTCATGCATCACGATCAAGTCGACGCATATTGTCCCGCAAGCCGCCACATTGAAGACGCTGGGCGATTTTCTCGCAAGCAAACATACACTACCTTCATTGACTCCTCAAACTTGATGTAATACCATACGTCAACTAGACATACGATTTGGAAAGCAGAAGCCGTTTATTCGGATTTTTTTCTTTTTCAAAAGGGGGCAGAACACATACTATCTATTGCGAAAATACGCCCAAGGACACTAGGAAGAAAATGTTCACAAATAACACATAACTAGAGCTCGGGGTCGTCTTTATCAAAAGATGAGTGATGTTGGAGATGAGTGTATTTTTTGCCAAATCTGGCCTCTTTCGCGAACTAATGACGCATATGGCCACTCCCGGAAACTAATTCCAAATCTGGCCCCCTGAGGTCGGCGCCAACGCAAATGGCGCCGAACTTGTGCAGTTCGGCGACGCGCCATTTCGCCGAACTGCACAAGTTCGGCTCCATTTGCGTTGGCGCCGACCTCAGGGGCCAGATTTGCAAATTTTGGATGGCGCCGAACTGCACAACGTCGGCTCCATTTGCATTGGCGCCGACCTCAGGGGACAGATTTGGAATTAGTTTCCGGGAGCGGCCATATGCGTCATTAGTTCGCGAAAGAGGCCAGATTTGGCAAAAAATACGAGATGAGTGAAGGGGCCGTTTATTAGAAGTTTGATATACGGTAGAACAATGTTGGAGATGAGTGGAATTTATTAAGTTACTTACTAAACTAGAAATGTAATTTTCTCGTTATCAAAAGATTATATGGAGTAGGAAAAAATCATAATGGGACTGGCAAACCTATGGATATTCATCGAGTAGATATTATACGACCATTCCTTTTCTGACTTTGCTGGTCAAAGTGACGGGTGCCAGGAATTACGGAATTTCCTACTACTGATTTCGGTTCTTACGGACGCTATTATTTTACGGGGATTTGCCCAATGGATTGCTAGCACGGGGAATAGTCAAAACAAAATCTATACGAAGTGGCAGAAGTGATGTGTCTCCGAGAACAACTCACCACATGTCGCCGGCTGCAGCCGGCCGCCAGGGCAGAGGCACCCGAACGCGTTCGCGCCGGCCTCGTACCGGCACCGCCCGCCGGTGGCGTTGCACGCAGCGCAGTCCCCGGGCACCGTCCATTCCAGCAGGAACCCGCGCCTGACGATCCCCGCGTAGTCACCCATGCCCTCAGCTCCGACTCCGACCCGGGCAGCACCGGCACGACCGAGTACTTGCACCCCGTCGGCTCCGCCACCGGCCCACCGCCGCGGCCGCCGTCTCCAGGATCGTACCTCTGTCCTGTGTGCACGGACCACGCGCCGTTGCCGGGGCAGTCGAGCGGCAGCGCCCCGCGGGCGGCGGCGGCGCGCGCGAGCAGTTCGCGGCGCAGAAGAAGAGTTCCCAGTTGGCGCCGCTGACATGGAGCGGCGAGAACGCGAGGCTGCTAGACACGTTGAACCGCGTGGCGCGTCACGGGCCGGCGCCGGCAAGATTAGCATGGAAGGCCACGACGGAGCGGTCGGCGTAGCGGATGTCGAGGAGGCGGAGGTAGGAGTCGCTGAGGCTGGGCGGCGTGGCGCCGGTGAGGTCGTTGCTGCAGGTGATGCCGAAGGATGGATAGCCGCAGCTGGGAGCGTGGCGGCCGTGCAGCCAGAACGGATACGCGATGGTCACGTTGCCGCACGCCGCCGGCGCGCAGCTCTCGTCCGGTGGCTGCGCGCCAAGCAGAGGAAGGAACAGTAGAAGCAGCACGGCGGGGGCGTGCGATTGCATTGTGAATTTGTGATGATGGAGGAAAGTTCAGAAGGAGTGATTTTTTCTCGTATTTTAAGATCGGAAATGTGACTGATCATAGCTAGCGGGTGAAGGGAGGAGCCGATTTGTGTGACATTTGGGGCACTTGATGTTGATGACGGCGGGAACAGAGTTTGGTCAGCAGTCCAATGTTAGAACTTTCAGAAGATCGTTTTTGATTGATTCTCATCGTATTATTTTGAAATATTTTCGGATGACTTTCATGCGAAACTGGGAGAGGATTGTGGCTCAAACATACTGTTGACAAGAGATTCGATGTGGAACATATATGAAGCACCAGAATTATTTTTTCGATAAAGGGAGATTTATTACATAAAAAGTTTTAAACATTACACCCGGCCTCTGCTTGCTAGTATGCACACAAACGATGAAGCAACGGAATTGGTGGGAGGACTCCGTGTCATGGTATGGACTGAATTCCATAGTGGTAATGAGAGGTATTTTGAAAATTTGTTATTCTTCTTAACAAGTTCAAAGTCAAAATTCATGCTGTAACCAACATGTATTTTCGGTTAACCATGGTAACTAGCTAGAAATCCTACCCACAATTTTGAGTCCCGCTGAGGTCGCTATCATCATACCCTTGATGGATGGGAAGAAGGAAGAGTAGTTTTTTTTACCGAGAAAACGACACAGCCGGTGATTTGAAAAAGGTCACTAAATCCATTAAAAAAATAACACACTTGAGCTAAGTTGAGCTAGTCATCAAGTAAGCATTTCTTATATAATGAAGAAGAATATCTGCCTCCTTCTATTTATTCGAAGATGCAAACATCATAAGTCGTGTAAATTGCCTTTTTTTTCACGCGATCCAACTTGGATCGATTCTAATTATGACCACGACAACATAACAGAAGGTTTATAACATTATTTAAGTGCTTAACTACAACACCGCCTACTGCTAGCGCTAATATATATCCAAACAATACATGACCAACACCGGTGTAAAAAGCCAATGAAACAACATTAGGTTTATCGTCCTAATCAAAGCTTTAGGTGGAGGCATTCGAAGCGTGTGTCACTACGTGATTTACTCAGGTGGTCAATATCTTGATCACCTTTTACACCTTTTTCTTATGCGGCCATATTATCACTTCGGGGAAGAAGACAAAATGTTTATATCAGCCTTACCAGTAAATTGACAAAGCCAAAGAGAGTAGCTCGATTTACTACTCGTTGTGACGATTAAAACTTTGAATAGAATAGATAATCAAACTAGTTGGTAAGGAGAGGTTTTCTCTTGCGACTGCATCGCCTAAGAAAAAGGAACTCGCGCCCCCTCCAGCTCCACCGGCCTATCCTTGTATTCGCCTCTCTCGCCTGCCTACCACTCCGGCGGCCAGTGGCAGGGAGAGGAATTTAGGAGCCTTAGTTCGGTTAGTAGTTTAGGTTAGGTTTTTTAATCCTCGGCGGGGCTGTGCTGTGGAGGATGCCTGCGCCATGGACTAGATTGAAGTACATAGTGGTAGGTATTGGCTATGGGTTTTAGTTACAGGGTACCGGTGGTGTTTCTGGTTATCGTCTTGTAAGCACGTTTCCGAGGCACCTCGATAAATGGACTGAAGGGCAAAAACTACCATACTTGTTTTAATGTTTTGTAACCATAGGTGCTTTGAAAGTTTGTTATTCTTCATAACAGGTTAAAATTCAAAATCCATTAAGAAGTATTCATTTCGGTAACCAAAAGATATTTTTTGGTAACTAGAAGTCGTAGCCTCCTCTTAGTAGAACCATTTGTTAACCAAAGACGTTGTCGACAATAGTTCTTCTCTAATTTTTCTGACCTGGCTACCTCCAACAGTTGACAGATGGGGGAAAGGAAGAGAAAGATTTTCTCAATTTTTTAAAGTATCGGTGATTTGAAAAAGAGTGACGAAGTCTCTGAAACAAACATTGAGCAAGTCGTCAAATTAGCCTATTTTGAGATATTGAAGTACAGTATCTCCCTCGTTCTATGCATTCCAAGACGGAAACATCCCACGTTGTGTAAAAATCCTATAAAATGACATTAGGTTTTATGTCCTTATCGAAGCTTTAGGTGGAGGCATCTGAAGCACGTGTCACTGTATGATTTACAAGGACGGTCAATATGTTGACCACTTTTTACGCCCTTTCTATGCGACCATATAATTACTTGGGAAAGGAGACGTAATGTCTATATATATCAACCTTATATTACCAATAAATTGACAAATCCAAATAGAGTAGGTATATTTAGTATTTGTTGATAGGGTTTAAAACTTTGAATAGATAAATATTTTCCTCCTCAGTGAAATGACTGTTAATTCTGAAATTCGAAAAAAGATCCAGACAAATTTCGTATAATCTGTGAAGAAGTTTGAGTTTAGCTTGCCTTTGTCCTAAGTACAAAATACAGCTATTGCAGTTCGTCCTTAAATTTTACGAAATTGTAAACCCTGCTTCGTAATCTAGGCTTTTTGTCCTACCGGACGTGTAATTAGACGATGAATTTATACATCCTTGAGGACTAAACTGGTTAAGTTGCTGGATCAGACATTAAATATTTAGACTTGAATTTAAATATTTGAAACGAGGTATAAACGAGCTAGAATAGATTTACCGTCGCAGGTGAATGGGTCGGACGACACGCCGTCGGCGCAGTGGCACTTGAAGGTATCGTTGATGGTGTTGATCCGGCAGAGCCCGCCGCTGTCGCTGCAGGCCTTGCAGTCACCCACCGTGTAGTCGAGAAGAAACCCGGCCTTCATCAGCCGCCGGTAGTCCTTCCCGGAGGCCCCCACGTACCCTCGCACGGGCATCGTCGACACCGTGCAGTTCCCCTCCACCGCCCCCAGGCGTCGTCGGACCTGTACCCGCCGGCGAGCCACGCGAACAAGGTGGGCGTCGTGGACTTGTTGGACCCAAGACCGTCCGCGCAGCTCACGGTCTCCCACGCAGGCGGCGGTGGCGATTGGGATGAGTTGAATTCGGTGCAGTTGTAGAGGAAGAAGAGCTCCTGGTTTGTAGCACTGATGCCGAAGGGCGCGAGGCCGAGGTCGGAGGAGGCGTTCACGCTGAGCTTGTCGAGGCTGCACGCGCCGTCGCCGACGCTGGCGACAGTGAAGGAGCTGTCGCCGTAGGAGATGTTGAGGATCTGGTATGTCAAAAAGGAGTTCTTGAGGGAGGCTGTGCCGTTGGCGTCGCAGGTGACCTGGAAGGCGTGGTAGCCGCACTCTGGCGGGTGCGTGCCGCCGAGCCAGAACGGGTACTTGATGCTGAGGTCACCGCACGTGGCCGGATCGCACGCCGACGGCGAGAAGGGGGATGGCGACGTGGTGTTCAGGCCGTGGGTGGTTAGGAGGAGCGTGGCCGCGCAGAGGAAGGCGGCTGCGGCACGGACACGAAGTGGATGCATCGTGTTGAAGCTGAAGGAGGGAGAGGCTACCGGCGACGACGCATGAAGATTGCAAGGTTTACGCGTGTGGGCTGCGGAGAAGTTGAGAAGATGTCGCCGAACCGAATGTGTTGACCGTTGGTCGTCACGGAGTTGGACTCGTGCGGAAGTGTCACCGAGCCATGCATGTACTCACGGAGCGAGTGGGAGCTGGCCGGACACGTGGGTCCGGCGTGGCTGCCCGGTCCCACAGGTCGGTGACAGCAGAAGGTCGTCGTTCCGGATTTTGGTTTGAACGCATCATGCACGGTCTCTACCTACTGCCCGCTCAGAAAAAACACCGGTCTCTTCAACGACCCGAGTGAAAAAAACTGGAGAGAATATTATTACAGTGGGAAGTGAATCTTTGCGTGACCGTGTAACACATACGTACGGAGTACCATGTAAAATACGCGTGGAATGTTTTCTCACGCGTATGCATGCATGTGAAGCAACGAGAGCTGCATGCGAACAAAATTTCTTACACATGAAGTCTCTGTATCGCCGCGTATGTACGTACGTTTGTACGTACTCCGTAGGCTTTAGTGGACTTAACTGATCCATATTTGACTCGAAAATCCGGATAGAACAACGGCCGCACGCTTTACGTTTTCGCATGCCTACGTATAGGCGCCAATCCAGGTACGTACGCCCGGCACGGCACGACGAGGTTCATGAAGAATATCTGAACTTGTAAATGGTGGTTTATGGTTTTTTTTTTTCAATTTTCATGTAAGCAGAGGATGGTTTTACCACCCTTTAGTTTTGTTTGAATAAAGGGCAAAAGTTTTGTCTTCTATATTGATATATAAGGAGCAAACATGGTACGGCCTAGGCCAAAATATAAAAAAAGACCATTAAGGCCTGAAAGGAAACTTAAGAGATAACTTCGGCTAGGTGTTTGGCTCCTGCCAAAATCCAGTTCCTGCTTTCATCTTTGATCTTCTGAAAAAACGCCGGCGGTGCGACAAATCTGTTATTGAACACCCTCGCATTTCTTTCCTTCCAGATCTCCCACGTGATCAGCGTGATGGCCGACTTGAGACCATTGGGGTGGGCAGAGGGTGCCGAAGCCAAGGCGTGCCAATATTGGAGGACCGTGGGCTACCACCCTTTAGCTGCATGTTACCTTTATGCTTTATAAATGCAGGGCTCTTTTGAGCCTTCCCTCTAAAAAAGGAATATCTGAATTATGGATGAATTGTTATGTAAAATAATCATCGGAAATCAAGGTGTTTCTTACGATTCTTGCTCGAAAGCTTGTAAATTGGTCGTGATGAATTTGGTATTTTCATGCATGAGTCCTTCCTCGGCTCGGCTACAGCTCGTATGGCGTCGCTGTTGTGTTGTCATTACAATTGATTGTACCATGGTTTTAAATTTGAGTTTTTGTTTCAGCCAAATGTCCGGAATTCCCTCTTAAAATAAATTAAATATTCTTTTTTTTTGAATTCCTAAGTAGTATGGAAAGTGATAAAAATTATGACCAAAGGTAATTATTTCTGTGTGTACTGAAATCACTGTAATTCAGTGAATCTCTATCAAAACTCTCTCAAAGTGATTTCGGGTTGTACCCATGTCGTATTATTAACTTATTTAGTGGATTTTTCTCCTCTCGTAAAACAAAAATTAACAAATTCGACTCGGTCTATTATATAGCCAATAGGCATATGGAAAATTAATTGCTATTGTGCTACTATGCACTAACATTGGTCGGATTCCGAAGAACAGAAGCTCCTAAAGCCGTCACTGCCAAGGACAACTAGGGAGGTGAGGGGTAGCACAAAAAGGTTTGGCCCTTGAGGGACCTAGTTGCATATTGGTCAAGTGTTATTACTCCGTAGAGAAAGATCTACTATTCCACTCCGGTTTGTTTTTCCGTGGAGTATGCTATACTATTGACTATTGAGCACACTTTCTTTTTTAAGATAGGAGTGCTAAACATTTAGTAGGAAAATTATAACCAGAAAGTATTTATACTAGGAAAACAAAAAGTCGTAACTGGCTTGCATGCATGCGTACCTGCAGATTTCGGAGCGGCCCATGAGGCAGAATTCGACGCAGTCCTGAAGCACCTGAACGCCCACGCCTGACGCGCCGCTTCCCGTCGGTGGCCACAGAAGCCCCCGGCCTTCTCGCAGCCGCCACACTCCCCGCCCGCCGCCGGCATCCAGCTGAGCTCGAAGCCCATGTTGAGCGCGGGGACGACGGCGTCGAGCGGTCCTGCCCCGGACCTGCTGCCGAGCAGGGACCTCCTGAGCACGGGCATGTCAACGACGTCCTGGCACGCCTCGGCGAGCCCGTACGCCGGAACAAGGTCGTCGTCGTCGCGGAAGACGTAGGAGTGGTGGCGGCCGTCGCCCTCGAGGCACGCCACGAGGTGGCCCGCCGGGACGCCCATGACGAAGGAGCAGTGGATGAAGAAGGTGAGGTTGGCGTCCCTGGATGTGAGCGAGAGCGGGCCGGCGGGCGGGAGGGTGAGGTTGCGCCCGGCGACGAGCGGGCAGGTGTTGGAGCGGGAGAAGACGCCGAGGTCGAAGAGCGACACCGTCCGGTCGCCGTACTGGATGTGGGTCACCGCGTAGTCGCCCGACGAGAGGCTCAGCACCGGCGTGTCCGGCGGCACTCGAGGCGCAGGCTCGGGTAGCCGCAGTGGGAGGAGGCGTTGGTGGTGCCGTTCGTGTCGCCGTCGCCGCCGTCGATCCAGAATGGGTACCGGATATCCACGGCGTGGCCGCACCGGTACGACGGGCAACCGGCCGACGTGGTGGTGGTGTTCGGTACCGTGTCCGTGGCCACGATGATGCCGGCGAAGATGGTAGAGAGGAAGAGGAGGAACATGCGGCCAGGATGGGTTGGTGACGCCATTGTTGTATGCAGAGGTGCACACTGCTGGCCGTTCGGCTGTGTGACAGAAAAATCTATCAATTGTTGAACCGCACGTGAGATCATTCGTAACCGATTGTTACCATTTTGCGCTGGTAACTCCTCGGACCGAGGATGGTTCATTCAAGATGTGTGAAGGTAGTGACTGAAATCCTTAACCAATTCTAGAACAGGTTGAACTGAGTAAATGCTCCACACGTACCAACAACAACATCCCCGGACTAATGAAGTTTCGTATGGGGAATAAAATCCTATACGACCCTAAACCGAACGACCCATCTCGTGGACCACATGCATCACCGTACACGTCCCATGAGACAATCTCAAAGCAAGTTGCTGAAAATAATTTGGTGTATCTCATGCATCACCGTTCATCGGTCCAGTGAAGCATCGTGTAGGATTTATTTCCTTCGTATGGTGCAGATGGCTCTCTTTAGGACTGTTCTGTTTTGGTGTATCTCACAACATTCAGGAGTATTCCAGGAAATGCAAATCCAGAGACACAACTTCAGTTTTCTTTAGTTGATGTTTTTTATACAATTTCTGCACTAGCCAATTATCTCAAATGTCCGAACCGATGGAAAGGGCTATATAATATATTTATATTCAACATTTTTCTCTCAAAAAACGGGTTTCCTTTGTTTGATGTGAAGCTCAACATACGTATATTTACATGACGAACTGCCAGTGTCAGGTGCTGTAATTGGATGTCGTGGATGGGCTGATCCACTGGTGCATGACGGAGTCAGGCGAGCCATCCCTGTTCTTCTTCAGCAATAACGTGTCATCCTTGGCACCGCAACCTCCCCTCTCCATCATCGTCTGATGCGCTTCCCTGAGCACATCCAACACCTCACTGATGGATGGCCGCACCTCTTGCTCCGGTTGAAGGCATCGGAACGCTACCTCGGCAACGAGGTCCACCGTCTTCATCGTCTCGCTTGCTGACTTGTACCCGAGCCGTGGATCGACGAGCTTGTCGATCTCGCAACACTGAATCATGCGCACCGCCATGCTGGCCAGATTCACGTCAGTGCCCATCTGGCTCATGTCCACCGCTGGTCTGGAGGAGATGAGCTCGACGAGCACCACGCCGAAGCTATACACATCACTCTTGTCTGTGAGATGATACATGTGGTGGTATGCCGGGTCAACGTACCCGGGGGTGCCCTGCGGCGCAGTGGACACGTGGGTGGCATCCGGAGGGAACAATCTTGACAACCCAAAGTCAGCCATCTTTACATGGAACTCTTCATCCAGGAGGATGTTGCTAGTCTTGACGTCGCGGTGCACGATTTGGTGGGCATGGAGGTAGGCCAGCGCACCTGTCGCCTCGATAGCGATTCCGAGGCGAGTCGGCCATGCGAGGAAGGGAGCATCACCGTCATAGTTGAGGTGGTTTGCGAGGGTTCCATTGGGGACGAACTCGTAGGCGAGGAGGAGGTCGCGGCAACAACTGCCTAGGGAGGATGAGGTACACCCGTAGAATGCGACTAGGTTGGGGTGGCGCAGCCGCGAGAGGATATCCACCTCGTTCGCGAACTGCTCCACACCCTTGTAGCTGTTCTTGTACAACCGCTTCACCGCCAACACGCTCCCGTCTCGAAGAATCCCTGCAAAATTACGCATCATTATCTTGCTCTTAACATTGACGATCAAGAAATGGCTCTCTACCTTTGTAGACTGTCCCAAAACCGCCAGCGCCGAGCACACGTGCATCGCTGAAGCCGTCAGTAGCCTCATCAAGTTCCTCATAGCTAAATATATGTGTAAGTGGTGAGTCGGTGAGGGTGAACTTCTTGGGAGATGCTAACGTTGAACCTCCACGGAGGATGAGGTTGTCCAGTGAAGCAGAACGCTTTCTTTTCCTCCGGACATTGTGGAAGATGCAGACGATGCTCAATACAACGAGACAAAGAAGAGCCGTTGCGATTCCTATTTTGACATAGTGGTTCAATGAAAACAAGAGAACAAGGCGAGTTATGATCAACTGTTGTGTCACATGTTGCGGCTGACATAAGTATTGTTTACATGTTTCGCAAAACCAGGCAAGTTCATTATGGTCTTAAAACTGTCATTACCTGCGCAAATCTTGAGCCTGAAGTTGCTTTTGTCTGCATGTGAAAAGTTCAAATGAAAAATGAGCAGGATTGAGGAGCTAATAGCAAAGTAAGGATGTATGCTTCTGCATTTTTATTTTTCTTATACGAAGTGAGATTTTTTTGTTACGTGTTATGCTCAAAGTATGTACAAATTCATAAGTTTGCCGTTATGATGTACTACTTTCCATGTGACAGAAGCAAGATAAAAAAACAAAGTTCAAAGGCAAACTCCTTATTACTTTGAAAAGATTCCTGTGCTTGGAAATGCACAAGTTAATAAGATGCCATATTACCTGTGGAAAAAGCATCTGGACAAATATCCAACCCTTATATTAAAGGCAGAGTGAGAGTTCTTGATATATGGTTGTGTTACGTACTTAATCATGCAAACATAACACATGTGTTCTAAATTGCTTGATAAGATGTTCAACATGGTCATCTAGAAAAAACTATTTGTGCTTTGCATTTGACTCTGAACTTGATATCATGAACGAGTGACAACCATATATGTTACAAACTAACCATTTGAGAAATAACATTACGATATTTTGAAAGTCAAAGGCGAAGTCATCCACATCATGCTTACGGCCAAACCCTGTCTTACTCTCAGCATAATCACTTGACTTATTATTGCAATTACTAATTTTGTCTTGTTTTTTCGAAATGCGGAACGAGAGGCCCCAACCTCTGCATCAAAAGATGCACACAAATTTTTATTGCAAAGTTCAGAAAAATACAAAATAAAGAAACCCGAGACTACATGCCTCACGATAGTACCTCCACCAGGTTACCACTAACCCTATGGTAAAAGACAGAAACAAAGAGAAACTACACATCTTCTAGAGTGTGTGATTATCTATCTTAAGTACCTTGGTTTTTAATCATATCCTGATAGATATTTCTAGAGTGAACGATTATCTACCTTAGATGTAAGTAAATAGAAAATCACCTATCATGTGCTCATAAATACAAATGTGTTTGGGACTATTTTCTATGTAATACAATGGAAACAAATCATCTACGAAGCACACCGGTACTTTGACTATACCACCTATATGATTTTAAGAGGAACTTTTAAAGGTGACGAGTTCAACACATTCGTTATCCCAATTTGATGCCAAGGGATGGGAATACTGACTTCTACACCGGCCATCTAAGGGCCCTACTAGAACAAATGGAGGAAGAGAATGAACATGAAGAGGAGTAAAAAGGTCGTAGCTACTCATCCTCACATTCCAGTACCGATTAAAGCTCCCTCCTATATATATTTATGGCAATATTGATCTTTATGATGATGAACATTCTCTTAATGAACCAGTTTATGTGAACTTATTTATGATGATTCCTATGATAAATGGATCATAAGTATTCTCTGAGAGGATGCACATGATGTTAGTGATATTATTGCTACTAATAAATTGTTGATGTCGAGGAGGAGTATTCGTTAGATTTGCTCTATGATAATGGTTTAATAAAGTTCCTATTTTGCTTGATCCTGCATGTGTAACGATGATGACAAGTTTATAGGAGGGTAAAAATGATATTGGTATGTGCTTCTGATGTGCTGTCATTCAAGAGAGTTCTATTTTTTTTTCTACTAGGTTTACTATAGAGGAGAAATATGCTTATGTTGATAACTATATGTGTGGATTACAATTGTCTAGTGCTCAGGGTCACTCCTGCAGTCCCGCTACTGCTATGATGTTGAAATTGGTCTTGATTACAACTACTTCGAGGCAGGAAAGAATGCCAATATTTTCATATGCCAAGTTTTTCAAAGTTCCTTCTATTGATCGTATTGTTGATTTTGCTTTTAGTGTTTTCAACTGCTATGGAAGAATAGGATTTAATGATGTCTAAACCTAAAGAGTAAATCAAATTGAAATAACAAACAAAATGAGCGGTCATCTTTTCATGGAAGACTAGCTAGATTCTATACTAGTGGTAGACACAGACGCAGTGAGTCGCCTTATTTGAGTCCACTCTTTCCAATAAGCCAAATGTTTTTTTTCTGCGGGAAAAATGAGTTCAGCCAGCTATGATCCACCTTCTATGATTACACTATTCCCTAACATCAAAGGCATCCGGTTTTTTGTGTGGAAAAAATAATTTATTCAAATGAGGATTTAATACAGTGATAGATTGCCTAGACTCCATGGCAGTATGGCACGACTATCTCGACAGAAGGTTGAATGGTCGTATAAGAAAACAACATGTGCAGGACAATTGGTGGACGGCTTGATAATGATAGCATGACTGACTGCTATCCTTTGACCACATATTTGTATTAGCTGTTCACTCAAGGTTAGCTCTAAGAACGACAGACATATAGGACAATTCGCCATGACCAGACTCATTCAAAAGGAAATATCAAATTAACGAACTGACCACCATTCCAAATTGAAATAACTGACATGTCTGGGGCATGAGTTGATGAGAACATCTCAAATGTGTAGTTAAAGTTGGATTCTGAGAACAATCTTTGATTACCTGAATGAGTAGTTGAGTTGGATTGGTCGGACTTGGAACCGGGGCAGAGCTTCCCGTCGGGGCAGACGCACTGGAACGAGAGTTGATCGAACCTGCACTCTCCGCGCATCCGTCTGCAGGCATCGCAGTCTCCCAGCGGCCGCGGCAGCTCCAGGAGGAACCCGTGAGCGATCAGCCGCTTGTAGTTGTCTCGACGAGCCGGATCCGTTCTTCCACCACCGGCACGCTCACTGACATACAGCTCCTTGAGACCCCCCGCGGCAGCGTGCCGCCGCTTTCACCATCTTCCCAGCGGCCGGAGATGTACGCTCCCATGGTGCGGTTGCCGCAGGAACGCAGCAGCGGAAGCTGGAGTTTGGGAGGTACGGTGCAGTCGTGGAAGAGCACGAGGCGCCAGTTGGTGCCGCTGATGTTGAACGGGAAGAGCGTGAGACTGTCCGACACGTTGAAGTCGGGGATGAGGCAGCCACGGCCATCGCCGGCGAAGGCGGCCACCATGGAGTTGTTGGCGTAGGATATGTCATCGACGCGGAAGAGGCGCTCCCTGAACGTGTTTCTGAGGTAGGCGCGGCTGGCGTCGCAGGCGAGGTCGAAGGGTGTGTAGCCGCAGTAGACTGGCTGCGCGCCGGCGAGGGAGAAGGGGTAGCTGATGTTCAGGTTGCCGCATCGCTCCGGCGCGCAGTTCGTGTTGCTGGCCGCCGTAGCTGGGCGAAGCAGCAAGGAGGCGAGCAGGAACAGCATGGGCGAGGAGGTCGTACGCATCTGCGGGCGGGCGTGCGTAGACTCTGGACTCTGGGCTGTGGACACTTGTGAGGATGAAGAGGGAGAGCCGATGCTGTCACGGTGATACATAGCCTTTAACTGGTATCGTTCCCGGTTTTCGTTACTCGCGCAAGTCTCCATCGCATCTCCGTAGCAGCAACGGCACAGTCGTTGTTGCCACCGGAGATTTTGCTCGGTATCGCCCGCCAGCCAGCCATAGGGCCTGTCCAGAAGAGGGGCGGTCCTATACTCGTATTTGACGCTTCAAAGCGTCAACTGGGGGCTAACACCTGAAGCACACAGGTTAGTGAGCTGGCCCAGTTGAGCTTTTCTTTCAATGAATATTTTTTTGAATTTTGAACTTTTTAATCAGAATATTTTCAAAAACTGAACATTTTCAAAAGTTAAACATTATTCAAAAATATTTAATGAACTTTTTTCAAATCTGAACCGACAGAAAAGACCAGCAAATAAATGTTATATTTACTAATTGGGGGCACCGTAGAAGGCTCCACGTTAACTCTCACGGTAAAAGAATAACAACCATTAGATATTTACAACGCGCATTATAATAATCGTCCGATCATGCTCCAAGTCCATGCGACCCTCTCCGCTCTATTATCTGTTCGAAGCACCGATGCAAGGTTCGAGCCGTGAAGACCGCAAAATAAATCTATCGCTTTTACCCAAATAAATCTCCCGTTTTCTCCTCAAGTGCGCCAGGTAACCGTAGATCTAAAAATGTACACACGAGATTGCTTCTTCGGTAATCTTCCTTTTTTTTTGTCGGTATAATCTTCCTTGCCGACTCCGGACTCTAATCGATCTCGCTAGGAGACCACGGCGGTCCAATCTGCGTTGCGCCGCCTGATTGAGCCATCGGAAACCTCCCCTTTCGATGCAATCGCTGGACCCCTCGCATGGTGACTTCTCCATCTGCTGCTGGTCCGTGCGTCTTGAAGCGTCGCTGCATCCAGTCAGACAAGCACCGGTGGTTCAAGGGCATCCTGGCAACCATGGGCGACACCTCCGATATGATATGGCGGTAGTGCTCCAGCCCCAAGCCCCAATGCAATTCCGGCCGGCCGGCGGCCGCTCATATGCTGATGTGGAGGTGCGATGGAGCTG
Organism: Poa pratensis; assembly: GCA_947311845.1. Lineage (NCBI taxonomy): Eukaryota > Viridiplantae > Streptophyta > Magnoliopsida > Poales > Poaceae > Poa > Poa pratensis. Next base: position 34,699,752 of record CAMZMU010000109.1, on the reverse strand, counting down.
AGTAATGCTAGCATGTACTCTACTGATATATTCTTAGTTATGTAATTTGGTCTAGCGGACATCGTTGATTCGATTTGAAATATTTTTTGCGTTTTGAAACCCAATTTGCTTTCTCACAGACAAAAGTAGTTGTTTAGGTTAAATAATACTTCTGGCCTCAAAGAGCATTACTGATATATCGTACTGACTGATCTCAGAAACAGAGAAGAGAAGTGTCATGGTGTACTGTGGCTTTATGATATGCATAGTGCAGCAAGCTTTTGTATTGCTTTAGCCAGGTTCGCATCACCAAATTCTAAGGTTACGTACCTTTCTTTGCTCTCTGTAATTTTATCTAATATTCCTCTAAAGTTGTGGTCAGTTACCTGTGCAAGAGCGTAATTATTTCCCTCTTTTTTAAGTTAGCATACTAACAAGTACTCCCTCCGATCCATGTTAGTGGGCATAGCTTTGTCTAAATTCATATGTATCTAGTTAAGTATTTAGACTAGATACATGTGTATCTAGACAAAGTTGTGCCCACTAATATGGATCGGAGGTAGTATTATAATTAAACTTATTATGTTCTGAAATTGCACCTGAGCAGTTCACGAGATAACGGGCCTAACGGCTTCACATAGGTGATTAATTAATTTTAGGATAGGATGCCAATGAACTTGAGTTTCAATTTTTTTTTTCTGTATATTCTTATGTAGTGTGTTGATTTTTTTTTGTAGGCCTGAGGGGCTTCCACGAATTTTCTGCTACGCAGTGTGGGCTTTTTTTTTCGAAATGAAATATTGAAATCGGCAGTTTGGCACAATCACAGAGCGATGATTGACAGTTCGGCACAAACAGAAATTCATTTCATCGAGGTTAGATTTTCCATGAGCTTTTTATTATTTATTATGTAGCAGAATCACATATTATCTTATGCCATATTGGTTCTTACTACTTTAGCCCTATCATGCAGCCATTTGTCATTCTCTGATTTATGCATGCTTTAACGTGGACGGTTATAGGTCACTACAGGGTACGAGATGGTCCATCAAGAAGAAAATAAAGGGCCTGAAAAAAATTAGCCAAATTTGTCATATGAGAAATGCTAGATTTTTTTTTGACAGGCTAACGTTGCATGGTTTTACCTCTGTCAATGATACTTGCATGGTGATGGCTATCGGTAGCTCAAAATTTGAACTCCTAATTGCTTGCATGTCACTTATTTAGGGCCGTTTGATCTTCCACGTCTATGCAGCCGAGTCGTGAGAAGAATTGGTAGCTCAGTTTTGAGCTGGAACATTTCATGTTGCTGCCTTTTGTTTCAGGTATGTGATCACAATGATCAGTTGATGTATGAGAATGGAGAGGGCATACTTTCGACACGAATGAAGGAAGTAGATATTCAAACTGAATTTTGTATGACCTTGAGAACTAATTGGTTCACTCCTAGCCAGGCCACCATTATCAATGTATGTGTAGCAGTTGTGCTTTGTCGTCATGCAATAGTTCAAGCCACCAAGAGGACACTCTTAGTTTTATACACTGAGGTAAGTTCCAGATACGGGGAGGGTGTGTTTTGCAATATTGTGCATAACTGCTATTGCTGATAAATTAAATGTATGAACCGTTCAGCCAAAGATTATTCTTTTGTTTATAGGCCAATGAATAAAGATAGAAGTATTCATTTATGAGACCTATGGCAGTGAGGTAGTGTCAAATGCCAAATATTAGTTTTGCCATATTGACATTAATTATCCTAAGAGCCCGCCGTAGTCATAGTAAAAAAACATTAATTATCCTAAAATGTGAAATGAGAAAAGTTATGGGAGCTACTGAATTTGAATTTTACTGTGTATTATCTAGAATACATATTAATAACAAGTTCTGGGAGCTACTGAATTTGAATTTACTGCGTACTCTAGAATACATATTAATAGCATAGAAATGTCGTGGCCTATTTTACTCGGAATGATGCAATCCCAGCTGAGTACTATATCCCCAACAATAACAAATAATATTATATTTCTGTATGACTTTTACACCACTATCGTTCTGCATTTTCTATGCAATTCCATCTGAGTACAATTGTTTTTGCCTTTCAAACCTTCCTTTAGGTGTTATCTGCAATCAATTGGTGAAATAAATGAATGATATCATTTAGGTGACACATATTCAGAAAAATATAATAGCAGCAAACTCTAATTGGTTTGCTGTTTCAAATGCATGGAGTGATCGGCAAGAAGGGGCTGCCAGGTCAAGCAAGTAAGTCGTTTTGTTTGTTATTATATTTCAGTCTGATTCTATTTTTCTAGATACCATGCTATAGCTCTTCTCAAGTTATAAGCTTTAATTCTCTGTACGTTTAATTTATTTCGTGGATTCCAACTCTGTTTCTCACATTCCCCTGTTTCTAATTTGAATAAGTTTCCTCATGTGTGTGTATATATATGGTGCTTTATTATTTCAGATATAATTCCAAATAAATGCATTGGTTGTCCATGCAAACCATTCAAGAATACATCTGATCAATTACCAAGACTGTCACCTCCCAACGTTGTTTCTGGACAACACCACACAAGTTCTGCCAGACTAAGGCCACAACTTTTTCAGGTTACTGATCCTAATTTTATAGATTTAATTTTGACCAGAGAGCTACTCTATCTCAAACTTTGTTGTTCGTACCTTTCTTTTAATACCTACTGCATGCGATTTGAAGGGGTCAAACGATGGCATAATCCCGAAAGACACTTCTTTAATGGAAATTCAAATATCTAAGTTGCTTACACATTGGCAATATACATAATTACAATTATGCATAAAATTTCAAAACTTATCATATTGTTTTCCAAAGGATTTAGAAAGTGTTTCGTTGTATCAAGGTTCAAAACTATGATCTACAAAATGTATGCTTTCAAAATAATAAAAGGCAAGACTAATCAAAATACTTAGATCTTAGCAACCATCATATTAGATATTACCTCAAATATCGATCATTAATAAATAACAAAAAATACAAAATGGAACAAAAAATAATAAACATATCGAAAAACTTTCTAATAGTATTTTTAAACGGCCTTCTCAAATACTCCCTCCATTCACAAAAGGATGTCTCAATTTTTTTTTAGATTTGTATGTATGTAGACATACTTTAGTGTGTAGATACATCCAAATTTAGATAAGGTTGAGACATCCTTTTATAGACGGAGGGCTTATTTAAACTAGCCCGTGCAAGCGCACGGGTTGACGACTAGTAACGAATAAATCAAATGGCAAGAAGCTACTAGAGCCTTCCAAAAACCACAAAACCAGGAAAAGCCATGCACCAAGGCCGGCCCACTGCTCCCGCAATGATCATTGGAGAGGTATGCGTCACTACTCCGCTCGTGAAATAGGGATTGCCCCAGAATAGTGTTTGCGGCCGCACATGGCCCTAAATTTGGGGCTCGAAATTTCTTACTACTCTAGGTCTATTCATGCTCGGTAGCCCATCTTTTTCTTAAATTTTCATTTTCATAGTTTGTATTTTTTATTTGAATTTCAATTTGCATGTCTATTGAACTCTACAAACCAACATAACGCAATTTGGTTGAGCATTTTATAGAACTTTGAACATGCTTTTTCCATATTGTTTATCAATTTCAGTGTCATTCCATTGTCATCGGTCAGCAAGATCGGACCCTGTCTCGAGGCTCTTCCACGCTGGCGTGAGGCATTCGCGGTGTACTCCTATGTTTTTTTTTTTTTGAGATTAGTGTACTCCTATGTTTTAAACACGTGATAAGGTGTAACCTCACTCAGTTCGATGTACGGATCACTCGAAGCATCCGGAGTTTTTTTCTCTCCGGTGTCAAGTGGATGAGCGCTTTTAGATGTTTGTCCCTTTTAGCCCAGCTTATAGTTAGTTTTGTTTTCAGCCCCAGAAGGGCCTACGTAGAGAACTCATCCAGCCTGCTCTTGGTCACTAGGCCTTTTCCTATATTTCTGCTACACAATTCCAACACCAGGGGGAGTATTCCAGAATGGAAACATGAAGAATGTAGAGGAATGTGGAACGAGCGGGCATGCTCCTCGACAAGGCTATAAATACACGGCCTCGCACTTGAGCCGAAAGCAACCAAGGAGAGCATTACATTCGATTCAAATCAGACACTCGCAATCACTTTCCCGCAACAGAAACCGAAGCAGACCAAACAATGTCGATCGTCAGGCGGAGCAACGTGTTCGACCCCTTTGCCGACCTCTGGGCCGACCCCTTCGACGCCTTCCGCTCCATCGTCCCGGCAGTCTCCGGCAACAGCGATACTGCTGTGTTCGCCAACGCCCGCGTGGACTGGAAGGAGACGCACGAGGCGCACGTCTTCAAGGCGGACCTACCCGGCGTGAAGAAGGAGGAGGTCAAAGTGGAGGTGGAGGACGGCAACGTCCTCGTCGTCAGCGGCGAGCGCAGCAGGGAGAAGGAGGACAAGAACGACAAGTGGCACCGCGTGGAGCGCAGCAGCGGCAAGTTCGTCAGGCGCTTCCGCCTGCCGGAGAACGCCAAGGTGGAGGAGGTGAAGGCCGGGCTTGAGAACGGCGTGCTTACGGTCACCGTGCCCAAGACCGAGGTGAAGAAGCCAGAGGTGAAGGCCATCGACATCTCCGGCTGAGTGCGTCTCGATCGGGGCCAGCGTGGTGCATGTCTGTGCGAGTGCACTCGTACGTAGTCGAGTTTCTTTCCTTGGTCGCTACTGTGTTCGTCATATCGTCTTCTAATTTGCCGAATAAGAAATAAATGGTTGTCACTTAAGCTAGGTCCGTGGTGTATAATTTGCAAGCTCTTATCTTGTATTGCTTGTGATAATCAAGAAGTGGAACTTCCTGTTTATTAAGGTCTAAATTTGGTTTTCTCAAACGGCTGGTCAGATTCAGAAACGATAGAGACAGGGACGTAGGCACGGAGGCAACGAATAGTCTCTTAACATAGCAAGAGAATTGATCTAATAATCAGAATGTGCTCGCTAATTTGTGTGCCTTCTAATTATTTTGGAAAACTCTATGTATCAACCGACTGATCCATCAGTCGGGTCGCGCGCACGCGACGCGAGTGAACGAGCGCACGTACGCGACCTGCACCCTCCTCCACGTTCTCTCTCTACCTTATCTATCTGCCCCTCACGTTCTCTCTCCACAATAAAAAGTGCCACGCGCTCGTTGTCACCCTTGCCTTTTTCCCTACTAGTCGCGCACAGCATGCACAGAGTACTAGAGTAGTAGCTTGTTCGGGTGAAAAGGATGGCTATCTCGGCTCAGTCACGCGGTGGTATGCACATGTATTCACTCTGACATAGTAGTACTGTAGCAGGCACAGACCTGGTCCAGTAGGACTACTAGTTAGTAGTATAGGCGATTTGCTGACGTTGTATACGGTGTTGAGAATTGCTACAAGCGCTTATTTATTTTTGTAGTGTATCCACGATTAAATTGTTACAATCATTTTCTGGAATATGCTATAAAAGGATTTCTTGAAATCTTACATACTTTTCTGTCAACCATTGGTCGTGCTGACCATCGGGACGAAGCCGCGCTGCCGCCGGCGAGCCATGCGGCCGGAATCCTGCGGCCGGCGACGAGTTCCGCTCGCTCGATGGCGGCGCAGTCTCATCGCTCCCACGCAGACCTTCCTCCCGGCCGCCTCCCCTTCCAACTGCCGGCGCTGCGGCCGCGCAGACCCCTCTCCTTGCCAAAAATTAAACTGCTACATAACTTGATAGATTTTGCACCATCAGTGTTATTTTCTTGCATCACAAGGACAACAAATATGCATCATTTCTATTTTCTTGGTAGCATGTCCAAAAATTAAACTGCTGCATAACTTGATAGATTTTTCTGAAATATTGTTGCTACATGTGATGTTACATACACAGAGAAAAAATTTACTACACACGATGCTATATGGACAATAAAAATGTCGCGCCCGTATTTGTTTGCTACATCGACAAGACGAAACTTTTTTCTGAAATATTGTTGCTACATGCGATGTTACATACCCAGAGAAAAAATCGCTACACACGATGCTATATGGGTAATAAAAATGTCACGCCCGTATTTGTTTGCTACATTGATGAGACACAACTTTTTTCTGAAATATTATTGCTACATGTGATGTTACATACCCAGAGAAAAAATTTACTACACACGATGCTATATAGGCAATAAAAATGTCGCGCCCGTATTTGATTGCTACATTGATGAGACATAACTTTTTTCTAAAATATTGTTGCTGCATGCGATGTTACATACCCAGAGAAAAAATTTACTACACACGATGCTATATAGGCAATAAAAATGTCGCGCCCGTATTTGATTGCTACATTGATGAGACATAACTTTTTTCTAAAATATTGTTGCTGCATGCGATGTTACATATCCAGAGAAAAAATTGCTACACCCAAACTGTTTGTCTTGTCGCTACATGGCTATGTCCAACATGCTACAATATGTTTTTGCCACACATCACAATTTTTACACATTCATAGAAAAAAGATGTTACATTTAGGATTTCTTTTGTTTTTAAAAATGTTTCAAAAAATGTCGCTTTTGTTTAAAAAATATTACCCGCACGAAAAAAAGATGTTACATTCAGGATTTCTTTTGTAGCAATGATCATTGAAAAATGTTAGGCGCAAAAATTATTTCATTAGTGTTTGAATTGTACTAAATTGTGCTGAAAATATTAGACTTGCAATTGGGTACGCAGTGGCTACACTAGCATGCAGATGTGACGATAGGAAAAGTTAAAATAGGACAGCACCTTTGCATGTTGTTTCTTCGGTGGGTGAACGTGGAAGGAAACTCCACTGGGAGCACGCACTTGAGTGAGTAACTCGTCGCATGCGACCCGCCAGCGCTCGCTAGGCTGAAAGCGACGTTTTCCTCGCGTGAGCGCAGACCGGCTGTAGGTACAGCCGGCTGACGCGTAGCGCGCGCCAATTATTTTTCATACAACTGTAAGAGATCAGACCGTATGCCAAGCCTTTATTGTTGTCAACAGATACTGTCTTGTCTCTTCTACCACGGGAATAATATCCAATATGTGAAATAAGGACAAATCACCTCAACTAAAATTTCCAAATATTTGTATACAAATTGCATGAACGCCAAACCCTTGCAAGGTTAGTCAGGAAAAAATTGTATGATTTTCGAAAATTCTAATTTTTCTGAGTAGTCTCTTGAACATTTGGTTCCTACTATGAAAACCGTATCCGTTTCGTAACCACAACCCCAACTAATTTCCAAATTTTTGGGAAGTTACTAAAACTCTTAAATAGGACAAAATTTCAAAACATAGTCTCTTGAACATTAGTTTTTCTCGGTTAAAAAAGTATTAGTTTTTCCTCTCGAACGAGAAGAGCGTTTGGATGAGGGAGCTTGAGAATTATACATCAGAGAATCATTTCCAGGCACAATTCAAACATTTATGATCCATTTGTAATTTTCCAAGAGATAATTTTTAAATATCATCGCTAAGAAAAATCCTTACTTGTAACCAAATAACATGAGATTCATTTCATTTCATTCACTTTTAATTCACCGCCAACATGATTAAAATAGTACTACCAAAAGTTCAAAATTGTTGAAGTATATATTATTGTAGCTATAATAAATACACGAACAAATTCGGTCAAAGAAAGATCGTAGGCAAGGCACACTATAAGCAAACAGCTAATCACCGGTGTGGCGATTTTGACATCACCAGCGGGAAACGCGCACGCCGCTAACGTCACGCCAATGCTATTTTGGATCACCGGCGTGTGCGAGGACACGCTGGTGAGACTAGGATGATACTGGCGTGCCATACGACATGACGGTGATATCTGGTAGCGGCCACGCCGGTGATATTTTTTGTCAGAATAAAAGAAATATAACGAAAGGCTACATATTGAACGACAATAATCAGCAAAATTATTCAACAAATATATATGATTCACAATTGTTTAGTCTCCATAGTGCAAATTAACACACATTTATATTAGCTAACTAAAAATGAACTTGCAAACTATTATCGATCTCAACCCTACAGATAGTTGAGCACCAACAACACGTCTAATTTGTGTGTGTGACTGTTCCTCAGAGTGATGACGATAGCTTGCCCACCCTCCAAATTACTGGGTGAATGGAACTTCGTTCCACGCTTGAGAGATGAAGACAATGCGGCCGTCATTATCCATGATGTACGGATTGGCGGTGATCCTTCCCGCCTCTCCATGGCGTACACCAAGAGTACCGATAGGCGTAATGCCTACACTTTCCGCTATTGCTTTAGGTATTTTATGCAAGAACATATCATCGATCGCATGAAAGAAGAAAACAACTATGTCACATATACGCGCAACAAATACATTGTAACATAACAAAATATAGGAACATGAGAGATTTTAGAAACATATGTACCATGTTATTTCCGTCAATTTTAGTGATCGTCAGACGATGCGAAACGCACTTCGATGTAGCTATCTCAGAGTGACTCTTTGGGCTAGGACGACATGCTTCAATGGGTCATCCTCCTCGTCACTCTCGTCATCCTCCTCCATACTCACGACATCCTCGGAACCATCATTGCCAAAGTAGACAAGGATGATCCGAGGTTTTGGTCATGTCGTAGTAAAATGAAGGAGATCACCTCCGCTCAGTTTTTTCAGTACATAATTGCGTCACGAAATACCGATGTTTAGTGGAATATGTAATTTGTGGTAAGACATTTTCATGAATGGATGATTTGTGGAAATTGAAAAACTGAATTATAATAATTGTTCGAGAATACATATATTTTAGCAAATACTAACTTGATTAAGCGGCAACCATGTTACAGGGATATGTGAGTATTCCGATGAGTCACGTATAAGTGTTATTTCTACAATACTACTGTCGCAATCAACATTTTTCTAGATTGTCCTTTCTCCATAAAATCCGTTGTTCGGTATGGTGCATATAGCCATCGAAGAAAAGTGATCAATAGTACATTCAATAATTGACTTTGGGTAATTTAATTTTTGTGACGGTTGCCATGTTATGTTGGTCCATCTGGATTAATCTTATTTTTTATTAAAATTGATCTATTATAACCGAGCTCTTTTGTTGCTTTGGACTACAAATTTTTCTCCAACTAGTTTTTGTCAGTTAATGTATGTTAACGAGAAAAATGAAAATAGCATGGGAAATCGAATGTCCTTGTAAACAATATTTAAGAGGTTCATATAAGTACTAATTATAGGACATGAGAATAAGGACACAGTTCCATAAGTTGAATAAAAAAATTATTTTCATTATGCTGCTGTTTATTAAAAATCAATATTAAGCCTAAATTTTAAAATATAATAAATTTAGGACGAAGAATATTGACTGGGATTGACTACAATATCCAGCAATGAATTAGATAACATAAGAATGCTTGTTGTTGTCAACAAGTTATATAAGACATCATGACTATCAAACTTAAGACTTAGTTATCCACTATATGTTTATTTGATGATTACTTGGACATACGGCAAGACAGTAGATAGCATTTATGTCCATTTGGTAATCTTCATGTCCTTAATTACTCAAGTTCCTACTCAAGGTAATTCATTAATCGTACTTATATAAACTTTAATATCATAAAATTGTACGATATGGCGGCATTTTATGAGAACCATATTCACACATTCTTAATTCGTTGGACTCAAAATTGTGTTTGTGATTGATATTATCTACTCCTTCCGTACCAAAATATAATATGTATTAAATATTTCAATATAGACTACATAGGGATTGAAATGAGTGAATCCATATACTAATACACGTCCAAATCCGTATCGGAAAAGTGCTAAAACATTTTACATTTCGAGAGGGAGGTAGTATGTAACTAAGACGCTCATACGTCTATGTATACTAGTTTCCCACTTGAAAATATGGTGGAGAGGTTATAATTATTCGGATATTAAGGCAATTTCTTGGACTGTATATATACGACTAGAAAAATCACACTGTTGATCTTTTCTCTTGCTTCACCGGCTCGAGTTTAGATGGTACGGTAGGAGGCGGAGAGGTACTTATTGCATGTTCAATGTCTCGTTGTGAAGCATCTAGAATGCTAGCTCTCCATCTCATGAGTTGAATCTCTTTCCTTTTATTTTGAGCCCTAAGTGTTTTCTAGGGCCCTGCCTTGCATGCGGTGGGTGGGAAGGCCAATTCCAGTGTTAAGGAGTTTCTTCGGCTTTTCTGGACAGGGATGGATCATAAAGTCCCCTTGTAGAAGGAAGCGTTAAAAAAAAGAGAGTTCGAGATATCAAGTATGTTTTGGTCAAGGGTTTACCATGTTTAATCACTAGTAGAAAAGGAGGCTTTGGTGCGCCACCTTTAGTACCGGTTATAAAACCGGTACTAAAGGGGGGCATTAGCACCGGTTGCGTTCGTGGTACCGCGGCGAGGACCTTTAGTACCGGTTGTTATTAGCAACCGGTACTAAAGGCTATCCTTTAGTACCGGTTGTTCATAGCAACCGGTACTAAAGAGTTGGAGGCCACGCGGCCCATGCGGCCGCGGTTGGTGGCCCCACGGCGAGACCTTTAGTACCGGTTGCTATAGGTTTCGGGCACTATAACCCTTCTTCCACCCCGAGCCAGCTCCATTTGAAGCAACTCGACCCAACTCCATTTTTCCTCTCTCTCCAAGCTCTCCCAAGCTCTAGTTCACCGCTTTTTTCTCCAACATTTGTCAAGATTGGTGGCACCCTATACAAGGGTTAGCAACTTCTTCATCTTCTCTTCCGGCATTTCAAGTTTAGCTCATTTTCGTGCAAGTTTAGCAAGTTTGATTTTGGTGGTGCTTGCAAGGTGTTTGATGAAATGCTAAGTTAGGGATTTCATTTGTTTTATATGCATTTTGAGCTCAAATTAAAGTATAATTTGTGGTTTTATATAGTGTCCCCTTCCTCACCGCCGTCGATCGCCCGCGCCGCTCCGTCACCGACACCACCTCGGTGAGCCTCTTTTTTATCTTTTATTTTAAAAATTGTTAGTTATATGATTTAAATGCATAATTATTTCTTGTATAATTTTCTTATGTTTTTTTTATATATGTATAGTGTCATGGTTTTGATATCCGTCCCCTTCGGCCCTCGTCCGGTCTATGATTCGGATGTGGTATATCTTTTTAACTATTTATTTTGTTTCGTGTTTATAACAATCATGCCGACCAACTTGACGTAGATATATTTTTATTTAGGAGGTAGTTGAACCGGAAATTCCGGCCGACCCTATTGTCGAGTATTTTAAAAAAGAAAACGACGATTTGAGAGCAAAATTGAAGATAAGTGAAGATCTTCGTCTCCAATGCCTAGAAGAGAAGATGGAATTGGACTTGAAGATTGCCGACATCGTTGATGCTCACGGGGTCGAGCTTGCCGACGTCGTCGCTGCTCACGAGAGGAAGATGGATGCAATGCGCGCCAAGCTTAAAAAGATTAGAAAATATGCCATTAGTCAAGAGGCTTGGTATCATTATGCTGTTGGTTCAATAGTTACCTTGGTTGCGATTCTGATCGCATTTGTTGTTGGATTTAAATTCTTTAGATAGTTGTATGTTAGTTTCGATTGATGTATGTTTCGTGAGAACTATGTATTACATTTGGGCACTACTCTACTTTGATTTTAATGTGATGAACTTGTATAAATTAATTTGGTCACGTATCTCTATTCATTATTTAGCTGGTGTAATGGTTTTTGATATATTTATGTAATGCAGATGAGCCGAGAATGGATGTACGGTGATCGACGCTGTCCCGAGTTCATTGATGGCATGCATCGTTTTCTCGATGTGGTTAAGTTAAACAAGCTGAAGAATGGTTTTATGATTTGTCCATGTGATGAATGTCGGAATACGAGGAATTACCCGAGCGTAAGAACCATACACTCCCACTTGTTGCGACAAGGCTTCATGCCCAATTATTTTTGTTGGACCAAGCATGGAGAAAGAGGGGTAATAATGGAAGACCCTGAAGAAGAGGATGATGACAACTATCCTGTGTTCTCTGAACACGGTGATACTACAATGGGGGAAGACGAAGTTGAGCTCGAGGTCATTGTTGATCAGTCCGATGATGATGATCTTCGTCGGGTCATTCTTGATGAACAGATGAAGTGCGGAAGTGAAAACGAGTGGTCGAAGTTGGAGCGCATGTTAGAGGATCACAAAAAATTGTTGTACCCAAATTGTGAAGATGGCCAGAAAAAGCTGGGTACCACCCTGGAATTGCTGCAGTGGAAGGCAAAGAATGGAATATCTGACAAGGCATTTCAGGAGTTGCTACAAATATTTAAGAAGAGTCTTCCAAGGAATAATGAATTGCCGCACAATACATACGAAGCAAAGAAGATTGTCTGCCCTCTAGGATTAGAGGTGGAGAAGATACATGCATGCATCAATGACTGCATCCTCTACCGCGGTGAGAAGTACGAGAATTTGAATGCATGCCCGATATGCGGTGCATTGCGGTATAAGATCGGGCGAGATGACCCAGGTGATGTTGAGGGCGAGCCGAGCCCCAGGAAGAGGGTTCCCGCGAAGGTGATGTGGTATGCTCCTATAATACCACGGTTGAAACGTTTGTTCCGAAACAAAGAGCATGCCAAGTTGTTGCGATGGCACAAAGAAGACCGTAAGGAAGACGAGATGATGAGACACCCCGCTGATGGGTCTCAGTGGAGAAACATCGACAGTGCGTTTGGGGAATTTGCAGCTGACGCAAGGAACTTAAGGTTTGGTCTAAGTACAGATGGCTTGAATCCGTTTGGGGAGCAGAGCAGCAGTCATAGCACCTGGCCCGTGACTCTATGTATCTATAACCTTCCTCCTTGGTTGTGCATGAAGCAAAAGTATATTATGATGCCAGTGCTTATCCAAGGCCCGAAGCAACCCGGCAACGACATTGATGTGTATCTGAGGCCATTAGTTGACGAACTTTTACAGTTGTGGTCTGACGAAGGCGTACGTGTGTGGGATGAGTACAAACAGGAGGAATTTGGCCTACGAGCGTTGCTGTTTGTAACCATCAATGATTGGCCTGCTCTTAGTAACATTTCAGGACAGTCAAACAAGGGATACAATGCATGCACGCACTGTTTAGATAAGACTGACAGTATATATTTAGGTAACAAGAATGTGTACCTTGGTCATCGTCGATTTCTTCCAAACAGGCATCCCGTAAAAAGCCAGGCAAGCATTTCAAAGGTGAGGCAGATAACCGAACGAAGCCTACACGCCCTGATGGTGATGTTATATATGGCATGGTCAAGGATTTGGAAGTAATATTTGGAAAGGGTCCTGGCAGTCTAAATGTTCCAAAAGACGCTAACAAGCGCGTACCCTTGTGGAAAAAGAAATCTATATTTTGGGATTTACCCTATTGGAAAATCCTAGAGGTTCGCTCTGCAATCGACGTGATGCACGTGACGAAAAATCTTTGCGTGAACCTGCTAAACTTCTTAGGCGTGTATGGGAAGACGAAAGATACATCGGATGCACGGCAGGACCAGCAAAGTACGCACGAACGAGACAACCTGAATCCAGAGAAGTACCAAGGTACTGCCAGCTACGCTCTTACCAAAGAAGAGAAGGAGATCTTTTTTCAAGTCCTGAGCAGTATCAAGGTCCCGTCTGGCTACTCGTCGAATATAAAGGGAATAATAAACATGGCAGAGAAAAAGTTCCAAAACCTGAAGTCTCATGACTGCCACGTGATTATGACACAATTACTTCCGGTTGCATTGAGGGGGCTTCTACCGGAAAACGTTCGAGTACCCATTGTGAAGCTATGTGCATTCCTGAATGCAATTTCTCAGAAGGTAATCGATCCAGCAACTCTACCAAGTTTACAGACGGGTGTGGTCCAATGTCTTGTCAGCTTCGAGTTGGTGTTTCCACCGTCCTTCTTCAATATTATGACGCACCTCATAGTTCACCTCGTCGAAGAGATTTCCATTCTCGGTCCTGTATTTCTACACAACATGTTCCCCTTTGAGAGGTTCATGGGAGTCTTAAAGAAATACGTTCATAACCGTGCTAGGCCAGAAGGAAGCATGTCCAAGGGCTATGGAACAGAGGAGGTCATTGAGTTTTGTGTTGACTTTATTCCTGATCTTAAGCCGATCGGTGTTCCTCAATCGCGCCATGAGGGGAGACTGCGTGGAAAAGGCACGCTAGGAAAGAAAGCAACAACATGTATGGACGGGCATTCTTTCACTCAAGCACACTACACAGTTCTACAAAATTCCAGATTGGTGGCTCCGTATATCGTGAAACACATGGATATTTTACGCTCCCAATACCCGGAGGAGACTAACTTCTGGATTAAAGGGAAACACGTGGATACTTTCGGCAGTTGGTTGCGTACACATCTCATTAATAACACACTGTTGGACAAGAGCTATACTTGTTGGCCAAGTCACCATCTTCGACTATATTGACTTTCCAAGGGTACGAGATAAATGGGAATACATTTTACACGGAAACCCAAGACAAAAAGAGCACTAACCAAAACAGTGGTGTCCGCTTTGATGCAACAAACGACGATGGGACAAAGGACACATATTATGGTTGCATACAGCAGATATGGGAACTTGACTATGGACCTTCTTTTAAGATCCCTTTGTTTCAGTGCAAATGGGTCAACCTGTCAAGCGGGGTAGAGATAGACCGGCGGTACGGAATGACTACAGTGGATCTCAAGAATCTTGCGTACCGCACCGAGCCATTCGTCCTAGCCAATGATGTGGCTCAGGTTTTCTATGTGAAGGACATGTCTTCCAGACCGAAAAAAAGAAAAGATAAGCAAGCCGGTACATCATACGATGAGCCAAAGCGCCACATAGTTCTTTCAGGAAAAAGAAACATCGTGGGAGTGGAGGACAAGACAGACATGTCAGAAGATTACAATAAGTTTGATGAAATTCCGCCCTTCAAAGTGAAAACTGACCCAAGCATCGTGTTAAATGATGAAGAATGTCCATGGCTACGGCGCAATCAGAAGAAAGGGACACACAAGAAGAAAAAGTGAACACTAGATAGGGATGTTGTTGCTGATGTGTAATAATGTATTAAACCTTTTATGTAACTATGTCCTGAAAACTCAGAAGAGAGATCTAAACACTATGTCAATCAGCTGCAGTTTTACCAACACAATCGCGTGGTCGTGAGACGGCAAATCGGCCTTCGATCCAGAGAGCGGCAAGACGTCTCTGATGATTTGCAACAAGTGTTGGGGATGTTGCTAATCATCAGAGCGTCTTGCCGCTGCTTGGATCCGACCAAACGGTTGCAGGACGTAGCTAGGGAACCCGAATGTTTTGTGTTTGAGCGCCACTTCGATCCAAGCAGCGGTAAGACGTCTCTGATGATCTACAACCGTCCGGCAAGACATCTCGATGATCTGCAACCGTTTGGAACGGTCGCAGGTCATCAGAGACGTCTTGCCGCTGGTTGCCCAAAGATGCCTCTCCGAGTGACGCTGGAATGTTTTGTGTGAGTGAGTGAGTGACGCTGGAATTCCGGGAGGGGGCTATATATAGGGTACGAAGTGGTCGTGATACTGCTGATCCAACAGCTCACAATCCCTCAAAAGAAACACACCCCTGATCCAACGTCTCACAAGCGCTTGAAAGAAACACACGATCCATGTGCTTCTTTAGTCCCGGTTGGTAACACCAACCGGGACTAAAGTCGGGCTCACCCCTGATCCAACGTCTCACAAGCGCTTGAAAGAAACACACGATCTGTGTGCTTCTTTAGTCCCGGTTGGTAACACCAACCGAGACTAAACTCGGGCTTTGCGGAGCCACGTGTCCTCCCCCAGCGCTGCCCTAGCCACGTGTCTTCCCCTAGCGCTGCCCTGGAGGTCTTTATATATTGTCGCCGACGGGGTAAACCCTAATCCACCATTCCTAGCCACGAACGCATCGTCTCCACGAGATGGATCCGCCACGCCCGCCGCAGCGCCTTCTGGACGAGGTCGAGCGTGGGGATCCGCGGCCGTACCTCCACCAGTCGCCGCCGCCCCTCCCGACGAGGAGGATGACGACGATGACGACTTCGACTGGAGCGACCATGGGGAAGAGTGCGGCGGGCCGCAAATGCAGGAGGCCCTTGAAGCCTCCTTCCAGTCCGTCCACGACGACCGTGTACAGCGAGCCAGAACTGCCTGCCAGCTCAAGGCGAAGGAGGCGTCCGAGCTGGATTGGGCGCTGAAAGACTCATCCTCCATGGATCTTGCCCTCCGCCGCAAACGTGCGCGCGAGAACCGGGCGGCCGCGAACGGGGCTGGCTCCTCCCGCCGTTCCTCCTAATAATAATGAATGTGTATTTCCAATGTGTAATAATAATGAATGTGTATTTCCAATGTGTAATAATAATGAATGTGTATTGTCAAGAAGCTTAAAATAGATAGATAATTTCCAGCGCTGGGGAGGACACGCGCGTGTCCCCCCTACGTATTGACGTCGTTGATAAATAGATAATAGATATAAAAACAGAAAACAAATAGATAGATAATTATTACAATTTTGTAGACAATTAAATTAAATATATATTAAAGAAAAAGAAACTAGAGAAAAAAAACAAAATAGAAACCAAATAGATATAAAAAACGGAAAACATAAGAAAGAAAAAGAAACTAGAGAAAAAAATAATCAAAAGCCCATTAGTACCGGTTGTAAACTACAACCGGTACTAAAGGGGTGGGCTTCGCGCGCGAAATTTCGCCGCAGCCCAAACAACCTTTAGTACCGGTTGTTATTTACAACTGGTACTAAAGACCCTTTAGTACCGTTGTAGATAACAACCGGTACTAAAGGTTGTTTGAATGCAGTTAAGCAGGGGATCGACGCCTCGCTCTCCCCAAATCGCCAAGTTGCTCGACGTCGCCGACGCCTCCTCCTCGACGCGACCCTGCTCCGGCGAAGCCCTGCCCCGGCGAACCCCTGCTCCGGCGGCCCGCCGCGCGCCCTCTGCGTCCTCCGCCGCGCGCCCTCCGCCCTGCGCCATCTCCGGCCTCCCCGTCGCGCGCGTGCCCCTGCCCCCGGCCCCCGGCCTCCGCCGTTGCCTGCGCCCTGCTCCGGCCGTCCTCCGCCGCGTGCGCCGCTTCCGCCGTCGCCTGCTCCTTCTCCGGCCTCCGCCGCGCCAGCCCCCTCCGGCCTCCTGCTCCGGCGCCCTCCACGCCGCCCTGCTCCGGCCTCCGCCGTCGCCTGCGCCCTGCTCCGGCCAATCGAAGGTAATTTATTTATTTATTTTTTCAGTACTGTTCTTTTTTTAGTAGTGTTCATTTTTTTATGTGTGAAAGAAAATGTAGCAAATATTAGTAGCAATATTAGTAGCAATTTTTAGTTTTAGCAATTTTAGCAATTTTTGTAAACTTAGCAATTTTTTTTGTAAACTTAGCAAATTTGTAAACTTAGCAAGTTTTAAAATTTGTTTAGCTTATTATTGTTTAGGTTAATTTTGCTAAGTTAGAAATATTGCTTAGTGTAGCAAAATATTGCTTAATTTTGCTAAGTTAGAAATATTTACTTATTTACTAGAATTTTGTTTAGCTTAATTTTGCTAAGTTAGAAATATTTACTTATTTAATTTTGCTAAGTTAGAAATATTTTGCTAAGTTAGAAATATTTACTTATTTAATTTTGCTAAGTTAGAAACATTACTAAAAATAACTTTGAAAATTTTGCTAAGTTAGAAATATTTTGCTAAGTTAGAAATATTTACTTATTTAATTTTGCTAAGTTAGAAACATTACTAAAAATAACTTTGAAAATTTTGCTAAGTTAGAAATATTTTGCTAAGTTAGAAATATTTTGCTAAGTTACTAAAAATAATTTTGCTAAGTTAACTTTGAAAGTTAATTTTGCTAAGTTAGAAATATTGCTAAGTTAGAAATTATTCTAGTAAATAAGTAATTATGTGCATTGTCATTTTTTTATTCTAGTAAATATGTGAATTTTGCTAAGTTTGAAAATTCTAGTAGCAAAGTTTCAAAATTTAGCAAAGTTTGAAATATTGCTAAGTTTGAATTACAAATTTGCAGTGACATTGAGCTATGGAGGACGATGCCCCCATCATCGACGCCCCGGACTTCATCCGAGACTTGGAGAAAGAAGAACGCTTTCAAGCACTTATATTTGATAAGACCCTTGGACCCAATTCCGATGGAGAAGATTCCGACGAAGAAGACGGCGAAGATTTCAGCGCGAAATGCTTGAACGACTCCGGTGAGGGACTTGAGTTACAAAACTTCAGAGACGACGACGAAGTGCCGTTAGAAAACTCCGTAGAGAACTCCGGCAAGGTATATATTAAGTCTTGTTGATCACTAGCTAGATGCATTAATTGATTTATATGCGCACTTATTAACGAAACATTTTTCTTTCAGCCCTCTGGATCTACGTCAATCCGTAAACGAGGCCCGGCCCAAGGGTTAAAGCTGTCGGATGGTGCAAAGTTGTCGATCGACGAAGTTAGCATAAAAGGCAAACCGGAGAAACCCGATGGAATCTCCACTAAATACATAGCTCAATGCGGATTTCTTGTAAGGGACATGGTCCCGATCACTGCTGCAGAATGGAATGAGCCGAAGAAAAAAAACATTGGCGCAAAATATGTCGAGGACAGAATTAAAGAAACCCTTTGGGAGTCCATATTGGGTTCTTTCAGCCTACCGGCAGATCTCCCACAGAGGAGGAAGGATAAAGTCAAGGAGTGGACTCTTAGCAAGATGGCCGAGCAATTCAACAACTGGAAGAAATCATTGTGGAGAAAATATGAGAAAAAACTCCAGATTTCACTGGACATCTAGAGAAGCTAAAAGATGACTGGCCTGAATTTGTGGCGTATAAGAAATCGGCCGTCGCTGTGGCCCGATCGAAACGAAATAAGTTGAATGCTAAGAAGAAGAAATATTTCCATCGTTTGGGCTCAGGTGGCTACAAGACTGCCGTGCCTAAGTGGGAAGCCTATGAAAACGAGCTGCGTCAAAAAGGGATCATTCTACAGACAGATGACTGACCCGACAGGTCCAAGTTATGGTTGTTCGCGCATGGGGCAGTGTTGGACCCAAACACAGGGCTGATTGTTGCACAGGGAAAATGGAAGAAAAGAATTACAAGAGTCACAAAAAACTAGTTGACGCAATAGCACTAGTCCGACAGGGAAAATATGTTCCCGATAGAGAGGACGACGAGCTTTCACTCGCCCTCGGGAATAAAGAACACTGGGGACGATGTCAAGGCAGAGGAGGCGGGGTTGGTTTTCTTGAAGGGTTTCCGGAGCACGCTGCAACTTATAGAAAACATTGCAGAGGTAAGAAGAGGGAGGCGGAGAGGTTTACTGCATTAGAACGCCAGATGCAGGATGTGAAGGAGCAACTGGCCTTAATTACCCAGCAAAGGGAATCTCAGCTGCGAGTTGAAGATCATGCAGTCGATGTCTGCCCATCTCAGCGGAAAAGCAGCGTGGGTTCCACGCAGCTACAAGATCCTGCAGTTGATGAACCAGTTGATGAACCGTCGGCGGCGCGCTACCCCGTGGATGATATCACGGAGAAGACAAATTGTGAGTTACATGCGCCAATGAAGAACATTAGTTTTCCGGTGGCGAATGGCTATGCTTTACCGCATCAACTTGGATCAACCTTCCATTTTGGTGAGATTCCGGCTGGATTTGCTCGTGTCGGGGTGACGAAAGTTATGTCGGGATTCAGCTCAATCCATCTTGACATTCCCGGAGCTGAAGGCGAGAAGACATTGGGAGATGTCGAACTTGGTATCGTTCTATGGAAGAAGAAATATATCAAGTTTCCAGACTCGGCGCCAAGGCCACCGACTCCTCCGGTTAGAAATTCACCACAGCAAAGTCCACCCTCCTCCCCCGACGATTGGGAGCCCACCGCGAGTCCATCGCCCGCGCCATCCCGTCAGCCGACTGCCGCGCCCACTAGTAGTTTGACAAAGCGGAAGCTGTTCACGTCGTCCCCTGTCAAGAAACGTGCAAAAAAACCAAGGAAGTCAAGGCTCCTGAGAAGTTAGCTGGCGAGATGACTCAGGAGGAATTAGAAGTGAGCACACGTGAAGAGGCGAGAGCCTTTTTTAACAGAAAAAAGGAAAGACTGGAGGCAAGACTGGACCCCATGAAGGAACTTCTGAAGACTATACCAACTGAGGTAAAAGATCACACCGTTGACAACCTATATGACCCTCCACCACCGCCCCTTTCAGACTATGAGCGAGGTATTGAAAAGGTACTTTCCTCACAGATGGAGCAAGAAAAAGCGTGCGGGAAAAGAGTTGCCCAGCTCGGAGAACAAGAAGCACAATCGATCGCCCCGCTCATTGTGCCTTTTGAAGCTCGGGAAATCGAGCATGGAGAAGTTGTCATTGGCGACACAGGTTGCCCCATAGCGCAGATAACAATTCAATATAAATTTGAACTCGGGCTGCCTCTGGTACATTGACCCGTGCTCTAACAACACAGTCATTGGCGACTCGGAGTGCTCTAACAACATAGTTATATAAATTGCATAACTGGTACATGGCCGCCGCAAAAGAAGGGAAAATGTGTCTCATGGCGGGAGTTAAGGAGCAACACTACTTCCGACAATATGGTGTGGAGGTTGTGTTCTCCGAACTTTTTCAGATGTACAATCAACTTGCTCTCGACAAATCTATCATCAGCTGCTATTGTCTGTAAGTAATTTATTCGTGTAATTTAATTATTTATAGTTAAGCTCGTTCATTGCTTGTAATTATCCTCACAACATTATTTTGTGCGCTATTATGCAGAATGAAGATTCGTGAATGCCGAATGGGAGGAATCTGGGACATTGGGTTCATTGACCCGGATAAAGTTCATGAAGTCACCGTACAAAGTCCTCTGTATGCCCAGGAAACAGAGGACGTTTTGCTAACGTGTTTTAAGCGACAAAGTACCAGAAAGGAAATACTTTTTCCTTACAACTTCGGGTGAGTGTTACTGTCTTGTACACATTCTATTTTGCTTTCCCGATATTAAGTGTAATTGATGAGTTCTGAATACCTGCGTATATAAATGTGCGCAGGTACCACTTCATTCTGCTAATCATTAGACTCGAGGAAGGAGAAGTTGAAGTCTGGGACTCATTAAGGAAAGATCAAGATGATTACAAAAGCGTGCGTCTAATGCTCAAGAGGTAATTTCAATCGCACTATATCGTCCTCTTTCGTTCATTTCCGGATATCAAAAGTATAAGTAATAACTCCTCAATTCATTTTCTTTTCCGGGCAGGGTTTGAAAAAGGTTCATCGCGGAAGAACGCGGTGAATGGAAAGATAAGCTGGAGTTCAAAACTAACAACGTAAGTACTACTACGTATCTAGGTCTGTGTATCTTTCTAATACCATTTTCATTCTCTTGATTATTATTTGATTAAATTAAATTCTTGTATAGTGGTGTCTGCGACAACCACAGGGGACGGAACTATGTGGATACTACGTTTACGAGTATATTCACATGAGGGTCAATGAGAGAGTCAATAGTATAAGAAATCGAGAGGTACGTAAACATCATACACAACTTTTATTTTCCTACCATCAATCATGTTTAGTTTCGATCATAACTGATTTGATCTCCTTCTTTTAAAGATGGCAAGGAAGCGGAACCAGCTCCTACTAAAAAACCGCGTAAAAGCTATTGCGGAGGAATTGGCGGGATTCATTATGACGCATGTCGTAGATGAATTCGGTGAATTCCACTATGTCGATTAATAGACTCCCTCCATGCATGTACTAGCTAGCGGTGATCTCCATTGTAATTATGAGTACTTTATATGTAACGAGAGTACTTTATATGTGTAAAGAGTATTTTATATGTGTAGTGAGTACTTTATACGTGATCTCCTCCGAAACCCTGAAAAATGAGCGAAAAGGAAAAAAACAGAAACCCTAAACCCTGAGAAATAAGCGAAAAGAAAAAAAACCGAAAACCTAACCCCCCCGAAAAAATAAGGGGGGGCAAAAAAAAGGAACCTTTAGTACCGGTTGGTATTACCAACCGGTACTAAAGCTCCTCAGCTGCGCGCGCACTGGTTCGGCCACGTGGAGGGCCTTTAGCACCGGTTGTCTATACAACCGGTACTAAAGGGATACCCCTTTAGTCTCGACCTTTTAGTACCGGTTGCACAACCGGTACTAAAGGCCCAATAAGACCGGTACTGATGCCCTGTTCTCTACTAGTGAATATTTTGTGTTCTAGATTTTTTTTGTTGATGGCATGTCGCTGAAGCAATGGTCCGATAATTTAGCTTGAAGAGGTATGTCTATGGACGCTAAAGATCTTAGATTTGTGTATTTGGTCGGCGACTAGTACGACCTTTTTAGAGCCTTACTCCCTCAGTTTTTGAACACAAGGCCTATAAGATTTTTGAATTTGAAAGATCAAACAATATAAACTTTGATCAACTATATAGAAAATAAATTAAAAACCATATTTCATATAGATTAACATATAAAAATACATTTCATGATATATCTAATGAAATTGATTTGATATGGTAGATATCAGTTGTTAGTTATAAAAAACTTGGTCCAAAGTAACACTATTTTAACTTTTGAGGAACAGAGGGACCTCGGATCCAAAATAAATGTCCCCAAACTTGTGTAGCATTTATTTCTTAATACGCATAATTCTTTCGAGACATGGAGAAATTTGAAAGTGAAGCCATGCATGATGATCTCGAAGAAGGTCTTAATCTCTTGTTCGAAAAAAAAGGTCAATCTAATTTTGTTGTCCAGAGCCAGATAGACGAAATTAAAGAATTCTCGATGTAACTAGTTCTTCTATCAGAGATCATGGTTGACGAATCACGATTATACAGACTACTATCTGATGGAGATGTTAAGGTCGTCTAAATACTGTCGTACAATCCCGAATTCTCTTTCTTTCCTGTTTTCGGCCCAGGAAGGGCCTACTACGTTCTAGAGCACTCTCCAGCCTGCTGTTGGCGAGTGGGCCTTCTCCTTTATTTTTGCTGCAAAATTCCAGCACAGGGGAGACTACTCTCGAAATGGACCCTGAGGGAGCTTTCTAGAGAGCAACATGATGAATGTAGATGGCTCCAGCTGCATCAGCAGCGCACGTTGCAGACACCTCGACCAGGCTATAAATACACAGCCTCGCAGTTCAGCCGAAACCATCCGAGAAGAGCGCCAAGTCATAGAGAGCAATAGCATCCGATTCATATCTAACTATATGAAAGATGAGGTTCGTCGATCCGCGCCGTCCGCTGCCGATCCGACGGTCCGCAACGCACGCCCGTGACGCTTTCGCAAAAACCCCTCCCAAAACAGATAATATGTCCTGCAGTCCACGCTTTCGCGAGGCGACGGACCAATTTGCAAATTGCGAAAAAGTCACGGATTTTTTCGTAAAACAGTCCGTAGAATCTCCCCCTCCCCTTCTCTCCCCACGCGCCCGCAGGTCGCCGCCGCCGCCGCGCATCGCCGCGGTTCTGCGCCTCCCCGCACCAATCTGAGCACGCACGGTGGTTCGCCGTCGTCTGCTCTTCCTCCTCGCTGACGGACGCGTGCCGGGATGCTGTGCGCGCAGCGGAATTGTCACCGGCGTCCACGCTGTCCGCCGCCGCATTACGACGTCGCCGGCGACGCTCCGGCCACGAGATGCGGCCGCGCCGCCATCTTCGGGTAGCCCGCGTCAAGCCACGGACGACGCGCGCACCCCTGCTTCCTACCTCGCTGGGACGCGGCCGCGCCCTCGCCGTCGTCGCCGCGTCAGCGGCAACCCTGGCCACAGCTGACGTCAGCGTGGGGCCAGGCTGTCAGTTTTTTCTTTAAAAAAAATCAGAAAAACGCAATATTCCAGACAGGTGGGCCCCACTGCCAAATTGCAAAAAATGAAGAAAAAAATACAAATTCATTAGCTTTAAATTTACACACTATAAAAATGCGGACACAAAAATGAATGACATCTATTTATGCCACAAGATCAAATTTTAAAATTTGAATATTTCAAAATTTAAAATACCTTCCAGAAACCATTATAATCTGAATATCTTCCCGATTTAACGACTTTTTAAAATCCAACCAACTTTTAACCGCAAACTTTTTTATAATTCCAATCATTTCCAAAATTAAAGAGTTTTCAAATGTAAGCGTTTCCAAATTTAAAATATTCCCCCTAATTACATTGAATCAAATTTGATGAATGCTCATAAATTGCATTCTTTTCGTTTACATGTTTTCATTTTTTTTCTATTCTCTTTTCTTTTTCTTCGCCTTCTCCCATTGTCACCAAACTTACATATTTATTGACAATTCATGTCCTTACAAATTTCACATTTCAATTTGGAATCATACTTGACAATTTCAATTGCACTAACATATTCAGAGGTAATAAAACTTAAAACTCTCTAATTATGTAGTTAAATTTTAAAATGAATGCCTTAATAAATATTCAAATAAAATTCAATTCCACTTTCCCTAATTATGAAAGTAACTTCAATTGAATTTAATGCATGCTCACTTAATGTATTTCCACCAATTATTGAATTAAATTTAATATTTAAGAAACCCCTTAGACACATTACATACAACTAAAAAATAATATTCAGAAATAGTACTATAAATAAGCTTCCTACAACTATGCAGCTAAATTTAATAAATATTCAAACTGAAATAAACTTTCCCTACTTTGACAGTTAAATTTAAATAAATGAAGAAACATATCACAAAATTCACAAAAAAAGAAAAATTGCTGACTACTTATGACATACGACCCAATTTCAAATACGAATATTTGAAAACTACAAAATACTTTTAAAGTCGCACATTTCCAAAATTGAAATTTACCACGCGAGCGCAACGTATGCCGCAAGGAAAAAAAAAATCAAAACTATCGCAACAATACAAATTTCGAAGTATAAACACTTCTTTAACAGAAAACTTTATTTGCATCCCCAATTTTCCGTAATCAATTAGTTAACATGGTGGTCAACCGTATTATGAAAGACAGAAAAAAAATCATTGGCTTATCAAATTCTCTATCAAACCGTCAAAAAGAAAGGGTACGACAACACAAAAAGACCCTCTTTAACCTGGATTTTAATTAATTGGATATCTCGCATAAGGAATTGAATAAAGACGCGACGTTTTATTCCAGGAGTTCCCAACAGAGTTTAAAGCATGACGTCAGTTGTTGACCCACAACTCAGATTTCACTTTTTTCATCAACAATTCCAGAAAATAGTAGAATTCCGACAAATGGGCCCACTTTAGGGTTTAAGCTTTGAATGTGCACATTTTCAAATTTGAAGTTTTTCCACCAAGTATTCACAAATATATGAACATTAAGACAAAAAATAAATGTTAACTATTTATGCCATACGATCAAGTTTCTAATTTGGAAACTTCAAAAATTTCAACGCCTTCCGTATGTGAGCATTCAAAAAACGGAAAAAAAATTACAAATAGCTCCCCACTTTCACCAACTTATGAGATTCAAACAAATTATAAAGCAATATCTCCGAATGTATCCATTGGAAAAATACGAGTAATGTATCAGAACAATCAAAAAATACATACAAACTACTTATGCTAAAGAAAAAATTGAAATATTCAAATGTCCTCACCATTTGGATGTAATTCAAATACAACTTTCCTAAATTAAATTAAATATTGCCGCCGAAATACAACACATGTTCGACCATTTGAAACTACTAAATATTTGAATATTATGCAGAGTGTATCAAAAATGCTTACAATGAATGCAAACATGTAATTTCGAATACTCAAATTTTGTCGCCGTTTGGAGGTAGTTCAAATGCATTTCCTCCAATTTCAAGTAAATATTGCCGCCGAAATACAACCATGCTCGAACATTTAAAAATACCAACTATTTGAATATTGCACAACATATAAAAAAAATGCTCACAAAAAATGGTACCTGCTCATAACAAAATAAAAAAACATATTTCCAAATCCCAATTTGGTCAACATTTGGGCGAATATTCCGATATTCAACAAAATATACCGAAAATGCTAAAACAAAAACACTATACACTTAAAGCAAAATTCAAATATTTTTTGACATTACAATTTGCTCAATATTTCGACATCATAGGAATAACCTTTCCCCAAATGTGCAATCAAATTAAAAAGAATTTTCCTAATTTTAATTAAATAATGACACCGAAATACAAACATGTCTGAACATTACACATCACCAAATATTTGAATATCCCATGAAAAAATCAAAAATGCTCACAAATAAATGTTAACTATTCGTAACAAAATAAAAACATGTTTGCACATTTCAAATTCACAAACATTTGGCTGAATAAAAAAAAAATTGCACATAAAATCTCACCAACGGCGTGGCGTCACGCCACGCCAAAATTCAACTAGTATCAGACACTCGCAATCACATTCCCCGAACAGAAACCTTAGCAACACCAAACAATGTCGATCGTGAGGCGGAGCAACGTGTTCGACCCCTTTGCCGACCTCTGGGCCGACCCCTTCGACGCCTTCCGCTCCATCGTCCCGGCAGTCTCCGGTAGCAGCGACACGGCCGCGTTCGCCAACGCTCGTGTGGACTGGAAGGAGACGCCCGAGGCGCACGTCTTCAAGGCGGACCTGCGAGGCGTGAAGAAGGAGGAGGTCAAGGTGGAGGTAGAGGACGGCAACGTGCTCGTCGTCAGCGGCGAGCGCACTAAGGAGAAGGAGGACAAGAACGACAAGTGGCACCGCGTCGAGCGCAGCAGCGGCAAGTTCGTGAGGCGCTTCCGCCTGCCGGAGAACGCCAAGGTGGAGGAGGTCAAGGCTGGGCTTGAGAACGGTGTACTTACGGTTACCGTGCCCAAGACCGAGGTGAAGAAGCCGGAGGTGAAGGCCATCGACATCTCCGGCTCAGTTCGTGTCGATCAGGACCTGCTTGGTCCATGGTCAGTGAGAGTACACCCTTTATTCGCAACAGTTGTGTCGAGTTGTCGTGGAGTTGCGCATGTCGTTGTGTGTGTTTTATTTGTACTTGGGTGATGGTCTTCCAGTTTGCGGAAGAATAAATAAGAAATTATCCGTTTGAGTTGAAACAAGTGCGGTGAATAATTTGCCAACTCTTACCTCGGGTTAATTGTGCGAGCTTTTTTCCAATTTTGTTTGTTTTTTTTGTGAATTAAGAAAGCACTTTTAGTATGGTTTTGATTTTGTATTATCAGATAGCTAGTTACTTGATTATATATGCAGAATTAGTAGATACAAGAACATAGGCAAGGACTAGTAGTGACGTTCTGTGATTTTGTGGGTGCTTCTTTTTGGCTACTGACAAGCTTGATTATATCATGGGTTCACCACTTCCAGATAATCAGCCATTGATGCAAATAGGGACCAGATAGCAGAGACATACTCATGGCCGAGTGGACTTTGGGCTGAGTTTCTTGTATTTTTTTGGACTGATGGATTGTACAGAAGGCCCCTTCTAGAAGGGAACATGAAAACAAAAGAGTTTGAGCTATCCTCAAGTATGTTTTAGTCAAGGGTTTAACATGTTGGATCTTTTTAGTGTTCTAGATTTTTTTTGCTGTTGATGGTATGTCGGTGAAGAGATGGTCCGGTAATTTGTCTTGCAAGCGGTATATGTTTATGGATGCTAACGATATAGGTTTCTCGTGTATTTGGTCGGCGACATGTACGAAGGTATATAATTTTTTTAAATTCAAACAATGTAAACTTTGATCAAGTATATAGAAAATCACCGAGAAGAAGTGTCGCACCTAAGTAGTTAGACAGGAGCAAAAGCGGGCATCACTACAAAAATGCTTGTAGCATGAATGCAACATCAACAGCCGACAACAAGAGACATACTAGATCACAACAAGAGACAAAGTAGTATATTGTCAATGTGTCGGCAATAAAAGAAATGAGGTTAAAGTATGTCAAAAGTAAGATATGAAATTTAAAAATCATTAATGTTTATTTCGAAGTACGAAATATCGCCACGCTAGATCACGATCTTCGGCATGCCTTGTCGTGACCTTCCCGTCACCACATGCGTCAAGCCCGGACCCATATTCAACGCAATCCAGATGCTTTACCAATACTCAAACCTCTGTCATGGGCATCTGTATCATTTTTGGAGCTCCGCCTCATGCTCCACCCATTGAGTTCATCCGTTTCACCCGAGCTATAGCCTGTCACAACCATGGCTGAAGAGGAGAACATGGGGAAGATGCTGGGATATGAGATATGGAAGGAGGAGGAGCTACTTGTAATTACAATTCCGAACATGTGCACATATTTGGTCTAGATTTCATATGAATAGGATACATGTAGCTACATATGTTGAGCTTTTATGAATGCCGATGAAGTGAAATATTTCTCTATGAGTGTGTTAGCGACTATTTAATTGTCCCTTCAGATAAATACGTACACATTTCTACTCCAAAGCAATGAAATATGATAAAAATATGAATTTTCTATTTATGCTTCAGTACATAACTCTGTCACGAAATACCAATGTTTAGTGGGATATGTAATGTTTGGTAGGACATTTTCATAAATGGATGATTTGTGGGAAATTGAAAAACTGAATTATAATAATTGTTTGATAAGACATATTTGTTAGCAAATACTAACTTGATTAAGTGGCAACCATGTTATAGGGATAAGGAGTATTCCGACGAGTCACGTACAAGTGTTATTTCTAAATACAACCGTCACAATTAAGGGTGAAAACCGTACGGATTATTTTCGACCGACCGACCGACCGATCGGAGGCTCACAAAAAGCAAATACACGGATTCGGTTGGATAGTTGTTGGATACGATCACGGATACGGATGGTAATTCATGGATACGGAAAAAGGAAGTGGTCTTACTAATATCCGTCCGTATCCGAAGATATACCGTATTTCACGGTTATATCCGACAAGTATCCGGCGCATTATCCGGCAACTAATACCTCGAACCTCAAGTGACGGAGGGTTGGGCAAGATGAACCTTATGTACTTACACAACTCCAACAAAATATTTTCTAGACACTACCATATTTGTAAATCACACTTGTTCGAGGAATTCTTATCTCATTCAAGGACAAAATTAAGTAGCCACCTTGAAATGGAAGTATGGGTTACTAAAACACTCTCACTTAGAATATCACAATACATAAAATTATTTTCGAGTAAGTTGGTTCATAATATTTGCTATATGTCAGTCCTATTTTCAAAGCGACATAGTCAGAATAAAAAAAAATCTTTATTGTGGTTCCTCCATAAATTTGTTGTTCGGTATGGTGTATATAGCCATCTAAGAAAAGTGATCAATAATATATTTCATAATTGACTATGGGCCATTCATCGATAAAGATTAATTTAATTTTGGTGGCCTTACCATGTTAAGTTGGTCCATTTGTATTTATCTTAAGTTTTATTAAAAAGCAGTCTATTATAACTGAGCTCTTTTGCTTCTTTGGCCTACAAATTTTCTCCATCTAGTTTGTGTTCGTAAATGAAAGTGAACGATAACAATAAAATAGCACGGGAAATCTAATGTCCTTCTAAACAATGTTTGAAGTTTCATAAAAAGTGGTAACTATAGGAAATGAGAATAAGAAGACATTTCCATACATCGAAGAAACTTGTTATTCGGATAATGCCAAGACTTATGCCGGTGCATATTAAAAATAAATATTAAGCCTAAATTTTAAATAATGGTAAATTTTAGGACGATGACTGTGATTGACTACAAAATCCAGCAATTAAGTAGATAAACAAAATGAGAAATTAAACATAGTAATGTATTGTTGTTTTTAACAAGTTATATAAGACATCATGACTATCAAACTTAAGACTAAGTTATCCACTATATGCTTATTTGATGATTACTTGGACATATGGAAAGACATTAGAACGCATTTAGGTCCATTTGGCTATCCGGATGTCCTTACTCATGTTACTACTCAAGGTAATTGATTAATCGTACTTATATAAACTTTCAAGTTCATCCAAATTTGTACGATATGGCATTTTGCGGAGAAGCATATTGGCACATTCTTAATTCATTGTAATCAAAATTGTTTGTGTGATTAATATTTTATATGTAACTAAAACGCGCATACTTATCTATATACTAGTTTCCCACTTGAAAACTATGGTGGAGAGGTTATAATTGTTGGATGCTTAGGCACTTTCTTCGACCGTAAAAATACGACTAGGAAAATCACAATGTTGGGATCTTTTCTCTTGCTTCACTGCCTCCAGTTTAGATGGAAATGTAGGAGGTGGAGAGGTAGTTATAGTGTGTTCAACATCTGGTTGTGAAGCATCTAGAGTGCTCTCCAACTCATGAGATAAATCTCTTTCTTTCTAGAGCGTCTGCCTTGCATGTGGTTGGTGGGAAGAGTTTCTTGTGCTTTTCTAGATTGGGATGGATCATAAAGTCCCTTTTAAGGAGGAAAAATAAAAAAACAAGTGAGTTCGAGGTATCAAGTATGTTTTGGTCAAGGTTTTAACATGTTGAATCTCTTTTGTGTTCTTGATTTTTTTGTTTTTGTTGATGGTATGTCTCTGAAGCAATGGTCCTATAATTTGCCTTGAAAGAGGTATGTCTATGGACGCTAACAATCTTAAATTTTTGTGTATTTGGTCGGCGACTGGTACGACCTTTTAGAGCCTTACTCTCTCAGTTTTTGAACAAAGGCCTATAAGATATTTGAAAGATCAAACAGTGTAAACTTTGATAAACTATATAGAAATAAGTTAACAACTATATTACCATATAGATTATCGTATAAAAATACATTTCATGATCTATCGAATGATATTGATTTGATATGGTAGATATCAATTGTTTGTTATGAAAAACATGGTAAAAAATAACACTATTTTAACTTTTGAGGGA
The DNA here is from genome assembly GCA_947311845.1 of Poa pratensis. Classification (NCBI taxonomy): domain Eukaryota; kingdom Viridiplantae; phylum Streptophyta; class Magnoliopsida; order Poales; family Poaceae; genus Poa; species Poa pratensis. The sequence goes on along the minus strand of CAMZMU010000109.1, from coordinate 34,668,833 downwards.
CGGAGGGACCTCGGATCCAAAATAAATTCCCCCAAACTTGTGTAGCATTTATTAATAATACAACAATCTTCCGAGACATGGAAAATGTGAAAGTGAAGCCATGTATGATGACTTCGAAGAACTTCTCGATCTAATTTCTTAATTATAGCCAGACAGACGAAACCACAGAATTATCGATGTAATTCTATCAAAAATCTTCATGGTTCACGAATGACGATTATACAAACTATTATCTGGTGGAGATGTTAACGTCATCTAAATACTGTCGTAAAATCCCGAGTGAAAGGACATATTTTATATCCCCTATGTGTTTTATGCGTTAGGCAACAACACTAGGAAATATCTAATGTGTTGTTAAGTTGTGCAGGAATTAAAATAAATATTTATACTTTGCATCGAAACACTTGTCAAGGAAAAAAGGAGAATGCAACATGTCTGTCCAGACCAGAGTCTCCGCCCTTAGGGGTGCTCAGGGGCCGGAGTCTCCGGCACATCAAGTTTTGGAGCGAAGAGCTCCACAAGACGGCGCTCTCTATACTGGGTCCGGAGTCGGTCCGGAGTAACCCCGGAGTCTCCGGCCTTCCTGGACCGGAGTCTTCGGTGTAAGTACCCCTCCTACCTACCTCCAGCCAGCTAGCTCGCCCAGCATTCAAGTCCACCATTGTTGCAAGCTCAAGAATCACTAGATCTCCCAATCCCTCCACCCAAACTCGTTGATCTTTGGAGGATTGAAGGAGAAGGCCCGGATCTACTACTTCACCAAAGCGTTCTTCATTTCCCACTCATTCACTTGAGGGATTGGAGCCTAGGGTTTCCACTAGGAAAACTTAGGCATCTTGTTATACTTACTTGCTTGTTACTTTTGTGTAGCAGGTGGTGTGGTGCTTGGGAGCCTTCAATCCTTTTGTGGGTTGTGCCTCAAGTTTGTTGTAAGGGCTCCGGATTCCGCCTTGAAGGATTCCGATATTGGAAGGTGAACCGAGCTTTTGGGCGAGGTTCATCGGAGAATAGGGTGAGGTCATTTGTGGCGTTTGAGTTTGAAACTCACACCCCTCCAACGAGACGTATTCTCCTAAAAAGGAGGAACTCGGAAATACAACTTTGTCTCTGCGTGATTCCCGTTTGGTTACTCCTTACTCGCTCGCTCTTACTTGTTTCGTTGCCTAGTCTAGTGTTAACTTGTCATATAGGTAAATTCACCGTAGTTGCATATCTAGAGAATTTACCTTTGTGTCAAGCCTAATTTCGAAAAAGAGCTAAAAATTGAGTAGCACCTATTCACCCCCTCTAGGTGGCCATACCGATCCTTTCACCGAGTTCTCTTTCTTTTGGACGCTACTTGGTAGCCCACGTGCACTTTTTTAGATTAGAGCGGTTTTTCAGATTAGAGTGCACACTCCAAATACGGAAAGTAAAACTTCCATGCGATACAATCATCTAAAAAGGATGTCAGGGGACCGCATCTAGCACGCTTCTCTCACAGTTTATAAACCTACCTAGCATGCAAACCTCTCCGTGCTTTCCCCAACATCCACATGCAAAGTAGTTCGAAATCTAAAAAATGCACTACTTTTTATTCGATTGTCGAAATAAAATTCTGTTTTCACCACTGGGTTCCCCTCGTCGAATTCTTCGAAACGAGATCCCATAAGCAGACGTTTCGTCAATTATTTTTGAAAAAAAACTTTGTTTTATGAACTTGCTTCTCCATCAGAAAAAAGCAACTTCGTACTATAAATTGCAAGAAAAGCGATTTTGTACCATGAACTTGCTTTCTATACAAATTGAACTTTGTAATATAAACTATCATGAAAAAAACTTTGTACTATAGACTTGCTTTTCTATCACAAACACGAAACTACTATGTTTGTTCTGTAAAAAAAGTTGTCTATCGACTACTTAGTTGATATTCTAAAAAACAACTTATTGAATGAAATTGTGATAGAAAACCAAGTTTATGAGACAAAGTATTTTTCAGAAAGATTTATTTAAACGTGTTCATGTGGGGCCTAGTTTCGAAAATACAAATTTGCTTTTTAAAAATAATTAATAGAAGGTGTTCATGTGAGATCTAATTTTGAAAATCTCGTCGCAAGGAACACTGCGGTGAAAACCAATTTTAATTTGAACGTTTGGTTTGAAAGTTATACGTTTTTTAAACTTTGAAATAGCTTTGCATGTGGGCGATGAGTTGGGCTGCATACATAAAGACAAAAAAGCTATGCTTGTACGTGAGCAGCAGCCAACCTGTGAAAGACGCATCTCTCGTTTCAGCAAGGTCGCGTGCGCCGCGCGAGAGTTAGCGCACGCGCGCGTTCTGTCATTTACCCTTTCTTTTTTGTTTTCGGCCCAGGATGGCGAGTGGGCCTTCTCTGTATTTTTGCTGCACAATTCCAGCACAAGGGAGACTAGTCTAGAAATGGATCATGAGGGAGCTTTCTAGAAAGCAACATGATGAATGTAGATGGCTCCAGGTGCATCGGCAGCGCACGCTGCTCGCACCTCGACCAGGCTATAAATACACAGCCTCGCAGTTCAGCCGAAACCATCCGAGAAGAGCGCCAAGTCATTACAGAGCATAGTATTCCATTCAGACCAGACACTTGCAATTACCTCCCCCGCGGACAAACCTCAGCAACACCAAACAATGTCGATCGTGAGGCGAGCAACGTGTTCGACCCCTTCACCGACCTCTGGGCAGACCCCTTCGACGCCTTCCGCTCCATAATCCCGGCGGCCGCCGACAACAATAACACCGCCGCCTTCGTGAACGCTCGGATGGACTGGAAGGAGACGCCGGAGGCACACGTCTTCAAGGCGGACCTTCCCGGCGTGAAGAAGGAGGAGGTCAAGGTGGAGGTGGAGGACGGCAACGTGCTCGTCGTCAGCGGCGAGCGCACCAAGGAGAAGGAGGACAAGAACGATAAGTGGCACCGCGTGGAGCGCAGCAGCGGCAAATTCGTCAGGCGCTTCCGGCTGCCGGAGAACGCCAAGGTGGAGGAGGTCAAGGCTGGGCTTGAGAACGGTGTACTTACGGTTACCGTGCCCAAGATCGAAGTGAAGAAGCCCGAGGTGAAGGCCATCGACATCTCCGGTTGAGTGCGTGAGCTTCGTCCATGTTTGTGCGAGTGGACCCTTGATTTCCAAAAATTGTGTCGTTGTTGTGGAGTCAGTGTATGTCGTTGTGTTGTCTTTCATTTGTACTCGGGTGATCGATGGTGTTCCAGTTTGCAGAAGAATAAGTAAGAAATAAACCGTTCCGACTTAAGACAAGTGCTGTGAATAATTTGCAAACTCTGTTTCCGTGCATGTTGATTGTGCAAGAGTGTTTTCAAGTTTCGTTTGGTTGTGAGAATCAAGGAAATGGCACTTCCTGTTCAGTAGTAAGGTATTGATTTTGTATTCTCAAATAGCTGGTTTCTTTGTTTTAGATGCGGGACTACTAGATACAAGAACATTGTCAACGAACTGTCGGGTTGACAGAGCAAATAATGAGCAATAGAAGTGATATTCTGTGGCTACTGAGAAGCTTGATTATATCATGTGTGTCACCCTTCCTATTAATCAGCTATTTATATACAACAAAGGGATCAGACAACACAGACAGATTCATCTGGCGAAGTGCGATTTAGACTGAGAATAAGTGCCCCAGAATAAGTACCTAGATACAGAAAGTATCTTTGACTCCCTAGTTCCAGTGCTCTCTATATTTTAAAAAAATCCAAAAAAATTACAAGTTTCAAAAAAATCTGAAGACAATACCCGATGTGGTTGAGGATTGATCCTACTAGCATGTAAAATCTCAATGAGAAATTCTTTATATTATGGGCTACACAAAAATGACAAAATCTTATGTATTTCAATTTTTTGAAAGTGTGTACTCAAATTCACGTATTTATCATTTTTGTGTACCTTACAATATAAAGTATTTTAACTGAAATATTGCAAGTTTGTGGGTACATCATTGAGAACATGAAGAATTTTTATCAGATTTTTAAAAACTTGTAAATATGAACTTCTAATTTTTTAAAATAAATGAAGTGAGCACTGCAGCCCAAGAGAAACAAATCACCACTCAGATAGATATCCTAGGAAAGTTAGGTGTGTTATTCCATAGCATATGGTGCTAGAGTATTTAGGTATTTATGGTTATTATGCTAGTTCAGGATATGATTTGTATTTGTTTTCCTACAATCCTAACTTGTTTTGTACTTTCAAGGTGATTCATGTACACATAATATTCTCGACGCGAGAGTCTTATTTATACATCCAACATATCAAGCCAATATTCATACTCTTTCATTCATGATATTAGCTGCATGATTTTATGCTTAGTCCCTAATATGCGTTTGCACTGGGCTGTATTCGGGAAGATCAGCCTCCATGATTAATTGATCCGCAGCTAGAGTTCATCTGCGTATTAATTGATCCGACGGCAGTGGAGGTCGATCCCTCCCGCGTGCTAGTGTACTGCCATCCCTCGCCGGTGCCCCTTCGTCTTGGTCCTCCTGGCCTCGCAACATGGATCACGGTGAGACGGCGGTGATGATTGCAAGACCATGGTAGCGTGCTGGTGGGTGGCAAGATTGGTGGAGCACTACGAAGCGTTCGGGGGTGTGGTTCTTGGGGGTCGGGAGAAATCCTTGTCGTTCTCGACACCGACGCGGTGACGCCTGCGGGTATCGCCGTCCTTCTTGAAGGGCGTCGGGTATACCTCTTCCCCACCCCCGTGGCGTACCGGGGGAAACCCTAGGACGTGTACCAGGGGTAACCCTAGTCTCAGTTCGGGCAGCAGCGTCGTTGTCGCTCATCTTCTTGGAGGTGCTGCTTGGTATGCGGCGTATCAGAGTGCTAGGAGAGTGGTGGAAATTCTCCGGAGGGCGCAGCGGTTGCGTGTCTTCTTCGTTTTCGTCGAACCGCCATTGTCGGCGTTGTTTCTTTTCTTTTTCTTCTCTTTTGTTTATTTTGGGCGTGCATTGTGCTGTTTACCCCAGCAGTGGTCTTGTTGTTGTATGGGTCGGTTGCTATATTAATATAATGGGGCGTAATCCTATTTCGTCATGAGTGAGTTTTTTCCTCATCTCTTGATCGGTTTCTCTCTGTCGGTCGGTCGCTCTAGCGATTTTATTTGGGTTCGCCAATCATATATTGAGTTGCATCGCTCGCGGTCAGTTGTTTGTGTGTGCCTCTCTACTCAAACATCAACATCGACGGCCCCCTTGACAGGTCAGAAGGGTTTCATCTTTGCGTCCGCAGCTCAGAAGGGTTTCAAGGTTCAACCTACCTCGTCAGGTTCGTTTGCGTTGCCCTCATCCCACTGGTCCATCTTTGCATCGTCATAGAGCATGTTAAGCATTAGGATGTCGTTGTGTCGCCTTTCGAGTCAGCTGGCCCTGGTCCTTGCTTGCTACCAGCTGCAAATACGCGTTCCCAAACGTCTACATCACCGTGGCCTCCCGTAAATGCCGTGACTCCGGCATTAATATCATGACGCCCCTTCGGTCGTAACTGGTAAAAAAGGGAATACAATGTATAGAACACACATAATATTTTTAATTAATATAGAATATAATGCATTTTTCGTTTACCTTCTAAAATCTAAGTAAGGAAATGCTTGTGCTTCTCGTCTGAGGCAAAAGCTCCCCAAACCTTGCACCCCACGCCATGGATCCAACAAGCTGCAGAGTGTGGGTTACTTCCTCTATTGCAAGGTGGCTCGTGGGGTGATGGGGATGCATATTGCTGTTAGGTGGCACTTGATCACATAACATTAAAATTTAGTCTAGCTTGTGTAAACATGGTTTTAGGTATTTTCTTCCCGAAATGACTGAAAATATCGAGTGGAAAAATTTCAAATACATACATCATCGCTGAAAATTAAACCCTTGCATAACTTTGAGTGCTTCCCATTGTTTGCATATAACATAATTTTTTATCATGTGTATTTATTCAGTTAATGAGTAAACAAAACTTAGATGTTTTTGTAGGGGATCGTGTGCTGAAAAAAAAATTCCTAACAACGATAACCGAAATACCCAGGATCTATTACTATGCAGATATAAAGTAACTGAGAAAACGGTATACATACCCTTGTAGACCGTAAGCGTCGACGATCAAAAGATTTGTTTCGATGACGACGCGTGATGAAGACGGGCGACAAAGACGACGGCGGCGCCGACCTCAAGGTGATGAGGACGAACTCCTCCTAGTGCCCCAAGCGTGGCACCTCGCCGAGCTTACAGACGTACGGAGAACATGACGACCTCCGGGCTCCGATCCAGCCGAGCAGCGGAAGCAGAAGACTTGGACCGAAGAAAACCAACAGCACGGCGGTGTGCGTATGGTGGAGAAAACATCAACCCGTGTGTAGCCCCAATTGCGGAGCCGCGTCTAAACGGATGAGAGAGAGAGAGAGAATTTCTGGTGAATTTCCAAGTCATGGGGGCACCCCTATTTGAAGGTGGAGGAGGGATGTGACTCTTGGTGGCTAAACCATGTGGGACTATTCCCACATGGCCAGCCGGCCAAGGGTGGTGCGCCGGCCCTTGGCCCACCTAGGCTGGCCGACCCTCCCATCCTTTGTGGGGTGCGGTTCCCCCCCCCCCCCCCCCCCCACCCCCAAATGGGCCCTTTGACCTCCGGTCAAGTCCCATTTAGGTGGGCTGCCAATTAAATTCGAAAATAAATAGAATAAAATATATTTAATCATTATTTCCATTAATTAATATCAAATAAATATTATCTAATTTATTCCGGCTCCGAAAACCATTTCATTGCCCTCCGAACTCCATCGGATATGACCCAGAACACTTCCGGTGTTCTTCTCTCTATTTTCTCTTCTGCGTCCAAATAAACGTCACCTACCCTTAAGTTCGACACCCTAGCGGTTCGGGATCACTCCAGACATGATCGCGAACCCTTCTCTGATCAATGACTATCAGGGAGACCTGGATGGCTATGATAGCCCCTGTGTGTCCACGAATAACTTTATCGTTTGAACCTTTAGACGTCAAGTCTCAAGCCTCTTGCCAGGTGAAACTTAGTTTGTCCGAGACTCGATCTCCGGTATCATGATACCGAGCTTGATATCGTTACTTGACAATACTATCTTTACTCGTCTGTGATATTACATCCTCGTGATCTAGTCACATGCTTGCAAGCTCATTAATGTAATCTCACCAAGTGGGACCAGAGTATCTATCCTGCTATGCGGATTGGCAAATCCCGCTCTTGATCCCTCGCCTCAACATACGTCCTTCCGATACCCGAGAGGGACACCTTTATTGTCATCCTATATAAGACATGACATTTGATGCAATCAAAGTATCTTTCAGAAATAGCAATTAGAGTTGATCTCATGGTCGAAGGCGTAATGACTACGTCCTATAAATATTGGGTGTGTCCATCACATCATTCACCTAATGATTGACTCCATTGTCAACTGACATAATGACACATGATCGGGAAACCTCGATCATTAATTGCACAATGGACTAGTTAAATAGAGGCTACTAGGGATCTGGTTGTTTACATACCACACGTGTATTAATGTTTCCGCTTAATACAATTATAGCATGGTATAAAACGTATTATGAACAATCGAGATATGATAAATAAAATATCTTTATTAATTGCCTCTAGGGCATATCTCCTTCAGTTTTAACATAAAGATCAAGAAAAGCGACACGCTGCAGAGAAAGTACATTACATAGTGCGACTTTGAAACTTGGTACCAACACACAACGAATGCATGAAACGTGATACACATTCCTGAAATCACGCTGAAGCAATTCATACTTTTCTTTCATGCTCTCCTTTTCTTTGGTGCAATCTCTGCTTAGGCAGAGGAGCTTGTTCAACCATGTCACTGACCTTTGGACTGATCCTTTCAATGCCTTCGACTCCATCGTCCCAGTCTCCGACAACATCGAGACGTCCGGGTTCGCCAACGCCTGTGTCGACATGAAGGATACCCTTTTTTGAAGAAAAAAAATCCATAGCTTATATACCTCCCTTTTGTAAGGAAAGAGAAGGTCAAGGTGGAGCTGGACGAAGGCAACATGCCCATTCTCAGCGACGAGTGGGGTAGGGCGAATATCAATTTAATGAGCTAAGATTACAACCACAAAACCATCTCAACTAAATTTCAAAAAATTGGGACGACTTTCAGAATATCTGAAATCGGCCCAATTTTCTAAAACTTATGCAGTATCCTAAATGTTTGTTTTTTCTATTTTGGATGAGAAGAATGTGTGGATAGATGAACATGGAATTGTCCATCCTAGACTAGTTCTCAATTATGATTCAAATATCCAAGATCCATGTATACATACACATGTATCATTTTCTGGTATTATTAGCAAGACAAATCCTCATTTGCAAGTGTGTAGCCTAGGAATTACGATAAAACTTGGTTTTCTATATGCAAGAAGAGAAGTGCATTTGGATTGAAAAAATATAGAATTGTTCATCAGGAAATCAATTTTGGCTGTAATTCAAAGATTCATGTTCAATATATACATTTCTAGAGTATCATTTTCTTGTATTTTCATTGTGCCAAATCCTCATTTGCATGTGCCATAGCGTTTCAGTCGAGGCAAAACTTGACAAGCCTCTGAATTATTTCTCTCGGTCATTAACATCGACAATAACCACCAAAACATATATTTGACACATATTTCAGTTCACCATAAAATTTGAAATATATGATGTACTTTTTAGGAAACTAATGCACATAATTTTGAAGCGCCTTATTCAAACAAGTTCAAAATGATAGTATGTATGTAGAGCCCTCTTCAGCCCAAGGACCTACTACGTTCTAGAGCCCTGACCAGTCGACGAGAATTTGATGCTTGTGGCTTTCCAGCTCAGCGTTCAGCCCAAGAAGGACCTACTACGTTCTAGAGCCCTCTTCTCCTTTCTGTTATCCTGGGCCTTCTACTCAAACTTCTGGTGAAATTCTAGCACCATGGAGAGTTGGAGACTAGTCGATCTGGAATGGACTGGTAGTGTGAGGGCCATTTCCAGAACAAACATGGAAAGAACCAGAGAAATCGACGTGCCTCGCACAGCCCTGCATGCTCCTTGACGAGTCTGTCTATAAATGGACTGCCACACACTTAGCTGGATTCAACATAGAAGATCGCGAATACACAATATATCGACGATAGCATTCGATTCAAATCAGGACACTGCCAATCACTTTCTCCACGCAGAAACTCGAAGCCAACAATGTCGATCGTTAGGCGCTGCCCCTTCGCCGACCTCTTGGTCGACCCATTCAACGCCTTATACTCCATCGTCCCGGCCGTCTCCGACAACAACGACGCCGACGCTTTCGTGAATGCTCGAATGGACTGGAAGGAGACCCCTGAAGCACACGTCTTCAAGGCAGACCTCCCTGGAGTAAAGAAGGAGGATGTCAAGGTCGAGGTGGAGGACGGCAACGTGCTTGTCGTCAGCGGCGAGCGCACCAAGGAGAAGGAGGACAGGAACGACAAGTGGCACCACGTGGAGCGCAGCAGCGGCAAGTTCATCAGGCGCTTCCGGCTGCCGGAGAACGCCAAGGTGGAGGAGGTTAAGGCCGGGCTGGAGGACGGCGTGCTCACGGTTACGGTGCCCAAGGCACAGGTCAAGAAGCCGGTGGTGAAGGCCATCGAGATCTCCGGCTAAGTGCGCGTTGATCGGACCAGCTTTGGTCATGTCTGTGCAACAGCTGTTTCAGTGTTCTCGTGCAGTCGTGTGTAGTTGTCGATCGAACTCGTGTGTCTTTTTTTCAGTTGTACACGTGTGACTATGTTCCAGTTTGCCGAAGAATAAATAAGAAATAAGTCGTTAAGAATTTAGCTGGGCGCAGAATTTGCAAAATTTACCTTGTGCACGATTCGAGTTTGGATTGTGAGAATAAGAGCATGGTAATAAGAGCATGGTATCATGTGCTTCAGCCGGGAATAAGTGGATAGCTACGCAAGTTTCTGTCACCTTTTTTTTGAAAGGAGGGCCTCGCCCCAATTTCATTTATTGTGAAATTGATAATACAGAGTTCTTCCACGCCCAGGGTACAAACCCACTGCGAGCAACCAAACCTGGATCTACTACAGGAACTCCACTAACACAAGAGCTACTCCTACCAACATACAAACTGGAAACCTAGCTACTCTAAAAAAGACTGTTACACAACGGACAAAGACAACAGATATGTTGCCTACAGCCAACAACAACAATCGTAGCTCATCTTGGTCATACTCCATGTCTTTTCATTCGGACCAGACATCTCTCCACGAGCTCTTTTTCTCCATCCTTGGCAGAGTTTTCAGTCAGCCGCAGCACCAGCGGTCCCCAACCCTGTCACCGATAGAAGACTTCTCTCTTCCTTCCGCTCTTTGGAATCACAACGGCTCTTCTTTTTTATAGATCTTATGTAACTGAGTCCCTAAATATTTTCTAAGAAAAAACTTATCTGTAGATAGGCCGAAAACTTCACTCTCTATCTATAGCATCTACTAAAACTTTCTTCTTCTTTTTATACAGCCATACGAAAGTTCTAATTCCACCCTTTAAAGAGTATCCCTAATTTTCCTGCCTCTATTTTTCCACACAGTAATATAAAATCTCTACCAATGTAATAACCGTGCCATACTATGGTAACTACCTCTACCAAATAATCCTTTTAAAAACCAACATAACTCAAAAAAGAAAGGTTTTGTCTAACTTTACTGAACACAAACCAAAATCTACCACCAAAGGCGAGAGATTAGACAGTTCTCTAGTTAATAAGTTCAGAAAACAAAGAAGATAAACTCCCAAGACAAAGAACAAGCACCCTATCTAGCTTCTTTTAAAGAAAGCTGCAAAAGCTAGTTTGACCATGTATATCTCTACCAGCTAGGTCTATCTCTCTAAACTCATAAATTTCAAAAGAAGGCGTTAAACAACTTAGACCAATTAATTAGATTTACCTTTACATTACAAAGGGTCGTTTTCCTAATTAAAATGAAAAAAACCTCCTAATAGCAAAGGCAGACCAAACCTTTTTTTCAGAACATGAACTTAATTAAGAAGGGCGCCATAGATACTAACAACATTCAATTTCTCTTTACTCATATTAACCTCTACTAGAGCCTTAACAAAGAAACCTCCTATCTCAGTATCTAAAACATTGTAAAACACATTATCAACCCCTAAAAGCATACCTCCATCCTGTCTATCACTAATTCTGTCCAAAAACATATCCTAGAAACAAAATTACTGCCATCAAAACAACTGTATACCAGTGCAAAAAGTCCTGCCTCTACCTCTACCAACAGGGATACCTCTACCAAAGCTTCTTCATAACGAATTACTCTTACTCATGATACTAGTTAACCCTTTCATACATTCAAAAGGCTCGTAAGCCTCAACATCCACATCCTCATCTTTTAGATGACAGGTCCTGGATATGAACAACAGGTAAAACACTACTGCTACTAGGACATAATCTAGCTTTCTCCATATTTTGCAAAGCCTCTACAGCATGTCTAAACTCTACGGGAGAATGACTCAAGAGCTAAAACTCCTGTATCCGAACACCGAGCAGCAGTGTAATAATCCATCTAATGAAGTTCTAATCAGCCTCACATGACATCACCAAATCGCTGCAACTCTAGCCATGGGCCAACAACAAAAGGGTGGAATCAGGAATCGATTAACCTTACGCTTAGAGCGTGAGCCTGTCGGCGATGAAGGCCTTGGGCGGGCGGAACCCCAAGGCGGCGGGATCCTCGACGACGGCGCGCGCCGCCTCGCCCTGGAAAAGATCCCTGGGCCGCGCGGCCCCCTCGGCGACTGCCGCCGCCAGCCGCTCGCGCGCCTCGGCGGCCAGCGCCCGCTCCGCCGCCGTGGGCTCCCTCCCGCCGTGCGCCTCCCCGGCGGCGGCCAACACCATCAGGATCTCCGCCACCCGTCGCATCCCGTCCCCGCGCCGGCGCTTCAGCGGCGACGCCGCCGCCACCGCGGCGTCCCCCACGGCCGCCGCGCGAGACGGGCGTCGTGATGAATTCCTATTTGTCAGATTCACCGCAGTAATGTATTGTTGATCGCTTTCCAAGCTTTGTTGATGGAATGTCTCTGTCACCTATGAGTAAATGGCCCGCCCAGCGCATGGCATAATCTTGCCTTTGCCCTTAAAATAGGGCAACGATAGCCGTCAGACTGGAGAGACGTCACAGTATTTTTCAAGAGATCTGTAAGAAACCAAGTAAAAAATCCCAACATTTCGAAATATACAAGTTTTACCATGGTTGGCGATTTTAAGGACCGTTGAACAAATCGATCCAACGCGTGGGAAAATTAGAAGTATTAGGGAGTACTACAAAAAAGTACTGGAAAGTACTGATTTACCAGTGCAAAAATATTCATTTGTTTGATTAACTAAAAGGTTAGTTTCGAATCTGGCTCCACATGTCATTCTCTCTCATCTCCATCCTTCTCAGACACGACGACCCGACCTCTCACCGTTTTAATAATCCTCTTTTTCCAGCCGCCGGCGAGCTCATCCCCAACGGCGCACGCTCGCCCACCTCTCCCAACATGGCGGCAACGGCGGCTCGCACGGCCGCGGCGCCTACCTGCACGGCAGGCGGCCGTCGCCCATCCTCCTCGCCGCCGACCTCCGCGACAAGGTCGCTGATTTTTGCCTCTCGTACCTGCACGCCGGAAGGGGACGGAGAGCGGCGAGCTTGCAGCGGAGAGAATGAACGGATCTGGGGCCATCTTCTCCGGCGGGAGCAGCGGAGAGAAGAGGAACGTACGGCGGCGCAGCTTCAGATCGTGGATACTGGGAAGCTCGTGCGGGTGGTTCCACCTAGTAAATTATCATAATACCCCTCGTTAACATAATTAAATTGGATTATTAACCCTGCTGATCGACGGCTCTAGTTAATTCCACCGGGAGTACTAGGGAGTACTCGGAAGGCACGCGCTAGGCGTAGGTCAGCCTAAAAATTCCTTTAGTAGGTCCCCTTGCCAGCCGTTCGATTAATCGCATCGTATGGTCGGAAAACAAACCGAGAGACAGGTCGCTTTCACCATGCTGCGTTCGTGTCAGACGACTTTTCCGGCTGAGGGTAGCATGCTGAGTGGGCCCGCCATGTGCTGATGCGACTCTCTCCTGGTCGTGTCTTTTGCATGCAGCAGCTCAAGGCTAGCTTGGCACGGGCAAGCTGCCTATCTCAGACCAGTGCTAGATGCTGGTCAGCTGGTACATTGCACTGCTACTTTTTTTTTCTTTTACAACAAATGAAAAGTATGTTACCCTCCGCACTGGTTTGCACTACTTTTTTTTACTTTTACAACAGATGAAAAGTATGTATTATCATTGCAACAATAAGGTTAAAAACAACAATACCAAAAACTATCGAAGCATCGGCAGCGCAGCGTCGACACAGACACATTGAAAACATATCCTATTGTAACAAATTATTGCAACAATTTGAAAACAATTAATGCTACAAAATTTTGTTAAACAACAATTTTTTTTGTGCAGATTGCTTTGCAACAAAAATAACCAACCATTTCAACAAAAATCATGAACGATTACAACAAAAAATATGTGTTTGTGGCAATTAAAATGTGGTTAAGCAACAAATGTTTTGCCGCTGATCCATTTACAACAAAAATAACCAACCAAATCAACAAAAAATCCAAACTAAGGCAACAAAAAAAACATTTGTTTGCAACATTTGGAAAAGCACATAAAATCATTATCGAAAAACAAGGATCACACAAACTTGCAAAACGCTTAGAAAGCTTTACAACATGTGGCATATGATTTCGCAACAAATGAATACGTGATTGTTACAATTTGAAAGCACTTATGAAACATCGAAAAACGAGGAGAGACAAACTTGTAGCAAACGCCCAAAAAAACCTTCCAACATCTCATGTGTACTTTCTCAACAAAACTTGTTCACCGTTGGTACAAATTTCATAGACGTAAGCAACACTGAAAAATCGGGAAAGAAAACTTAATTGAATACCGTCCATGATGGGCCGATCTCGCTGATTTGACACCGACGACAACAAATCCGACAAGCCAGATGCCCGTCGGTACTAGATCTGGCGACACGAGTGCCCGTTGTCACTACTACATCATCTTCTCGGGTCACATCTGTAGCCTCAGAGGCAAGCAGCATCTGACAGAAAAAGAGAGGCATGGACCAAGGACTCACACACGCTAGCAAGTCAAACAGCTGTAGCAAAAAGGCAGCGCGCGGTGTCTGATCCAGTTGCGTGCGAAAATGTGAGGAGAGAGACAGGTGGGGGCCCATGATGGTGACGTGTACGGATACCACGCGAACTGTGCGAGCGAGTCAGAGGGACCTACCGAAGGGCGCGATAGGTCGCCCTAAAACAAGCGTTTTCCTACTCGGAAGTACTCGTCAATCACCGGAACAGAGCTCTTCGAAATATGATCTTTTGTTTTTTGAAAACACCATTCAGGAAACAAATGCCTGCATGCAAAAGATAAACATTTAGTCTTAGCAAATAACCGAAAAAAAAGCATCATGTGTAGTAGGAAGCAAACGCTTACAAAATAAATGCATATCCGCATCCACAGACTATAGTAGGGTTACAATATTGTTGTGTGTATTTCTTGTCTTCGGTGATTCCATGTTGAAAAGTTAAGTCATTTCTCGCCATCTTATTTCCTATGTCCTGCTTGTCTGCGCCCCTTGATTCACCATCCAATTGGCCAAGATATGCCATGCTCATTTACACGTCCTTATTTCCATGACACTGTGCCATCCCATTGGCCTACAGTAGGAGGGACGTCATCACGACAAAGTATAATGCGTCTACCACACTTCATCCATTTTTAGCACATCAGTCTGTTGAACCTAAACCTAACCTATGGTGACTGATAAAATTCCACGTTGTCTTGCATTGGTTGCCGAAAACCATGAGAATTCACTGAGATATATAGAAGGTTGTATTATGTGAAGTTTAGGTGATTTGTACCTTTACTTATGGGTTAGCTGACTTCTTTTTTTCAATCTTTTGCTGCATTTATACCTTAACGAAAATTTATTAGTGAGTACAACTTGTCGATCGATCACTCACCTCCTTGTGCATGAGTTGTACGTGCTTCTCCAGGAGGGTACCGAAGTCCTTCACGGCGAAGCTGTTGGGCAGCGCGACGCTGGAGATACCGGAGGTGGGCGTCACCGTGAGGTCTGATAACCCACAAGTATAGGGATCGCAACAGTCTTCGAGGGAAGTAAAACCCAAATTTATTGATTCGACACAAGGGGAGACAAAGAATACTTATAAGCCTTAACAACTGAGTTGTCAATTCAGCTGCACCTGGAAAAGCACTAGTAACAGGGGTGATGTGAAAGCAGCAGTAATATGAGAGCAATAGTAACAGTAACACAGCAGCAGTAACACGGAGGCAATGGCACCAGAAAATAGTTGATACTACTTCTAATGACATATAGGACCAGAGAGCAATGATGATGACAAATGGACCGGGGTTCCCAGCTATCTACACTAGTGGTAACTCTCCAAACAAATAACAGGTGTTGGGTGAACAAATTACAGTTGGGCAATTGATAATTGTAAGGGCATGACAATGCATGCTTATGATAAGATAAGGTTTACTGTAGTATTTAATTGGGCATTACGACAAGGTACACAGACCGCTATCCAGCATGCATCTGTGCCTAAATAATCCACCTTCCGGTTAGCATCCGCACCCCTTCCAGTATTAAGTTGCAAACAACAGATTATTGCATTAAGTATTGTGCATAATGTAAACAACACATTCATCCTTAGACAAAGCATTGCTGTTTTACCCCTAGTGGCAACAACACATCTACAACCTTAGAACTTGCTGTCACTATCCCAGGTTAAATAGAGGCTGAACCCAACTATCTAGCATAAATACTCCCTCTTGGAGATACAAGCAACTACTTGATCAGGGTAACCACAAGTACCGGAGAGCATGCAAGATCTTAAATAAACAATAGTATGATAATATGATGAACAATCTGATCATAATGTAACAATTCATCGGATCCCAACAAACACAACACCAATTACATCATATGGATCTCAATCATGTAAGGCAGCTCATGAGATCATTGTATTGAAGTACATGGGAGAGAGAGTACCAACTAGCTACAGCCAAGAACCCGTAGTCCATGGGGGAACTACTCACAAACCATCATGGAGTCGAAGTGGAGGCGGTGGAGTCGATGGAGATGGCTCCGGGGGTCAATCCCCGTCCCGGCAGGGTGCCAGAACAGGAACTTCTGACCCCCGAAACGAGGTCTCGCGATGGCGGCGGCGCTGCGGAAGTCTTTCTGGAGTATTAGATATATATTTAGGGTTTTCGCGTCGGGGTGACTAAATAGGCGAAGGGGCAACGTCGGTGGAGTCCTGGGCCCCTCCTCACCTCCCGGCGCGCCTGTGGCCCAGCCGCGCGAGCATGTGGTTTGGAGGCCGTGGGCCTCCCCCTGGCTTGCCCTTCTGGCTCCGTGTGTCCCTCGGAAAAATAGGAGGTTTGGCTTTTGTTTCGTCGAATTCCGAGAATATTGCCCGAACAGCTTTTCTGGAACCAAAAACAGCAGAAAACAGGAACTGGCACTGTGGCATCTTGTTAATAGGTTAGTCCCAGAAAATGTATAATAATGATATATAATGCATATAAAACATGTGACAATGATACATAAAACAAGCATGAAACATCAGAAATTATAGATACGTTGGAGACGTATCAAGCATCCCCAAGCTTAGTTCCTACTCGTCCTCGAGTAGGTAAACGATAAAAAGAAAATAATTTCTGAAGTGACATGCTACCAACATAATCTTGATCCAATAATAATGTAAGGCATGTGAGCTGAGATCAAATCATTCAAAGCAAATGTCTATAGTTGATATAAGAGATAATAAAGCAAGAGTCAAACAAGCTAAAAGTTTTCATGAATTATCGCTTTAAAGACATGAAACCGTACAAGGTTCATTAAAGATGGTTTAAGTATCCAGCGTAGAAGTTCTATCCTTCAATCCAAGCATCAAGCAAATTTTCATAACATAGAAGGATTCAGCCAAGTAAACATAAACATGAACGTCATGAATCAACTGTTTCGAAGTCTACTCAACCGGTGAGCGCAAGCATTTGGTATTGGCACCAGGATGTTATGGCAAAGAGAACATTAATGGGGGTTTGGAAGGCCAATGGAAGAAAGTCTCACAAAGCTATAAGTGATCATTAGACAAGAGGAAGTCTTATAATCGAAGCTATGTAAGGAGTAGTGATTGCCATGCAACGGATGCACATAGAGCTATATGTGTATGA
The DNA here is from genome assembly GCA_947311845.1 of Poa pratensis. NCBI lineage: Eukaryota > Viridiplantae > Streptophyta > Magnoliopsida > Poales > Poaceae > Poa > Poa pratensis. The sequence goes on along the minus strand of CAMZMU010000109.1, from coordinate 34,651,495 downwards.
AAGCTCTCCAATGGAACTAGTGGGGGTGCATCCAACTTGGTTGCTCATGAAGACCTAGAGCACTTTTGAGGAAGCTCATCATTGGAATATACAACCCAAGTTCTATAGTGTAAATTCCCCACATAGTTATACTAGTAGAACATGAAAACTCTCTCACATGGAGTATAGGTGCTAAACACGAGCACAAATGATGACTATGAATACTGCAGGTGCTATAACATGAGCACAAGTGTGGATAAAGGATAGTAATGTTGCCCCCTTTTTCTTTATTCTTTTTTTCTTTTTTCCTTTTTTCTTTTTTTTTTCTTTTTCTGTTTCTCTTTTCGATGGCCACATAGCACTTTTCACTTTCAGGGGCAACATTCTAATATGACAACACACTTTTTGGTACATATAACTCATAACGAACAAACATGATGTATGAAACTGTATGCCTCTGCCAGTGTAGCAGGATATGCAATGATCTAGCGTAACATGGGTAAACCACACATCAGCTGTATAGAATCATGCAAAGCAATATATAAGTGATGAATGACAACAAGTCATGTAATGTAAATGGAAGTTGCATGGCAATATATCTCGGAACAGCTATGGAAATGCTGTGGTAGGTAGGTATGGTGGTTGTTTTGAGGAAGATGTATAGGCTTATGTGTAGGAGAACAAGAGGAAGTCCTCCCACGGGGTTGGATGTACCGGCGAAGTATGCACAACTCTCAATGTGAGCAGAAGGCAATGCACAGCACCGAAGAGGCTAGCAAATTTGGATGGTGGAAGTGCCAAAAACCGTAGCTTAACATTAGTCAAAAAGAACTCACAAGTTTATTGCAAACAACTAGCAGGTTCAACATTAAGAGCATGATTAAAATTCACTCCAAGAAGGGCCGTTCACGGCGGCACAAGTACCCCGTTAGATCCCTCGACCTTCAGCACAACTTAGTTATTACAATGAACTTTCAGACATGGAAAGCTATCAAGTCCAACTACACCTTCAACAATTTTAGAGTTTGTAGTACGGTACAAGCTTAAAGACAACAATCCACTAATGATTTTAACTTAATTAACCAGCAAGCTTTACCATCTAAATACCTCAAAACGTTTGCAAAGAATCAGATTATCAAAGTTCAATGATCTACAAGATTATGCAAGTTTTTCATTATACCACTACCACATGCAAAAATTTCTGGACCAACACATCAACCAAGCAACTCTCCAAATAAATATAAGTGAAGCAAGAGAGTACTTTCTATAAAATAACTAATAGCTCTGAACAAGAGATACATGAAAACCAAGAGCTAGAAGCTAAACAGTGCGAAAATGAATACTCAACAAATATAAGTGAAGAATAGGAGTATTCAAATGAAAAAGCGGAGCGTGTCTCTCTCCCAAACAAGATAGATAGGATCCGACATTGATATGATCAGAGAATAAAACTAACAAACTAAACACAAAGACGCTCCAAGAACAGCACATATGATGTGAAAGAATTAAAATATAGTTTCACTAGAGATGACCTGATAAGTTGATGATGAAGAAGGGGATGCCTTGGGCATCCCCAAGCTTAGATGCTTGAGTCTTCTTGAAATATGCTTGGGTGACCCACGGGGGCATCCCCAAGCTTAGGCTCTTCACTCTTCTTGATCACAATATCATCCTTCTCTCTTGACCCTTGAAAACTTCTGCCACACCAAACTTCTCATAAACTTCATTAGAGGGTTAGTACTCAAAAACATTAATCCACTTTGGTTCTGTAGTGACACATTGCAATACTCAATAAAACATTAGCTACAGCCCTCCACGTCTAGAAACCTTACTTAAAGTCCACAAGAGACAATGCAAAAAAACAGAGACAGAATCTGTCAAAACAGAACAGCCAGTAAAGACGAATTTTTTCGAGGTACTTCCGTTGCTCAAATCGGAAAAAGTGAAGTTAATGAAAGATGCGTACATATCTGAGGAAGATGCGTGATTTTTTATAGAATTTTTCGATTTTTCTCCAGGGAGAAAAGCTCAAATTCGTGACAGCTAAAAATCTGTCCCTGCGCAGAAATCCAAATCTAGCATCATCTAATCATTAAAGGCTCTTCTTGGTACAACAATTCGAAAAAGTAAAGATACAAAGGAGTTGTTACAGAAGTAAGCAAGCTCCTTGACTCAAAAAGCAAAAGAAAAATTACAGAAATAACACATGGGTTGTCTCCCAAGAGCGCTTTTCTTTAATGCCTTTTAGCTAGGCTTGATAGTTTTAATGATGCTCTCATGAAAATAGAAAATGAAGCAAAAGGAGCATCAAGAAGCAAATTCAAAACACATTTAAGTCTAACCCACTTCCTATGCATAGGAAACTTGTACACAAATAAATTCATATAGAACAAAGTGACAAGCATAGGAAGATAAAACAAGAGTAACTTCAAAAGTTTCAGCATATAGAGAGGTGTTTTAGTACCATGAAATTTTCTACAACCATATTTTCCTCTCTCATAGTAATTTTCAGTAGCATCATGAATAAACTCAACAATATAACTATCACACAAAGCATGCTTTTCATGATCTACAAACACATAATTTTTATCAAGCTCATAAGTAGTGGGATTTAAAATTTCGAACCCACATGTAACAATTTTATAACAAGATGATTGATCACTCTCAAAATATGGGACGCTAGATAAAGTCAAGACTTCTCCAATCCCATTTTCATTAGTGGTACAATTAATATTATCAAGTAACATAGGACCATCATCTAGAGCTTTATCATAAACATTTTCTAAGCAAAACTCTTTAGTACCATGCATTTCGATATCAGCCACAAATAAAGGATTATCATAAGATTTATCAAAATAGCATGGATTATCATATATAACAGTAGCATAATTATTCTCACAAGTTTTACTCATAGGAAAAATTTCAAGAGAATCAACAGGAACATAACATTCATCCTCCTTGGGTAAGCATGGAGGGCAATCAAATAATGTAAGAGATGAAGAGTTACTCTCATTAGAAGGTAGGCATGGGTAGCTAATCCATTCTTCCTCCTTTTGTTCATCACTCTCCTCCTCTTTTTCATCTAATGAGCTTTCAGGTTCAGCAATTTCTTCTTCCACAGGTTCCTGCAAATTGTGAGTGCATTCTTGTGCATTAATGAGTCTCTCTTTGTAATCAACGATATAAGGATTATTGCTGTAATGTTCTATGCAATAATCAAGGATAGAAGAGACATAATCTTTAAGGTCCTTACAAGCAATACAAGTTTCATAATTTTTAGCCATGAAAGATTCTATCTCAGAGGCTCCCATAAATAAAACAAATTGTTCTACTTCTTCGAACCCAAGATGAATATAGTTATTCCAATGATAGTTCACAATTAAAACTTCTTCACTAAAGCACATGGAATTTAAGATGTTTAGTATCCTGTTTAGAGCAACAGTTTATATCATGGCGTTTAAGCAAGATTTTAGCAATTGTATTCAACCTTTCTAACACAACACTCATGACTTCACCCTTTTTGATTCTCTATACTTCATATATAATTCTATAAGCTCCATAGGTTGTGGGTTCTTCCATAACAACAGTTTTTAGTTTTTCGGTTTTTCAAATTTTTATGGATTTTCGAATTTATAAGAAAAATAAAACAAGACAAAAATAAACTAAACAAAAATAAACTAAGCACAAATAAACTAGACAAAACAAAATAAAATAAAAACAGAGAGAGAGGTAGAGTGTACTCCCCAGGTGAACTTATGAGTAGAGCTATGCTCCCCGGCAACGGCGCCAGAAAATAGTCTTGATAACCCACAAGTATAGGGGATCGCAACAGTCTTCGAGGGAAGTAAAACCCAAATTTATTGATTCGACACAAGGGGAGACAAAGAATACTTATAAGCCTTAACAACTGAGTTGTCAATTCAGCTGCACCTGGAAAAGCACTAGTAACAGGGGTGATGTGAAAGCAGCAGTAATATGAGAGCAATAGTAACAGTAACACAGCAGCAGTAACACGGAGGCAATGGCACCAGAAAATAGTTGATACTACTTCTAATGACATATAGGACCAGAGAGCAATGATGATGACAAATGGACCGGGGTTCCCAGCTATCTACACTAGTGGTAACTCTCCAAACAAATAACAGGTGTTGGGTGAACAAATTACAGTTGGGCAATTGATAATTGTAAGGGCATGACAATGCATGCTTATGATAAGATAAGGTTTACTGTAGTATTTAATTGGGCATTACGACAAGGTACACAGACCGCTATCCAGCATGCATCTGTGCCTAAATAATCCACCTTCCGGTTAGCATCCGCACCCCTTCCAGTATTAAGTTGCAAACAACAGATTATTGCATTAAGTATTGTGCATAATGTAAACAACACATTCATCCTTAGACAAAGCATTGCTGTTTTACCCCTAGTGGCAACAACACATCTACAACCTTAGAACTTGCTGTCACTATCCCAGGTTAAATAGAGGCTGAACCCAACTATCTAGCATAAATACTCCCTCTTGGAGATACAAGCAACTACTTGATCAGGGTAACCACAAGTACCGGAGAGCATGCAAGATCTTAAATAAACAATAGTATGATAATATGATGAACAATCTGATCATAATGTAACAATTCATCGGATCCCAACAAACACAACACCAATTACATCATATGGATCTCAATCATGTAAGGCAGCTCATGAGATCATTGTATTGAAGTACATGGGAGAGAGAGTACCAACTAGCTACAGCCAAGAACCCGTAGTCCATGGGGGAACTACTCACAAACCATCATGGAGTCGAAGTGGAGGCGGTGGAGTCGATGGAGATGGCTCCGGGGGTCAATCCCCGTCCCGGCAGGGTGCCAGAACAGGAACTTCTGACCCCCGAAACGAGGTCTCGCGATGGCGGCGGCGCTGCGGAAGTCTTTCTGGAGTATTAGATATATATTTAGGGTTTTCGCGTCGGGGTGACTAAATAGGCGAAGGGGCAACGTCGGTGGAGTCCTGGGCCCCTCCTCACCTCCCGGCGCGCCTGTGGCCCAGCCGCGCGAGCATGTGGTTTGGAGGCCGTGGGCCTCCCCCTGGCTTGCCCTTCTGGCTCCGTGTGTCCCTCGGAAAAATAGGAGGTTTGGCTTTTGTTTCGTCGAATTCCGAGAATATTGCCCGAACAGCTTTTCTGGAACCAAAAACAGCAGAAAACAGGAACTGGCACTGTGGCATCTTGTTAATAGGTTAGTCCCAGAAAATGTATAATAATGATATATAATGCATATAAAACATGTGACAATGATACATAAAACAAGCATGAAACATCAGAAATTATAGATACGTTGGAGATGTATCAAGGTCCTCCAGCACCGTACGTGTAGGTTACGACGCCCCGCACGAACGACCTCGAGCGAATCGGAGGGAGCTCGCCTTGCCTGGAGCGGCGACGGGCCCGAGGAGCACGTCCTTGGCGGCGGAGGACACGAGGTACGACCTGTCGAGCTTGTCGACGCTCGCGTAGACGCTGCCGGTGCTGCCGCGCCCACGGCGCCCGTGCCCTCCTTCCCGTGCAGCGTGATCGGTTGATCGCGGTCCCAATGGGGAGGGACAGGATGGAGAAGAGGTAGTCGACGACTTCCTTATTGGCCTCCGCGACCAGCACGCGCGCCCGCCGTGTCGACCAGGAGCTTCATGCTCAGCGCCGTCATCGATCGAGATCAGTCGGCGTCGTGTAACGGGTCAGGCTGTGGCGGCACGCGTGCGTGAGATACCTATAGACAGAAGAAGGGACGCTAGAGGAAAATGAATGTTTGATGGGCCGCCAGTTAGCACTGCTAGGGGTGTAAACGGATAGGATAATTTCCGTCCCGAATCCGTCGTGGAATCCGTTTTAAAGAATCCATATTCGTTCCGAAGAATCTGCCGGATAAGGATATCCGATTCCGAACTGAACACCCGATACGGTATAGGATATGGTATATAAAATAGCATCCGAATATGGATTATCCGAATATTAATTAGGATTATCCGATGGTTATAATCCGAATAATCCGATTTTCTACCGAAATGTCTAAACTAATAGAGCACAATTTGTAGTTAGTGAGTTGTGAAGTTCATTTGTGGAGCACAATTTATAGTTAGTTCTATTTGTCTAAACTAATAGAGTACAACTTTGTTAGATTATTACGTTGTTGAGCTATTGTTTTTGGTTATGTGGGTTGATGATGTACATTGCGCATACCGATCCGAATAATTTTCTTTCCGCCCCGAATCCGCTCCGTTTCCGTTCCGAATCCGTGATTATATCTATCCGCCCCCGAATCCGCAACCGTTCATTATCCGATCCTATCCGAATCCGAGAAAAAAATATGGTAAAGGATATGGTAGAGGCAAAATCCGATCCATTTACACCCCTAGTACTGGCGAGCTATGTTGAGGTTGGGGGGGGCCGCCGCCCCCTAGCCTAAACTGAAAAAAATATTTATCAGCATTCATTGTTCGTTCTGAGGTGGATTCGAACCACTCACTCCGGTTGGATTTCAAGTCCAAGCGGCCCGGCGAAAGAGGATTTTCAGTCCCATGCCCGCTGCCACCAGAACATCTCGATTTGACACTTAGACACTTTCCACCTCTCTTCCTTCCCGATAGGTTTTCCAAGACACGAACGATTGGAGAAATTTCCAGTATCTGCCCCCCCCCCCCCCCCCCCCCCCCCCCCCAAGCAGTGGCTGAGCTTTCGTTAGGGCGAGGTCGGGCGTCCGCCATACCTTGATTCTGGGCGAAGAGTAATTTATACGTCTGTGTTCTGTGTTCAGCGAGGCCAAATCTAGCAGGTAGCGGCGGCGCCATTAGAGATGCGTCTATAGCTTTCTTTCCTAACGAAAGAAGATGACTAACAACCTAATGGGCCAAGGCCATGGGCCTTTTACTCACGCGAGGGGGTAAGAAACTACTTCAGCTTGGTGGGTCCAAGTTGAGGTTGTGCCATTCAGTGATTAAGTTTCGCAAAGTATTAATGTGTCTTTTTACTTAGAGGTTGCCCAATCTTAAATTTTGGTCGTCCTCCACCACTGCCCCAAAGTCTATAACTACCCGGTGGCCGGCAACCAGGAGAACTTGAGCAGCGAGCCAGCGACTCGACGACAAGCGGCGACCCAACCCCCTAGCCATGTCGGTCGTCGCCCCCGACCTGGCGGTCTGCGACCAGCAACATCGAGCTAGCGACCCTGGTACCTAACGGCGAGCAACGGAAAGCTCAGAGCACACTACGATATCGTACATGTATTTTGCAACCAATATGGCCAATATTATAATATAAATTTGTCTCTAAATCTTATTTTAGGGAAAAAATCTCGATTTTTTTGGGGGAATGTGTCTCTAATCAATTGTTGCGGTGGCTTGATTTTTTCGCCCCCCAACCGTTTTTGTCAAGCTCCGCCACTGCCAGTTAGCCCACAAAATCTCATGCATCAATCCATTCGAGCAAGGAGTGACCCTCGGGAGGGCCTATTCAGCGCCTCCTATCGCTCGGACGCCCGCAGCGAAACTATCCTGGGCCGGTCCAAGAAGGTCATCTTCTTCCCCTAGCTTCTTCCAACCGCACTCCCAGCTCGACGCCCCTGCTGTCGCCGCCAGCCGCAATCGCCTGCTCCCGCCTCCCGCAGCCGGTGTTTCTCCCCCGCCGTCTTGCCGCCCCGCCCTGCTCGAACCGCTGCCTCCGCCGGTGCACCGCCGCCCCGGCAATCCCTCAGACCCCCACCTTCTCGGGCACCGGCGAGCACCACCGCACCGCACCCCCCCCCCCTCATTAAGTTCCTTCCGAGCCTCCAACTGCGCCGCCGCAGCGAGCCGCGTCGCCGCCGGCTATGACTCGGTCCAGTCCTTGTCTGCACCGTCGCTGTCGCGGCAGGCCACGTCGTCGCCGTCGAAGGCTCGTTCGTGCTCGCCATCGTCAGCCGCGGCTTCGTCTTCGTCGTCCCCGGTGGTCGCCGACTCGCCTCGCGTCGCTATGCTCGTCTCCGGTCGCCGTCCCCCATCGTCAACGGGCCGAGGCCCACTACTCTGCTCACGTGGGCGTTTTGGCGATAACCGTTGCAACGGGCGCTGAATAGGAATTACCGTGACCCTCAACCACACATCCCGTGACTTAATCGCAAAGTGCCGGGTCACTTTCGTACTTGATGATCAAGCCAATTAGCCAATGGAATACCCTAAAAAAACTAGCCAATGGTTTTTTTCGATTATGTCGATCCGTTTATGATTTGGCAACTGAGATGAAAAGTCTCATCTTTAATTTTTTGTCCGACAAAGACATAATTATGGAGTACGGCTTTCCTTCGCTGCGAAGATACATAGGCATCTTGGAACCGATCGACGTGGCATTGACGATAAATATATTTTTTGGCGTACGTAGCTGCCACGAGACTTGGAATTTAGTTCGATCTGGAAAATTCTCTCACGAGTATCAGTAACGTGCTAGTGCTACCCTGTGGTGTGATAGCACCTTCGGATCTTTCTCGCTAATGGCCACCAAGCATTTCTGCAGACCAAGCATTTCTCCAGACCAAACTCCAGCCAAAGCGATGGATTAAAAAGTCAAAGAAAATCCCTTTGCCACAGTGCTACTCGTATCTAATGTCTTCAATTAAGAAGGAAGAAATCTACTTGTCGTGGTTGTCGTGATTTTCTTTGACGTAGGTGCTGTCGAGGTCGAATGATCGAGGAAAATGTCGGATGCACGTGCGTGCAGTAGAAAATTAAGTAGTCTTGATTGGACTAATATTTGAACGTGTGTAGTGCTGAACAATGGCTTGGTTGGTCGATTCTTTTCAGGTTCAACGTCATTTACATCACAGATAAGCTGGAGAAAATTATTTCTCTTAAACAAAATTAAAGTAATGTAAGAAGCTTTCTTCCTTTTTGGGGAGAGCCAAAACCTAGTCCAGCTAGCGTCCCTGGTCGCTCCAAAGGTGATCCCGCCGCCACCAAAACCCTTCCTGTTGCATCAGCGATGAAATACATAACGTCGGATTAATGAACCGAAGATGACTACGAAGTGCAAGTGGCCAAACTATGCTTTGCGTGTGTCTATGCCTTGACTCCCTATGATATCTTTCGTACACTAAATGGCCTTTAAGCAAATATTCAGCTATTAATGACCTTCATAAAAAAATCTACCAGATTGCCCCCCCCCCCCCCCCCCACACACACACACACACACAAATACACCATTTACATTAGATTATCCGAGACTTCGAAATAAAAAAAGGCTAAACCTTTAAATGAGCCATTTGATAGAAAAAAATTCAATCTCGGAGGCTCTAACATTATAAAAAACGCCATATCAAATGGCTTATTTGAAATGACTTAGCCATTTTTTATTTCACAGTTTTGGATAAACCAAAGTGAATGGCCTTTTTTGAAAGGGACAGATCTGCCTGAAAATTTTAAAGTGCCATTAGTGGCTAAAAAATTGCTTAAGGTTTATTTAGAAGAAAAGATACCTCTCTACGGTTGTGCCCGGTGCAGGGCAATCTCAAGGCCAGAACACAGACATCTTCGCCGTCGACCTGCCGTACGCACGTGGCGGTAGGTGCAATGGTCCACATGAGTGTTGGCCTCTTGCTTGATCGATCGCCTGCATAAGGATCGCAAACTCGCGGGTGAACTACTGTCCGCGCCGTGCTGCCGACCTGCCGTGCCTCTTTCTCCACGAGATGCATCACCAACGAACCTGCCGACCAACTAGAGCTCGCTATTGTCCACGAGATGCTTGATGGATCGAAACTTTTCATACTCGAAATATCTTCTTTTGTGCGTCGGAAGACACAAAATATCGATGGAGAGTTTTAGCATGTACTACAGCTAATTAACCATCTTGCAGAGAATTACTGAGAGAGTATTCCACATCTGACAAAGCAGTAATACAAGCAAAGATACATGCATATTGCTCTTAGAGCCATGCATGCATGCAGCTCACTCCCAACAAACCACACAACGACGGAGCTAGAAACGTGCAGCGAGCATTCAGTTTCCCGTCAAACCACATAAAGTACACTGCGAACCGGCCAAGCGGATCATACGAGCAACTTACTACGAAAGTGTCCGCACCGGTGCCGGCGCGATCAACACGGGCTGGCGTCGACTTCGATGGCCATGGCCGGCTCAGGCAGCACCGTCAGGGCAGCTCCCACCCTAGGCACGGTGACGACGAGCTCCCCGCCGTCGTCCATGGCGGCTCTAACCAGCCCCACGGCGGCGTCCTCGGGCAGGCAGAACCTGCCGAAGAAGGAGGCGGAGCTGCGCTCGATCACATGGCGGCGCATCTCGAGGTCCGTCGTGGCCTCCCTCCGCACGCTGCGCTGGCCGGCGATGACCAGGACGTGGCCCTCTTCCTCCACCTCCACCTTGACCTCCTCCTTGGTGACCCCCACGGGGAGGCGCGCGCTAAACACGTACGCCTCCGCCGTCTCCCGGCTCTCGATGTAGGTCTCGGCGAACGCCGTGGTGTCGCTCGCCAGCCACGCGTCGGCGCCCTCCGCCGTGCCGAAGATGCTGCTGAACGGGCTCTTCCAAGCGTCCAAGGAGAGCGTGTCAAAGAGCCTCATCACCAGAGACATCCTAGCTAGATTGCTTTCGCTTCTTGGGAATGGTAGAGGTAGGTAGTTCCCTCTGGTGATGCTGCTGCTTGGAGCAAATGGCGAGACACGCGGTGGCTATATATGGTCGAACACTAGCCAGGCATACACTAGACTCCACACCCGCCTAGCTCCTGTCTCTGTAGCTTGCTTCGCCAGTGGCCAGGTGTGAACGGCTCAATACTTAAGGGGAAAGATCCCGGCAACGGTGAAAGCATACCGAATGGGCGTAAATAATTCACGGGAAAACAGTCATACTACAGCAAGTTTAAGATTACTTCAGTGTGTTAGCACGCACGTTTTGCTTCAGCTTGGCTGCTGCTGCCCCGGGCCATTCCGACGGCGACATCGCCTGATTTGTTCGCATATCCACGTCACATCGCTAGAAAATTAAGCCTTGCAACTGACCTAATTAACGAGCCGCGCGCCTGTATGATTCGTCACACGTCGTGGTTGTGTCCTTGAAGTCTCTTGGGGTGTACCGGGCGAAGTATTGTGTGGTCGACGTCCTCAGTTAAGGGATGGATGCACAATCCGTTCACACTTTTCTTCACTCGATCGACATGTTATACCTGCGCCAGCCTCCTTTGCAATCTCGACGTTGAGGTAACACAATGCCTGTATGTGCTAGTCTCTTGTTTTTGTCTATATATTACGACGCAAGAATCTAGCAAGGATTCTCAACACAAGTTTTGATCGATGTTAATGTTACATACGCAGTGTCCTTGGATTTACTACATTTTGGTCACTGTACGTAGAGATATAGGTGAGTCGTCAACATTTCGTCGGTTAACCAGCCGACGTGTCCTTCGCAGAAGCTATATATACCGCTCAATTAGAGCATAATCGTTCAACAAACCGTCAAATATAGTGCATCCCACATTAGATAGGAGCCAAAATGTGGGCACGATTTTCCGTGCCGGAAGGGAGTTTTAGGCCACGCAAAGTTTCAGACCCACCGACGTGATAGGGTCCATTCCTCGAAGAGAAGTACCGATATCAACAACAACACTTTTTTTTAACAAGAGATAGGCACTATTTATCTTGTCTTTGTTGTATAAATTCAAAATTTCAAAAATCTCGAATTGTTTTGACCCGTAACACTATTTACCGAGGGTGCTCGGGATTTGCGGTTACCGGGCGGTAACTGAATTTATCGCCCGATTACCCAAACCGTGCCCAAGGTTCATTTGGGTGGCACACCGGACACAGACCTGTGTCCATTCGGACCAGGCCATGCGACCCACCAACGTCCTCATTAGGTCCGTTACCTATCCGTTTTTTTTCACGAATTCAAATTTGAAATGAACATTAAATTTTGCATGGGACATCGAATTAAAACTACAATAAACACCCTTGAACTAGGGGTTATCCGCATAGGATGTCGAAATAAGATAACCAAAAAACTATTGTTTGCCCTACTATTCTTTTTTTTTTTGCGAAACACAGTACAACGCAGGCGCTCATATACACGCGCACACACTCACCCCTATGAACGCACGCACGCACACCCTACCCCTATGAGCACCTCCGAAAGACCGAGTCGGCGGGTCGAGTCTTGAGATTGACGAAGTCACCACGGGCGCCTCGCTGTCGACGGGAACGTCGCCTCCCACTGAAGAATATTCCGCCTTAAATGAGAAACACCAGCGTCAAACCTGGGGTTTGAACTCTGGTGGGCTGGGGGTACAACCACCCTCCTAACCATCTTGCCACAGGCAAGTTCGTTTGCCCTACTATTCGTTGTCTCGGTAGAGCTTGTTGACAACCAGCCGGGGTGGTGGAGTTGTCGGCTGCCACGTCGGCGTTGTCCTTGAGCTACCAGGAGTGCTGCACGAGAAGGCCACAGGATCAAGTAGAGATGGTCACTACAAAGTATAGAGATATAAAAAAGGTAATATGTGGATGAATTACGGGAGGGAGGTGCGAGTGGCGCCTCCTTTCCTTATGCATGCAACTACCGCGAGAATACTCCCAGTTTTTTCATCTCCTTGGTGTCCCTTAATATGGGAGAAGAAAATAGCCTCCACCAATGGAAAGGAGTCAAGGACGACTCGGCCGACGACGGAATGTTTTTTTTTTACAGAAGAAGGCATTCCCGAGAGAAACCGCTAAGATGGTGTTTTCTTTGAGGCACCCATATCTGATAACCCTATTTGATACTAGCTCGCACACAAAGATGACAAAAATGAAGGCTGGGTGAGTTAGCCCACAAAAATTCATTCACCAATCCATTCGAGCATACATGAAAAGTCCCCCCCTCCCCAAACACACAAATCCCAAGCATCCCCAAGTCGCAACGGATCTGGGCACAGAAATTTCCATTAGCGGCACACCTCCCATCTGTTCGGGCCGATCCAAAATCTGTGTGGCACCTTCTAGGCTAACCTCATACTTGGGGGACCTTTTTGGGGGCGAGGGACAATGCCCGGACATGGACTCTAACGGTTGGGACCATAATGTCATTGGAACGTCACGACAGAAATCGGTATTCATTTGCCCCCACCCCGGTCCTCCAATTTCCACTGGTCGCCGAATCCCGCCACCGCCGCCACCCCTTGTCGTCGCCAAGACACCGCTGGGAGTCTGCAACGACCACACAAGCCAACTCGCCGCCGCTTGCCGCTGTTGCTTGTCCTCCTATTGTACCGCCACAACTCGTTCTGCCGGCACCGCCACTATCCCACACCCACCACGCATGAAAGGTGTTTGGCCGTTGACCAAATAGTTGATTCATTGGTTCAGTGTTGATTCATTGCTTAATTGTTGATTTATTGTTATCCAATAGGCTATGGATAGCGACGATGGGATCATGTCTCACCAAGTGATCGAAGAGGACGCCAAACCTCGCAGTCGATGATCCCACCTCTTCTCTATGTTGGTCGCTAGATCATATGTGTGAGATAATTAATGTTTGTGTAATAATACACAACATGATCATCGAGAGTGACAATGATGCTAATATGATGTTCGATCAGAAGTTTGAGTATTAGGGCCCTCTTGATGAGATGAGCTACATCAGGGCGTGTCCGTCGAGTTTATTGATTTCCCCGACACGCCTCAACAAATTCGTGATGAAACAACTCATAACCAATTGCAAAATGATCTAGCCGCACACTTGTGGGCGCTTAGATCGCATGAGTAGTTCGATTGCCACATGTTTACTGGAAATTGCCGAATTTTAATTCAAATTTGATTTTCGTAATACTATATTTTTCGTATTTTTAAATTACGTTTGCACTATGCAATCAAATTTATGTGATTTAGATAAAAAAATATAAACATATTTAACGAAATAGGCCAAGAGAAGGATAGAGCTGGCCGTTTGCAGGGTGCCGCTGGTGGCACCACCCCATTGTGTCGGACATGTGTTTGACACCGTCAAAACCGGACAGTGCCGAACAATGGGTGTCGGTGGAGATGCTCTCAACCACACATCTCGTGATTTAAATCGCAATGTGCTGGGTCACTTTGTTACTTGTTCAAGCCAATGAATTTTGTCCATATTTTACTATTTATGTTGATGGTTAATAGTTTGGCAACTGAAATGATAAATTTGTATCATCTTTTATTTTTCGGCCCAACCAACATGTTTTATGATTCTTTCCTTCGCTGCTAAGACACAGATGAATCTTGGCTTGGCACTGATCGACATGCCGATCAGCCGATGCCGTGGATATATTTTTTGTTGGCGTAGCGGCCACGAGACTTGGAATTTAGTTCCATCTGGAAAAATCTCTCACGAGCAGTACGTGTTGTGATGGCACCTCCTCCGGATCCTTCTCTTTCATGGCCACCAAGCATTTCCCTGGACCAAACTCTAAGCGGTGTATTAAAAAGTCAAGGAAAATCTGTTTTGCCACTCGTATCTATATATACACTTCTCTGTTCAATTAAGAATGGAGATACTACTATGCTAGCAGTTGCTGTTGATCGCTACTTCTCATCGAGGTATAGTCGGTATCATATCGTTGTGGGGTCGGAAAATTTCCGTGGCCTTGAATTGAAATGAATCACAGATGAACAATCTTGCCCACTAGCTTGGAATATGTGGGATGCATGCGGTAGAAAATTAAGTACTCTGGATTGGACTGTAGTTGACTGTTTGTACACGACTATACTTCGCGTTGGACAACCGCGTTTGGATGATTGTGCTCTAGTTCAACGGAATTTATAGCAAGGTGATGAGTGACCTGGACTCTGGAGCTCCAGTGCGGCGACGGGAGAATTAGCAAGAACCTTTCCTTTTTCTAGGCTATAACTGACGAAACGTCGACGACTCACCTACATCTCTACAGTAAAGAAATGTAAACCCCAAGGACTCCGTATATGTGACATTAACATCGATCACTCGCGCTCACAATCCTTGCTAGTATAGATTACAACAAAACACCGGACTATTTGGCCATAGTTACCTCAACGTCGAGATTGCAACAGAGGTTCGACCAGTGAAGAAAAGTGTGAACGGATTCTCCATCCAGCCCTTAACTTGAGGAGGTCGACGGCACAACGTTTCAGCCAAGAGACTTAAGGACACAACGACGACGTGTGACGAGTCATGCCTCCTTAGGTCAGTTGCTCATCAAGAGTGAAATAATTAATGTTTGTGTAATCATCCACAACATGATCATCAAGAGTGGTGATGCTCATATGATGTTCGATCAGAAGTTTGAGTATTAGGGCCCTCTTGCTGAGCTGAGCGCCATGGGGACGTGTCCGCCGAGCTTGCTGATTTCCTCACCACGCATCAACAAATTCGTGATGAAACAACTCATAACCAATTGCAAAATGATCTAGCCGCGCACTTGTAGACACTTAGATCACATGAGTAGTTCGATTGTCACATGTTTATTGGAAATTACCGAATTTTAATTCGAATTTGATTTTTGTAATACTATATTTTTCGTATTTTTAAATTACTGTTGTAGTATGCAATCAAATTTTACGTGATTTAGGTAAAAAAAATATAAACATATTTAATGAAATATGCCAAAAAAGGATAGAGCTAGCCGTTTGCAGGGTGCCGCTGGTGGCACCACCCTATTGTGCCGGATAGGTGTCTAGCACCGTCTAAACCGGATAGTGCCGGACAACGGGTGCCGGTGGAGATGCTCTCAACCACACATCTCGTGACTTAAATCACAATGTGCTGGGTGACTTTGTTACCTGTTCAAGCCGATGAATTTTGTCTATATTTTACTATTTATGTCTCGATTGGTTAATGGTTTGACAACTGAGATGACCAATTTCTCTCATCTTTTATTTTTGGGCCCAACCAGTATGTAGTATGATTCGATTCTTTCCTTCGCTGCTAGGACACAAATGAATCTTGGAACTGATCGACATGCCGATGCCATGGATATATTTTTTCTTCGCGTAGCTACCACGAGACTTCGGATTTTGTTCGATCCGGAAAAATCTCTCACGAACAGTACGTGCTGTGATGGCACATACTCCGGATCCTTCTCGCGATGGATTAAAAATTTGAAGGAAAATCTGTTTTGCCACTTCGCTACTCAATTAAGAAGGGAGATACTACTATGCTAGCAGTTGCTGTTGATCGCTACTTCTCGTCGAGGTATAGTCGGTATCATCTCGCTATGGGGTCGGAAAATTTCCGTGGACTAGAAGTGAAATGGATCACGGATGAACAATCTTGCCCACATTTTTAGCTCAACTAGCTTGGAAGATGTTGGATGCATGGACATCAGGACATGCATGCAGTAGAAAAGTAAGTACTCTGGATTGGACTGTAGTTGACTGTTTTGTACTATAATATAGCACGTCGCGTTGCGGATATTCAAACCGGGTGGTGGGTCTAGATGCACCCATTAGCTAATTTATTTTTGGTTTTTTTCAGAATGTCAAAAAATTTCAGAAAAAAATCTGGATGTACGTTACAACGTGATGTGTTAGCACAAAAATTGGCATGGTGAAAAAAACTTTTTTAGCAACCTGTACAAAAAAGACAAAATTCCGACACGTATATGTACATTTCGGTATGTCCGAATTTGTCTTTTTTGCACAGGTTGCAAAAAAAGTTTTTTCTTCGCGTAACTTTTTGTGCTGACTTGAAATGTGTTGGACTACATGCAAAAAAATTATTTTAAATTTCTTAACATTTGAAAAAATGTTTTTTGGGTAGTGGGTGCATCTGCACCCACTACCCAAATCGCCGCTTCTTCCGTCGCGTTGGACAATCGTTTGGTCGATTGTGCTTTAGTTCAACGGCATTTATAGCAAGGTGAGTGATCTGGACTCTGGACACGTCGACGGGAGAATTAACAAGATCCTTTCCTTTTTCTAGGCTATAACTGACGAAACGTCGACGACTCACCTACACCTCTACAGTAAAGAAATGTAAACCCCAAGGACTCCGTATATGCAACATTAACATCGATCACGTACTCGAGCTCACAATCCTTGCTAGCTAGTAGAATCTTGCGTCGTACTAACAGATCGATAGATTACAACAAAACACCGGACTATTTGGCCAATGTTACCTCAACGTCGAGATTGCAACAGAGGCTCGACCAGTGAAGAAAAGTGTGAACGGATTCTCCATCCAGCCCTTAACTTGAGGAGGTCGACGGCACAACGTTTCAGCCAAGAGACTTAAGGACACAACGACGACGTGTGACGAGTCATGCCTCCTTAGGTCAGTTGCGAGGCTAGATTTTCTAGCGGGATGAGGTGGATATGCGAACAAATCCAGACGACGTCGCCGTCGGAATTAATGGTCCGGAAGAGGAATTGGCTGCAGGTAATTTTTTACGGCCGTCTGGTCTGCTTTCACCGTTGCTTGGATCTCTCGAGTGAGCTTTCACAATCTCTCCCATTTAAGTCCATGGGCAACGCAACAAAACTGACCCGTTCACACCTCCAAAACCCAAGCTACAGGGACAGGTGCCCGCTCTCAGGATTCAGGAAGGTAAAAGAAGCCAAGTAGCTGGTGTGGTGTCTGCAGGTCTACTACCTGGTGCCCGGCTAGTGTTCGTCCATATATATAGCCACTGGGTGTCTCGCCATTTGCTCCAATCACGAGAGGAAACCAGCTACCTACTCTTTCCAAGAAGCTACAGCAATCTAGCTAGCATGTCTCTGGTGATGCGGCTCTTCGACACGCTGTCCCTGGACGCGTGGAAGAACCCGTTCAGCAGCATCTTCGGCACGCCGGCGGGCGCCGACGTGTGGCTGGCCAGCGACACCACGGCGTTCGCCGAGACCTACATCGAAAGCCGGGAGACGGCGGAGGCGTTCGTGTTCAGCGCGAGGCTCCCCGTGGGGGTCACCAAGGAGGAGATCAAGGTGGAGGTGGAGGATGAGGGCCACGTGCTCGTCATCGCCGGCCAGCGCAGCGTGCGCAGGGAGGCCACGACGGACGAGGCGCGCGGCCGCCACGTGATTGAGCGCAGCTCCGCCTCCTTCTTCGGCAGGTTCTGCCTCCCCGAGGACGCCGCCGTGTGGCAGGTCCGGGCCGCCATGGACGATGGCGGGGAGCTCATCGTCACCGTGCCTAGGATGGGAGGTTCCTTGGCGGTGCTGCCCGAGCCGGCCTTGGCCATCCAAGTCGAGGCCAGCCCGTGCTGATCATGCATGCCGACGCCGGCGTTGGTAGCAAGTTGCTACTGTGATCTTGACCAGAAACTGTGGTGCTCGTTGTGGGTAGTTCCATCGATCTGTGGTTTGTTTTCGAATGAGCTGCACGCATGGCTGTAACAGCAATATGCATGTTTGCTTGTATTACTACTTGTCAACTCTAGTGTTTTGCATCGCAACGAACAAAATGTTCTGGTGTCTGACGGCCAAATTTTAATGATCGACATTCTGGGCAAGGTGGTTAATATATTAGCTGAATTACCGGAAATTCACACTGGAGCTCGGGCTCATATGCTCCCGGTAGATCCAAAAAAAATTCAAAATTTGAAAACTCATCAAAAAAATCTGAAACAAAATCATGCACGTACCTGACTACGGTACGCACCACCGTATTTTTTTTCGCGCCGAAATGACAACGCACGCGACCTGTACAAAAATGACAAATTTCCTGTCAGAAATTCAAAATTTGAATCTCATTTTCTGACAGGAAATTTGTCATTTTTGTACAGCGCGCGTACGATGTCATTTCGGCGCGAAAAAAAATACGGTGGTGCGTACCGTAGTCAGGTACGTGCATGATTGTTTTCAGATTTTTTTGATTAGTTTTCAAATTTTGAAATGTTTTTGAAAATACCGGGGAGCATATGCTCCCGGGAGCCAAAACGCCGCTCTCACGGAAATTCACACTGGAGCTCGGGCTAAAACTCTTGATCGATATTTTGTGTCTTCCTCACACACACAAGAAGATATTTAATTTTGACTCTGAAAAGTTTCGATACATCAAGCATCTCGTGGACAACAGCCAGCTAGTTGGTCGGCCGGTTCGTTGGTGATGCATCTCGTGGAGAAAGTGGCACGGCAGGTCGGCAGCACCAGAACGACGAGTTTGCGATCTGTTTTAGGTATTCCATCATTGCAACTGGACGCGACTTTGTGTAATGTGCCTTATATTTGACATAACCGTAAGGCGCTAGGACAATTTTTATTAATCATCGAACCCACGCATGCATGCGTTCAGCACCTCTTGCATGCACAAAAATCTAAAAAAGCTGATGGCATCCCGTATTAAATGCAAAACTCAAAAATTCAAATAGTTTTGTAGCCCAAACCGTTTATCCGATTTAGAATCCGTTTTCACCGTTAGACTAGTCGCGACGAGATATTCGAAACTAGATCCCATGTCGATATGTTCCGATAACTTTTTTTGACCCAAAAGTTATCCAGCCTTGAATACGTAAGTTACCCACCATATTAACGATTAGTTTTGGATTAAAATAGAACCATTTTTTTTATTCTTTTAGATTTTTATAAGTATTGAAATTACCACACCTAGATGTCATAAGTGAATATCATTTTGAGATGATAAATTTATCGTGCATAAGTATTAGGATGATAATTGTCGATTTCATAATGACAACTACTCTATAAAAAAGATAGGCATTGTGTCCGTAAGTATTATTTAGAGGACATGCTAACTATATTGATTTTGTGGTGGATAACTACATCATGAACACATGGATAACTTCATAAGTACTGAGTGGGTAACTCCATCAGTATTGGGTGAGTAATTATTAGGAAGAGAGTATGGTAACTACATTGATTTCGTGCTGGATAACTTTATCACTACTAGGTGGGTAACAACATCAATTTCGTGGTGGATAACTATATCATGAACACATGGTTAACTCTATCAGTACTGGGTGGGTAACTCCATCAGTATTGGGTGCGTAACTATTACCGAGAGAGTATGGTAACTACATTGGTTTCGTGTTGGATAACTACATCATGAAAACACATGGGTAACTTTATCAGTACTGGGTGGGTAACTCAATCAGTATTGGGTGGGTAACTATTACCGAGATAGTAGGTAACTACGTCATGAAGATATATGCAAGAGGAAGACTTTGAAAGAACAAAGAAGGGTGGGTAACTCTTTAAGCCTCGGGTGGGTAGTTGCATCAGTCTAGAGTGGGTAACTACATCAGTCAAGGGTGGATAACTCATTCAGTCTACGGTGGGTAACTTCATTACTACTTGGTGGGTAACTATTCCAGTCTATGGTGGGTAACTATATCACTACTAGGTGGATAACTCTTTTAGTATAGGGTGGGTAACTTTATCACTACTGGGTGGATAACTCTATCATTACTGGGTGTGTAACTTTATCAGTTTAGGATGGGTAACTCTTTCAGTCTAGGGTGGGTACCTCCATCACTACTGAGTGTAAACATACCAATAGTCACATGGGCTACTCAGGAATAGAGAATGATCTTAATGTCGATCGATTTGGAGTTTCCATCACCAAGCTACGATCTACCTAGAGTCCTAGACCAGATTCGTACGCCCATGCATGCACGCATGCGTATTACCGCACCTGTAGCTGCATATGCATCAATCAATCAACAAAAACCCAAGAGATCATATACTCAAAGCGAAAAATCCCTAGAAAAAATGCCAATGTCACGGTAAAACTCTACTACACTACAAGCATTGCAGTTCATTCATTGACAAAAAGGGTCACGGGGTGTTTAGGCGAGTCAGTGTCACTGTCATTGTCACTGTGTTACATGGTTAATCTTCAGATACACACATCCACGAATAAGCAAGCAGCAAAGTGAATGAATGAACAATGCCCATGCCCAACTAGGCCTGGTCGATGTACTCCCAATCAGACTAATGGATTGGTAACTTGTAGGTGTGCAGCTGCTAGCTTGCATGCGTGCGCGATCTAAACATGGACTAGGTGGATGGCTCACTGCCTCGCTCAGCTGAGCAGTAGCGTCCAAATCGGACGAGATGACGTCCGCGAGGATGAGCGGAGCAGAGGACCCCGGCGAGAGGGTGCCCGGGCCAGACCCGCGGCGAGACGAGGCGTTGTTGAACTTTGCTTGGGAGTCGGAAGCGAGCAGAGCAGCAAAGCTGGGCATCGGAGCTAAGGGATCAGGACGCGCCGATGAGGAGCAGGTCGGACGGCGAATCGAACGAGAAGAGGGAGAGAGAAAGAAGGACGGCGACGCTTCGACGCGAGGGGCGCGCAACCACTCTTGGCGCTCATCAGCCCGCCAGCGATGACGTAGACGGCCGTTGCGACGAGATGGTGTTTGGATCGGGGGAGAGACAGGAGCTTCCGATGTCGCCGCATGGAGACGAGGATTGGATCGGGAAAGAGGAACGAGAGAATAGACTGCTCACGGAAGGCCCGGGCGGCGACGTGCGTGGAACGGGACTGGCGACTCGGTCGGGGCGAAATCTATCCATCTGTGAGTGAATCGACGGCTCACAAAGGAGCGTCGCGTTTTGCCAAAAATCAGGCGCATGCTGATTAGATTTTTCGATAGTACATTAGTATGGCAGGTCGACGGCCAAGATATTTGTGTGTTCCCGCGAATAATGCCCCGTACCAAACATCGGGCGAATACTCCTGTGCGACGTCGTTGAGGGCAATTGTCCAGCATGCGACGATGTTGGCTGAAATAGCCCTGGTGTGACGTTTGTTTGCGTGGGAATAGCTCAGACAGGACTAACTGATAAAACGGCTGTCTGGCTCTTAACGGAGGCTGAGATTAGGTTAGGACTTGGCTGGTTATGTGCTCCGACTGGTGGGATCCACTCAGTTGCCACTAACGCTCGATCCGCCTTTGCTCGACGGCGCCGCCCCCTTGTCCGGCAGCGGCAACGATTTCTTCTCGCCAGCTGTGGAGCGCCTTCTCGGCGGCGGCACA
The DNA here is from genome assembly GCA_947311845.1 of Poa pratensis. Lineage (NCBI taxonomy): Eukaryota > Viridiplantae > Streptophyta > Magnoliopsida > Poales > Poaceae > Poa > Poa pratensis. The sequence continues at coordinate 34,629,567 of CAMZMU010000109.1, read as the reverse complement.
GCTTTCTCTGGTGAGTAATTTCGCAACCCTAGTCTCGTTCCCCTCAATTTTGGATGCGTCTGTGGCCTGTATCCATCTGTTTCCCGGCCGATTTGAAATCAGAGAAGCTGGAGAGGTGCGCGTGGATTGAATGAGATGGAGCCCGGAGAGAGTTCAAATCGGTAATGCGCACCCTCTTCTAGCTTATTTGAACTCGATTTGGTTTTCGTCCCCTGCACCCCTAGCTGACTGCCGCTTCCCGCCCGCCATTGACAGGGGAGATTCTGCGCCTAGCTTCGAATTTACAGTTGAATTCTTTCCTTGTAAGGCCAAGCTAGGTGATGGTAGCGTTCGAAACATTGAGAGAGACACGAGGATTATTTGGGAGGTCAAATGTACAGATATTGATCCCCAAGAACTTCAGAGCATGGAGGAGAAGGCAGTGAAGAATTGGTGGAGAGAATTGGGGAGAGCGTTATTTGGGGTCCAGAACAAGAGGTATCACTGGTACGGTATGATGATTGCAAGAACGCTTATGTCCGAATTGAGGATGGAGAAGATATGGTTGATGAAATTGATCGACAAGAAGGTTGGACAAAAAAAAGCAACCTTTTGGGCAGAGCTCATTGATTTGAACCAGATTCCAGGGTTGGTTATGTGCCATCAAAGATGGCTTCACAGATGGCAGATGCTGAGTGGGCTGCAGAGAAGCAGATGTTGTTGCCAATGCTCTCTGAACTGACAGTGATATGTGAAGAAACGGGGCTGCTGCAGATGCAGAACAGGGGGCTCCCCAGATGCAGAACAGGGATGCCATGATGCTAGGAAGGTTGTTGTTGATTGGAATGCAGTAGAATTAGCTGAACGCACAGATTTGGTCATTGAACCAATAGCTGACACTAAGATGGCCGAAATGTTTGGAATTCCAGTTGATGACAGAGATAAGGAGAAGGATGACTGTACTTTGCCTGCTGATGGTAACACAAATTCAGGCAATGAAGAAGTGGATGGAGAGTTGATGTTAGATGCTGCAGATGATGCACATGCTGATGAGCTGGTGCATGTGTATGACAGAGAGAACCCTGTCATTGAGGTGGGGAAGATGTGGCCAAACATGGATGAGTTTAGGATGTGTTTCAAGACCTATGCAGTGAGACATGAGTTTGATGCCAAGACTCTGTGGACTGATCGAAAGAAATTTTATGCTAGGTGCCAAGGTTTTGATGGAGGTGCCAAACCTTGCAAGTGGTACATATCTGCTAGACGACAACCTGATGGCCATACAATCAGGGTAAATCAAATTCCACATGAGCATACATGTATGAGCAGTTCACAGCAAGTTTCAAGGATGACATCACAGCTTTGGATTACACAAAAGATTACTCCTATTTTAGCCAAGACACCAAACACTACAGCAAAGAGACTTCAAGTTGACCTGGAAAAGATGTATCCCATTGTGCTGAAATATACCACAGTGTGGAAGGCAAAACAAAGGGCAATGAAAGCATTATATGGTGATTGGGCAAATACATTTAGGATGTTGTATAGTTTTAAAGCAGAGGTGGAGAAGAGGTCACCTGGCAGTGTGGTGGAGATAGATACTGAGGTAAAAGACGATGGCAAGGTTTATTTCAGCAAATTTTTATGTGTTTAAAGCCTTGCGTAGATGGATTTAAAGCAGGGTGTCGTCCATATTTGAGCATCGACTCATCTTTTTTGACTGGAAAATGGAATGGTCAGTTGGCAGCATGCAATGCTCTTGATGGACACAACTGGATGTTTCCTGTTGCCATTGGAATGTTTCAGTCAGAGACAGAGGCATCATGGACATGGTTCATGATGCAGTTGAAAAGAGCCCTAGGGTCAGTATCACCTTTGGCCATCCACACAGATGCATGTAAAGGGCTAGAAAATGCGTGAAGTTTGTTTTCCCTCATGCTGAGCAGAGGGAGTGCTTTGGCCATATGTGGATGAATCTGATAAAAAATTCAGAGGAGAAGAATTTGGGCGCATGTGGCCGGCAGCAAGAGCTTACACCTCACAGACACATTCCTATCACCTTGGTAAGATAATGGCAGCATGTAGTGAGAATGATTTTGCTTCATGGTTGAACACCTACCATTCTCTGTTATGGTATAGGTCAGGTTTTAATACTGCAATCAAGTGCGATCATATCAACAACAACTTGGCAGAAAGTTTCAACAACAGGGTGAAGGAGTTGAAAGACTTGCCTGTGCATGACATGGTGGACCAAATCAGGATCATGATCATGCGCTTGTGGGAATTGAGAAGAAGAATTGGTGATATTTTGGAAGGGGATAAGCTTCCGGCAGTGGTACAACAAGTGGTCAACAGAGCAGAAAGCTTTCACATCTATCTGTTGAGAAATCATCATTGAGGGGTGCTGAAGTTAGAGATACAAAGAGTGGCAAGAGGCATGTTGTTGACACTGATTTGCATGAATGCACCTGCCTAGAGTGGCAACACACTGGGAAACCATGTGAGCATGCCATAATTTTTTTGGCATCTAAACCCAAGTTAAATATGCACCCATATTTGCATGATTATTACTCGGTGCAAAGATTCAAGGCTGCATATGCAACTCCAATTCCAGCACTGACAGACCAATCGCAGTGGCCTGAGGTGGAAATTGAATTTTCTTTGTGTCCACCCCTCACTAAAAGGAAGGCTGGGAGGCCCAAACAGAGCAGATTCAAAGCTTGGTTTGAGAAAGGTGGGAGTAGTAAGAAAAAGAAAAAAGATAACGATGGAAAGCCAAAAAGGCCTAAAAAGGTAACAAAAACAGATGCAAGTTGTGTGAGGAACTTGGGCATAGAATTGGTTCCACACAATGCCGTTACACTCCGGAAAGGCCAAAGTATGTTAATTTTGTTGTTTGTGTGTTGTTTTTGATTTTGCTGCTTTTTTCAGTCTAACCAAGTGATATGATTTATTTTTCAGAAGGAAGCGTGCAGAAAAAGGCCCACCTCGCAAGACTCAGTGGCAGTAGAAAGAAGAGAAGTTTCAGTTCACAAACTGAACCTGTTCTTGATGCACTCCTGGACCTTGCTGTGCAAGCTGAACCTGTCCTGGACCTGGCTGTGCAAGATGAACCTGTTTGGACCTTGCTGTGGTGCAAACTGAACCAGATGTTGCTGATGTTGTCCAAAATGAACCTCTTGGCCGTGCTGTGGGTAGGCCTAGTAGTTTTGGTAATAAAAGATGGAGTATCAACAAGTTGCTTGCTGTACAAGTTGAGAAGGAGAAGAAACCGAGTGGTGCCCGTGGTAAGAAGAGGCAAAATAAATAGAATGATGTTGTACTAAACTTGATTTGTTGTACTCCCTCGGATCCGTTATAATAGTCGTGGGAAACTAAGGTGAGCAGTACAAGCGTTATGTACAACCTCCGAATCTTTTTCTGGATCGGAGGGAGTACTATTGATTTGTTGTATTTGTTGTAATAACTATGAATGGTGTTGTTGTAATAATTTGCCACTTGGTCATTTGAATTCAATTTTGAACCAAAATTCAAACTTTTATGCCACTTGTGCTATGCTAAGCTTGGATGTTGTAATGATTTCAAACTATTATGCACTTTGTTTGATCTAAATGGTCATCAATCCGAGGCCTTTTGCTAACTCCTGAAAAATGTGTTTCAAATGAGCTCCAAAGGTAGGGTAAACGGCCCCATTTCTAAGCAAGTTTTTTTCCACCTTGTCTAAATGAGCCAAATAAATTTCCTAGACATCTATTCTACCTATAAAGTGTCACTCCCAAGCTTGGATTTTAAATTTCATGTTTCAAACTTGTTTAAATGTTGGTCAAACTTGGGTTTGACCGAATTTGAAATAAGCATAAAATATTCACAAAACATCAAAAAAATAAAAAACCAGTGCACATGTTCTTAGTTTGTCATGTACTAACAACTCCAATTGATAAACAAGGTCTAGATATAATTAAACAAAATATGCTTCAATGTGGTGTGAAATCTCAAATCTCAAACTATGAACTCTCATGTGTGAAGAGAGGTGGTTTGGGATTTGCAACATGAAATTTTCAAAAAACTCACAGAAGCTTCATTTTGGTGTGACTAAGAAGTATCCAAGCTTGGATTTTCAATTTCATGTTTCAAACTTGTTTAAATGTCGGTCAAACTTGGGTTTGACCGAATTTGAAATAAGCATAAAATATTCACAAAACATCAAAAAAATAAAAAACAGTGCACATGTTCTTAGTTTGTCATGTACTAACAACTCCAATTGATAAACAAGGTCTAGATATAATTAAACAAAATATGCTTCAATGTGGTGTGAAATCTCAAACTATGAACTCTCATGTGTGAAGAGAGGTGGTTTGGGATTTGCAACATGAAATTTTCAAAAAACTCACAGAAGCTTCATTTTGGTGTGACTAAGAAGTATCCAAGCTTGGATTTTCAATTTCATGTTTCAAACTTGTTTAAATGTCGGTCAAACTTGGGTTTGACCGAATTTGAAATAAGCATAAAATATTCACAAATGCATATAAACCATATTTATATTTTTTTTCTAGTTACTATAGTACATTACAAAACCATGTGCGCAGGTTTCTTAATTTTTTGATTTTTTTGAATTAGTTATGCTTAACCCTAGTTTAGTCAACCCTCACAAAACCCCGTTGACCGAGGCGAAACCCCGCTAACCCTAGCTCCTATTTTTGGCCGTTGGATAAGCCCTACGTTGGCCGTCCGATCAAGCCTTCTAGAAGGAAACCCGCAGACTCCCCCGTTTTGGCCGTTGGCCGTTGGATCGACGCCTTCTAGAAGGAATCTAGCACAGACGGTTGCGATCGGCTCAGCCATGGCGATCCACGAGAATCGCGTTCTGCACTCTGATTGGCTGGCCTATTTTCTAATGTTTTATTTTTTCCAACACGCATAGGGTTCGGGGGTGGGCAGTTGGGGAATGGATTGGTTGACTATGTGAGCACGAATTTGAGTCACTGGCTCGTGGTGCCCACCGTGTATTGGGTCCACATGTCATTCGCACAGTCTAGCCTTTCCATGCATGGTGGGCCGTCTTGGTGTGCGTTGTGCTACGCGCCCGTCTAGCCTCTCCGTGCATGTGTGACCTAGTGGCAGCGATTCAGATGCATGCCTCCTTCCACGTCGCACCGCAGCAATTTCGGCCGCCGATTCAGACGCACGCTTCGCTGCCACTGAGCCGTCGCACCGCAGCAATTAAACGCGTCAGACTTTGATTCAGACTCAAAAACCGAGCTCTTTTCACACGGGAGAGTAATCGCACGACGATACACATGCCAACCCTCTTCTCTCTATATACATCTCTCTTCCTCTCCCCTCTCCACACAAGCCACAGCCAGATCCATCTCCTCTCTTCTTCCTCTCCTCTCTCGAAGCACAAAGTCACACAAGCCAGATGGAGTTCACCGGAGTCACGTACTGGCCGCCGCGTACGTACCCGAAGGAACTCTATCCCCCCGGCGTGTTCGTGGAGAACAGACTCCGCGTGTGGGTGATCTCGAGGTGGAGGTCCCAGTTCGAGCTCGCCCGCGAGTTCCTCGCCTCCGGCTATCGCCACCTCAACCGCCCAACGGGCATGCGGCCCATGTTTAGCCTCGACGAAACCCGTGACAATCTCGGCAACGTCGTGATGCTCACGGCCACCTTCGCCAACTTGTTGGACGCCCGCTTCCTCCTCGGGACCGTCTGGTGGTGCGGCTGTGAGTTCATCGCATTCACGATGTACAACATTTACACCAACTACGATGCGGCCTTCCCCACCCCCCTCCATGTGCACAGGCTCCCCTACAACATCAACGACGAGGAGTGAGCAAGAAGGGGCGCCCTAGCAAGATGGGTACCCGGTGAAGCTAGCTAGCCCGGAGTGAAGATGCTGCAGCAGCCCCGTTTACTTTCCATTGTCATGTCGTGTCTCCATCTAGTTTCTAGTTATTAGTAATGAGTTATAGAGTGTGTTTTCATGAGTTGTAAGGGTGCTACTTTATTTAAGGGTGCTACTATATGTTTCGATGTATTGTTCGTGCTAATATATCTATGTTTCGTTCAAGTAATATTGCATTCGAAGAAGTACATAACAACAACAAATAATAAAGACAAATAATATTATGTGCATTCTAAGAAGTATGGGTACGCAACAAGTATATAAAAGGGGCCCATAGTAAAGACACGCTACGACATGTATATTAGAAATTTATTTGTAATGTAAATATAAGTAAAACATGTTTCTAAGAAATTTATTTTCCGAAGCAACATTTTATTTTAGTGGTTTTAGTTGAAATATTTTTAGCTAAACATGGGTGCCTCTATGCTATATAAAAAACCGTATAAAAAAAGGGACGCGGGTGGGCTGCTTTTCTAGTTGGGCCTGATTACTTTCTCACAGCCCAACATCTATTCGGCAGCCTAGAACATTTTTTTTCTCGAAACTGAACTTTGGTCACTTTGTTAACTTAGGCCACTGATGCATGTAAAATGCATACATGAACTTTGCACTTTAATTGCTTATATTCCAATCGTATTTGCATCATATAAGGGTTATATCAATGTTTTATCATGATTTTAGGAATACTTCATAGTTTTCCCATTTATTTGGAATTAACCCTGCACAGGCAGAAAACCCTAGTTTTGTATTTTAATGTTTCAGGGACCCAAACGTCAACGAAATCACCTGGAAATTTACGGGCGTCAATATTTGGAAGGAAGAAGGACTACGGAAAAAGGAAGCAAGCAAACGGAGACCCGAGGGCCAAACGGGCATGGCCCACGCGGCCACAGTACCCGGCCGCGTGGGACCCACCCGTTCGGGCCTCGTGGCTCCGTTGCCGTCGATCTTCGCTCCACCGCCTTCGTCTTGACCTAAAAACGCCTATAAAAAAGGTCCCCCGTCGTTCTCTGGAAGGAGCGCCGCACAAACACAGAAACACCGAAACGGAGATCAGGAGCTGCAGATTGGAGGGGGAAAACTCCGGCGGGGCGCTGCCGGTGTGGTTTCCATCTTCTCCATCGACTTCTCCACCGTCTCCATGATGAAGAGGGAGTAGTCCACCTCTGGACTATGGGTTTGTGGAAGTAATCTATGTATCTCTCCTCTCTTGAGCTTCATTAATTAGCACCGTATGAGCTGATGAACATGATTACGGTCACCGTTGTAATACCTTTGTGGTGGATCTTTATGAGTTAATATATGTTTGAGATTGCAATGTTTGTTTCAGTTATGAGTATAGATGCATATTATGTACCCCGTTCTTGTCTACTTGTTTTGATCAAGCATGTTTATGAGAGCGTGTGTGGGGGAACGTGTGCATTAGTTGGAGTAACGGGGGGTGGCTAGTGCAGTGAACGTGAGAGAAAGTTCTGCGATCCACTTTGGTATCTTTACCTTACTTTGTTACCTCACTAGGGATAAACCAAAATACCATGCTACCGGAGATGTGGGCGTGACCATTGCCACTACTCCATGACTAGATCTAGCATGTTCTTATTTTAACTTCATGTCATGATACTTAATGCTATACTCTGAGTTATCTTAATTACTGAGGTGTTATGATTTAGTTCGCATCTTGGTGGAGTTTAAGAGAGGTTAATAACCAAAAGATCTCTATGTTAGGACGTGATGCCCATATATCTAAGTAACTTGTTATCAAACCCTGTGTTGCAATCTCATATGTTAACTTTGTGTGTTCCATTGTCTACCACTTTATAAAGAGAGAGTGCATTTGTGAAACCATGACCCCCAGTCCATTTTTAATCATAAGAAACACCTTTCCAACACCATATATCACTTTTCTATTTTCAGCCATCATTAAATCCGAAAATACAAAAATACTTTTCATCTTGCATACATCATTTAAAAACCCAAAAATATCATTTACCATTGCATCCACCATCATTGCATATTTATTTCTTGTTTGCATTGCATAACTATCCTGATATCATTCTTACACCTTGTGCTTGACAACCACAGGTGAGGTTGAGGACCAAAACATCTAATCTTGTTTTGTAGGTAACCAAAAGAAGGATAAGAAGATAAATCTATCACTTCAGATTCCCCGAGAGTTCGATATTAAACCCTCGAGTCACCCCTCGTGGGGAAAACTGTCTTCCACTATACTATACACTCTGCACTTGGAGTCTCAACCTAATCCCGTTTATTTTGTGCAGGCATCAAGACTTGCTCATCGGGTATCAGCCACCCGTTAACTGAAGAACAAAAATTCCGTAACGAACAGACGAACTTTCCAAATTACTTCTTCGATTCATGTACATGAACTTGGCATGGCGCACAGATCGCGTCCTCTGCCGTCACAGACCGAGCTAACTGACCAACTAAACCCCCAACTAGCTAACGATGGATGAACAACAGGTAAAAGAAAAACAGAACAATGATAGAAACATAAAATCCTGCTGCCATGATATTTGCTTGCTTCTGCAAATCCAGCATCTGATGCAGATGTTTCTTGATCTTCTTCAATTCCGCGTTCAATTCGTGCTCCGCAGGCAGTGCAGCATTGGCCGCATTCCTCGCAGCCGGCACGGGCACTGCTCTGTCCACTCCCGAGCTCAAATCCTCCACCCAATTTGCTGTAGCAGGCGGCGGCGGCAAATTGAACCCCAAATTGAGCAACCTAGTTGGCCTCAAATCTGAATCGAGGAGGCCCTCCAATTGAAGCCTTTCAACATAATCTTCCACCCACTCGAAATGGCCACATTTCTTGAGGATCTGAAATCAGCAACATGAACTCTAAATCTCCCCCAAATTCGATGAGCTAAAACGAGATTCGGAGAAATCAGAGCGAACGCCGGCGAAAGAACTGAGATCTAACCTTGCCATCCAGTCCCCGCTGTGTGCCCTTGCTCAAGCAAGTAACAAACTCGCGCCCACGATTTCCATTCTCGTCGCTCTTACAGATCCACCGCTTCAGAGGCTCTGGGCGTGAGCAGTCAGGGCACCTTGTCAGTGGAACTGCACCAAATCGCCGCCATGTTGAGTGCGAGGCGCCGGAGGAGGTAGACATCTCTCGTTGCCGTCGCCGGAGAAGAGGAAGATGGAAGATGGGGGAAAGGGGAAGCAATGGCACGGGCACGGGGCGTGGCTCTGGTCTAGCTGCGGTGAGGTGGGTCCCGCGCTGGCCTGGATAAGTTACCGTTGGGTACCCCGCTGTTTAAAGCTCATGTCGCCCGTGGGCTATTTGTGGATGCAAAAACGGCGCACGAGAGGCATTCATGCCAACGATGTCGCTGTCCATGAATTAGCCCAAATGGTGTTTTTTTATATTCTCACCGCCTCACGACGGCCGAACGGCACGGCCCAACCAACTAAGGCCCAAACGCCTCACCACAGCCCAATAACACGGCCCAACGCCACGCCTTCTTATCCACCCAAAGGTGTCGTGCCCTAGCTATTTTTCCCCACACTCGCCGCTCCCACTTGCTCGCCGCCGGCGACCAATCCACCTCCAGCTGCAGATCCAGCACCGCGTAGCCACAATGTTTAGGAGGGGGGTTCAAACGCGGGCCGTGGTGGCCATTCCGGTGGCGGTAACCGCTCCGACGAGGAGCGGAAGGAGCGGCCGGAGCCGGAGCCGAAGCCGGAGCCTGAGCCGGACGATTTGCCGGCGGAGGAGGACGACGAAGAGTTCGTCCTTCCGGACGATTTGCCGCCGATTCCGCCGGACGGCTGCCGCGTCACGCGCGGCGGCCGCACCGGCACCTGCAGCTTCCGCGTCCTCTTCGACGCCGTGTTGCCAGCATGGAAGAGGGTGGACGACGCCGACGCCGAGCTGGCCGCTGCGGAGGAGGCGTTCAAGGCCAGCGAGGAGGGCGCCGAGCAGCGCTTTCGTGTGGCGGTGGACGCGCGGGAGGTCGCCGTGGGCGTCCTCCGCATCGTAGAGCAGGAGGACCTCGGTGTCGATCCGTAGATTGACGACACCGCCGCCGCACCATCGCCGCCAACCGAAGGGCAATTTCTTTAGTTTTTATATTTTGTTATTATTAGAAGTACTATGTAAAATGGCCGTTTGTGCCCACCCCCCTAAATATGAATGAAAATGGCTTGTGTGAAACTATTTTGCTATTTTCTACCGGTCGGAAAGCTCGGGGATATGGCTCTGTTTTTGTACCAGCTGATGAGGTGGGCAAGAGGTGGGTCCCGCGGTCGGAGATGCTCCGGTGGGTCCTTTTGCTGATGTGGACAAGTGTGGGTCCCACCAAGCTCACATAATTCCAGCCACTAACCAGTCCCTTGCGCTTAAGCCCCACTGTCGCGCGAGAGCTATTTCAGCATCGATATGGTGTCGCACGAGAGCTATTTCAACCAACGAAGTCGCTGCCCATAAATTAGCATGGAAAAATGTCGCATAGGAGCTATTTGCCCACCAAACATCAGACAGGGCCGTTTCGGTTGATGGCAGGCCCTGCAAGGCCGAAACCAGAAACAGGGCCATATTGTCATGGGCTGCTACTAAACAGTACTCCATCGGCGTCCCTCCCATTAACAATAAGTGTCACAGTTTTAAAATGGAGTTAGTTAGTTCAAAACTACTCCACTTATTATGAATCAGAGTTAGTGCCTACAAGATATATTTGGTCCAGGTGGGGTAGGCTAACAGCGGCCACCTGCCGACAAAAGACGCGGTTGCTACCCTATCTCCTTCTTCCCTTCGTCGGCTCCGGCCACCTTCTCCGCCATGCTTCCCTACCCTGGGACCACCGATGATCGAATTGCCGTTCTCCCATTCACCTTTGCCACCGCATGCAGCTGCGACATCACCCGCTCCGGCTCAATCGATCTGCTGTGACACCTATGCCCTCCTCTTCTCGATCCGATTTGGCGTCCAGAGAAAGAATAATAAAATTAGAAGGAGAAAGAATAAGGAAGAGAAAAGAGTTTATTACGCGCTGACCGCATGAGTGGTCAGCCGCGTAAGAGCTTTTCCAGGTCCAGGCCGTTGCGCTAATTGTACTCCCTCCGTCCCAAAATAAGTGTCTCGAATTTGTACAAAAGTGAATGTACCTATACATGTTTCATGTCTACATACATCCACTTTTTGGCAAATCTAAGACAGTTATTTTTAGACGGAGGGAGTACTTGCATGGAGATTGCCCTGGATCGGGCACTAGCTCGGTCGGCAATTCACTCGCCTCTTGTACTTGGGTAGACACGTTTGGTTCATTAATCTGCCTAAAGACGTTCCATATTCCATGAACATTGTTGATACGACAGGGAAAGATTTCTTCGGTGGAGGCAGGATTCCGTGAGCGACCCGAGAGGGTGGATTAGGCTGGCTAAATAAAAGCTTCCTATTGATTTTTTTAGTAAGGAAATATATTTCTATTATACTAGAGATCCAGTTAATATGTTATATGTAAATGTTGCCATGCTGGTGAACTAGCTAGTAAGGTAGTAGAACACAACCGACCAACCAAGTCTTTGTCCGGCACGATGCGGATGTACGAACTGTCAAATATTAGAGCTCTGATTGGAATGAAAAATATATGTCAGGAGCAGCCAAGCAGACTCTAGTTAAATCGGTCGCCCAGGCTTTATGTATCTATGCTATGAGTGTGTTCAAATTTTCGGTTGAGCTGTGTGATGATAGTGAAAAAATTATTAGAAATTTCTTGTGGGGTGATGAAAAAGACAGAAAGAAAACTCACTGGATGGCTTGGGATAAGATGACTGCACTGAAGAGCCATTGGGGAATTGGGTTCGCAGACTTAATCAAGTTTTTAAACAAGATTTACACAGTTTGAGAGAAATTTGGGCTTTACCTCTTGACGAAAATTTTAAAACCACAGGAGACAATTGGACACTCCTTCTTCTGAGCCAGTGCAATGAGGACATGCATGGCATTTAAGAAACAACTCTATTTTTGGTGATGGAAAATGCACTATTAATGATTCAGCCTACTTTATACAGTCATACATATCATCGTTTTTGCAGATTAAAGACCCAGACCTGGAACATGACTATAAGACTAGCCACAATGGGAGTATCATAGGTAGTATCATGCATGCCATGTTGGCAAAAAACTGACGTGGCACTGCAATTAATGATGAGAGAGGTGATAGTAGTATCATAGGTAGATACCGTAACATAACGGATTCCAATGCAAAATGAGTCTACAACCTAATAAATGTAGTATTATATGATACCACAAATATGTTACTACCCATTGTGGAGGTGGTAACATAAACTGGTATCATATGCATGATACTAGTATATGATACTCCCCATTGTGACTAGTCTAAAGGAAAGAAAGTCATGTACCCTTCAAGCGAGACCAAGAAAAAGATGCCGAATACTTCCCAAGATGCTTGGAAGAAACCTGAAGCTGGATGGCAAAAACGGAATGTGGATGCTAGTTTTTTAAAGGACAAGAATGATGGTTCCTGGGGTGCTATTCTCAGAAACCAAGATCGTGATGTGACGATGTCGGCCGGGGGCATAATCCCTTCCTGTTCTTCAGCTGAAATAGCTGAAGCAGTTGATATTTGGGAAGGTATTAAGGCATCTATCTCGGTGGGAGCACATCCTATCATCGTCGAGAGTGACAATGCTGTTGTGGTTAGGGAGCTATTGAGAAGGGAGGGAAGCAGAGCTCATTTATCTCTCATCTCGGATGAAGCAAGAGAGTTGTTAAATTTTTTGGCAGGCTTTAAAATTCAAAAAGTGCTTCGCTCCTGTAATAGTGTTGCTCATGAGTTGGCTAGATTTGGTCGTTTTGGCTGGAGTAATGGTGTGTTATTGAAAGCGGTTTCTTCTTGCGTGTTGGAACCGCTTCAAAATGATTGTAAGGTTGCTTGTAACAACCATTCTGTGTTTCATACTTTCATTAATATACACCATAAAATTCAAAAATAATAATAGAACACAATAAAAATGTTCCTATATCTTGTTTAAAAAAGATGGACTGGACTAGGTTTAGAACGGTCTGAAATTAGCTTTACGCGTAGAACGTTTCGGACAACCACCGTTCACACATCTAATCAGTAGTAGCGATCGGCGCTGCGTGCATGGAGAGCAAACTTTCAAATGCCAATGCGTAGAGCATGGTGGACTAAGGACAAAACTGATTATGTCATCATCATTAAATACGGAACTTGGAAAATTTAAAAAGTTTTGTAGCTCAAACCTTTCATCCGATTTTAGATCCGTTTTCACCGTTGGACTAGTCACGTCGAGATGTTCGAAACTAAATCCCATATTGATATGTTCCGACGATATTTTTTTCGGACCTAAAAGTTACCCACCAGTAACACGTGAGTTATCCATGCTGTAATATGTAAGATACCCACCACCGTATGAATGATTAGTTTTCGGGTTGAAACTAGATCACACTTTTGGTTGTTCTTTTCGATTTCAAGATTTGAAGTTACCATCTAGTTTCATAAGTAAGTTACCGTTTTATGATGGTAAATACATCGCGAACACATGGATAACTTCTATGGTTTTGATGGCGACGCTTAGGCAACGTTTAGGCGCTAAGGCGTCCCACTACGCCTTAGAAAAACGACCACTCTATGCGCTTACACTCCTAAAGCGTACGGTGGCAACGCTTAAGCACAAAGGCTCCCCCGTCCGCCTTAGGATGCCTTACCTCCTCACAAATCATAGTTACTTCATCAGTTTTGAGTGGGTAACTCCATCCGTACTAGGTGGATAACTTTTACCGAGAAAGTATGGTAACTACATCGATTCCTGGTAGATAACTTCATCGTGAACACATGAGTAACTTTATCAGTGCTATGTGGGTAACTATTATCGAGATAGTATGATAACTACATCCATTTCGTGGTGGATAACTGCATCATGAATACATGGGTTTCTTGGCTGACTTTTCCTATGTAACGCAGATAAAAATTTCCTTTGTAATATATTATCATAAGATTTATACAAGTTATAGAGCTGTAGTACTTGTGCAGACATTGAAGCTTATCAGATGATGCAGTCAGGTGGTGTGACGACTAGTAGGATAATTCATTCATATAATAGAAATCACTTTTGGGCATGTCTATTACATTTTTATCATGTATAAATTGAAGTTATTTTGGAGGTAGATCTGAAGACATTCATTTGTTCATATCACATGAATTATGTTCCTATTGATACATGGGTATCGTTTAAGTACTAGAGTACGTTCGAGTGGTTACAATCACAAGATAAGATGCCAATATGGCATTAAAGTCCGGAAACTCACATGTGCACCCGGTGCACATGCTCCCTTTTTTTCGAATTTTTTTTGAAAATTCAAAACTTGTCGAAAAATTCTGAAAAAAATCATGCACGTACCTGAGCATGTCACGCACTATCGTGTCAAATTTGGCGACGAAACGACATCGCGGCCGCCCTGTGCAAAAATGACAAAATTCTGACAGATAATAGATCCAAATTTTTGAATTTTCAGATCTGAGATTTGTCATTTTTGCACAGGGCGGCCACGATGTCGTTTCGTCGCCAAATTTGACACGGTGGTGCATGACATGCTCAGGTACGTGCATGATTTTTTTCGGAATTTTTCGACATGTTTTGAATTTTCACATTTTTTTCAAAAAAACCGGGAGCATGTGCTCCCGGGTGCACATCGTCCGTATTAAAGTCTTGTTATTGGCACGACGCGAAGCCATGCCAACACTTTTTGGACTGCTACGGTACAATTGATCGAATCTCATCACCGTATTCAAAGTGTGTTTGTTTTTACGCCATTAAATATCATGTGAAACACAATTCTATGGTTCAACCTATAAATGCGGCGTGTTGAAGTTTCAACCAATAAATAAAGGTAGCATGTGTTGGGGAGCGGTGTTGTATAAATGAACTCCAAACTCAATTGCATTTGGGAAAAATCAAATATATAAGTGGATAAAATAATTGTCGATGGCCAGTACGGTTGAATGAGATTCATCGTTGGCTAGTACGATCGAAGAATTGATAAAGTGTGTTTAGACAGATGGCCTTGACATGGACTTGATGATGGATGGCATGTGCTACGGAGGTAGAGGTGTCGAGAGAAAGGGTGTTTCTTCACACGAGTGTAATATCACGATGGACGATAGGTAGTTATAATTTTATTGGCACGATTATCACGCCAAGGTAAGTACAGTGCATGGCCAAACCATCAATTATTAGTACACCTTTGATGGAGCAGTACATGCATGCACAATTAGTCACATCAATTAGTAGTACACCTTTGGTGGCATAGTACATATACACAACTACTCACATCAATTATTAGTACACCTTCGGTGGCGTAGTACATATACACAGCTGTAAACACAAACGGGACCAGGCTCATATTGGCCCGTTGCATCAGGTGGTTGGCGATCCATGCACGTACCGTATGGTGCTGGATGTACACAACACCGAAAGCCTTGTAAATACTCCTCTCTCCGTTCCATAATATAAGATGGTTTAGCTATTCTAATACGAAGTACATACGGATCAAAATCAGTGAATCTACCCGCTAAATTACGTATATATGCATGTGTATGTGGTCCTCCTCATTAAAATAGCTAAAACATCTTATATTATGGCACAGTTGTAGTATTTTATGTTAGGCTAAGCGTAGATGCCCAAAGAAAACATTCTCTACTTTTTCACAATGCATTGAAATAAATATATATTTCCAAGGTTTCTCCTGTAAATACATATTCCCTCCATATTACGAAAGTCACAAACATCTGCATATAATAAATGATCATATTATCAATGATAGCACATGCAATTCCATGGGTATAGTGTGGCGCTAGATTTTACTTTTACTAGTTGATAACCTGCCGTTGCCGCGAGAATGAAAGACTATTTTGATATAACCAAAAGGTAGTATAAATCGGGATGATGTGCACTTTGTAAAAAAAAAAACTTTGTGCGTGCCTATGTCTGGGATGACATGCATGCACTAGCAGATGAGATGAAATGGACATTCTACATAACATTTGCAAACATTAAATTTGCGTGCAGTTTGCCAAGGAAAAAAAAATGGATGCATGCATAGTCATGCACATGCACTTTTGCGAAGATAAAACTCATGCACGCAAGCCTGGCGTATCTACACATTAAGTGAAAAATGAGATCAATTTTATTAATGTTATAGACTATGTTGTCCCTTTTAAATATGTAATTCCTTAAATTGCCGAATCGCCCTATGCCGGGATAATCCTACTGTGCAATAATGATGCTCAAAACATTAGGAGGCAAAATGGAAACGAAGATTTAAAAGATAGCTCGCTAACATAAAATAACATATGCGGTCTTCCAGTCTATTTAGATGGACCAAGATTCTTAGAGCAATGTAACAATTATTTCTTGGAAAAATATGCATATTCTTTCAGAGAGAGATAACCTGTACATAGGAAAATGATAGTATGGTATCAATTGATGCCGATATCCAAGGAATTATCACATGAAATATATGGTATCATTTAAATTTAGTTTCTTATTATTCTTGAAGTTTAATTACTAGCCAGTGCTCAGTCTTTTTAATGAATTACAAGAGCACATTACCCTTTTCAGCAGGATTTTACTACAATGCATGTGACAAATCGGTAAAACCAAACATGATCTCTCGGAGCATGATAGATGGTTGAGTCAAGTAAGGCATACAGATTTGAGTAGCCTCTCCCGCGTGCAAGCACAATCATGGTGGCCTCATGTGTATATATATGCCACATATCCTTCTCTTGACCTCACCCCTACTTGCACACATCCACACAGAGTGATCAAGCTTGGCACACAAGAGCGAGATGGCCACCCCAACTTCCGCTATTCGACATCGATCCAAACCTTCCCCGACACTCCTCTCCTCTCCTTTCCTCTCCTCTTTTGAGAGTCGACCTCCGCCTCCTCCTTGTTCCGGCCGCTCTCGCCGCCGGCGTGCTCGCTGGCTGGTGTAGAGTTGGTTTAGGGTGCCGGCCCCTGTTTGTACAGAGTAGAGTAGAGTTTGCTTGGTCCCTCGTGGCGTCTGGCGTTATGCCGTCTTTCTCCTCTTGGTGCCTGGCCGGGTCACCTCCGAGCGGTGACTGTGGCCTCGAGAAGCTCTGGTCCGGTGGGCGTCCATGGTGGACGATGCAGCGGAGGAGTGGATCTGCGGGTGCTTTCTTCAATAAGCTCGAAGAGCCCTCTCTTTTGGGGGCTGTTGGCTGGCCTCGCTCGAGTTGCGCTGCGGTGACTCAGCTTCGTCTTCCGGCTGTCCTTGGTGGAGAGGGGAAGGAGGAGCTTGGTCTGGTGGCTGCTGATTCGGGTGGTGGATGTGGAAAGCAGGGTGTGGTGATGCTGCGTGCTTCAAGGAGATCAATCTCGGTGACCCAGGTTTGGTCGCCGACCCTGTTGGCCATCTGGTGTCCGCTTGCGACGCCGGCCGGCGTCTTCTTCAACCTCCAGGCCTGTGAGCCGATGCGGAGGCTCTCGGAATCCAGGTCGGCGACCCTGGTTGGCTTCGATCCAAGTGGTTTCGTCCCCGGATGCGAAGCTGATGCCCGAGCCTGGTTCTGCTTCAATGGCGGTGGACTTGATTGCTTTTTACAAATTTTTAGTAGGGTCGTTTGTGCGAAAGTGAAGGACTGGTTTATTATTTCCTATTTTGCGTGAGGTCCTCTGTGTAAAATGTAATCCCACCGCTTGTTTTTAATACAACATCTAGCCCCTTTGGGTCGTTTCTGGTTCAAAAAAAAAAAAAACTTCCGCTATTCGCTTCTCCCATGTGCCGGAGAATCTGCCGAGATGCTTCGCTCTACAAACCTTTGTCACAGACCAGCACATCGAGACGAGTGATGGCAATCTTGTGGCCACAACTCTCAAGGAAGACGGCGGCATCTTCACAAACCTGCACACCAGGTTGTTCTACTTCGAGCCATCCAGCCAACCAAGAAGCGAGCTCTGCTTCAGTCCTCCCCCCTAAACACATCAGCGACTGAGATTGCCCGATACCCCTTTGCGATAAACGTACAATACGTTTTGTAGAACCGGTCTATTTATACGACGTGGTTTTTTTCGTGCGCCGGATTTTTTTAACTGGTCCGGCTTAAGCCGAGCCTGGAAAAAAATGGGCTGAGTTCAGATCGGGAGCTGGGGAAAAAGGAGAAATATTTGTGGGCGATGGGAATAGAACTTGGGTCTCACAGGCGCAACACAACGAGCACATCCACTAGGCTAACTATGCCTGGGTGATCAGCTATGCATTGTAGCTTATAATACCTTAATTTTCTATGACGAGTTCCAGAAGGCACACACAGGATATTTTCTACCTGAGAAGATTTCCATCCTTTTTCAAGTCACTAATCATTGAAACTGAGAACCAAATCCTTTAAAATTAATTATAAGAAATTAACAACATAAAATTGAAATATAGATGAACCCATTTTCATGATTTTTTTAAATTATAGTAAGTGATTTTTTCAACCTGCTCGTAGTGACCCATTTTTGTCCTAATATAATATGATCAGATTAGACATCCTTGTTGAATATAAATATATTGCATATCCCCTTTCCATTAGTTCGGACTTTTGGTCTAGATGGCTAGTGCAGCAATTCTATATGGTATCAAGAGCTACACCTCTTCCCATCTAGCCGCCGCCGCTTCTCCAAGTCGCGCCGCCGCCGCTGCTCACGATCTACAACAGGACCTGCTTGATCTTTCGATCGGGCTCACGACCACGACCCCAAAACAACCCACCCTTCCCTCCCCAAGGATCTGATGGCGTCCTCGTCGTCTGCTGCGCCGGGCTCCATTGGAGCGCCGCCGGCCACGAAGCTCAACCGGGAGAACTTCCTCTACTGGCAAGCCCAAGTTCTGCCCGCCCTTCGTGGAGCAAGGGTCATGGGACTACTCGATGGTTCCGACCCGGCTCCGCCCGAGCATCTGGAGGTTGAAGAAGATGGCAAGAAGAAAACAACTCCCAATCCGGCCTACGACGCCTGGATCACTCGGGATCAGAACGTGATGACCTACCTCGTGAACTCTTTGTCCGAGGATGTGCTCGCCGCCACCTTCGGGCTGCAGCACGCTGCCCAGGTGTGGGCGGCTCTCAACGACCTCTACTCCTCACAATCCAAGGCTCGGGTGTCCACCCTCCGTGGTGCCCTCATCAACACGAAGAAACTCGACATGCCTGCTGCCCGCTACATCACCACCATGAAGGGCTTCGCATCGGAGCTAGCTGCTGCGGGCAAGCCAACCGAAGATGATGAACTCCGTGACTACATCCTCAATGGGTTAGATGGTACTTACAACCCTCTTGTTGCCTCCATCAATGCTGTGCCCTCCACTACTCTTCACGACATGTGTTCCCAGTTGCTCGCGTACGAGTACCGCGAGAATATGCTTGCAGCTTCTGGACAAACATTGGGCACCTTCACCTCCTCGGCGAACGCTGCTGCCCACCGACCTAACCCTAACTTTGGGGGCGGGTCTGGCTATGGTGGTGGTTCAGGAGGTGGACACGGCAGCTATGGTGGAGGTCCGCCGCAGGGCTATGGCGGAGGACAGCTGCAAGGTTATGGTGGAGGTCCACCGCAGGGCTATGGCGGCGGACAACCGCAAGCCTACGGTGGAGGTCACCAGCAGGGCTACGGCGGGGGGCAGCAGCAGCAGCCCCGTCGCAATGGTCCTCCTCCTCGACGCAATGATGGACATAACCGCGGGGGCCCTCGCCGCCCCAAAGGTGGCCGTGGTGGCAAGACCCGTGGCAAGCCAGATCGTACTCCAACTCCATGGCAGGAGGGGGTCATCTGTCAGATATGCAAGAAGGAGGGGCACTCGGCCAGCGAATGCTGGTGGCGTTACGGTGATGATGATGACGATGAGGACGAGACACCGCCGCAGCCACATGCCAAAGGTGCTTACGGTGTCGATACGAACTGGTACATGGACACCGGCGCAACAAATCATCTCACGGGCCAGCTGAACAAGCTCACAACTCATGATCACTACCACGGGCATGATCAAGTCCACAATGCTAGTGGACAAGGTATGGCTATTGCACACGTTGGTCATTCAGTTTTGCACACCCCAAATAATTCTTTACAACTTCGCAATGTTTTGCATGTTCCTAGTGCTTCCATGAATTTAGTTTCCGCTCATAAACTTGCCCTAGACAATAATGCCTTTATTGAAATTCACCCATTCTTTTTCTTGATTAAGGATCAGGCAACGAAGCAAACCGTGTTTAGAGGGCCGTGTCATGGTGGCCTTTATCCCCTCGTTCCTGTCTCAACGGGGTCTTCCAAGCACGCCTTTATCTCCATCAAGCCTTCATCATCCACGTGGCATCGTCGTCTAGGGCATCCGTCATCTTTTATAGTTCAACAAGTTCTTAGGAAAAATAAACTCTCATATTCGCCAGAAATAAATCCTTACATATGTGATGCTTGTCAGCAAGCTAAGAGTCATCAGCTACCTTATCCAGTGTCTACTAGTGTTTCCACTGTTCCACTGGAACAAAAATTTTCTGATGTATGGGGCCCTGCTCCTTTGTCTTTAGGCAAACATGCATATTATGTAAGTTTCATTGATGATTATAGCAAGTTCACTTGGATTTATTTGCTTAAGAAAAGATCTGATGTTTATCAAGTGTTTCTCAATTTCCAACAATTTGTTGAGCGTAAGTTTGATCGAAAAATCGTTACCATGCAAACTGATTGGGG
This sequence comes from Poa pratensis, assembly GCA_947311845.1. Classification (NCBI taxonomy): domain Eukaryota; kingdom Viridiplantae; phylum Streptophyta; class Magnoliopsida; order Poales; family Poaceae; genus Poa; species Poa pratensis. The sequence continues at coordinate 34,608,926 of CAMZMU010000109.1, read as the reverse complement.
TGGTGAATATGAAAAACTGAATGCATTCTTTCAGAAAATAGGTATCACCCACCATGTGTCATGCCCCCACGCACATCAACAGAACGGCTCTGCTGAGCGTAAACACCGTCATATTGTTGACGTAGGTCTCTCCTTACTTGCAAATTCCTCCATGCCTCTAAAATACTGGGATGATGCTTTTCTCACTGCCACGTTTTTGATTAATATTTTGCCATCAAAAGTTCTTCGGTTTGATACTCCCACACAGAAACTTCTTGGCATTACACCCAACTATGAGTCCTTGCGTGTCTTCGGTTGTGCATGTTGGCCTAATCTACGTCCTTATAACAAACACAAGCTCTCATTCCGTTCTAAACAATGTGTCTTCATTGGATATAGTCCCCTCCACAAAGGTGTCAAATGCCTTGATGTGTCCACCGGTCGTGTTTACATCTCTCGTGATGTTGTCTTTGATGAGAATGTTTTTCCTTTTGCTTCTCTTAATCCTAATGCCGGCCGTCGTCTTCGCGAAGAAATTCTACTTCTACCATCCCACACTCCATCGTCCGAAACACATGATAGGGGTGTGCATACTAATGACCATAATTTGCATATTGTGCCTGTTGTTACTCCTCCACAGGATGATACCACGGACGCCAATGAAGATTCAGCAGAAAATTCCAGTCAAAACTCTGAAGAAATTGAAGAAAACAGTACATCAAATGATGTTTCAGGTGAAGAGAATAATGCCAGAATAGAAACCAGCGATCCCGAGGCAGATTCTTCGGAAATCGGCAGCGAATCCACCTCGGATCGCTCGCCTCCAGGTTCGGCAGCAGGGTCTCCCGTGCAGCAGCGCGCTCTCCAGTCCCCGCACGCCATGTCGACGGCATCTCCGTCCGTGCACTCCGACGCAGACCCCGGTGCGGTCCCGCCTTCGTGTCATGCAGGCGACCAATCCTCGCCTGCTACGTCGTCCGACCAAGAGCTGGACCGTGCATGCGCCTCCGCCAGCCCTAGTGCTGATGTCGACGCGCTCCACTCCCCGTCCGACACGTCACCAGACCAGGCGGGGTCCTCCTCTGCCACCGAATCTCCAGAGGCTGGATCTTCTGTGCCACCACCGACTGCACCTCCTGCTGTGGCTGAGCCCCGAACACGCCTACAAAAAGGTATAAAAAAACCAAAAATTATTACTGATGGTACTGTTAGATGGTGTCTCCTTACTCCCATAGGAGAGCCACGAAATTTAAAAGAAGCCCTCACTGATCCGAATTGGAAACAAGCTATGCATGAAGAGTATGATGCCCTTCTTCAAAATAAAACTTGGCACTTGGTTCCACCACATCCACATAGGAATATTATTGACTGCAAGTGGGTCTATCGTGTCAAGAAACATTCCGATGGTACGATTGACAGGTACAAAGCTCGTCTTGTTGCAAAGGGTTTCAAGCAAAGGTACGGCATTGATTATGAGGATACTTTCAGTCCTGTTGTTAAGGCTGCTACTATTAGGCTTGTTCTTGCAATATCAGTCTCTCAGGGCTGGAGTTTGAGGCAGCTAGATGTCAAGAACGCGTTTTTACATGGTGTTCTGGAAGAGGAGGTTTACATGAAACAACCCCCTGGTTTTGAGTCTTCCGCTGCTCCCAACTATGTTTGCAAACTTGACAAAGCACTCTATGGACTAAAACAGGCCCCTCGAGCATGGTATTCTCGTCTTAGCTCCAAACTTCATGATCTTGGTTTTGTTCCATCCAAGGCCGACACCTCTCTTTTTCTGTTCAACAAGTCAGGTATCACTATGTTCATTCTGATTTATGTTGATGATATTATTGTCACAAGCTCCTCTGATCAAGCTATATCTGCTTTGCTTCGTAATCTTGGAAATGAGTTTGCTCTCAAAGATCTTGGTGATTTGCATTATTTTTTGGGTATTGAAGTGCACAAAACAGAACAAGGTTTGGTGTTAACACAAGAGAAGTATGCCAATGACTTGCTTGCCCGTGTCGGTATGAGTAACTGTACGCCATGTCCTACACCGCTCAGTCTCAGTGAGCCTCTCTCGTTGACTGCAGGATCTCCTCTTGGCTCTGAGGACAGCACACGTTATAGGAGTATTGTTGGTGCTCTTCAGTATCTCACATTAACACGTCCTGATTTATCCTTTTCAGTCAACAAGGTTTGCCAATATCTTCATGCACCCACTACTACTCATTGGACAGCCGTCAAAAGAATCTTAAGATACATTCATGGTACAATTAAGGTTGGACTTACTTTTCAGAAGTCCTCTTCTACACTGCTTAGTGCTTTTTCAGATGCTGACTGGGCAGGTGATCTTGATGATAGACGCTCTACTGGTGGGTTTGCTATATTTTTTGGTCCTAATCTTATCTCTTGGTGTGCTCGCAAACAGCCTACTGTCTCACGATCTAGTACAGAAGCTGAATACAAAGCCCTTGCTAATGCTACTGCTGAGTTGATATGGGTTGAGGCTTTATCGAGAGAACTTGGTGTTTCTTTCTCACAAAAACCCTGTCTTTGGTGTGATAATCTTGGTGCCACATATCTCTCAGCCAACCCTGTTTTTCATGCTCGCACTAAGCACATTGAGATTGATTTTTACTTTGTCAGAGAACGAGTTGCAAATAAACAACTTGATGTCAGTTCATTTCAAGCAAGGATCAGATTGCCGACGGCTTCACCAAAGCATTATGTCCCAGGATGCTCAATGAGTTCAAGCGTAATCTAAATCTTTCCAAGGTTTAGATTAAGGGGGGGTGTTAGTAAAAATAAATGTACCACATATACATACCGTATAGGTATAGAGTAGTACTCTACCCTATACGGTATACCCTTGTAATGCCACGGCTGGGGCTTTTCCATGCCTATATAAACACGTACCCGGGCCTCCAACGAGGCACCGTTTCCCTAAAACCTAACATGGTATCAGAGCCAAGAGGTCTCAAGTTCGAGACCCAGCTCACGCGGATAAAAAAAAAGGAAAAAAAGATCCCGCGGCCCGCTCCTATCTCACACTAAGGACTAAAATAGCCTAGACGTGAGGGGGAGTGTTGAATATAAATATATTGCATATCCCCTTTCCATTAGTTCGGACTTTTGGTCTAGATGGCTAGTGCAGCAATTCTATAATCCTTAATAAATAGTTTATTTTTTTTGACAAGTCCAGCATATTATTAAATTTTTTGTGATGACGCACAATAGACAGATCTTTAGGGTTCGTCAAGAATTTGTGATAACTAGATGGTTATGAGTGTTGCATGTGGATCCACATGTTCTAGATGTGCTAGGTCAACATGGCCAGGGGTGTTGCATGTGGGTCAACATATCACAAAGGTGATAGATACATACTTATATCGCCTACTAGACATTTGGATCCAAATACACCAGCCCTAGAAAGTTTGACCAAGAATTATCATATGTGTCACACAACATGCAGACATAGCTAATAGTATTGCATGTGGGTCCACATGTCACAAAAGTGGTAGATATACAACTAGATGGCTATGAGTGGTTCATATGGGTCCACATGTTCTAGATGTGCTAGGTCAATATGGCTAGGAGTGTCGCATATGGATCCACGTATTTCAAAGGTGGTAAATACACACCTGTATAACCTACTAGGCATCTGGACCCACATGCCCAGGCCATTAGGGTGGTAAGGGTACACCAAGTTGGTGAGATAGGAGTGTTGCATGTGGGTCCACAAATCGAATTTACAATAGAATTTTCAAATCTAATTTGTATTTATTGAAGCATGTTCCACTATCTACGAAACTTGTTCGTGCATGCGAAACAAAATATTCATGCAAGTTGTACAAGTTATTGAAGTCGAAATTGTCTGGAGAAACGTCGACCCCATATCTCACCTCACCTCTCATGAAAAAAGTCACTCAACTCATCGGCTCCCTAGCGACATGTGATGGGCCCCCTCCTCCGCTTGCCATTAATTATCCAGCGTGACAGGGGTAGACACCATGAATCTACGTGTTGCAGTGTTGTAGTTAGATGGTTTTTGGTCAATTGTCCACCTTGTCGGTGGTGTCAAGTTGGGGACTGAATTGTGTATTTGTTACATATTGGAAGCTGATTAGTATATGTTACCGTTGCCAATACAATCAGCGATGGAGATTGGAAAATGTTCATAACCAATGTAGACGGACCAGCCGCGACCCATATCTGTCAGCCCTCGTCTTCAACGGGCAAATTACGAGTTAGCGTCGCCTCTATCGCTGTCGTTTCCATAGAAGGTTGTTCATAGTGTTTGATGACCCACAAGTATAGGGGATCTATCGTAGTAATTTCGATAAATAAGAGTGTCGAACCTAACGAGGAGCGGAAGGTGTTGACATGTGGTTTCGTGCAAGGTTTGACTGCAAACACTAACAGACAAGTTTTTATGGTTTTTTGTAATTGCAAATAAATAAAGTGCGAGTAGATAAAAAAGAACAATAATATTTGCAGCAAGTGGCACGATCCTTTTTAGCACAAAGGACAAGCTGATGGTGTTACTTATGATGGCTAAAACGTTCCTGAGGACACACGGGAATTTTGTCAAGTCACTTTCGCTTCATACCGCTGCTTAGTCTTTAATGCTATGATAAGTGTTGTGTTCGTGAACCTATGCTAATGCACCGCCCTTACTTGGACCAGTACATATATACTTGTGATTAAACTTTCTTACAAGCATCCGCAAATGCAACAAAGTATTTAACAATAAACTAACCACAACCTTCAACTCTGAGATCCTACGCTCCCTCGTGCAACAGCTTACCGACGGGGGTTTAGGTTTCTGTCACTCCGGCAACCCCACAATAAGTAAACTAAATACACAATGCATTCTCCTAGGCACATAAAGGTGAAGTGTCATGTAGTCGACATTCACACGACACCACAAGAATAATAGCACCACAACTTAAATATCAAACTATTAAATACTACTCAACATAATTCCACTACTAGCAACAAGACTTCTCACATGTCCTCAAGAACTAAACGAACTACTCACGATACATCATATGGATCATGATCAGAGGTGATAAAGTGATGAACAACAATCTGGACATAAAAGTAATTCACCGATAAAACTCAATAGCATCAACTACAACAAGTAATCTCAACACCGGAAAAGTATAATCCTAACAAACTACACAAGGTGGAACCCTAGATGTCTTTGCGGAACGAAGTGGAGCGGAGGTGATGATGGTGCTGGCGGTGAAGATGGTGTGGATGATGATCCTGATGAAGCCCGTGGCGATGACTGATGGGGGATGCCCAACCGTGTAGGCCCAGGAACACGAGTCGGACCACAGGACCGGGTGGCCCAGAGCCCACTCGGTGGACATCTTCTAGGATACCGGGTTCCCGAAGAACCCGGCAGGCCGGCTCGGGGAAGGCGGCAAGTTGATCTTCGAATCAGATAATGATCTGCGTATCCCGAAGAGTGCGCTCTACGAAGCCGCACTTGTAGGAGATTAGCTAGCGCCGCCAGGGGCACCCGTTATTTCCCTGTAAACCCTAGTCGACTCCTTATATAAAGTCGACTAGGCGCAACCCTAGAGGCAGACTCATCTCATTCCATCGCCTCCAGAAGCAACCTTAAGCTCTGGTGCGCACATCATTGTACACTCCATCAAGATCCAAATACATACAAGCAGGAGTAGGTCTTTACCTCATACAGAGGGGCCGAAACTGGGTAAAATCTGCGTGTGCTACTGATGATCCCAAAGAGCAAGTCTTGATGCCTGCACAAATAACGGGATTTAGGTTGAGACTCCAAGTGCAGAGTGTATAGTATAGTGGAAGACAGTTTTCCCCACGAGGGGTGACTCGAGGGTTTAATATCGAACTCTCGGGGAATCTGAAGTGGTAGATTTATCTTCTTATCCTTCTTTTGGTTACCTACAAAACAAGGTTAGATGTTTTGGTCCTCAACCTCACCTGTGGTTGTCAAGCACAAGGTGTAAGAATGATATCAGGATAGTTATGCAATGCAAACAGGAAATAAATATGCAATGATGGTGGATGCAATGGTAAATGATATTTTTGGGTTTTTAAATGATGTATGCAAGATGAAAAGTATTTTTGTATTTTCGGATTTAATGATGGCTGAAAATATAAAAGTGGTATATGGTGTTGGAAAGGTGTTTCTTATGATTAAAAATGGACTGGGGTTCATGGTTTCACAAATGCACTCTCTCTTTATAAAGTGGTAGACAATGGAACACACAAAAGTTAACATATGAGATTGCAACATAGGGTTTGATAACAAGTTACTTAGATATATGGACATCACGTCCTAACATAGAGGTCTTTTGGTTATTAACCTCTCTTATACTCCACCAAGATGCGAACTAAATCATAACACCTTAGTAATTAAGATAACTCAGAGTATAGCAATAAGTATCATGACATGAAGTGAAAATAAGAACATGCTAGATCTAGTCATGGAGTAGTGGCAATGGTCACGCCCACATCCCTGGTAGCATGGTATTTTAGTTTATCCCTAGTGAGGTAACAAAGCAAGGTAAAGATACCAAAGTGGATCGCAGAACTTTCTCTCACGTTCACTGCACTAGCCACCCCCCGTTACTCCAACTAATGCACACGTTCCCCCTCACACGCTCTCATAAACATGCTTGATCAAAACAAGTAGACAAGAACGGGGTACATAATATGCATCTATACTCATAACTGAAACAAACATTGCAATCTCAAACATATATTAACTCATAAAGATCCACCACAAAGGTATTACAACGATGACCGTAATCATGTTCAGCAGCTCATACGGTGCTAATTAGTGAAGCTCAAGAGAGGAGAGATACATAAGTTACTTCCACAAACCCATAGTCCAGAGGTGGACTACTCCCTCTTCATCATGGAGACGGTGGAGAAGTCGATGGAGAGGATGGAGACCACGCCGGCAGCACCCCGCCGGAGTTTTCCCCCTCCAATCTGCAGCTCTTGATCTCCGTTTTGGTGTTTCTGTGTTTCTGCGGCGCTCCTTCCAGAGAACGTCGAGGGACCTTTTTATAGGCGTTTTTAGGTCAAGACGAAGGCGGTGGAGCGAAGATCGACGGCAACGGAGCCACGAGGCCCAAACGGGTGGGTCCCACGCGGCCTGGTACTGTGGCCGCGTGGGCCATGCTCGTTTGGCCCTCGGGCCTCCGTTTGCTTGCTTCCTTTTTCCGTAGTCCTTCTTCCTTCCAAATATTGACGCCCGTAAATTTCCAGGTGATTTCATTGACGTTTGGGTCCCTGAAACATTAAAATACAAAACTAGGGTTTTCTGCCAGTGCAGGGTTAATTCCAAATAAATGGGAAAACTATGAAGTATTCCCAAAATCATGATAAAACATTGATATAACCCTTATATGATGCAAATATGATTGGAATATAAGCAATTAAAGTGCAAAGTTCATGTATGCATTTTACATGCATCAGCTACCTCTCTGTGATCCCTACGTCGCCTGGCTCACACCCGAGTTAAGCCACCCCCATGGCATCTGCCACGACTTCCCCACGACAGTTGGCGCCCACCGTGGGGCCAGCGATTGCTGGGATTTACTTCACGGAGAGTCCACTACCCGGCACCGGCGTCGAGTTCGGGCCAGCAGTTCTTGGCCGCGATAACATCGTCAGCGGCACCTACTTCGAGCACGAAGGGGTCGGCTACATCGCTGACCCGCACACCTGGGGCGCACCTGTGTACGCCCCAATGACCCACTCGATAGTCATCCCTTTCGGGACGACTGTCACTGCCTACGCCGGCTTCTGCGGTTCCGCAGAGGAAGCCGTCACTGACGACTGCAGCAAAAACGGCGCCATCCCTTGGCCTGAGGCGGCTGACGACGCCGCCATCCACGCCTCGTTCGCGGATCCAGCCGCAAGCCCGGCAAACACCGTCCAGATCTCGGACGACGCCGGGTCGATCTTGCCCGTCCTCGACTACGAGTCGGAGGGCTCGACCGATCTGGCCTCAAACGGCTCGGCAACCCCAGCCGTCGTCTACATGACTGGCGGTGCGACCAACGCTAGCGCCAGCGACACTGACGCGCAGAATCAGGCGCGTGAGAAGGCGCAGCACGATCAGGCGCAACGCGACAAGGCGCGCCGCGAGCAGGAGGCGCGCGACTCCCTCGCCACGCTAAGGGGCCAAGCGGGCCAGCCCCATGACCTGCTCGAAGTCCCGATCACGCCGGTCAACGCCATCAACCAGGAGCCTCGCCGAAAGATGGCCCGCCAGAAGGAGGAGATCCGCAAGAAAGAGCAGCCTATCGACGCCCATACCACAGCTCTCTCTGCGGTCACCAACTATCACAAGAGTCGCAAGTCGCGACTCCCGGCTGGTGCAACTACTCTCGCGCTCAACGACGACTTTGCGCGCGAAACTGAGTTGCAGATGCAGCGTGAAGAGTGCCACAGGTCTCAACCTCGCAGCTCAAACCAACCACTTCCGCAACAGCAGCGGCCAACGATGCCGCCACCCGCTCCTCATCCCTCACCTCCACTGCGGACGCAGCCGCGTCCACCAGCGCGGGATGAGGATGAGAACGACCTCGCAGTCTTCGACACACACGTCGACTAGATGACCGCTGTGGCTTCTCTCTTCAAGAGGCTGCAAGGCAAGGACAACCCCTTCTGAAACAAGGGCGCAGGCTGGTGGAGAAGGCACTGGAGCTACAGGAGAACATGTCGCAGTCCGACGGCAAGCTCTACTCCAGGCAGCCCGTCAGCGAACGAGCGGCTTCGACACCACATCGGAGCCAGGAGAACGGAGTCTCCCCGAGATGCGACGCTGCGCCGCGGCCGCCTCGCCGCCGCCACGATGAGCCGGCAGTGTCGAGTAATGCGGCAGCTGGAGGCAACCTGTCTCGGCTCGCCCGCAATGACGCTCGGCACACCCTCATCAACAACCAGGCTCAGGCGCGCTCCAACCTCGCCGCGCCAGATCTACGCCTCCACCTCAACGACAAGCACGCTGACGCAGCGCGAAGCGACGACGATGATGTCAGCCCGAATTGCTTCGGACCCGCCATCCGTGGCGATCGTTTCCCTAGTAGCTTCAAAGGGTCGAGGGAGGCGCCCAAATACAACGTCACCATGAACCCAGAGAACCGGGTCCAGGATTACTTGGCCGCCATGAGCATCCAGAGCGCCTCCTCGCTCTGTTGTGCACGTTACTTCCCTCTTATGCTGGAGGGGACGGCTCGCACATGGCTGAACAACCTCCCCAGGAACAGCATCAATTCCTGGGGCGAGTTGAAGAGGCTCTTCATCACCAACTTTGAAGGAACATGCAAGCGCCCAGCTACGGTCGAGGACCTCAAGCTCTGCGTCCAGAAGGAGGGTGAGTCCACTAGAAAGTGGTATCGCCGAGTCGCCAACCTCATCAACTCGGCAGAACACCTCAGCGTCGACACGGTGCATTCTCACCTCGAGGAGAAGCTGAGGCGCTCTCACAAGGGCGACATGACGATGGGCCAGTGTTGCGCTCGAAACGCGTCACACCAACACGTCCTCGTGTACCCGCGATGCCGGGGGAGATACTCCGCAACTCGCCCCGCGGGAGGCCTACTTACAGCGCGATACGCAAGACAGCAAGCAGGCGCTTTTTAGGCCAGACGCCCCAACCCCTCGGGAAGCCCCGTCCGAGGAAGCCGGCGACGATTGGCTGAACTAAGCCGGACTTGGCCGCTCTTAGCTCGGTTTTCGATATCCGGTGAAATCTACGCGAAGTCGCCGAACAAAGGAAGCATAAACAAGGGTTTGAGGGAAAAAGTAGGTTGTATTGATAGGTTGTCGATTGTTTGCTTAATTTCAATCGGCCATCACCTCTCACATATATGAGGCGGCTGGACTTCCCGTACAAGTATTGGACTTCTACAAGGCTTACAAATCATAGTCTAAGTCGAATCCATCTCTAAAATAGGCAACTTTTTAGCCGGCAACGTTGGCTTCAACTTGCTGGCTACTCTGGAAAGTTGCCTTTTGTCCTTCCGTGTTGGCTTCAAACTTGTCTCCTTCCTTTGAGATGTGATATCTTGATCGGCTTCGTATTAGACCCGGACTTCAGCATCCGTCCGGCTTCTTTTTAGAAAGTTGCCTTCTATTTTCCAGTCTTGATCTTGGAAAGTTGTTTTTAATCTTGCCGGCTTGTATTGAAAAAGTTGGCTTCTTTTCCGCCTTGTTTTGACAAAGTTGACTTTTTCCGCCTTGTCTTGACAAAGTTGAATTTTTCCGCCTTGTCTTGACAAGTTGGCTTCTTTTCTGCCGCCTTTATTGCTTTCCTTTGACTTAGCTTATTAGGTCTTTTTTGGCAACTTTGCACTCCCGAATCCAGCTTCTGCCTTGTTCGAGTTGTTGGATCATTGGATGCCTTCTTCTGGCCATCGTTTCCTGAAAACTTTCCCAGATCATCATTTTATCCTTCTTTGCTGCCTTCTTCAAGCCGCCAAGTCTTCCTTGAACCTGAAACTGGCAATCTGTCAAAAACGGGTGCTAACATATGCCCCCCTGTTTTCTAGTAGAGCTTGCGTACTAGAAAATATTCAATGTAGAAGTTTTTGTCTAAGGGCGATGCTTAAGCTCATCGGCCATATGCTAAGGGCGATATATGTATATCGGCCATACGTGCAACTCATGCAGTTTGCCACACGCTCGGGTGGAATTTCTTCAAGTATTTCCCATTGATAGCTCGAGGCAACATGCCCCTTCCAATGTCTCCACCAGATAAGAGTTCCGGGTACTATTCTCACGACTCGCAGCGGCCCTTCCCAGTTTGGGGACCATTTGCCAAATTTCCGGCTTCTGGAGCCAACTGGCAATATAACTTTCCAGACCAAGTCGCCAATTTGAAAGTCTTTAAGCCGGACCTTCTTATTGTAAGTTTTTGCCACCCGCAACTTTTCCTTCTCGATCTCTCTCAAAGCAATAACACGCTTGTCGGCTATTTCATCAACATTGTCCATCATCAAGCTGCAGTAGTCTTCAGCCGACAAGTCATTTGCTTGGCAAACCTCAAGGCAGCCAGATTCACTTCTACTGGCAAAACGGCTTCTTGTCCATATACTAACTCAAAAGGAGTTGTCTTAGTTGCTCCATGCCTTGAGATTCTGTGAGCCCACAATGCTTCGGACAGTACTCATGCCACCTCCTTGGATGATCCTGTACCTTCTTCTTGATCAATTTGACCAAGATTTTATTGCTTGACTCGGCTTGTCCGTTGGCTTGTGCATAGTAGGGAGATGAACTGAGCATCTTGATTCCAAGTGATTCGGCAAATTGCTTCACCTCCTTAGCCATGAAGGAAGTACCTTGATCTGTGGTAAGAGTCTGCGGAATGCCGAATCGATGGATAATATGTTCTGTAATAAACTGATCACCTCCTTGTGGGTCATGTTCTGAGAGGTACTGCTTCAGACCACTTGGTGAAATAATCAGTAGCAACCAATACGAACCGATGCCCCTTGGATGAAGGCGGATGGATCATGCCGACAAAGTCAAGCGCCCAACCCCGGAAAGGCCACGGTTTTATAATTGGATTAAGAGGTGAAGCTGGCACCAACTGAATATCTCCAAACTTCTGGCAGGCTTCGCATCCCTTGTAGTATCTGAAGCAGTCATTGATCATTGTCGGCCAATAAAAACCTGCTCGCCTGAGCATCCACTTCATCTTGTGGGCCGACTGATGTGTTCCACATAAACCATCATGTACCTCTCCCATGGCAACTCTAGCTTCGTCTTCACTCAAGCACTTTAGAAGAAGACCATCAGCTGTTCGGCGATATAAGGCGGCATCCACCAATGTATACTTGAGAGATAAGCGCCGAACTGCTCTGTCCGTTTTTCGACTTGGATCTTGTAAATAATCAATATAAGGTTGTCTCCAGTCGTCCGCCAAGTTGTCATTTGCCTCCTTCTTAGCCGGATCCAACAAGCCGGCCTCTTGTTTGGCTTCCTCCAAGTTGGCAACATTTGACTCTTCTGTAGCCGGCTCTAACAAGCCGGCTTTTTGTTTGGCTTCCTTCAAGTTGGCAACATTAATTGTCGGCTGTTCCCTGATGAAGAACATTCCACGACTGACGTGATAGCCGGATGCTTGTTGCGCCAACTCATTGGCAAGCCAATTGTCTTGCCTAGGAACATGGGATATGTGGAAATAATCCAACGTTGAAATCATATCCAGGCATCTGTCAAGGTACAAATCTTGGCCACTTGCTGGACAATAAGCAACGAATCTCCATATGCCTCGACATGAGTTACCCCTGCGTCAACTAAGATTTCTAGCCCGAATAAAAGTGCTTCGTATTCGGCTTCATTGTTAGTACATAAATAGTCAAGACGACAAGAGGCTTCGAAAACAGTACCGTGTGGTGAATGTACACAATGCCAACTCCTTGTCCGCTGCAGACTGAGCCGTCAAAATAAAGCTTCCACGGTACAGCCGACACAATATTTAAGCCGGCTTCTTGCTCCAGGTCAATCCGATGTTCAACAATAAAGTCAGCTACAATTTGGCCTTTCATAGATTTTAGTGGTTCATAAGCCAAATCATATTCAATCAACCCGTACGCCCACTTGCCGATTCGTCCACTGAGAATCGGCCTTTGTATCATGTGTTTGAGAACATCGGTCTGACCAAAGACTTTGCATTCACTGGACAGCAGATAATGGCGCAATTTGGTGCAGGCAAAGTAAAGAGACAAACACAACCTTTCTACAAAGCTGTACCTTGACTCGGCATCCAGCAAACGTCTACTCAGATATGTGATGACGTACTCTTGTCCTTCGGCTTCCTGAGTTAAGGCAGCTCCGATCACTTTGTCCTCAGCAGCAATATAAAGCCGGAAAGGTTGACCATGAGCCGGCTTCCTGAGAACTGGAGGAGTAGACAGGCAAGTTTTTATCTTGTCAAACGCCTCTTGCTGCTTTGCCCCCCAGGTGAATTCATCATCGTTCTTGAGCCGAAGGATCTGTGTAAACATCAACTTTTCCAGACAAGTTAGCAATGAATCTTCTCAAATAGTTTACCTTGCCCAGAAACTTCTGCATCTCTTTTTGCAACCCGGCGCCTGTATCTTCTGGATGGCTTCAATCTTTGCCGGATCAACTTCTATGCCATGTTCATGTATGATGAAACCAAGGAATCTCCCAGCCGACACGCCAAAGGCACACTTCAAAGGATTCATCTTGAGCCCGTACTTCCTCATTCTTTCAAACGCCAGCCGCAAGTCGGCCAAGTGATTTGACTCGCCGTCCGACTTAACCACCACGTCGTCAATATATACCTCCAGTACGACTCCCAGAAGATCATGGAATATCAGGTTCATCGCTCTTTGATAGGTGGCTCCGGCATTCTTCAATCCAAAAGTCATCACGGTCCATTCGAACAAGCCAACAAAGCCTGGGCAGCGAAACGCCGTCTTAGCCGAATCTTCTTCGGCCATAAATATTTGGTTGTAACCTGCGTTGCCATCCAAGAAGCTGATAACTTTGTGACCTGAGGCTTCGTTGATAAGCATGTCGGCTATTGGCATAGGGTACTCATCCTTTGGCGTGGCTCGATTCAAATCCCTGAAATCAATACACGCCCTGATCTTGTCGGATCCTTTCTTTTCGACCGGCACAATGTTGGATAACCATTCGGCATACTTACAGGGCCGAATAAAGTTGGCTTTCAAAAGCCGGCCAATTTCCGCCTTTATCCGATCATAGATCAGTGGATTAAATTTGCGAGCCGGCTGCTTGTATGGTCTGAAGCCGGCTTTGATAGGCAACCGATGTTCGACCAACTCTCGGCTTAACCCAGGCATCTCGTGGTATTCCCATGCAAAGCAATCCACGTACTCTTGACTAGCGCGATTAATTCAGACTTATAATCGGCCGCCAACTTTTGCTTTACAAATGTCGGTCTAGGGACAGTGCCATCCCCAATGTCAACTTCTTCCAGCAAGTCAGCCGATGTAAAGCCTTGTCCCAACTTATCCATGTCGTCTGGTTCTTCAATTGCTTCGTACATATCGTTCCTTTCGGCCCGATACTTGCCAGACGCTTCTGCAGCCACTCGTCGTTTTGATCCATCTACTTGAGGCAGCCGATTGCCACCAATCGGCTTTAGAGATACTGGCACGAATCCGTCCCTGGTAGCACTCAGGAAGTCGAACCCGGATAGATCACGCCCAGAAAGGCATGTGACATTAGAATGTTGCCAGTCAACAATCGACTCGGCTAATGCAATGCACGCCGATTCGTCAGCATGGATGACTTCATTTCGTCGTCAACCCATTGCACGAGTTGCTGGTGCATAGTAGACGGAACACACTGGTTGGCATGAAGCCAATCTCGTCCCAGCAGCACATTGTAGTTTCCCTGCACCTCAGCAACAAAGAAGGCGGTAGCCAAAGTCTTGCTTCCTACTGTGAGCTCCAAGCTGATAACGCCTTTGGCTTCTACTCCTTCTCCTCCTTCGAACCCATTTAGCACCATGTTCGTCTTCATCAGGTCGCCATCATCTAGTTGTAGCTTCTTGAAGACAGAATATGGCATCAAGTTTACCACAGCGCCGCCATCCACCATCATCCTGGTGACCGGCTTGCCATCAATGTGTCCTCTGACGTACAGAGGCTTGAGGTGTTTCACCGGCTTGTCAGGTTTTTCGAAGACAACATTTTTGGGTCCAAAGTTGATTTGCGCAACCTCGCCTTCTTCCTCGACAGCACGGAACTCAGCCGGCAAGTAATACACCATATTGATATCCACGCCCGTTCGAGCCGGCGATTCTTCATAATCCAGCAGATCTTCATCTGTCAAATTGCCTGACTCATCCATTGCCGACTCTGACATTGCTGGTTCTTCTTCTGCTTTTTCCTCCATTGCGAGGTCATGAATTGCGAGGTCCTCACTTGCCGGCTTCTCGTAGCCGGATCTTGAATTGCCAGCTCCTTTGCCAAACTTGCCATCGCCAAGTCTGCTGCTTCGACTTCGTCAGCCCATGAAGAATAGGTGATAGCCGGCGTAGCTGCCGGCTCTATTTCACTATCGACAGCAGGACTCATGGTAGTTGGTGCGGAAGCCGCCATAAGGACTGGCCTAGGAATCCACTTTTGCGCCGGCAACATTGGTCGCTCAGCATTGAATTTGACGTCCCTAGATCGCTCAGCTCCTTCTTCTGCCTTCTCCCGGTTCCTTGCCCTTTGCAGTTTCCGCTTTTGTGTTTTGTTATACCTGGCGGGCACCACTTTGGCTGAGTATATTTTGGATCCCGGGGTTGAGCTGCGCTTGACTGGAGCTAGCTTCATGATCATTGGTGTTGCTTTGGCGCGATAGCAAGTATCGGCTCACTGTTTGCCGGCTCTGTAACCGGGTCCTTCAACTTTAGCACATGAGTTCCAACAAAATAAGTTGTCTGAGACTAATCCGCCTTCTGGCTCCGCCTTTTTAGACCTTGCGCCTTGATCCGCCAATATGACGAGTCCCCGGGATACACAAGCCGCTTTGCACGGATTGCCGGGTTGCCCTGCGTTTGAACTCGTCAGCCGGCTTATGCCGGCTACTTTCCTCGATGATGGCGACCTTGGTCGTTTCCCATACTGCCACTGCGTGACCTTGACCCGGCTGACGCACGTACTTGTTTAGCAGCATGTCAAAAGTTGGCTTTATCTTCCTTGGTCTATATTCAACTGGTTTGTCTTCCATCTGCCAACTTCTGGGCTCTTGGGCTTGATAAATCTAGGCGGCGACTTGTCTGGCCGTGGTCCTTGCCCCCCGAGTGCAGGATTCTTGACAGTAATCTTGATGACCTCCTCCTCGGGTTGCCGGCTCACTGTGACTTGTCTTCCTGCCGCCTTGTTGGGCTTCTTCCTGGGTTCACCAACAACAATGTTAGATTTATTAGCGCTTCGGCCCCTCTGGCCGAAGAAGAACCTTCTTTCCCTCCAAGTCTAGCGCGTTTATTGGAAACGGCTGTGTGTCAATTGCCATGCCGGCAAAGCTCAATCGTCCGTCATTGAGGGCCGATTGGATCTGTTTACGAAAGACATTGCAATCATTAGTAGCATGAGAGAAAGAATTGTGATACTTGCAATAAGCCCGCCGCCTTAATTCATCAGGCGATGGTATAACATGATTGATCCTTATCACTTTATCCTTTCAACAAGGCATCAAATATTTATCACACTTGCCTACGTCAAAGCTGCATCTTATTTCATCATCCCGATTCTTACGAATCGGCTTCAAGTCATCGCACATGTAAGGTTTGGCCTTGTTGGGCCAAACAAACTCGGCAGCGTAAACATCGGCTTCATCACCGGAGTCGGCATCGTTTTCAACAATATTAAGCCGGCTCCTGCTCATCCGATGTGAGTCTTTTGACTCATTGACCCGGCTTTCTTGAGCCAGCTCTCTCTTGGACTTGGCCAACAGACAAGAATTCATGTCCTTCTAACCTCTCTTTCAGGTAGGACCTTAGCCCATTGAAAACCAAGTCAGCCATGTCTCTTTCAGTTATCACCAAGCTATAACATCGGTTTCTAGTGTTTCTAAACCTTTTGATGTAATCGGATACCGATTCATCCTGCTTTTGCCTAACCGATGTAAGGTGGGACAACTTTAGCTCTATTTCGCCGGCAAAGAAGTGTTCATGGAACTTTTGCTCTAAATGAAACCAGTATGTATAGAATTAGGAGCTAAAGCCGAAAACCAAGAAAACGCAATGCCGGTTAAAGACAATGAGAACAGGCGAACTTTAATGTGATCATGATTAGCTTCGCCTAATTGAGCCAAATACTGACTAATATGTTCCCATGTTGTCTTACTATCCACCCCATTAAATTTGGCAAATTCAGGGACTCTATAACCAGGTGGATAAGGTTGCAGATCAAAATAATCGGGGTAAGGCTTAGTGTAAGTCCTATGTTTTGGCATCACCCCGAGTTTCAAAAGCTATTTGGTCCAACCTTCTCCTGAATTCGGCTAACGAATCGTCCATAACGGCCGATTGAGCCGTCACAAGAGAAGAATTGGCGGCAGGGCCAGCTTGCACCCAAGTAGCCGAATTTTGATTCGGCATTGACTCGACCCAAAATCCGCCTTGTTTGACCCGGCTGGCTTGCCGGATTAGGCAGACTCTGGATAGGAGTTGGACATGGCAGCGTAGGCACAAGTTGGTTTTCCCTGCTTTGACCGATCGGTTGTCCGATGGTTGATCATGGGCATGTTTTTCTTAGCCTTTTCATGTTCTAGCATAAGATCATAGATATTGGCAGTACCTTGCGAAACTTGAAATTGAATTTCGGCTATCTGTTCAGAGGAAAAAAGGTTATTGCTTACAGTGGGTTTGTCGATGTTGACGTCCAGAGGTACGAATTCCAGCTCCTTGATCGGCGAGATTACACCTTGCATTCTCACATCGAGGATAACACCACGTTCGAGTCGCTCAAGCAGAAGCTGAGGCGCTCTCACAAGGGCGACATGACGATGGGCCAGTGTTGCGCTCGAAACGCGTCACATGAACACGTCCTCGTGTACCCGTGGTGCTGGGGGAGATACTCCGCAACTCGCCCTGCGGGAGGCCTACTTCCAGCGCGATACGCAAGACAGCAAGCAGGCGCTTTTTAGACCAGACGCCCCAACCCCTCGGAAAGTCTAAGTCGAATCCATCTCTAAAATAGGCAACTTTTTAGCCGGCAACGTTGGCTTCAACTTGCTGGCTACTCTGGAAAGTTGCCTTTTGTCCTTCCGTGTTGGCTTCAAACTTGTCTCCTTCCTTTGAGATGTGATATCTTGATCGGCTTCGTATTAGACCCGGACTTCAGCATCCGTCCGGCTTCTTTTTAGAAAGTTGCCTTCTATTTTCCAGCATTGATCTTGGAAAGTTGTCTTCCATCTTGCCGGCTTGTATTGACAAAGTTGGCTTCTTTTCCCCCTTGTTTTGACAAAGTTTACTTTTTTCGCCTCGTCTTGACAAAGTTGACTTCTTCCGCCTTGTCTTGACAAGTTGGCTTCTTTTCTGCCGCATTTATTGCTTTCCTTTGACTTAGCTTATTAGGTCCTTTTTTGGCAACTTTGCACTCCCGAATCCAGCTTCTGCCTTGTTCCAGTTGCTGGATCATTGGCTGCCTTCTTCTGGCCATCGTTTCCTGGAAACTTTCCCAGATCATCATTTTATCCTTCTTTGCTGCCTTCTTCAAGCCGCCAAGTCTTCCTTGAACCTGAAACTGGCAATCTGCCCAAAACGGGTGCTAACAGCCAGCTACTCGCCATCGTGCACAAGTACGCCGACTCCGATGTCACCAAGGACGACTCCGATGAGGAGGATGACGACAAGAAAGGTGGCAAGAACAAGGGCAAGGCCAACAAGCACTCCAGCGCCCAGAAGCGCAAAGGAGACGGTGGCTCCGATCTCATAGCCGCCACGTCCACGGGAGGTCGCGGCTTCAAAAGCCAACGCGGCAACTTCCCGCGGAAGAAGCTCACCGCCACAGAGATCCTAGCGATGCCGTGTAGGTACCATAGCCTACCCGGCAAGCCAGCCGCACACACGACTGACGAGTGCAGCTGGACAGCCGAGGTCATCAAGGCGAAAACTGGTGCCAAGAAGAGGGCCCCAGATTGAGGCGACGACGATGAACAGTCGGGCATGCCCCCAACTACCGGCTTCATGGGCCACACCTTCGTCGGCCTCGACTCCAAGCGGGAGGAGAAGGTCATTTGACTCGCCGTCCATGCGACCCTGTCGGATGTGCCCCAGTGGCTCAACTGGTCCGAGCAGCCGATCACATGGAGCCGCGATGACCACCCACCCCGAGTTGACTACCCGGGCAAGTTCGCCCTGGTTGTCGCTCCCCAGGTCAAGGGCTACGTCCTGACCAAAACACTGATGGATGGTGGATCAAGCATCAACATCCTGTACTACGAGATGTTCCAGTGCATGAAGCTGCGCGACGAACAGTTGGTTCCCACCGATACCATCTTCCACGGCATCATCCCGGGGAAGAAGGCCTACCCGCTAGGCAAGATCGCGCTCGACGTCATCTTTGGCAATGCCAAGAACTTCCGGCTCCAGAAAATCTTGTTCGAGGTCGTGAACTTCCGCAGTTCATACCACGCGATCCTGGGACGACCCGCCTTCGCCAAGTTCATGGCCAGGCCCTGCTACGCCTAATTGAAGCTGAAATTGCCGGGTCCGAAGGGCATCATCACCGTCCACGGCGACGTCGACCGCGCCATCGAGTCCGTCATCGCCACCAATACATGATCATCGTCAAGAAGCCGACCCTGGACGGTCGTGACAAGTTCCAGTCGGCACAAGAGACCAAGCGCATCCCGCTGGTCGAGGGCGACTCCTCCAAGGCGGCAGTGATCGGCTCGCACATGGACATCGCATAGGAAAGCGCGCTCTACGACTTCCTCTGTGAGAATCGGGACATCTTCGCATGGAAACCTTCTGACATGCCAGGCGTCCCGAGGGAGCTCGCAGAGCACAAGCTCAACGTTGACCCCAAGAGGAAGCCAGTGAAGCAGTTTCTGCGGCGCTTCACTGGCGAGAGACACAAGGCTATCGGCGAAGAGATAGCCTGGCTCCTAGCTGCCGGGTTCATCGCCGGGGTCATGCACCAGGAATGGCTTGCCAACCCGGTGCTCGTTCTGAAGAAGAACGGAACATGGCGGATGTGTATCGACTACACAGGCCTAAACAAGGCCTGTCCCAAAGATCCATTCGCGTTGCCTCGGATTGATCAGCTGATCGACTCGACGGCAGGGTGCGAGGCGCTATGCTTCCTCGACGCCTACTCCGGGTACCACCAGATCAAGATGGCGCCTGAAGACCAGGAGAAGACGTCCTTCATCACGCCTTACGGCGCGTTTTGCTATGTCTCCATGCCCTTCGGCTTGAAAAACGCCGGAGCGACTTACCAGCGGTGTATCCAGAACTGCTTGCACGAGCAGATCGGATGCAATGTCCACGCCTTTGTGGACGACATCGTCGTCAAGTCCAAGCTGAAGACGGACTTGATTGCCAACCTGACGGAGACGTTCAACAATCTCCGCAAGTACAGGATCATGCTTAACCCGGAAAAGTGCGTCATTGGCGTACCCGCGGGAAAGCTCCTGGGCTTCATCGTCTCCGAGCGAGGCATCGAAGCCAATCCAGAGAAGATCAAGGCGATCGAAGCACTGAAGAAGCCGGAGAACCTCAGGGACGTGCATCGACTCACCGGCTGTGTTGCTGCCCTGAGCCGTTTCATATCGCGGCTTGGCGAAAAGGCTATGCCCTTGTACCGGCTCCTGAAGAAGTCGGACACGTCCACCTGGAACGACGAGGTAGACGCCGCCTTAACGGCTCTCAAGAAGACGCTGGCCAAGGCACCCATCCTGGCCTCCCCCTTGGAGAAGGAGCCAATGCTCCTGTACATTGCTGCGACCAACCGAGTAGTCAGCGCGGCGGTCGTCGTCGAGCGCAAGGAGGAGGACCACGAGCAGCTGGTCTAGCGGCCGGTATACTACATCAGCGAATGCCTGATGGAGTTGAAGCAGCGATACCCGCACTACCAAAAACTTGTATACGGTGTATTCTTTGCTTCAAGAAAGTTACGACACTACTTCATGGGCCACCAGATAATGGTGGTCAGCTCATCTCCCTTAGCTAAAATTATTCGCAATAGGGAAGCAACCGGGCGAGTCGCCAAGTGGGCCTCCGAGTTGCAGCCCTTTGGCCTCAACTACGCCGCACGCACTGCGATCAAGTCGCAGGCACTCTCCGACTTCATCGTCGACTGGATGGAGACGCAGCTGCCGGCTCCGACCTACGAGGCCGGCCGGTGGACCCTGTTCTTTGATGGGTCCAAGATGTACGAGGGCTCGGGGGTTGGAGTCGTCCTCACCTCTCCGCAAGGCGACAAGATGCGCTACGCGTTGCAGATACACTTCACCTGCACCAACAACGTCGCCGAGTACAAAGCTCTCCTACATGGCCTTCGCGTGGCCAAGGAAATGGGAGTGAGCCGCATCAAATGCTACGGCGACTCCGACCTCGTTGTCCAGCAGACGATGGGAACATGGGATGCAGATGACCCCAACATGGCGGCTTACCACCGACTCGTCGACCAAGTCGGCAGCCACTTCGCAGGCATGGAACTCGAGCACGTGGACAGGCGGAAGAACGAGGCAGCCGACGCGCTCACTCGTTTCGGCTCCAAACAGGACCTAGTCCCGCCGGGCGTCTTCCTCGACCACCTCCACAACCCGTCCATCAGGCCAACGGCCGAAGTCGACGTCGCCAACCCGCCGTCACCAGATACGACTCAGGTGGCGACTATCTCCAGCATCGCCAACTGGAGGGAGCCCTACATCGAGTACCTGGCAACCAAAAAATTGCCAGTTGATGACGTGAAACACACATTCGTTGGGAGACCCCAAGAGAAGGTATGAAGCAGTGCAGCAGCAAGTTTTCCCTCAGTAAGAAACCAAGGTTGTCAGATCCAGAAGGAGTAGGAGCACTTCAGAAGGTTGTTGGTGGCGCCGTTGCTCGATCACCAACGTGACACCTGCACACAACACAATCAAACTACTTTGCCCCAACGAAACAGGAAGGTTGTCAATCTCCCGGCTTGCTGTAACAAAGGATTAAACGTATGTGTGGAAAATAGTATTTAATTACAGGAAGTAAAAGAGAACAATTGTTTGCAGTTGGTGGTTTTATCAGTGTAAAAGATTGGACCGGGGTCCACAGTTCACTAGTGGTGTCTCTCCGTAAAGATAAATAACATGTTGGGTAAACAAATTACAGCTGGGCAATTGATAAAATAGTGAGCGCATGATAATGCATATAAATGACAAGATGACTACCATGATATTTAATTGGGCATTACGACAAGATACATAGACCGTTATCCAACCACATCTATGACTAATAATCTACCGTCAGGTTAACATCCGTGTCCGTGTCCCCCGTTGGTATTAAGTTGCAAGCAACGGATAATCGCATTAAGTAATGTGCGTAATGTAAACAAATACATATGACCGTAGACATAGTATTGTTATGTTATCCTTAGTGGCAACAGCACATCCACAACCTTAGACGTTGCTGTCACTCACCCAGATTACTAGAGGCATGAACCCACTATCTAGCATAAATACCCCCTCTTGGAATTACAAGTATCTACTTGGCCAAAGCATCTACTAGTAACGGAGAGCATGCAAGATCATAAATAACATGTAACATAGATTAATAATCAACTTGATCATAATATTCAATATTCATCGGATCCTAGCAAACACAACATATAGCATTACAATAAGATGATCTTGATCATGTTAGGCAGCTCACAAGATCTAAACATGATAGCATCAAGTGGAGATGCAACCATCTAGCTACTGCTATGGACCCGTAGTCCAAGGATAAACTACTCACGGATCACTCCGGAGGCAGGCATGGCGATGTAGAGCCCTCTGGTGATGATTCCCCTCTTCGGCAGGGTGCCGGGAAGAGCTTCAGAACCCTCCCGAGCTAGGGTTGACGACGGCGGCGCCTCTGGAACTTTTCGTGGAATATGACTCTTGTATTTAGGGTTTTCCAGACGGGAGGAATAAATAGGCGAAAGGGCGGCGTCGGAGGCCACCCTAGGGCGCGGCAGGGGGTGGGGCCGCGCCCAGGCATGGTGTGGCCGCCTCCTGGCGCTTCTCCGTCTCTCCTTTGGACTCCGTGGACGTGTCGATGAAATAGGGACCTCCGTTGATTTTTCGTCCAATTCCGAGAATATTTCCTTAACAGCTTTTCTGAAATACAAAAACAGCAAAAAACAGGAACTGGCACTGTGGCATCTTGTTAATAGGTTAGTCCCAGAAAATGTATAAAAATGATATGAAGTGTATGTAAAACATGTAACAATTGGTATAATATCAACATGGAACATCAAAAATTATAAATACGTTTGAGACGTATCAGCATCGCCAAGCTTAGTTCCTACTCGTCCTCGAGTAGGTAAACGATAAAACAAAATAATTTTTGAAGTGACTGATGCATGTAAAATGCATACATGAACTTTGCACTTTATTTACTCATATTCCAATCATATTTGCATCATATAAGGGTTATATCAATGTTTTATCATGATTTTGGAAATATCTTAATGATTTCCTATTTTTATGGAATTAACCCTGCATAGGCAGAAAACCCTAGTTTTGTATTTTAATGTTTCAGGGACCCAAACGTCGTCCAAATCACCTGCAAATTTAGGGGCGTCATTTTTTGGAAGGAAGAAGACCTGTGGGCGAAGGAAGCAAGCAAACGGAGGCCTGAGGCCCAAAAGGGGGTGGCCCACGCGGCCACAGTACCTGACCACGTGGGGCCCACTCTTTTGGCCCTCGTGGCTCCGTTGCCATCGATCTTTCGTCCACCGACTCCGTCTTGACCTAAAAACGCCTATAAAAAAGGTCCCCTGGCGTTTCGCGAAAAGGGGCGGCGGAGAAACACAGAACCACGAAACAGAGAGTCAGAAGGCTGCCGCCGGAGAAGATCGGAGGGGGGAAACGCCGCCGGAGTCACCTCCGGAGGGCTCCACCCCCCTCCGAAGTGTTCATCATCAACATCTACAGCAAGAACTTCTCCACCATCATCACCATGATGAAGGGGGAGTAGTCCACCCCCTGGACTAGGGTTTGTGGTGGTAACTTTTGTATCTCTCCTCTCTCTTGAGCTTCACTAATTAGTACCGTATGAGCTGCCAAACATGATTACGGTCATCTATGTAATACCTTTGTGGTGAATATTGTGGTATGAGATGATTTGTTATGCATTTACTGTTGTGTTGGAACTTTTATGACTTGTCATGATTTGATAGAATATTGTTCTTTAAGAAGTATGATGTATGTGGGTATGGGATGGCCGATGTGACACGGCATAGGTATTGAGTGACACAGTACCGCCCAACATCCTTTATCTGGGGGTAAAAAGAAAGAGTATGATGTGGGAGTGAGAGAAACCACGCTAGCCTTACGAGGGGTGACCTAGCAACACAAATGAGTATTTCTTTCAACTATGTGTTTTAGGACATATAGCCGTCATAAAAAGCTACCATTAAAACATGACAATTGTGTGTACTTTATCTATAACATGATGATCACCGTAGATGAGAAAGAGAGAGGATTAAGTGAACCCATGAACCATGTCCATTGTTCCTATAAGAAACACACACTTGAGCTTGTCCTCTTGCTACATAGAGGATTGGGCTTTCTCTCTTTGAGAGCTTTCACTTGCTACTACCTTTGTCTTGTCCTCTTGCAAAGAAGAGGATTGGGACACTTTTACATCCATCAAACCAATCATCTTGTTCTCTAAACTTGTTTAGTGCATAATCAACTAAAACTTGTGACACTTTAGTTGTAGGGAATAGATAACTTTTCCATCTTGCTCCTGCGGATCGATACCTTACTTCCACATTTAGAGGTGCTACAGTGATCCCTTGCTCTTGGGGGTTATCAAGTACTTTTCTGGCGCCGTTGCCGGGGAGCGTAGCGCTGAAGTTTCTATTCTTGTGTGCACTAGACTTAATCTTGCTTTATATCTTGCAATCATCTAAGCTTGGGGAGGTTCCTTTAAACTTGTTTGGTTGTGAGTTTCTCATTAGTTTTACTTTCAGTTTTATATATCAAAAAACCAAAAAAAAAATAGAAAATGGAAAACTATTATGAAAACGCCATGATAGCTGCTGAATTTAGAAAGTCAAATGAAGGGAAAAGATTAGGAGAGTACATAGAGCTTCTAAATCAAATTCCTAATGTGCTCCTTAATATCCATAAGGAAGAAATTTGTTGCTCTGAATACTCTAGACACTTTGAATTCCAATGCCCTTCCAATAATGAACATGTCGTTGCAACTTATCATACAGGTAATTATGCTCACTTAGGGATGGAAGAA
The DNA here is from genome assembly GCA_947311845.1 of Poa pratensis. Classification (NCBI taxonomy): domain Eukaryota; kingdom Viridiplantae; phylum Streptophyta; class Magnoliopsida; order Poales; family Poaceae; genus Poa; species Poa pratensis. Next base: position 34,584,007 of record CAMZMU010000109.1, on the reverse strand, counting down.
GTAGAGCAATTTGTTACTTTTATGGCAGCCTATGAATTATACACCTTCATTGATGAACATGAAACCTGCCCTATAGCTTCTCAATTTAAAGTTTTCATTACCAATATGCTTGATCTCTGCATACTTGAATCTAATGAAAATATCTATGTTGTTGACACAAGGAAGAGAGCTGCCCAAGAAAGCTCTAATATTTTGCAGGAAGAAGATGACAAAAGCTTAAGCTTGGGGATGCCCGTGCTACCCCAAGAAGATGATGGTCCTATGCTTATTGATAATCCTACATGTTTGGAACTTGTTACTACTTTATGTGAGGATAAAAATGATATACTTGCTGTTTGTGAAAATGCTCTTACTAATGAGAGTCCTACTTGGTTCCTGAATTCTCCTGATTACACTATAGAGGGGAAAAATTATTTTGATGATACTATGCCTCCAATATATGATGATTACAATCATTGTGATATTTTCAGTCCACCTACTATTGAGGATAAAATTTATGTTGATTATAATATGCCTCCTATATATGATGTTTACAATGATGATTATGATGTTTTCAGTCCATCTACTATTGAGGATAAAATTCACTATGATTATTCTATGCCTCCAATTTATGATGATTACAATGATGGATGTGCTAGTTTTACTCCCACTATTACTAATGAAATTGATTATGCTTGTGTGGAGAGTAATAGTACTATTATGCTTATGGATCATGATAATAATGCTTTATGTGATAGCTATATTGTTGACTTTATTCATGATGCCGCTGAAAATTATTTTGAGAGAGGAAAGTATGGTTATAGAAATCTTCACGTTACTAAATTTATCCTCTTTATAATGAAGGTTTCGGCCTTTCTCTTGATTTGCTTTTATTTGTTGGGTACTTTAAAACCTACTGGTCCTTATGAGAGAGGGAGACACGGTTTCATATATCTCAATAATATTAAGTCTCCTCTCTTTTTGTTGAAAATTTTGAAGTTTCACTTGCTTTGCCTTCCTATGCTAGTCACTGTGTGCTTTCTTGATTTATTTTCTTACGAGATCCCAATGCATAGGAAGTGGGTTAGACTTAAATGTGTTTCATATTTTTCTCTTGATGCTCTCTTTCCTATGCGAGCATCATTAAATCTATCAAGTCTAGCTATGGCTATAAAGAAAGCGTTTTGCGGGAGGCAACCTGGTTATTTTTATGTGTGATTTTCTTTGTGTCCTCTTGCTGTAACAAGAGACTTTGTGCCTAGTTTAGTTTCTGGAGTTTTAAATAAAGTGCCAAGTTTTACCCTTTTTGGTTTGAAAAAGTTGCTTATAGCGTTCGGAGATTTTATTCCTGCACGAATCAGTGCACGGTATGATTTTTAATTCTTATTCTGTAACTCCGAATGAACTCATATTTGAACTGTAGTTGCTACTTTTCATCCTCTGTATGCATGCATTTTTTCGGAATTTTTTAAGAAAGTTTGGTAGGATAGAAAATTACGCTTTGCTGCTGCTGTTTTTCTGGACAGATTCTGTCCCATTTTGTTTGATGCATGCTTTGAGCTTTTAAGTTGAATCTTTCTGATCAAATTGGGTTTATGAGTAGGCATACAACATTATACACTTCCTGGACATCTCATATGAATTTTTGTTCACGGATTATATGCAGCAAGAAACCTATTTGTTTATCACTATTAATGCACCCCACAGAAAAGAAATGGGAGAAACGGTGTTTTGAAGTTTTTTTCACAGGGATTGGAGGAGATGCACCAAGAGCTATCCAAGAATGGTGAAGACCATAAGCTTGGGGATGTGAAGACAACCCCGCCGGACCTACACACTCTTGGTTTGCACACGTCCAACTCCTGTTTTTCGATCGAAACACTTTATCGCATAAACTTGGAGCGTCTTTTTGTTTGTTTTTGGTTTGATTTTTGTTTTGAGAGACCACCACACTATCATTTTTATATGAGAGAGCTATTGGAAATATGGGTTGAAATATGTTGGATGCTTTTATAAGATTGGGAAAAGGGATGTTTGAGTTGATTTTTAATGATACATATAGTTGCATGATTCATGAGCTTGTTAATGAGTAATAGTTTGCAAATTCTTTATCAAGAGCTATCACTTATTGATGTTTGGATGCTGATTGTTATTTTACATTGTTTAACATGGATTAGTTAGTTCTATGGACACTCATGCAGGCATCTAGATGGTCAACTTTCTCCCTCTTGCTAGCCCAAAAATTCCAACAAGTAAAAACTTGTTTCCAACACCTTCAACCAAAGTTATTCCAGTGAGTCCACCATATCTACCTATTAGCTTTATGCTATTCTGAGTATGTTTAACATGTTGTTTGTGTTATCTTACCTCTGAATGAAAATGTTTATGTTATTGATTGTGATGGAAAAAGTTGGTTATATAGCTCTCACGAACTTGATGCACAATTTGCTTTTATTGCATTAATAAAACATGACCCATTGTGATTAAGATTATGATGTTAGTGGCTTGATAAATGTCTTGGGTTGGGAGTTAGCTCATATGTGCTGTCACATGGCAAGCTTTCAACATGCTCTTCATTTCATTTAGTTGATATCATGTACTTTTGTTTATGGATGCTTATCATGGGTGAAATAAATGTGGATATTAAGCAAGTTTAAATGAGTTTGTATAAATGGTTAGAGAGACGCCTGGGCCGCTAATTGTGGCACCCCGACCTGACTGCTATACAGTGATGCTGAGTGTCACCGGTTAAGCGATACAACCGGAGGTTACGGGTTTACCAATCCCCGGCCAAAACCTTTGGCAGGCGTTGCTCGGAATTGATCACCGGCAACGCAACACCCCGATTGATAACTTAACACAGGCTCAACTATCAAAGCATAATAGAGAGATCAAGACTTGTGGAACAACTGGCACATCACATACTCTACGACACAAATCATTATAGTTCAACTCTTATAATAGAGAAAGATAGCAAATGACAACCAGAGGTCACAGACCCAACATTACAACAAGCGGAAGCAAATTAGGTTGTTCTAAACAACAAGAACCAAATTATGGCCTAAGAGGCCTACAGATAAACATCACAGCGCCAGCTGTTCCGGGATGTCCCAAGCTGCCACCTGGGAACCCCAGACTACTCGTCGACGTCCACAAAGGACCCACCTTCGAGGTCGGTGAAGTCCTCCTCTGAAACAAAACAAACGACGTTGAGTTCGACGAACTCGCAAGATTATATATAGAGCTTTAGCTCGATGAGGCTTTCAAGGTTTTATGGCTGTTTTGCATAAAGCTGATTTTATTTATGAAAACTTAACTCAATGGCATCGACTATTCAGAGTATTTTTAACAAGAGGTAAGAAGTAACTCTTTTCTCTTGATCACCCTTCTTCAACATCAACCACAGTGCCTGTTTCACCAAGGCACCTCCCCGAATCACCCTCGAGGAAGTCAACCCTACACTCCTGAGTGGTACCTTTAGTACCCAGTTTTTAATCATTCCGTTCATGTTATTCTATGATCTTATCGTCCTTTCCCAAGTCGTCCATAACCGCGGACACGGCTTTTCGAAAAGATTTACCCTGCAGGGGTGTACAATGTTTGCCACGCGTACCGTCCGGCCCATTACCTGTACAATTAGCTCTCTTCCTTGGAAAGTCGGCTGGGTGGGAGCGGTGTCGACTTCTCCCTCGTTAAGGACTAACCCAGGATCATCAGTGGCGGTAAGGCAGCCAGTGCCTTCAACACCCGCCCCACGGCCACTCATTTTCCTAACACCACCATCCTCATCTCAGTTCATCCCACCATCATCACGCACGCGCAAATGGAAGCCCGAACTAGAGGACCCTGGCTAGTCCCGCCCGAGTTATTTAGTCTATGAGGGTTCCTGCAATTGCATAGGCCTCACGCATGGTTGCACGCTCAATCTTGGTTCGGGAGGTAAAGAACTCGCACCTAGGCGGCGAGAACGAGACAAAGCACCACAACCACAGTGGCCTCTCACCCCCACCTTTAAGCATTTTATTACCCGTCTCCACAATTCTCCACCATCATCCGAACATAACAACACCTGTTTCCGACATGAAGTATCGATCGGACGAATACACATTTAGCTAAGCATGGCTAAGCATCAACATTGCATAGCTAAGTATTTCAGGCCAACAATACAACCCTATGGTTAATAGGAGGGAAACAGGTAAATGGCATCGGAATCTTAATGCAACTATAGGATACTCTAATCCAATAAAATTGACATTTGGAACCGCATGCAATATTATAGTGGAGAAAATACTTGCGGAAAATAGGATAAGATATGCTCAGAGGGGGGATTACGCTTGCCTTGTTGAGCGGAGTAGTCAAACTGCTCGTCGGAGTAATGATGCTCAACTCCGAACTCGTGATCTACCGGAGAGCAAACAACACCGGAAAGCAGAAACAACAATCAACACATGGCAATTGTGCAATGCATACAAAAATGATGATATGACATATTAATGCATTTAAGTTACCCTTAGGGTCCACTTAACAATTTAAAAGGGTACCATATTTGTTTTTAGCAAAGTTGGGATCAAACCTTCACAATTTAAACAAGGAGGCATTTTTTTAACCTTCCATATACAGTACCAAACTAAGCTTCAAGAAGCATGGCACTGGTACTATTGGATAGGCCTTAATTTTCTAAGAATTTTGGTACCTTGTTTGCATTTTTCCGATAAAAATTGAATTCGATAAGCATTTCCAAAGTTTCTATAGATTTAGCAAGTTTTCAAAATTGTTCAGAATTTAATTAGTTCCAACATGCATGAATATGATGTAAAAATGTTAGGGTTTGTCTTACTGAACACTTTGATACCTCAATTACAAATTTTGGATCAACAACTAAAAAGTTATTGCTGTTCTAAATTGCCTTTTAGATATGTCCTTTTGATAATTTATATAAAACAACAATTAAACTAGTTGTCCAGATTTGGAAGAAATAAATCAGGAATTTTATTAGTTACTGAATAATTCGGAATTACTCCGGAATTCCGAATTATTCGGAATTTTCCGAGTTGGTTCCGAGTTGAATCCGGGAAGCGCAATACGTACTGGATCCTGTCGGAATGAGATTGTTAGATACCCGGAATTTTCCGGACTACCAGGAATTCCGAGTTCATTCCGGATCCATTCCGAGCGACGAGGAAAAAACGGGATTCTGTACACGATAACATCCAGGCGACGGCACGGGGTGCTCACCACGAGCAGCGCGAGAGGGGAGAGGGGAGATGTGCTACGGCACGGGGTGCTCACCACGAGCACGTGGGGGAGGTCGGGGTGGCCGGAGGAGGCACGGCGGCGTCGTATTCCGGCGGCGGAGCTCGGACGGCCGCGGGGAAGACGGCGATGGCGGCGGCGATTCTCGGAGTCCCGGCTCGATTCCCTCTGCGTGGAGGTTGAGCATGGCACGGCGGAGCTATTGGCGGTCTTGGTTCGTCCCGGGGAAGCTCACAGCGGCAGCGATGCGTCGGCGGAGAGCTCGGCTACGGCGAGCTCGTGGGGAAGAAAGAGAGAAAGGGGAAACGGGGAAACTCGGGGGGGAAAGGCAGAGCAGCTCGCGGGGATGCTCTCCTGGCTGGGGTAGGCAGCGAGGGGGGCCCGGCGCAGCAAGCACGGCGAGCACGGTCTCGAGCTGGTGCGGCGGGAGCAGAGCTCGCGCGTAGCTACAGAGGAAGAAGAAACAGAATTTACAAATCGCCCCCTGGAGAACTTGTTACCATCACGGATAGGTCCCTCTGCTTCTTTCTTAAAATTCCAGCAGCAAATCAAATGATTTTATTTGGGTCCTTAAACAATTTATAAAAATATGAAATAAATCTTGTAGCCTCCCACTAACTAGGAGAAGCACCACAAAATTTGGGGTTGTCAAATAAATTGTTTTGGCCAACATTTATTCATAGGTTCAAAAGTAAGCATTTTGCTAATTTCAAAACTGTTGCCCCTTTAGAAATTTATAGCAATTGCAAGATATATTTTCTGAACTCTAGGAACTTCCTTGACAAATATAACACGTCAAAGTAATTTTGTTTTACAAGTTGAGTGCCTTCCTTGATTTGAGATTTGGTTTAAACAAGTTTAGCATTTTGTTTTCCAATGTTGTCAAACCCAAATTGTGTGTGGTTTAACAACTTAATATGGATGCCCTGATGCAATGCAACACAAAACCGAAAATTTTACTCGACTTTAGGTTTCCGAACTTTGGGCTGTTACAACTCTACCCTCCTTACAGGAATCTCGTCCCGAGATTCTAAGCGTAGGAAAGAGGGAAAGGTTACGACGGTACTACACGATCTTCTCGCTTCAGGTGGCTTCCTTCTTGAAGAGGTTAACCAAAGGCATCATGAAGATCTTCATCTGCTTCACTTCGAGGTCACTATCAAAGTACCCCATAGGAAGAAGGAAACTTTTCCGGAAGGATGGATCTTGGTGAATCTACCACGATCAGGTACCTCCTGGTAGAATCTTAGGATGAGACTTCAAGCATCCCTTGAATTGACAGTTAGGAGACACATGCGGGTGACGGAAGATTGATAAGGAGCTTCCAGTTGGCAGACAACTGTTTCTCAGAAGATTGAGAATATGAACTTTGCACAAGGCCTTAAGTTTCTGAAGACGAAGGTTAAACAAGATTCGAACATATGATGAGGCAGCTTCTACCAACAACTTGAGTAGAACTTTCCTCACGGGAAGGCACTTCGGACCACGGTAGAAGGATCATGCAGATGGACCGAGAGAACTTTAGAAACTCTGCAAACGTTGGTATTGGGAACACTTCTTGAGGATCACCAACCATCATTTCTGATTGAGATTCAGATCTGGTCAGTGTAGAGATACTTTGGACTCAGCACCGGTAGGAATAGGAAGCTTCGCAATGGATACCAATGGATTACAATTTCTAGGACCCCGAGAGTTGGACTACACGGTCTAACTCCAAAGGAGGAACGAGATTGCGGAACTTGCGGATTAGCAACTTGTCAGGAGACAGCTACCCCAATTGAATATCTTGCAGTGAGACACGATCGAGTCCTTGATGGGAAGCACCATAAAAGACAAGGAAGTTCTCAGACTTCCTCCCTTTCTGGAACAATTCAACCAGTGGCTTGGATGCATAGACTAAATTCTGAAGGAATGGAGGTAACAACATACCATTCCGAGAATATTGTACACCTGCTTGATCGAGTTGAGATGATTTTGAGGAACCGGACAATTCACTCAGATCCACGGTGACATCTTTCAGCAATTGCACGTGAACCAGGGAAAGTCACTTCTAACTCCAGAACACATACCTTGTGAAGACACAAAGTTAGTTCCAACAATTTTCCAATGCTAACGCCCACTATCCAATATAAATTTCCTCAAACATGGAGAGAATACGAATGCAGTTGATGGGCTCAACCACAAACTTATCCAGGTACTCCAAGATGGTAGACTCATATTTCGCCAGAACGAGGCATAAGTATTGGTCAGACTAACGCATTCAGGTAGGTAGGTCTGAGTTTGATTTGACGATAGCCCAATTCAAATCAAAAGATTTAGAGGTTAGCATATCCAAAGAGGAGATACCACCTCGCTTCAACACGGACAGACTAGACATCCCTTTGAAAAGGAACTATGTCGGGATGGAGCTCTTGTCTTTCAACTTTCCAAGTTGTTTAAGCTCAACCGAATAATTCTGGACATCCAGCACGATTTTCTTGGAGAAGGGAGTTGTTCAGAGAACCAGCTTACTCATAAGCTCAACATCACGGTCAGGTGACAACCTGGCGATACTTCTGGAAAGACCTCTAGAATATCACGATCCACATATAGGATATCACGACATACCGGTGGATCTTGAGTTCAAGAGAGGATCATGCCTTTCAGGGCAAAACAAGGTGGTCTTGGGAGCTTCGGCACAAACCTAGCTCTTTGACCGAGGGAGTGCATCAGAGCCAACAGACTTGGTAGCACTGTCAAACTCAACTTATTGATTGGCTAACCAATCATGCTAAGGAGGACAATAAATGTCCTTGGATTTTGCGCAGTAAGAACTGCTGAGAATATCCGATAGTTACATTATTACTCACGTCTCATCACTATGGAGTAATAAGTCACTCGGAGATCGGAGAGTAAAAAAGTGTAAGAGCATCACTTCATCAAGACGATCATGATACTTAGCACGAGTGCACACTCTTTATACCAAGATATCGTGCTTCTCTAAGATGGAACAGAAACAGAGACTAATAAACCTCTTATTCTGTGGAATACAAAACTTTGACCTAGCCCGAGAAGTGGACAAGGTACTGGAGTTTGTTTCTCCTAACAAGACGAATTGGAAAGTCTTGACGGATCAAGAGGGTGACTTGCATCGGAACATACCAACGCACAATAAAATTTTACTGTCAACTGACAGACAACGGTTGGAAGGCAGGTCAGAGTACGAAACATGCTCAGGAGAATCCCAAGATGTTGCAGATGCACCGGTTATTACTCAGTTGTGATAACCATGCCCCAAAAGGGAGAGATGCAGCAGAGTCAAACAAAACTGTAGTAAGATTGTTGTTGATTCGTAGCTCACCCATAAGGACGCCGGAAATCTTCTTCAGCTTCTTCAGCAGAGACGTGGTTCAGGCGACGACGCACAATAGGTCGGGGCGGGGGCGCGTGCAGGAGTTCTCGTGAGAGGTGCCTCCTGAGGGCACTCCCTGAAGTAGTGGCCAGCCTGACCACAGGGGTAGCAGATAAGTCCAGGTGGAGCAGGTAGCGGAGGACGATACCCACTTCCGCTCGACCCAAAGGTTGAAGTAGTGGGGCGCGTGGTGGCGTGCTGAGCAATCTTCTCTTGGGCATCCTTTACTGCGTCTACTATGAACTCCATAGAACAATTAGCCGGAAAATGATCATTTCCTTCGCATAGGTAGCAAGTGGCGCTAGCGGTTGGGCACTTGCCAAGTGGATGCGCGTTGAAACTGTGCGGGCAACTGCCGGGGCATTGACTCGCCTGATGTCCACCCCTTCCGCACTGACTACAAGCCTTTCCTTGTGGTGGTTCATTCTTTCTGGGTACTTAAGGGGGCACTTCCGGTATGAATGTCCGCGTTCCCTCCAAAGGTAACACCTGAGTTTGTCTCTAGCTTTCTTGGGCGAATCTTTAGATGTATGGGATTCCTGCCGATCAAAGGGTGTCGAGTGGATCCCTGAGGTGGCTTCGATTTTGTAGAGCGGAGGACGTTGTGCCATTCTGTAGATTTGACAAGGACGCAGTTAGTATCCACCTCGGTATGGTTGAGACATTAGCATTAGCGTACTCAAGTACTCAGACTAGGGACGATAATGCTTTGCGTAACAACTAGCAAGGGATCAACAAGACAGAACTTGGGTCAAAGATCAGCATCATGCGCTACTAGCATGAGATGCAAATGGTTAAGGAACCATATGATTCAACACACGCTAGTTGGCACAATCCGGGACCTTATGTTCAAGTCCTTGGTTTAAAATCCAACAAAGGAGCGAAGGATTAGACTCAGTCGAAACATCTGAGTTGATTTCGGATGGCAACGCAGCGGGAGCAACTGGACACATAACACTAACGGTCGAACCCAACCCCGTTTCTAATCATTTTGAAGTAACAGATGAGAAGTAAAACCTTTAACTCAAATCGAGGTAAGATTGCTCCGAGATTAGAGGGTAACCAGGTAAGGAGTAAAAAGAATCCTAAGATGGTTTTCACAACTCATTTTTAGGTTAAAATACTTTCACAAACACTAGACTCAACGTCGACCAGTAGAAGGGTTTCCTACAGGCAGTACGGCTCTGATACCAACTTGTGGCGCCCCGACCTAACTGCTATACAGTGATGCTGAGTGTCACCGGTTAAGCGATACAACCGGAGGTTACGGGTTTACCAATCCCCGGCCAAAACCTTTGGCAGGCGTTGCTCAGAATTGATCACCGGCAACGCAACACCCCGATTGATGCCTTAACACATGCTCAACTATCAAAGCATAATAGAGAGATCAAGACTTGTGGAACAACTGGCACATCACATACTCTACGACACAAATCATTATAGTTCAACTCTTATAATAGAGAAAGATAGCAAATGACAACCAGAGGTCACAGACCCAACATTACAACAAGCGGAAGCAAATTAGGTTGTTCTAAACAACAAGAACCAAATTATGGCCTAAGAGGCCTACAGATAAACATCACAGCGCCAGCTGTTCCGGGATGTCCCAAGCTGCCACCTGGGAACCCCAGACTACTCGTCGACGTCCACAAAGGACCCACCTTCGAGGTCGGTGAAGTCCGCCTCTGAAACAAAACAAACGACGTTGAGTTCGACGAACTCGCAAGATTATATATAGAGCTTTAGCTCGATGAGGCTTTCAAGGTTTTATGGCTATTTTGCATAAAGCTGATTTTATTTATGAAAACATAACTCAATGGCATCGACTATTCAGAGTATTTTTAAAAAGAGGTAAGAAGTAACTCTTTTCTCTTGATCACCCTTCTTCAACATCAACCACAGTACCTGTTTCACCAAGGCACCTCCCCGAATCACCCTCGAGGAAGTCAACCCTACACTCCTGAGTGGTACCTTTAGTACCCAGTTTTTAATCATTCCGTTCATGTTATTCTATGATCTTATCGTCCTTTCCCAAGTCGTCCATAACCGCGGACACGGCTTTTCGAAAAGATTTACCCTGCAGGGGTGTACAATGTTTGCCACGCGTACCGTCCGGCCCATTACCTGTACAATTAGCTCTCTTCCTTGGAAAGCCGGCTGGGTGGGAGCGGTGTCGACTTCTCCCTCGTTAAGGACTAACCCAGGATCATCAGTGGCGGTAAGGCAGCCAGTGCCTTCAACACCCGCCCCACGGCCACTCATTTTCCTAACACCACCATCCTCATCTCAGTTCATCCCACCATCATCACGCACGCGCAAATGGAAGCCCGAACTAGAGGACCCTGGCTAGTCCCGCCTGAGTTATTTAGTCTATGAGGGTTCCTGCAATTGCATAGGCCTCACGCATGGTTGCACGCTCAATCTTGGTTCGGGAGGTAAAGAACTCGCACCTAGGCGGCGAGAACGAGACAAAGCACCACAACCACAGTGGCCTCTCACCCCCACCTTTAAGCATTTTATTACCCGTCTCCACAATTCTCCACCATCATCCGAACATAACAACACCTGTTTCCGACATGAAGTATCGATCGGACGAATACACATTTAGCTAAGCATGGCTAAGCATCAACATTGCATAGCTAAGTATTTCAGGCCAACAATACAACCCTATGGTTAATAGGAGGGAAACAGGTAAATGGCATCGGAATCTTAATGCAACTATAGGATACTCTAATCCAATAAAATTGACATTTGGAACCGCATGCAATATTATAGTGGAGAAAATACTTGCGGAAAATAGGATAAGATATGCTCAGAGGGGGATTACGCTTGCCTTGTTGAGCGGAGTAGTCAAACTGCTCGTCGGAGTAATGATGCTCAACTCCGAACTCGTGATCTACCGGAGAGCAAACAACACCGGAAAGCAGAAACAACAATCAACACATGGCAATTGTGCAATGCATACAAAAATGATGATATGACATATTAATGCATTTAAGTTACCCTTAGGGTCCACTTAACAATTTAAAAGGGTACCATTTTTGTTTTTAGCAAAGTTGGGATCAAACCTTCACAATTTAAACAAGGAGGCATTTTTTTAACTTTCCATATACAGTACCAAACTAAGCTTCAAGAAGCATGGCACTGGTACTATTGGATAGGCCTTAATTTTCTAAGAATTTTGGTACCTTGTTTGCATTTTTCCGATAAAAATTGAATTCGATAAGCATTTCCAAAGTTTCTATAGATTTAGCAAGTTTTCAAAATTGTTCAGAATTTAATTAGTTCCAACATGCATGAATATGATGTAAAAATGTTAGGGTTTGTCTTACTGAACACTTTGATACCTCAATTACAAATTTTGGATCAACAACTAAAAAGTTATTGCTGTTCTAAATTGCCTTTTAGATATGTCCTTTTGATAATTTATATAAAACAACAATTAAACTAATTGTCCAGATTTGGAAGAAATAAATCAGGAATTTTATTAGTTACTGAATAATTCGGAATTACTCCGGAATTCCGAATTATTCGGAATTTTCCGAGTTGGTTCCGAGTTGAATCCAGGAAGCGCAATACGTACTGGATCCTTTCGAAATGAGATTGTTAGATACCCGGAATTTTTCGGACTACCCGGAATTCCGAGTTCATTCCGGATTCATTCCGAGCGACGAGGAAAAAACGGGATTCTGTACACGATAACATCCAGGCGATGGCGACCTACGGCGCGTCGGCGACATTGGCTACTGTGAGTAGCGCGAAGCAGCGCGAGAGGGGAGAGGGGAGAGGTGCTACGGCACGGGGTGCTCACCACGAGCACGTGGGGGAGGTCGGGGTGGCCGGAGGAGGCGCGGCGGCGTCGTATTCCGGCGGCGGAGCTCGGACGGCCGCGGGGAAGACGGCGATGGCGGCGGCGATTCTCGGAGTCCCGGCTCGATTCCCTCTGCGTGGAGGTTGAGCACGGCACGGCGGAGCTATTGGCGGTCTTGGTTCGTCCTGGGGAAGCTCACAGCGGCGGCGGTGCGTCGGCGGAGAGCTCGGCTACGGCGAGCTCGTGGGGAAGAAAGAGAGAAAGGGGAAACGGGGAAACTCGGGGGGGAAAGGCAGAGCGGCTCGCGGGGATGCTCTCCTGGCAGGGGTAGGCAGCGAGGGGGGCCCGGCGCGGCAAGCACGGCGAGCACGGTCTCGAGCTGGTGCGGCGGGAGCAGAGCTCGCGCGTCGCTACAGAGGAAGAAGAAACAGAATTTACAAATCGCCCCCTGGAGAACTTGTTACCATCACGGATAGGTCCCTCTGCTTCTTTCTTAAAATTCCAGCAGCAAATCAAATGATTTTATTTGGGCCCTTAAACAATTTATAAAAATATGAAATAAATCTTGTAGCCTCCCACTAACTAGGAGAAGCACCACAAAATTTGGGGTTGTCAAATAAATTGTTTTGGCCAACATTTATTCATAGGTTCAAAAGTAAGCATTTTGCTAATTTCAAAACTGTTGCCCCTTTAGAAATTTATAGCAATTGCAAGATATATTTTCTGAACTCTAGGAACTTCCTTGACAAATATAACACGTCAAAGTAATTTTGTTTTACAAGTTGAGTGCCTTCCTTGATTTGAGATTTGGTTTAAACAAGTTTAGCATTTTGTTTTCCAATGTTGTCAAACCCAAATTGTGTGTGGTTTAGCAACTTAATATGGATGCCATGATGCAATGCAACACAAAAGCGAAAATTTTACTCGAGTTTTTAGGTTTCCGAACTTTGGGCTGTTACACTAATCTAAGCCATGCATCATTCATGGTGGAAATTTACTTACATACTATGATGAACCTTCTGTGATACACCTTGCAATAAAAAACTATTCCAAATGGTAAATAAAAAGGGTGTTGAGATTGTTCATTTTGTTTGTTTGTCTTGTCATTTTGATATGGGCTTGTTCCATATCTTGGGACAAGAGGTACCCCAGTTGACGCTCTTGATGATACTATTATGCTTACAATGATATTTAATTGAACTTGCTTTGTTTCCCAAGTTGAGTAACACATGGTGTAAGTACTTGTATTCAAGGGGCATGAGACATTCAACCCATTCTTTATCAAGCACACTACTCATATTTGCTTTCACTTTAACCTTAATCATTCAAGATGCTATGATAGGGGCAATGAGAGCTTGACACCAATGAATACCTTATTGCAATCATTAACTTAAGTAGAAGAGTTTGGAGGTTGGATGAAACTTATGCATGCTTTACCTCTACTCACATATACATCTTTCCAAAGTGTACACCTATCATATTCAGATTTTCATCTACACTCTATGACCATTGTAGGATGTTCTACTTATCATTATGCATACATGTGTTCCATATTACTTGCTACCATGTTACACTTTGTGAACTATCAATGAACATCCTTGTCTTGAATACTTGATATCACTTCATGAACTATCTTGCATATTGCTACTCCTTTGAAGAATGAATCATTTGACTTTATTTAGCAATTGTAATCATCTTTGATATCCATTGTTAGTAGTAAATTGCAAAGTCCATGTTAGTTTTATCACCTTCATACTCGAGGACGAGCATGGGTTAAGCTTGGGGATGTTGATGCATGTAAAATGCATACATGAACTTTGCACTTTATTTACTCATATTCCAATCATATTTGCATCATATAAGGGTTATATCAATGTTTTATCATGATTTTGGAAATATCTTAATGATTTCCTATTTTTATGGAATTAACCCTGCACAGGCAGAAAACCCTAGTTTTGTATTTTAATGTTTCAGGGACCCAAACGTCGTCCAAATCACCTGCAAATTTAGGGGCGTCATTTTTTGGAAGGAAGAAGACCTGTGGGCGAAGGAAGCAAGCAAACGGAGGCCTGAAGCCCAAAAGGGGGTGGCCCACGCGGCCAGAGTACCTGGCCGTGTGGGGCCCACTCTTTTGGCCCTCGTGGCTCCGTTGCCATCGATCTTTCGTCCACCGACTCCGTCTTGACCTAAAAACGCCTATAAAAAAGGTCCCCTGGCGTTTCGCGAAAAGGGGCGGCGGAGAAACACAGAACCACGAAACAGAGAGTCAGAAGGCTGCCTCCGGAGAAGATCGGAGGGGGAAAACACCGCCGGAGTCACCTCCGGAGGGCTCCACCCCCCTCCGGAGTGTTCATCATCAACATCTACAGCAAGAACTTCTCCACCATCATCACCATGATGAAGGGGGAGTAGTCCACCCCCTGGACTAGGGTTTGTGGTGGTAACTTTTGTATCTCTCCTCTCTCTTGAGCTTCACTAATTAGTACCGTATGAGCTGCCAAACATGATTACGGTCATCTATGTAATACCTTTGTGGTGAATATTGTGGTATGAGATGATTTGTTATGCATTTACTGTTGTGTTGGAACTTTTATGACTTGTCATGCTTTGATAGAATATTGTTCTTTAAGAAGTATGATGTATGTGGGTACGGGATGGCCGATATGACACGGCATAGGTATTGAGTGACACAGTACCGCCCAACATCCTTTATCTAGGGTAAAAAGAAAGAGTATGATGTGGGAGTGAGAGAAACCACAATAGCCTTACGAGGGGTGACCTAGCAACACAAATGAGTATTTCTTTCAACTATGTGTTTTAGGACATATAGCCGTCATAAAAAGCTACCATTAAAACATGACAATTGTGTGTACTTTATCTATAACATGATGATCACCGTAGATGAGAGAGAGAGAGAGAGGATTAAGTGAACCCATGAACCATGTCCATTGTTCCTATAAGAAACACACACTTGAGCTTGTCCTCTTGCTACATAGAGGATTGGGCTTTCTCTCTTTGAGAGCTTTCACTTGCTACTACCTTTGTCTTGTCCTCTTGCAAAGAAGAGGATTGGGACACTTTTACATCCATCAAACCAACCATCTTGTTCTCTAAACTTGTTTAGTGCATAATCAACTAAAACTTGTGACACTTTAGTTGTAGGGAATAGATAACTTTTCCTTCTTCCTCCTGCGGATCGATACCTTACTGATGATCCCGAAGAGCAAGTCTTGATGCCTGCACAAATAACGGGATTTAGGTTGAGACTCCAAGTGCAGAGTGTATAGTATAGTGGAAGACAGTTTTCCCCACGAGGGGTGACTCGAGGGTTTAATATCGAACTCTCGGGGAATCTGAAGTGGTAGATTTATCTTCTTATCCTTCTTTTGGTTACCTACAAAACAAGGTTAGATGTTTTGGTCCTCAACCTCACCTGTGGTTGTCAAGCACAAGGTGTAAGAATGATATCAGGATAGTTATGCAATGCAAACAAGAAATAAATATGCAATGATGGTGGATGCAATGGTAAATGATATTTTTGGGTTTTAGATGATGTATGCAAGATGAAAAGTATTTTTGTATTTTCGGATTTAATGATGGCTGAAAATATAAAAGTGGTATATGGTGTTGGAAAGGTGTTTCTTATGATTAAAAATGGACTGGGGTTCATGGTTTCACAAATGCACTCTCTCTTTATAAAGTGGTAGACAATGGAACACACAAAAGTTAACATATGAGATTGCAACACAGGGTTTGATAACAAGTTACTTAGATATATGGGCATCACGTCCTAACATAGAGGTCTTTTGGTTATTAACCTCTCTTATACTCCACCAAGATGCGAACTAAATCATAACACCTCAGTAATTAAGATAACTCAGAGTATAGCAGTAAGTATCATGACATGAAGTGATAATAAGAACATGCTAGATCTAGTCATGGAGTAGTGGCAATGGTCACGCCCACATCCCCGGTAGCATGGTATTTTAGTTTATCCCTGGTGAGGTAACAAAGCAAGGTAAAGATACCAAAGTGGATCGCAGAACTTTCTCTCACGTTCACTGCACTAGTCACCCCCCGTTACTCCAACTAATGCACACGTTCCCCCTCACACGCTCTCATAAACATGCTTGATCAAAACAAGTAGACAAGAACGGGTACATAATATGCATCTATACTCATAACTGAAACAAACATTGCAATCTCAAACATATATTAACTCATAAAGATCCACCACAAAGGTATTACAACGATGATCGTAATCATGTTCAGCAGCTCATACGGTGCTAATTAGTGAAGCTCAAGAGAGGAGAGATACATAAGTTACTTCCACAAACCCATAGTCCAGAGGTGGACTACTCCCTCTTCATCATGGAGACGGTGGAGAAGTCGATGGAGAGGATGGAGACCACGCCGGCAGCGCCCCGCCGGAGTTTTCCCCCTCCAATCTGCAGCTCCTGATCTCCGTTTCGGTGTTTCTGTGTTTCTGCGGCGCTCCTTCCAGAGAACGACGGGGGACCTTTTTTATAGTCGTTTTTAGGTCAAGACGAAGGCGGTGGAGCGAAGATCGACGGCAATGGAGCCACGAGGCCCAAACGGGTGGGTCCCACGCGGCCACAGTACCTGGCCGCGTGGGCCATGCTTGTTTGGCCCTCGGGCCTCCGTTTGCTTGCTTCCTTTTTCCGTAGTCCTTCTTCCTTCCAAATATTGACGCCCGTAAATTTCCAGGTGATTTCGTTGACGTTTGGGTCCCTGAAACATTGAAATACAAAACTAGGGTTTTCTGCCTGTGCAGGGTTAATTCCAAATAAATGGGAAAACTATGAAGTATTCCCAAAATCATGATAAAACATTGATATAACCCTTATATGATGCAAATATGATTGGAATATATGCAATTAAAGTGCAATGTTCATGTATGCATTTTACATGCATCACTTACTTCCACATTTAGAGGTGCTACAGTGATCCCTTGCTCTTGGGGGTTATCAGTGACATGCTACCATCATAATCTTGATCAAATAGTATTGTAAGGCACATGTAAATGAATGAAGTGATCCAAGTCAATGGTCTATAGTTTGCTACCAAATAGATAATGAGTAATCAACTGAATCATACAAGCAAAACTTTTCATGAATAATACTTTGGAGACATTGCATCCACAGGTTTACATAAGAGTTAACTCAAAAAGCAATAGACTCTAGTAAAAGGTATTTAACCAACATAAAGGAAGATTTAAGTTTCAGCGTTTGTTTCAACTTTTAACATATTTATCTCATGGATATTGTCAACACAAAGCAATATAATAAATCCAATATGTGGCATATAACAATTGTTGTGCCAAAGTTGACACTAGTGTTTGCTTGTGGAAGATAGAAAGAAGTAGGAAAACTGACTTAGCATAAAAGTAAAAGAAAGGCCCTTCATAGAGGGAAGCTGGGATTAAATCATGTGCGAGAGCTTTTTAGTTTTTGAAATCATATAGAGAGTAAAAATTAAGTTTTGATAGGTGTATGTTAATTGGTCAATGAATCAGTAGTGGAAAGTACAATATGACCCCGGCCAAACAGACTTTTAAGAGCGGCTCCCATGAAGGACGTTATTTCTACCAGCAAGGCAGATCATCCCACTTTTTCTCTTTGGTTTACACATGCAGATGTTTCACTGAGTATTCAGTTGACAAAATGTGAAGAGATTAAGCGGTTAAAGTTGTAATTAATTGGGAATGGGCACCCCGTTTCCAGCTCTTTCTGCAAAATTAATAGATAAGCGGATGTATATGCCGCTAGTCTGAAGGTAAAGTCTGCTTGACAAGTGACATAAAGACATCCACCACGTCCTCATGAGCTTGGTAAATATTGACACAAAAAGGAGTAGTAAATTTTTTGAATAATTTAAAGGTAGCACATGGAAAATTTACATGTAGTGGCAAGGAAATACCACATATAGGTAGTTATGGTGGACACAGATGGCATGGATTTTGGCTCAAGGATTTGGATGCACGAGAAGCATTCCCTCTCAGTACAGAGGTTAGGCTAGCAAGGTTATTTAATCAAACAAGACTGTCAACCGGTACACCAAGTTTTATATGACCAATATATTGCAAAAATTATAAGACTCCACACTGTCTTCCTTGTTAACCAAACCCTTTTACTAGAAAATATCTAGACCTTTGAGATATCACTCATGCAAACCAAATTTCAACAAGCTTTACGGTAGTTCTTCACTAATGGGCTTAACTTACATGATGCAAAAGTTTAATCATGACCTACTTGTTAACTCAAAACAATTGACAAGTATCAAATTATCCAAGTTAGTGATCTACAAGAGTATGTAAGTCTTTTCCATTATACCATTTACCACATGCAACATTTTCTGTTCCAACCAAACACCAATCAATTTATTTCAATAACTCTGCAAACTAGTATACGTGAAGTAATAGAGTACTTTATTTAAAAGAACTAATAGCTCTGACAAGAGATACATGAAAACAAGAGCTAAAAGCTGAACAGCGCTAGATATGAATACTCAACAAGTATAAGTGAAGAATAGGAATATTCTAATGAAAAAGCGGAACGTGTCTCTCTCCCAATCAAGAATGCTAGGATCCAATCAAGTTGATATCAGAAAATAAAAATAACATACTGAAAATAGAAGCACACAGATGCTCCAAGAATAGCACATATGATGTGAAAGAATTAAAATATAGTTTCACTAGAGATGACCTGATAATTTTGACGATGAAGAAGGGGATGCCTTGGGCATCCCCAAGCTTAGACGCTTGAGTCTTCTTGAAATATGCTGGGGAGATCCATGGGAGCCTCACCAAGCTTAAGCTCTTTACTCTTCTTGATCCTATTATATCACTCTTCTCTCTTGACCCTTGAAAACTTACGCCACACCAAACTCAAATTAAATCTCATTAGAGGGTTAGTGCATCAATCAAAAACTCACATGTTCTGTAAGGACGCAATATGACCGTTATTTTAAACATTAACTACTGCCACTGATGTTATGTGAATCTCTTTTACCCAAAAAAGAATTCCACCCAACACTAGTAAAAGAGAGAATGCAAAATAAAAGACATAATCTGTCTAAAACAGAACAGTCCGCAAAGACGAATTTTTTCGAGGCACTTACGTTGCTCAGATCGAAAAACTTTGAACTAACGAAAGATGCATACATACATCAGGATTACGGACAAAAATTTGCAGATTAAAATTACATTTCAATGAATTTATAATTTTCGTACAGTGAACATCAAAAATCTGTTTCTGCGCAGCAATCAAAATTTAGCATCATCTTATCATTAGAAACTTTTCTTGGCACAACAAAACGATAAATAAAAGATACAAAGGAGTTGTTATAGAAGTAGACAAGCTCCTTGACTCAACAAAATAAAATAACAGGAAAATAAAAACAATGGGTTGCCTCCCATAAGCGCTTCTATTTAACGCCTTTTAGCTAGGCACAAAGCATGCATCAAGTATTACCAAGTGTAGAAGCATCAACATTATAATTTGTTCAAAAAATAGAGTCAAAAGGTGGTTTTATCTTCTTCCTAGGGAAGTGTTCCATACCTTTCTTGAGCGGGAATTGATATTTAATATTCCCCTCTCTCATATCAATAATAGCACCAATAGTTCTAAGAAAAGGTCTTCCAAGCACAATAGGACAACATGGATTGCATTCAATATCCAAAACAACAAAATCAACAGGGACAAAATTGTTATTAACCATGATAAGAACATCATCAATTCTACCCAAAAGTTTCTTTATCGTAGCATCAGCGAGGTAAATGTGAGATCCTGGCTCAGGGCTCAATAGGATTGATAGGATACTCATGTCAACAAGTTGCAACTTCTTTTCCGGAAGCTCATCTGGAAGGAACTCCGAGGTTAAGCGTGCTTGGCCTGGAGCACTCCAAGGATGGGTGACCGACTGGGAAGTCGTTCCCGGGTGCGCACGAGTGAGGACAAAGTGTGCAGAAAAGACCAGTGTTGATCTGTGGGGCCAGTCTAGAGATCCTAGAGAGCTGCCAGGGGTGACAGGCCCGGCCCGGGGGTGGCCGGGGTGTTACAGTAAACATCCAAATAACAATTTTCCAAAGGTGCTAAATCAAGCATATCATAAAGTCTTTTAGGCATAACAGAAACACTAGCACCAAGGTCATACAAAGCATTGCAATCAAAGTTATTCAAGTTCATTTTAATGAAAGGCTCCCAACCATCTTCTAACTTCCTAGGGATGGATACTTCACGTTTAATTTTTATTCCCTAACTTGTATGAGAGCATTATTAATATGTTTAGTAAAAGTCATGTTTATTTCACTTGCTTTAGGACTCCTAGCTAGCTTTTGCAAGAACATAATTACTTCAAAAAGATTACAACAATCAAAATCAAAATCATTATCATCAAAGGTAATGGAGCTATTATCTTCCTCGTTACTAAAAATTGCAGCATTTTTATCAAGAACAGTTTCTGAGTTATCAGGCAATTTAAAACGTTTTGCAATAGAAGTAGAAACATTGCCAACACCAATTATCTTACCATTACTAGTAGAAGGTTTGCTATCACTTGAGGTTAAAGCATTTTCAGTAGTAGAAATAGTACAAACCCTAGCAATACTATTCTTTCTAGCAATTTCATCCTCTCTTTCCCACCAAGCATGCAATTCGGCTAGCATCTTCACATTATTATCAATTTTAATTTATATAGCGTTGAGAGTTTTGCTCTCTTTAACATCATGAGGCATGTTATTTATTTTCAAAAATTCAACATCAAGAGCAAGACTATCAACCTTAGAGGCAAGAACATCAATTTTCCCTAGTT
Source organism: Poa pratensis (assembly GCA_947311845.1). Taxonomy (NCBI): domain Eukaryota; kingdom Viridiplantae; phylum Streptophyta; class Magnoliopsida; order Poales; family Poaceae; genus Poa; species Poa pratensis. Next base: position 34,562,741 of record CAMZMU010000109.1, on the reverse strand, counting down.
TTTCCTCAACAGTTTTATTGAAAGCAGTTTGTGTACTAATAAAATCCTTAAGCATAACTTCAAGATCAGAGGGTACACTTTTATTATTGTTGTAGGAACTACCATAGGAATTACCATAACCATTGCCACCATTAGAAGGATAGGGCTCATAATTACTATTACCAAAATTATTCCTATAAGCATTGTTGTTGAAGTTTTTGTTTTTAATGAAGTTCACATCAACATGCTCTTCTTGAGCAACCAAAGAGGCTAAAGGAACATTATTTGGATCAACATGCACTTGACCATTTGCAAGCATAGACATAATAGTATCAATTTTAGCACTCAAGGAAGAGGTTTCTTCAACAGAATTTACCTTTTTACCTGTTGGAGCTCTCTCGGTGTGCCACTCAGAATAATTTATCATCATATCATCTAGAAGCTTTGTTGCAGCACCCAAAGTGATGGACATGAAGGTACCTCCAGAGGCCGAATCCAACAAATTCCTTGAAGAAAAATTTAATCCTGCATAGAAGGTTTGGATGATCATCCAAGTAGTCAGTCCATGAGTGGGACAATTCTTAACCAATGATTTCATTCTCTCCCATGCTTGAGCAACATGTTCATTATCAAATTTTTTAAAATTCATTATGCTACTTCTCAAAGATATAATCTTAGCAGGAGGATAGTATTTTCCAATGAAAGTATCTTTGCATTTAGTCCATGAATCAATACTATTTCTAGGCAAAGATAGCAACCATTCTTTAGCACGTCCTCTCAGGGAGAAAGGAAAAAGTTTCATTTAATAATATCACCGTCTACTTCCTTATGCTTTTGCATTTCACAAAGTTCAACAAAGTTATTAAGGTGAGCAGCAGCATCATCAGTACTAACACCAGAAAATTGCTCTTTCATAACAAGATTTAATAGTGCAGGTTTAATTTCATAAAATTCTGCTTTAGAAGCAGGTGGAGCAAATAGTGTGCATATGAAATCATTGTTGTTTGTGCTAGTGAAATCACACAACTTAGTGTTCTCAGGAGTACTCATTTTAGCAACTTAAAACAGGACAGAAAATAACAATTCGAAAAGAAACTAGATGCAAGTAACTAATTTTTGTATGTTTTTGATAATTAAAAGCAAACAAGATAAAATAAAAGTAAACTAAGCAAGACAAAAAACAAAGTAAAGAGATTGGAAGCGTGATACTCCCCTTGCTGAAGTCTTCTATCTCTCCGGCAACGGCGCCAGAAAAATATGCTTGATGACGTGAAACACACGTTCGTTGGGAGACCCCAAGAGAAAGGTATGAAGCAGTGCAGCAACAAGTTTTCCCTCAGTAAGTAACCAAGGTTGTCAGATCCAGGAGGAGTAGGAGCACTTCAGAAGGTTGTTGGTGGCGCCGTTGCTCGATCACCAACGTGGAAACTGCACACAACACAATCAAGCTATTTTGTCCCAACGAAATAGGAAGGTTGTCAATCTTCCCGGCTTGCTGTAACAAAGGATTAAACGTATGGTGTGGAAAATAATATTTAATTGCAGGAAGTAAAAGAGAACAATTGTTTACAGTTGGTGGTTTTATCAGTGTAAAAGAATGGACCGGGGTCCACAGTTTACTAGTGGTGTCTCTCCATAAAGATAAATAACATGTTGGGTAAACAAATTACAGCTGGGCAATTGATAAAATAGTGAGCGCATGACAATGCATATTAATGATAAGATGAGTACCATGATATTTAATTGGGCATTACAACAAGATACATAGACCGTTATCCAACCGCATCTATGACTAATATTCCACCGTCAGGTTAACATTCGTGTCCCCCGTTGGTATTAAGTTGCAAGCAACGGATAATCGCATTCAGTAATGTGCGTAATGTAAACAAATACATATGACCGTAGACATAGCATTGTTGTGTTGTCCCTAGTGGCAACAGCACATTCACAACCTTAGACGTTGCTGTCACTCGCCCAGATTACTGGAGGCATGAACCCACTATCTAGCATAAATACCCCCTCTTGGAGTTACAAGCATCTACTTGGCCAAAGTATCTACTAGTAACAGAGAGCATGCAAGATCATAAATAACATGTAACATAGATTAATAATCAACTTCATCATAATATTCAATATTCATCGGATCCCAGTAAACACAACATGTAGCATTACAATAAGATGATCTTGATCATGTTAGGCAGCTCACAAGATCTAAACATGATAGCATAAAGTGGAGAGACAACCATCTAGCTACTGCTATGGACCCGTAGTCTAAGGATGAGCTACTCACGCATCACTCCGGAGGCAGGCATGACGATGTAGAGCCCTCCGGTGATGATTCCCCTCTCCGGCAGGGTGCCGAGAAGAGCTTCGGAACCCTCCCGAGCTAGGGTTGATGACGGCGGCGCCTCTGGAACTTTTCGTGGAATATGACTCGGGTATTTAGGGTTTTCGGGACCGAAGGAATATATAGGCGAAAGGGCGGCGTCGGGAGGCAACCGAGGGGCCCATACCACCCCTCGGTGCCGCAGACAGGAGGGCCGCACCCTAGGGTGGTGTGGTGCCTCCCTGGTTCCTCTCCGTTCCCCCTTTGGACTCCGTGGACGTGTCGGTGAAATATTGATGTTCGTTGATTTTCGTCCAATTCCGAGAATATTTCCTGACTTGCTTTTCTGAAACGGAAAAACAGCAGAAAACAGGAACTGGCACTATGGCATCTTGTTAATAGGTTAGTCCCAGAAAATGCATACAAATGCTATGAAGTGTAAATAAAACATGTAGCAATTGACACAATATCAACATGGAACATCAAAAATTATAGATACGTTTGAGACGTATCAGGATCAAGCCGCGGCTTCAAGTACCTTTGGAAAGGACACCAGGGTGTTGGCTGGACGAGCTACCAGCAGTACTCTGGGGCATCAGAATGACTCCCAACCGTTCCACCGGCTACACGCCATTCTTCTTGGTGTACGGGGCGGAAGCCATCATGCCCATAGACCTCGAGCACGACTCGCCGCGAGTCGCCCTCTACAACGAGGAGGAAAACGAGGAAGCCCGCTCAATCGACGTCGACCTCCTGGAAGAAACTCGCGAACTCGCACTCTCCAGGACGGCGATCTATCAGCAAGGCCTGCGCCGCTATCACAGCCGCCGGGTCAAGAGTCGTTCCTTCCAGGAAGGAGACTTGGTTCTTCGGCTCATCCAAAAGTCGAATGGGATGCACATGCTCTCGGCACCATGGGAAGGACCGTTCGTCGTTAGCAAAGCGATGGGCAACGGCTCCTACCACCTCGTCGACTTGCGTGAGCCTAACAAAAGCTCCAAGTCGGAAGAGGAGACCAAGCATCCATGGAACATCAGCCTGCTTCGCCCCTACTATACATAGTATTCATTGTAATACTGTGTGATCAATCAAGGAAATAAAGCCGGTACGTACCCGACATGCTCGGGGGCTACCGTTTCGTCTCAAACATGATTTCGAGTCTTTACTTTCCTACTTACACGTTATATGATTGATGGGTCATCAAATAGAGCCGGACGCCACGATGCGCGACTCACCACTGGATTCCCTGCTCACGCAGCAAAATCTCAAAAAAAGTTTCGTTTTCCCCCGAGTCATCGGCAACTCGCAAAAGTGAAAAGTAGTGCAGCCGGTTCAAACCTAACTTGACAATGAAGCCGACATCGGACTTTGTCACCATGGGTACCGCGAGCGTCACGAAAAAGCATCACGCGAGGGCACACTCGGCGGGGTCGCACGATCGACTAGCTTCAATACAAGCGAAAAACAAACAAGTGACAAAAAGCGCACAACTCAGAACATAATCAACAAGTGCCGGTTTCAAATAAACCGCGGAGGCACATATACATGCACGACCCGGCACTTAGCATTCTTGTTCATTACAAAATATCGCACACAGGCGAACAAACCTAACTACTTATAAAAAAACCCCTCTTTGAGAGCAGGGGAACAGGATCAGGACCGGGGAGCCGCTCAACCTGCAGATATCGACGCATCGGACCCTGGAGCCGGCGGTGACAGAGTTGCAGCCCTCTCAAAGAGATACTCCGAGGCGGGCTCCTTGTCAGCCACCTCGCCCAGGTCATTGCCAGGCGGTACCACGTCGAAGATAAAGTCTTCGTGGTCCACCATCTTGGTGGCTCGGCAGGCGTAAGGGGCGACGAACTCGCACACCTGCCCCAGTTCGATCTCCCGACCGCTGTCGTCAGTCGGGATGCTTGCCGTGATCTTGTCGACGTTCGTCTGCTTGTAGCGGCCACGAACGAGTCCAAGCGCCACGGCGGCACCACTCCGGGCGGACGACTCCCGCACCTAGGTGATCACCTGGGGCATCAGCTGGAGAACCCGCAGGACCCGGCTGATGGGCGCGGGGATGCACTCCTTGGGCGACAGCATCCGGACGACGGCGTCAGCTAGGGAGCGCACGTCGCGGCAGAAGACGCCGACCCGGTGGACATGCTCCAACGCGGTCAGGCCACCCGCATCCTCGCCTGACAAGAATCAACGCAAGCATCAGCAAAACAACGCAAAGCGGCACAAAAGTACAGACAGGAAGATGGATGAACTTACCCCAGATGCTGATTGCAAGGCCAGCGAGTGGCTCGGTCAGCTCCTTCATCTCGCGCTCAGCGCCCGCGGCTTTGCTCTCGAGCTTCTCGAGATCTTCGCCGTAGCCCTTAGTCGCAAGGGTGAGGGCTGCGTCAGCCTGCTCCTTCTCCTTGCTGAGCCGCACGCAGGAGGCCTGCACCGCTTCAAACGCCTCGGTGTGCTGGCGCTCCTGCACGGCCAGAAGCCGCTGATGCTCGGCAGTGGAGATGAAGCCCTCGCGCGCGTTCTCCCACTCGGCGCGCAAGCGCCGGGTCTCCTGTTGCTCGGCCTCGAGAAGACGGGCCAGCTCCTGCGACAAACACAACCACAGATTATTCAAAATCACCAGGGAACATGGGGGCTATGCTACGGGTCGCCTCTACATCGTCTTCAGCCGAACCCGGGGGCTAGCCCCAAAACAAAACAGTATATACGCCGAGTCAAGAACTCGGGGGCTGTGCCTTGGTTTGCCTCTACCTCAACACTATGGCAACCCGGGGGCTACGCCGCTACCTCGACTGTCGGGGGAATACTTTGTTGATTAACCCGCGGCCCATATTGATCAGTGCGACCTACTTTACTCGCACGAGCAAAGGCCTACATAAAAGCAAGCCCAATATCGCACCGCCACAAGGAGAAGAATCTAGAAGACATATCCTGGAAGACGTGAGGACGGGTTAGTCTCCAAGTAGGTTCCAGTTGGTATATTCCTTGTGGAGGAAGTTTCCTTTGTAACCTGGCGAGTCTCTGTGTATATAAAGAGAACTCGCAGGACTTAGATAGGGTCAAGCCCTCAAACCCTAGCACGTACGGCGAGTACCGAGATCGGATCGCCTCCATTGTAACACCTCATATATCATATCAATACCAATCTAGGGTAGGCAGCAAGTTGTTCTTTACCTCACATTGAGGGGCCGAACCTAGGTAAATCTGTGTTGATCTTTGTTCCTGCGATCCCAAGCTCGGAGACGATTGACTCGCGCAATCCCACACTACGAAGTCATCCATGACATATGACGTGACAAACCCACGACATCGACCGCATCCAATAAAACTATGAAGACACAAGCCGCCCTCTGCGAAAGCGACTCGGGCCTTGGGGCTACTTACACGCTAAAGAAAGCACCAGTAAAGGAAAAAATTCACATACCTGGTGCGCATCCACCGCAACCAGGATGGCGGCTCGAAAGTCTGGCCTGGCAGCGCCCGCACCCGCGATAGAGCTCGGGGGCTGGGCGACCGGCACAGCAGGCGAAGCCATCACCGTGGCAGCGCGGGTCGACACGGCCACCAGTGCCGTCTCGGACACCGCCGCGGCTTCCGTCGTGCCAGTCGGCACGGTCTTTTCAACAGCGGCCTCTGGGCGGGGAGGCACAGGAACTTCACTAGCGCCACCGGACGGAGGCGGCGGAGTCAGCGCCCTCGTGGCGGGCTCATCAACCCGCATGACGGGCTCCGCCAGCAGTGTGGCATCGCCCAGCGCCTCCTCCAAGTCGCTGAGGGAGACATCCTCCGTCCTGCGACAGTCGCAAGGATTAAACTCAAGATAACGACGCCAACGAAACCTTGGACGGCTAAGCAGAACAGACCTGTCACCCGCAGGAAAGGTCGAGACACGGGCTCCCCTCGAGCGAGTCGCGGGAGGCGAAGCGGCTCGAGCGATCGCGGGTATATCCCACAGAGCCTTCTATCGGCGCTCTGTGGCAACGGTGCGCTGCACGCCCATAGATCGTTCCACGGGCGGCGGCAGCGCAGCCGCGGGCCTCGAGCGTTTGGCCCCAGACTTCACGGTCTCGGACCCCGACTTGCGCTTCCTCCTCTTGAAGCGGAGGGGCTCGTCGTCTTCATCAGCATTAGACACCGGGTTCATGGACCCGGCGCCTTCTTCTCTTCCTTCTTCTCCTTCCCCTTCATCTCCAGATGGGATGAGGACCGGCGGGGACGAGAAGTCGGTATCGCGAACATCGGCGGTGGCGTCGGCCTCATCGTCAGAGTCGCGCTCGATGATGCCGTTCGGCCCGGCGGGCACCGCAGGAGCATCACCTCGGATCGAAGGCATCCCGATGAGGGTCCGGAACTCCTATGCCCAACAAGCAGAGGAAATCGGTATAAAAAGACCAAGAAACAAAAGGCGACACGACTCATCATGGACAAGGACTCACCTGAGGAGCCGGGCGCCGGGAGGAGTGGGCCTTGAGGCCTCCAACCTCCCACTCGGGAGCTGGGTGCATGGTGACCCGCTTTATCCGGAGCGTAAATTGCTCCGTCAACTCAAACAGCTCCGGGTCATGGCGTTGCGGGTCCTTCGTGCCCGTATACTCGCATATCAGCTTGTGCCGGGCCTGGAGTGGCGCAATCTTCCTCTTCACCCAGGTGGCGATGAGGTTCAGACCCGTCAATCCTTCATCCTTCAGCTCTTGGAGCCGCTACATCAGCCGGTTCACCATCGGCATGTCGGCGGCTTGCGGCAGCTCTTGAAGATTGCGGGGCCAGCTCGGCGAGCCGGTGAAGGGGAGAATCCTGATCCCGCTGTCTGGTGCCGGCTCCCGCATATAGAAACCCGTCTTCCTCCAGTACACTTTGGTGGGGAAGCCGAGGTCCAGGTAGTCGACATCGCCGCGTACCTGGAAGTTGAGGCTGCCGCAAGGCGGCATGTCGCCGCCTCTCCCCAGCTTGCCATGGAAGATCCGCAGCCACAGCGGGAAGAAGTCCGCGCAGCCGAAGTAGCCCTCGCACAGCGTGACGAAGCAGGCGAGGTGCAGAATCGAGGTGTGTGTCAGATCATGGATCTGAAGCCCATAGAAGTCAAGAAAACGTCGGAAGAACTCCGACATTGGAAAACCTAACCCGCGCTCGAGGAAGGCGAGGAAGGCAACAAACTCGCCGGCCTTCGGGCGCGGGTGTGGATCCGCGGTGGCGATGCGCCACCGATTCTCCGTCACCGGAGGCAGCAACCCTTCGGCGGCAGCTTGCTCCAACGTGCGAGTGGTCACCGACGACTGCTCCCACTGCGACTTCGGCGCCACCATTGTCGCCAGAGAGGAGAACGACGAGCTCGAGTGCCCAATTGCGGCGGCGGAAGAACGGCAAGTAGCGCGGTAGAGAGTTGCTTCGCGGAAAAAAGAGCACTAGACGCGAGGAAGGAGAGGAGTGGAGCAATTCCCTCACTCGGTGCCTCTCCTACCCCTTAAATAGGCACAGTAAACGCTGTGGTTACCGCAGTAAATGACGCCGCCCACGTCGCCCACTACCTCCACGTCGCGCGACGGCTCAGGTCCCGCGTGGACGTGCTAGAAATTGCGGCCTCGATCGAGCCACGTCGTCCCGAAACGTTTTTTCCGACCGTTGGGTCAAGCGCGTGCGGGTCGCGGCGTCATCATTACCTCTGCTCCGTCCCGAGGCGGAGGCAGTCATAGCGCCGTCAAGTCCAATCAGTCGACTCGGCGTCAGACTGACAAACACTACCAGACAAAAGGTCAAAGATGCCGTGACATCATCTGGAGAATACGAGGAGACAACTCGGCAGGGAGGCGAGTCGGCATGGCAAGGCGTCCCAACGGGCACGAGCCGGCATCAAACAAAACTTGAGTTAGACCGGACGCTGGCGCCTCTAATACACCACTCCATGTTCTTTGTTTTCTCTCTTTGTTTCAGGAGTTCGCTCAACGACACGACCCGGCAGCTCGCAAGACGAAGGACAAGCCAGAAACGAGTCTCTGGCGAACTCGGGGGCTAATGATGGGGAGATGCCCAACCGGGTAGGCCCAGTGACACGAGTCGGACCACAGGACCGGGTGGCCCAGAGCCCACTCGGTGGACATCTTCCAGGATACCGGGTTCCCGAAGAACCCGGCAGGCCGGCTCGGGGAAGGCGGCAAGTTGATCTCTGAATCAGATAATGATCTGCGTATCCCGAAGAGTGCGCTCTACGAAGCCGCACTTGTAGCAGATTAGCTAGCGCCGCCAGGGGCACCCGTCATTTCCCTGTAAACCCTAGTCGACTCCCTATATAAAGTCGACTAGGCGCAACCCTAGAGGCAGACTCATCTCATTCCATCACCTCCAGAAGCAACCTTAAGCTCTGATGCGCACACCATTGTACACCCCATCAAGATCCAAAGACATACAAGCAGGAGTAGGTCTTTACCTCATACAGAGGAGCCGAACCTGGGTAAACTCTGTGTGTGCTACCTCTCTGTGATTCCTACGTCGCCTGGCTCACACCCGAGTTAAGCCACCCCCATGGCATCTGCCGTGACTTCCCACGACAATGACGATGACGATGCGATGATTTCGCCCCTCCGGGAAGGAATTTTCCCGGCAGATTTCTCCCTGCCGGAGAGCTTTTCTCTGTCTGTGGTTTCCACCCCGAGGCGGCGGCGGAATATTTCATTGAAGCGTCCCCCGATGTTTTTAGGTCACGGGGGTGATATAGGCGAAAGGGGGGAGCCAAAGGCGACCCAGGGCCGCCAGGTGGGCCCCAAGCGCGGTCTAGGGGTGGACAGCGGCCAGGTGGCGTTTGGCCACCCTGTGGCTCCCCTCTGGTCCATCTTCTGGCTCCCCTCGTCTTCTGGCAAAATAATATTCTCTGAATTTTCTCGAAATTTTTGTAGTTGCATAAATATAGTATCTTGACGGTGCTTTTTCCAGCTGATTCCAGACTCCGGCAGTTAAATCCCCAATAATCATCAAACATGCAAAATAAGATAAAATAACATGAGTATTGCATTTTAATATGAAATATATCAATGAATAACAGTAAATTATGATATAAAATAATGATGCAAAATGGACGTATCTGTGTTGTCTTGTACTAGTGAAGGGGAGTGAATTGTCTATTTTTACTCTTCTAGAGTGTTAGATCTAGTTTTGTCTTTGTGTTTTGCTGATAATTTCGTGTCTCGGTCAAAATGTTTCTTCTTCGGCTGGCATGATTGAACCAACATTAAGTTCGCTAGGGAGATAGGGATATCAAGTTTCTGGATATGTTTGGACGGATTTGGGTTGGTAACCCAGCTACCTCTATCGCTTTCTTCTATACGACGGTGATCTGGCTCACACATCACTGTCTATGGCGTATTCTAGCTTCGATGAGTGACTTTCTGAATGCCACGTCAATAATGTTTTCCCGAATTTCAGATGTTTCGAAGGTCCATAGGCAGCATCAAGCTTCGTTCATATGCGTCATCGAAGAGTACATGATGAAGACGGTTTCGATTTCCGAACGAATTATGCGTGATTTATTTTCATTCAAGGATTGTCTTGTGAGAATTAGTTGACTTTAATATGTGGCCTTTGTCCTCCTCACAACAACAAAAGTTGTATACATATTTCGATTCACAAGTACTTAACACTAGTTAATACTAGTTGCCAGGAGCAAATAAAAAGCTACCTCAAAATTGAAGATAAGAATATCAACACATTTAGAACGTGAGAACATCAAAGCCAATTAATGACGAGTTATCCGCAAGGTATACTTTGGTATGTCAACCGACGATTATAAGTGCTAATTAAACCCTGCAAGAAATGGAAGGGAAAGAACCCATCCTCCATCATCTATCCATGCTTATATAAACACCAGCACAACAACATACTGAGCAAGGTAAACAAAGAGCCTACCTAGCTACAAGGACAACATAGAAGAAAACAAATAACAAATAATTCCACATGGCTCTTATCAAGAACAACACAACAGTCCTAATCCTGGTAGCTCTTGTGATGATGTCTACCACTCTCTTGCCCTGCCATGGAGATGGAGGTATGTCGGTTTTTCTCTTTATATAAAGGTTCTTTATATATGACATTCTAACGTTTCTCTACATCGTTATGCTTAGGTTCTCCGAAACCAACCCCCATTGGAAATCTATGTATGCATTTTACAAGCTGCGCGGGAGATTACATATCCGACCAGCCATGCAAAGGACCACTGCGCCTTTTTCGAATACAAGCACAGCCACTGTGATCCGGACCACGCTGGCATCTGCTGCTGCTCTAATTGAACACAATAAAAACGATGGATACTATAGTTAATACAACATGTTATCTTATGCTTCAGAGTCGTTGCATGTAACATAGGGTAAAAAATATACATGCGCACCGTCGATAGACCTAGTTGATTGGAAGAATTCAATAAATAGAGAACCATTGGTGTGGTCAGTTCTTCATACTCCGTTCCGTTGTATTGATCGTTGTTATCTTTTTCTCGTATTCCATGCATTGATTAACTGCTAGACATGTTTCTTGTATACTCGAGTCACGTATGGGACAAGATTTAAGGAGTTCATCAACTTCAATTTGTCGTAAGACAATCATAACGTGTAGAAGATGCAGTTCGGCCCATAGATCACTCCAAGCGTAACGGGCCCTGCTGTGAGCTTGGCGTAAGGACGCACGAGTTGAATCTGTTTAGTTTTTCTTTTGTGAACTAGTTGATTGCCCGTGCGTTGCAACGGGAAAACACATTCTAGCACCTTGGACATTAGGAGACAGTGCTATCAAATTTGTCCCTCTTTCTAACTGGTGACAACATTTTGTGTATTTCGAAAAACGTGATGGTCATATTTATGATATTTTAGTTTTGCTCGGAGATGCATGACTTCAGATTTGTGTCAATTTACTAAGTTTACATAATGTATATTGTTACCTATAGCTAAAATAGCTGTCCATTGCTATGGAGCGAGGGAAAAACATCTTGCTGGTGTCTTTTCTAGCATCATAATATTTGTTACCTGTGAAACTAATTATGCAAACATGAGAGAATGAATGAGAGATTGCTTTCGTGAATGGAAACAATCAAGATCTTACTGTACAGCTACGGATAGAGATGAATATTTCCAAAAGAACAGACGCAGGCAGTCGTACCAGATGCACATCGGGACCAGATCAAAGAAAGTGGTCTCACCTGTGAGGAGCGGAGGTTGAGGACGGCCGGTGGGAGCAGGCCGCAGACGCGGATGTGGTCGGGGAAGACAGCCGGCCGGCCGGCGGCAGCACAGCCGTCCTTGAGGTCGCGACGGCGCCGGCGAGCAGCGGCGGCCCGGCCGGAGAAGGCCGAACGCCACCGTCCCCTGCTCCAAGGAGACTACCCATCCCTACAGCGTGTCGACGTCGTCGCGGTGCTGGTGGCCACGGCAAACCATAGGCCAGCGCTCGATCTGAATCGCCAGGAGGCCACGCGCGCGCCGCTGTCCGGCCAGCTCGACGGAGCGCCATGCACGGAAGCACGCGCGCGGCGGCGATCAGGCCAGCAGCAACGCTGTAGCTGTCGCCGGCGAGGGTGGATTGAGAATGAATGAGATCGAGGCGGCGGCGTGAGGGAGAGACTGCTGTCTGTCGTGCCAGGAGAAGTGAGGGAGGGGATCCGCTTGGGATAGGGTTGAGGGGCTAATTGCAAAAGTTCCGATTTCATGGACTGCGGGTTTATTTTCCAATTCATCGGGGACTAAACTGCAAAACGGCGCGACGTACGACGGACAACCGCAGGAGACAGGACACTCCATACTTTTATAGTAGAGATACGGGTTGAATCTGTTACAGTTTACGTCGGTCAGCTTACGGGCGTGCAGTTCTTGGAAAAAAGTTCATGGGTCAATGGGTGTGCTATACTCTAAAGAAGGTATACTCTAAAGAACGTTACGAACTTATTTTGTCAATTTTTACTGTACCCTGGTATTCCTTTTGACAGGTCCGGAGTACCAACAAAATCTCGTCTTTGATTTGTTGGGGGCAGTATAGACTTTAAAATTTGTATGCCGAATACGGGTTCGTCTCCACACACACATATGGCACTGATCTCACCACGAAGAACGAAGCCATGTATTGTGACGTAAACCCTATGCACGAGAACCAGGCTGATGCGAATTTGCAAAAATAACGTGTAGAAGATGCAGCCCGGCCCATAGACGACTCCACGAGTAACGGGCCCTGGTGTGAGCCTGGCGTAAGGACTTACGGGTTGGATCTGTTTAGTTTTTCCTGTTCCTAAAAAAACAATTAGCTCGGTCAGTTTACAGTCGTGCAGGTTCTTGAAAAAAATGTTCATGGGTGATTGGTGTGCTAGACTCTAAAGAAGATTCACGGCGTGCTAATGTCTTGAATTTATTTTATGTTATTTATCTTGATATGGATGTTAATGTATGAGCTGATATTCCACAGGTTAAATAGAACTATAAATTGTGTAAACAACAACGACGATCAGAAACTGATTAAACAAAAGATACATAAAAAAACGTTCTTTCAACCCTTTCCATTTGCGAAGAATTAGATGTATTATATCCAAATAAAATATCATTTAAAAAGAAAGTATGTCGAAGAAAAAAAATCACATGTTCAATAAAAGAAATCAACGTACGATTTCTACAACAACGACACAATAGTCGTGCAAAACTTACCTCTTCCTAGTCGCGCATCTCTATCATCTTGCCTCCATCCACTTATGTTTCAATTCAACTAAAAAAATCACTTTGAATCCTGAAAAGTTGAGGTATTAAAGGCTAGTTTTTCAATTTATCTAAAATTTGACCTAAGTTGCGGTATCTGTTCGACGATTTTTTGTTATCAAAATCATAAAAAAAACAAATTTTCACAGTTTTGGCAATAGAGATGCACTTGTTTAGTGTGAGATCCTGGCTCAGGACTTAATAGGATTGATAGAATACTCATATCAACAAGTTGCAACTTCTTTTCCGGAAGCTCATCTGAAAAGAACTCCGAGGTTAAGCGTGCTTGGACCGGAGCACTCCAAGGATGGGTGACCGACCGGGAACTGGTTCCCGAGTGCGCACGAGTGAGGACAAAGTGCGCAGAAAAGACCAGTGTTGATCTGTGGGGCCAGTCTAGAGATCCTAGAGAACTGCCAGGGGTGACAGGCCCGGTCCGGGGGTGGGCCGGGGTGTTACAATTGGTATCAAGAGCCGACCAATGCGGTAACTCGGGCGTGTGCGGGTCAGGGGCGCGGACATGTGGGACATGTGCCGGCACTGGACGCACAGACGGGTGCCAAGAGGGGAAGTTCCTGGACTGGGGGTTGACCGACGAGGACGTCGGTCTTCTAAGGGGGGAAGGATGTGAGATCCTGGCTCAGGCCTTAATAGGATTGATAGAATATTCATATCAACAAGTGGCAACTTCTTTTCTGGAAGCTCATCTGGAAAGAACTCCGAGGTTAAGCGTGCTTGGCCCGGAGCACTCCAAGGATGGGTGACCGACCGGGAACTGGTTCCCGGGTGCGCACGAGTGAGGACAAAGTGCGCAGAAAAGACCGGTGTTGATCTGTGGGGCCAGTCTAGAGATCCTAGAGAGCTGTCAGGGGTGACAGGCCCGGTCCGGGGGTGGGCCGGGGTGTTACATTTAGTGTGGTGTTTTGTCTGGTATTTTGAAAATTCAAAATCAACAATTTTAAGTTTCAATTTTTTCTGAAAATATGCGTAGATAGTGATGATTTGTACCAGTGTGCAAAAAAGAAATGCCAAACATTATGTACTTCATGCTATGCTATGTAAAAATGACAAGTTTTTAGATCTGGGATGGTGAATAGTGACCGATTCAAAAATTCTCAAAATTGTCTGAATTTGTCATTCTCGTGCAGACCGGAATACAAAGTATTTCAAGTTAAAATTTGCAGAAGCCTAGAACATGTCATTGTCAACATTTGGGATTTTTCCTGAATTTTTTTAGACTTTAAAATAATGATTATTTCAAAAATTAAAAACCGGGCTGCAAAGTGACTTTTCTTGCTCTTGTTCCAGCACCAGAATCTTCAACGCAGCCAAAAGATGGCCTCACGAGAAGTACACGAACTTTTCCTTTGACAAATACAGGCCAGGACTAAAAGATCCTACATACTCCGTCGTCATGTGTCTATCCTGTTGTTTTTGGGTGTTCCAAATTCCAGCGGTAGTACCGCTGGGTTAAGCGGTACTACCGCTAGAGAGCTGTCGCCACCGCTACCGCCAGAATGGCCGTCTGACGCACTTGTCCGGTACCGACTGGTACCGCTGGCGGTACGCCGCCGGTACCGCTGAGGTGGGAAGAGACGAACCAGCCCACCCCAGCGGTAGTACCGCTGGGTTAAGCGGTACTACCGCCGAGGTGGGATTGATTCCGGGTTGGACTGCAGCCGACCTAGGGTTTGATGCTTCTATTTATTCCTCTTGTAAGCCGCCGTTTTGGGGTAAGCCACACATTGTAAACCCACGGCGTTTGTAACCTCACCCGATATAGTGAAGTATTGCTGGCTGGCGCCCGTGGTTTTTTCCTCTCCTTTGTTTGGAGAGGTTTTCCACGTTAAATCTCGTGTCCCCTTTGGTTTGATCGTTCCGCTCTTCGTCGTTTCTTTGCTATCGTTTACAACAAGTGGTATCAGAGCCCTGTTTCAGATCTGTTTTCAGATTAGGGTTTTGGATGGCATCGATGAAGTTCGATCTACCGGCGCTGGACTACAAGACGAGATTTTCGCTGTGGCAGGTCAAGATGCGTGCGATCCTCGCACAGTCCAATGATCTTGACGAGGCGCTGGAGAAATTCGGCGACAAGGATGCGGCGGCATGGACCGCCGATGAGAAGCGGAAAGACCGTAAGGCTTTATCGCTTATTCAACTTCATCTATCTAATGATATTCTGCAAGAAGTACTCCAGGAGAAAACCGCAGCGGCACTGTGGGCTAAGCTGGAGTCGATCTGCATGTCCAAAGATCTCACCAGCAAGATGCATGTGAAGATGAAGTTGTTCACGCACAAGTTGCAAGAAGGTGGTTCGGTAATGAATCACTTATCGATCTTTAAGGAGATCGTTTCTGACCTAGTGTCGATGGAGGTAAAGTACGATGATGAAGATCTAGCACTTTTACTTCTATGCTCGCTGCCAAATTCCTTTGCAAATTTTCGTGATACCATACTGTTAAGCCGTGATGAACTAACCACCGCGGAAGTATATGAGGCCCTGCTTGCCAGGGAAAAGATGAAAGGTATGGTACAGAAAGAGGAGTCGTCGTCCTCCAAGGGCGATGCTTTGCAGGTCCGAGGGAGGCCTGAGCAGCGAGATAACCACTACCACAACAACAACAGAGACAAGAGCAAGGGTGACAGAAGTCGCTCAAAGTCCAAAGGACGAGACAAGTTCTGCAGGTATTGTAAGAAATCTAATCATGTCATTGATGATTGTTGGAAGTTGCAGAACAAGGAGAAAAGAAAAGGTACTTACCAACCGAAAAATAATGAAGGTAATATACCGGTGAGGCTTGTTGTTGATGGTAGTTCTGATGGCGATGCCTAGCTGTTTTAGCTGCATGTGTTTCTCGTCAGGATGAATGGATTCTAGATACTGCATGTTCTTTTCATATTTGCTGTAACAAAGATTGGTTCAGTTCTTATGAGTTAGTGCAGACTGGAGATTTCGTGCGTGTGGGGAACGACCAGCAATGCAACATTGTTGGCGTTGGTTCCGTTCAGGTCAAGACACATGACGGTATGACACGCACGCTGACGGGAGTGAAACACATACCAACCATGGCAAGAAATTTGATCTCGCTCAGTACCCTTGACTGTGACGGGTACAAGTACAAAGGAGGAAATAAACTCCTAAAGGTATCAAAAGGTTCTCTCATAGTTATGGTTGGTGATATGAATTCTGCTAAGTTATATGTTCTTAGAGGTAGCACGTTATCTGGTACTGTTGCTGCTGTTTCTCATGATGACGCTAGTAAAACTAACCTTTGGCATAAGCGTCTTGGACATATGAGTGAACTTGGTATGGCAGAATTGATCAAGAGAGACTTGCTGCAAGGATGCAGTTTGGGTAAGATGCAGTTCTGTGAACACTGCATTTTCGGTAAGCACACAAGAGTTAAGTTTAATGCTTCTGTTCACACCACCAAAGGTACACTTGATTATGTACATGCTGATGTTTGGGGGCCATCTCGTAAGCCCTCTTATGGTGGTGCTCGTTATATGCTTACCATTATTGATGATTACTCTAGAAGAGTTTGGCCTTATTTCATGAAAAATAAGGATGATACGTTTGCTGCTTTTAAAGAGTGGAAAGCTATGATTGAAAGGCAAACAGAAAGGAAGGTGAAATTACTTCGTACTGACAATGGTGGCGAATTTTGTTCGAATGCCTTTAATGATTATTGCAGGAAAGAAGGCATTGTCAGGCACCTCACCATCCCGTACACGCCTCAGCAGAATGGTGTAGCGGAGCGGATGAACAGGACCATCATCTCCAAGGCTCGCTGCATGATCTCCAACGCTCGCATGAGTAAGCGTTTTTGGGCTGAGGCGGCTGCCACCGCCTGCTACTTGATAAACAGGTCACCATCTATTCCCCTCGACAAGAAAACTCCCATTGAGGTATGGTCAGATTCTCCTGCTGATTATTCACAACTTAAAGTTTTCGGCTGCACTGCTTATGCTCATGTTGATAATGGAAAGTTAGAGCCGAGAGCTATTAAGTGTGTGTTCATTGGTTATGGTTCGGGTGTAAAAGGATACAAGTTATGGAATCCCGAAACTAGCAAGGCATTTATGAGCAGGAGTGTTGTTTTCAATGAATCTGTTATGTACTTTGATAAGTTGTCCTCAGATGTTTTGCCAGATTTTTCTGAGGAGCAGGTTCGTGTCGAGGTGGAGCACTCTGTTGAAAAGGAAAATGTCACTGTTGACAATGATGGTGCTGCTACTTCAGATGATTCTGATCCTGATTCTGCTGGTTCTGATGATTCTGTTTCTTCTGATTCTGATAATGATAATGTTCAGAACTCACCCCCTGTTTTGCAGCCACAACAGTCTATTGCTGCTCGTAGGAACAGGAGGAATTGTGGTCCTCGACCACGTTTAATTGAAGAGTGTAACATTGTTGATTATGCTCTGAGTTGTGCAGAACAGGTGGAGCACGGACATGAGCCGTCCACCTATACTGAAGCTATTGGTTCCGGTGACCGCGAGAAGTGGCTTGCTGCTATGCAAGAAGAAATGCAGTCACTCGATAAGAATGGCACATGGGAAGTTGTGCGCTTGCCTAAGAAAAAGAAGGCAGTCCGCTGTAAGTGGATCTTCAAGAGAAAGGAGGGTTTATCTCCTAGCGAGCCTCCGAGGTTTAAGGCAAGGTTAGTTGCAAAAGGCTTCAGTCAAATTCCAGGTGTGATTATAATGATGTTTTCTCTCCAGTTGTTAAGCATAGTTCAATTCGTACATTCTTTGGTATTGTTGCTATGCGTGATCTTGAGCTTGAGCAGTTAGATGTAAAGACTGCGTTTCTGCATGGAGAGTTGGAGGAGGAGATATACATGGACCAGCCAGAAGGGTTCATAGTGCCGGTAAGGAGGATCTTGTGTGTAAGTTGAAAAGGTCCTTATACGGTTTGAAACAATCTCCTCGTCAGTGGTATAAAAGGTTTGATTCTTTTATGTTGTCACATGGCTTTAAGAGGTCTGAATTTGATAGCTGTGTGTACATTAAGTTTGTTAATGGATCACCTATATACCTGTTATTATATGTTGATGATATGTTGATTGCTGCCAAGAGCAAGAAAGATATCGCTGCTCTCAAGTCACAGTTGAGTAGCGAGTTTGAGATGAAGGATCTTGGTGCTGCTAAGAAAATTCTAGGTATGGAGATTACCCGTGACAGAAATTCTGGTTTGTTGTTTCTTAGTCAGCAAAATTACATTAAGAAAGTTCTTCATCGTTTTAACATGCATGATGCAAAGTCTGTTAGTACTCCTATTGCTCCTCACTTTAAATTGTCAGCTGAACAATGTCCTAGTACGGATGAGGATTTTGAGTACATGTCTAGAGTTCCATATTCTAGTGCTGTTGGTTCTTTAATGTATGCCATGGTTTGCTCACGTCCAGATTTATCATATGCTATGAGTTTGGTTAGTAGATATATGGCTAATCCTGGTAAAGAACATTGGAAGGCTGTTCAGTGGATTTTCAGGTACCTTCGTGGCACATCCAATGCTTGCCTCAAGTTCGGCAAGACTGATGAGGGACTCGTAGGCTATGTGGATTCAGATTTTGCTGCCGATTTGGATAAGAGGAGATCCCTCACAGGTTATGTGTTCACGCTTGGTGGTTGTGCCGTGAGTTGGAGGGCAACGTTACAATCTGTTGTTGCCCAGTCTACCACTGAAGCAGAGTACATGGCTATTGCTGAAGCATGTAAAGAATCGGTTTGGCTGAAAGGTTTGTTTGCTGAGCTTTGTGGAGATGATACTTGCATTAACCTGTTTTGTGATAGTCAGAGTGCTATTTACCTTACCAAGGATCAGATGTTCCATGAGAGAACAAAGCACATTGACGTCAAATACCATTATGTGCGTGATGTTGTTGCAAAAGGTAAGCTGAAGGTATGCAAGATAAGTACTCATGATAATCCTGCTGATATGATGACAAAGCCAGTTCCTGTTACTAAGTTCGAGCTTTGCTCGGGCTTAGTTGGTATCACTGTCTAGCCCAAGAGGCTATTTGGCGCCGAAGGTGTTTCTTTGTTGTTTTCAGGTGAAGTTCTCTTTCATGCTACAAGATGGAATTTGTCTCAAGGTGGAGTGTTGTTTTTGGTGTTCCAAATTCCAGCGGTAGTACCGCTGAGCTGCCGCCACCGCTACCGCCAGAATGGCCGTCTGACGCACTTGTCCGGTACCGACTGGTACCGCTGGCGGTACCGCCGCCGGTACCGCTGAGGTGGGAAGAGACGAACCAGCCCACCCCAGCGGTAGTACCGCTGGGTTAAGCGGTACTACCGCCGAGGTGGGATTGATTCCGGGTTGGACTGCAGCCGACCTAGGGTTTGATGCTTCTATTTATTCCTCTTGTAAGCCGCCGTTTTGGGGTAAGCCACACATTGTAAACCCACGGCGTTTGTAACCTCACCCGATATAGTGAAGTATTGCTGGCTGGCGCCCGTGGTTTTTTCCTCTCCTTTGTTTGGAGAGGTTTTCCACGTTAAATCTCGTGTCCCTTTGGTTTGATCGTTCCGCTCTTCGTCGTTTCTTTGCTATCGTTTACAACATATCCCGAGCGTCTTGGCGCCACCGTAGCCACTCACGACAACGTCCACGAACCACCACACTGGGTTATTCAATTCAGTTCTCTGCCACCGACGGCGACGTGGCCGGTGATTCACGCTGCTGACTTCTCCCAAGAACCAGAAAACTCGCGTCTGCACACGAGATCCCCGCCGCTAACGAATCGGAGCGTGTACGCGTGCCCCTTGCCGCCTGGTTAACGCGCCGCCCGACGCCACGGCCGCGTATGACTGCACGGCGGAGCGTGGAGTACTTCTTCTTTATCCGGAATCATGGCGATGGTCGGCGCGTCGCCCGCCTGTATTAATACCCCAGAGCAAGCTCACAGTCTCTCAAACAATCGATCGATCGATCTCCAACCACCACTAATCCACCACTAGAGTCTCACTTGAAAGCTTGAATCTTTGCTAGCTCAGTAGCCATGTCGACCACCAACGGGCAGAGGCAGATGCGCAAGCCGCAGCAGGCACCACAACAACCGGCGGCGCTGTCCGCGGAGATCAAGAAGGTGTTCTCCCGCTTCGACGCGGACGGCGACGGGCGGATCTCCCCGTCCGAGCTGGCCGCGGTGGCGCGCGCAATCTCGCCGCCGGCGAGCGAATCCGCGGGGGGCCGGGAGGTGGGGCGATGATGGAGGAGCTCGACGCCGACCGCGACGGCTTCGTGGACCTGAGCGAGTTCGAGGCATTCCACGCCCGCGGCGGCGGGCGCGACCTGGACGCCGAGCTGCGCGACGCCTTTGACGTCTACGACATCAACGGCGACGGCCGCATCTCCGTGGCGGAGCTGAGCAAGGTCCTGGGGCGGATCGGGGAAGGGTGCAGCACCGAGGAGTGCGAACGGATGGTCGCCTCCGTGGATGTCGACGGCGACGGCTGCGTCGGGTTCGAGGAGTTCAAGAAGATGATGTCAAACGACGCGGACGCCGCCGGCGCCCAGCAACCTGGAGCTGGCGTCCATCACGACAAGCCCAAGAAGGAGTGATCCATGCGTGCATGGTTGTAATCATGTAGACATGAAAAAAATGGGAATAAGCTACTCCACACTAGTAAGATTAGTGTACAGTTATGCATACAGCTCGGCCTTATCTCCTCTCCACCGTCACTGTTGAAGAGAGGCGAAGGCGAAGGCGATTTTTGGGGCGAACCCGTCGATCCACCGCGTCCGCGCCGTCGAGGCGTGGGATTCCTCTCCTCCGCCGGCTGCTTCGGCAGCGGGAGGGTGGGGGATCCCCGTCTCCGGCCTGTACATACGGTAGGGTAGGGTGGGATACCCGCCGGCGGTGCCTTGGAGGAGGTGGTGCTGGTGGTGGGGTGTTTGGTGTCGGCGCGGCCTTCTCCGGCGGTCTGCGGAGCTCGTCTTCTTCGCGCGCGACTTGTGGGCGCTCGAGGCCCGGTGGGGTTCTTGAGCTCCCTTGCCTCCCGTCGGATCTACGGTGGCGGCGGATCCGGTGGCTGGAAACCGGAGCCGGGCAAGGTCGGCGGCTCCTCTCTGCGTCGGGATCGAGGACGTCTTCGGCAAGGTGGAGGTGCAGGCGAGTGAGGGTCCTTGCCGTGGTCGTTTACCGGCATAAGTTCCGCCGCGGCGCGGCGGGCGGGCTCTGCGGCATCTTTCAACAAGGAGGGCGCTCTCTGGCAGTGGTAAGAAGGTGGTGGATGTTCTTCGTCGCCGGCGCCGGTGGAGTTGCTGTGCTTCGATCTGGTTCTGCTTCCCCTACGTATTGTAATCTCTCTTCTGTATTTGTACTGTGTACTCTGTATGTGGTACGGTGGTGTTGAATATACGTAGGCTTTTCAAAAAAAAAATATTAGTGTACAGTTATGTTATTATCCGAGCCATGTTCAATTCTGTTTCTCTGTAACAAGTGCAACTTGGCACTGTGACGAAGACGATCGATTCCCGGCGCTCTCTAGGTGTGGTGTCGTTGACTGATCGAGCTGAAGCATCGACTGTTGTACTTCTACTGCTACTGAATTTATCTCTCTGTTTTCCCAGTAAGGCAGTAACCAGGTCGAGTTTGTGAGCAAGCGCCGATCACTCCGCTGGAACCTTGTCGATGGCAGATTGGCAGTAGGGTGTATCATGTGTGAGTGTGTGTGGGGTTTGCTGGTGCAAAAACTTGTTCCCCTGCACGGTTTTGGTGGTTTGATCTGGGGAGGGTGTTCCCCTGAGTGCGTTGTTGCTGAATCGCTGTAAGACGTTAAGTTTCTTTTCTATGGAAATGGAACTGGGGCGATGCCCTTTTTTTCTAAAAAACTTTGATAGAAGTGAATTCCCATCTCTGTTTTCCAAGTAAACAGGTCGACTTTGCTAAAAACTGTTCCAATTTCTGATTTTCGCGCTAGAACATTGAATTGAACTTGAAGATAGGAGTACGTCTAGAATACGAACTTATTTAGAAACACATCTTGAATACTTACTTAGAGCATCTCTAGCAGAACCCGCAAAACGGTCAAACCCGCATAATAACCGCCCGATGCGGATTGAAAACCGCAAAACGGCGGAGAACAGAATCCGCAAATTGACCCAACCCGCAAAAGATTTTGCAGGGCCCCGTGAATCCCCGCCTCGGAACGGCTTTTTCGCGGATTTCGGCGCCGAATCTAGGGGCCCCTGCATTTGGTCAAAACGGTTGGCGGGTGGGAGTTTTCACCACGTGTTCTTCCTCTCTTCTTCCCCATCTCGCCTCCGCCGCCGCCTGCGAATCCCTCCCTTTCCCGCCCGCATCTGACGGCGCCCTGCCGCACGCGAGCTGCCCCGGCCGCGGAGGTCCCCTTCCGCCGGTTTCCCCTAGCCGCGTCCGCGGAGAACAGAAATCTGCGCCGCCGCCGCCGATCTGCCGGTGAGTCTAATTCCGCTCGATTTCGCTTCGATTTCGGCTCGTGCTCTCCGATTCGTCCTCCTCCGACGACTCCGATGAGGAGGCGCTGTTCGCAAGCCGGCGGCAGCAAATGGTGGTCGCCGTCCTCGCCGTCAAGGAGTTTGAGGACTGGTATGCAAAGCGGCGGCAAGGATCCAAGGTTGGCCGGCTTTGCATACCGCGCAACCGCTTCTACGGCAACGAGCTTCTCATGCGCGATTACTTCGCCGAAATCCCGACGTACCCGGCTCACATCTTCGAAGAAGGTACCGTATGCGCCGCTCTCTTTTCGTGAAGATAGTAGAAACTTGCGAGGCGAAGTGTCGGTACTTTACCCGTCGCCGGAATGCCGCGGGTTTGATGGGTTTCAGCGCGTACCAGAAGATTTCCGCCGCAATGAGAGTCATTGTTATTCTACAACATCATGTATTGAATTATTGTTTAATTAGTGTGATTCAAACTTTTATTGTAATAAACTATTTGTGAGGATTCATAATATCCTACTATTGTAATATGAATCTTTATAATTTAGCGGAAATTCACAATGGAGCTCGGGCTCATATGCTCCCGGTAGGTTCAAAAAACATTCAAAATTTGAAAACTCATCAAACAAATCTGAAAAAAATCATGCACGTACCTGACTACGGTACGCACCACCGTATTTTTTTTTTGCGCCGAAATGACATCGTACGCGCCCTGTACAAAAATGACAAATTTCCTGTCAGAAATTCAAAATTTGATTCTCATTTTCTGACAGGAAATTTGTCATGCCTATTTTATCATTCCATTTTTATGATTCCATTTTTATGATTTAGGTCTAATTTATTTATCATTCCATTTTTATGATATTCATGCCTATCTTGCTGTTTTGCAAATGCAGTTTCTGAACGCCGCGCGGCGGAGCAGAACCCGCAAAGCAGAACCGCAACGCGTTTCGAGCCAAAAAACGCGAGTTGCGCGAACTGCAAAATTGTTTTGCGGGTTCGTGTTTTGCGGGTTCTGCTAGAGATGCTCTTAGAACGTGAGAAATTGAGAGCCAATTAGTAACGAGTTACCAACCAGATAACGTTTGGTACATCAAGTTATCAACTGAGTTTATAAGTACTAAAATTTTGACTTGGTTCCCGTTTAACCGGTGGTTAGGTTAACTAACCTACAGTTCAAAAAAAAGTTAACCTAACCATAAAAAGAGCCCAATGGGCCATATGGTTCACCAAAAACCAATTAGGTCTTTTAAGTACTACCTAAACCCAGCTAAAACCAATTAGACCAAACACAAATGATGTAAAAAAATAAAATATTACCAAGATATTAACAATTTATACGACATATGCATCCTTCCACTTGTGTTCTCCGCACATTTATTCCTCTGCGGCCGCTCACAACACGCTCTAGCAGTCGTCACTAACCGGCACAAGCCGTCGTGCAAGTAACAGAGACTCTGAGCGGAGGTTGCCATCGGCGATAACGCAGCTCACAACCTCTGCCACCTTGGCGCTGCTTGATACATCACAAGGCTCGCCTTGACACGGCTCTTGTTAATATTATTATGGTTATTAAATCGCTAAATTTTACGAGTGATCCTAGTTGTCGGTGGCGTGATCTAATAGACAAAAGAAGGCAAAACCTACAAAGTGACCTTATCCAGTCCCAATCATTTTCTTAGATGTGGAAAACTACAATGAAGACATAGAAACAACATTAAATTCTGTGAATTAAATCAGATCATGGTGCCAAAAAATAATGCAAGTTCCCAACATATCTCTTGATTTTACTTCATGCATCTCAGGTAAACAAAGCTAAACAAGAAACATATTATCTCCAACTAATAAACTAAACCACCCAATAATACAACAACCAACTTTGAGCGGAATAAACATATAAGATAAAATCTATTGCACTTCGCAACACTATCGGGATGAAAAGAAACGAGGCGACCGAACAACTTTAATCCTCCTTGAAGACATCATCCGGATCGTGAAGTGTGCCAAACAACGAGTCCATCCAAATAGTGTAGTGACCATAGTTGTGCCGATAAGTTGTATGGTGAACAGTGTGGTGACCAGCACCCATCACTGACCAAATCTTGCCGTGAATGCAATCATGGATATTAGGTGCCCACATAACCTCCATGAACAGGAGAGCCATGTTAGTCCTAAAGTGCGTTGGGATAAGGAAGGGAGCAACCACGTGTGGCATACCTAGTAAAATCCCATCCATCGGATGGGATGCTAGTCCTGCAAGGAACAAATGGCCTAAGATATGTAGTGGATGACAAACCAATTGTCAAAGGAGCATTAAATTCTAAATATAGTTTCTAATGGTAGACCTTGACATCCAAAACATTAAAGAAGCTAGTGTTAGTCTTATTAAAAAAATTAGCAAGGTACACATAAGTGGGTAATTTGAAGTATACTATTACATGACTATGACAAAGAACAATTATCAGCATTTTTTACAGCACTTCACTTTAACGAGAGGTATATTAACACCAACATCACTTGGGCATCCTTATCTAGCATGGTAAATAAGGAAAATATGCATTTGAAATATTCAAGACTCAACCGGATCAGCAAGAACTTACCCGCAAATGGTGATAGGGCATTTTCCTTATTGAAAAGGTGGTGGATTGCATGGAAGTGCTTGTATAAAGGCTTTATGTGATGTAACTCTCTGTGCATCCAGTACATTCCAAATTTCAGAAAGGTGAGATATAAAGCTAGATAGACAAGATACATGGGCCAACCAATATCGCTGATATGAAAGAAACACCGTGTCCATCCACTCTCAATCATGTACTCATATATAGTTGGAAGAATAGACTGAAAAGGTATGGATATTGATGAAACAATAATTTGCTTCTTCATAGATTCCGCCGTAGGAATAGAATCTGCATCAAGTGCCACAAGGTTTCAGCACGCCATTTATAAAGTCTTATGAAATAGTATTATCTAGATAACAAAGTTTTAGAAATCCCCATAAGAAATCCATAGGATGAATTGGAAACTAATCGGGTTACAAGCTCAACATACTGCCCGCACAAAGAAGATTGTCTACACACTGGTCACTCGGATTTAGCTTATACAGACTCGCCATATGGATAATTCATCTCGCAAAATACTTTCACAATATATAGTATTTGCAAGCACATTAGGTTAACAATCATTCCTAAATTTCTACAAGCTAAAAGGCGACTTATATTTGTAGAGGGATGCAATTATAAATCTTATTGATATCTATTTAGACTAGCTGCCATCAATTCAGAGGGTAAGAATCAGAAACATGTGAAGCAAGAGCCAAATTAAATTATAGATGTTAATATTATAGGAAAAAACTTCATACAGTACTATTTGTTCAGGGTTTAGTCAAAGTTAAAATTCAAAAAAGTCCTCACAAACCCGGCCGAAGGGCAACAAATCCATGCCATAATCCCAACTACACCAAAATCCTTTCACGAAGCACACCAATCAAATTCCCACAAAAGGACAAATCAACGAGAGGCATGGATGGACGACCTTTGGGGACCAGCCGCTTCCAGTAGTAGATGACGAAGCACCAGAGGAAGCTGCTGATGAAGTACATGAGGTAGACACCGACGCAGTTGCGTAGCCACGACTGCACCAGATGCGGCAGCCCTCGCCACCGGTCGCCGGGCACGACCACGCTGAGGAGCATCTCGTTGTACCAGCCCGTCTCCTCCCGGAACAGCCGCCTGTACTGGCCACCGTGGTGCTGCGCTGCCGCCATTGCAGGGGTATCGGCCAAGACAGAGAAAGATCAAAGGCAGAGCGAACGTTGCTCTTGCGGCCGGGATCAGTCCAGAGGGAAGAGTAGGAGTAATGGACTCACTAACACTAGCACTGGGGCAGCTCCCGTGGTACATGCCCTTTTATAGGAGTTTGCCATTGTCAGCTCCATTCTTGTGCCACGCCGTCACAGTGTGTGTGTGTGTGTGTGTTTGGCTGCATTCTTTCCCTAACCACGTTGGCATTGGTGTTTCTGCAACACGGACAAACTGAACCGGAGGACAGATGGTCTCCACAACACAGGGTACAGTCTGTGCTCTTCCAGTACGAGAGAGCTGGTAGCGAGGATGCCAGTTTCTCTCCAGTCTTCACCACCTCTAGCAGAAGCACGTTATACATTTCAAGCAAAACATATTAGCATCGGAAGAACACTCGGCAGTATATACACTTGGCTAGAAAAAATCCAAGTTTGCCATACATGCTGTTACTTTTCAGGATCCAAGAAACAATTAGTCACCTGTGCTGATCGTTTGGGCCGCTTCTGACGCCTCATAAACTGAGAGACGCTTAACTCATATTAGTTTATGTGAGCTATATTGTCTAAGATATCGCGACAGCTATCGAAAGCAGTCTATGAACTCTTTGTTGATTAATCACGTTGCTGCTAAGAACCACTATGTGCATGTGCCAGACTAGAGTGTTTACACACGACGGAGTGTGAGCAGAAGAATAAAATAGTAGGAGCTCTCACACTAGCAAGAACATGGCCACGAGGCCAAGCTGCAAAGATAAACATGCAATGCTGCTGGTGATAAGCGCATGCATGTCAGGATAATGTCCAGTATGGGTCGCCCTATGTCACGCTTCTAGCGAGGGTTGGGGGCATGGACTCGCCCGCATGGGGGCATCGACTAGCCCACATGAGCCGGCCTACTGTGGGGTTTCCCTTACTTTCTTATTATTTTTTATTTTTTTCTATTTTCCTGGATGATGCATGAAAAAAGATTATTTATTTTTATTGTTTAGATTTTTTGTTTTTGTTGTTATTAGAAAAAAATTATGTCTTTAAAAAATGGTTTACGATGATATAAAAAGTGTTTACCTATAAATAAAATTATGATTCACGATAAATTATGGTTCACCAAAAAAATGTATTCCTTATTTCCGGAAATTAAAAAGTGTTTACCTATAATAAAAATGGTTGACAACAAATTTAAAATATTCAATTAAAATAAAAAAATATTTATGGTAAATTAAAAAGCTTTCACATATATAAAAAATGGTTCACGATATATGAAAAATGGTTCACGATAAAAAAAGAATTCATCTACTTTCCAAAAAAATAAAAAAGCTTAAAAATTAAAATGAAAATGAAAAAACACTGAAAATAAATAGGAAAAGAAATGGAAAAGGAGAAATAGGGAAAACAAAAATAAAGAAATGAAAAAAGAAATGAACCTGAAGAGGATGGGCCGGCCCATGCGGCCGATCGTTTGTGATGAGTCGGGTACACCGACAAGTTAAGAGCGATAAAAAGTGTTGGCGTGTAGGGTAAGGTTGCTTGACATTCTTGGATAAAAAGCATTCACCTATAAATAAAAGTATGGTTCACGGTAAATTACAGAGTGTTCACTTTAAATAAAAAATAATTCACGATAAAAAAGTATTCATATATTTGCATAAATTAAAAAAATCACCCATAATAAAAATGATTTTCAATAAAAACCGGTTCACGATAAATTAAAAGTGCTTACATATTATAGAAAATGGTTAACGATAAAACAAGAATTCATGTATTTTCTGAAAAAACAAGAAATATGAAGAAAAAAATGAAAAGAAAAGGAGAAGTGAGAAAAATAAACAGGAAAACGATAAAAACGAACGTGCAGAAGATGTGCTGGTCCATGCGGCCGATCGACATGAGCGAGTGAGTACACCGATTCGCCAAGAGCAATGTAGACACCGCGGTTCTTTCCCCTTTTCGAAAAAGAGGGATTACCGAGCTAACGGCGAAAGCCGTGACTCCGAAGTATATTTGTACGTGTGCAAGCTAAGGTAAACTCTAGATCGTTACAACTTGTAGAGCCAGTAAAAATTCCAACCACCCAAAGCATGCCAAATTTCAACTCCTGTGGTACATGTCTCTTTGTCCTTTTTTTTTATTGGAGTGTCTTTGTCTCAGTCTATTTTTTCTTTTCTTAAATCTCATTCATATTAGAAAAGTGCAATTATAGTGCGATTTAATTTATAGGAAAGTAGAACCGTGCAGTTGCACTTTTTCTCTAAGTGCGACTTAAATCTAGAGTCGCACTTTTATGAAAAATGACTGAGGCTTAGAAAACAGAAACTGAATAATTAGCAAATCCTTTTCTTATACTCCGTTTTTTTACAGCAAAGGCGATCCCCTTTTGTTGTTTGCTTCTCCTTTCCTTTCTCCCATGCTAGGCCGAACTTGGCCATTGGCTACTGGGCCTAAGTGGGCTGTTCTGCAATCTCAGAAGCTCGATCTGCAATCTCAACGGGCCAGAACATGCGGCACACTCTCGGAAGCTCACTTTGCATTGCCTCAACAAAAAAAAAAGAAGCTCGCTTTGCAACTCGTTGACCCACACAGGAAGCAGTGTCAGAGGTTTTGTTTTTTTGTTGAACCTTAATCACCAGGTCAGTGACAGTGTCAGACTCTTCTTCAACGCTTGACATGAGTTTTAATTGGCTAGGGCTAATTGAACGCTTATAGGAGTATTTATTTTCTTTCCTTTTCTGTTATTTGAGAATGAGCCAGATGAATGTCACGCCGATAAAGAAGTTGGCAAATCCATTAGATGGTGGGTCCGGTTGCTGGGAAATCCATTAGCAGTAGCAGCAGCACAAGTGCACAGCAGCCGATTATATATTGAGCTTCAACCTGTAAATGGGAATGGGCTACCCACGGCGCCGCGAGCCCAATCCAATTATTTTCGTTAATTGGACACCTACGGGTAGAGGAAAAAACGACACGGACACCCATGGCGCGTTCGCTAGCGCCGCCACGCCGCCGGGGGCTCCAATGTCGTCGCCATGCGCCTCCTCCATGGCGATGGCGGCGAGCCCTGCCTCCATGCCAGGAGAAACTACCGCGCCGCCGTGTCATTCCCCCGTCCTCCCTGTCCTCACCCTTTCTCCGGCCGTCGGCGGCGGCATCACGATGCAATGGAGCAAGGCGTCCGGCGATTGGGGGAAGAACTGGTGGCAGCGAAGTCCTCAGGTCGCCGGCTTCGTCCAAGAAGGAGGGGCTGAAGATAATCTCCCCATCCCCCCTCCCCTCTCACACTCTCTCTCTAGATCTGAGAACCTTAGGGAAGTCACACATCCGTTCTTCTTCCCGTTCCTGGCCGCCTCTATCCCGTCTGGCGAGGCTGTGAGGGCGGCTGCCATCTCTGCGGCGAGCGCGTCGAGCTGCCTGGTGGGGATGTTGTACCTTGTAGATCCCTGCGCATACCTTCTTCGCGACGAGCACCAGGTCGCAGTGCTGCTGGCTGAACTTTTTGAGTCGCGTCGCAATTATGTCGAAGTCACCGTCTCCTGCCCCCATCCCGCTTCACGACGTACATCTCGTAACTCTCGTCCCACCCACGGCCTGGAGGAGAGCCCTTCCGTCGAACAGTCGAACAGGTGTGATGATGTTAGTGGGTTTAACTGGGAATAGCGGCGGCCATTTAATCTAAACGAATTAAATGGGCAGCAAGCTAGAGTCCCGGTTAATCAATCGGACAGAGGTGGCCAGCTAGTGGGCACCCACGGGCATCCCGGTTAAGCCTTGGATGCCGATCAACGCATACACAAATTGTACACAGTCACAGCTGAAGAACACAGTCACAAATACAACCAGGGAATTGTCAGATTTGCAAACATCGCAGGGAAAAAACAGAGCCCGGATGCCAATCAACGCATAGTCGCATAAACAAATTGTACATCTTATTCCCATTTTTATCATACGGACATGGTAACAATACGCTAATCAAATACACACTGGCATACACCTCCCTTTGCAATCCCGATCACAGCACAAAGCGTGGAATGGATCGCTCACTCCTCCTTGGTCTTGTCTTCGTGGACGCCTGCGGCAGCAGGCTGCTGCTGTGCTCGGGCGCCGGCGGCGTCACAGGCCATCCTGTGTGTTTGGTTTAGAGGGTATGGTTTGGGGGACGATGGTATCCCCAACCAGCTGGTTAGGGATAACCATTTTTTCTGTTTGGTTGAGAATATGGGATGAACCAGTTCTTTGTTTGGTTGGAATGGATATATGTGGTTGGGGGTTGAGGATGGACTGTTTGTGGTGACCTCTTTGGTGATATGGTGAGATTACCTCTACTAGCAAAATACCCGTGCGTTGCCACGGGCGAACAAAATGACCCATTGTGCGCGTGTAAAATGACTCATCACACTTTGTGAGGAAACAATGATCATGTCTTACATGTTGATAAGTTCATATAAAAATGATCATGTTTAATTCAGATAGTGCAACACAATGCACTTTTATTTAAAACAGCTGAGACACCGGATGTGCTAGCAAAACAATTGTTATTCAACTCTGCCTTGACAGAAGGTTTTCCACTCGCCTCTTTGTTTCATTGTACAGCTTATTATGTTCAGAGTTCAAACATGACTATATCAGCAAACAACATTACACCTATACAGCTATACTAATGTGCACTACCTATAAGAGATAAATAAAACCATGTGTTCCTGTTGTGAAGAAGATGCCCGCGGGCTTGCCGGCGAGGCTCTGCTCCTGCGCCTTTCTTCATATCAGCCGCCAACGGCGTGACGCGTCCCAAAGTTTAGTAGTAGCTGTATAAAGAATAAACAGAAATTGGGTAGATCAGATTAGGCAGATGCGGAGCATTACATGTAGATTTTGGTCGCCATTGCTGCAGAGTTCTCCTTCTTCAACACGGTATGGCTTGTGATTGAAGAAGGCAGAGTGAAGCTGGTATTTATAGAAAATTAAAGGTTGTAGAGTCGAACTAATTAAGCAGTACATCAAACTGATTCTTTACTCCTAAGCTATTGATGATCCTTCCGCTGTCATGGAAAGAACAGGCCAAGAAGGCTGCTAATCGAAAATGAGTGTGGCCGGTGAAGAAAGAACCTGGAAAGCACTGTAGTCTCGGACGGATGTGGCGGCTGGAGCACGTCGGCCACCAGCAACTCCCTCCGACGCCCCACTGTGAAGCACCTCTCGAAGGTTGCCAGAACCCCATGGGTACTCGCGCTACCTTCCAACCATGTCAGGCATTGCACCGAGCACCTTCTGTGCACACACCGTCATTGAACCACAATGCTTGTGCACGTATCACGGACGGAAGTGGGCAACTGGCCGCTGGAGCACGTCGGCCACCACTGGTTCTATCCCCACCTCCGCAAGTCGGCGCTAAGAGGGAAGCCAAGCCGCCGTCATGTACCTTGGCTGTAGACTCCGCGCATTGGGGACGGAAGATGGAGACAGAGAACAAGAGGGAGGAAGATATACGTAATGCTCCACTGCCTCGATGACCTCTCTCCCCTTCGTTCTTAGCAGGGAGTCCGGATCTTGTGCCCGAAGGGGAGCGCCAGCAAGGCGGGCGGCTGACTGAGACGGCGTACTGGCGGCAGGGAGCGGCGGCGCGGTGGTGGCACATCGGAGGAATTGAGTTTCGCTCTGGATTTTGGATCGAAGGGGTGCGGCCTCTCTTTTTTTCTCTTAGTGCCGATTACTGTTTTTCCTCGTAGCTCGTACAGACTGTATTTCAATCGATGAAGGACTCCTATTCCGATCGGGAGTAATCACGACGTACCACAAACCAGACGTACCACCGCTACGTACCGACGGACGAAGGAAGAAACAATACTCGTATTATATAGTAGAGATAACGTAATTGTTTCAGAACATATCCCACAACATTTTCAAACTCATTGACAACAATAATATGAAGAACAAGCCATATAATTTCGAAATTAGTAAATTAAACTGATATTAAAAGTCCAAGTCATAATTCGACAATATTACTTAGCCTAGCTACAACTCTTACATGCCATACTCCAAGAAGAGAGATCAAAGTTTACTTGACATGCACAAGTCAATACAACCCATAGTCCAATGTTTGGTTGTTGTGAGAAGTAACAAGTCTATACAACCTATAGATTAATGTTTAGTTGTCATCAAAAGCACAAAACAAGTACCACAAGCAATCAGCCTTCAACTTTAGGCTTCTCCATCACTTGGATCAACATATGGAACAAAGTCTGGAAAGGTATTCTTGATATACCTAGAAACCCAAACCATCTTTTGATCATTCTCCAACACTTGAACGTCGTTGCGGTACGAGGATTGTCAACCAAGTAGGCATAGTAGTGGGTAAGAAAATCAAAACCAAAACCCCGGAGTGTCTTCATGTTCTCCAAAAGGTCCAATGGAGAGTTGTTGTCGGTGGTAGCAGACTTTTCTATGGCAATAGCCAACCTTTCACTACAAGCCATGAGAGTTGCTTGCAGCCCCTCATCTCCACAAGGATTAGCTTTGGCCTTTTTTGCCTTGGGAGCCGAGGACTCACCCACATTGTGTGATTGGCTAGCTTCTTCAATGGTGGCAGCAGCTTCTTCATCAAGATGAATCACATTGTCTGTTGCTAGTGGGTCACTTGATCCTCTAGCAAATTGACCCGTGGCCATGCTTCCTCCATAAATTGTAGTCATCTCATCATAGTGCTCAGTGGGCATGGAGGCTTCCTAATAAGCTCATCTCGAAGCTCACCAATGGCATGGAGGACTCTTTTAAAATACCGGCTAACAACTTTGCCGGATCTACCAAAGTTCAAGCCAATTACCCTATTCCTAACGTTGTGTCCAACGGTGTGCAAGAACATAGCTACTTGTAGCTCAATAGACGTATGTATTGTGTCCTTCAACAATTTGCGGTCCCTAAAGAGTTGGCATAATCAAAAAAATGGTGCTCTCCGAAGCCTAAGCATGTTCAAACAAGTTGTGTCATTCTTCAACACTTAGTTATCTAGATACTCTCTTCTCATTGTATCAGTTTCATCTATTGGTGCATAGGTAATTCTGTCTCTCCGTTTTCTTTTTCTAGATTGCACAACCAAAGTCAACATGGAGATAAACATATATGCCACTGCTGAACTAATTAACATCCTTGTCTTGTTGTCCATCTACAATAGAAAGTACCAACCGAGCAAAAACAACTCTGTCCAAACTTCAACATAGCGTGTAACATAATGCAATACACATCATACAGAGAAGATGAAATTTATACCACTGATTCAAGTGACAAAATCCACAAGTTTGGTAGTTGAATGCATATCTGCTCGTCCACCTCTTATCCCTGTGCAAACCAGAGAAAGAAATAATTTGAGAGAGGTACAGAAGGAACAATAGACATGAGACTGCAAGGAATCGAGATAGACAGGGCAAGCGCAGCCTCTTCGCCCCTCCCAAGCAACCTACACGAGCGGCACAGCAAGGATTCGAGTCGAGCTCAGCCCCTACCTCGTCGCCCCTTCCAACCATCTACTCGAGCGGCTAGGAGGAGGGGCCCCACCACCGACCAAGAAAATGTGGAAAGGAGGAATATACTTCGCACCGCTGTCCGGCGTAGCCCGCTGCTGCCGCCTCTGGTCGCCCCGTGTCGATTTCTTGCCACCGCCGCTGCCGCCCCTGGTTACCGATGTAAAAGAGGAGGGTGAGGAGCTAGGAGGGAGAATCCTGCTGGAGACCAAGGAATGGAGGGGAGAGGAAGAGGGGTACCCGCCGCGACCGTCCCGGAGTCGTTCCGACGAGGTCCCCGGCATCGCTCGATTTCTAAGTCGCCGTCGCCCTGGTTTGCGAGAGGAGAAATGAGGAGAGACGAGGGGAAAGGGATAAGGCAGGACATTTTCTATTCTTTGCGAGCGGTGAGCGAGCGAAATCGGCGCGAAAAAATATTTCAGGGTGAGTCTAGCGCGGGAGCCAACGGTGGTTATCGCCATCCCGCCGATTTGGTGGGACGAGCGGAGCCACCGTTTCGGCGGAATATTCCTGAAATCTGGCTACCCTGCCTCCTCCACCCTCCCAACCAAACATAGGGCAACCACTAAAAAAGTGGCTACCGCTACCACTTGAGGGATACCCCCTAAACCAAACACACGAAGCCGACGTAGCCGTCGCCGTCGAAACCATTCATGTATACTGGGTGCAGCTAGCTGGAATCGGCGGCGCCAGATTTATTTAGCCCCAGCGGTTGGTGGCTTGATGACTTCTTTGATATGTGCTATTGCATAACTCTTTGAAATAGTGAAATAAATAAGCCATATGCATCGATGTATTTCCCCTTTTCAAAAAAGAGGGATTACCAAGCTAACGTCCGAAGCCGTGACTCCGAAGTAGATGTGTACGTGTGCAAGCTATGGTAAACCCGCAATGCTATATCGTTGAAATTGTAGAGCCAGTAAAAATTCCAACCACCAAAGCATACCAAATTTCAACTCGTGTGGTACATCTCTCTCTCGTTTTTTATTGGATTGTCTATGTCTCAGACTATTTTTTATTTTCTTAAATCTCATTCATCTTAGAAAAATTGCTACTATAGTTCGATTTAATTTGTAGAGAAGTATAATTTGCAGTTGCATTTTTCTAAAAATATGCAAGTATGCTGTTGCACATTTTCTCTAAGCTAGATTTAGCCTAGAGTCACACTTTTCTGAAAAATCACTGAGGTTTAAAAAAATCAATAAACTGATTGATTAGCAAATCCTTTTCTTATACTCCTTTTGTAGAGCAAGGCGATCCACTTTTTATTGTTTCTGTCCCCTTTACTTTCTCCCATGCTAGGCCGAAATTGGCCATTGGACACTGGGCCTAAGTGGGCTGCTCTGCAATCTCACAAGCTCGCTCTGCAATCTCGTTGGACCAGAACATGTGGCACAGTCTCGGAAGCTCAGTCTGCAACTTGTTGACCCACATAGGAAGCAGAGTCATAGTTTTTTTTATTGAACCTTCAACGCTTATATTTATTTTCTTTCCTTTTCTGTTATTTGAGAATGAGCCAGATGAATGTCACAATAGGTAATGACCTACCGAAGCACTTTGAGAAAATGTCACAATAGTTTATACTGTAAGAGACATTTTCTCAAATTGCCCCAAAATTTCTAGTAGAAATTTGGGACAGTTTACACAAATTGCCCTAAATTATCAATTATTGGGGCGCAATCGAAAGTGTCTTTGTCGAAGTGCCACGAATTGTCGACCCTGGCGTGGCGTACTGAGTAGCTGCTGCACAACAGCCGATTATTGAGCTCGATCAGCTCTGTTACCACACAACAACTACACAGTTACAGATTACAACCGGTGAATGGTCACGATGCCAAGAAGCAAACGTTATAGGGAAAAACAGAGCTGAAGAACATAGAACACTACTTATAATGTAAAGATATTTATTTATAATTTTATAGTGTTATTTCATAGGAAAATCAAACGATATGTAAAGAAATTGCTGTCAACAACAGCAGTGGTACCCACAAGCTTGCTCTGCAAGCTCGTCGACCAAATAAAATATGCAGCACAGTCTCGCAAGCTCGTTCTGCAGCCCGTTGACAGAGACATGTAGCAGCAGAATGTTCTTCTGTTTTTTTGGTTCAACCATAACACTTCTATTTATTTTCATTCCTTTTCTTCTGTTTTTTGAGCATGAGCCAGATGAATGTCCAGTTCAATGTTCTAGCGCATTAATATAAAAAAATGGCAACACTTTTTAACAGATGGGAAATCCATTAATAGTAGCAGCAGAACAGCCGATTATTGAGGTCGATGAGTTCAGTTACCAGTTACCACAGAGCAACTACACAGTTACAGACACAACCGGGGAATTGGGAAAACAGAGCTCGGATGCCGATCAGCTCATACACAAATCCATCCTTATTCCCATTTTTTATCATCCGGACATGGTAACAATACGCTAATCAAATACACACCGGCTTTCACCTCCGTTTGCAATCCTGATCATCACAGCAGAAAGCGTGGAATAATGGAGCGCTCACTCCTCCTTGGTCTTGTCTTCGTCAGGGACGCCGGCGGCGGCAGGCTGGGGTTGGGCTTGGGGCGCGGCGCCGTTGTCAGGGCCCATCATCTTCTTGAACTCCTGGAAGCCGACGTAGCCGTCGCCTTCGACGCCGACGGAGGCGATCATCTTCTCGCACTCCTCGGTGCTGCACCCCTCGCCGATCCTTCCCAGCACCTTGCTGAGCTCCGCCACGGAGATGCGGCCGTCCCCGTTGATGTCGTAGACGTCGAAGGCGTCGCGCAGCTCGGCGTCCAGGTCGCGGCCGCCAGAGGAGGCGTGGAAGGCCTGGAACTCGCCGAGGTCGACGAAGCCGTCGTGGTCGGCGTCGAGCTCCTCCATCATGGCCTCCACCTCCCGGCCCCCCACGGACTCGCTGGGCGGCGGCGAGATGGCGCCCGACACCGCCGCCATCTCCGAGGGCGAGATCCTGCCGTCGCCGTTGGTGTCGAAGCGGGAGAACACCTTCTTCATCTCCGCGTCGCCGGACAGCGCCGCCGGCTTCTGCGCCTGCTTCTGGCCGTTGGTGGTGGTCGACATGGCTACTGAGCTAGTAGCTGCAAAGATTCAAGCTTTCGAGTGGCTGTAATCAGTGGGCTCGTGGTGGGTGGAGATTGAACTGTGGAATTAGAGTGGGCACGGTTTGGGTTATTTATACCGGCGAGCACGCGCTACCGACACGCGCCGACAATCCCTATCGTTCGGGATAAATAAGTGACTTCGCCGTGCACAGTCATACGCGTTCTTCCCGGCAAAGCCCTACCGACGGCAGGTTCCTGGGGGCTGGGGGTGGGGGAGAAGTCAGCAGCGTGAATCACCGGCCACGTCGACGTCGGAGTCGAGAATTGAATTGATTACTGTATTCTATTGTGGTGGTTCGTGGAGGTCGTCGTGAGTGGCTACGGTGGCGCCAGCCGCAGCGCGTGGATGGACACATGATTTCGCGTAGCTATCACGACACCATCTTTTCGCTGCCTTGAGAAAAGAGTAAAGTCTATTTTAAACGATAAATTCATAGCTAAATCGAATCTCAAATTTTGAATCCTGAAAGTGGACACTCTCAACTCGTGAATACCGATCTATTTCAACCCCTCAACCTGTTTTCCACGGAAAAAATCAAACGAGATAATTTGCTACTCTCGCTAACTAAATTGGTCCGTGTCTCATATGCCGCTCCCACCTCTAGTCTCTCCCTAGTGTTTTTTTTAACGGGGAATGGCCTCAAAAGGCCGGGAACTGCATTAATTTGGCAGCACATACAAAGATACATTGAGGACCCTAAAAGGCTAGAACAACTGAAAACAACAACTAAGTCCTCACAACTTGCAAACATGACCCTACAAAGAATACAAAAAACTTGATCAGGTCCTTTTCCATGGTTGCCGAGAGAAGTCGACCTCGCGCAGGCGCTGACAGCGCCGCCGGGGACGCCACCACCGTCCACCGCCGATGTATCCCACAGCGAAGTCGTTGAGGGCGTGTTTGGTTTCCTGCACCAGTTTTGGGCATTTTGGCTTCGTGGCTCCCCAGGGCCTGGCACAGGAAAAACGAGGCCGGAGCCACGTTGTGCATCCCATTTGGTTGCCCACAAAGAGGCAGCCAGGCCCTTTTCCTTGGGACCATTTTTTCTTTCCCAGCTGTTTGGTTGCTAACGTTGTCGTCTAAGGCTTAAACCCCCGCATTTGGTTGCGCGTTTTTGAGTAGTTCTGGTCACCTTGCATCCCCTAATGGTGAGCTTACCAGTTCAATGTTCACATAGGATCATACATGCATTAGGCGAAGAACAAATAGGCAATGACAATGAACTGCACGATGATGATGAAGTCTTTGAGGCGGTCAGACTCGATCCGTAATTGAGCTTCGGTCACTCCAACAGTGGTCATTGGTGCTTTGCGTTCTTCAGTACTCGTGATCGCAGGGACGATCTCTGGGACGATGTTCATGGAGTAAGCCTGCTCTGCCTGCTCTCGAGTTGTAAACCTTTTGCAGCTACCGTTGGGGAAATCGTCAACTTGAGCCTTGGTGGAGTCCCAGGTATCGAAGACTCCAGTCTTCCTGTCTCTAAAAACCGCATACCACTACAGAAGTGAAGAACAAGTTAAGAACATAGCAAGATGAAATGAAAGTAAGCAAAGCATGCATTGATCATCATATGCCCTACACACTAAACCAACACTATTGTTGTGCTGCATCCTATGGTGTCAACCTACCACCACATCAAAATAGGGTGTAGTACTACCACCGCAAGTTCATCTACTGAGGGGTTAGCATATGTACCACCTCAAGTACCCAAAATATACAGGCCATAAGAAGTTTTGTTGTCCTAGCTACCCACAATATACATCATCATCATCATCATCTAGCATGCTTGCACCACCGCCACTTCCTACTTCCTGGACAATAGTAGTGCTTGTTCAGGTAGTTCTGGAGCCAAAGGGTACGGTGGTCCTCGGCCATCAGAACGAAGCCAAAGCCTTGCGCCTTGTTGTCCAGGAGGTGGCCAAGAGCAGCGATCTTGGCGGTCTCACTGAATGTTCCCTTGGCGCTCATCACAGCCTCGTAGAGGGCAGGGTGCACGTCGACAATCACGCTCTCCCTGATGGCGGCTGCCACCTCCCTCACGGCATCGGTCATGCTGGTGAAGACGACAACCTCTCTCGTCCACCAGTGCGCCTCTCTTCCTCTTCCTCTCTTTCTCCTTCTCGGGTTGTTTGCCAGCATTCTCTTCGGCCTTGTCTCCATCATCGCCGTTGATGGTGTCCGACTCCTGGCTGCCAATGTCGATATAGTCAAGAACAGGTGTGCCAAGAGGCTCACTTGATCCCATGGCGAATTTGCCAGTCGCCAGGCCGAAAGAGAAGATGGTCTACATCTGGATGTAGTTCTGGATGGGCTTGTTGAGGTACTCTGCATCTTTAGGATGGTCCTACGTAGCAGATAACCATGTTAGTCAGATACACTAAGATGAAGGGGATGAATGTGTTAGACAGTTAGAAAGGTGATCAACCGGCCTCTGAGGTGTTCGGCCTCCAACATGATGCTCTTCGTGTCCTCATCCAACTGTGCGCCGCTAAGGTCTTTCAGCTTGCTGATCATGATCCACCTGGCCCCACTTCCTGATATGGTTGTACACCTGTGTGGAGGTCACCTCCTAACCACAGAACTGGAAAATCAGCTTGGCAGCAGTCCTCAAGTGCACATCCTTGAATCCTTTGTAAGTGCACACGCCGGTCTTGATGATTTCGACCATCTTGTTCAGCAGGAAGGTGGACAAGAAGGGAGCCCACTTCATGGTCGTCCCCGTGTTGTTCTTCTTGCTCCTGTCCTGGCCGCAGTGCAGTTCGAGCTGACCTCCTGGCAGATCGACCATCTCGGAAGCCAGTCGAGTGCCATGGAAGTCCACCTCTTGGGTGACTAGCACCTCGAACATCTGAGACTGAGAGTCAGGGACAAAGGACAGGGCGAGCTCGTTCTGGCTATCAACCAGGGACTGAGTGAACTCGTCGGAGGTACAATCCTGCAAGGGTTACGACAAAGAGAAGAGCATGAAGATGTACCACATCATCTACCACAACATAAGGATCTACTGAAATCTAGCATGCAGAAATAGAACCACTTCTCTGAAACCCTACTAAAACAACAAAAAGTTCCTCCAGAGCCTGGCTGAGCGGTGCTTTGAGGTTCATGCGGGCCAACAACGCGGACTCAACCCACCTCACCAAACGGCCGTTTTTGCATCCAGCGGGCCTGGCCGAGGTCCTCGCAGGAAACCAAACACACCCTGAAGCTCTTCCACCGAAGGAAGATCCGAAGCTCGGAGCGACCAGAAGTCCGAGCGCGGAGAGGCCTCTCTAGCCCAAGATAACGCCGACGCAAAGTTGCCGGAGTTGAAGATTTCTTCCATTAGGAGCAGCTCATGGAGCACGCGCCGCAACACCCACTTCCCCTTCCGCATCAACGAGGCATCGAGAGGACCGGACCAACCTCCGCCATCTACCCCTCACCAAGAAGGCGCCAAGGATGACGGTGAGACCCAAGATCTCATCACAGCAGGGCTCTGCCGAGCTTATTCAAAGAGGTGCCGCCAGATCTGCCAAAGAATATCACCTTCCACCATGGGAGGCGACCTTCCGAGGCCAAGCCGGAGGCCCGACCACCGCTCGATTGTGACCAGGACGCACAGCGCGGAGATGGCATCACGCCAAACCTCCAAACTGGAGTAAGACAAAGTAATATACATATAGCCCTAACTACTAAGGGGGCCCGACAGCTCCTCTCCTCCCTACTCCAGCGACGAATACGTCGGAGGAGAAGGAGAAAAGCCCCGGGAAGGCGGTGGTAACTCTCAAACCCTAGACACGCGAGAGAGGAAAGGGGAAAGGAGAGCGGAAGAGTGTGCATGGGGACGGGTGGTGGTAGTCTCTCCCTAGTCAATTTCTCTCCCAAATCACTGGGCCCTGTTCCCTACGTCGTCGAGCCACCCGAGTACAGAACCTCATGCCCTCCAAGGATGGAGGCGGTGATGAAGTTAGCCCCGATGACCTGGCCGAGGACGAGCCCGCGGGCTTCGTCCTACTGTCAGTCCCATGCATGCCACCGGCGATTGGGAACAGCATGGTGGCGTACACCTGGCTGAGACAACACTATTGCGTCATGTACACCATGGCGACAATGCACTCAGTGGCCCATAGGTCGAAGAAGTAAAATGTGTCCATGCGCACGGACGTCAAAGTCGGCACGTCCACCAGTGCTGCCGGTCGGCCTCATCCTCATCCTCAGCGATGCCGTCTAGGCCATCTTCGCTACCGCCTTCACTCTATTGGATGATGGCGCTAACCGCGGCTCCCTCGTCATGCTCAATTCCCTCATAGAGGTTGGCACAACACCCGCCACGCCTGACTCTCGAGGCCGGTGGCAACCTGCCGTCTTTGCATTGTAGTCGTCGCACTCAGGTCCAGGACGATTTCATCTCGCAAAGACGTTTACGCCTTCCCTTTGAGCACGTGCTGCCCTCGCCGCCCGTGGCAGTGGACTACGGATGTCCGTCTCGAGGCGAGCGTTCCTAGGAGGATCCCCGACGCTGCCAGGGTGTGTCTTGATTTGATATTTGCGCACATTGAGACCATCACTACCGGGGGCCAGAATGCCCGCCGAGAAGATGTCGCTTGAGCTAAGCCTGCTCGTGGCTGCCTTCCGTTGCGGACCCTGACGAGATCCTCTTCGGGACGTTTGTGTTTTGACGAGTTCTCACATCGGGCTAATTTTATGGTCAAACCGGGTAAGAGAAAGAGATTAAGGAAGATGATGGAAATGACATGTTGAGCTTACTGTCCATGATAATAGCATGTAAGTTCGGACATTATCGTCGCTTTCCCAGTGTACCAAACAGGGTTCGTTCGCTGCAGATAAATCGGAATGAATATCATGGTTAGTCGTCCGCGCCTGATAAAACGGGACGGAGGGATTAGTTCTAACTCTAAAACGCTCCCAAAATCCACGTCATCTGCCCCGATTTTAGATTCTAAATCCTGCCCACTCGAAAAATCTAACATAAAGAGGAACAGGCCACGTACGCTAGTATTTTTTTTTTTGAGAATGTACGGCCGTAGCCCAGTACGACTTTGCTGCTTCTATATCCCATCCAAGAATTTCAAGGCCCAAAAAACGCAGCCATTGGCCCGTGGGAGAAATCACGGGACGACGCATCTGGGGAGCTGCTGTGCATCGCTTTGAGGTGACGAACCGTGGCCGCGTCGCCTACTGTAGCGCCTATTAGGCTGGGCCCATATGCGTGCTGGTGGCTCAGCCGGGACGCGACGGACGTTTCCTACTGTTTCTGTTTCGGACCGTTTTTTATTCGTACGGGACGGCCGTTTCCTACTGATCGTACATTTTTTTTTTCAAATGCTCAATTTTTTTACCTTTTCAAATTAGATCAAATTTGAAATACGAACAAATTTCATAATTGAACAAAAATCAAATGCGATTTTTTTTCAAAACAGAAGAATTTTCAAATCTGAACAATTTTAAAAAATGAACAAAAATGGTTTATGAACGGAAACTATCTTTGAACGATTCTAAAAGTGAACGAAAATTATATATGAACGATTTTAAAAAATGAACAAAAAAATGAGGTTGAACGGATTTTTTTGAACGATTTTAAAAATAAACAAAAAAGGCCGGTGAACGAAACCTATTTTTAAACGATTTTAATTTCTGAACGATTTTTTAAAATGATCAGAAAATGGGGTTGACCGAAAACTTTTTAGAATGATTTTAAAAATGCACGAAAAAAGTCAATGAACAAAATTTATTTTTGAATAATTTTTAAGAATCAATAAAGATTGGGGGTGAACGGAATCCGTTTTCAAAAATATTTGAAAAAGTGAAAACAAAAGTAAAAAAGAAAAGAAAACTAAAAACAAAATAGAAAATAAAAAGTGAAAAACAAGAAAAGAAAAGAAATAGGAAAATAAAAATTAAAAGAATGAAAATAAAAATAAAAAGTAAATGAAAATAGAAAAGAAAACGGAAACAGAAAAGAAAAAGAAAATCGCTCAAAAATAAAAATATGAAATAAAATAAAAAGAAAATAAAACGAAAACAGAAAAAGAAAACGTAAAAGGAAAATAAAAAGAAAACAGAAAAGAAAAAGAAAAACGAAAACAGGAAAAAGAAAAAAGAAAAAATAATTTCAATTTTTTTGCATTTTTTTATGAAAAGAAAAAAACGAAAAAGAAAAAAAGAAGAGGAAAACAAGAAGAAAAAGAAAAAGAAAAACGGAAACAGAAAACGAAAAAACAAAAAGAGAAGAAAAGGAAAGAAAACGTCACCTGATGGGCCGGCCCATGTGCGGCAACGCGCTCTCCCCTTACGGCGACGCGCGCCTGGAGCATCGCCGTAAGACGATATATAGGATTCGCCCGCATCTGCTGCACTGCGCTTTCCTAAGGGCCTCCTTTAGATTGTTGGAGTTCCATAAAAAATTGTACTCCCTCCGTTCGGAAAAGGTTGTCTTTCATATATCCAAATTCGGATGTATGTGTACACTAATATATGTCTACATATATCCGAATTTAAACAAATCTAAGACATCCTTTTCCGGACGTTGGGAGTAAAACTTCAGTCATTGGGATTTTTTTCTATAGATTATCTTCGGATTCGGCATGATGCTATCTAAATTCTTATGAATTATATTTCTATGACTCATTGTTTATACAAATTTGAACATCCACTCCGACCTTTTTGTTAGGCTCAAGTGCGTAGAGTCGAGATAATTTTCCTGTGTTTTTTTCTTCTGTTTCATAAAAACAATTATTTATATAGTTTTTACGAGTCCTACAATACTCTGTTTTACACAAGCAAATATGTGGGTTCCCGTGTTTTCCTTACTCCAGCGTTTAAAATCCCAAACTAGTCAGGAAGCGGGCACAACCAAAATTATAAAGAGTACATGTTTGGCCTGTCGTGTCCGGGTATGGATACAACGTTTACCCATGGGTAGGGTCCTAGGAAAATGTTGAACCTGATTAGAGCAACTATAACAGCTGCCCTTTATTAGGAGATGTGCCCTAAAAACGGTTTTATAGGGCACCAGAGGGTAAAAAACGAGCTCCAACAGCTGCCCTATGTGGTGCCCTATAATAGGGCTGCCCCAAAATTTGGTCCTCTCAGCCCTATATATGGGGCAAATAGGGCCGCGCGCGCCCCAGCCCTACCCCTTCATTTCAGCCGCGCGCGAACGAACCGCCCTTCAGTTTCCCCTCCCCCACCGCCCCCGCGCGTGATTCAGCTGCCGCCGCCGCGATTCGCCCCGCCCCGCCGCTGCCCCGACGTAGATCTGCCGCCGCCGCCACCTCCCCCACCTCCCCTACCCCCGCCGACGCCCCCACCCTCCGCCGCGACCTTCCTCGCGCCGGATTTGGCCGCCGCCGCCGCCGATGTGGCCGCACCGAAATCGTGGTTCCGGTGGCAGCAGCAGTGGCTACTGCGGCTCCGGTGGCAGCAGCAGTCGCGGCTCGCTGTGGCCGCACCGCGACGGGAGGAGCCCCGCGTCGCCGCCGGTCCGCAGCTCGACGGGCTTCCGCGGCGTGCGGCGCCGTGACTCCGGCCGGTACGCGGCGGAGATCACGGTGGACCACACGAGGATGTGGCTCGGCACCTTCCCCACGCCAGAG
Source organism: Poa pratensis (assembly GCA_947311845.1). Classification (NCBI taxonomy): domain Eukaryota; kingdom Viridiplantae; phylum Streptophyta; class Magnoliopsida; order Poales; family Poaceae; genus Poa; species Poa pratensis. Next base: position 34,518,277 of record CAMZMU010000109.1, on the reverse strand, counting down.
CTCGCCGCGCATGCCTACGACGCCGTCGTGTGGCAGTACGGCCGGCCGATGTCGGAGATGAATTTCTCCGATGTCGAGACCGCCGAGGATGCCACGGCCGTGGCTCCGGAGTTTCGCGTGGTTTGCCGCTCCATCGAGGAGGAAGACCGGCAGGCACGCTGCCAGCTCCGGGCCGCGCAGGCGGATGAGGCGGTGATAGACAAGCTCCGGCGGGAGAACCCCGAGCTCGTGAAGACGGAGGAAGAGTTCTTCGCGAGCCGGGGCGCGAAGAAGCCAAAGACGGAGGCCGGCCCGTCTACATCGTCGACTCCGGTGATCGATATCGAGTATTCTTCCGACGAGTCCGGTTTATCGGACTTTGATTCCGATGACGATTCCGGTGTCGACTGAAAGGCATTAGCTAGGGGTCACTAGTTTAGGTCTAGTTTCGAACTTTATTAGGTTAAACTTTTAAATTTGGATCAGTTTGTTGAAGTTTATGTATGAAATGTCGTCAAACTATCTTAAATTCGGCTCAAATTTAGTTTCAAATTGGCTATGTATGCCCTAAAATAGGGCAGCTGTTGGAGAGGAGATGCCCTATTATAGGGCAGCTGGTAAAGCAGAATTTTTATTCATGTCCTAAAACGCTAAAACAGGTACCCTATACACGAAAACAGCCCTCCTAATATAGGGCAGCTGTTAGAGTTGCTCTTATAAAAACGGGCATGGGTCTGACTGAGGTTGACCTGCCCGATTGTCACTCTTACTCCAAAATAGCCCATGCTGTGATAAATCCGCAACGCCTAGCTCACAATAAATTATCGTAGTTAGTAAAATGTCCAAGCATGCACCCAGCCATAGCAAATTTCAACTCGGGTGGCATATCTCTTTGCCCATTTTCTTATACTCCTTTTTCTCCTTTACATCGAGATACTTTTTAACTTTTTATCTTTTGAGAACCGCGAATACTTTCTCTAATACACATTTGTATTCTCCCAAGTCAGACAAACCTTGTGACTGGGCCTAAATGGACCGCAGCCTCGCTGCTACTCCCTCCGTACCGGTTTATAAGTCCTCTACGTATCCCTAGGTCGTGAATTTAACTAATATGATATAAATTTTAAAATACAAAAAATATACCATTAGAAAATATAAAGTCTAAATTTTCTAATGATATGTTTTTTATAATATATATATCATATTATGTTGCTCAAATATACGACATAGGGATACGTAGAGGACTTATAAACCGGAACGGAGGGAGTAGTTGGTAAGCAAGAGGAGGCAGAGAAGCGAGGAGAATAATATTGGGACTTTTATTTTTTCCGGTGGAACGACTTTGTGCTAGCATCCTTGCTGCTATCCTCCCTTCTCTGTGCGCCGTGGCACTCCCAGCCTCCCACTTGTGTTGCTCCGCACCTTTTTCTCCATGGTCGCTCACAACACATTCTAGCTGCCATCACTCACCACCACAAGCCGTCATGCAATGAAGACCGTGAGCAGGGCTTGCCATTGACTCTGACGGCGTGAATGTAGCTCCAGCCTCTGGACCCACCTTGACACTGCTTGATACTTAACAAGGCTCGCCTTGACACAACTCTTGTTAATATTATTATGGTAATGCCACCACTGAATTTTACGTGTGATTCTTGTAGTCTGTGATTTCATCTAAGATACAGAAAAGTGAAAAACCTAGAGGAGTGACCTTATCCAGTCCCAATCAACTTCTTAGATGCGGCAAACTACTTGAACTAATGGAAGAGAAAAAAACATTATATCATGTGGATAATAATACATCATGGTGCTAGAAAATTATACAAAACACGAGTGACACAATTTCCCAACATATCTCTTGATTTTTGCTTCATCCATCTCAGGTGAACAAAGATAAAAAAGAACCACATTATCTCCAACCAGTAAACTAAAACACCACATAACACAACAAACAACTTTGAGCGGAATAAACATATAAGCTAAAACTCTGATGCACTTCACAACACTACCGAGAGGAAAATAACCAAGGAGGTTGAATAACTTAATCCTCCTTGAAAATATCTTCCGGCTGGCAAAGTGTGCCAAACAACGAGTCCATCCAAATAGTGTAGTGACCATAGTTGTGCCGGTAAGTTGTATGGTGAATAGTGTGATAACCAGCACCCATCACTGGCCAAATCTTTCCGTGAATGCAGTCATGGATATTAGCTGTCCACATAGCCTCCATAAAAAGGAGAGCAATGTTAGTCCTGAAGTGAGTTGGGAAAAGGAAGGGAGCAACCACGTGCGGCATGGCTAGTAAAATCCCATCCACTGGATGAGATGCCAGTCCTACAAGGAACAAAGGGCATAAGTTGGATATGTAGTGGATGACAATTCAATTATCATCACGAAAGAAGGGTTACATAATAATTATATTTTCTAATGACTGGCCCTTGACATCCAAAACATTTAGCACGACACAAACAAAATGATATGCAAATATACAATTATACAGCTATGGCAAGAAAAATTATCAGCAATCAATTTTTTCTAGCACTTCACTTCAATAAGAAGTATATAAATGCCAACATCACTTCGGCATAACTATTAGCACGAAAAAAAAAAATCAAAGATGCAATTGCGATATTCAAAACTCGATAGTTCAGTAAAAACTTACCCGCAAATGGTGATAGGGTATTTTCCTTGTTGTAAAGATGGTGGGTTGCATGGAGGTGCTTGTATAACGGCTTTATGTCATGCAACTCTTTGTGTATCCAGTACATTCCACACTCCACAAGGATGAGATATAAAGCCAGATAGACAAGATACATTGGCCAACCAATATCGCTGATGTGAAAGAAACACTGTGTCCATCCACTCTCAATCATGTACTCATATACAGTTGGAAGAATAGACTGGAAAGGTATAGACATTGATGCAACCTTTATTTGCTTCATCATAGCTTCTACAGTAGGAATGGAATCTGCATCAAGTGCCTCAAGGTTTCAGCACCACCTTCTATAAAGTATTATCATATATTATCTAGATAAGAAAGTTCTAGAAATCCCCTTAATAAATCCATAGGATGAACTGGAAACTGGAAAATGAGTGCAAATAATGTGCACATGATTAATGTGTCAATTGGGTTACAAGCTGTATATGTTTTTCCCGCAAAAAATATTCTCTACATACTGGTCATCCAAACATGTAAAAATACAAAGACTCACCATATGGAATAATTCATCTTGCAAACAAGTTTCTGAAGACACAGTTTTAGCTAACACATTAGGGTACCAATCATAACCAAATTTCTGTGAGGTAAAGAGCGACTTTTATTTGTGGAGAGATGCGATAATATATCTTATTGATATCTATTTAGACTATCTGCCCTCAGTTCAGAGGTTAATTAGAGTAAAACATGTAAATAAAGAGGCAAATATGGTAAATAATAAAAAAATACTATAGCAAATTGACTACATGAGTTTGGTTCTAAAAAATATCGTACAACCAAACCGTTGCCGACGTTGGAAATGTTCAGATGACAATTTAAACCATTTTCACTTTCAGACTCTTTCATGACACTAAATATAGCATCATGTGAACAATAGAGAACAATGATGATGGTCAAACAACTTTGTTTGCATATAATTAAATAGTATTATGATGCAACAAAATGGAATTCAGTTTCCAAAGTTTTTTCAGCTAAAAAGCTTCTATATTCCAGTTGTCTTGCATAACCAAGGAAACCAAAATCATCCTGGCGCCAGAGGAAATACGTGTCTATAATCGCTATATTCACTAGCTTACAACAGAGAAGACCTTAAGTAAAAAATTGACAAGTTGACAGAGACGACCACATTGGTTAACTTGTACAGTTGTACTTGGCCATAGCAGCCGGCGGTATATATAGCCGTATAGTCAATTAAATCATGATGCAACCTGGAAAATTCCCTAAACTGTTAGTGGTCTAATAAGTCAATGAGTAAGGTGCTAACTTTTTCCACAACATCTTTCCATCAAAACTTGAATCGTGATGTTGCCAAGAACATGAAAATAGTAATATATAGGACACAACAAAATAGTATTGAACGCACCACCAGTTAAAAGAGCCACAGTTACTTGTTGAACTATGATATAAAAATAAGGTTGTGCGCATCATTTTAATGTAGACCGCCAGGCCGGGTTATGCTCCCATGTCAAAAAAAAAAAAATTTAAAAGAACCACAGGGTCTAAAACGTTGGATCACCTGAGCTATACGAGTAGACAAGTCATATTAGTGCAAAGAACCTGCCTGTGGTAGGATGGTTAGGAGGGTGGTTCTATTCCCAGCCCACTAGAGTTCAAACCTCAGGTTTGACTCTAGTGTTTCTCATTTAGACGAAATATTTTTCAGTTGGAGGCGACGTTCCCGTCGACAGCGAGACGTCTGTGATGACTTCGTCAATCTCAAGACTCGACCCGCCAGCTCAGTATTTCGGAGGTGCTCATAGGGGTAGAGTGTGCATGCGTATGTTCATAGGGGTGAGTGTGTGCACGTGTATGTGAGTGTCTGCGTTTGTACCGTGTTTCGCAAAAAAAAGTCAGATTAGTGCAACTGTACTATAGTGTAAACATTCGACCAATTAATCCCAATTAACCGCAGCAAAACCAATCAAATTCCCGTAGAAAAACAGATCAACGAGGGGCAGAGATGGACGACCGTTGGGGAAGTAGGCGTGCCGCTTCCAGTAGTAGATGACGAAGCACCAGAGGAAGCCGATGATGAAGTACATGAGGTAGACGCCGATGCAGTTGCGGAGCCACGACTGCGCCAGGTGCGGCAGCCCACGCCACCAGTCGCCCGGCATGACCACGCCGAGGAGCATCTCGTTGTACCAGCCGGTCTCCTCCCGGAACAGCCGCCCGTACTGGCCGCCGTGGCTCTGCGCTGCCGCCATTGCCGGCCAGGACCGAAGCAGATCAAAGGCAGAGCAGGTGTCGCTCTTGCGGGATCAGTGCAGAGGAAGTAATGGATACTTGCGCAGACTTGCACTGAGGCAGCTCCCGTTGACTAGAGGCTTGAATCTTGCTTAGCATTACAACGAAGTGGTACATGCCCTTTTATAGGAGTCTTTGCCATTCCCAACTTTAAATATTTTTGTCGGGGACGACTGCGGAGGGCCGTTGTGCAGGCGACATCGTGTTCGTGTCACTCCCTGGAAGCTTCACTCCTACGGCGGCAATCCTGCTTCCTTGGGTTTTCTCAGTTTTTCTTTTGCTTGACAATTTCTGCTAATTTTGCCATATTCTTTACGTTTGAAACAAAATGATAGGAGTGAATAATTCTCAGTCGAAATCAGGCAGCTGATTTTATCAAATCTCAGTTACAATTCATGAATAGATTGTATCACGAACCAATCCAATAGGGCATTCTTCTTAGTGTAACCCATATTGCAACTCATGACTAGGACGCACTATGGCAGTTCTCGTTGACTAGAGGCTTGAAGCCTGATTGCTTAGCATTACAACGTAGTAGTACATGCCATTTTATAGGAATTTGTTGCCATTGTCAACTCTTATTATACTCACTCCGTTCCTGAATGTAAGGCGTATAGTTTTTTGCACGAATATTAAGACGTGTGAATTTTGCCTACGGTGGACTCATTTTACTCTGGAAATTTTTTGGAGAGAGGAGTCCCTAAAAATCACAAATTGAAAACTATCCTTTAAATCTCTCCGTTATGGATTGAAACTCATTTTTTGATGTGTAAAATTATCCATAAATCGCAATACACCCTATATTTTGGAATTTTCCTCATAAAACTCTACGCCTTACATTACGGAACGGAGAGAGTATTTGTTAGGGACGACTGCGGAGCCGGAGGGCCGTTCTGTAGGCGACATCGTGTCACTCCCTGGGAGCTTCACTCCTACGGCAATCCAGTTTCGTTGGTTTTTGTCAAGTTGTTTTTTCACTAGACAGTTTTTACTCCCTCTTTACAATATAGATAATAATATATTGATGAAACATGGACATAGATCAAAAACAGTCGTTGAAGGTAATATTTGGCTTGCACGGTGCACCTTCGATTTGTGAAGGCGCATTCGGAGCATGCGACATGTTCGTATGGAAGTACATACACATGAAGTACATAACTAAAAATTAATTAATATGATAGTATAGATATTCAACGCGCATATTAATTAAAAGGGAAATGCACACCAACGATAAACATATTGACATAGGAAGCACTCTCGGCAATATATACAGACACATTAACATACATGAGAAGTATACTTGGCAAGAAAAAATCCCAAAGTTTTACATGCATGTTGTTAGTGCAAGACACAATTATCCTTGAGGCCGCTTCTGATGCCTCAAATATTTGAAAAGTTTGAAAGTGTACAACTGAAAATATCTAAACTACCTTATAAAACTAAGATACCATATTATAGTTGTCTTCTTCATGAGCAATATTGTCTAAGATAATATCATAGTAGTTTTCATGAGCAATATTGTCTAGGATAACAACACTGATTCTGCGTCACTTTGCATTATCGAGAGCAATTTATGAATTTCTTTGGCTAACCTCCCTTATTTTAGTGGGTTGGAAAATTTAGAGAGCCCATCTAAGTGAGTCTAATTAAAGTGAGTGAGGAAAATATCAGCCAAACCTATTCATAGTCTAGCCGAACGAAATGTTGAGGCTAAGTAGGAAAATGGTGGAGAAATTACATTCTGGAAACACGCTTCAAGCCAAGTGCACCGAGAAGTTTATTTAACATCTCACCCCTTGATCCCGACCCAAACATGTATGATTGAAGTTTGCGATGGTGTTTGTTCGTTGTATAGGACCCTTGAAACAGTTAACTTGTCCATCATATCACAAGGTTTTCTTGTACGTCAGGCATGATTTGGAGTTTCACCAAAATTCTTCTAATGTTGTACATGTCGACAATAGCCGTATTGACAAGTTAGAGAAATTTTCAGCTTACGGGTGACATCATTTCTGCCCACGTTGATGAAAGTTTTGAAAATATGGAAAATAAAGGAGTTGAATTAGTTGGTGTTGCCTTGCCTTCTTTTAATGTCAAATGTGTCGGTTGCCATAAAAGCCAGGTAGACAAAGCACTGAATGAGGTGGTTTGCAATCCCAAGCCATCCCTCAAGCCGCCTAATCTATACTAAACATATTGCTGAAGGCGATGGAATAACCACAAGACTAAAATTGAAGAGTTCTTCAAAATGCGGGCATCCTTAGCATTATTTTAACCCCAAAATAATCTAGTGTCAAACATATAACTAATCATGACAGTTCAAAATAAATGCGAGTCGCCTAGTCCTGCAATGTTGGGGACATGTGAAGGTCATCAAGCCACTTATATATATTTTTTAAATGAAATGGCAATTCTCTCTACCTCTGTATCCTCAGATATACACAACCACAACTTTATTGAAGTAACAGAACATCTTAACAGAGGATAAATAATAAAAATGAAAGGCCACCTTCAAGCCTTCTTTCTAGGAATGTAATTGCCAGATAAAAAATCCATATTTTTTCGTCGGATTCAGTTCAATCAAATGTGAATGTATCAGAGCGCGGATACGAAACGGAAATGGAGTAAACTTAGGGCGGAAAATAATCTAATAGGTATGAGTATAAGTAGAACGACAAACCATACAACAAAGAATAATTGATAAAATGAGTTTAAAGAAACACTTATAGAATGAATTATTGTAGCATGATAGAATGAATTAATATAACTAACAAAATATCTCCATATTAAGGGCTAAGATACATCCCACGCATGCTTCACTAGTCCACTAACATAACAAGGCTTGATACCATGTTCAGTTGGATGGCTATTTAGTCGATTTGTTGTTAACGGATGAACTCAATAACTCACCAACTACTAATTGTGCTATACTAGTTTAGACATTTCGGTCAAAACTTGAATATGTGGTTTAAAACCATCTAATAATCCTAACTAATTATCAGATAATCCATATCCGGGTGCTATTTGACATACATATATTATACCGTATTTACGTGTCAAGTTCGGAATCAGATATTCTTAATCGTTGGATTTCTTCAAACTGGATATTATTATTTAGAACCGATCAGGAAGCGAAGGTATGTTGTCCTATCCATTTATGTCCTAGTCTTCTCCATCAAGCCATTCACGTCCGTTGATTGCTTAACTTTTATTCAGTTTTATCCAAGTTGTTGGCAGGTTCGTTCGGTCACTGCTTCTATTAATTACTAGATCAATCAATCGTCATAGCCGCCAGCTTGACTAGCAGCGATGTCTGCACAGTGACTAGCGCACGGCCTTCGTTATGAACTTATGATTCTGATTGGTCGGCAGCAGCCGTGGAGGTGCCTGGTTGATATTCTTCATTGTATTCTTTCGAAGAGGAGAAAGTATAAGCATGTATATGTAACTGTTTACAAATTTAGCGGCCCAACAGCTAAGCTACCGTGTCAAACAGCTACACAGTGTGCAAACTTGTGAGTAGATCGAGTTCGCTATGCCGATGATCATCCTGGTCAGCGAGCGAGAGATTGATGGAGATGTAATTTATGTTCTTTAGCCGCCGGTACTGTCCAGTCTCCACCTAACAGCTGTTACTGCACGTACAAACATGCGATTGTGGAGTATCTTTCTTGGCAAAAAAAATATAAAATCCTGCATTGCAGGTGCATGCATGTACTGTACTCACTCGCGAGCCAAGGAATAAAACTTATTTAGGTGCGTCTGAGTCGACCACAAAGACTGAAGTGTTATTATTTAGAGGACAATGTGACTAACCCAGTAAGCATATGCAAAATGTACTTGTGAGTAGGAAACAAAATGGAATCAATAATGCGCCGCTTCCAAGAAATCTCCTGATATAAATTTGCTAGCTAGCGTCCGAAGTTTTTTCACCTCTCTTTGAATGGGGTTTTCCACGTTAAAATCCATGTGTCATCTGCATTGTTTGATATATTTCGTTCTATTTGCCTATTGAGTTTATAACAAATTATCATCGCCATTTAACACCTTCCGCATTTTCTCCTAGTGGATTGCCCCAGCGGATGGTGTGTAGATCCTTCCCCGGTAGCATTCACCGTCGACAAGATTGCGGACCCTTCTCCTCTTTTCAAGATATTTGCCTTTGCAGACATGGCAAGAACGAGAAGGAAAAGCAAGATCACTAAGAACTAAATGAGCAATATTAATGGTATTTCAAAATACTAATATATCAAATAGGCTGCATTTAATAACCAGGCTGTCCACAAGATATATTCAATCATATAGTCCAACTCTTAGTAATACATATATTGGTTGCCATCAACTCAATATATAAAAGGCAAAGCTTTTGCCTCGTTTCAAAAAAAAAAAAATTCAACACAATATATATATATAGTAACAAACGGGTAAAACATTAATGTAGAAAATAATTCAAGATCTTCCTAGATTTAGTTTTCAAAACGTACAGTCCTTACAAGATTTGGCCGTGCATCTATATAATACCACCATAAGTACAAACATATCACGACAAGTATCTAGGATAAGAGATATCTGTAGCTGCATGAGAAAAAAAGATATAGGAAACCACTCCTCATGGGACTTATCAAGAACATCACAACGGCTCTCTGTTTGGTGGTTCTCCTAATGTCTGCTACTTTATTGCCATGTGATGCAGCTGATGGAAACAAAGGTACACTCATTTGTTTATGCACTGGAAAATGTTGTATAATATCGTCCACGCCTTGGTTTTCAAACAATCTCGAGTACATACGCTGATCTGAATGTGGACGCTACACTTCATCACGCGTAGGTACAACTGGATGGGAAGTTTTATGTGGAGATTTTGCAGCGTGCAATTACCCAACCCCAAACAATGATAACCTGTGCAGGCTTAACTGCGAGTGGCTTGGCTACAGCTTCGACAACAGCTACTGCGATCGTGGAAGGTGCTGCTGCCATTTTGGAAAGCTAAGGAGATGATGGATGTTATATATAAATTATCATGTCCAAAAAATTTGTGCCGGCAAGATATGGTGAATTTCAATAAAATATACAAGTTGATTGGCCTTGACGATGCAACTTCATGATTTCAACAGTGAAATCCATAATCAATTCAGGCCTCTTTGATGTATATAATAAACAAAGAAAAAAACAGATGTGTTAGTATTTTTTTTTCGGGAATTGTTTTTTTAGGGGAGGGAACGGTTGTGTTAATCCAGGCTGTGGCCCGTGTTGCGCTGCACTCGTGCCCAACTACACGACAGCAAATCAAAGCGGCCTAGTAGGCCTGGCCCAGGCTCCAAAATATGACACGATACCCATGTGCAAATCACATTTCTGGGCTTGGGCCGGCTCAGGTTGACATTTCCGGTTGGCGTAGCTTGGGAGGGACGCATGGCTGGCTTCCATTTTCCTCTGATCATCCGATGATGAGATTCGGTTAGAGCACGCCGTTCCCATGCATGCTTTCATCCGATCTTCTCTCCGTTGGTTCATGACTTCATTGTGCCGCCACGCATTCCACACACACAAATGTTACGCATTTTGACAGAATCACAGCCACAGAATATGTGACCAAACCTCACGTTTAGCCGGTGCTCGTGTCTTGAAGCTTTGGTAATTCCATCCGCTACGCATAATCCGATCGATGGTCCATGCATTATCGTCGCCGTCAATCTCGTTGTGGTGGCCGGGCGGCTGCAAGTTGCATGGAGGCTCCCAGTTCCATTGATCTGATCCGCCGCCATTGCCCATTTGCTAGTTAATTGTTCAGAGAAAGAGAAGGTCGGCCGTAGAGCTCCGGCTAGTTGTTCAATGGTGACAACATAAAAAATAGGACGACACCTTTTAAAACATGATGATACGGTCTCTACAGTTTTCCTGAAACCAAGCCTCAGAATCTGCAGCTAGCTGCATGAACGTTTGGTTCAGATCAAAGAGGTAAGATGTCCAAGGACATAATGAACAAAAGCTCGTGTAGAATCTAACCCCAGATTGGTTCATGATCGACCTCACCTGACGTACCATAGCTAGCCCCACCAGAGACTAACCAAAGCTGAAGTAGATCCATCAAAGTCGCTAGTAGCTTTCCGTTGTCTCTTCCCAAAGCCAAGGAAAGCACAGACGGACCCATATCCTCCATTGCCAGATGCTTCTGTAGGGCCCACATGCAGGCCTTGCTCAAGCTTTACTGTTACTCAAAAGCGACACAAGACAGAGAGGAAAAGATGTGTGTCCTCTGTTCTTGTGGTGGACTGGTGGTTGCTTCGACCTTGCACAATATTTTTCGGTGCGCGCGCCCTCGAGCTATTTCGCCGTGATCTCGACCGCCGACCTTCCCGCTTTTATATACCTCCGGCCGCAGCAGATCTCACCGCACAACCAATCCACGGCGACCAACTCCGACCGACCATCCCTTACTTCCACTCCACCACACTGATCCATGGCTTGTTCTTGTGAACACGGGGTGGTGTTCGACGAGAACCTGCTCAAGAACAGCGCGCTGGAGGACGGGCTTGTCGGGTGGGCGCCGCTGGGCGCGTGCACCAAGCTGTCGGCGCACGACGAGGAACCGGCCAATGTCCCCACCGAGACCATCAACGACGTGGCCGACGACTACCGACCGAGCGGCCGGTACATCCGCTCGGCGGGCCGCGCTTGCGAGGAGGACGGCCTGCGGCAGGCCATCCCCGGCGGCAAGCTCCGGCCGCGCGTCACGTACCGGGTGGCCGGGTGGATCAGCCTCGGCGCCGGAGATGCCGAGGTGGATGGCGAACACGTGGTGCGCGTCAACATTCGCTTGGGCGGCGAGGAGGAGTGCCTGGTGGTCGAGGGCGGGGTGGTGTGCGCGGAGGCCGGGAAGTGGACGGAGATCAAGGGCGTGTTCCGGCTCAAGGGGAGCCTGCCGTCCGGCGCCGCCGCGGTGCACGTCCAGGGCGCGCCCGCCGGCGTCGACGTCAAGGTGATGGACCTCCAGGTGTACGCCACCGACCGCAAGGCCCGGTTCAAGAAGCTCAAGAAGAAGACTGACAAGGTGAGCTGAGCTCTCGCGATCGTGCGATCTACCACTTTAAAACTGAAAACGATTTACCAGCAGAGTAGATAGATACTACTCCCTCCGTTTTTTAATATAAAATGTTTTAGGTGTTGTACATGTTGTCTAGATACATACTAAATTGAGTGAACAACTGAAGATACACACTTAAACATGTCTACATACATTTGTATACACATGCATGTAGATAAATACTAAAACATCTTATATTAACAAACGGAGAAAGTAGTCGCGATCGATGCTCTGTTTTAGCTGACACGTTAGCACCTTGCTTGATACCAAACTGAATACGAGGGCTCTCTAGCTGACATGAATTTCGTACGAAATTTGGAGCATTGCATCCCTTTTTTTCTATAGAGCGTATTTTGTCTCAATCCATACAAAATTTTAATATAGTCTCTTTTCCATAATTTTTTTTCATAAATTTCTATGTTTTTCTCTTTTCCCGCATTTTGGAAGTCCTGCGAACCAAAGAGGCCCCTGACTCTGCATAACGCGCATGTAGGTGCGAAGGCGTGACGTGGTGCTGAATTTCGCCGGAGCATCGTCGGCGGTCTCTGGCGCGTCGATCCGGGTGATGCAGATGGACACGAGCTTCGCGTTCGGCGCGTGCATCAACCCGGCGGTGATCCAGGACCCCTCCTTCGTGGACTTCTTCACCAAGCACTTCGACTGGGCGGTGTTCGAGAACGAGCTCAAGTGGTACCACACGGAGGCCGTCCAGGGGCAGCTCAACTACACCGACACCGACGCCCTGCTCGACTTCTGCGACCGCTATGGCAAGCCGGTGCGAGGCCACTGCATCTTTTGGGCCGTCGACAACATGGTGCAGAAGTGGGTCAAGGCCCTGGACAAAGACCAGCTCACGACGGCGGTCCAGGGCCGCCTCACCAGCCTCCTCACCCGCTACACCGGCAGGTTCCCGCACTACGACGTCAACAACGAGATGCTCCATGGCAGCTTCTTCCAGGACCGCCTCGGCGACGACGTCAATGCGTTCATGTTCAAGGAGACGGCGAGGATCGACCCCGGCGCTGCGCTGTTCGTGAACGACTATAATGTTGAGGGCGGGAATGACCCCAATGCCACGCCGGAGAAGTACATCGCGCAGATCAACGCGCTGCAGAGAAGGGCGCGCCGGTGGGCGGCATTGGCTTGCAAGGGCATGTCACCAACCCAGCCGGCGAGATCATCTGCGACGCGCTCGACAAGCTCGCCACCACCGACCTGCCCATCTGGCTCACCGAGCTCGACGCGTGCGAGACCGACGTCGACCTCCGCGCCGACGACTATGAGGTGGTGCTCAGGGAGGCGTATGCGCACCCGGCCGTGGAGGGGGTGGTGTTCTGGGGGTTCATGCAGGGACACATGTGGCGCCAGGACGCCTGTCTGGTTAACTCCGATGGCACTGTCAATGACGCCGGCGAAAGGTTGGTCACACACATTAACATTTCTATGTACCTAAAAAATACATTTTTTTTAAAGGAAATACATTTCTATTCTCGATGTATATGTAGATGAATGTTCTGATCTGCGATGTGGCTAACTGCAGGTTCATAAATCTGCGACGGGAGTGGACGTCGCACGCGCGCGGGAAGATCGATTGCGACGGAAACTTCAAATTCAGGGGGTACCACGGCTCGTATGTGGTGCAGCTCGCGACGGCGACAGGGAAGATGCACAAGACGTTCAGCGTCGAGAAGGGGGACACGCCTCTCGTCCTGGATATGGACGTGTGACCATGGTTCATGCGGTTACGAACCTCGTATATATAGTTTATACCGATACACACTTACACACATTAATTTGACCCAATGAAATTTGCAAAGGAATTGTACCACATATAGCAATTATATTTTGACATTTTCTACATTTGGGTATATATATTGTATGAGAAAAAAAGTAATCAAAGTATTGTATTGGTTAACGTTAATGGAGATTAATGAATAAAGTATACGAGATATTCCTCGTTTTATAGATAATGTACTATATATATGGTATGGACCTATATGCTCTGTTTTCTTACTGGATTGCTTCGTTTATAAGAAAATACTTAGTTGCTTGATTAAATCGTATTTCATCTATGAGTTATGGAATTCAAATGCATGTTATGTTTGGACATATATAGAGTGGGGCAGATTTTCATGAAAGCAACCGACAAATGCACAAATTTATTTGACTTCAGTGGCTGTTGTATTGGAGAAAAGTGTATCTAGCTAGTCCACCTGCTTTATACATGGTTCTTCTGGTGCACCGAAGTCAAAAGGAACCGCTAAAAACATCAAAAGATATGAAACAATCTAGTAATCAGAAATTACATCCACGGAGAAACACAAATCATGTTCTGAGAGCATTCGATTAGTTAATTCGATTTTGTGAAGTCGGTCCGTGTACACTATTACAACAAGATTTGGTGTATTTGTGGTCAGTGTACACTATTACAACAAGATTTAGTGTATTTGTTTCTCGATCGGCGGTTTGTATTTGCACATGAAACTTATACTATACTAGATCTATATTCTTACTATTCCGAGATCACATTCAAAATGTTTATGACTTCTAATGGATAGAATGAAGTTAGCTGTATTTAGTAGGTGCAATAAAACCCAAGGTGCATAAGATTACATTGTTCCTTATTTGGATGCACAGGCAACAAAAATGAACGTTAGAGGTGTTGGATGTATGCCCAAAAGGCAATGCTTTTATACATCTGATTCATTAATTATGTTTCATATTTCTATGCTATAACTGCTATGGCTTCTGAATATGAGATTCAGAGGAAAGCTCATATGCAAGTGTGGTAAACATGGACAGTTTATACTTACCCCAGTCTTATAAATAGACTGATTCGTTGAATGCAAGATGAACGTGCTTTCCTGGTCATGGACATTGTTTAGGTCAGCATCAATGAGTGGCATATTGATGGTAGAACAATATGGCTGGGTATACCCAAGTTGTTTATATACTAAGAGAATGCATTTACGGAATCTTTTGTCCTTATTAACATATCTCAGAAAGGTTATTTTATAACGTATCGGTTGACCATGATGTTATTAGGGTTATGCATACGCGAAGTGTTGCTTTTGTCAATCATCACGGCCTTAATTGGGTGATCAAAATGGCAGTCACTGGGTAACACCGAGGGTGTGTATATATCCTATTGTTACAAGATGGGAAATTGCTCCTCCGTTTATATGGAGAGATACTACCTAGGCCCACTCGGTATGAGAGATATCATTATGTTCTGCAGACAATGCACAATGAAGTTTCATCTTGTGGGATATCATAATACAGGAACGAGTAAAAGGAAACTTGCTAAGTTAAACGAGATAGACTAAGATATGGTGAGTCAAGTTTGACTCATGGGAAATATCGATGGATCTACATCTCGGGCGAAGTTCGGTATCATGAGTAATGGGATTGATATATTGTAATCAACAGGTTCAACAGAACATTCTTTGTATAACAATAGTGATCATTCAGTATGTCCTTGGTTCTGACCCTGAACAATGATTGAATAATTAATTCCAATCATAGCTACTAGTTATTCGAACATGTAGGGTCACACACTTAAATTAGGGCTAGTTAATTGTGTTTTATGGTTGGTCTGGAACATCGGGAGAGTGTCACTGGAATAAGTATTATCTACGTGATGGATATATTACATATAAGAGAGATTAAAACACAGACATTAGATGTCTCGGGTAATAGGAATTGTTTCTATTACTGTCGAATTTAATCCGAGGGTCTATATAAGAGGGAAATATTTATCCGGAGTTTTCCCGGAGGACACTGGGTGTCCCGGATCATATTTCTATTTATATGATAAGTAATAAATTCTAGGGGTTTTCTGTAAAAAAGAAATATTCAATTGGAAATTAATTAGACAAAAATATTAATTAATTAACTAATTATTTGGAAAAATATTAAATAAAGAAATTAAATTGGAGCCTACCAAAAGGGGCTGCCAAGTGGGCCCGCACCTCCAATTTAGAGAAGTTTCTCTCTAGTTTAGATCTTGTCTAAAAGGATTGAGGGAACCTGTCTAAATTAGAGGGACCTTATCCGATTACACTAGATCTAATGTCTCTCTCTGATGTGTTGAGAACTCCACCTTCGTAAACACCAGAAGTGCTTCAACTTGGACGGCGAAGCCTTGCTGAACTAGTCCTGGCGGACGTGTGCGAACTCTTGGAGGGGTTAGGCGTCAGGCGACTGAAGGTTGACTCTCCGCTCTGTTGGATCCAGAAGGTTGAGCTAAGGAGGAATCGGCAACATTCGCTTCACCAGGCTTGGTCGAGAGAATCTTCCACAGGCTACATCGACTACGTAATCGACACTTCTTTCACTTCAACGTGTTGGTAACGTATCTCAGTCTAGATCTTCGGATCTTTGTATTCGCTTGTATCTTCTTAGTTGATCTCGGTTGTTGCGTAGCATGTTAAACGAAAAATTTAATTTACCGTACACGCTTCCACTTTAAGAGGGACAACGTGATTGTGCCATTTGGACCGACCAAGGCGTTTTGGAGGCCGAGCTTCAGGGAGCTCGTTTTGTTTTTTAAAAGTTCTAAAACTGGATTTTTAAGTTTCAAAAAAATTCGAGAAATAAGAACTTTTATGTATTTTAGGATCGTAAAAAAGTGACAAATGGGTGGATCCTGGTTGGTGAACACTACGCATTTTGCAAAAATTGAAATTTTGTCAGATTTGTCATTCTTGTGCAGCCTAAAATAATACGAACTTTGCTCTAAGATTTGCACGCAAGTAGAGTAGAATTATCTAAACCTAGGATTTTTGTTTCCATTTTTGTGAAAAAATAATATTACCAGTTTTGAATTTTGAAAAACAAACAGGCTCCATTTCAAGTTTCTGCATTTGGATCTGTATATATTGTGACAGAAAAATTCTAAGGTATCCTATTGATTTAAATTAAATTTATAGGAAATATTAAACTAAATGAGCTATTATTAATCTTAAAGGTATGTGCAAGGTTGGTTCCAGAATTAGTTGATCAATGAAAAATATATATTGGAAAGTCATAATACGAAGGGATAATCTTAATAATCATATTTTTATTAAAAACAAAATATAAGATGTTGTCTTATGATAATGGATTAGTTGTTACGTTTAGTTTTATTGGATTTGTCTATCACTGGTCCACGTTCTTATGAGACAAGCTGGTGGCCACGACAGAGGTGGAAATGAGGAGCTCATTATTGATGTTAGCCCAAGATGAGTACCCGGTCGCCACCATCTGGATGGCAGGCGTCCTGGGCGCATTGTGCGGTGGGTGTTTGTCACGCTTTGGAGGAATATAATTGGTCATTGTATGTAGGTTATCACGGCCTGGTTTGTTCGCAGCAGCGTTTTTTGTATGAATGCTTATGTACTTGGTCATGCCGGTTGATTCTTAGTTAGTATCATGTATCATATAATAGGACATCAGAAAGAGAAGGTGAGGAAACTTTTCTATGTTAAAATATTTGAAAAACCATTGTGTTTTGTGGTTTGGTCGTTTTTCTATTACACTTGGCAAAATTAACCACATAGCAATGTTGATATATACATATCATATAGTAATTTTATATAATTACAAATTTTATCTTTGCAAATATATCTCTCTAAATTTAAACCATATGCTCCAAGTAAAGTGATATTGGTTGTTTTTTCCGGAGACATCATGGATTAATTTGAGTTGTATCTATTTATATGTATGTGTTCACATCTCTTCATATATCTTAGAACACTTTAGAATACGTCAAACTCATGTCCTTGTGAAGTCTCCAGAGTGCATGATCTCAATCAAGAGAGAAACGATTGCCCATGGGATATCTTACGTGTAAGCACACAAAAAACAAAATGATATATGTACTAGAAGGGAAGGGCGCGCGTTGCTGCGCCCGCTCCATTAAACCGAGAGGACATGAATGTTTGGATGGGAAATTGAAATACCAGAAGAATAATTATGGGGGAGACACTTGCTTAAAAAAGCCTTAATACATCAAACAAATGGTACAACGTCATGTGTTGGGCAAAGCTAAGAGAACCGCCATGACTATCAAGGATTAAGCTTAGTCAAGGGAGTTGTTAGCATAAAACCGCGACTTTGACGCTTCAATTGCGAAAAACCGCGACTTTGACGGGGGATCGCATAAAACCGCAACTTTGATGATTTCCGATCGCAATGTTCAAACATTTGGCGGTAAGTGCGAATTGACACCGGTACTGACTAGTGGGACCCACACGTCAGTGCTGATGTGGCAAAAACTTAGTCAATTTGCTGACTTGGACCTAGTCCCACTTGCCAGAGCAATAAAAAAATAATATCTTTGCAGAATTAAAAAAATAAAAACAAGAGAGCAGCGGAGCAGCGGAGCTGGCTGCGCGTGCTCGCGCAGGCTCATGGCCATGCCCGTGGACCTGCCTGGGTTCGTGTACCTGCGCGAGGCTGGCCGTCGCGCGGCTGGTGCGCACGCTCGGCAACTGCGTGCGGCAGAGCACGGCGCGGATGCGTGCCGGCGGCGAACCGTGCGGGATACAGACGAGGCCGCGACGGCAGGGAAGCCGCCGCCGGCGCACACCGACGAACTGCGCGCGACAGAGCAAGGCGCGTGTGGCGGCAGAGCAAGGACGAACCCCGAGTTTGGCCGCGAGCATGGCGGCGCCCCGAGCGAGAGGGCCGCGGCCGGCGAGCCAAAGGGCCCATGGCTGCGAGAGCAGCATGCCGGCGCTCGGCCACGGCCCGCGCAGGAGACCTCGTCCACGGGCGTGCCGGGCGCGGGCGAGGCCGAACGCGGCCGGCGCGGGCGACCTCGGCCACGGGCGAGCCAGAGGGCGCTGCGAGAGCAGCACGCCGGCGGTCGGCCACGGCCACGAGCACGGCGGTGCGGGCGACCTCGGCCACGGGCGAGCCGGGCAAGGGGCGGAGACCTCGTCCACGGGCGTGCCGGGCGCAGGCGAGGTCAGGCGCGGCCGGCGCGGGCGACCTCGGCCACGGGCGAGCCGGGCGCGGCCGGCGCAGGAGACCTCGTCCACGGGCGAGGCCGGGCGCGGCCGGCGCGGGCGAGCCGGGCACGAGCGCGGCCGGCGCAGGAGACCTCGGGCACGGGTGCAGCGTCCGGACGGCCCGGTCGGCCGGTCGTCCTCGGCATCGGAAGTTCGGAACTGCCGGTGATTGGGCACCGGCCACGGCGGCGCCCCGATGGCTGGGCGGCACCGGCGGCAGCCTTTTCCTTTAGGATTTTCTTTTCTTTTTTTTAGCAATTTTTTCTTTAGAAAAATAATTGCACTGTGCCACATCGGCCCGACAAGTGGGACACACACGTCAGCCGTCCAGTCAGCGTGCCACGTCAGCCTGACAGGTGGGTCCCACACGTCAGTTCGAGTGTCAATTCGCGTTTAGAGCAAAATCTTTGGACATTGCAAATTTAGAACACCAGACCTGCGGTTTTACGTGATCCCACATCAAAGTCGCGGTTTTTTCGAAATTCTTGCTTCAAAGTCGCGGTTTTTTGCTAACAACTCTAGTCAAGGTGACAATGCAGAAAGGTACAACGTCATACGTGGGCAAGCTAAGAGAACCACCATTACTACGAAGGATTAAGCTTAGTAAAGCTGACAATGCGGAAGTAAATAGCATATTGCATGGTAAGGAGCAAATATATAGTAATTAGGAAGGAACGTGGCATGGAAATTGCATCACACATGGCTGGTACATGCTGCTTCAAGATTACTCATGGTTCAGCCTTAGTTTCGAAAACAAAATCAGCGGTGGATGTCTTTGGTTCATCTTTATCTTTGGGTTAGTATGCATAGCAAGACAAAGTTTACGTATGGCTTGTTCCAGGTAAAACTACTTGCTTATGGTACACTTGCAACATCTTGAGAAGGAAGGGTAAGTAACATTATGTATTTATGTTTGCAGAACACTTGCAACATCTGATGATTTACAGGCACAACTCGATAGATAACTATCGAATACCAATATAAGTGTAAGAAGAGGGCACCTCGGCAAACACATATCTTGTAATTCTACTCGTATACCCTGTGATGTTCTTTCAACCAGGGTCATCATAATATACCGCGTATTCTATTGTAAAACTAATCATGCAGCAAGAAAAAGCATATGGTTGAAAGTTGGGATAAAATTTCAAAATAAAAAATGATAGTAACGTAATGCACAAAACATGCATTGATCGTCAACATAAATATGACAATGTGAAGCTGGAGTATTATCTTGTTATTCTGCACTGATGTATTTACATTTGATACAATTCGGTAGCCACTGACTCATAAATCTAAATACAAGTTAATGTTTACCTGGATCCATTGGACCTAGAAATCACAAAAACTTGTTTTTTCTTTTTGCCTTTTCTAACCATTTCGTGAGCGTCCGTGAAAAACATTATATTTTCTTTAACTTCAAAATGTGCAACTTGAGATTTTTCATATGTGAAGTATTCATACAATTGAATTCGATAAAAATAAACCGGTAAATCCGTCATTTATTTACTGCAATCCATGTATGTAACAAATACAATACAATATTCCCTTTTACACCCTCTCAATAAATTACTAACTATATCAAAGCTGTCCGCGCTCGCGTACTGTAGCAGCGACAGTAATCACTGTAGAAATGAACAGTGTTGAACAGTGATTCAATCACGACCGTTGCTCGGCGATCCGACGGTCCTCAGCTCACGTCCGTGACGGTTTTGCAAAAAGACCCTTAACAAACCCACAAAACAAACCCGCAGTCCACACTTTTCTGAAAAAGTCGACCCACATTTTTACACGCAGAAGTACCTAACTGCAATTACACAAAACGGGGAGGACTTTTCTGAAAAATAACCCTCATTTCCCCATTCCTCCTCCTTCTTCCTCCGCGCGACGACCGACTCGCCGCCGGCGCCGCCGCCCCGCCGCTGCGGTGCTCCCCGGTCAAATCGCCGACCACCGCGGGCTTCGTCCCCCTCGCCTCTCCTTCCTCTTCGTCTGCTGCGTGCCGAGACGCAGCGAGCATGGCGGAATCGCCGCCGTCGTTCCGCCGTCGTCCGCGCTGCCCGCCGCCGCATGTCGTCGTCGACGGCGCCACTCCGGCGACCATAATGCGGCGGAGCCGCCGCGTCCGGGCTCCGCGCGTCCGCGCGCGTCCGACTCGCTAGCGCGTGCGTCCCAGACCGTCCCGCCGCGGCGCCGCCGTGGCCATCACCGTGGTCGCCATGGGAGGCCCAGGCGCTGATGACGTCACGGTGACGTCACAGTGGGCCTGGGTTGCCAGATTTTTTTTTCCCCTCAATTTTTTTTAACAAATTAGTAAACCTACAAATTGAACAACTTTTAGTCTATCCACCCAAAAAATATGGAAAATATATAAAAACGACCACAAAAAAAAAATGTTTACTAGACATTCAAATTTAAAAATTGCAACATTACGAATGTCCTCCGAATATGAACATTTCTGCAAATGTTAAAACAATTCATGTCAAAAATACTGCCACATTCAAACAACTTTGGAAAAACAAAATATTTCTAAACATTACCATCTCGAATTTCAATAATTCCCAAATCCACGCAGTGTTCAACTGTGCGCATTTCCAAATTCAAATTTTCCAACCCAGGCAGGAAAAATATAACAAACATACCAGCACGAAAAAAAAATGCTGGCTACATATGCCGTACGATTAAAATCCATATTTGAATATTCTTAAATTTCGAATGCCTCTCGAATTTAACCATTTAGCATACGTTAACATAATTCAAATACGAATTACTTCCCAATTTCACCAATTTCCGAAATTGCTAACAGCTTATAAACATAAACTATTTTTACTTCAACATATTCAAATCCGGAGAACTTCCGAATGCGGGCATTTCCAAATTTAAATTTTTTACTCCCCATTTATTTACAAATACGACACAAAAAAAAGACAACATGACTACAAAAATAAACAACGACTATTTATGTCACATGCCAAAATTAAAATTTCAGAACTCGAAATCTTTGAATGCCTTCGAAAACTGAGTATTAAATTAACGTAAAAATAAATCGGAAAAAAATATCTTGCACACAACGGTAAACTTTTCAAAAAAATAGTTCAACATATTTACATCTAAACATTTTTGGAATGCTAACATTTTTACATACAGATTTTAGCACAAGAGCCGCAACATCTGCCACGCTAAGCAGCCACGACATATTTCCTCTAAACATAATGGTAAATAATAAATTATGGCAAAATGGAACTACATTTCATCATGTCAATTTAGCTGGCATATTTATAAGTAATACAACTTAAATTTACCTAACTATTCACTTACATTTAAACATAAAACTTGATTAAATGAATATATAGAGAAAATACAAATTCATTCCCTCGAACTACGGGTTGATTTCAAATTGAATTTCATCTAAGTACATTACACAAATTAGAACTACCGCCTTTCCTTACAATATATATAGCGCAAACTAAAAAATACACAAATTATTACAACATATTATCACCAACGGCGCGGCGTGCCGTCGCGCCAAATTTAACTAGTCATGCCTAACGGCAAAACATAATCCCATCTCTTCTAGATAGCTACGTCATGTATAATCCCAATTTCCAATACTTTGTATCCCACGCATGTACACGTGTGGCTGTGTCCCGTCGGTCATTCAGAGGTTCATGTCCAGCATGAGCGGCGCGTCTCCCTTCTGAACGTCGAAGGCGCGCGTGACCTTCCCGCCGGCGCCGGCGGCAAGCTCCACCACGTACTTGCCGTGGAAGCCCCTGAACTTGAAGTTCCCGTCGGCGTCCACCTTCCCGCGCGCATGCGACGTCCACTCGGTCCGCAGCCCGACGTACATCTTCCCGGCCTCGCTGAGCGTGCCGTCGGCGTTCACCAGCTGGCCGTGGTCGCCTAGGATGCCCAGATACGGCAATACGGATACGGATACCGATACCGCGATACGCCGATACGCCGATTTTTCAAAAACACGGATACGGGGATACGTTTGTATATATATAATAAAAGTAATAATGTATATAAATTAGTGATTTTTTATACGAGAATGAGAATTACTAGTAGTATATAGGAGTCTTCGTGACTTTCTCTACATGCCTGCCACTTCCGATCATCATTTGGAGGAATACATGAGCAACATTCAACATCTGGACCGCATTTTATCGAGGTGGATAGCAATGCATCAAGTTCGATGGAGGCGTTCTGTATCCTCATGTATCCGATACGTATCCCGTATCCGATACGTATCCAAGCCTAATACGCGACTTTTCTGCCGGAGAGGATAACTGCTGAAAGCATATAAGTAGTAAGCCCGCAACTTTTCTGCCGTATCCGCGCTTCCTAGGTGGTCGCGCCACATGTGACCCTGCATGAACCCCCACAGCATGATCCCCTCAATGGCCGGATGCGCGAACGCCTCCCGCAGCACCGTCTCCAGGTCGTCGGCGCGGAGCGTCTCGTCCGCGGCCGACACGTCCAGCTCCGTGATCCAGACGGGCAGCCCCGTGGCCGCCAGCTTGTCGAGCGCGTCGCAGATGACGTCGCCGACGGGGAGCGTCACGTGGCCCTGCATCCCGATCCCGCCCACGGACGCGCCACGCTTCTGCAGGTCGGTGATGAGGGCGACGTACTTCTCGGGCGTCGCATTGGGGTCGTTGGCGTTCTCCACGTTGTAGTCGTTGACGAATAGCGCGGGCGCCGGCTCGATCGCCGCCGTCTGCCGGAACATGTGCGCGTCGATGTCGTCGCCGAGCCGCTGGCGAAAGAATCTGCCGTGGAGCATCTCGTTGTTCACCTCGTAGCACGGGAAGCGGCCGTTGTAGCGGGACACGAGGCTCTTGATCCGGGCCTCGACAGCGGCCTTGAGCTGGCCGGGGTTGAGGGCGCGCACCCACGGCTGCACCGAGTTCTCCACTGCCCAGAAGATGCAGTGCCCGCGGACGGGCTTCTTGTGCTGGTCGCAGAAGGCGATGAGCTCGTCGGCGTCAGCGTAGTTCACCTGGCCTTGGATTGCTTCCGTGTAGTACCACTTGAGCTCGTTCTCCAGCACCGCCCAGTCGAAGTGCTTGGCGAAGAAGTCCACGAAGGCCGGGTTCTGGATCGCCGACTTGCAGATGCACGCGCCGATCGGCACGGCGTTGTCCACCTGGACCACCCGGATGGACGCACCGTTCACGCTCGCCGCCGCCGCCGAGTCGTCGTTTGCGCCGTCCGCCTGCCGCGGCTTGAACTTGAGCACCACGTCGCGCTTTCGCACCTTGTCCGTCTTCTTCCTGAGGTACCTCAGCCTCGCGACCTTGTTCACGGCACACAAGCGCAGGTCCATGACCTTGATGTCCACCCCCGCCGGCGGTCCGTGCACGTAGACCTCGGTGCGGCGCGCCTGCTCGTCAACTCGGAACGCGCCCTTGATTTCGGCCCACTTCCCCGCCTCAGCGAGCACTACGCTCCCGCCCACCGTTGAGCCCTCCCCTGTGCGGACCTCCACATGCACCGCATGGCCGCCGGCGGCGCCCCCCTCCACGGAGACCCACCCGGCCACCCGGTACGTGACCTTTGGCTTCGGCGCGCGCGAGATCTCCCGGGAGAGCCCGTCCTTCTCGTCGGCACGGTGCGCGGCGACGATGTACCGGCCGCTGGGCTTCCGCTTGCACTCGCCAGGCACGTCCTCCGCCGTGGCCGAGAGCGGGGGCGGCGCCGGGTCATTGACCGCGGTGAGCGTGCTGGAGCCAGCCGGTGCCCACCCGTCCAGGTCGCCCTCGGCCTTCTGCGAGCCGCCAAACCAGAGCAGGTTCTCGGCGTGGCCCTCGGCCGCGTACTCCTCCTCGCTGCCGCCTTCATCCACCATCTTCATCGCCTGTTCGTCCGTGTTCTTGCCGCCGTCCGCCATTAGCTTCATAGCAAGTGCCACCTCCTCCTACACATACACACAAGCACGCACGAACGTTCATCAGAAGGGAACACACGAGCACAGAGTGTTATATATACACCAGAGAGAACTTGAAGAAGCATGTCGTGCACGCTGGAAAGCTTTTGGGAAAGAAAAATAAAAGGAAATTATCGTGCATGGGCGTCCTTATATTAGTTGCTTCAAAACTAAAGCATGGAAACGTACACGTCCACAATTAAATTCTCCACGAGAAATCAGTTAATGCGCCTAACATGGATCATGCAACCTGCAAATCGTAATGACTTCGTATCTTGCTCAATCAATCTTTTCCGTGCAACGTCCAACATGTATCGTCATCTCTCAAAAGACGTTTGCGACAGAACAAGTGAAGAAACGTCTCCTTAATTTCCTTTGCATTGGTTCCCCTTCTCCATCTCCAATTTTTTTCTTCCATTTCACATGCACGTCCCGTACGTACTCCATTTCGTGTGTACGTACGTGCATGATTTGAAGCACCTGCCGTACGTTCGGAACGGATCTCGTCGTGCTCGTGCGTACGTGTGACGACAACCATGCATCCATCCATCCATCGCTAGCTAGCTAGCTAATTCCGTTTTTCTTTTATGATTTTCCATAGACACCAGTTCAACACTTCAGGCTTCTCTCCTTTGGCTAATTTCGTGTTTCCCCTCTTTTCTTCTCGAAAGAAAAGAAACAAATAAACGCGCGAACTTACAAGATAAGGCCGACCCAGCCATCGATCGAGTCAACGTGAGTGGCAGCTGGGCTAGATAATGATCCTATCGATCATTTTTTTTTTATTTCGTTCCGAATGAAAGCACAATGCAAAACATTGCCTCCATCTCGCTGTGATGAACATGTCGCCTTCGGCCGCGTCGGAAACGAGAGTGAAAAAGAGGGTGAGATGATCCATTGATCCTCACCACCCGTTCTCGGCAGACACATGGTACAAAGACGCCATTTCAAACTTTTCCCACCTAATTTCCAGGGGACTATAGCACAATGATTCAATTTTTATAGTTTTCCCGCTCACTTTAGATTCGGAAACTGTTCGCATGTTTTCGCGGGAAATAATAGCAAATCATTTTTGTCTTGAGAGTTTTCCGCCCAATTTTATGTAATGAAATTTTCCACATATTTTTCACGACCGGTTATTATCTAAGTAGCCATTATCTAGTTTATAACTATAAACTATCAAATATTTTAACATTCATGAAGGACTTGGTGGTTTTCCCGCCCTTTTCCATTTTGGTGGTTTTCCCGCCGTTTTTCGTTTCGGTATTTTTCCACTGTTTTCAAGGGAGCACATCACGCTTTTTTGCTTTTCGTATGCAAAAATTGGCAATTGTCTACTTCTCTTTTCCTAAGACATATTTTCCTTCAAATTACGCTTCTTATGTTCCTTATTTTAGAGACCAATTTTCTTGCCCGTACGTTTTTTCGCTTTCGCAGCTATCCTACATGTTTTCACCACACATACTTCTTGGTTTCTCTCGTCCAATTTCCTGACAGGTGATTATGTAATTAAACATTATCTAATTTTGCCAGCATAAAATATCAAGTGTGCGTGACAGTTTTTCCGCCCATTTTTGGTACACGCATAGAACTTTCAGGGTTTCCAACCCAAAATATAAATAGGACCCATGGATGATTCAAGTAAATACAATTGAATTAAATCACTACATATATTTTAGGCTTATCAAAATAACTAGATCAAATAATAGAAGAGGTCCTCTGAGAACATAACAATAGAACAGGTCAAGAAGACCAATCGACCAAACGTCGATAGGCCCCCAGATTTGTAGTTGGGGCAAAACTTAGTAGACCAAAAAAAATACATGCTCAGTAGAATAATTTTGAATACGGAGGAAGGAGGAGACAAGTGACCGAAAGGAGCTGAGCAACGCTGCGGTCTGTGTTCTGCACCGCGGGTCGAATTAGATCGATTAGATCGTGATTAACGAGTAGCGCGTTGTTTTCTTTTGTAGCGGAACGATCGGGGATGTGCAAGTAATCTAAATTGAATAACTCTATAGAAAGTGAGGCACAGAATAATAAGACTTCCGTGGAAAAAAATAATTTCAACCTGTGATACACAGACGTGAGTACGCGCACCAATTCAGTACAAGACACACGTGATCTGCAGCCAACCAATAAGATGAGCGCACGCGGATCCGACCAGAGAGGAACACTCGGTCAGTCCAGCCAATGAGATGAGCTCACAACGATCGATGACCTGGATCCATCTGAACCGTTCATCTCAACCCACACCCAGAAACCCACGACGGCGCCAAGATTTGAGAAATTTGGGAAGATTCGCCCGCCAATCACATTTGAATTTTGCTGAGAGAGACTTTGTTGGTGGATTGGCCCGCACAAGCCGATAGCAGAGCACTCCCCCCCGCATTCATTAGATTCAGATCTCACCCACACCACCACCTCCTAGATCCCCTTTTCCGCCGCCTCGAATCCAGCCAACTCCGGCGACTCCACCGCTGTCCCTGCATCGGATCTTCCTCCTCTCCCGATTTCGCCGCGGGGAACCTCAAAACCTAGGTCTGGAGCAGGAGCCGGCTGAAATCGGCACAGGAGGCTGTCTGCGGCGAGGCTGCTGCCCACGCGCCTCCGTGGTCTAGGACGGCGTCGAGAACTCTCTTCTCCAACAACACCATGCAGTGTCGTCGTCTCCCGCGGCAGCACCATCGCCGGCCGGCACCAACGGCGGGTTGATGGCCAGGCGCTGCCGCCGGAGCTGGGTGCCCGAGCAGCATAGGACGGCGACCCGTGCAGCTCTGCTCCAAGTCCATGTACGTCCTCCATGTCTTCCCGCGTCTCATTCTCTCGTCAATTTTCTCGATTGGATTAATATTGTGTGCCTCCCGATGGATGTCTTCTTTGATTCCTAGGACTTGAATTAATTAATTGTACCTTCTCTTGTCCTGGCAGAAATCTACCCTATATATGCCCCCAAACCTCCAGATTCTCTCTCGCAGATGCCCTAATCTGAATTCGATTTTACATCTCAGGTCACGTTGCCGTCCATCCGTCGTCTTCTTCAGCTCAACGACGCCTTCAGCTCCGAGCTGCTGCTGCCGTCCACATGCTTCCCCGCCACAGGCTGTCGGTCGCAGGTGAGCTACAGCTTCACTCATCTGCTCTGAGCTACTGTTAGTGCGTGTGTGGTCTTCACAAAAAAAACTTGCTATGAATAACTACAGCTCTCGTCAATTTAGACTATCCTGCTAGCATTATTAGTTGGTGGTATCCAGATTTGTCCTCACTACCTTGCCGTGATTGATGTACAAATCCTGTCAAGGTTCAAGCGTGTTCGTACATACATATCTGATGTTTTGGTATCCAGTAAAGAAAGTTGATTTGACCGATGGTAAATTAACTGGGAAACAGATTCAGTTTTGTTAGTTACTTTTTGTGTGCAAATCTAATGCTTACCAAACTGGAATAATGACTATTTGTGATTTGTTTGGTAGTTAGTGTGTGTAGCTGCATTTTTTCTCTCTTGCTTAGCATCTGATCTTTTCTAGAAACATTTATTTACAGCACATGACGCGATGGATTTGAAGGATGGGTCGGCTGTCTCCACGGATTGCATGACGCTGAGCTGCTCGCCCACAAGGACCACCGCTTCAACCTCGCTGCCTCCGTTCAGTAGCTCGTCGACGTCGCCACCCAAAGGTCGACTTCTTCTTTTCTTTGGACGCGATTGAACAGATTGCTGCCATATTCTGTCTAATAGTGTTGTTCTACATTGTGCTCTGGGTCATGGGCTCATTGCCTACGAGCCATGTTCGTTGTTGTGCTGGATTGTACTTCAGTATTCTGTGGTAGCGTCAATTTGGTGCTCTGTCGCAATATCTGCTCCGGTTTAGTTGGTTTAATCAATGTCAATATTAAACCTACTATGTTTGTTGGATGTTGGCTAAACCTGGAGCTTGACTTATTCTTAGACCAGTTTTTTCATAGACGTGCGTGAACGGCAGCGCAAGCTTAGTTCTGGTGCTGCATGTATGGTTGCTTACAGTTAAAGAATTACTAGTGTATGACTTGACTCCTGATTGTTTAATCGTTGCATGTCACCGCAATCCATCATCCTAAAGTTTGGAAATGCTCACATGCTTGTTTGAGTAAAGCATTATTATATACAACAAAGGAATAAAGGGATAAAAAGAGCGACGCTAAGCCCAAATGTTGGTTGTACGCTTCTTAGATATATGTGCTTTCCTGTTGTGCTGGTGCATTTATATGTTGGTTTGATGGATGATTGAAAAATGCAAGTAGTACCTGACATTCCATTCTGTACATGTAGGTGAATAAAACTTCCCCTCCGCCGACCGCCCTTTGCCAAGGAGGCCAAGCAGCAGGTCGACATCAAGTGTCATGGAGGCCCACTGCGGCCCCACCAAGATCCGGCGGCGGCAGCGGCTCCCTCTGACGTGATCCGCGTCACCGTTCACGAAGGAGGACAACCAGCAGCAGGTGCGGATCCGCTCCACTCCACCCCGATGTTGCCTGCGCCGCCGTCCATCTGCAAGCAACAGTCCCAGGATAGCAAGCACCTTCTGTCACGCGGTACTAGACCTCACCGGCCACCGCATATGTGGAGTTGTGACGGCCTGCACCAAACAGTAAGCACATTTCCTTGCCCCCAAATCTCCGGATTCTCTCTTGCTTGTCTCGGATGTGAATTTGATTTTGTTCAGGTCACCTTTCTTTGCTCGGATTGTCTTCTTCAGCGGCTGCTGCTGCCCCTGACCCGCTGCCGGCATGTCTAGCCCGCCATTGGGGGGTGATCTTGCTTGCAGCATCGGCTATAATCCCTCATAGGTGAGCTCCCGCTTTTCTCCTCTGCTTTGAACAGGGTTGAGGGCGCTTGTGGCTTGATGATTTCGTCTTTCCTGTTAACTTCGGTTGGTCCTATTTTGGTATTCAGATTTGTTACTACCTAAAGAGTAATCAAGATTCAAGTGCCTTCTAGCTGCAGCATACATATATATCTCATATTTGGTACTATCCACTAAAGAAATTTTTTCTATAGCACATGACGCAATGGATCTGAAGGCCGGGTCAGGCGCGTCCACGGATTGCGGGAGCCTGAGCTGCTCGCCCACAAGGACCACTGCTGTGACCATGACTACGCCGTTCAGTACCTCATCGACATCGTAACCAAAGGTTGACCTTTTCTCCTTTGGACGCGCTTGAACCGATTGCTACTGTCCAATATTGTTCTGCATGGTAAATAGTCTAGTATTCTGTGGTAGTATCTTCTCTGTCGCAGCGTCAATTTGGTGATGTGTGGCAGTATCTGCTCCAGTTTAGTTGACTTGATCAATGTCAATCTTAAACCTGATATTTGTTGGATGTGGGCTAAACCTGGAGCTTGACTTAATTTTAAACCAGATTTTCATGGACATGCGGGAATGGAAACGCAAGTTTACATCTGGTATTGCATGTATGGTTGCCAACATTCCCACCCCCCCCCCCCCCCCCCCCCCCCAATGATTAGAATGTTGGTTTGATGGATGATTCATTGTGTGGGCGAATCCGTGAATTGCCTTGCCTCAAGGACCTGGAACGACAGTTTCGGTCCGCCCCGAGAAATCGATCCGCCTTTATTCTTGGTGATTGCTTCTGATTGTGCTATAACTACAACTAGGAGTTGATGTGGTTATTTTCTATGTGCTAGTTAGGCTTGAATGTATGTTACTGGTTTTGCTAACTACATGATAGATGTTTCTTAGTTCTGGACAATGCTTGTTTAGACATGAACGGTTCTGTTACATTGCTAGACAAGGTCACTAAGCTGAACTCGTCTAGCAACCTGTAGCACATCCATGGTGATCCCTGATTCTGCTATGCACAAGGATGTCAATATAGACTCCAAACTTGGTAGTAATCTCTGTGTGTGTTAGTTGGTGCCCAAACTTGGGAGTATATTTTTTGCTTGTCGTGTCACCCGTCAGTTGGGCTGTATACCTAATGTGCATAAACCACTGGTTTTGATTCATGTATTTCTGCATTTGGTTGCAGGTTTCGTTCTCATATTGGGCGAGTAGCAACATACTCATCATTGTCGGCGACTAAACTACTACCGTGGTGTTGTTGGTCTTGCAATACAGAGGCTTACAGAGGCTATTGCTCACATATGGGGACGGCGACCTGAGAAAACATAGGGATGTGATGGAGAGGATGCTAGCTTGGTCTTGTATCCTCATCTATGTACTGGGCCGCTCGACTCCAACTTTTGGTGTCGCGCTGTTAGACCTTGGGCACAAATGTTGCATTGTCTCATTCTACCTCCTGGTGCACCTAGTGTATCGATATGGTCTTGGCGCATCTACTGTATCGATCTATCTGGTATTTGATTTCTGGGCATTATGACGCTTAGGTACAAGTTGTAGCAGCAAGATTGTTTTCCATATATATCAGTAGTTGTAATAATTTTCGCCTGTGATTATAACAACTTGTGTTTTATCTTGCTGGATTGAAATTGTGAGCTGAATTCTGTAGTTGCTGGGTATTATCTACATTATTATTATTTGGTATGTGATCCAAAAGTGTTAGAGGCCATGGGTATTCAATGGGTGTCTCAAACACAACCCCAGGTTGCTGGGTTGCCAGGCATGAACAAGCGCCCCTTACTTACGAGGCGACAACCTAATATTGTGATCATGCATGAAAAAAAAGATGAGCCATACATGGACTGTACGAGAAACACACGTCAACACCTCAAAAAGAAAAGGAAAAAAATAGATTGTTGATCTGTCCAATCGTGAACAAAAACAGACGACTAATAAGGAGAAACTCAATCCCGGAATTTCAGAAAGGGAGCAGATAATCCAGATTTTCAAAGGAAAGTTCTCGATTCTCTCTCTGTTAAATGACCACGGCATGCAACAAAATAAAAGCAGCATTCTGCTGCCATGTCACCGATCCAGGGCAAGGCACATCTCAGCCGTTGGTTCTTACGTGGATCACCTTCTGTTCTCTACATCTCTCAGCGTTCAACAGAGAGGGAAGGGAATAGCGAAACTAGCAACAACGCCTTGGTTTCCTTCCCGCCATAACTCTCTTTCATGAAATTCAAGCTTTGTTCCCTCCACCCAATCTAGCTCTATAAATATGAGGCCACCAGCAGGAGCGCCGCGTGCGTTATGCGCGTGCCTTGTGCCTTTGGACTTTGGCATAGGCGTAGGCGTAGAGCTGAGCGAGTCCGTCGATCTCCGGCCGGTCGCAGCCATCCACCCCGTCGCGGTCGTCGGAGAGATCTCCGGCCACGAGCAGCAGGAGGAGTGCCTGGTGGTCGAGGGTGGCGTGGTGTGCGCGGAGGCGGGGAAGTGGACGGAGATCAAGGGCGTGTTCCGGCTCAAGGGGAGCCTGCCGTCCGGCGCCGCCGCGGTGCACGTCCAGGGCGCGCCTGCCGGCGTCGACGTCAAGGTGATGGACCTCCAGGTGTACGCCACCGACCGCAAGGCCAGGTTCAAGAAGCTCAAGAAGAAGACTGACAAGGTGAGCTGAGCTCTCGCGATCCTGCGATTTACCACTTTAAAACTGAAAACGATTTACCACTATATGAGTCGCGATCGTTGCTCTGTTTTAGCTGACACGTAGGCACTTTGCTTGACACCAAACAGCATAGGAGGGCTCTCTAGCTGACATGAATTTCGTACGAAATTTGGAGCATTTACATTCCTATTATTTTTTCTATAGAGCTTGTTTGAACCCTAGGATTACTCATCTCTCCGAAGGCAACAAAGCCTGTCTCTCCGAAGTCATATTTTATCAAGGATTTATATTTTTGTTTTAGAATTGCACCGGACGACTACTTGACCACTCACACAGTAAAAGCAGAATCAGACATTTTCTCAACTCATGAAAAATAAAAAAGATCATCGAACAAGTTTCCTGTGAAGACGGGACACTATTTCGAGGTGCGTCAACTACGGAGACCTATGGCCCAGTGCGGTCAGATGAGGCTCCCAACAGGCGCGTGTGATCGACAAATTTCCCTTATGGTTGCCCTTTTTACCCTATGTCTGCCTCATGACAAGTTTGTTAACAATCTTGCTTTAATTGTTGAGTATGACCTATGAGAAGAAGATGGGGTGGAACCAAAGACAATTATGCAATGAGTTATTAGAAAGCATGTCATGTCAAATTTCCTATATAAACATCTGTTTTAAGTCTTGAAATATTGATTATTTGAATTGTGGACTATTTATATTGAACAGTATTGTCCATCAAAATAGATGCAGATACTTAGTTCATATATTGCCTCATATGCTCTCATATAGTATCATAGTTCACAACAACAAACTACCTTATCTATGTGCATCTCATGTGGTTCTACTATCTATAAGATATTGGAATATCTCCCTGAAAATCAAAATGAGCTACATGTTGCTCTTTATTTTGCAAAATTAAAAACCACATTGAAGTTTCAATAAAATCTGAAAACAATCATGGATGTGATAATAGTGCATCGTACCAACGTGCAAAATCTCAACACCAAAAGAGCTATAAAACCATACATTTTCCGACATTTTAATAATTGACCATTGGGATGCAACCAACATGTAAATCATCTTGTGACACTAGTGTGGTGTAACCAAAGAAAATGGCCAGAAAATATGAAAAACGAAAAGAAATTCACTAAAGCCACTAGACGAGAAAGTGTCTTAGTACCAGAAAATGTGTACCATTGCCCACAAAAAGGACATACAACATGAAAACGGCGACTTTGCGCGATGCCCTAGTGACCATCTTCGGGTTTCAACGAACTTGGAAATTGTCCTAGGACAGTAAAACAATGTACAATGAAATAACTCAAATCAAGAAAACGATGAATTTCTGCCACATCCTAGCAACCATTTACATAGATCCACCATACCCGACCGAAAGTATTCCCGGGACACTTGAAAGGTGTGTTATAGCCCATCTAAGGACGAGAAAAATATGAAAACAACAATTTTTGCTACGTCCAAGTTAATGTTTACCTGTATCCATTGGACCTAGAAATCACAAAAACTCGTTTTGTTTTGCCTTTGCGTCCGTGAAAACATTGTGTTTTGCCTTTGCGTCCGTGAAAACATTGTGTTTTCATAAATCTAAATACAAGTTAATGTTTACCTGGATCCATTGGACCTAGAAATCACAAAAACTTGTTTTTTCTTTTTGCCTTTTCTAACCATTTCGTGAGCGTCCGTGAAAAACATTATATTTTCTTTAACTTCAAAATGTGCAACTTGAGATTTTTCATATGTGAAGTATTCATACAATTGAATTCGATAAAAATAAACCGGTAAATCCGTCATTTATTTACTGCAATCCATGTATGTAACAAATACAATACAATATTCCCTTTTACACCCTCTCAATAAATTACTAACTATATCAAAGCTGTCCGCGCTCGCGTACTGTAGCAGCGACAGTAATCACTGTAGAAATGAACAGTGTTGAACAGTGATTCAATCACGACCGTTGCTCGGCGATCCGACGGTCCTCAGCTCACGTCCGTGACGGTTTTGCAAAAAGACCCTTAACAAACCCACAAAACAAACCCGCAGTCCACACTTTTCTGAAAAAGTCGACCCACATTTTTACACGCAGAAGTACCTAACTGCAATTACACAAAACGGGGAGGACTTTTCTGAAAAATAACCCTCATTTCCCCATTCCTCCTCCTTCTTCCTCCGCGCGACGACCGACTCGCCGCCGGCGCCGCCGCCCCGCCGCTGCGGTGCTCCCCGGTCAAATCGCCGACCACCGCGGGCTTCGTCCCCCTCGCCTCTCCTTCCTCTTCGTCTGCTGCGTGCCGAGACGCAGCGAGCATGGCGGAATCGCCGCCGTCGTTCCGCCGTCGTCCGCGCTGCCCGCCGCCGCATGTCGTCGTCGACGGCGCCACTCCGGCGACCATAATGCGGCGGAGCCGCCGCGTCCGGGCTCCGCGCGTCCGCGCGCGTCCGACTCGCTAGCGCGTGCGTCCCAGACCGTCCCGCCGCGGCGCCGCCGTGGCCATCACCGTGGTCGCCATGGGAGGCCCAGGCGCTGATGACGTCACGGTGACGTCACAGTGGGCCTGGGTTGCCAGATTTTTTTTTCCCCTCAATTTTTTTTAACAAATTAGTAAACCTACAAATTGAACAACTTTTAGTCTATCCACCCAAAAAATATGGAAAATATATAAAAACGACCACAAAAAAAAAATGTTTACTAGACATTCAAATTTAAAAATTGCAACATTACGAATGTCCTCCGAATATGAACATTTCTGCAAATGTTAAAACAATTCATGTCAAAAATACTGCCACATTCAAACAACTTTGGAAAAACAAAATATTTCTAAACATTACCATCTCGAATTTCAATAATTCCCAAATCCACGCAGTGTTCAACTGTGCGCATTTCCAAATTCAAATTTTCCAACCCAGGCAGGAAAAATATAACAAACATACCAGCACGAAAAAAAAATGCTGGCTACATATGCCGTACGATTAAAATCCATATTTGAATATTCTTAAATTTCGAATGCCTCTCGAATTTAACCATTTAGCATACGTTAACATAATTCAAATACGAATTACTTCCCAATTTCACCAATTTCCGAAATTGCTAACAGCTTATAAACATAAACTATTTTTACTTCAACATATTCAAATCCGGAGAACTTCCGAATGCGGGCATTTCCAAATTTAAATTTTTTACTCCCCATTTATTTACAAATACGACACAAAAAAAAGACAACATGACTACAAAAATAAACAACGACTATTTATGTCACATGCCAAAATTAAAATTTCAGAACTCGAAATCTTTGAATGCCTTCGAAAACTGAGTATTAAATTAACGTAAAAATAAATCGGAAAAAAATATCTTGCACACAACGGTAAACTTTTCAAAAAAATAGTTCAACATATTTACATCTAAACATTTTTGGAATGCTAACATTTTTACATACAGATTTTAGCACAAGAGCCGCAACATCTGCCACGCTAAGCAGCCACGACATATTTCCTCTAAACATAATGGTAAATAATAAATTATGGCAAAATGGAACTACATTTCATCATGTCAATTTAGCTGGCATATTTATAAGTAATACAACTTAAATTTACCTAACTATTCACTTACATTTAAACATAAAACTTGATTAAATGAATATATAGAGAAAATACAAATTCATTCCCTCGAACTACGGGTTGATTTCAAATTGAATTTCATCTAAGTACATTACACAAATTAGAACTACTGCCTTTCCTTACAATATATATAGCGCAAAC
The DNA here is from genome assembly GCA_947311845.1 of Poa pratensis. Taxonomy (NCBI): domain Eukaryota; kingdom Viridiplantae; phylum Streptophyta; class Magnoliopsida; order Poales; family Poaceae; genus Poa; species Poa pratensis. Next base: position 34,482,054 of record CAMZMU010000109.1, on the reverse strand, counting down.
TAAAAAATACACAAATTATTACAACATATTATCACCAACGGCGCGGCGTGCCGTCGCGCCAAATTTAACTAGTCATGCCTAACGGCAAAACATAATCCCATCTCTTCTAGATAGCTACGTCATGTATAATCCCAATTTCCAATACTTTGTATCCCACGCATGTACACGTGTGGCTGTGTCCCGTCGGTCATTCAGAGGTTCATGTCCAGCATGAGCGGCGCGTCTCCCTTCTGAACGTCGAAGGCGCGCGTGACCTTCCCGCCGGCGCCGGCGGCAAGCTCCACCACGTACTTGCCGTGGAAGCCCCTGAACTTGAAGTTCCCGTCGGCGTCCACCTTCCCGCGCGCATGCGACGTCCACTCGGTCCGCAGCCCGACGTACATCTTCCCGGCCTCGCTGAGCGTGCCGTCGGCGTTCACCAGCTGGCCGTGGTCGCCTAGGATGCCCAGATACGGCGATACGGATACGGATACCGATACCGCGATACGCCGATACGCCGATTTTTCAAAAACACGGATACGGGGATACGTTTGTATATATATAATAAAATTAATAATGTATATAAATTAGTGATTTTTTATACGAGAATGAGAATTACTAGTAGTATATAGGAGTCTTCGTGACTTTCTCTACATGCCTGCCACTTCCGATCATCATTTGGAGGAATACATGAGCAACATTCAACATCTGGACCGCATTTTATCGAGGTGGATAGCAATGCATCAAGTTCGATGGAGGCGTTCTGTATCCTCATGTATCCGATACGTATCCCGTATCCGATACGTATCCAAGCCTAATACGCGACTTTTCTGCCGGAGAGGATAACTGCTGAAAGCATATAAGTAGTAAGCCCGCGACTTTTCTGCCGTATCCGCGCTTCCTAGGTGGTCGCGCCACATGTGACCCTGCATGAACCCCCACAGCATGATCCCCTCAATGGCCGGATGCGCGAACGCCTCCCGCAGCACCGTCTCCAGGTCGTCGGCGCGGAGCGTCTCGTCCGCGGCCGACACGTCCAGCTCCGTGATCCAGACGGGCAGCCCCGTGGCCGCCAGCTTGTCGAGCGCGTCGCAGATGACGTCGCCGACGGGGAGCGTCACGTGGCCCTGCATCCCGATCCCGCCCACGGACGCGCCGCGCTTCTGCAGGTCGGTGATGAGGGCGACGTACTTCTCGGGCGTCGCATTGGGGTCGTTGGCGTTCTCCACGTTGTAGTCGTTGACGAATAGCGCGGGCGCCGGCTCGATCGCCGCCGTCTGCCGGAACATGTGCGCGTCGATGTCGTCGCCGAGCCGCTGGCGAAAGAATCTGCCGTGGAGCATCTCGTTGTTCACCTCGTAGCACGGGAAGCGGCCGTTGTAGCGGGACACGAGGCTCTTGATCCGGGCCTCGACAGCGGCCTTGAGCTGGCCGGGGTTGAGGGCGCGCACCCACGGCTGCACCGAGTTCTCCACTGCCCAGAAGATGCAGTGCCCGCGGACGGGCTTCTTGTGCCGGTCGCAGAAGGCGATGAGCTCGTCGGCGTCAGCGTAGTTCACCTGGCCTTGGATTGCTTCCGTGTAGTACCACTTGAGCTCGTTCTCCAGCACCGCCCAGTCGAAGTGCTTGGCGAAGAAGTCCACGAAGGCCGGGTTCTGGATCGCCGACTTGCAGATGCACGCGCCGATCGGCACGGCGTTGTCCACCTGGACCACCCGGATGGACGCACCGTTCACGCTCGCCGCCGCCGCCGAGTCGTCGTTTGCGCCGTCCGCCTGCCGCGGCTTGAACTTGAGCACCACGTCGCGCTTTCGCACCTTGTCCGTCTTCTTCCTGAGGTACCTCAGCCTCGCGACCTTGTTCACGGCACACAAGCGCAGGTCCATGACCTTGATGTCCACCCCCGCCGGCGGTCCGTGCACGTAGACCTCGGTGCGGCGCGCCTGCTCGTCAACTCGGAACGCGCCCTTGATTTCGGCCCACTTCCCCGCCTCAGCGAGCACTACGCTCCCGCCCACCGTTGAGCCCTCCCCTGTGCGGACCTCCACATGCACCGCATGGCCGCCGGCGGCGCCCCCCTCCACGGAGACCCACCCGGCCACCCGGTACGTGACCTTTGGCTTCGGCGCGCGCGAGATCTCCCGGGAGAGCCCGTCCTTCTCGTCGGCACGGTGCGCGGCGACGATGTACCGGCCGCTGGGCTTCCGCTTGCACTCGCCAGGCACGTCCTCCGCCGTGGCCGAGAGCGGGGGCGGCGCCGGGTCATTGACCGCGGTGAGCGTGCTGGAGCCAGCCGGTGCCCACCCGTCCAGGTCGCCCTCGGCCTTCTGCGAGCCGCCAAACCAGAGCAGGTTCTCGGCGTGGCCCTCGGCCGCGTACTCCTCCTCGCTGCCGCCGTCATCCACCATCTTCATCGCCTGTTCGTCCGTGTTCTTGCCGCCGTCCCCCATTAGCTTCATAGCAAGTGCCACCTCCTCCTACACATACACACAAGCACGCACGAACGTTCATCAGAAGGGAACACACGAGCACAGAGTGTTGTATTACACCAGAGAGAACTTGAAGAAGCATGTCGTGCACGCTGGAAAGCTTTTGGGAAAGAAAAATAAAAGGAAAAATTGCCGATGTGGTTGGAGAAATCCTAGGATTGGATGCCACGTTCTTGTCGGGATCGGACAGCCATGCAATGCAGGACGACAAGTGTAACGGGATGAGCTTAGCTTGTTCGACCAGTTGCTTGGCTTTGAAGATGGGGATCGATTTGGAAAACAATGGGCGGCGGATCGGAGGAACAGAAGATGCACGCATGCATGATGAATAAACTTGGAACCCACATTCGTCCGGCCGGCCGGCAAGTTCACGCGGCCGGCGAAACTGCTGGAAGCTTGCGACCAACCTCTAAAGTTGCTGAACATTTTATCCAAGATTTCATCCAAGAAATACTTAGATCACATGCATGCGTAATGTGATCTTCATCAAAGAAGATAGACATGAGACAACGGCTCGTCACATACCTCAGCAAATGCCATGTCGTCGATGAAGTCCAAGGACGATCGTGCGATCGAAACGCTTGAGTTGTTGTTGCTCTTGCTCTTCATGTCCTTGTTGCTTGGGTGGTGAGTGAGGGATGAGAGGCATGCAGGGGTGGCCAATTTATAGGACTCTTGGTCGGCGAGTTTGGCCGGCGATCAACATCGATGGCGACCAAGGGAAAAGGTGGCAGAAACCCGTTGCTACCTAGCTAGCTGTAGGAAACAGAAGCTTAGCTGCACCCATGCCACGGCCAATCTGGGCTACCTAATTCGTATCTTTCTCCCTATCTTTTGTGCAACAGTCAAGTTTGGGCAACGCAGGATTAGTCAATCAGGCCGGGCCGCCCGGATCGCGTCGCTGACATCCGGAGCCGTGCAATCTCAAGAGGGTAGGTTCATCGGTGGTCAGCCGGTTGATTAGCTTCACAATTACTTTTGCTTATCATCATTTGCAGCATCTGCCAACCCCGATCGATCCTTTTCTTGGCTTTCGGAGGAGTAAAAGTTGATCAATCGTCCTTCCTTCAATCGCTGGTATAGCAAATGCGCTCTAGTATTATAATTGCATACATGTGATTGTGATGGCCGATCGATAAGGTAATATAACTAACAACCCATGTACTTTTTGAAAGTTTTTGCAAGTACAAATGTGCTTTTGACACATGATGGTACATCTACGGCCACTAGCTACTAGAGGAAATATTCAATATATGCGTCTAGATCTAGCAGGAGAGTTTGTTTCCTTTTGTTAGATGTGAACATGGTGTGTAACCATTGGAGGCGTACTCGCAGCCGTCCCATGACATACGTGATGGGCATCTCCACTTTGATTTCCCGTTCCGATCGATCAACGATCTAGCTATGGCGTCAAGCTACGAAAATCGGCTGAGGCATCTAAACCCAGCTTGGACTCTCGACTGATCTGTGACGTCCGTTCTTGAATCTTGACGGCACAAGCAAGCACATCAGCATGCAGCAGGCATGCGTTGCCGGCCAAGGAATTTCGAGGACCGTAATGCATGGGCGTCCTTAGTTGCTTCAAAACTAAAGCATGGAAACACGTCCACAAATTCTCCACGAGAAATCAGTTAATGCGCCTAACATGGATCATGCAATCTGCAAATCGTCATAACTTCGTATCTCGCTCAATAAATCTTTTCCGTGCAACGTCGAACATGTATCTTCATGTCTCAAAAGACGTTTGAACGGAGCCTAGCTCGTTCATTAGATATCTCTCATGTCGTCTCGAAGTGCCTTTCAAAAAGAAACACATCTAGAGTGAACTATTGTGCGGAAGCCAACCTATGGGTTTACGTAACTAAATATCACTGTATAAAAATTGTTGGGGCATCATCCAATAATAATTTTTCTATGATACAGAATGTTAATACATACTCCGGGGGGAGAATAACATTCTTACAACAGAATTTTCACAGAGGAAGTGTTTAAACTATTTATAGATGGATAATAAAGCTCCGGAGTAGACAGGTTTAGAGCGAAGTTTTACTAAAATGAATATGGGCCCTAGAAACATCAAAATAATAATTTATTTATGTGTAAATTTACTAGTAAAATACTTAAATTGCATACATAAGACATATTGATATGAAGGGTTATATACATATTCACTTACGATGCAAGTATCAATTTTATAAATTTTAACATCAACTCTGCTTAGAAACCGTGTCATCGTGATAGCTTTGGATGCAGTATGATCTTCTCTCGACGACTCGGCTTCTCACCTCTCGGTGTATACGCGTGAGGGTCAACGTTTGCTCGACTCTAACTCTGCTATGGAATGATCAAATGGTGTCCCGCACGACGCATGATGGAAACGTAAACAAGTCTGATTGTTTGCGGCACTCCCTAGATCGATTTCCGGGCCATTGTCGAGGCAGGGCCCCAGCACGCATTTTTCGGTTAATCGCCGGTCACCGTTAGTTTGCAAGGATCTCAACGGTAACTTGCCAAGCATGGTGACCTACATCAGAATTCAGTGAGCTTCGACTAAGAGCCTATGTGCCTTTTCATTTGAACGAACTATATTCAAATAACGCCATCTCAAACTTGCTCTCACGTGTATTTGCGCATAACGTCACAATGACCCACATCAGCGAATAGGCCACGCGCCATCACTTTTTTGAGAACCCACCCCATTTAGTCGCTCCATAACTAAGAAAAAAGGCCGAGCTAATCTACAAGCCCAAACGAAAGTAGAATTAATAGGCCCAAGAAGGAAAGGAGTTGAAATGGATGTGATAGCCTTGTGCATCTCATTTGCAAAGATTGTTTGCTTCTGTTTCCCTGTTTATATTAATTAGATATTTCACGCAGTAATCTACTAATTGTCTTGTTGCTTCTGTTTTTGGGCATATTTGATTGGTGGACAAGGGTTCCAAACATATTTCAGCTGCTTAATAGCTTTGGTACTAGAACTCTGAGTACAACCTGCAATACTAATTTAATAAGGGTTCCCATTCAACTCCAAAATATATTCTTGCAACTTCACAAGTAAGATGTGCTTATCTACAGCATGTCATCGATGATGAGCTTGGCATACAAGGACGGCCTTCTGTTGGTAACCTCAAATCTCAGAGAAAAACAGCCGGGCAAAGTCAGTGTGTGAATGTTCAGATTTTTTTTCGCCTGTAGGTGTTTCGGATCAAATCTCAGAGTTCAAGACGGCAAATATGTGTCATGGCAAAGCTGAGCAATGGCACACAGCACAATCACCTAACATTTCGTCCAAATAAATGTGGGATTTAAATAGTATAATAATTTTTTTTGTGCCAATTCGTAGCAACGTACGGGCATTTAGCTAGTCTATACTAGTATAAAAGACCAAAACGGTATCCGGAGGAAGTGAAAGCAAAATAATAACAGTACCTACAGTTTAAAATATACTGCAATAATAATCCGAAATCTGCAAGCTGAGTCATTAGAAATAACAATCTGAAGCAGAGTTCAAAAGAAGTGTAAATTTATTTGGCAACACATGGATAACAATCCGACACAATCTTGAGTCTGAAGAGAATAAGGTTCAGAAACTGCAATCTGAGAGCATGGCAGGCACGTACAAGCTAACTAGAGTTAAAATTCTGAATCTCGGTTATACACAAATACCCAATTTTAAAACCCACTGACATTCTACCTTGTGCTTCTGATGAAACCCAGGATGTACTAGCTATCACTTTGCTGAATCCTGAATCATTTCGAACGCTAACTGTCACTGAAGAACAGAAGCAACACGAAAAAATTATGCAGATTAGAACCCATAAGCCTACAGACGAAAGAATGACTGACAAAGTATGACGATTACCTCGTCCTGCTTCTGTAAGGACGGACCAGAGTCGCTCTTCTGGCCGACGATGTAGAAAAGCACGCAAGAGACCACGCTGAGCGCCAGCGACGCGCCGAGGACGGCGAGGACGCCGCAAAATCTTCCTCTCCGGTCCGGCTCGCCCGGAGGACTCCCCGGCGCTGCCGCCGCCGACGCTGATGAATAGGGGCCGCCGCGGGAGGCTCCTAGGCGGCTGAACCTTAGGGCGGCGTGTATACCGCGGGCAGCGTGGCGGCTCGCGTCCCTGATTCTGAAGCACTCGCCACCGCGCTGGTTGCGCACGGCGTCGTCCCCCGCTGTGACGTTCCTCACCCACTCGGAGTCAGAAGCCGAGGAGCCATGGACGAGAGAAGAGAGGAACCTGTCCAGAACGATGTCGCTCCGGCCAGCCTTAGCGCTGGCCGACGTGGCCGTAGCTTCCGCTTCCTCGGGGATGAAGTGCTCCGGGCAGGGCTGCTTCCTGCCTCGAGAAGGTGGGCGGTTGGACGAGGAGGTGGATGCCGACCCATCAATCACGCCGGAACCCGCCGTGCGGAGCCCTGACGCCGACGGTAATCCAGAGCCAAGGCTGGCAGCGGAAGGAGGCGGATGGCCTTCGGGCGGTGCGGTGACGAAGCGCTTCGGGGAGTACGGCTTCCTGCTCCGCGACGGCATGCGGCGGTAGGAGTCCAGTGGCGAGGCGTGCGCGTTCGCGACCGTGGCGCCGGGCGCTGCCAGCCAAATTACTCTGCTCAGTTCAGACGAATCGAGAACGTGACCAAGAACACAATGCTTAGGGTTGGTGATCTTACCGGAGCAGGCCCGTTTGAGCATCTTCTCGTCTCCCCGCGCGGAGCCCCGATCGCCATCCGCCAAAGGAGGGACGTCCTCGAGTGTTCCCGTCACCGTCGCGGAAGACGATGAAGTGCCAAGAACAGGAGCGTCGGAGGTGAATCTGATCAGGATGGCCTGCTTCCTGCCCCATGAACGTGGACGGAGGGACGCCGACAGCGGCGTCGCTTCCGCAGCCGCTGATCGAAACTCTGACGAATTCGCGCCCACATGAATCAACCAACTTTAGCACTAGATGACTTGGAATATTGAGTCGATCAACTACTCTAGGTTTACGTTGTCAGAATAAACATTATGATATGTCTAGTGTTTGTTGTACTGCTAGATTTAAGGTAGAAAGGTTTATTCATGATGAGAGGTCTTAGATGTATGATTTGGAAACACTAACCGTTTTACTTGACTTTGCTAAGCACCTCATCATGCAAGAATCGATTAGGGAACGCATATTGGATTTAATTGCCTCGTCGGAAAAAGATGACTACATGAATTGGAAATTTTGGACGTTGAACCGATGAAGGCTTGGATCCAACCTTGAACCGTTGGAGGCATGGAACAAGTCGCCAGCTGCGAGCAGCCGGCGGTTGAAGAGGTGCTGGCCGACGATGTAGAACAGCACGCACGAGACCACGCTGAGCACCAGAGATGCGCCGAGGACGGCGAGGACGCTGTAGAATCTCCCTCTCCCGTCGGGCTCGCCCGGAGGACTCCCTAGCACCGCCGCCGCCGACGCAGGCAGAGATCGAGCCGACGAACGACGGCGACGGACTTGCTCACCGCTGCTCTACCTCTACGCCTACGCCAAAGTCCAAAGGCACAAGGCACGCGCATACCGCACGCGGTGCTCCTGCCGGTGACCTCATATTTATAGAGCTAGACTGGGTGGAGGGAAGAGAGTTTGAATTCCATGGAGAAGAGCTAGGGCGGGAAGGAACCAAAAGGAGCTGCTGCTAGTTTCAGCTATTCCCTTCCCTCTGTTAAACGCTGAGAGATGTAGAGAACCGACGGTGATCCATGTAGAAAACCAACCGCTGAGATGCACTTTGCCCCGGATCGGTGACATGGCAGCAGAATGATGTTTTTTTTGCATGCCGTGGCCATTTACTAAGAGAGAGAATCGAGGAGGACTTTCCCAACAAAAATTCCGGGATTGAGTTTTTCCTTATTAGTCGTCAGTTTTTTGTTCTCGGTTGGACAAATAGACTCCATCTTTTTTTTTCCTTCTTTTAGGCGTTGATGCGTGTTTCTCGTACAGTCCATGTATGGCTCACAATATAGGTTATCGCCTCCTAATTAAGCGCTGGTTCATGCCTAGCAACATCACTACGGGAAACCCTCAAGACGCCGACGGTCAGGACATACGCCGACAAAGTAATGTGTCCAAAAAATTGTAGCGATGTGGGCATCATATCTGACGATACGATAGAGTTTAGTTCTTAACCAGGCGAATTTAAGGCGCTTGGTTGGTGGAGGATCGAGAGTAGCTCCACAATGTTGCAATTAAAAGTAGATAAACTCCCAAGGTCGTCGATGTCATCAAAGCTGACCAAATGTCAGTTTAGGGTTTTCTCGCGTATTGAGTAGCATCTCGACCGCCTAGCCCCATAGAGGAGCTCATGCCACATGAGCAGCAAACTTGGCGGTGTGACGACCAAACGACAATTGTACACAACCACACGTTGCAGAGGCCCCAGCCCCTACCGCCACAAGGACCATACCATGCTTTCCGATGTTTCATACTAGATGTCACTACTACAAATGACATATCTCAAATAAATCCTATATGACACAACTTTTCTATATATTATTCGATGCTCTAGATCACTCATGTCATCTCGTCTCAATTTCAGAAATCCTTTCGACTAAACTCCACGAGAGCACTCCAAAGACCTCTCGAATTATCTCGATTGGAGCTCGTATGAAAAAATTACCGATGTTTCTTGATCCAACCCGAAATAATGTGTCATGGCCTAGAAAAGGATACATTTCCCAATGTTAAGTCCCCAATAGTGAGTGATGACACAACAACACATGAAACAATGGGTTATAGTCGTCTCCTCGCTTGAAATAAGGACCCTATTAACGTGTGGCAACGAAACGACACATAAAATGATGAGTAATAAACCATGAAATAAGGACTCTATAGTTAGCCATGAGGATGAAACAACACATGAAATGATAGGTAACTACCATGATCGCCAGTAACATAAAAATAACAACGCACAATAATGACGAAATGAAACATGAATTGACGGACAATAACTATCTCGTAGCATGAAATAACGTGCAACAACACAATGTCACCTGAAGCGACGGGTAACAATTGTCTGAAGCATAAAATACAATGCGCGACAAAGAAATAGCACATGAATTCCAGGTATTGGTTGTCGCCTAACATAAACCAAGGACGGTATTAAACTATAACGACAAAGCGACACATTAAATAAAAGGGAATAGCCAATGCAAAAGAACAATACTAGTCTATAAATTAGAACCGGGAAATCACATAATAGCTTGACGAAAATGGGAAAAAAACTTCAAAAGGTTGAGTGGTGCATACTTTTACGAATTACTACTTCCTGCTCCGAGATATATTGGCGCCCATTTACAAATGAAGTTTCTCATATAGGTCCTACACGGTATGAGTTTTCCTATCCTTTTTGGATGCTCAAGCCCGTATCAATTTTGCTAATCTCGGAGGAGGGATACACAATGATGCTCTGTTGGTGGTGGCGACAACGCCGACATGGGGAATAATTTCTCCTCGAGCCTCACCATCTTGGGGGTGTTGGGTGCGATGACGTTGATGACTCATATATTGGCGTAAATTCCAAACAACATCTCTCGCATGTGAGTTTTTTTATGGTTGGGATCTTGGATCTATGGATCTACGAGTGGAAATGGCTTAGACGGTTCCTATGCCATACTCTAACATAAAAAAATTAATTTCGTATAAAATACCCACTTTTGATGAAAAGGTAAGTGTAAACATGGTGGGGCCCACCGAACCGGGGACACATGGAATCACGCGAGAAGGGTAAAAATCTTGTACCATCTCGGCGGTGTCGGTTGCGATGACGTTGATGGCTTACTGGCAAAAAATCCCACCACCATCTCTTGCATGTGAGTTTTTAAGCTTAGGATATTGGATCTCTGGATCTAGAAGTGGCAACTGGTTTAGACGGTTCCTATGACATACTCTAACATGAGCAAAGAGGAATGTCGCGTGAAATAACTACTTTGATGAAAAAGCTAAGGGCAGACGTGGTGGGGCCCACCAGACACGTAGCCGGCCCCGCCGGCCAGGGACACGAGAAATCCGGTGAGGAGGGGTCGAAAATTCCACCCACCCCCGGGTGACATGGGTCATAACATAGCTATATGTGTGTTGTAAAGAGGAAAACCTAATACACAAATTTAAAGTGGCAAAACTATTGCACATGAGGATTCTTGGTTGGGGGGCAGCGTGGAGAACAAAGTGACGATCACGTGGCAACTGGAACTGATTTGGGAAGGTATTTTGGGGAGGCGTTTTGGGCCACAAATTTCGGAATTTATGGGCATGGAGCGGTTGACCAGGAAAAGAAGGAAAACCAGGCCCTTCGATGGAAACGAGATCGACGGCGTCGAATCAGTCCGATGTTTTGTTTCCTATCGGACAACGATAGGTAGTATTTACCAAGTTTATAATCGGGAGGGTACGTGGACCGGTGGACGTACGCCTTGTTTGACGTACTGTGCAAAACTCCCACTTGAAGGCCACGAACCAGCTCTTGTAAAGACTTGGCCTATTTTCTGCTTGTTCAAGTTCTCATGGCCTCTTCTACCATAAATAAAACGATGAAAGGTGCATGATATACCCACTTTTGATGAAAAGCTACTGGTAGACAACAAGGGGCCCACAAGACGGGGAAACAAATGAAATCGCACGAGGAAGTGTTGAAAACCCTCCGCCTTCTGCAGGGGGCCCTAATTTGGGCTATTTACTTCCGCCTTCTGACAATGGAGACGTCGGAAGACGACCTTTCCCGTAGGACCCGCGCGCGGAGCAGCTAGCGACGCCCGTGACAATTCGTCGATCGATCGAACTGCAGCTTCTGTCTGAGCAGATGGCGAGTAGCGCGGAGTCGTCGGCGGCCGGTGAACTTTGGCACGCCAGCTCTCAGGCCGCGCGCGGCGCTCAGCTGCAGGTGGAATTGACAATGGATCATCCTAGCTTGTGCCGCTAGCTAGCTGTTGATGTTGAAGAAATTAAGGCATGGACACCTGCAGGTGCATGTTCCTTTTTTCTTTTCTTTTTCTAGTCAATCAAAACAACGGACGCGCGGGGGGGGGTGCGACTTGGCTTAATTTGCTTCACAGCGCGCGAGCCTGGTCATAAATAATCAGCCGACGCATTATTAGTTATTTAGGAACACGTTGTTGGGCGGACCGACCGTCACGTTCACGTAGCGAGGGGGATCCGCGTCCAGCTGCCTCCAGGACACCGGCCGGGTGGATCCAAAGAGGCCCTGACTTTCTTTCAAAAAAAAGAGGCCCTGACTTTGCGTAACGTGCACGTAGGTGCGAAGGTGTTCTGGGGGTTCATGCAGGGACACATGTGGCGCCAGGACGCCTGTCTGGTTAACTCCGATGGCACTGTCAATGACGCCGGCGAAAGGTTGGTCACACACATTAACATTTCTATGTACCTAAAAAATACATTTTTTTAAAGGAAATACATTTCTATTCTCGATGTATATGTAGATGAATGTTCTGATCTGCGATGTGGCTAACTGCAGGTTCATAAATCTGCCACGGGAGTGGACGTCGCACGCGCGCGGGAAGATCGATTGCGACGGAAACTTCAAATTCAGGGGGTACCACGGCTCGTATGTGGTGCAGCTCGCGACGGCGACAGGGAAGATGCACAAGACGTTCAGCGTCGAGAAGGGGGACACGCCTCTCGTCCTGGATATGGACGTGTGACCATGGTTCATGCGGTTACGAACCTCGTATATATAGTTTATACTGATACACACTTACACACATTAATTTGACCCAATGAAATTTGCAAAGGAATTGTACCACATATAGCAATTATATTTTGACATTTCTACATTTGGGTGTATATATTGTATGAGAAAAAAAGTAATCAAAGTATTGTATTGGTTAACGTTAATGGAGATTAATGAATAAAGTATACGAGATATTCCTCGTTTTATAGATAATGTACTATATATATGGTATGGACCTATATGCTCTGTTTTCTTACTGGATTGCTTCGTTTATAAGAAAATACTTAGTTGCTTGATTAAATCGTATTTCATCTATGAGTTATGGAATTCAAATGCATGTTATGTTTGGACATATATAGAGTGGGGCAGATTTTCATGAAAGCAACCGACAAATGCACAAATTTATTTGACTTCAGTGGCTGTTGTATTGGAGAAAAGTGTATCTAGCTAGTCCACCTGCTTTATACATGGTTCTTCTGGTGCACCGAAGTCAAAAGGAACCGCTAAAAACATCAAAAGATATGAAACAATCTAGTAATCAGAAATTACATCCACGGAGAAACACAAATCATGTTCTGAGAGCATTCGGATTAGTTAATTCGATTTTGTGAAGTCGGTCCGTGTACACTATTACAACAAGATTTGGTGTATTTGTGGTCATTGTACACTATTACAACAAGATTTAGTGTATTTGTTTCTCGATCGGCGGTTTGTATTTGCACATGAAACTTATACTATACTAGATCTATATTCTTACTATTCCGAGATCACATTCAAAATGTTTATGACTTCTAATGGATAGAATGAAGTTAGCTGTATTTAGTAGGTGCAATAAAACCCAAGGTGCATAAGATTACATTGTTCCTTATTTGGATGCACAGGCAACAAAAATGAACGTTAGAGGTGTTGGATGTATGCCCAAAAGGCAATGCTTTTATACATCTGATTCATTAATTATGTTTCATATTTCTATGCTATAACTGCTATGGCTTCTGAATATGAGATTCAGAGGAAAGCTCATATGCAAGTGTGGTAAACATGGACAGTTTATACTTACCCCAGTCTTATAAATAGACTGATTCGTTGAATGCAAGATGAACGTGCTTTCCTGGTCATGGACATTGTTTAGGTCAGCATCAATGAGTGGCATATTGATGGTAGAACAATATGGATGGGTATACCCAAGTTGTTTATATACTAAGAGAATGCATTTACGGAATCTTTTGTCCTTATTAACATATCTCAGAAAGGTTATTTTATAACGTATCGGTAGACCATGATGTTATTAGGGTTATGCATACGCGAAGTGTTGCTTTTGTCAATCGTCACGGCCTTAATTGGGTGATCAAAACGGCAGTCACTGGGTAACACCGAGGGTGTGTATATATCCTATTGTTACAAGATGGGAAATTGCTCCTCCGTTTATCCGGTTGGTCTGGAACATCGGGAGAGTGTCACTGGAATAAGTATTATCTACGTGATGGATATATTACATATAAGAGAGATTAAAACACAGACATTAGATGTCTCGGGTAATAGGAATTGTTTCTATTACTGTCGAATTTAATCCGAGGGTCTATATAAGAGGGAAATATTTATCCGGAGTTTTCCCGGAGGACACTGGGTGTCCCGGATCATATTTCTATTTATATGATAAGTAATAAATTCTAGGGGTTTTCTGTAAAAAAGAAATATTCAATTGGAAATTAATTAGACAAAAATATTAATTAATTAACTAATTATTTGGAAAAATATTAAATAAAGAAATTAAATTGGAGCCTACCAAAAGGGGCTGCCAATTGGGCCCGCACCTCCAATTTAGAGAAGTTTCTCTCTAGTTTAGATCTTGTCTAAAAGGATTGAGGGAACCTGTCTAAATTAGAGGGACCTTATCCGATTACACTAGATCTAATGTCTCTCTCTGATGTGTTGAGAACTCCACCTTCGTAAACACCCGAAGTGCTTCAACCTTGGACGGCGAAGCCTTGCTGAACTAGTCCTGGCGGACGTGTGCGAACTCTTGGAGGGGTTAGGCGTCAGGCGACTGAAGGTTGACTCTCCGCTCTGTTGAATCCAGAAGGTTGTGCTAAGGAGGAATCGGCAACATTCGCTTCACCAGGCTTGGTCGAGAGAATCTTCCACAGGCTACATCGACTACGTAATCGACACTTCTTTCGCTTCAACGTGTTGGTAACGTATCTCAGTCTAGATCTTCGGATCTTTGTATTCGCTTGTATCTTCTTAGTTGATCTCGGTTGTTGCGTAGCATGTTAAACGAAAAATTTAATTTACCGTACACGCTTCCACTTTAAGAGGGACAACGTAATTGTGCCATTTGGACCGACCAAGGCGTTTTGGAGGCCGAGCTCCAGGGAGCTCGTTTTGTTTTTTAAAAGTTCTAAAACTGGATTTTTAAGTTTCAAAAAAATTCGAGAAATAATCCTAGATGTATATAATAATAGAATCTACATGTGGGAAAAAACCAATCAGAACTTTTATGTATTTTAGGATCGTAAAAAAGTGACAAATGGGTGGATCCTGGTTGGTGAACACTACACATTTTGCAAAAATTGAAATTTTGTCAGATTTGTCATTCTTGTGCAGCCTAAAATAATACGAACTTTGCTCTAAGATTTGCACGCAAGTAGAGTAGAATTATCTAAACATAGGATTTTTGTTTCCATTTTTGTGAAAAATAATATTACCAGTTTTGAATTTTGAAAAACAAACAGGCTCCATTTCAAGTTTCTGCATTTGGATCTGTATATATTGTGACAGAAAAATTCTAAGGTATCCTATTGATTTAAATTAAATTTATAGGAAATATTAAACTAAATGAGCTATTATTAATCTTAAAGGTATGTGCAAGGTTGGTTCCAGAATTAGTTGATCAATGAAAAAATATATATTGGAAAGTCATAATACGAAGGGATAATCTTAATAATCATATTTTTATTAAAAACAAAATATAAGATGTTGTCTTATGATAATGGATTAGTTGTTACGTTTAGTTTTATTGGATTTGTCTATCACTGGTCCACGTTCTTATGAGACAAGCTGGTGGCCACGACAGAGGTGGAAATGAGGAGCTCATTATTGATGTTAGCCCAAGATGAGTACCGGTCGCCACCATCTGGATGGCAGGCGTCCTGGGCGCATTGTGCGGTGGGTGTTTGTCACGCTTTGGAGGAATATAATTGGTCATTGTATGTAGGTTATCACGGCCTGGTTTGTTCGCAGCAGCATTTTTTGTATGAATGCTTATGTACTTGGTCATGCCGGTTGATTCTTAGTTAGTATCATGTATCATATAATAGGACATCAGAAAGAGAAGGTGAGGAAACTTTTCTATGTTAAAGTATTTGAAAAACCATTGTGTTTTGTGGTTTGGTCGTTTTTCTATTACACTTGGCAAAATTAACCACATAGCAATGTTGATATATACATATCATATAGTAATTTTATATAATTACAAATTCTATCTTTGCAAATATATCTCTCTAAATTTAAACCATATGCTCCAAGTAAAGTGATATTGGTTGTTTTTCCGGAGACATCATGGATTAATTTGAGTTGTATCTATTTATATGTATGTGTTCACATCTCTTCATATATCTTAGAACACTTTAGAATACGTCAAACTCATGTCCTTGTGAAGTCTCCAGAGTGCATGATCTCAATCAAGAGAGAAACGATTGCCCATGGGATATCTTACGTGTAAGCACACAAAAAACAAAATGATATATGTACTAGAAGGGAAGGGCGCGCGTTGCTGCGCCCGCTCCATTAAACCGAGAGGACATGAATGTTTGGATGGGAAATTGAAATACCAGAAGAATAATTATGGGGGAGACACTTGCTTAAAAAAGCCTTAATACATCAAACAAATGGTACAACGTCATGTGTTGGGCAAAGCTAAGAGAACCGCCATGACTATCAAGGATTAAGCTTAGTCAAGGTGACAATGCAGAAAGGTACAACGTCATACGTGGGCAAGCTAAGAGAACCACCATTACTACGAAGGATTAAGCTTAGTAAAGCTGACAATGCGGAAGTAAATAGCATATTGCATGGTAAGGAGCAAATATATAGTAATTAGGAAGGAACGTGGCATGGAAATTGCATCACACAAGGCACGCGCATACCGCACGCGGCGCTCCTGCCGATGACCTCATATTTATAGAGCTAGACTGGGTGGAGGGAAGAGAGTTTGAATTCCATGGAGAAGAGCTTGGGCGGGAAGGAACCAAAAGGAGCTGCTGCTAGTTTCAGCTATTCCCTTCCCTCTGTTAAACGCTGAGAGATGTAGAGAACCGACGGTGATCCATGTAGAAAACCAACCGCTGAGATGCACTTTGCCCCGGATCGGTGACATGGCAGCAGAATGATGTTTTTTTCGCATGCCGTGGCCATTTACTAAGAGAGAGAATCGAGGAGGACTTTCCCAACAAAAATCTAGACTATCTGCTCCCTTCCTGAAATTCCGGGATTCAGTTTTTCCTTATTAGTCGTCAGTTTTTTGTTCTCGGTTGGACAAATAGACTCCATCTTTTTTTTCCTTCTTTTAGGCGTTGATGCGTGTTTCTCGTACAGTCCATGTATGGCTCACAATATAGGTTATCGCCTCCTAATTAAGCGTTGGTTCATGCCTAGCAACATGAGCAAGACCATCGCGTAGAGTCGATCGACTCAAGTACTCGACAACCTGGGGCTGTATTTGAGACACCCATTGGACACCCACTGCCCATCGTAATCAAATATGAAGGTTAATGTTCCAAGAAAATTCCAGCATGCCCTCTCACACTTTTGGATCACATACCAAATAATAATATTGTAGATAATAACCTGCAACTACAGAATTCATCTCAAAATTTCAATCCATCAAGATAAAACACAAATTGTTATGCCTACAGGCAAAAGAATTATTACAACTACTGATAAATATGGAGTATTGCAATCTCGACTGCAATAAATACAAACAAAAGCTTGTTGAAAAACAATTATAGTATACATCCAGTTGGTTGCTCCTACAACTTGTACCAAAGCGTCATAATGCCCAGAAATCAAATACCAGATAGATCGATACAGTAGGTGCACCAGGACCATATCGATACAGTAGGTGCACCAGGAGGCAAAATGAGACAATGCGACATTTCTGTCCAAGGTCTAACAGCGCGACACCAAAAAATGGAGTCGAGCGGCCCAGTACATAGATGCCATCCAGAGGATACAAGACCAAGCTAGCATCCTCAACATCAAATCCCCATATGCGGCCAAACTTTTTCCCTTTTTGTACCTTCCGACACAATCAGCCAAAACGGAAATAGTAGTTGACCTTCTGCAGCTTCCCCTTTGCGAGCGCCATTGGCAGTCTGCCGCTCCTGTCGCCGCCAGATCTTGACGGGGCCGCCGTGGGTGATTCCGTCGATGTGCCGGTAGAACTAGAAGACCTACATGGCGCTTGATGTCGACCTGCTGCTTGGCCTCCTTCGCAAACGGCGGAGGGGAAGTTCCATTCACCTACATGAACAGAATGGAGTGTCAGGTACTTGCATTTTTCAAGCAGCCTGCAACCAACATATAAATGCACAAGCACATCAGGAAAGCACATATATCTAAGAAGCGTACACACAACATTTTGGACTTAGCGTCGCTCTTCCTATCCCCTTATTCCTTTGTTGTATACCATAACGCTTTACTCAAACAAGCATGTGAGCATTTCCAAACTTTAGGATGATGGATTGCTGTGATATGCAACGATTAAACAATCAGGAGTCAAGTTATACACTAGTAATTCTTTAACTGTTAGCAACCATACATGCAGCACCAGAACTATAAGCTTGTGTTGCCGTTCGTGCACGTCTATGAAAAATCTGGTCTAAGAATAAGTCAAGCTCCAGGTTTAGTCCACATCCAACAAACATAAAAGGCTTAATATTGACATTGATTAAGTCAACTAAACCGGAGCAGATGCTGCCACAGAGCACCAAATTGACGCTACCACAGAAAAGATACTACCACAGAATACTGTAGTACAGTCCTTGGCTAGCACAACAAGCGAACATGGCATGAAGGCCATGAGCCCATGACCCAGAGTACAATGTAGAACAATACTATTAGACATAATATGGCAGCAATCGGTTCAAGCGCGTCCAAAGGAAAGAAGAAGTCGACCTTTGGGTGGCGACGTCGACGAGCTACTGAACGGAGGCAGCGAGGTCGCAGCGGTGGTACTTGTGGGCGAGCAGCTCGGCGTCATGCAATCCGTGGAGAAGCCTGACCCGTCCTTCAGATCCATCGCGTCTTGTGCTATAAAAAATGTTTGTAGAAAAGATCAGATGCTAAGCAAGAGAGAAAAAATGCAGCTACACAAAGTAACTACCAAACAAATCACAAATAGTCATTATTCCATGGTAAGCATTAGATTTGCACACAAAAAGGTCTAACAAAACTTAATCTGTTTCCCGGTTAAGTTAATTTACCATCGGTCAAATCAACTTTCTTTAGTGGAGACCAAAACATCAGATATGTATGTATGTCTCGTAGCAAGAAGGCACTTGAACCTTGACCGGATCTTTACATCAATCACGGCAAGGTAGTGACGACAAGTCTGGATACCACCCACTAATGCTAACAGAAAAGTCTAAATTGACGAGAGCTGTAGTTACTCATAGCAAGTTTTTTTCTTGAAGGCCACACACGCACTAACCGTAGCTCAGAGCAGAGGAGCGAAGCTGGAGCTCACCTGAGACGGACAGCCAGTGGCGGGGAAGTAGGTCGGGGGCAGCAGCAGCAGCTCGTTGGTGTTGAGCTGAAGAAGACGACGGACGGACGGACGGCAACGTGACCTGAGATGTAAAATCGAATTCAGACCAGGGCAAGAAACCGTACAATTAATTAATTCACGGCCAGTCAAAGAAACATCCATCGGGAGGCACACAACATTAATCCAATCAAGAAAACTGAGAAGAGAGAATGAGACGCGAGAAGAAATGGAGGACGTACATGGGCTGGAGCAGAGCCGCACAGGTCGCCGTCCTCTGCTGCTCAGGCGCCCAGATCCGGCGGCAGCTCCTGGCCATCTCGACGCCGTCCTAGACCGCGGAGGCGCGTGGGCAGCAGCCTCGCCGCCGACAGCCTCATGTGCCGATTTCAGCCGCCATGCTCCTGCTCCAGAGCTAGGGTTTGAGGTTCTCCGCCGTGGAATCAGAAGAGGAGGAAGATCCGGTGCAGGGACGGCGGTGGAGTCGCCGGAGTTGGCCGGATTCGAGGCGGCGCAAAAGGGGATCTGGGAGGTGGTGGTGTGGGTGAGATCTGAATCTGATGGATGCGGGGGAGTGCTCTGCTCTCTGCTGCAGTGCTGCTGCCGCGGGCCAACCCAACGAAGTCTCTCTCCGCAAAAATTTCAAACATGCGTGGCGGGCGAATCTTCCCAAATTTTCCAAATCTTGGCGCCCCGTAGGCTTTTGGGTGTGGGTTGTGATGGACAGCTCAGATGCTTCCAGGTCATCGATCCGCGTGAGCTCATCTCATTGGCTGGTTGAAGATCACGTGGGCAATTCTCCATTTCTTTCACATCAATCCATGCATCATCTCATTTGCTGACCGAGTGCGTCCTCTTTGCTTGGAACCACGTCGATCAGTCCGCGTGCGCACATTTTTTTTATTGGTTGGCTGCATATCACATGTGTCTTGTACTCCATTTCTTTGCACGGATGTCTTATTATTCTTTGCATCACTCGCTTATACTAGGCGATCCTCTTTTGAAACTAGTCAAAGTAGTGCCAACTGGTATATGTATATAATACACTTATACACACGTACACAACAAAGCATGCATGCATGTATGTGACAAGACACACACTACCAAAGAACTCTAGTGTGTATGGTCAATCAGCTTTTGGAACCTTCTCATCTGTCGGTCCGAGATGCATGCGTTAAAGAAATCATAACCGTTTAGAAACTAGGACAAATTATCTACCCAAATTAATTCATTTTAAATAACAAAGGAACAAACACAACTAGATAAAAGAAACCCTGCCGAAATCAAATTGCCCCTTGTTCACTCATAAAATAGCGCACGGTGACAAAATGACACATAAAATGACTGCTAGCAGCCGTCTCCTATCATAAAACTAGTATAGGTCATCATGGACGACAAGGTCCACTCTATGATAGTCGTGGCTATTTGCGATTAACGAACCATGCATTGCTATTGCACGAACAACTTTCTATAGAGTTATCGCTATATAGACATTTGAGGTCGTCGCCTCGTTGCATGTCAAACATATGGGGCCACCGTCAGACATCCACCACATTGGCCATAAAGCCATCTAGCACAATTACACCGAACCAATTGTCCCTAGAGAGTAAAGGACTACAAAGTAATGTGTCCAAAAAATTGTAGCGATGTGGGCATCATATCTGACGATACGATAGAGTTTAGTTCTTAACCAGGCGAATTTAAGGCGCTTGGTTGGTGGAGGATCGAGCGTAGCTCCACAATGTTGCAATTAAAAGTAGATAAACTCCCAAGGTCGTCGATGTCATCAAAGCTGACCAAATGTCAGTTTAGGGTTTTCTCGCGTATTGAGTAGCATCTCGACCGCCTAGCCCCATAGAGGAGCTCATGCCACATGAGCAGCAAGCTTGGCGGTGTGACGACCAAACGACAATTGTACACAACCACACGTTGCAGAGGCCCCAGCCCCTACCGCCACAAGGACCATACCATGCTTTCCGATGTTTCATACTAGATGTCACTACTACAAATGACATATCTCAAATAAATCCTATACGACACAACTTTTCTATATATTATTCGATGCTCTAGATCACTCATGTCATCTCGTCTCAATTTCAGAAATCCTTTCGACTAAACTCCACGAGAGCACTCCAAAGACCTCTCAAATTATCTCGATTGGAGCTCGTATGAAAAAATTACCGATGTTTCTTGATCCAACCCCGAAATAATGTGTCATGGCCTAGAAAAGGATAGATTTCACAATGTTAAGTCCCCAATAGTGAGTGATGACACAACAACACATGAAACAATGGGTTATAGTCGTCTCCTCGCTTGAAATAAGGACCCTATTAACGTGTGGCAACGAAACGACACATAAAATGATGAGTAATAAACCATGAAATAAGGACTCTATAGTTAGCCATGAGGATGAAACAACACATGAAATGATAGGTAACTACCATGATCGCCAGTAACATAAAAATAACAACGCGCAATAATGACGAAATGAAACATGAATTGACGGACAATAACTATCTCGTTGCATGAAATAACGTGCAACAACACAATGTCACCTGAAGTGACGGGTAACAATTGTCTGAAGCATAAAATACAATGCACGACAAAGAAATAGCACATGAATTGCGGGTATTGGTTGTCGCCTAACATAAACCAAGGACGGTATTAAACTATAACGACAAAGCGACACATTAAATACTAGTCTATAAATTAGAACCGGGAAATCACATAATAGCTTGACGAAAATGGGAAAAAAACTTCAAAAGGTTGAGTGGTGCATACTTTTACGAATTACTACTTCCTGCTCCGAGATATATTGGCGCCCATTTACAAATGAAGTTTCTCATATAGGTCCTACACAGTATGAGTTTTCCTATCCTTTTTGGATGCTCAAGCCCATATCAATTTTGCTAATCTCGGAGGAGGGATACACAATGATGCTCTGTTGGTGGTGGCGACAACGCCGACATGGGGAATAATTTCTCCTCGAGCCTCACCATCTTGGCGGTGTTGGGTGCGATGACGTTGATGGCTCATATATTGGCGTAAATTCCAAACAACATCTCTCGCATGTGAGTTTTTTATGGTTGGGATCTTGGATCTATGGATCTACGAGTGGAAATGGGTTAGACGGTTCCTATGCCATACTCTAACATATAAAAAAAAATTCGTATAAAATACCTACTTTTGATGAAAAGGTAAGTGTAAACATGGTGGGGCCCACCGAACCGGGGACACATGGAATCACGCGAGGAAGGGTAAAAATCTTGTACCATCTCGGCGGTGTCGGTTGCGATGACGTTGATGGCTTACTAGCAAAAAATCCCACCACCATCTCTTGCATGTGAGTTTTTAAGGTTAGGATATTGGATCTCTGGATCTAGAAGTGGCAACTGGCTTAGACGGTTCCTATGACATACTCTAACATAAGCAAAGAGGAATGTCGCGTGAAATAACTACTTTGATGAAAAAGCTAAGGGCAGACGTGTGGTGGGGCCCACCAGACTCGTCGCCGGCCCCGCCGGCCAGGGACACGAGAAATCCGGTGAGGAGGGGTCGAAAATTCCACCCACCCCCGGTGACATGGGTCATAACATAGCTATATAAGTGTGTTGTAAAGAGGAAAACCTAATACACAAATTTAAAGTGGCAAAACTATCGCACATGAGGATTCTTGGTTGGGGGGCAGCGTGGAGAACAAAGTGACGATCACGTGGCAACTGGAACTGATTTGGGAAGGTATTTTGGGGAGGCGTTTTGGGCCACAAATTTCGGAATTTATGGGCATGGAGCGGTTGACCAGGAAAAGAAGGAAAACCAGGCCCTTCGATGGAAACGAGATCGACGGCGTCGAATCAGTCCGATGTTTTGTTTCCTATCGGACAACGATAGGTAGTATTTACCAAGTTTATAATCGGGAGGGTATGTGGACCGGTGGACGTACGCCTTGTTTGACGTACTGTGCAAGTTGTAAAGACTTGAAGGCCATGAACCAGCTCTTGTAAAGACTTGGCCTATTTTCTGCTTGTTCAAGTTCTCATGGCCTCTTCTACCATAAAACGATGAAAGGTGCATGATATACCCACTTTTGATGAAAAGCTACTGGTAGACAACAAGGGGCCCACAAGACGGGGAAACAAATGAAATCGAACGAGGAAGTGTTGAAAACCCTCCGCCTTCTGCACGGGGTCCTAATTTGGGCTATTTACTTCCGCCTTCTGACAATGGAGACGTCGGAAGACGACCTTTCCCGTAGGACCCGCGCGCGGAGCAGCTAGCGACGATCGAACAGCTTCTGTCTGAGCAGATGGCGAGTAGCGCGGAGTCGTCGGCGGCCGGTGAACTTTGGCACGCCAGCTCTCAGGCCGCGATGCTCAGCTGCAGGTGGAATTGACAATGGATCATCCTTGTGCCGCTAGCTAGCTGTTGATGTAGAAGAAATTAAGGCATGGACACCTGCAGGTGCATGTTCTATTGGTTGTCATGAAACTCGTACGTACGTACGTGTGTTTGCTAGGAGGGGAAAAAAAGCATCAACTCGTTCGTTCAAGCTTTTTTGACTCAAGTGGTCATACGTGCGCGCGCGGGAGACCGGCACTTTTTCCTTTTTTCTTTTCTTTTTCTAGTCAATCAAAAGAACGGACGCGCGGGGGGATGCGACTTGGCTTAATTTGGCGCCAGGACGCCTGTCTGGTTAACTCCGATGGCACTGTCAACGACGCCGGCGAAAGGTTGGTCACACCCAAAAAATACATTTCTATTCTCGATGTATATGTTCTGATCTGCGGTGTGGCTAACTGCAGGTTCATAAATCTGCGACGGGAGTGGACGTCGCACGCGCGCGGGAAGATCGATTGCGACGGAAACTTCAAATTCAGGGGATACCACGGCTCGTACGTGGTGCAGCTCGCGACGGCGACAGGGAAGATGCACAAGACGTTCAGCGTCGAGAAGGGGGACACGCCTCTCGTCCTGGATATGGACGTGTGACCATGGTTCATGCGGTTACGAACCTCGTATATATAGTTTATACTGATACACACATTAATTTGACCCAATGAAATTTGCAAAGGAATTGTACCACATATAGCAATTATATTTTGACATTTGGGTATATATATTGTATGAGAAAAAAGTAATTAAAGTATTGTATTGGTTAACGTTAATGGAGATTAATGAATAAAGTAAACGAGATATTCCTCGTTTTATAGATAATGTGCTACGGAGTATGTGGTATGGACTCTATATGCTCTGTTTTCTTAATGAATAGATTCATTTCTAGGAAAAATACTTATTGGCTTTAGTTATGTTACATTTCATCCATTAGTTATGGAATTCAAATGATATGGAATAGTAAGTAGATTTTTCATGAAAGCTGCGGAGAGATGCACAAATTGATCATTCAAATTCAATTGTGTTTGTCTTGGAGAAAAGTGTATCTACCTACTAGTGCACATGCTTTATTCATGGCTCATGCGGTGCACCCGAGGTCGAAAGCAAGGAAAAAGTCATAAAAGAATACGTAAATAATCTAGCAATCAGAGGTCTCATACATATACCATGTCAAGAAAATTTCATTTTCCATCGGAACCACGGGTAAAATATAAATCGGGTGAATTTATGAGAGCAATCGTATTAGTTAATTTAGATTTTGTGAAGTTGTGCGTGGGCACTATTACAACTAGATTTGTTATATTTGTTTCTCGCTGCGTCGGTTTGAATTTAGACATGAAAATTATATCATGATGGATATATGTTGTTCACAGAGTGAATACGAATTCAAAATTTGTACGACTAGTCGATATAATGAAGCTAGGTACATGTATCAAGTGTAGTAATAGCCAAAGTGCATTGGAGCACCTCGAACCAGAGTAGGATAATTTGTCATCTCATTTGTTCGTGGACACATCTGGAGAGTGTCAGTAGGCGTCCGCTTTGAACCGTCATTTATGCGTGCACGCAGCCATGTCCTCTAAAATTGTCCGGTCAGTTGCATCGACTGATTTAAGATGGAGAGAGTAAAAAAAGAAATGAAAAAGGTGGTCCTGAGTGGACTATGTCCTATGCGGCAGGTTATCGGGACATGTCCTCCTAGATATGAGCTGAGCATGGGAGGATCCTGACAGTCCAGATATATAGGGACAAAATGAGGATCCGGTTGGGTGGCATTTTTTTCTTCTCTCTCTTGTCAGGAAAAACTAGTTGAATTTCGCCACGTCCTTGGTGATTTTTTTTTGTGCAATATATATTTTTTCATAACCAAAATGTTGGCTAAATTGGAGTGTTGAAACATTTGTTTGTTTTGTTATGAATAGGTAGCAATTTTTTGTGTGTATTTCTGATATATTGTGTAAAATATTCAAATATTTGAAGGTCTAAAATGCTCAAACATGTTTGTATTTCGACATCAGTATTTAATTATAATTAGAACAATCCATTTGAATTTGATTCCACATTTGGGGAAAGTTTGTTCATGCTGTGTCGAAATGTTGGACAAATTGAAATGTTGAAATAAATTTGGTATTTGTTATGAGTATACTGCAGTTATATTTGGTGAGCATTTTTGTTTTATTTTATGGAATGTCGGAATATTCGCTCAAATGTTGGACAAATTGCAACTTGCAAACATGTTTTTTTATTTGTTGTTATAAAGTGAAACAGTACTTGTAGTTTTTTAGATAAATGACGCCATTATTAAGTGAGATGTGAAGCATTTGGAGTATTTTTAAAAAATGACTCCATTATCATTTTTTTAAGGAATTGGAACATTGCATGAACAATACTTCTTTTTTTAATCTTTTTATTGTGTTTAAACAGAACTCGGAATATTTTATATTTCTTTTATTTTTTTGTAGATCATAAAAAAAATCGTTGAAATTAAATATAAACAGATCTTATATTCCATCATTTAGTAGACTCCATCTGGAAATGTTGTGATTTGAAATGTTAAAATTGTTCGTAATTTGTCGTACGGAGTAATTCCAATTATTTTTTGTATAGCAAATTTGAATGTTCAAGTGTGTTTGTAGTTTGACATAGATATTTAATTAATCTATTTAATAAGGAGAAATACATTATATAAGTATTTTGTAAATTCAAATCCATTTATTTAGAAGGAACGCATTTAGTTTTTGTTGAAATGGTTGGTAGGTTGAAATGTTGAAAAATGTTTGTATATTGTAGCAACTTCTGCAGTTGAAACGTAAATTTTGTAAATAGACCAATTGTCAATAAAAGAGGACGGAGAAAAAGATAAAAGAGTAGGAAAAATAAAAACATCTAAAGGAAATAAGCAATTTGGCATATTGAATATGTGTAGAAAATTGGAATGTTTGGATATATTTGTAGTGTGCCATAAATATTTGTTTGAACTCCATAATTAGGGAGAACGTAATTTGTGAGATATATTTTAGAGTGTGTACAAATTTTCAGCAGCTCGTAGTGGTCAAATGTGCTGCATTTATTTGAACATTTATTTCAAATGTGTTAGTTTTTTATGGAAAGTATTCTCAAATATATATATATTTTTTTAGCATCTTCATATATTGTGGAGTACCTTTAAATGCCAAGCAAATTGGAATGGTTATGCATGTTTGTATGTTGTGGACATATTCATTTGAACTTCATAATTGGTAATCAAATGGCATAAATATCTATTTGAACTACATAATTAGGAAGAATTAAAATGTGAGATAGTATGTGAGGTATATACATTTTAGAGTATTTATTACTTTTGTAGCAAATTAAAATTTTCAAATGGGTTCCATTTTTTTTTTGTGGGAATTATGATGTATTTTATCGTAGTTCCAAACATTTAGGAAGTTGGAAATGTGAACATGGTAATATTGTTGAGCATCTTCATGTATTGTAGAGTACCTCTAAATGGCAAGCAAATTGGAATGGTTATGCATGATTGTATGCTGTGGAAATATTTATTTAAGTTTCATAATCAGAGGATGTACAGTACATGAGCGTTAGTTAAAGTTAATATATAATTAGAGGAAATGCATTTGAATGAGGTAATATATTATGGTTATGTTAGAATATTGCCTATTTTCAGCATTTATTAAATTTATGTGCATAATTGGAGAGAGTTGAGTTAAATCGTCTTCAATTCATAATTAGAGGAGTTGAATTTGGATTATTTATAAATGTTTACCTGTATAAGTTTTTGATTTTATAGCATTTAGTAGTTTTTTGAAATTGTCTAAACAACGTAAAACAGTATCTATAAAGTGTTAGTAATTTTTTGGAGCATGTTTTTTCTTAAATTGTGTTTTTTGGTTGAAATTTATTTATTTCGAGGATAAAATTTGGAATAATCTTGAGAAGGTCCTAAAGTATTTGGGATAACTGTTCTGTTGTTTATGTGTTCTAAGAAGTTAGTTTGAAATGTTTTGGAGTTGTATTTGAAAAGTTTCGAAAGTTTTGGAAAATAGGGAAAAGAAGATCAAAAGGAGGGAAAAAATAATTTGGGAGAGTTCAGTTAAATTGTTCTCAATTCATACTCAGAGGAGTTGTATTTGGATTATTTCTGAATGTTAACTTATATAAGTTTTTGATTTTGTAGCATTTAGTAGTTTTCTAAAATTATATAAATACCATAAAATAGTAAATATAAAATGTTCTTTTTTTTGTTTGAAGCATGTTCTTTTTAAAATTTTGTTTTCCGATTGAAATATATTTGTTTGGAAAGATAAGTTTTGAAATAACGTAAAGAAAGTCCAAAAACATTTGACATGACTATTTTGTTGTTTACATTTTTTTTAAGAAATTGGTTTGAACTGTTTTG
The DNA here is from genome assembly GCA_947311845.1 of Poa pratensis. Classification (NCBI taxonomy): domain Eukaryota; kingdom Viridiplantae; phylum Streptophyta; class Magnoliopsida; order Poales; family Poaceae; genus Poa; species Poa pratensis. Next base: position 34,454,324 of record CAMZMU010000109.1, on the reverse strand, counting down.
AAGCTATGCTTGAAAAGTTTCAAAAGTTTTGGGAATTAGAAAAAAGAACAAAAAGATGGGGAAAAAATAGAGAGGGCCGAGGATTATTTGAAGTATTATTTTCTTTTCTTAAATTTTGTTTTTCGATTGAAATATATTTATTTGGGAGAAAAATTTAGAATATTTTAGAGAAGGTCCCAAAGCATTTGAAATGACTTGTTTGGTTTTGTACCTTTTTTTAGAATTTGGGCTGGATTGATTTAGAGATGTACCTGAATTGTTTCAAAAGTTTTGAAAATTTGGAGAAAAGGGAAAAAGGAAAGCGGACTTTGTAGTGGGACACGAGGCTCTTGATCCGGGCCTCCACAGCGACAAGAGACCCTAGGCGCCGCCTGCCCGGTTGGCGGGGACCGGCATCGCAGCCGGCCAGCCCTCCTCCGCGTGACTCTGGAGCCGCTGCTCCCTCTGTACGCACCAGCACGCTGCCTCTGCACCCAAGGAAACAATAGAAAATTCAGATCTGAGGCAAGCAAGAGACAGTATCACTGTAACAATCTAGTCTGCATCACAAGCTAATATGCTGCTGATGTACCGGTCTCTCTTGGATTGACTCGACCGTGGACATACATGAAATAGACGGGCCGACGCACGTCGAACTCGCTCACCTGCTTCTCGTGGCCGGAGATCTCTCCGACGACCGCGACGGGGTGGATGGCTGCGACCGGCCGGAGATCGACGGACTCACTCAGCTCTACGCCTACGCCTATGCCAAAGTCCAAAGGCACAAGGCACGCGCATACCGCACGCGGCGCTCCTGCCGGTGACCTCATATTTATAGAGCTAGACTGGGTGGAGGGAAGAGAGTTTGAATTCCATGGAGAAGAGCTAGGGCGGGAAGGAACCAAAAGGAGCTGCTGCTAGTTTCAGCTATTCCCTTCCCTCTGTTAAACGCTGAGAGATGTAGAGAACCGACGGTGATCCATGTAGAAAACCAACCGCTGAGATGCACTTTGCCCCGGATCGGTGACATGGCAGCAGAATGATGTTTTTTTTGCATGCCGTGGCCATTTACTAAGAGAGAGAATCGAGGAGGACTTTCCCAACAAAAATCTGACTATCTGCTCCCTTCCTGAAATTCCGGGATTCAGTTTTTCCTTATTAGTCGTCAGTTTTTTGTTCTCGCTGGTTGGACAAATAGACTATCTTTTTTTTCCTTCTTTTAGGCGTTGATGCGTGTTTCTCGTACAGTCCATGTATGGCTCACAATATAGGTTATCGCCTCCTAATTAAGCGCTGGTTCATGCCTAGCAACATGAGCAAGACCATCGCGTAGAGTCGATCGACTCAAGTACTCGACAACCTGGGGCTGTATTTGAGACACCCATTGGACACCCACTGCCCATCGTAATCAAATATGAAGGTTAATGTTCCAAGAAAATTCCAGCATGCCCTCTCACACTTTTGGATCACATACCAAATAATAATATTGTAGATAATAACCGGCAACTACAGAATTCATCTCAAAATTTCAATCCATCAAGATAAAACACAAATTGTTATGCCTACAGGCAAAAGAATTATTACAACTACTGATAAATATGGAGTATTGCAATCTCGACTGCAATAAATACAAACAAAAGCTTGTTGAAAAGCAATCATAGTATACATCCAGTTGGTTGCTCCTACAACTTGTACCAAAGCGTCATAATGCCCAGAAATCAAATACCAGATAGATCGATACAGTAGATGCACCAGGACCATATCGATACAGTAGGTGCACCAGGAGGCAAAATGAGACAATGCGACATTTCTGTCCAAGGTCTAACAGCGCGACATTTCTGTCCAAGGTCTAACAGCGCGACACCAAAAAATGGAGTCGAGCGGCCCAGTACATAGATGCCATCCAGAGGATACAAGACCAAGCTAGCATCCTCAACATCAAATCCCCATATGCGGCCAAACTTTTTCCCTTTTTGTACCTTCCGACACAATCAGCCAAAACGGAAATAGTAGTTGACCTTTGCAGCTTCCCCTTTGCGAGCGCCATTGGCAGTCTGCCGCTCCTGTCGCCGCCAGAACTTGACGGGGCCGCCGTGGGTGATTCCGTCAATGTGCCGGTAGAACTAGAAGACCTACATGGCGCTTGATGTCGACCTGCTGCTTGGCCTCCTTCGCAAACGGCGGAGGGGAAGTTCCATTCACCTACATGAACAGAATGGAGTGTCAGGTACTTGCATTTTTCAAGCAGCCTGCAACCAACATATAAATGCACAAGCACATCAGGAAAGCACATACATCTATAAGAAGCGTACACACAACATTTTGGACTTAGCGTCGCTCTTCCTATCCCCTTATTCCTTTGTTGTATACAATAACGCTTTACTCAAACAAGCATGTGAGCATTTCCAAACTTTAGATGATGGATTGCTGTGATATGCAACGATTAAACAATCAGGAGTCAAGTTATACACTAGTAATTCTTTAACTGTTAGCAACCATACATGCAGCACCAGAACTATAAGCTTGTGTTGCCGTTCGTGCACGTCTATGAAAAATCTGGTCTAAGAATAAGTCAAGCTCCAGGTTTAGTCCACATCCAACAAACATAAAAGGCTTAATATTGACATTGATTAAGTCAACTAAACCGGAGCAGATACTGCCACAGAGCACCAAATTGACGCTACCACAGAAAAGATACTACCACAGAATACTGTAGTACAGTCCTTGGCTAGCACAACAAGCGAACATGGCATGAAGGCCATGAGCCCATGACCCAGAGTACAATGTAGAACAACACTATTAGACATAATATGGCAGCAATCGGTTCAAGCGCGTCCAAAGGAAAGAAGAAGTCGACCTTTGGGTGGCGACGTCGACGAGCTACTGAACGGAGGCAGCGAGGTCGCAGCGGTGGTACTTGTGGGCGAGCAGCTCGGCGTCATGCAATCCGTGGAGAAGCCTGACCCGTCCTTCAGATCCATCGCGTCTTGTGCTATAAAAAATGTTTGTAGAAAAGATCAGATGCTAAGCAAGAGAGAAAAAATGCAGCTACACAAAGTAACTACCAAACAAATCACAAATAGTCATTATTCCATGGTAAGCATTAGATTTGCACACAAAAAGGTCTAACAAAACTTAATCTGTTTCCCGGTTAAGTTAATTTACCATCGGTCAAATCAACTTTCTTTAGTGGAGACCAAAACATCAGATATGTATGTATGTCTCGTAGCAAGAAGGCACTTGAACCTTGACCGGATCTTTACATCAATCACGGCAAGGTAGTGACGACAAGTCTGGATACCACCCACTAATGCTAACAGAAAAGTCTAAATTGACGAGAGCTGTAGTTACTCATAGCAAGTTTTTTTCTTGAAGGCCACACACGCACTAACCGTAGCTCAGAGCAGAGGAGCGAAGCTGGAGCTCACCTGAGACGGACAGCCAGTGGCGGGGAAGTAGGTCGGGGCAGCAGCAGCAGCTCGTTGGTGTTGAGCTGAAGAAGACGACGGACGGACGGACGGACGGCAACGTGACCTGAGATGTAAAATCGAATTCAGACCAGGGCAAGAAACCGTACAATTAATTAATTCACGGCCAGTCAAAGAAAACATCCATCGGGAGGCACACAACATTAATCCAATCAAGAAAACTGAGAAGAGAGAATGAGACGCGAGAAGAAATGGAGGACGTACATGGGCTGGAGCAGAGCCGCACAGGTCGCCGTCCTCTGCTGCTCAGGCGCCCAGATCCGGCGGCAGCTCCTGGCCATCTCGACGCCGTCCTAGACCGCGGAGGCGCGTGGGCAGCAGCCTCGCCGCCGACAGCCTCATGTGCCGATTTCAGCCGCCATGCTCCTGCTCCAGAGCTAGGGTTTGAGGTTCTCCGCCGTGGAATCAGAAGAGGAGGAAGATCCGGTGCAGGGACGGCGGTGGAGTCGCCGGAGTTGGCCGGATTCGAGGCGGCGCAAAAGGGGATCTGGGAGGTGGTGGTGTGGGTGAGATCTGAATCTGATGGATGCGGGGGAGTGCTCTGCTCTCTGCTGCAGTGCTGCTGCCACGGGCCAACCCAACGAAGTCTCTCTCCGCAAAAATTTCAAACATGCGTGGCGGGCGAATCTTCCCAAATTTTCCAAATCTTGGCGCCCCGTAGGCTTTTGGGTGTGGGTTGTGATGGACAGCTCAGATGCTTCCAGGTCATCGATCCGCGTGAGCTCATCTCATTGGCTGGTTGAAGATCACGTGGGCAATTCTCCATTTCTTTCACATCAATCCATGCATCATCTCATTTGCTGACCGAGTGCGTCCTCTTTGCTTGGAACCACGTCGATCAGTCCGCGCGCGCACATTTTATTTTATTGGTTGGCTGCATATCACATGTGTCTTGTACTCCATTTCTTTGCACGGATGTCTTATTATTCTTTGCATCACTCGCTTATACTAGGCGATCCTCTTTTGAAACTAGTCAAAGTAGTGCCAACTGGTATATGTATATAATACACTTATACACACGTACACAACAAAGCATGCATGCATGTATGTGACAAGACACACACTACCAAAGAACTCTAGTGTGTATGGTCAATCAGTTAACCGCTTTTGGAACCTTCTCATCTGTCATGCATGCGTTAAAGAAATCATAACCGTTTAGAAACTAGGACAAATTATCTACCCAAATTAATTCATTTTAAATAACAAAGGAACAAACACAACTAGATAAAAGAAACCCTGCCGAAATCAAATTGCCCCTTGTTCACTCATAAAATAGCGCACGGTGACAAAATGACACATAAAATGACTGCTAGCAGCCGTCTCCTATCATAAAACTAGTATAGGTCATCATGGACGACAAGGTCCACTCTATGATAGTCGTGGCTATTTGCGATTAACGAACCATGCATTGCTATTGCACGAACAACTTTCTATAGAGTTATCGCTATATAGACATTTGAGGTCGTCGCCTCGTTGCATGTCAAACATATGGGGCCACCGTCAGACATCCACACCATTGGCCATAAAGCCATCTAGCACAATTACACCGAACCAATTGTCCCTAGAGAGTAAAGGACTACAAAGTAATGTGTCCAAAAAATTGTAGCGATGTGGGCATCATATCTGACGATACGATAGAGTTTAGTTCTTAACCAGGCGAATTTAAGGCGCTTGGTTGGTGGAGGATCGAGCGTAGCTCCACAATGTTGCAATTAAAAGTAGATAAACTCCCAAGGTCGTCGATGTCATCAAAGCTGACCAAATGTCAGTTTAGGGTTTTCTCGCGTATTGAGTAGCATCTCGACCGCCTAGCCCCATAGAGGAGCTCATGCCACATGAGCAGCAAGCTTGGCGGTGTGACGACCAAACGACAATTGTACACAACCACACGTTGCAGAGGCCCCAGCCCCTACCGCCACAAGGACCATACCATGCTTTCCGATGTTTCATACTAGATGTCACTACTACAAATGACATATCTCAAATAAATCCTATACGACACAACTTTTCTATATATTATTCGATGCTCTAGATCACTCATGTCATCTCGTCTCAATTTCAGAAATCCTTTCGACTAAACTCCACGAGAGCACTCCAAAGACCTCTCAAATTATCTCGATTGGAGCTCGTATGAAAAAATTACCGATGTTTCTTGATCCAACCCCGAAATAATGTGTCATGGCCTAGAAAAGGATAGATTTCACAATGTTAAGTCCCCAATAGTGAGTGATGACACAACAACACATGAAACAATGGGTTATAGTCGTCTCCTCGCTTGAAATAAGGACCCTATTAACGTGTGGCAACGAAACGACACATAAAATGATGAGTAATAAACCATGAAATAAGGACTCTATAGTTAGCCATGAGGATGAAACAACACATGAAATGATAGGTAACTACCATGATCGCCAGTAACATAAAAATAACAACGCGCAATAATGACGAAATGAAACATGAATTGACGGACAATAACTATCTCGTTGCATGAAATAACGTGCAACAACACAATGTCACCTGAAGCGACGGGTAACAATTGTCTGAAGCATAAAATACAATGCACGACAAAGAAATAGCACATGAATTGCGGGTATTGGTTGTCGCCTAACATAAACCAAGGACGGTATTAAACTATAACGACAAAGCGACACATTAAATAAAAGGGAATAGCCAATGCAAAAGAACAATACTAGTCTATAAATTAGAACCGGGAAATCACATAATAGCTTGACGAAAATGGGAAAAAACTTCAAAAGGTTGAGTGGTGCATACTTTTACGAATTACTACTTCCTGCTCCGAGATATATTGGCGCCCATTTACAAATGAAGTTTCTCATATAGGTCCTACACAGTATGAGTTTTCCTATCCTTTTTGGATGCTCAAGCCCGTATCAATTTTGCTAATCTCGGAGGAGGGATACACAATGATGCTCTGTTGGTGGTGGCGACAACGCCGACATGGGGAATAATTTCTCCTCGAGCCTCACCATCTTGGCGGTGTTGGGTGCGATGACGTTGATGGCTCATATATTGGCGTAAATTCCAAACAACATCTCTCGCATGTGAGTTTTATTATGGTTGGGATCTTGGATCTATGGATCTGAGCAGATGGAACAGCTAGCGCGGAGTCGTCGGCGGCCGGTGAACTTTGGCACGCCAGCTCTCAGGCCGCGGCGCTCAGCTGCAGGTGGAATTGACAATGGATCATCCTAGCTTGTGCCGCTAGCTAGATGTTGATGTTGAAAAAATTAAGGCATGGACACCTGCAGGTGCATGTTCTATTGGTTGTCATGAAACTCGTACGTACGTACGTGTGTTTGCTAAAAAAAGCATCAACTCGTTCGTTCAAGCTTTTTTGACTCAAGTGGTCATACGTGCGCGCGCGGGAGACCGGCACTTTTTCCTTTTTTTTAATCTTTTTCTTGTCAATCAAAAGAACGGACGCGCGGGGGGATGCGACTTGGCTTAATTTGCTTCACAGCGCGCGAGCCTGGTCATAAATAATCAGCCGACGCTTTAATAGTAAAGATTTAGGAACACGTTGTTGGGCGGACCGACCGTCACGTTCACGTAGCGAGGGGGATCCGCGTCCAGCTGCCTCCAGGACACCGGCCGGGTGGATCCAAAGAGGCCCTGACTTTCTTTCAAAAAAAAAGAGGCCCTGACTTTGCGTAACGTGCACGTAGGTGCCAAGGCGAGCGCCGGAGCATCGCGTCGATCCGGGCCGGTGATAGCAGATGGACACGAACTTCGCGTTCGGCGCGTGCATCAACCCGGCGGTGATCCAGGACCCCTCCTTCGTGGACTTCTTCACCAAGCACTTCGACTGGGCGGTGTTCGAGAACGAGCTCAAGTGGTACCACACGGAGGCCGTCCAGGGGCAGCTCAACTACACCGACACCGACGCCCTGCTCGACTTCTGCGACCGCTATGGCAAGCCGGTGCGCGGCCACTGCATCTTCTGGGCCGTCGACAACATGGTGCAGAAGTGGGTCAAGGCCCTGGACAAAGACCAGCTCACGACGGCGGTCCAGGGCCGCCTCACCAGCCTCCTCACCCTACACCGGCAGGTTCCCGCACTACGACGTCAACAACGAGATGCTCCATGGCAGCTTCTTCCAGGACCGCCTCGGCGACGACGTCAATGCGTTCATGTTCAAGGAGACGGCGAGGATCGACCCCGGCGCTGCGCTGTTCGTGAACGACTATAATGTTGAGGGCGGGAATGACCCCAATGCCACGCCGGAGAAGTACATCGCGCAGATCAACGCGCTGCAGAGAAGGGCGCGCCGGTGGGCGGCATTGGCTTGCAAGGGCATGTCACCAACCCGGCCGGCGAGATCATCTGCGACGCGCTCGACAAGCTCGCCACCACCGACCTGCCCATCTGGCTCACCGAGCTCGACGCGTGCGAGACCGACGTCGACCTCCGCGCCGACGACTATGAGGTGGTGCTCAGGGAGGCGTATGCGCACCCGGCCGTGGAGGGGGTGGTGTTCTGGGGGTTCATGCAGGGACACATGTGGCGCCAGGACGCCTGTCTGGTTAACTCCGATGGCACTGTCAATGACGCCGGCGAAAGGTTGGTCACACACATTAACATTTCTATGTACCTAAAAAATACATTTTTTTTAAAGGAAATACATTTCTATTCTCGATATATATGTAGATGAATGTTCTGATCTGCGATGTGGCTAACTGCAGGTTCATAAATCTGCGACGGGAGTGGACGTCGCACGCGCGCGGGAAGATCGATTGCGACGGAAACTTCAAATTCAGGGGGTACCACGGCTCGTATGTGGTGCAGCTCGCGACGGCGACAGGGAAGATGCACAAGACGTTCAGCGTCGAGAAGGGGGACACGCCTCTCGTCCTGGATATGGACGTGTGACCATGGTTCATGCGGTTACGAACCTCGTATATATAGTTTATACTGATACACACTTACACACATTAATTTGACCCAATGAAATTTGCAAAGGAATTGTACCACATATAGCAATTATATTTTGACATTTTCTACATTTGGGTATATATATTGTATGAGAAAAAAAGTAATCAAAGTATTGTATTGGTTAACGTTAATGGAGATTAATGAATAAAGTATACGAGATATTCCTCGTTTTATAGATAATGTACTATATATATGGTATGGACCTATATGCTCTGTTTTCTTACTGGATTGCTTCGTTTATAAGAAAATACTTAGTTGCTTGATTAAATCGTATTTCATCTATGAGTTATGGAATTCAAATGCATGTTATGTTTGGACATATATAGAGTGGGGCAGATTTTCATGAAAGCAACCGACAAATGCACAAATTTATTTGACTTCAGTGGCTGTTGTATTGGAGAAAAGTGTATCTAGCTAGTCCACCTGCTTTATACATGGTTCTTCTGGTGCACCGAAGTCAAAAGGAACCGCTAAAAACATCAAAAGATATGAAACAATCTAGTAATCAGAAATTACATCCACGGAGAAACACAAATCATGTTCTGAGAGCATTCGATTAGTTAATTCGATTTTGTGAAGTCGGTCCGTGTACACTATTACAACAAGATTTGGTGTATTTGTGGTCAGTGTACACTATTACAACAAGATTTAGTGTATTTGTTTCTCGATCGGCGGTTTGTATTTGCACATGAAACTTATACTATACTAGATCTATATTCTTACTATTCCGAGATCACATTCAAAATGTTTATGACTTCTAATGGATAGAATGAAGTTAGCTGTATTTAGTAGGTGCAATAAAACCCAAGGTGCATAAGATTACATTGTTCCTTATTTGGATGCACAGGCAACAAAAATGAACGTTAGAGGTGTTGGATGTATGCCCAAAAGGCAATGCTTTTATACATCTGATTCATTAATTATGTTTCATATTTCTATGCTATAACTGCTATGGCTTCTGAATATGAGATTCAGAGGAAAGCTCATATGCAAGTGTGGTAAACATGGACAGTTTATACTTACCCCAGTCTTATAAATAGACTGATTCGTTGAATGCAAGATGAACGTGCTTTCCTGGTCATGGACATTGTTTAGGTCAGCATCAATGAGTGGCATATTGATGGTAGAACAATATGGCTGGGTATACCCAAGTTGTTTATATACTAAGAGAATGCATTTACGGAATCTTTTGTCCTTATTAACATATCTCAGAAAGGTTATTTTATAACGTATCGGTACCATGATGTTATTAGGGTTATGCATACGCGAAGTGTTGCTTTTGTCAATCATCACGGCCTTAATTGGGTGATCAAAACGGCAGTCACTGGGTAACACCGAGGGTGTGTATATATCCTATTGTTACAAGATGGGAAATTGCTCCTCCGTTTATATGGAGAGATACTACCTAGGCCCACTCGGTATGAGAGATATCCATTATGTTCTGCAGACAATGCACAATGAAGTTTCATCTTGTGGGATATCATAATACAGGAACGAGTAAAAGGAAACTTGCTAAGTTAAACGAGATAGACTAAGATATGGTGAGTCAAGTTTGACTCATGGGAAATATCGATGGATCTACATCTCGGGCGAAGTTCGGTATCATGAGTAATGGGATTGATATATTGTAATCAACAGGTTCAACAGAACATTCTTTGTATAACAATAGTGATCATTCAGTATGTCCTTGGTTCTGACCCTGAACAATGATTGAATAATTAATTCCAATCATAGCTACTAGTTATTCGAACATGTAGGGTCACACACTTAAATTAGGGCTAGTTAATTGTGTTTTATGGTTGGTCTGGAACATCGGGAGAGTGTCACTGGAATAAGTATTATCTACGTGATGGATATATTACATATAAGAGAGATTAAAACACAGACATTAGATGTCTCGGGTAATAGGAATTGTTTCTATTAATGTCGAATTTAATCCGAGGGTCTATATAAGAGGGAAATATTTATCCGGAGTTTTCCCGGAGGACACTGGGTGTCCCGGATCATATTTCTATTTATATGATAAGTAATAAATTCTAGGGGTTTTCTGTAAAAAAGAAATATTCAATTGGAAATTAATTAGACAAAAATATTAATTAATTAACTAATTATTTGGAAAAAAAATTAAATTGGAGCCTACCAAAAGGGGCTGCCAAGTGGGCCCGCACCTCCAATTTAGAGAAGTTTCTCTCTAGTTTAGATCTTGTCTAAAAGGATTGAGGGAACCTGTCTAAATTAGAGGGACCTTATCCGATTACACTAGATCTAATGTCTCTCTCTGATGTGTTGAGAACTCCACCTTCGTAAACACCAGAAGTGCTTCAATCTTGGACGACGAAGCCTTGCTGAACTAGTCCTGGCGGACGTGTGCGAACTCTTGGAGGGGTTAGGCGTCAGGCGACTGAAGGTTGACTCTCCGCTCTGTTGGATCCAGAAGGTTGAGCTAAGGAGGAATCGGCAACATTCGCTTCACCAGGCTTGGTCGAGAGAATCTTCCACAGGCTACATCGACTACGTAATCGACACTTCTTTCGCTTCAACGTGTTGGTAACGTATCTCAGTCTAGATCTTCGGATCTTTGTATTCGCTTGTATCTTCTTAGTTGATCTCGGTTGTTGCGTAGCATGTTAAACGAAAAATTTAATTTACCGTACACGCTTCCACTTTAAGAGGGACAACGTGATTGTGCCATTTGGACCGACCAAGGCGTTTTGGAGGCCGAGCTCCAGGGAGCTCGTTTTGTTTTTTAAAAGTTCTAAAACTGGATTTTTAAGTTTCAAAAAAATTTGAGAAATAATCCTAGATGTATATAATAATAGAATCTACATGTGGGAAAAAACCAATCAGAACTTTTATGTATTTTAGGATCGTAAAAAAGTGACAAATGGGTGGATCCTGGTTGGTGAACACTACACATTTTGCAAAAATTGAAATTTTGTCAGATTTGTCATTCTTGTGCAGCCTAAAATAATACGAACTTTGCTCTAAGATTTGCACGCAAGTAGAGTAGAATTATCTAAACCTAGGATTTTTGTTTCCATTTTTGTGAAAAAATAATATTACCAGTTTTGAATTTTGAAAAACAAACAGGCTCCATTTCAAGTTTCTGCATTTGGATCTGTATATATTGTGACAGAAAAATTCTAAGGTATCCTATTGATTTAAATTAAATTTATAGGAAATATTAAACTAAATGAGCTATTATTAATCTTAAAGGTATGTGCAAGGTTGGTTCCAGAATTAGTTGATCAATGAAAAAATATATATTGGAAAGTCATAATACGAAGGGATAATCTTAATAATCATATTTTTATTAAAAACAAAATATAAGATGTTGTCTTATGATAATGGATTAGTTGTTACGTTTAGTTTTATTGGATTTGTCTATCACTGGTCCACGTTCTTATGAGACAAGCTGGTGGCCACGACAGAGGTGGAAATGAGGAGCTCATTATTGATGTTAGCCCAAGATGAGTACCCGGTCGCCACCATCTGGATGGCAGGCGTCCTGGGCGCATTGTGTGGTGGGTGTTTGTCACGCTTTGGAGGAATATAATTGGTCATTGTATGTAGGTTATCACGGCCTGGTTTGTTCGCAGCAGCGTTTTTTGTATGAATGCTTATGTACTTGGTCATGCCGGTTGATTCTTAGTTAGTATCATGTATCATATAATAGGACATCAGAAAGAGAAGGTGAGGAAACTTTTCTATGTTAAAGTATTTGAAAAACCATTGTGTTTTGTGGTTTGGTCGTTTTTCTATTACACTTGGCAAAATTAACCACATAGCAATGTTGATATATACATATCATATAGTAATTTTATATAATTACAAATTCTATCTTTGCAAATATATCTCTCTAAATTTAAACCATATGCTCCAAGTAAAGTGATATTGGTTGTTTTTCCGGAGACATCATGGATTAATTTGAGTTGTATCTATTTATATGTATGTGTTCACATCTCTTCATATATCTTAGAACACTTTAGAATACGTCAAACTCATGTCCTTGTGAAGTCTCCAGAGTGCATGATCTCAATCAAGAGAGAAACGATTGCCCATGGGATATCTTACGTGTAAGCACACAAAAAACAAAATGATATATGTACTAGAAGGGAAGGGCGCGCGTTGCTGCGCCCGCTCCATTAAACCGAGAGGACATGAATGTTTGGATGGGAAACTGAAATACCAGAAGAATAATTATGGGGGAGACAGTTGTTTAAAAAAGCCTTAATACATCAAACAAATGGTACAACGTCATGTGTTGGGCAAAGCTAAGAGAACCGCCATGACTATCAAGGATTAAGCTTAGTCAAGGTGACAATGCAGAAAGGTACAACGTCATACGTGGGCAAGCTAAGAGAACCACCATTACTACGAAGGATTAAGCTTAGTAAAGCTGACAATGCGGAAGTAAATAGCATATTGCATGGTAAGGAGCAAATATATAGTAATTAGGAAGGAACGTGGCATGGAAATTGCATCACACATGGCTGGTACATGCTGCTTCAAGATTACTCATGGTTCAGCCTTAGTTTCGAAAACAAAATCAGCGGTGGATGTCTTTGGTTCATCTTTATCTTTGGGTTAGTATGCATAGCAAGACAAAGTTTACGTATGGCTTGTTCCAGGTAAAACTACTTGCTTATGGTACACTTGCAACATCTTGAGAAGGAAGGGTAAGTAACATTATGTATTTATGTTTGCAGAACACTTGCAACATCTGATGATTTACAGGCACAACTCGATAGATAACTATCGAATACCAATATAAGTGTAAGAAGAGGGCACCTCGGCAAACACATATCTTGTAATTCTACTCGTATACCCTGTGATGTTCTTTCAACCAGGGTCATCATAATATACCGCGTATTCTATTGCAAAACTAATCATGCAGCAAGAAAAGGCATATGGTTGAAAGTTGGGATAAAATTTCAAAATAAAAAATGATAGTAACGTAATGCACAAAACATGCATTGATCGTCAACATAAATATGACAATGTGAAGCTGGAGTATTATCTTGTTATTCTGCACTGATGTATTTACATTTGATACAATTCGGTAGCCACTGACTCATAAATCTAAATACAAGTTAATGTTTACCTGGATCCATTGGACCTAGAAATCACAAAAACTTGTTTTTTCTTTTTGCCTTTTCTAACCATTTCGTGAGCGTCCGTGAAAAACATTATATTTTCTTTAACTTCAAAATGTGCAACTTGAGATTTTTCATATGTGAAGTATTCATACAATTGAATTCGATAAAAATAAACCGGTAAATCTGTCATTTATTTACTGCAATCCATGTATGTAACAAATACAATACAATATTCCCTTTTACACCCTCTCAATAAATCATGCCTAACGGCAAAACATAATCCCATCTCTTCTAGATAGCTACGTCATGTATAATCCCAATTTCCAATACTTTGTATCCCACGCATGTACACGTGTAGCTGTGTCCCGTCGGTCATTCAGAGGTTCATGTCCAGCATGAGCGGCGCGTCTCCCTTCTGAACGTCGAAGGCGCGCGTGACCTTCCCGCCGGCGCCGGCGGCAAGCTCCACCACGTACTTGCCGTGGAAGTAGGCCTGGAATTCGACCCGAGCCGAGCAGGCTCGGCTCGACTCGTTCAAGCTCGGTAACTAGCGAGCTCAGCTCGGCTCGACTCGTTTAACAAACGAGTCCAGAATTGGAACTCGGCTCGGCTCGCTAAACTCGCGAGTTTGCTCGTTTAGCTCGGTAAAACTGTTAACATGAATTATAATAAATTTTATGTATATATTTTCTTATTGTTTGGGCTTGTATGATGTAATTACCACAACAATATATGACAATATCAAGTAATATCTAATTGTTAAACTATGATAATCAGGTAAACTAATTCACAAAGACAAGAATAATGTAACGAAAAAAAATTACCGAGTTAAACGAGCCAAACGAGTAGCTCGGAATTCGGCTCGTTTAACTCGAACTCGTTTAGCGTCTAAAATGAAAACTCGGCTCGGCTCGTTTAGTAACGAGTTCGAGCCAAGCCGAGTCGAGTTTCGAGTTACTCGTTTAACTCGCGAGTTTCGAGTTTTAATTCTAGCCCTACGTGGAAGCCCCTGAACTTGAAGTTCCCGTCGGCGTCCACCTTCCCGCGCGCATGCGACGTCCACTCGGTCCGCAGCCCGACGTACATCTTCCCGGCCTCGCTGAGCGTGCCGTCGGCGTTCACCAGCTGGCCGTGGTCGCGCCACATGTGGCCCTGCATGAACCCCCACAGCATGATCCCCTCAATGGCCGGATGCGCGAACGCCTCCCGCAGCACCGTCTCCAGGTCGTCGGCCCGGAGCGCCTCGTCCGCGGCTGACACGTCCAGCTCCGTGATCCAGACGGGCAGCCCCGTCGCCGCCAGCTTGTCGAGCGCGTCGCAGATGACGTCGCCGACGGGGAGCGTCACGTGGCCCTGCATCCCGATCCCGCCCACGGACGCGCCGCGCTTCTGCAGGTCGGTGATGAGGGCGACGTACTTCTCCGGCGTCGCGTTGGGGTCGTTGGAGTTCTCCACGTTGTAGTCGTTGACGAATAGCGCCGGCGCCGGGTCGATCGCCGCCGTCTGCCGGAACATATGCGCGTCGATGTCGTCGCCAAGCCTCTGCCGGAAGAAGCTGCCGTGGAGCATCTCGTTGTTGACCTCGTAGCACGGAAAGCGGCCTTTGTAGTGGGACACGAGGCTCTTGATCCGGGCCTCCACAGCGGCCTTGAGCTGGCCGGGGTTGAGGGCGCGCACCCACGGCTGCACCGAGTTCTCCACCGCCCAGAAGATGCAGTGCCCGCGCACAGGCTTCTTGTGCCGGTCGCAGAAGGCGATGAGCTCGTCGGCGTCCGCATAGTTCACCTGACCTTGGATTGCTTCCGTGTAGTACCAGTTGAGCTCGTTCTCCAGCACCGCCCAGTCGAAGTGCTTGGCGAAGAAGTCCACGAAGGCCGGGTTCTGGATCGCCGACTTGCAGATGCACGCGCCGATCGGCACGGCGTTGTCCACCTGGACCACCCGGATGGACGCACCGTTCACGCTCGCCGCCGCCGCCGAGTCGTCGTTTGCGCCGTCCGCCTGCCGCGGCTTGAACTTGAGCACCACGTCGCGCTTCCGCACCTTGTCCGTCTTCTTCCTGAGGTGCCTCAGCCTCGCGACCTTGTTCACGGCACACACGCGCAGGTCCATGACCTTGATGTCCACCCCCGCCGGCGGTCCGTGCACGTAGACCTCGGTGCGGCGCGCCTGCTCGTCGACTCGGAACGCGCCCTTGATTTCGGCCCACTTCCCCGCCTCAGCGAGCACTACGCTCCCGCCCACCGTTGAGCCCTCCCCTGTGCGGACCTCCACATGCACCGCATGGCCGCCAGCGGCGCCCCCCTCCACGGAGACCCACCCGGCCACCCGGTACGTGACCTTTGGCTTCGGCGCGCGCGAGATCTCCCGGGAGAGCCCGTCCTTCTCGTCGGCACGGTGCACGGCGACGACGTACCGGCAGCTGGGCTTCCGCTTGCACTCGCCAGGCACGTCCTCCGCCGTGGCCGAGAGCGGGGGCGGCGCCGGGTCATTGAGCGCGGTGAGCGTGCTGGAGCCAGCCGACGCCCACCCGTCCAGGTCGCCCTCGGCCTTCTGCGAGCCGCCAAACCAGAGCAGGTTCTCGGCCGCGTACTCCTCCTCGCTGCCGCCGTCATCCACCATCTTCATCGCCTGTTCGTCCGTGTTCTTGCCGCCGTCCGCCATTAGCTTCATAGCAAGTGCCACCTCCTCCTACACATACACACAAGCACGCACGAACGAACGTTCATCAGAAGGGAACACACGAGCACAGAGTGTTGTATATACACCAGAGAGAACTTGAAGAAGCATGTCGTGCACGCTGGAAAGCTTTTGGGAAAGAAAAATAAAAGGAAATTATCGTGCACGCTCAAGCTCAGAATGCCGATGTGGTTGGAGAAATCCTAGCTTTTTGGGACGACAAGTGTAACGAGATGAGCTTAGCTTAGCTTGTTCGACCAGTTGCTTGGCTTTGAAGATGGGGATCGATTTGGAAAACAATGGGCGGCGGATCGGAGGAACAGAAGATGCACGCATGCATGATGAATAAACTTGGAACCCACATTTCGTCCGGCCGGCCGGAAGTTCACGCGGCCGGCGAAACTGCTGGAAGCTTGCGACCAACCTCTAAAGTTGCTGAACATTTTATCCAAGATTTCATCCAAGAAATACTTAGATCACATGCATGCGTAATGTGATCTCCATCAAAGAAGATAGACATGCCTCATGAGACAAAGGCTCGTCACATACCTCAGCAAATGTCATGTCGTCGATGAAGTCCAAGGACGATCGTGCGATCGAAACGCTTGAGTTGTTGTTGCTCTTGCTCTTCTTGTCGTTGTTGCTTGGGTGGTGAGTGAGGGATGAGAGGCATGCAGGGTGGCCAATTTATAGGACTCTTGGTCGGCGAGTTTGGCCGGCGATCAACATCGATGGCGACCAAGGGAAAAGGTGGCAGAAACCCGTTGCTAGCTAGCTGTAGGAAACAGAAGCTTAGCTGCACCCATGCCACGGCCAATCTGGGCTACCTAATTCGTATCTTTCTCCCTATCTTTTGTGCAACACTCAAGTTTGGGCAACGCAGGATTAGTCAATCCGGCCGGGCCGCCCGGATCGTGTATCTGACATGCGGAGCCGTGAAATCTCAAGAGGGTAGGTTCATCGGTGGTCAGCCAGTTGATTAGCTTTAGAATTACTTTTGCTTATCATCATTTGCAGCACCTCCCAACCCCGATCGATCCTTTTCTTGGCTTTCGGAGGAGTAAAAGTTGATCAATCCTTCCTTCAATCGCTGGTATAGCAAATGCGCTCTAGTATTATAATTGCATACATGTGATTGTGATGGCCGATAAGGTATTATAACTAACAACCCACCCATGTACTTTTTGAAAGTTTTTGCAAGTACAAATGTGCTTTTGAGTTTTGACATATGATGGTACATCTACGGCCACTAGCTACTAGTAGAAGATATATTCAATATATGCGTCTAGATCTAGCAGGAGAACTTGTTTCCTTTGTGAGATGTGAACATGCATGGTGCTTCACCATTGGATGGGCATCTCCACTTTGATTTCCCGTTCGGATCGATCAACGATCTAGCTATGGCGTCAAGCTACGAAAATCGACTGAGGCATCTAAACCCAGCTTGGACTCTCGAGTGATCTGTGACGTCCGTTCTTGAATCTTGACGGCACAAGCAAGCTCATCAGCATGCAGCAGGCAGGCATGCGTTGCCGGCCAAGGAGATTGAGGACCGTAATGCATGGGCGTCCTTATATTAGTTGCTTCAAAACTAAAGCATGGAACACGTCCACAAATCCTCCACGAGAAATTAGTTAATGCGCCTAACATAGATCATGCAATCTTCAAATCGTAATAACTTCGTATCTTGCTCAATAAATCTTTTCCGTGCAACGTCCAACATGTATCTTCATGTCTCAAAAGACGTTTGAACGGAGCCTAGCTCATTCATTAGATATCTCTCATGTCGTCTCGAAGTGCCTTTCAAAAAGAAACACATCTAGAGTGAACTATTGTGCGGAAGCCAACCTACGGGTTTACGTAACTAAATATCACTGTATAAAAATTGTTGGGGCATCATCCAATAATAATTTTTCTATGATACCGAATGTTAATACATACTCCGGGGGGAGAATAACATTCTTACAACAGAATTTTCACAGAGGAAGTGTTTAAACTATTTATAGATGGATAATAAAGCTCCGGAGTAGATAGGTTTAGAGCGAAGTTTTACTAAAATGAATATTTTTTAAATTAAACATTTTTCAAATCTAGACATTTTTTTAGAAAATTGAACACTTTTTATATCTGAACATTTTTAAAAATGAAAAAGATGACAATAAATAAAAACGAAAAGAAAAGAAAAGGAAAGGAAAGGAAAGGAAAAATTAGAGAAACAGAAAGTAAAACGGTCATACAAACCTGAAAAAGACGGAACTGACTAAATGGGCTGGCCCGCTGCGGGAATTGTTTTTGCGCCGCGGCCGTTTGGCGTAGCCTACGGGCGGTATATATGATTTGGCGGTTCGAACCCACGGCCTAACACTTGGTAGGATCGTCACCTACTGCTGCGCGAGATGAGCGATGTTGCTTGCGTTGGAGAAGTGATTGTATATAGACATAACATTCTTGTAGCAGAGAGATCCAACACATCATGTGACTTAGCATAAAACAAAGGCTATTTGGTTGTTACCGGCTGAGAAGGCGGTGGAATATGGTGGCAGGGGCAATGGCGGTGGCGGAGTCAAGAACGGTTGTGATGGACATCGACGACGGCGGCAGGCAGCGGCGGCGTGAGCCGGCCATGACCTGCTGGAATCTGGCGGCAGAGGAAACTGAGTTGGATCACGTGCAGTGGGGGCAGGAGTGGAGCTCTTTTTTGAATCAGAGAAATTTTATTACAATTAATTTGATGGAGCGGCATGACTAAGAGAAAACTATGAATATGAAACTTATTCTTTGCATATTGGAACAACTATTTGAACCGAAGATAAACTTTAAAAGAGTGAGAATTTCATTTTTGGTAATGGCAAATGAGGTGGAGAATCAGTACAAACAATTTGGTTCTGAGGATGACTCGTTACCTTCAACATACTAGGGAACGAAATCCGGAAGAAGATCACCTTTAAACAAAGTTAGAGTGCTAGCTAGCAAGCCAAGTTACTCTCGTAAAAAGATTGACTTGTCCTTATAAAATATGTTCTTAAGAAGTTACCAACGTTTATGCTATATTTTCTTGAAATATCTAAAGGGTAAGGGAAATACTAGACTTTATAGGTCTCATTCTTTTCTAGCAAAGTGATCAGCTTAAAATAAAATATCGGTTGACATAATTTGTCATTCAAAGGACCAAGTGAGTTTAGCTATTGAGTTTCTAGAGCTAAACAACAATTGTTTACTTAGCAAATTATTGTTTAAACCATTGAATGAGGAGGGTGCATGGGAAGAATTGCAACAAAATAATTAAATATCTCGAAACATAACTTTATTTCAAGTTTAAGTGAAACATAAGGAGTCCCTTTTTGGAATGGACTTATGCAACTCAAGGCAGAGTTTTTTTAGTCGGGCCTCTTTCGTGATTGGTAATAGATTGAATACACACTTTTGGGAAGATACATGGCTAGGAAATAATAAATAAAACATAATAATCATGAAAAATAATAGAATAATTAATATAATAAACTTCAAAATTTGTAGATACGTTTTAAGTATATCACCGGCGCCGCTCACAAAGCCCATGCCGAGGTAGGTGTAACATCACTCCACATTTGTTAGCTCCACAAAGGCAAGGACTGCACAAAGGTATTCGTTCCTAGGCGTAACCCACCCCTGTGCACCTCCGAACGTGGGTCTTGTGTGTCTCCATGAAATCAAGGCTGTGACGGAGAGCTCTGAAAGCGGTGCTCGTCATCAAAGTTTCCCAGCATGTATGGCAGCTATACGTTTTCATCACAATAATTGAAATACCATGTCAATAAAACTCTCTGGTGGTCGAAGCGGGTGGGAGGGGGTCAAATGCCCCATACCGTAGCTAAGCTTAGCCCCTGTAACGAGAAAACCTGAAGTACTCTATAGATAACTAAAGCAAATCTCCAAGTCCAAACATAGATCTTTCAAAACCAGGAACTCTGACCATAGTAAATACCATGTTATGGTAAAAAAAAATCACAACTTCCACGCCATCTAACCCTTTGGATCCTGTTTGGAAAGTTTGGATGATTTCTCACCCGCAATTATATGAAAGCCCGCAGAAACAAAAACTACCAAACTATATGCCAATAACTGACCTCTTGATGTACACGGGCAGAAAGCTCCAGATAACAGATTTAACATGAAGAATGAAGATGAAATTGCACGGGATATCAAGCTCATCGTAGACAGAAGAGCAGGACGTAGGAACGCCAAAGTATGATCCTCTCCTTTTTGCTCGTGACGAACTACAACCATTCGGCAACATCGACGTGGTACTTAATGTCACCGATGCATAACGCTACGTCGATTACGATGAATATATATACACGTGTGTATTTCTCAATGCACAGGGAATGCCACCTAGTGAAACACACTCGTGAATAGTGTTGAGGTACTATGCTTTATAACATGAATGCATCAGTGATCACATGCTACCAAAATCCTTGTGGTGGAAACCCCTGACAAACTGAAGCTCCACACATTAACAAAAAAATTAGTGTTGAATCAAGCTCGTTTGGTGAGCCTTCGTCATTAAGGATTGCACTACACTTGCCACATAGCTTTGGGCAGGATGAAGAGAAACGAGTTACCCGTTTAGTGTTAGATGACTTGGATGATCGAGTCGATCAAGTACTTCAGGTTTCAAAAGTGAGGACAACGAAAAACATTATAGTGTTTGTAGTACAGTTAGATTTAAGGTTAGAAAAGTTTATTCATGATGCAAGATCTCAGCGGAATTATTTGGAACAATGACAGTTGTCGTGACTTGGCTAAGCACTTCGTCATGGAAGAATCGATTAGGGAACACATACTGGATTTATTGCCTTGTTGGACACAAGAAGGTCAAATTTTGCTTTCCCATTTTTATGTCAAATTTTTGCTGGCTATGGATTGGTTTTGTTTTACCACCTCATGGTAGATCAGGTGGCATGCTAGTTGGCATCAATAGGGTAACACCCCAAGATAAAAGAAAAGTTAAGAAAGAACATTCACGTAATTTCAAAATTCTTCGTATAGTACAAAAAAATGTTCGCGAGGTTATAAAATGTTACAGAAATGAAAAAAAATCCCCCGCTTGGTAAAAAATTGACCACTAAGTTAACAAGTTTACCGTGCTTATAAAACATTGTCCGCTAGTTCAAATATATATATTTGCGCAATTCAAAAAAGTTACGAGACTAAAAGTTGTTCGCGCCTTCAAAAATATATAAGGACAGCTTTTTTAAAAGTTCACGTATCATATAGTAAAAAATATACCTATGAATTTTGTAAAAAAACAAAAAATATAACATAAAAAGAAAAATAAATAAATAAATAAATAAGAACTAAAAATGAAATAAATACCAAAAATAAAAGTGATACTGGAAAAGAAAATGAAAACAAAAACGAGAAAGAGAAAACTGTAAAACAAAACACTGGGAAACAAACAGAGGATCTCTACATGGGCCGGCATATACAAGAAATATGCTGACTTGTGACCCTCGAAATTGGTCACAGAATTGGTCATAAACTGGCATTTGTGACTTTTTGTGACGAAAAACGATTGGTCAAAAGATGAGCGTCACTAATGGCAGTTTGCGACCTTTTTTGGGGATTGGTCATAAAGCATTGTGACCAAAAACAAAGGTCACAAATTCTATGACCAATTGTTTTGGTCACTACCAGTCTGGCCAATCCACGTCAGATCCAATGTGGCACAGCTGACGTGGCCAGCCAAGTCAGGTCCAACGTGGCAGACCTGACGTGGCAAAATTGTGACCAAATGAAACGGTCGTAAATCAGAATCAGCCAGTCCAGTTCAGCCCTTTAAATGGGTCAGGCCCAATAATTCAGCCCATCTAATATACTTTTTTCCAAAAAAATTGGCACCAATATGGGCCGAGCCCAGCAATTTGGCCTTTTAATTATGGACCGTAGCCTTTTTTATATCCATTTAATAGTCAAATTCCTGGGCCGAGGACTTCTTACATTCCATTTCCTGTTTGGTCCTCAGCCTTTTTAACTATCAACAATTTTGATATAACGCGACAGGTTTCAATTTTCTCCATTTCGACAGTATAAAACCAAATATTTCATTCAGAAAGAGAAAATACATGGAATTTTATGAAATAACAGCACTAAAAATACAAGCACAGTTGCTTACAGAACAGACAAATATAAACATGCTGTGTTGCATATGTTACAGGAAAGATCATCTATCTTCTAACATGAGGTTAGCTATGTACATAGGAAGTTATAAAGAAGATATCTATTGACCATCTGAGACAGCAGCGACAAACTCCTGACTTGGACTTGAATTTGCAACATTACCCTCCTGCAAATTGAAACTTAACAACGTTAAACAGAGCAATTGATCTTAGTCAGAGACACTGAGCTCAGTACACTACACAAGCAAGAAATGAACAATGAACTTGGGGTACGTCATGGATGGATCAACCTCAGCATCGGACATTCTTATGCGGGTACCTGTTGCAGTACATTCCAACATTAGTGACTGAACCTATGCATTTGATTTGCAGTAAAAACATCCAGGTAAAGAGAAACAAGCTTCACAAAGACATGCACACATAAACTGATTACAAGTTCAAACTATGTAACCACAGTAATGGAATATGAGAAAACCAGCATGCTTTGCTTAACTGAATGTTTTCTGACAAATAACAATAGATAAATCACCTGGCAGTATCAGGATTTACCAAATCAGAACAATTTGAGATAACACTACAAGGGAAAAGAATGCAGTTCTGAGAAAACAATTTGAGATAACAACTATGTGAGTTTGTAGCCATACCGACATGGTTAGTCGCAAACTGCATCTCGATGCCATCCTTTGAAAGGAAAAAGTGTTGCCATCACCAATGACTAATGCAAACAGCCTGAATATCCAAAAGGAGCAAACAACATGTCAAAGAGAGGCAAGTAGGAAAATATACACTTAAATATGAGAATAAACTTAAACCATTACAAAGTATCACTGGAAGAATGCATCAATAGGATATCAAAAGAAGAAACAATTGCTCTACTTTTGTTGAATCTCGTATTGCTACAAGCAATGCTACATGAAGTCAGGTCATAAATAGATTTATAGAAGTAACAGGTATATCTCAATTAAATATGCATGGCACAAGTGCAGGTATATCTCCAAAGACGGGTGAGAGATCTAATCCTAAAATAACAATGCTATGTGCAGACTTGGAGACTGACATGACAGACTATTTACTACTCCATAAGTACACAAGTAGTATTTGCATTGATACAGCTACACTCGCAGGTAATACAAACATGGTATCTATTTACTTGAAACGCCTAAAGCTAACATATACATGACACAAAAGGGTTATGTTGCAAGACAGAGAAGCATCTGTATAGACCTAGAAGAAAGGTACATGATGCTCCACTCCAGCACATAGCTCATGAACTAAAATAACAAGACCAGGCATCCATAGGACAAGAAAGTAATCACAATTTTGAACCCTGTCAGTTAGCATTAACTGACCAATCCTTATAGAATTGCAGGAGGATATGGATGGCAAGTTCAGGCGCAGACTATAGTTGACTATGAAATTAAACGCTCCAAAAAGGAGCAATCCACACAACACGAACTGAATTACTCAACTGTTACCAGGGACTCAGTTGCTATACGTGTTAGAACTTGGAACTGCAGGCTTACATGCAATTCATACAAGGTACACTACAGAGCAATTAGTTGTCTTGGAAATCAAACATCACCTAGGTTTTTCAATTCTGCACATGGGGACTTTCTGGTGGTGATGTTGAGCAACTTGGTGGGCATCCTTCCGGGTCCCTTCAAGCTCAAGACGTAGAGAGGGTCGGAGGCGCCGGATCCATGCAGGGCTCCAATTCCCGTCGGTTCCATCTCAGCTTCGGTGGGGCTCCATCCTCGCTTCCATGGGTGCCTGCAGAGAGAAAGACACAGATAGAGAAATCAAGAGAGAGAGAAGCTGCCAGATCCGGCGAACCCTAGCGCCTCCAAATCGACGCAGCTAAATCCAGCAGAGATCGACACGAGCGGAGAAGCTACGCAGCGAGAGGGGCTAGGATTACGGAACTTACCGGAGCTCGATCGGACGAGAGGAGGCGGCCGCCGCCGCGCCACCAGCCCTCACGCTCAACTTTGTCCGCTGTACACCGGGCCAGGTAACCCAACGCGGTCGCGGTGGACGGCGGACGAGAGGAGTGTGGGTGGCGGTGGACGCTTGCCTGGTGGGGATCTGAACTCGGTGGCCTCGGTGGGTGCGTGTAAGAGGGAAAAGTGAAGGTCTGGTGCAGGCGGTCGAGGGTTTCGGTGGTGTAGGATCTGGATCAGGATTTGGTGGCATTTTGGCTGCGGAGGAGAGGTCGATGGGTTCGGTGAAGAGAGAGATGTGCGGCGGCGTAGACGGAGGAGAGGTGGTGTGGCCGGAGGCGAAGCAGAGAGAGGAAAGGTGGTGCGATGGAGAGAGAGTCGGCCGGAGGCGAAGTAGAGAGGGAGAGGCGCCGCTGCGGGAGAGAGGGGAAGTGGCGGCGGAGGGTTTCTGGGAAGAGGAGCGAGGGGTGGATTTAGGCAAATAGGGTTAGGGTTCGACGGGCCCCAGGCAATCATTATTTTTCTCACATCACCGTTTCAACATTAGACTGGCTGCAAGTGGGACCTGTGCTTCTCGACCCACCATGCATATGACACGATGTGTCGCTTTAATAGTTCAGTCTTGCCCAATAGAAGTAAAATGGATGGTTTTGTGAAGCAGCTACACAAAATATGTTGCAAAATTGGAGTAATTTTTTTCTAAAAATACTAGACCACATATAATGTACAAAAAACTAAATTGTTGCGTGCAAAATGGTTTCCAACCACCTCTCTTCAAAAAGACAAATTTTCGCCGATTCAGCTGGAAATGGCTAAAATTTGAACTACAAGTGCTATATATCTTGCCCGTTATTTTTCAGGAATTTCATTTCTAGGTTCACAACTAGTCATTTCATCATAGATACACAAAAATATTTGCATGATTCAATTTACACACGAACGATCATGACCGAGACTTCGACTAGATTTTCAAACAAGCATACAAAATTCAAAAAAATTCAAAATAATGGAAAACCTTCACGTAGCGTCATGACATGTGACCTAGTTACCATAAAAAATATATAAACTTGCAATTCAGAAGTTTTATTGAAAACGTGTTCCCAGAAACTTGCTATCATGAATAGACATTCATAACTTTCAAGACTAACAAGCAGTGTTTTGGCCACATTCATGACATAGTTTGTCGAAATGTGCCCGAATTTGGCACATGTGTGCATTGTGCCATGACAAACAATGTTGCCGACCAGCAATTTCGACTTGTTTCACGAAAAAAATCCAGTTTTCATTTTTTAGTGCTAATAGCCCGACTTTTGTGAAGCGGCTACCAAGAGTGTCGTCCAAAATGGAACCGATACAAATTGTTCACATAGTAGATATCATTCTATGTACAATCACCAAAAATTATTCATTTCTAAGCTTTCTATCATTTTCCGGTCAATTAAACGGTTTCCTGCCGATTCAGCTGGAAATGGCTAAAATTTGAACTACAAGTGCTATATATCTTACTTGTTATTTTTCAGGAATTTCATTTCTAGGTTCACAACTAGTCATTTCATCATAGATACACAAAAATATTTGCATGATTCAATCACTACACACGAACGGTCATGGCCGAACTTCGACTAGATTTTCAAACAAGCATACAAAATTCAAAAAAAAATCAAAATAATGGAAAACCTTCGCGTAGCGTCATGACATGTGACCTAGTTACCATAAAAAAATATGAACTTGCAATTCGGAAGTTTTATTGAAAACATGTTCCAGAAACTTGCTATCATGAATAGACATTCATAACTTTCAAGACTAACAAGCAGTGTTTTGGCCATATTCATGACATAGTTTGTCGAAATGTGCCCGAATTTGGCACATGTGTGCATTGTGGCATGGCAAACAATGTTGCCGACCAGCGATTTTGACATGTTTCACAAAAAAAAATCCACTTTTCATTTTTTAAGTGCTAATAACCCGACTTTTTGTGAAGCGGCTACCAAGAGTGTCGTCCAAAATGGAACCGATACAAATTGTTCACATAGTAGATATCATTCTATGTACAATCACCAAAAAGTATTCATTTCTGAGTTTTCTACCATTTTCCGGTCAATTAAACGGTTTCCTGCCGATTCAGCTGGAAATGGCTAAAATTTTAACTACAAGTGCTATATATCTTGCATGTTATTTTTCAGGAATTTCATTTCTAGGTTCACAACTAGTCATTTCATCATAATACACTAAAATATTTGCATGATTCAATCACTACACACGAACGGTCATGACCGAGACTTCGACTAGATTTTCAAACAAGCATACAAAATTCAAAAAAAAATCAAAATAATGGAAAACCTTCGCGTAGCGTCATGACATGTCACCTAGTTACCATAAAAAAATATAAACTTGCAATTCGGAAGTTTTATTGAAAATGTATTCTCAGAAACTTGATATCATGAATAGACATTCATAACTTTCAAGACTAACAAGCAGTGTTTTGGCCACATTGATGACATAGTTTGTCGAAATGTGCCCGAATTTGGTACATGTGTGCATTGTGGCAAGACAAACAATGTTGCCGACCAGCGATTTCGACATGTTTCACAAAAAAATCCACTTTTCATTTTTTAAGTGCTAATAGCCCGACTTTTTGTGAAGCGGCTACCAAGAGTGTCGTCCAAAATGGAACCGATACAAATTGTTCACATAGTAGATATCATTCTATGTACAATCACCAAAAAATATTCATTTCTGAGCTTACTACCATTTTCCGGTCAATTAAACGGTTTCTGCCGATTCAGTTGGAAATGGCTAAAATTTGAACTACAAGTGTTATATATCTTGCCCGTTATTTTTCAGTAATTTCATTTCTAGGTTCACAACTAGTCATTTCATCATAGATACAAAAAAATATTTGGATGATTCAATCACTACACACGAACGGTCATGATCAAGACTTCGACTAGATTTTCAAACAACCATACAAAATTCAAAAAAAATCAAAATAATTTAAAACATTCACGTAGCGTCATGACATGTGACCTAGTTACCATAAAAAATATAAACTTGAAATTTAGAAGTTTTATTGAAAACATGTTCCCAGAAACTTGCTATCATGAACATATATTCATAGCTTCCAAGACTAACAAGCAGTGTTTTGGCCACATTCATGACATAGTTTATCGAAATTTGCCCGAATTTGGCACATGCTTGCATTGTGGCATGGCAAACAATGTTGCCGACCAGTGATTTCGACATGTTTCACAAAAAAAATCCACTTTTCAGCTGGAAGTGGGTCAAATTTGATCTACAGGTGCTTCATAGTTTGCTCATGATTTTTGGAAAAAATCATTTCTAGATACACAAGTATCTATTTCATCAGAGTTACACCAAAAGTTTCGCAAGATTCAAGCCCTACCTAGGAACGGTCATGTCCGCCGGTTTGACCGTATTTTGAAATCGACGTAAAGAATTTCTGCCTATTCGGTTGGAAGCGGGTCAAATCGGTGTTAGAATTTCAAAAAATGCCATGGCATAATTTAAAACTGTGAGGACCGGAATTACACTTCCAGACCTCCTGTGTAATCATGTCAATCCCAAGATCAATGTTGACAACACAGCGAAATGATACCATTGCAGAACGTACAAAAAGTACAGTTACATAGTTTGAATAGCAATAGCGAAATGTCTTGTGACATTTGTTACAATCAGAAAGCTCAGCGGAAATATAAATGCGAAGTGACTCCATCTAGCCACAGGCAGTCGATGTAGTCCACGAGGCCTCACTCTTAAGCATCGTCGTAGTAGTCGTATTCTTCTCCTTCTTCGTGGTGCTCTGAATAATCAACAAAAGCAATGCGATGAGTACAAAATAATGTACTCAGCGTGCCCCCCTTATGCAAAACCTATAGTAGCTACATGTGGCTTCAAAGGAAGGATGTATGGTTCTTTTGCATAAAAGCCAATTTTATTTGCAATACCATAGTAGTTTTTATAAAAAGGATTTTAGACGAAAACAGGTTTTGTATTCAGTGTAATGTTTCTCATCATTGTGAGTGTCCTCGACACCTCACGTTCTCCATAGAATTCCAGAATAGGGGTAGAGGGAAGTAGCAAAACAGGGTTCCTGTATGTCAAGAAAGATTCATGTGTCGTCCATGACCGTGGACACGGCTATTCGAATAGTTTTACACTCTGCAGAGGTGGTACACTTTCACCACACGTCACAAACTCGCCAAATTGCAACCAGCCGTCGCTAGCATAGCAATAGAGAATTCGTGACAAGGTCTTTTAGCTAGATCCCCCAAAGATGTGACATGCCCACCGGGTATGGCGCCGGAACTGAGAGTACGTCCCCAAACCGGTCCCCCCATCTGTGCCGAAGGTTCTCCCGTAGGCAGACACCCCATCTGCGGTACGGCGACATCGACACCAAAGGCTGACTAACTTACTTGACCCAGCCAGAGCCCATTAGCATGTGGTTGTACGGTGGTCACAATCTTCAAATCCGAGACTTATTAGGCCCTTATGCGGCACGGATGACGGATTGCCCCCTTCAGCTTGTGAAGGGCAGCCAATCGCTCCTTCATCAGTTGATCCAGCAGTCGCCCGCGCCAATGTTTAGATGGTAAGTTTCACCCAGAGTAGAAGGTAGAGTAGAGGAAGCAACAACGGCTCATCAGCCAAGCTCAACGAGCTCATCATGTCCAGAAATATGTTTGTGACCCAAAGGTCAACCAATTCCTCCAAAGAGGCAAGATAAAGATATCCTACTGGATATTAAGCATGGCTAAGCATTTCTACTCTACAGGATTACTATATAATTTCTACTCAGGGTATCAAGTATATAAGGCGACAAGCGGATCAGGCTGGTGTGTCAATCGACACGCCAGTAAATTGAAAATAGCATGCATAATTTTAAAACAATAAATAATGCCCCTTTTAAAAACATAGGATAAAAACATGAGGGGGGGGGGGGCATGCCTTCGTTGTTGAACTCCTGCTCTTCACCTCCTTGGTCGTGATCGTAATCCTCGCCACTCCCTAATCGTCGTATCAAAGCAATTGCAAACCAAATAAATAAAAGCAATACGATGAAATAAGCTCGAATAAAGAGGTGTCGAATAAACCCAAAGAAGGCTAGCAAGGTTCCGATGGTTCAAGGTGTGTCGGTTCGTCTACCGTTTCCAACTAACAGTATTATATTTTAAAAAATATAGTATTTATATAATATAGCCACTATAGGTGGTACTGTATAAGTATGCAATGCACAAACATTCTAACAGAAAGCCTACAACTTCTCATGCGACCACAAAGTACTGAAACAACTATCCTATGCTCACATCATATAAACAACCAACAAGAAGAGAGCATGGTCACTACGAAACAGAATTAAGCATGGATTAAACATGGAAACACTACTGTAGGCTAAGCATGTCTAGCTAACACCAATTATACTTGGAAGGAAGACACGAAATGAAACTAGCTTAACAACAAGAGATCAATCTACTAGATAACGAAACAACAGAACTAACATAGTTACAGAAGAAGCTAAGCCGTACCACTAATCAGCAGCAACACTAATGAGAACAGTGGCAACATTACCTAATTCTACTCAATGAATCTATAACTGAACATGCGACGGTAAACAAATAAACCTGTTACTACTGAACTAAGCAAACCTACGGAATAACATACATGCAAACACTAAACTGGGCATATACAAATATCAGAAATGAAACTACCTACGTCCAAACAATGTGTCAAATTCAATTAGGATTGAATTTGGGTCGAATGCATACATGTTTTCAAATTAATTTTGTAAACTAACATAGGTATATGAGAACAAATACTACGGCTGGATTGCTAAGATCATTAGGAACGTTTTCTATGTAGGGATCATGAAGATCCAAGGGATGGAAGATACGCTGCCATAGTGCCATGCCAATGCCATCGGGTGGCATCGGAGCTACGGCCACGCGGTCAACTAGAACTCTATAGCCGGAAATCATGTCTACTGGATAGGCGTCTATGGAACTAACGATTGTGTGCAAGGAAAGACGTTTGTGCTCACCTAGCTGGATGTAGTTGTCCTAGGAGGTCGATGTAGTGAAGAGATGGGAGTTGCAGATTGCGTCGGATATGATGACGAGCTTGAGCTTCTAGTCTTCAGAATCAACCCTTTTCCTCCACGCGGTACTCCTTGCGCAGCAGATCGCCCTCCAGTAGTTGCAGCTGCCGGGAACGCGAACAGCGTTCGTCGGTTCACCGGGCGGAATCAGATGGAAGTGGGAGCCTATGGCTCAGGCGGTGGACTGAGATGGAAGAGGAGTCGATGCCATCGCTCTGAGCCTTTACATATGGAAGATTAGAGCGGTTGAATGGCAATTCATTGCCGATTAAGAGGCAGTAGCGGCAGTTTCGGACGGGAATTGATCTTTCCTTTACTGCTCGCGTATGTCCGTTGAGAGTGCAGAGACGAAGACGATGCGTTCCTGGCGTGTTGAGCTGGGACTGCGTCCCGTGCGGGCGTGCTAGTCCAGCCCCGAGCGAGTGCTCGCTCGGCCTGTTGTAGCTGGGCTAAAACACTTTGGGTCGGTGCTGATTGCTTCGATCGCTGACAGAGAAAAGAATGAGAAGAAGAAGAGAGAGAACGACAGAGTGTAGCATGTCCAGGTCAAGGGAAGGAATAGAAAAGAGATTAAGAAAGGATCGATCAGCTCACGTACTAGGTTTGCAGGAGCTAGGTAAAAGGATGTACGTGCATGTGCATGTGCCATGCATGGCTACAGCCAACGCATGCACGTGTGTGTTGATAGGCCAAAGCCCAAAAGCAAAATTCAGATAAACCAATAAGGAGGAAAATGGCAAATCGAATTGAAACACAATAAAAATCAATATCTTGTATTTTCCAATTTCAATTCAAACCACGCTGGAATAATATTATCGTCTACGAATAACATATTTACCTTATTATCAAGTCGTAACATCCTTTGCTTTTAGAAAAAAAAAATTAAACCCGTAAAAATCAGGATGTTACAGCTCTACCCCCTTAAAAGGAATCTCGACCCCGAGATTCGGCCTAAGAGAACAGATTGGGAAACTCCTCCCGAAGAGCATCTTCTCGTTCCCATGTTGATTCTTCCTCTGTGTGGTTATTCCACTGAACCTTACAAAACTTGATCACGTTCCTTCTAGTTGTCCTGATCTTCTCATCAAGAATTTTAACAGGATATTCCTCATAAGTCAAGTCATCTCGAACCTCAATGACATCCAAAGAAGTTTTCCGAGCCTCTTCCTCTGGCTTATCAAAACATTTCTTCAGCTGAGACACGTGGAACACGTTATGCACCTTTGACAGCTTCTCAGGTAGTGCCAACTCATAAGCAACTTCCCCCCGTCGAGCTGTGATTGCGAACGGGCCTATATAACGGGGTGCCAACTTGCCCCTGATTCCAAAGCGTCGCATTCCGCGAAGTGGGGATACCTTCAAGTACACATCATCACCAATCTTGAAAGATAATTCATGACGACGTCTATCGGCATAGACTTTCTGTCTAGATTGGGCAGCTCGCAACCTCCTTAAAAGAATCTCGTCCCCGAGATTTGGGCTTACTATAGACTGGGTTTTGGATGGCCGGCTTTACCATTGATGGGTTGCTCGGCTGAAGTTTTTCAACGGTTGATCTTCCATTGCTTCAGGTAAATGTGTGCTACCCCCTTTGAAAGAACTCTTCTTGGGAGTTTTCCATATAACACCGTAGTACTTCACATAATACTTATGAAGTATGGTTCTCCGTGTTAACTTTCTTCGGTCTCGTTGAGGTCTTTTCTCTATGGGTCATTGGGTGAAATTGTCATAGGCTCCCACAATTGGGAAAAAAAAATGCGTATCTACCATCTTGACATTGCACCCATTAACTTCTGGGTCTTGAGATCTTTGATGTATAATCATGGCTGAACTCAAGCAAGATTAGTATTGACTTCTTTCTCGGACAAGTATCATCGTAGGAGAAGCGTACATTTCTTGTATTGTTGGCATTATCCTCCCCTGCTTCTGATTTTGTGAGAAGTGGTGTTACAAAGCATGTCTTTTGGTCTTGATTTCTTCCGCCCAGTGAGGCACATATGGGTTGAATGCTCCTCTTCACCACCACTCAACACAAGCCTTCCCTTTAATGTTGATAGGGTCAGTGCATTTTTGTTGGGCTTCGTTTGCTAGAACATATGAAGTCTTCGTGTTTCTCAGTGCCGATGGTAAATGTAGTTACTCCTTGAACGTAAGGCTAACTCTTGCGCGAGCGAGTTTTGTTCACTTTGTTTGTGAATTGGATCTCCTCAGATAGTGTGTCTGATTTTACCTCACAGTTCACATGCACCTCTTCCTACTTGATTATTGTGAACAGTGGAAAAAGTCTCCTATGCAGGTAGCACACATTCTTTTCCCTTCATCATGTGGGTTTGAAAGCTTCAAGGGCTCATAGGTAAGAAGGAAAAGAATATGATAGGTGAAAGAACCTAGCTTGGGAGGGGTATCCAAGAATAAAAACGAGAATAACCAAAAGGCTTTTTAAACACGACAATAAAAGTAGTTTCTTTGAAATTACATAGGGTTTTAGCATGCTGCACATGAAAAGGTGTCCAAGGCAAAAATGTGCAGACATTGCTCAAGCAAATTTTTTTTTTTTTTACGTCTAAACTATATGAACTATTTAGCTACCAGGGATCTATCCGACGTTATCCTATATGGTTGTTTGGTCACAGCTAGTCTTCATGTCTGGTCTTCAATATTGAAGAATGTAGAGTGTTGGTCGAGGCTTCTGCTTGACTCCTTGAGTTCTTCAGATGACTTCTCTTTTCTTGGTATTGACTTTGCTCTTCCATAACAGGATTTTGGTCAGGCATTGTAGACTACCAGAGTTGTTGGGAAAGAAGCAGTAAACATGATGTTGAATAAGATAAGTCAATGAAAAACAATAGTCAAGAAGGAGACTACGAGAATTTATAAAAAATAGTATATATTTTGTTTTCAAATAGTCCCTAAGGCTTTCCATTTCTAACTAAGGCCACGCGACTAGGTCGACGTCGGCTCTGATACCACTTCTGTGAGGACCGGAATTACACTTCCAGACCTCCTGTGTAATCATGTCAATCCCAAGATCAATGTTGACAACACAGCGAAATGATACCATTGCAGAACGTACAAAAAGTACAGTTACATAGTTTGAATAGCAATAGCGAAATGTCTTGTGACATTTGTTACAATCAGAAAGCTCAGCGGAAATATAAATGCGAAGTGACTCCATCTAGCCACAGGCAGTCGATGTAGTCCACGAGGCCTCACTCTTAAGCATCGTCGTAGTAGTCGTATTCTTCTCCTTCTTCGTGGTGCTCTGAATAATCAACAAAAGCAATGCGATGAGTACAAAATAATGTACTCAGCGTGCCCCCCTTATGCAAAACCTATAGTAGCTACATGTGGCTTCAAAGGAAGGATGTATGGTTCTTTTGCATAAAAGCCAATTTTATTTGCAATACCATAGTAGTTTTTATAAAAAGGATTTTAGACGAAAACAGGTTTTGTATTCAGTGTAATGTTTCTCATCATTGTGAGTGTCCTCGACACCTCACGTTCTCCATAGAATTCCAGAATAGGGGTAGAGGGAAGTAGCAAAACAGGGTTCCTGTATGTCAAGAAAGATTCATGTGTCGTCCATGACCGTGGACACGGCTATTCGAATAGTTTTACACTCTGCAGAGGTGGTACACTTTCACCACACGTCACAAACTCGCCAAATTGCAACCAGCCGTCGCTAGCATAGCAATAGAGAATTCGTGACAAGGTCTTTTAGCTAGATCCCCCAAAGATGTGACATGCCCACCGGGTATGGCGCCGGAACTGAGAGTACGTCCCCAAACCGGTCCCCCCATCTGTGCCGAAGGTTCTCCCGTAGGCAGACACCCCATCTGCGGTACGGCGACATCGACACCAAAGGCTGACTAACTTACTTGACCCAGCCAGAGCCCATTAGCATGTGGTTGTACGGTGGTCACAATCTTCAAATCCGAGACTTATTAGGCCCTTATGCGGCACGGACGACGGATTGCCCCCTTCAGCTTGTGAAGGGCAGCCAATCGCTCCTTCATCAGTTGATCCAGCAGTCGCCCGCGCCAATGTTTAGATGGTAAGTTTCACCCAGAGTAGAAGGTAGAGTAGAGGAAGCAACAACGGCTCATCAGCCAAGCTCAACGAGCTCATCATGTCCAGAAATATGTTTGTGACCCAAAGGTCAACCAATTCCTCCAAAGAGGCAAGATAAAGATATCCTACTGGATATTAAGCATGGCTAAGCATTTCTACTCTACAGGATTACTATATAATTTCTACTCAGGGTATCAAGTATATAAGGCGACAAGCGGATCAGGCTGGTGTGTCAATCGACACGCCAGTAAATTGAAAATAGCATGCATAATTTTAAAACAATAAATAATGCCCCTTTTAAAAACATAGGATAAAAACATGAGGGGGGGGGGGGCATGCCTTCGTTGTTGAACTCCTGCTCTTCACCTCCTTGGTCGTGATCGTAATCCTCGCCACTCCCTAATCGTCGTATCAAAGCAATTGCAAACCAAATAAATAAAAGCAATACGATGAAATAAGCTCGAATAAAGAGGTGTCGAATAAACCCAAAGAAGGCTAGCAAGGTTCCGATGGTTCAAGGTGTGTCGGTTCGTCTACCGTTTCCAACTAACAGTATTATATTTTAAAAAAATAGTATTTATATAATATAGCCACTATAGGTGGTACTGTATAAGTATGCAATGCACAAACATTCTAACAGAAAGCCTACAACTTCTCATGCGACCACAAAGTACTGAAACAACTATCCTATGCTCACATCATATAAACAACCAACAAGAAGAGAGCATGGTCACTACGAAACAGAATTAAGCATGGATTAAACATGGAAACACTACTGTAGGCTAAGCATGTCTAGCTAACACCAATTATACTTGGAAGGAAGACACGAAATGAAACTAGCTTAACAACAAGAGATCAATCTACTAGATAACGAAACAACAGAACTAACATAGTTACAGAAGAAGCTAAGCCGTACCACTAATCAGCAGCAACACTAATGAGAACAGTGGCAACATTACCTAATTCTACTCAATGAATCTATAACTGAACATGCGACGGTAAACAAATAAACCTGTTACTACTGAACTAAGCAAACCTACGGAATAACATACATGCAAACACTAAACTGGGCATATACAAATATCAGAAATGAAACTACCTACGTCCAAACAATGTGTCAAATTCAATTAGGATTGAATTTGGGTCGAATGCATACATGTTTTCAAATTAATTTTGTAAACTAACATAGGTATATGAGAACAAATACTACGGCTGGATTGCTAAGATCATTAGGAACGTTTTCTATGTAGGGATCATGAAGATCCAAGGGATGGAAGATACGCTGCCATAGTGCCATGCCAATGCCATCGGGTGGCATCGGAGCTACGGCCACGCGGTCAACTAGAACTCTATAGCCGGAAATCATGTCTACTGGATAGGCGTCTATGGAACTAACGATTGTGTGCAAGGAAAGACGTTTGTGCTCACCGAGCTGGATGTAGTTGTCCTAGGAGGTCGATGTAGTGAAGAGATGGGAGTTGCAGATTGCGTCGGATATGATGACGAGCTTGAGCTTCTAGTCTTCAGAATCAACCCTTTTCCTCCACGCGGTACT
Organism: Poa pratensis; assembly: GCA_947311845.1. Lineage (NCBI taxonomy): Eukaryota > Viridiplantae > Streptophyta > Magnoliopsida > Poales > Poaceae > Poa > Poa pratensis. The sequence continues at coordinate 34,418,286 of CAMZMU010000109.1, read as the reverse complement.
CCTTGCGCAGCAGATCGCCCTCCAGTAGTTGCAGCTGCCGGGAACGCGAACAGCGTTCGTCGGTTCACCGGGCGGAATCAGATGGAAGTGGGAGCCTATGGCTCAGGCGGTGGACTGAGATGGAAGAGGAGTCGATGCCATCGCTCTGAGCCTTTACATATGGAAGATTAGAGCGGTTGAATGGCAATTCATTGCCGATTAAGAGGCAGTAGCGGCAGTTTCGGACGGGAATTGATCTTTCCTTTACTGCTCGCGTATGTCCGTTGAGAGTGCAGAGACGAAGACGATGCGTTCCTGGCGTGTTGAGCTGGGACTGCGTCCCGTGCGGGCGTGCTAGTCCAGCCCCGAGCGAGTGCTCGCTCGGCCTGTTGTAGCTGGGCTAAAACACTTTGGGTCGGTGCTGATTGCTTCGATCGCTGACAGAGAAAAGAATGAGAAGAAGAAGAGAGAGAACGACAGAGTGTAGCATGTCCAGGTCAAGGGAAGGAATAGAAAAGAGATTAAGAAAGGATCGATCAGCTCACGTACTAGGTTTGCAGGAGCTAGGTAAAAGGATGTACGTGCATGTGCATGTGCCATGCATGGCTACAGCCAACGCATGCACGTGTGTGTTGATAGGCCAAAGCCCAAAAGCAAAATTCAGATAAACCAATAAGGAGGAAAATGGCAAATCGAATTGAAACACAATAAAAATCAATATCTTGTATTTTCCAATTTCAATTCAAACCACGCTGGAATAATATTATCGTCTACGAATAACATATTTACCTTATTATCAAGTCGTAACATCCTTTGCTTTTAGAAAAAAAAAATTAAACCCGTAAAAATCAGGATGTTACAAAAACCCAAATTTTATAATTGTATGTTTGCATTTCATCATGGCATAATTTAAAAATCCTGCATTTTTTAGTCTTGCATTTGAATTTAAAAGAATAATCCCAAAATTGTATTTCAAATTCTTCAAAACCCTATGTAGAGCAATATATAAGATTAGTGGTATTTTGTATTTTATGTTGACTAAAAGCAGTCCCTTATAGTCTATAAGGACAGAGGACATATTTACAAAGTTTACAAAATTTATTTGGTTAAAATTGGAGTTCAAAATCAAAAGTTATAAAGAAAACAGAAAAGAATAAAAAGAAAAGAACAAAAAAAATAGTGAACCAGCCGAGCCCAACTCACCGCGCCGGCCGAGTGGAAACGGCCCATGGGCCCAAGCCCAGGAAATGCCTGGATGGTTTAAGTATAGGAGTGTGCTATATGGACACCAACTAGGTCGTGGCCTAATGGTTACATGCGTTGAGGAGGAGGAGGTCGCGGGTTCGATTCTCCGGCGGCTCGTTGCCATTTTTGCAAATATATTCTGATATAGGATTGGCGTGCTGGGTGGCGGCGGGTCCCACTTGTCAGCTGGAATGGGACCCGCATGTCAGGTTCTGGCGAGTGGGACCCACATGTCAGGCGGGGCTCGGGTGGGACCTGGGACCCACATGTCAGGCGGGGCTGGGTGGGACCCGCATGTCAGGTTCTAGCGAGTGGGGCCCGCATGTCAGGTGGGGCTGGGGTGGGACCCTCATGTCAGGTTCTGGCAAGTGGGACCCGCATGTCAGGCGAGGCTGGGGTGGGAGCCGCATGTCAGGTTCTGGCGAGTGGGAGCCGCATGTCAGGCGGGGCAGGGGTGGGGCCCGCATGTCAGGTGGGGCTGGGTGGGACCCGCATGTCAGGTTCTGCGAGTGGGACCGCATGTCAGGTGGGGGCTAGGGTGCGGGACCCACATGTCATGTGTGGCTTCTGCTGACAATGGGTCCCACCATTCAGATAAGTCAACAAGTCAACATGTACTCCTTCTTTCACTGGGTCCCACCAGTCAGTGAGTTCAAAACAATGGCTGAGTAGTGCCACGTAAGCAAAAATGACACGTAAGCATTGACACGTAGACAAGATTGCTGAGTTGGCTGTCAACTAATACGAATGACCATTTAAATTGGTCGTAATCGGGTAGAAAAATGTCGTAGGCTAGTGCTGTCTGTATTATGACCAATTCATGTTAGGAGACTATGACCTTTTTCTCAAATTTGGTCATTATGTTTTCGGGTTTGGACCTTCCAAAACAGCTTACGACCAAGTTGTTCGAAATGGTCATAAATCTATGACCAATATTTTTAGGGTCACTAAAAAAAGGTCATAGGATAGCATATTTCTTGTAGTGATACTTCAAAGGAGCCTTCAGGCGTCGGTGGGCTAACCGACGCGGAAGGCGTCAAATAGGGTTTCCAGGTAGGTAGGGGAAGGGAGCTCCTTTGCGGCGCTCGTTAGCGCCGCATAGGAGTTGCGGCGCCTACGTCGATGCAGTTTTGGCCCGGCCCATTTCACTCGCTCGTTGTTTTCGACTGTTTCTGTCGCGTCCTGACTGCTTCGTGCGCAGCCTCTTTCCTCCACCGAAGCGCAACCCGGCTTCTGCAGCGCGCCGGCGAGGTGCTACTGCCGCCGACGAGGAGCGCCGCCGCCGGGAGGCCGACTCCCGGCTTCTCATCTCGCCGCTGGCCTGACGCCCTGCCCGGCTTTCCCACCGCCGGCCCCACCTACCTCGCCGGCGCCGTGCGCCCCCATCTACCTCGACGGCTCCGCGCCGCCCCACCTGCCTCGCCGGATCCGCCCCGCCCACACCTTCCGCGTCGTCGCCGCCCCGCTCCGCCCCCACCTACCTCGCCGGCGCCGCCCAGCCCCCATCTACCTCGCCGGCGAGGTTCTCACACGCGCCGCCACCTAATTCCGTCCGCCGGGAAGGTGCTCCCACGCCCCACCACCTAGTTTGTTCGTTCGCTGAAGGAACCTCTACGCGGGAGGTGAAGCAGATGAAAAGCTCGCTGACTGTCCTGGTACATTGAAATAGACATATGCACGAAAACAACTGATTGAACATGAATTTGAAACAAAAAAATGTGAACAACAAAACTAAGAAGAGCAAAGTTGGAAAATCTGTTCTACTATCAAACCTTTAGATTTTTAAACTCTGATGAACCATTTGTAGTACAAAAATTTTTAGAATGAAAACATTTTCAAAAATGAACATTTTTCAAATTTGTAACATTTTTAAAATTTGGAACCATTTTCAAAATGGAACCATTTTTAATTTGGGACCATTTTTAAATTTGGAACCATTTTCCATTTTTACAACCCATTTTCAAAATGGAACCATTTTTAAATTTGGAAACATCTTCAAAATGAAACCATTTTCAAATTTGGTAACATTTTAAATTCGGAACCATTTTTTAAATTGGAACCAATTTAAATTCGGAACCATTTTTAAATTTGGAACCATTTTCAAAAATTTAACCGTTTTGAAAAATGAACAATTTTTAAAATTGGGACCCATTTTAAAAATGAACAATTTTTAAATTTGGAACCAATTTCAAAATGGAACCATTTTCAAAATGGAACCATTTAAAAAAATGAATTTTTTTCAAATTTGGAACCATTTTTAATTCGGAACCATTTTCAAAATGGAACCGTTTTTAAATTTGGAACCATTTTTAAAAATGAATAATTTTCAAATTTGGAACCATTTTTAATTTGGAAATATTTTTAATTCGGAACCATTTTCAAAATGGAACCATTTTTAAATTTGGAACCATTTTCAAAATGAACAATTTAAAAATTTGGGACCATTTTAAATTTGGAACCATTTTCAAATTTGGAACCATTTTTCAAAATGGAACAATTTTTTAATTTAGAACCATTTTTTAAATTTGGAACCATTTTCAAAATGGAACCATTTTCAAAATTAGAACCATTTTCACTTTTGGAACCATTTTCATAATTTGAACCATTTTCGAAATTGGAACCATTTTCAAATTTGGAACCGTTTTCAATTTTAGAACCATTTTAAAAAATGGAACTATTTTTAAATTCGTAACTATTTTAAAAATGGAACCATTTTCAAAATTGGAACCATTTTCACTTTTGGAAACATTTTCATAATTTGAACCATTTTCAAAATTGGAACCATTTTCAAATGTGAAACCATTTTCAATTTTGGAACCATTTTCACCGATTGTTATTAGAGATGAATTAAAAAAAGTACATGGTTTGACAAAAAAAACACAAAAAAGATACTAAAAACTGCAAAGTCCTCAAATTATAATGAGTGTCAAGTTTCTGAGAAAAGTATCAAGTTGTAGTAACTGAGAAACCTCAGCTACTAGAGCTGGATCACCGCTAGCGAAAACAAAAGGCCTCAAACCATAGTCAAACCCAAAAATTGCATTAACCATGTAGAAGGTGAATGACTTGGACTTGTGTCTAAAAATACCATCACAACCATATGAAATGTGGTCAATTATCCACTGAGTGAGTGGCATTGGTACCATCAAGTGATCAGGAAGGTTAAGCAGAAAAGGGAACCCATTACTGATTGCGTAGCCCCTCTGAATAGGATTGAACCGCCTAACAACTTTATTATAACAAAGAGTTGAAAACCTCGACCTTATGGTTGCTTTGCAACGAACAACACCAGACATAACAATCCCTATAACATCAAAAAGAGAAAAAGGAAAAGTAAAAAAAACAGTGGACGAAGTCTACAAAAACATAAACATTGGACTAATTCTACAAAAAACATCACATGATTATCATGTATAGAAACCGTAGGAAGAAAAACAATGAACATGGATCCTCCATGGACGGCGGCAGCAAAGTATGAACCCTAGCGAAGCATCAACGAACCGCCCCGTCGAAAAAGAAGCCGAAAATCTCGCCGGCGAAGAGGGAAATCAGGCTCGCCCTCGCCGCCTCGATTTCTCCGGGGAACAGAAGCTAGGAAGCTATGCCACTGGAGAACCCTAGCGAAGCATCAACGAACCGCCCCGTCGAAGAAGAAGCCAAAAATCTCGCCGGTGAAGAGGGAAATCAGGCTCGCCCATGCCGCCTCGATCTCTCCGAGGAACAGAAGCTAGGAAGCTATGCCACTGGAGAATGACACTGGAATAACAGAAAGGGAAGTGGGCCGGCCCAAAAACGCTTCGCGAAGAAGCTCCTTCAGGCGGCGCTATCTCTATGCGGCGCCCGCATAGGATTTGCCGTAGGGGAAGGAACGAGCGTTGAGAGTGACCTGGGCTTTGGTAGGCCGTCTCATGGCTAGTTTTGGCCCAGCTCACTCTCGCCGGAATCTTCTCACAGCCATTCTAGGGGGGAGCTCCTACTCCACGACCTGGTCGTAGGAAAGTAGCCTCCGCACACCCCCACCGCACCTTATTGTGCTGTCCCATTTTCACTGCAGGCTCCTTTCCGCGTTCGACTGTTTGGCATCGCATGGACGCAGAGAGTGCGTTCTATTTTCTTTCAAGAGTGCATCGGATGGATGCTACGAACTATTTTAAAAAATGTGTAAACGAAAATTATGCTCGTTCACGAGTAGGTTACATTCCTATACTCAGTTTTGAGTTTCGTCAATTGTAACTTTTAATTTTGAATAGATGTTCTAAATCTTCGTAGGCGAATTTTATCGAATTCGTCGCACTCGGTTGACCGTTAGAAATATCCTATGACGAGTAGGTTAATATCCATGTTTCGCACAACTTTCATGTTGTAATTTTTTCATTTCGACAATCATATACGAGATCATCTTGTACCGTAGGTTTGAACATGTTTAGACTCCTCATTGTACACATCTTCTCCAACCTGTGTCGTCGTCGCTCGCCGCGGTTAACTCCGTCATCGTCTGCACGGCCGTCGACCTGCACCGTTGCCATCGCGCCGTTGTCCAGAGAAAAGTCCGGTGAACGAAACTATTTTTGAATGGTTTAAAAAATGAACAGAGAATGGCGGTGAACGGAAACTATTTTTGAACGATTTTGAAAGAAAACAGAAAAGGCGGGTGAACGAAAACTATTTTTGGACGATTTTGAAAAAAATGAACAGAAAAAAGTCTATGAACGGAAATTATTTTCGAACGATTTTTCAAAAGCGAACTGAAAAAATTACAATGAACGGAAATTATTTTGAAAGATTTTTCAAATCCGAACATTTGTTTTTCAAAAAATGAAATTTTAAACAAAAAATAAATAAATTTCTAAAAAAGAAAACATAAAAGAATAAAGAAAAGAGAAACAACCAAAAAACAAAAATGACGGTGAACGAAAACTATTGTTGAACAATTTTCAAAAATAAACAGAAAATGGAGGTGAACGAAAAATATTTTTGAACTATTTTAAAAGTTAACAGAAAAGGCTGGTGAACAAAAAATATTTTTGAACGATTTTAAAAGATTAGCAAAAAATAACGGTGAACAAAAATTATTTTTGAACGATTTTAAAAGATAAACAGAAATTGACGGTGAACGAAAACTATTATTGAAATATTTTAAAAGCGGACAGAATAGGCCGGTGAACGAAATCGATTTCTGAAATTTTTTAAAAAGTGAACAGAAAAGAGTCCATGAATGAAAATTATTTTTAAACGATTTTTAAAAAGTGAACAGAAAAAAGGATATGAACGAAAATTATTTTTGAACGATTTTTAAAATGTAAACAGAAAATACTCTATGAACATAAATTATTTTGACCGATTTTTCAAATCTGAACAATTTTCAAATCTGAATATTTGTTTTTCGAAAATGAAAATTTAAACAAAAAATTAAATAATATCTAGAAAAGAAAACACAAAATAATAAAGAAAAAGAAACAACCAAGAAAAAACAAAAATGGCGGTGAACGAGAACTATTGTTGAACGATTTAAAAAAATGAACAGAGAATGGCGGTGAACGGAAACTATTTTTGAACGATTTTGAAAAGAGAACAGAAATGGGCGGTGAACAAAAAATATTTTTGAACGATTTTAAAAGATGAACAGAAAATGACGGTGAACGGAAACTATTATTGAATGGTTTTAAAAGTGGATAGAAAAGGCTGGTGAAAATCGACTTTTGAACAATTTTAAAAAGTGAAAAGAAAAAAGTCCATGAACGAAAATTATTATGAACATTTATAAATTTATTTTTGAACATAAAAAAATCTATGAACGGAAATTATTTTTGAACGATTTCAAAAGTGAACAGAAAATGACAGTGAATGAAAACTATTTTTAAACGATTTTAAAAGTGAACAGAAAAGGCCGATGAACGAGAACTATTTTTGAACGATTTTAAAAAATGACCAGAAAATAGCGGTGAACGGAAATTGTTTTTGAATGATTTTAAAAGTGAACAGAAAAGGCCGGTGAACGAAATCTTTTATGAACGATTTTAAAAAGTGAACAGAAAAAGTCTATGGGCGAAAATTATTTTTGAACGATTTTTTAAAAAGTGAACAGGAAAAAAGTCTATGAACGGAAATGACTTTTGAACGATTTTAAAAATGAACAGAAAAGGCCGATGAACGAATACTAATTTTGAACGATTTTAAAAATGACAAGAAAATAGCGGTGAACGAAAACTGTTTTTGAACGATTTTTAAAAGTGAACAGAAAAGGTCGGTGACCAAAATATTTTTTGAACGATTTCAAAAATTTAACCGAAAAAGTCTACGAACGGAAATTATGTTTGAACGATTTGTTAAAAAGTGACATTAAAAAATTCTATGAACAGAAATTATTTTTAAACGATTTTTATATATGAACAATTTTTTACAAGTTTTACGGTGATTGGCATTTTTAATAACCGTTCATCCACCCTTATCTAACGGTGTTAAAATAGGCGGTACCAGACTGGCGGAACCGAAGGGTACCGCGGTAACGAAAATTATGTGGGACCGGTACCGAAATTTTCTGGACTATAATTGTGTTCGAATTATTTTAAAGGGTAAATTTGTCATTTGCAGAAGAACGTCTGACCGCTTCTTTTTTCCCTATCGACTTTGCTTTGTCCGTGTGGCGAATGGCGACTTGCCGGCGATTGGCGTGATGCCGATCTCCTCTTCCTCCTAAATTCCGTTCTTCAGTCCTTGATTCACTCAGTCCTCTCCAAGGTCAGCCTGAATCCCCCAGATCCGCCTCTCTCCCCCGTTTTGTCGCCATTAACCCCTGCGATGTGTTGAGAAGGTGCTGCTCCTCCTCTGTTTCGTCCGCCGCCCAGAACTTTCGAGAAGACCACTTCATACATCTTATTCTTGAATAGATTCGTAGTTTCTCAGCTAGGCGACTCCTCCGTGATTCCATCGTCGTCGATTATCCGCTGCCGTGTGCAGTGACTGTCAGATAGCGTTTCTCTGATCAGCTGCTCCCTTTGTTCTCTTTTTGCTAACCATCCTACTGCATTTTACAAATCCATCTCCGTTATAGTTCTTTCCCTGTAACTGCCCTTCCAAATTCCTTAAGTCTCGCTGCCCATTATCGGAGTTGAAAGAGCAGAAGTGGCACCAGCTGAAAAGAAGGCATATGCTTCATCCGGTTCAGCTACGAACAATACCTTTGCCGCAATAACATTCTGAAGGTTGGGCTGTCAGAACAGCTCGGGCAGGAGCAATGAAGATTGCAGCATGGAACGAGCGAGGATTGGGTAATCGATCAGCAGTTCGCGGGCTTCAGGATGTCAACTAGCGAGAGGATCCAGATGTGTTGTTTATCTCTGAAACAAAGCTTGATGAACGGAGTATGGAAAAATTCCGATGGTTGCTGGGTATGCCGAATATGGTTGTGTACAATTGCGATGCCAAGATTGGAGGTCTAGCTCTCTTGTGGAAGCGCGATGTGGAGGTCTCGGTCCGTGATGCTAATTGCCCTGTTCTGTTTGTGTAGTATTGAGCTGCATCTATATACTGTAGACGCTCATATTGAGATGTGTTGTCTATCTACTGTAGAGGCCAGGGACAACTACGGCCTGCGGAGTCTAGCGGACGCCGGAGTCTAGCGGCAGTCGGTGAAGGCCGGCGGGCAGCAGCGACCTTGTATAGGAGCAGGGCGGAGCAATTCAGTGATGCTTGTCTTTCATTCGATTTGACGCCTGCTCAGCTAAATACAGTTGTATAATGGTTCAGTGCACTTTGCATTTTCCTTTGCTGTTTTTCCTAATATCACACTGAATGACTGATAGATCTAGGACAGAACACCTATATCCTTATCAAAATTTAGCGAGTATTATTCTGGCAGAAATGTAGAGAATGAATCAGTGTTTCATGGAACAACGAAAATACATTAGTCAGCTAATAAAGCTATTAGTAAGGATGGTAGCCTGCTGAAAGAAGTCTAAATAGCTCTCAGATTTTTGGTTGAAATTGACATATTTCCTTGTGAACAGAAAGAGAGTCAAGTGCCTTCGTGAAGGCGCCATGCGGTTCTCAGTGCCAGGAACACCTTCTTCACTCTCCTAATCAGCAATGTTGGTGGCACTGGTGATGGCATAATTTGTGTTGCTTTCCTTCAACAGATGCAGTTTGGAGACAAGACTTTATAACAGATAAAAGAAAATACTGGTTTTGGACAACAATTTACAGTACTGTGTGATTCATTGCCATGTGAAACCTGAACCCAAATGGTGTCACTTCTTGAATACAGAAGGCATTATGTATGTTGCATCTCTTTTACAGATTCAGTTTCAAGAGCGCACGTAAAAACCAAATTCAATTTTAAACAACAGACTGAAAGAGAAACCATGAGAATAATAAAACAACCAAATCAGCTAGTCATAAAAATATGACAGCATTCAACACAACATTAGAGTCAAGGTTGAGGATCGGAGTTGTTTCATTCAAGACATAAAGGTATTACAGCCTACTGAACACACAGACGTAACACAACGGCTCACACCAAAGGAGTAAATCAAATCTACCAGAGCACATTATCACATAATACACGCAATACAGCAGTATAGACGACGTCCATGGCAGTGACGGTCTTGTGGTGGGCGTGCTCAGTGTAGGTGACGGCGTCGCGAATGACGTTGTAGAGGAAGATCTTGAGGACGCCGCGGGGCTCGTCGTAGATGAAGTTTGATCCAGAACTCCACATAAGAAACAAACTGAACCAAATCAGGATTCAGGGGCACAAATTTCATAAATTGCTATAACTCTTTCTTGATAATCCCCTCTATGCTTGTAGCTGCAATACAAAGCACATTATTAAATGCAAATGACCACAAGGGTATCATATAATAACTGACATACAGGTTGCTTACCACAAATTGTTATAGGTCATGAACTACAAAAGATGCAAATATCTTCCAAAAAAAATGGCGCCAACAAAAAACTTCACAACCAACTACAAAAGAAAACTACCCCCACCCTTTCCATCTCTCTTAAAACTGGTGGTTTCTCAAAATAGTAGATGGATTTGAATGAGTAAAATGTGTGTTTGCAAAATAATGAATGCTTTAGTGTGAGAGCTCCCACGTCTTGTTCTTATTTCTGACTGGATCACCAATACCTTCAGATTATTTGGCTTGTTCAGATTACAAATGTTGAATTAGCTTCTTCCATGCTAGTTTCCTGAACATTTAACACTAGAAAAACGCTGACTGTTCATTGTGAAATTCTGAGAGTTGAGATGATACAAAAACAACTCAGAAGTTGCAGCAGCGTGAGTTAGGCAGGGCGACAGGGAAGTGGCCTAATTCATGAAATCCAAAAGGCACTGGTAAACTTTCTTGTGTTGTAAAGTTCTTCTCTGACAAAAAAGACTATGTACCTTGACGTCAAATCCATCGTCGTTCTTTGCCCGTAGCAGTGCCGAGGCAGTGTGCCGCTCACCACGTTGCCGATGCCCACCCAGCACCACCCGCAGCCGCACGGACCACCTACCGCGCTACCCACCGGTTGTACCCGCCGACCACGCCGCCGCCGAGCACACCGAATGATCCACCGTTCGTTGAGCCACCGAGGCCGCTGTGCACTCACCACGACTCAAGCCGCCAACAGGCCCTGGGATGCTGCGGCCCTCTTGCCGCGTGCCTAGTGATGGAGGGAGATGGGCGTGTGCTGCTGCCCCCTCGCCACAGACATGGTGAGTGAAGGAAGGCACCACGGCATTGCCGGCAGCTGCCCTAGTCACGAAGTTGGAGCGGCGGCGGCTCGATTAGAGCGAAGGTAGCCAAAGATTGAGGATTGAGGAACCTAGACTTAGGGGTTTGCTCTGTTCCAGTCAACTGATTTGATTTTCACTGTCAGTCGTTTTTCTGGCCGTCGGGTACATGCCAAGATTCGTGTTGGCTCGGGCCGTGCTGGCGCAAGCTGGCGCGTGTGTGGCTGCGTAGGTGTCACAGGTAACGGGTCCGCCGGCGCCTGTACCCGTTTAGTTTTTTTGGGTGCGGCAAGTGCCTTTTCGTCGTCTCTGCCCCGTGTCTGTTTCCCGTAGCAGAGAGAGTAGAGGGGGCGGTGGAAGTGGAACAAAGGATTCGTTCCTCTCTAGTCGGCAGTCGCCGGCGCCTGTTGCCGCCGCCATGGAGGAGATTCGCGGTGGGTGTAGGCGTCGCCGGCGAGCTGACAGGTACTACTCTGTGGTATCTCTATTCTGTCGGCAGTTTTGACCCCCGCGCATGCGCTCGTGTGTCTCATTGTTTGGAGTCGCCGGAGGCGGATGAAGGTGCGGCGGTGTAGGTCGATATAGGCGCTGGCGTTAGCGGTGGATTTGTTATGAGCTCGCGCAGCTAGCTTTCGCGGCATCGGCGAGTAGTTTTTTTGCCCCCGGCTTCTGTTGTTTCCGTAGTCGCTCGAGGGTGTTGGAATGCGGCCGTGCTTTGGATCTAGTTACTGTTCGTGCAGCTAGCCTCCGCCGCAGCGACGAGCTGCCGTTGTCCGCATCTTAGGGGAGTTGTGGATCTCCGATTGTCTGGATCTCCTGTTGTGTTGTTGTGTTAGGCTAACATTTGTTCTCTAGGTTTGCTCTGTTCGCTGGATCTAGCGCTTGATGTGTTTTCTTAGGTGTACCAATTGTGCCAATGATTTCAGAAGAAGATGATCATTCACAATCGCATGCCTAGTTGAGCTTCTGAAAATGTTGCAATTCCTGTTTGTACATGTGCCCACCCAATGTTTTTTCAGAATTTGTGATAGGGTAGGTGTTGATTTTTTTTAAGTGGTTCATTAGGCGGTGGACACCATCCATACTGTAATCTGACCATTCACAATAGGAGCAGTGCCATGTGTAGTTCTGGATATGGTTATTTTTTGTAGAAGGCATTGTTGTTTTTGTTAGAGGTTGTAAGTGTGTGATGTGTTTGGTTCCCTAGCATTTTTTGTTGTATTATTTTTGGATTTAGGTGTATTTACTGTTTTGCACAGTAATCTGCTTTCTATTTTTATGTTTTGATTTTTCTACGCCCTGATTATAATCCTATGTTTTTTTGGGTTGTGCAGATCTAAGCATTTACCCACTGACTGTGGGGATGATGCTGTGGAGCATTGTGAAGGGTTCAGGCTAACCGGTCACCGTGATGTGTGTTTTGTCATTTAGGTTTTTTGTTGTTGTGCTAAACACTATGCCGTTATGCTTCTAATTTGGTTTTGGTTGTTTCAGGCTACATCCCATGGAAGAAGAAACACGGCTCTAGATGATGCATTGTTTGGGTTGTTCTTCATGAAGCAGGTGTGCTTACCTTTTCTTCATTATTTTTTCAGTCATCATAGGTTTACATTTTGATTTTGGTGGCTGGTTGTAGTTTGACAACTTTTTTCTTTCCGTGGGCTGCAGTCTTTGAGTAGCATGAAGAGGAACTTCTCTGACTTTTGCCAGGATACATTGGGGAACAATGAGGTTAGCACTTCTTTGTTGCTCCTTTTTTTCAGTTTGTTGCGCTGTGTTCAAGCAATCCAATGGATTATCTATATCTTACATTTTCCTTCTCATTTTCTTTTGCAGCTTAAGAAGAAGAAACTAAACGATGTTGAAAAGTCTGGAACTCTAGATGGTGTCGACAATAGTGCATTTAGCAGATTTGGGCTGAAGTATTTCTTGTGTCTCAGTGTTTTAGTGTGTCTCAGTGTTTCATTCTTGATTTAGTGTTTCAGTTTTGTTTCAGTGTTTCCTTGTCTCAGTCTAGATTTATTGCTGAGTTAATAATTTTCTCATTCATTCAGTGTCTGAGTAATTCAGTCTTGATTTTGTGTCTCAGTTTTGTTTCAGTGATTCATTGTCTCAGTCTTGATTTATTGCTCAGCTTTTAATTGTCTCATTCATTCAGTGTCTCAAGTGATTCAGTCTTGATTTAGTGTCTCAGTCTAGTTTCAATGATTCAGTGTCTCAGTCATGATTTATTGTCTCAGTTTAGTTTCAGTCATAAGTTTTGAATTTCAGTCTCTTTCATTTTTGTACTGGTCATTCTCATTCTCTTTCTTCAGTTTTCAATTTCAGTCTCTTTCATTTTTTACTTGTTATTCTCATTCTCTTTATCATTTTTGATTTAAGTCTCTTGCATTTTTGTACTTGTCATTGTCAGTTTTTTCTTCAGTTCTGAATTTCAGTCTCTTTCTTTTTTGTACTTGTCATTCTCTATTTCGTCAGTTTTTATTTCTTTAGCCCCTCTTTATTCAGTCTCTACTCTCAGTTTTTCTAGTGTTGAGTGATTTAATCTTCAGTGTTCATTCAGTCCGTCAGTTTCTCATTCTTCAGTCAGTCAATTTCTCTGATTTAGTTTGTTTCGATTTAGTTTTGTCTATGTCTCTGTCTGTCTTTCTCTACACACTCTCTCTTTCTCTTTTTCTCTCTCTTTTTTCCTCTGCATTTTTCTGTCAATTTTTTTCTCTGTCACATATTTCTCTATCACATTTTCTGATGCATACATTCAGTCTCTTAGTGTTTGTATTTAGTATGTCTCTTTTTGTCTTTTTAGTTTCTGTATGGTAGCATTGTACCTCTCAGTCCCTATCTTTGCTATGTCTCTTTATATATTTATTATGTCTCTATAATTAGTCTGTCTCTATATTTAGATGGATAGAGAATTATATTTTGTATGTCTCTTTCTCCATCATCTTTTTTGTAATGCCAATCGATGATGCTTCTGTTCCTTGGCTCTCTCTCACTCTGTGGTTTCTCTGCCTGAACCATACAAAAACCTTTTTGTATGTTTCAGTGTATCAGTCTTGAGTCAATGGTATATCTTGGGGAAAGGTTTCTTGAGTCAATGGTATATCTGTTTTCTCTCTCTTTTTCTTCTATAATATTTTTGTTACATATCTCATTTTCTTCTCACTTTTTGATATCCATATTTCATTTGTGCAGCCTATCCCATGCTTCATACTACACTTGCAAAGATGAGAGGGTTTGTTTCAGGGGCTGGTTTCTATCAGTTTCATCCAAATGCCTGAAATTTTTATATGTTGTTTGGCAGTGTTGCTCTATGTAAGAATCTTTTTAAATCAGTTAGTGTGCATTGCAAGTAACTACTAAATCTGTTTTTATATGTTGCAATGCAATCTACAGACGTCATTTTTATATGTTGCAAGCCAATGTCGTAACGTAGTAGGAAATTCGAACTATGGTTGTGTCTGTGTTGGTTTCTATATTATGCGAACTCAGCTATTTTGAATTTGGAAGTTATATAGTCAAACTCTATCTATCTATGTGTTTACTTTGATGTCTGTTTTCCTGCTTATGAGTTCTCTATTTTTTAAGCTCTATTTTGCAACAGCTAGTTAAATCAGATAGGCCTTTTCTTGTGGATTGTTTTTCAAGTGTGCACATCCAAATGATGTGTTTTTTTGCATCTAAAATTCTGAAAAACCTTAACAGGGCTATATTCTGAATTTTGTAGATCATTTTTTTCTTCTGAATTTTACCTCTGTGTGGGAGGAATACTGCGTGTGCAGTGGGGGCTCACTTTTCTTGTCTGTAATTCCAGCTTGGCGGATCAAGCTCAGGTGTCTCTGAATGTTGGTGAAGGTTTTTGTAGAATCAGAGAGAGGGACCTGGAAGTGCTCTTTTTCTTGCAATGCTGACAGATTCTTATTGGGAGAAGCAAACCTGGAACGATGAAGATTCAAGAGGGCCTAGCTATATATTTGGCTTAGGGAAAAGTTGATTAAATGGTGTGCCTAGTACCGACTGATTGCTGTGGTACTCAGTTGAATCTTAGTGCTTTGTATCCGTGTCTAGCATCCCTTGCATACATTAACAACCATGTGTATTACGAGTGTCCTGTACTTGAGCAGATTATGCATGCTCTTTTTTCGTAACTTGTAGACGTGTAGAGTAATCAATACGTTGAGAGAAGTTGCTAACAACCTGTAGATGGTCCTAGTGCTGCTGCCATGTTATAATTGAAATTGTGGTTATTTATTCTGGATTGGGAAGCGTGGTGATTGTTGCTATTGCTTGCCGCTGCCATGTTACCTGTTTCAGTTTTTTCTGGTACCAGGCCAGTTCCTTTGTTGTCTGGGTGTTTGAGGATTCTGTCCATCTTCTCAGTTCGTGTGCAGTATCTGTCCTTCTTATCAGAAATGGAACTCTCCAGATCTCAAAGTTTTCTGATTTGTTCCTGTGATTTTGGTTTTTGGTCGGGGAAGATCGATCCCTTTCTCTCTTTTTTACCGGGCCGTGGCCTGTGTGGTCGATTTGTTGTTCATTTTTTTGGGCTGATTGTGGGGGCGCAGGCAGCAGGCTGATTGTTGGGTTCGGGCCCAGTTTTACCCAGCAAAACCCGTTAAGGGGAAAGCGGTCGCAGCCCATTTCCGTTTCGTGCTCTTTTTTCCGCGTTGTGCACAGGGGCCACGATGGTTGACGTGTCGACGTATTATTGGCCTAAAAATTCGACTGACGACGAAAAGAAAATCAGTCGACTGACAAATAGACACTCCCTAGACTTAAGTAAAAGAAAAAACAGGAACCGTGGGATCATCATGATTTAATCAACGGCTAACAAAAATAAATACTCGACGGTACCGACGGTACCACGGGTACCGTCCCAATCACCATAAAAGAGCTCACAATTTTTAAATCTAAACATTTTTAGAATTAAACATTTTCAAAAATGTAAATTCAAATAAAATAAAATAATATCTAGTAAGAAAACTGAAATGAAGAAAGAAAAAAACAGCCAAAAAAAGAAAAACGAAAAAGTGAACAGAAAAAGTCTACGAACGAAAATTATGTTTGAATGATTTTTTTAAAAAAGTGAACTGAAAAAATTCTATGAACATAAAATATTTTTATATATGAACAATTTTCAAATTTGAACATTTTTAAAATTGAACAGTTTAAAAAAATGAAAATTCATAAAAAATAAAATAATATCTAGTAAGAAAACTCAAAAGAAGAAAGAAAAAAGTAACAGCCAAAAAAAAAGAAAAACGAAAAAAATAAACAGGAAGAAACGGAAAAGAAGAAAGAAACAGCAAAGAAAAAACGAAAAAATGAAGCAGGTGCACGTACTGGGCCGGCCCATAAGGCGAAGGGGGTGTGCGGCGCGGGGTAGTGGTCGTCAACTAGGAAACGCCATTCTTAAAACTCAAAAAAAAAAGGAAACGCCATTCTAGGGCGGCGGCGATGGCGTCGTCCGCGGGGGACCGGAGCGGGTGGCGGAGGACTGGGAGCGGCCGGTGAGGGAGGCGCTCATGAGTGACCGGGCGGGCGGCGCCGGGGGAGGGTGTGGCCTCGCCTCCACGGTGCCGCCCTCGCTCGACAGACCCACCAGCTCCGAGCAGATCCTCCAGGTTGCCTACGACCCCAACGTCTCCCGGATCCGTATGCGCACCTCCCTCATAGCCGCTCCGCTTTGATTGCTTCCGCTTTCTGCATTGCACGGGCGCATGCTCGGGGTGTGGGGGAAATCAAATGTATGGTAATTCGGTTGCTTCTGCTTGTGATGTCACCGTGGCCTGACGAGTCTGACTGAATAGCCTATGGATGTGCTGGTAATTCGGTCCATGCAGTGGGTTTTCTGCTCTCAGTCTGATATGATTGGGATTCTATTTTATTTTTAGTAACATTGCACCAGGTGAGGATTCTGCTGCTTTGAATAAAAAAAAGACCTCGCCTGGGATTAGAACTCGTAACATCGCAAATTGTGTTCCTGGCCTCGAGAAACTTAACACTACTTCTGCATTGCAAATGCTTTCGAGATTTATATCTTTCCAGAACTACGATCAACAAAAATCGTGATATCTAAGAACATGGGTGTGCTTATGTACCCTTGCATACATTTTTTACCTTGTGACTAAATCCCATGCGATATGCCGATATCTCGTGTAAACTTGCCTCATGATTATCTTCTTTATTCTTTTGTAGTCGTCGAGGCCAAGGATGGAGCCCTCCCAGTCGCTTCTGCATTTGCTGGTCATCATGAAGGTACTATTTTTTTACCTTAGCCTCACCTGCTGATATATAGGTTCATGGTTTTGGAACTAGTACCACTTTCTTCCTGCAAAATGATTACATGTTCTGTTCACATCTCTACACAACTGAAATGGCATATTCTAGTCATCCTTCAAATGTCCAAGAGATATAACAGTGCGACAGAAACTAGGCCAGAATTCCCCCAGTGGAAATTCAGTTGAGTCAGACCCTGTGGTAACTTAGCCTAATGCGATGTGATGCTTGTACTTGTAACCACCTGGACTAGAGATTCTTCTAAAACTAGATGAGAAAGCATTGGACCTGATTATTTGGCTGCCAATGGTCTCCCGGAACGAACGCTTCCTCTGCTTTTATTTCCTACATTAGGATTGCTTCTGCTTACTTGTGATGTGACCGTGGCCTGACGGGTCTGACGGATCCTGCTGCTTTGAATAGAAAAAGAGACCTCGCCTGCGATTAGAACTCGTAACATGGCAAATTTTGTTGCTGGCCTGGAGAAACTTAACACTACTTCTGCATTGCAAATGCTGTCGAGATTTGTATATTTCCATAACTATGATCGACAAAAATCCTGATATCTAAGAACATGGGTGTGCTTATGTACCCTTGTATACATTTTTTACCTTGTGACTAAATCCCGTGCGATATGCCGATATCTCGTGTAACCTTGCCTCATGATTATCTTCTTTATTCTTTTGTAGTTGTCGAGGCCAAGGATGGAGCCCTCGCAGTCGCTTCTGCTTTTCCTGGTCATCAGGAAGGTACTAGTTCCATTTTCTCTTTCTACTTCTTACCGTCTTGCATGGCATGTCATATTTGACCAATGAATTAGACATGTTTATGCCTTGCTGCATTCAACAGCTGTACAAGACAGGGATCACAAGTTGTTGCCAAAAGACGTAGAAGAAGCTCACCAAGGAGTTGACTGTGCCCATTTGGTGCAGTTGTTGTTTGTAATGACAATGTAATAGTTAGTTGACATAACATGGTTTTGACTTACACTGATCCAACTGCGCATGCTGAAGTTACTGCAATAAGAGAGGTAGCGTACTCTTTTAATTCCTAGTCCGTACCACATATGACATATCTGTAAACATTTTTTATACACAAACTGCAGTGCCTCCTCTTCAATAGGTTTTTCAGTTGAATGGAGTTCAGTTTTCTTGGACGATAGGTAACAACTGATATGGTTCTCTTTTGATGGATTAGCCACAAGGGTATATGGTTGGATGATTATGTGCTATGGTCACATCACAAACTCGTCAGATTTAGTTCTTTTAGCTATGTATTTGTAGCTTGCAACATGGGAGTATAGTTTTTTAACTGAATGCGATATGGTATCTCCGTGCCCTGCTTGTGTCATCTGCAAATTGACCTACATAATCTGCAAATTGTACGATTGCTCTGCCGCGCTTGCACACATGCATAATTTATTCAGAGAGCGATGGGAGACTCTGCGAAATGATTTATTCAGAGAGCGATGATACTGTCGCGCCCATGAACTCCTCGTCGGCGACGAGCCTGGCGAACGCCTCCGGGGCGAGGCACACCTCGAGCGCCATGGTCCCCGCGCCTCCTCCTCCCTCGTACACGGTCACCTTTCCTTCCAGCTTGTTCCCCGAACCGCTCCGCACGGTCATCGGCCGGCCCCAGCCAAATTCTTGTCAGCGGCGGCCGAAATCGTCCGCCAGCATGGGAAGCTGGGCTCTCCGGGCCAGGACCCGACGTTGTCCCTCTCGCTCGCCTCGTCGAACGACGTGACTGCTTTGTTCAAGAACCAAGCCGCCCAGCCCAGACCCCGGTCGAGGATCTCGCCGGCGGTGGACTTCGCGGCAGCGTTCGCCACCGCGTTGCCTGCGTAAGCCATCGGGACGCCGTCCACGCGGCCCCGGCATCCGACGAGGATGATGTACATCGTCTCCTCCTCTGGCGATAGCCTCCGGGATCGGCACACTGCGCGCCACAAGTGCGCCAGCAAGGCCTGCAGCGACGAGATCGTGGTGGTGGCCGTGCCGGACATCTCGGCGTTCGCCCTCGCCTTGAGCTCCTGGACGCTCTCCGCTGAAAAGTTAAGAAGCATTCCTCCACCGGCGGGTATGGGTCTAGCCGGTGGCCAGCGACGATGTCCTCCAGGTTGCTGAAGGGCAGAGGGATCGGGATGGGGCAGCCGTCGAGGAAGAACCTTCTTATCCCTCCCGGTTCTCCTCCCATGCGCCTCTGATGCCGTTCGTACGTGATGTGCACATGGTCGGGCTCACCACTCCGACAAGACACACGATATACGATGTCGCGCTCAATTTAGTTAGTGCCCGAACCCCGAAGAGACTAAAGTTAGAACGTGGATTCCCGGAAAGTGCTTTTGGCTCCATGCTATCTCGGTTTTAAAAAATTCGAAAATCATATTTATAAGTTTTAAATTTTTTTGAAAAAATATGGGTGTAGCCAATAGTATATCCCACCAGCGTGTAAACTATCAACTTCAAATACTTTGCATTCCAAGCTACACAAAAATAACAAAATATGATAAACTTGCGGATTTGAAAATATGCATACTTAGATCACACATTTGTTATTTTTGTGCAGCTCAGAATACAAAGTTTTCGAAGTTGACATTTTGCACGTTCGTATGATATACTATTAGCTACACAAGGATATTTTTTTCAGAATTTTTTGACACTCACAAATATAATTTTATAATTTTTTAAATCCGAGGGAGCACTGGAGCTCCGGATTCCGCCTCGCTGATATCTCGTCCGTCCCTCTCACATGTGTATCTAGGCCGGCGGGTCTATCTCAGAAGGGAATCTTCATAATCTATGTAGAAGGAAAGAACTTTTCAGCAACTCATACGACATTCTTTGAATAAATTGTGGAGGAACTTTTCTCATCTAGCACGACAAATAAAAAAAGTTTTGGTCCAAAATGTTCGGACTTCACCACCACCAACAAAAAACTTTATAGATTTATATTTCGAAACCAATTTGACAATATTGAATATTAGACTCATTTCAAAAAGTTTATCACGAGGAAGTTAAATATGTAAGCAAAATTAAATTTGCATATACTATTTGAAAGTTGTGCTCGATTATTTGTTAGTATTACATTTGAGAAAAGAAATCTAGTCTAGTGAAAAAGGATGGGTATGTGGGTGGGCCATGTTGTACCGAATCTCTAGAGAGAGCAAGGGTCTAGATATCATCAACGCGCCATATCATCACGTCGAACGCATATTCGCTAAGTTCAGTATTTAGAGACTGACAGCACATAGTGGATATTCGCTAAACTTTAGCGAGTCCATTCTGAGTTTCATTCACAAGCAACCATGATCGGACGCCCCAGATCCATACGCAACAGCATAATAGTGCTATGATTTATTACAGCTAACAGCGATGCGATCGAACAAACACTACAAGAACACAACTGATAGGGGATTCCGAGACCGGCACATCTCCGGCAATGTCATCCCTGTCGAAACGAAATTTCAGTATTCATGACATTAGAAGAGTATCACCACAGTTCCATGGCATTGGCACCAGTTCGAAGCCATCAATCTATGCTCTGACAGCAATTCGTTGAACAAAAACTAACTCAACACCAAATGCACTTAATTTGCCCCACTTTGTGCCCAGGGCCGGTCCTGAAATATCGGGGGCCCGGGGCGAAACCAAAAATCTGGCTCTAGAAACATCAAAAGAATAATTTATTTATGTGTAAATTTACTAGTAAAATACTTAAATTGCATACATAAGAGCATCTCCACCGGGGACCTCCAAGTGACCCCCAAAGGCCCATTGGGGGTCCGGACGGGCAAAAACGCCACCAGCGGCATCCCCAAAGGGTCAACCCGAGCAAAAACATGTCTGGCACCCCCAAATAGGCCTCCAAATTTGGAGGCCTCTTCGGGGGTGCCGGACATTGCCCAGACATGGGCTCTGACATGGGTGGCCCGCCCGTCATAGAGACAGCGCCCGCCTCGCCATGGGTTTAAGGCGCCGTGCAAGAGGCCGTTCCGCCCGCGTTATGGCGACGCATTTCCGCAGGCGACGAAGGGACGGGACGGCGATGCGTCTCCCGCACGCCTCGCATTTACGGCGGCGCCTGCTAAGCGCCCAGCCTTTCCCGGCTTCCCAAGCGGCGCAGTGGCGGAGACGTGTCGCCGCCATTAACTCCGACGCGACGCGTGCTCACCCACCCGTCGCTTCCCGCCCTGAGCCACAGCTTCCCGCCGAGACATTGGGCTGGCTATAAAGAGGCCCCCGCCGTGCAGCCATTTCGCCACACCAGCACCGACGCTCGCCGGTAGCCATTTGAGCACATAGTCCAGCCGTAGCCAGTTGAGCACATAGCCATGCCTCGCCGCGTCGCCACCTCATGGGCCACGCTCACCCAGGCAGCGCGCCGCGCTAACGGCACAGCGCAGGAGGACGCCGCCGCCGCCGACGAATAGCCGTTCGACTGGGTGGATGTGGACGACGTCGACGTCGACGAGCAAGAGGAGCAGGAGCCGGTGCAGTACCCGTACCCCGGCCAGGAGCCGCCGCCGGAGCTCGACGAGGCACTGCCGCCGCCGCAGCAGCCGCTCCCGCCGCCGCTGTGGCCTAACCAGGTGGTTGCCGCCAACTCGTTTGAGAGCTGGCGCAACGAGCAGGCAAGCCGCCAGGTCAGGCTTGGCTACGAGGCGGCTGGGGACGCCGTGGAGGCCGCAATCATCCAGGCCTCCATCCTGACCGCGGAGCGCGACGAGCGTGACGAGCGTTGCCGCGCCTTCATGGCCGCCGAGCGGGCGGCGTACGAGCAGCTCAACGCCCAGGCGGAGGAGCCCACGCAGCAACAGCTCATCGCCCAGACGGAGGAGCTAGCGGATGCGGCCTCCCGGCTGCGCGCCGAGCGGGAGGCGCACGAGGAGCTGAACCAGATGCGCCGAGCGGGACGCACACGATGAGCTGAACCAGACGCGGCCGAGAGGGATGCCATGCGCCGGGCGGCGAGTCAGCTCCGGCAGGAGAGACGTGTGCGCTCCCGCTTAGCCAAGGCCGCGCACGACGACGAGGCTGGCCCGAGCGACGGCGTTTAGATTAGGTTTTAGTTATCGTTTTAGTTTTACTTTGCAAACGTGTTATTCTAAGTTTGCAAACGTGTTAGCCTAAGTTTGCAACTTGTATCGGTTTAATTTAAATTTGTATGTTTTAAAAATAGTTCGAATGCCGCGACCTACACAAGTTTTCGCCCGCAAGGTGTTCGATGATTTGCTCGCGTTTGAGGGGCGGACGTTTGGGGTGCGCCGCCGTGGACGCGGTCAAAAACATGGGCGGACACATGTCCGGCACCCCCAATGGAGGCCCCATTGGGGGTGCCCGACACGAATTTGGAGGCCCCCGGTGGAGATGCTCTAAGACATATTAATATGAAGGGTTATATACATATTCACTTACAATGCAAGTATCAATTTTATAACCCCCTGGACGCTGGACTAGATCATTCTCACATTGATGCAATCTCACCGACGGCCGGTGAACCTAGGCGGTGTGCTTCTTTTCTCGATACGACCCTGCATCCAATGACAAACGTGCACGCTGCTGTGACGGCGGCGGTGAACCTAAGCGGCGCGCTTCTCTTCTCCAACGCTGATACGACCCTACGTCCAACGGCAGATATGGACGCTGCTGCGACGGCAACCGATAAGCCTAGGCGACACGCTTCTCTTCTCTGACGTTGATATGGGCCATTCAATGGCCGGCGGGTGGTGGCCGTCGATGACGTGAAATTTCACAAATTTAACCCTTTTGGCAAAGTTTAACGAAAAATAACCTTTTTTCAAAACTATTTCCAAATCTAACCCTTTTTTGTAGCGCCCAACGGCGGGGAGCTACACTCTCATGTGTAGCGCCGGCCGGCGTGGAGCTACACGTCTGCCAGCATGGCATTCTGGGGCCCGCATCCCTTATGTGTAGCGCCGTGGTCGATGGAGCTACACATCAGGGTGTAGCGCCCTATCCGATGGAGCTACACTTTTATGATTTTGATAGCCGAAAGTCAGAGAGGATGCTGGCAAGAAAAACTCAAAAATTCGCCAAGTCAATGTGTAGCTCCGCATGACGGGGTGCTATACTTCATATTGTAGCTCCACGTCGTGTGGCGCTATACCCCTGAGAACTGATAAGTCGTTAGGACGCGGGGTGGCTGGGCGCCCAGGCCATTCATTCGTACCCGATTCACTTCTCTCTTCCTCTCCCTCCTCCTACTCAACCCCCTCACAAATCACTTAAGTTTGGTCTGATTTGGCTCCAGAATTTCGGCTCCCCTGCGTGGAGAGAGGTAATCTCCCAGCTAATTAGCATCGCAGTCACAGGCGAAAATAGTTTGTGATCGGAGCACAACCGATTGATCTGAAGAAGAGATTTCCGAATGAATGAGATATTATAAGTAGAAAATACGAATGTGCTAAGCCTATTTAATGATGATGGTGCACATGGCATCGCAACGACAAATTATAAAGGATCTAATCAGTGATCAATCATTTGGAAAACCCAATTAGTTTCGATTACTCTTATTATTTGGAAAACCCCTCGAGACAAGAACATTTTGCGCATTAGTCAGTGAAAAGTTCGTTGACTTCATACTACTACTCTGTGATGAGTAGTAAATGGTACCTTAAAAGTCATCTAATTTTCCCTAGCTAGGCAATCTAGCTCTTTCATTCGTTCAAGCAGCTGCTGAATGCAGAGGTTAAGCATATGTCTGTCTGTCTCGTGCCCTTCATCCTCGACCTCGGAGGTTGAGCAATCGAGCTCATCCATGGCGATGGATTAAATGACCTACGCTCTCTGTCTCCAGAAAATTTACATGCTCGGAGCAGGAGCAGCCTGCATGCAAACAGGCTATCGACCGTTGGCCGCACGCACGCATGCACGGCGCAAGTCTCTCTGACTAGGGTTAGGCTAGGAGAGCGATGTGTTGGAAGATGAACTTCATAACAATGATATTGGTGATGTGGAGAAAAAATTTAGGCATAAGGACATGTACCATGACATTCCTTATAACCGATGCTATGCATCGGTCTTGGATGACGACGGTCTAGAAGAAGATGTGGGAGATTATCTCTCTCCACACAGGGGATCCCAAATCGGACCAAACTTGAGCGATTTGTGAGGGGGTTGAGTAGGAGGAGGGACAGGAAGATAGAAGTGAGTCGGGTACGAATGAATGGCCTGGGCGCCCAGCCACCCCGCGTCCCAACGACTTATCAGTTCTCAGGGGTATAGCGCCACACGACGTGGAGCTACAATATGAAGTATAGCACCCCGGCATGCGGAGCTACACATTGACTTGGCGAATTTTTGAGTTTTTGTTGCCAGCATCCTCTCTGACTCTCGGCTATCAAAATCCTAAAAGTGTAGCTCCATCGGATAGGGCGCTACACCCTGATGTGTAGCTCCATCTACCACGGCGCTACACATAAGGCATGCGGGTCCCAGAATGCCACGCTGGCAGACGTGTAGCTCCACGCCGGCCGGCGCTACACATGAGAGTGTAGCTCCCCGCCGTTGGGCGCTACAAAAAAGGGTTAGATTTAGAAATAGTTTTGAAAAGGGGTTATTTTTCGTTAAACTTTGTCAAAAAGGTTAAATTTGTGAAATTTCACGTCGATGACGCTGAGAGACGTGAAAGCATCTCAAACTATAGCATGCTTTCCTAGTTCTGCAAAATCTGCAGTTTACTCATACACGCATGACAGTTTCATGTGTACAGGCTACAGTTCGCTATGGGACGATAGCCATCACTGTGACGGGAGGCCACTGGCGCTTCAGATGTGATGGTCGTCACCGCGTGGAACATCATCGTGCATTCTCCGTCGAGGACCGAGGTCCGAGTTTTGTTCACCGGTAGCCTTCGATGTCGCCGTTGATCTCTCAAGCTTGGTTCGCCGTCGTGGTCCGAGACTCCAAGTTGCGGTCGCCGGTGTCCGTCGATGTCGCGGGTGATCTCGCCAGAGACCTCTAAGTGGGTTACCTCTCCTCTGGACTCTAATCACGACGTCGCCAGAGGCCTTCCGGTTGGGATTTCGATTTCGGGGCAACTGTGCACGGAGGGCGCGATAGCTGGGGATTTCTGTAAACTCGTGTCTATTGTTAAGTAAGAAAGCGGGCGGGTAAATGCAAATATTTGTTCGGCCTAATGTGAGCTGCATGATTTAATCGTTGGGCTAAAATCACAGGGATACACAGATACACTAATAGCTCGGATGCATAGGATACGTCGCCATATATAGCCACTCGTTCCATGCCATTATTTCAAGATGATAATAACACAACAGAACTGGTTCAAAGCTAAGTACTCATCTTTACTATTAAACTAGAAAAATACCCCACGCGTTGCAGCGGAAATCTTTTTAAAAATTACTATGTAAATGAAATGGTCTAAGATGCATGAAATATTCAATTGTTCAGATTTAGTTGATCACAATAGTTGAGACACTAAGTGAAATTGTTAAATATTTGAATCTAAATATTAGTGACATCAACAATTACATGGATGAAAAAAGATGACATGGATAGGTTGCATGAAAGATGTACTACTATTAACTTTTGTTAGCAAAGATGATAATAACACAACAGAACTGGTTCAAAGCTAAGTACTCATCTTTAGTATTAAACTAGAAAAATACTCCACGCGTTGCAGCGGAAATCTCTTTAAAAATTACTATGTAAATGAAATGGTATAAGATGCATGAAATATTCAATTGTTCAGATTTAGTTGATCACAATAGTTGAGACACTAAGTGAAATTGTTAAATATTTGAATCTAAATATTTGTGACATCAACAATTACATGGATGAAAAAAGATGACATGGATAGGATGCATGAAAGATGTACTACTATTAACTTTTGTTAGCGAAGATGACATGGACAATTGATTGGCTAAAATAGTGGATGACGTGGATAGCTTGCATGTTGAGATAGAAAAATAGTTAATGCACTTAGTGGGGCTTTACTTTATAAGAAGTATAGATAGATAGATAGATAGATAGATAGATAGATAGGAGTTGATGATGGTTGGTCACCTCTAAAACACTCAACCTATTTTCCACCCTCGTTTTCGTTTCTCCACCCGTGGCGAATGGTGCGGCTGCGCTAGGGTTGTTTGCCGCTCCTCCTTGGCCTCCGACGCCAACCATGGGAGAAAACGACGCAGCCGGGCGACTCAGACCTCTCCGACCACCGCCAGGTGCTGTCGCACGATCTGCACCGCCGTCTCGTTAGGCCTTGCTTCTCCACGCGCAGGTCACCGTCCGCGCCCAACCCTCCGATCTCCACCTGCCGGAGCCATCCTCCCAAGCTTCCTCGTCCAATGGCATGAGAAGGATCTCGTTACTGGGAGCAGCCCTGCAGTACGGCGGCTCTATGGAACATGCGCGATCAGATTAATTTCCTTGGACACTCGAATGCCTGCATCGGCATCATTAATCTCCAGGCGGCAAGTGCGCACTCTATCCTTAATTGGCCAAACTCTTGGATCTCCAGGTCGTTGATGTGCTCCTAGCTGCACGTGAACCATTGGTGTACATGCATTGCAGATTGTGTATTAAGATACGGAGGTGAAAGGGGCTTACTCAGTTGGGCATTGCATTGCGGCTTGGTTTGGTCGCGCTCAACATTGTGTTACATGATCCAACTGACCCTGATGGAGGCAGCATGAATAGTCACTAGTAGAAAATGGGCCTATGGTCCCGGTTCGGTTGGGCCTTCAGTCCCGGTTGCCCAACCGGGACTGGCCAATCGGGACCAATGCTGGTCCCGGTTGGGCCACGAACCGGGACCAATGGTTGTCCACGTGGCCTGGTCTGGCTGCTCGTGGGGGGAGACTCATTGGTCCCGGTTCTTAATACGAACCGGGACCAATGAGTGCTTTTTTTTTTTGGTATTTAGGGTTTAGGATTCGATCTCGCCGGTGCCCCCTCTCGCCGGTGCCCCCTCTCCCTCTCGCCGGTGCCCCCTATCGCCGGTGCCCCCTCTCCCTCTCGCCGGTGCCCCCTCTCGCCGGTGCCCCCTCTCCTTCTCGCCGGTGCCCCCTCTCGCTATCGCCGGTGCCCCCTCTCCCTCTCGCCGGTGCCTCCGTCGTCTCCCCCTTCTTCGCATCGCCGACGAGCTCTCCATCGTTTCCGTACGCATATTATACGCTCTACTATATACACAGTACACGTTGATGCATATATAATTAATATTCGATCTCTTGCGAGAATACAACTATTTAATTACATGGAGATAGATCAAGCCATCAAGGCATATTTAGTTCATCGTCCGAAGCATAATGTTCCCCCTTTTCATCGATGGCCTCCCTAAGCAGAAATCCCGCCAATTCCTCTTGAATTGCTCCTACGCGCAGTTTTGGTTCGAGCGTCTCCCGCAGGTCGCTCAAATGAGTTGTTCTCCGCTCAGTGGTCAACTCGCGAATGAACTCGCAAACGTAGAATCCACATAAATTACTCCCCGGTGGCTGCTGCGGACATGTCACCGATTTATAAGTTAGCTCATCTTTGAATGGACCTTGTACCTTCTGTTTGAAATGTGTCCAACACCTGCTTTGGCAAAGAAAATGAACAAAGGAGTTATTAATTACTTGACATAAGGGAACAGGATGCAGTCATTAATGCATCACCAGGGTCATCTTGTCTTATCTTGTACCGCAGTGCATTGCATACCGGGCATTTATCCATGTTCTCGTACTCACCGCGGTACAGGATGCAGTCATTAATGCATGCATGTATCTTCTGCACATCTAATCCTAGAGGGCAGATAGCCTTCTTTGCTTCGTATGTAGTCTCGGGCAATTCGTTATCCTTTGGAAGCTTCGGCTTCATTATTTTCAGTAACTTCTCAAATCCCTTGTCAGAACAACCAGTCTCTGCCTTCCATTTCAGCAGTTCCAGTGTGGTACCGAGCTTTGTGCTGCCATCTTCGCAGTTTGGGTACAGCAACTTTTTGTGATCCTCAAGCATGGCCTCCAACTTTAGCTTCTCCTTTTCTGTATCGCATTCTCGCTTTGCATCAGAAATGACCCCACCAAGACCATCAGCGGGCTCATCTGATGCCCGATGTTCACCTCTTTCTTCTTCAACGTCTTCCATAACAGTATCACCGCATTCCTCAGGGAACATAGGATAGTTGTCATCATCCTCCTCTTCTTCATTGTCTTCCATCGTAACCCCTCTTTCTCCGTGCTTGGTCCAACAATTATAGCTGGGCATGAAACCTTTCCGAATCACGTGGTCTTGAATGGTTCTCGGGTCAGAGTACTCCCTGACGTTCCGACACTTCTCACATGGACAAGGCATAAAATTATTCACTTTGTTTGCCTCAGCCACATCGAGAAATTTATGCAGGCCTGCAATAAACTCGGAACTGCGTCGTTCGCCGTACATCCATCGCATCCGTGCATCCATCTGCATCATATATATAATTAAGTTTATCAAATACCATTACAATAACATCTTGAATAGTGAAATGACCACCGTACATCGACACGTGCAATATTTCTGTATCAATTACAGACGAAAAGGATAAAGTTGCTAACCTCGGTGCGGGTCGGGCATTTCATCGAACACATCTTGTGCGTAGCAAAGAGAAAAAAAACTAGCACCCCCACTTCCCACCAATCCAGGAAAAAAAAACAGAGGAGAGAGGGGGGTGGGGGCAACAATATATAGGCAGGGGAGGGGTATTGGTCCCGGTTCTTGGCACGAACCGGGACCAAAGCTCCGCGGCATGCCACGTGGTCCGGCTCTGGAGCTTTGGTCCCGGTTCTTGGCATGAACCGGGACCAATGCCCCCAACCGAACCGGGACCATTGCCCCACGGGGCCCTGGCAGCTCGAACCGGGACCAGTGCCAGGCACTGGTCCCGGTTTTTGCCTGAACCGGGGCTAATGGCAAAACAGTACTCCGGACCAAAAGTCCTTTTTCTACTAGTGAGTATGGGAGATTTGGTCAGCCAGGAATGCTTGGGAAGTAACAAGTTTGATTATTCACGTGTCCTCTTAACCTACAAAGTACCAACAACTATG
Organism: Poa pratensis; assembly: GCA_947311845.1. Taxonomy (NCBI): domain Eukaryota; kingdom Viridiplantae; phylum Streptophyta; class Magnoliopsida; order Poales; family Poaceae; genus Poa; species Poa pratensis. The sequence continues at coordinate 34,389,010 of CAMZMU010000109.1, read as the reverse complement.
ATATTGAAGTAGTGTTAAGCCTTCTGAATTTTTTCTATCAATTTCTCTTGCTAATCTATTTTGGCTTCACGGCAGATGGTACGGAAGGAGAAATGATTCTTCATTGTGTACCAGTCACCTAAAGTGAGCTAACTAACCTGACCATTTTTAGAGGTTTAGTTCTCAGTTGTTGTGTAAAGAAAATAGCTTACATACGATGTGTGACCTTACAAATAGCCTGTAGTTAAATTTCTTAACCTTACTATACAAGCCGCCTCCATATAGTGTATGAAGAAGTCAGTCCTGTATGGAGTGGTCCGATGAATTGATTTATGGAATCGTTAAACTCATGTATTTTGCAATGAGCTTTCGACTCTCCGTTTGTGACAATGTGGCGTTGAAATGGATGTGATAGCCTTGTGCATCTCATTTGCAAAGATTGTTTGCTTCTGTTTCCTGTTTATATTAATTAGGTATTTCACGCAGTAATCTACTAATTGTCTTGTTGCTTCTGTTTTTGGGCATATTTGATTGACGGACAAGGGTTCCAAACATATTTCAGCTGCTTAATAGCTTTGGTACTAGAACTGGAGTACAACCTGCAATACTAATTTAATAAGGATTCCCATTCAACTCCAAAAAATATTCTTGCAACTTCACAAGTAAGATGTGCTTATCTACAGCATGTCATCGATGATGAGCTTGGCATACAAGGACGGCCTTCTGTTGGTAACCTCAAATCTCAGAGAAAAACAGCCGGGCAAAGTCAGTGTGTGAATGTTCAGATTTTTTTTCGCCTGTAGGTGTTTCGGATCAAATCTCAGAGTTCAGGACGGCAAATATGTGTCATGGCAAAGCTGAGCAATGGCACACAGCACAATCACCTAACATTTCGTCCAAATAAATGAGGGATTTAAATAGTATAATAATTTTTTTGTGCAAATCCGCAGCAACGTACGGGCATTTAGCTAGTCTATACTAGTATAAAAGACCAAAACGGTATCCGGAGGAAGTGAAAGCAAAATAATAACAGTACCTACAGTTTAAAATATACTGCAATAAGAGCATCTCCAAGCATGGTAGCTATATTCTCCCTATACGTCCGGCGGACAGCCCGGATGCGTTTTGGGCTTTTTTAGTCCACCCAACGGCGGCCCCCAAACTCTCCCCAAACGTCCGGGCTGTCCGGCTCCCCCCAAAGCCAGCCCATATGTAGGGTGGGTTTGGGGGCGCCGGACGCGTCCGCCACGTCGGATCTGGCAAGGCGGGCCTACCCCAAATTTCCATCTAAAATTCCGGCGCGCCGGCCACTTCCACTTTCCCCTTCTCCGCCTCCATTTCCCGCCGGCCAATTTCATTCCTCCCGCCCCATCCACCTGCAAATCCGATGGAGGCGACGGAAGGAATCGATTTGACCGAGAACGGCGCCTCCTCCCAGTCCGTCGAGCAAGCGGGGGCCTCGGCGCTGAAGCCGGAGACCATCGCGCGGCGGACGCGGCGCCGCAGGCAGCGCCTCCGCGAGCTCGCGGCGGAGAAAGCGGCGCTGGAGGCTATGTCGGAGACGGAGGCGGAACGGATAGCGAACGCGGAAACGCAGGGCGACGAGCCGGAGTTGTCCACGCCCGTGCCCGTCGTCCGGCGTCCTACGCAGGTTCCGCATTTCCCCGCGCCGGCAAGGAGGTCGACATCCTCCTTGACGAACCCGGCGGAGGATGCGGGCAACATCTTCCACCCGGATGAGTACCCGTCGCAGGTTCCGCCGACGCAGGAGAACGAGATGATGGGCGAGTCTCCGCCGCTCCAGCGGACGCGGGATGCTTCCGGCGTCACCGCTACCGACGTCGCCCACAACCTGTTCAACGAAAGTCAAATCGACTATACGGTATGCATCTCTACCCAAACTTCATAGTTCCGACTCAATCTAGGCCTTTAGTGTAATCCTTAGCATGTTTAGGATGATAAGAATGATTATATGCTGGAATTGATCCGGGATGGGGAGGATCCGGCATCACAGGGTCCGTCGGCGGTGGTGGGCGAGTCCGAACCGGTGGGGAATGCGGACAAGCCGAAGGCCCGGAAGGCATACACGCCAAGAGGCTCGTCCTACTCCACTTTTGAAGATGTTTTGCTTTGCCGGGCTTGGTTAGCCACAAGCATGGATCCTATATGTGGAACCGAGCAAAAGGGCACAAGGTTGTGGGAGAAGATACATGCCCATTTCCATCACCAAAAGGAATACATGACACCCCACCCCATTGTGTCCGATCGCAATGCCGGCTCTCTTCAACATAGGTGGGCGGCAATTCAAGAAAGCGTCAACAAGTATTGCGGTTTCCACGCACAAGTGGTGAACCGGAATTCTAGTGGCGTCAACGTGACTTCCTATGTAAGCTATTCCTTATGATTTGTTCATTTGCATCTCTTCATTTTGCATCAAACTTCATGGGTGGTCATTAAAATTGTTGGCTACTTTTGTGTTTGATAGACAAGTTTGGCCGCCACTTTGTACCATCAAGTGGAGAAGAAACACTTCACCCTCTCACATTGTTGGCCAGAGTTGAATGGAAAGCCCAAGTGGATGCTCCAATATGATGATCACAAGAATCCGGCCAAGAAATGGAAGACCAACGATGGATCAACCTCTTCCATCCCAATTGGAGTTGATGAGGAAGATGGGCCATCCGAAGGTGGAGGTGGCCGGAAGAGGATGATGATGGGGAAGAAGTGGGAGAAGGACCGGGTGGCACGAGACGGCGCCGCCGCGAAGATGTCCACCACATGGAAGGACATCTTCGAGAAGAAAGATGATGCCATGCAAAAGTTGGAGAAAGAAAGGGAGGACAAGAAGGCCGAGAGGTATGACGCCTTCTTGGCTTTGCAAAAGGAGAGAATGGAGTTTGACCGCATCCGGCTCAAGGAGAGGTTGGACATTGAGAGGGAGAAGTTGACCGTGGCGAAGGAGGAGGCTTGGTTGAAGCTCCAATTGGAGCAAAAGAAGATAGCCAATGCCTATGAGATGGAGCAAAAGAGGATGGCGGATGCCTATGCCATGGAGCATGAGAAGAACATGATCGCAAGAAGTATGGAGGAACAAAAAATCATGTTCCAAAACGTTTCACTCTTGGATGAGGCAAGCGCCAAGTGGATCCTCATGATGAAGAAGAAGATCTCCGACCGTGGCATCGGCGTTGATGGCTCCGGTGGATCCGCCCCTTCATCCGCCCCTTGATCCGCCCATAATCCGACTTTTGTATCGGACAACTTGTTAAACTTTCATTCAAATTTGAACTCTATGTCTTGTAATATGATCCGGTATGTATCGGATCGGATCGACGTTGCATGGCTTGCATGGATTTGGGTGTCAATTTGTGTGCATTGTGGTTGTAGGAGCCCAACTATGGGGGTCGTCCGGTCGGTGTCCGCGGACGCGTTCGGGCGCGTCCGGGCGCAGTTTGGGGGGCGGATTTGGGGGCTCCGCTTGAAGATGCTCTAATAATCCGAAATCTGCAAGCTGAGTCATTAGAAATAACAATCTGAAGCAGAGTTCAAAAGAAGTGTACATTTATTTGGCAACACATGGATAACAATCCGACACAATCTTGAGTCTGAAGAGCATGGCAGGCACGTACAAGCTAACTAGAGTTAAAATTCTGAATCTCGGTTATACACAAATACCCAATTTTAAAACCCACTGACATTCTGCCTTGTGCTTCTGATGAAACCCAGGATGTACTAGCTATCACTTTGCTGAATCCTGAATCATTTCGAACGCTAACTGTCACTGAAGAACAGAAGCAACACGAAAAAATTATGCAGATTAGAACCCATAAGCCTACAGACGAAAGAATGACTGACAAAGTATGACGATTACCTCGTCCTGCTTCTGTAAGGACGGACCAGAGTCGCTCTTCTGGCCGACGATGTAGAAAAGCACGCACGAGACCACGCTGAGCGCCAGCGACGCGCCGAGGACGGCGAGGACGCCGCAAAATCTTCCTCTCCTGTCCGGCTCGCCCGGAGGACTCCCCGGCGCTGCCGCCGCCGACGCTGATGAATAGGGGCCGCCGCGGGAGGCTCCTAGGCGGCTGAACCTTAGGGCGGCGTGTATACCGGGGGCAGCGTGGCGGCTCGCGTCCCTGATCCTGAAGCACTCGCCACCGCGCTGGTTGCGCACGGCGTCGTCCCCCGCCGTGACGTTCCTCACCCACTCGGAGTCAGAAGCCGAGGAGCCATGGACGAGAGAAGAGAGGAACCTGTCCAGAACGATGTCGCTCCGGCCAGCCTTAGCGCTGGCCGACGTGGCCGTAGCTTCCGCTTCCTCGGGGATGAAGTGCTCCGGGCGGGGCTGCTTCCTGCCTCGAGAAGATGGGCGGTTGGACGAGGAGGTGGATGCCGACCCATCAATCACGCCGGAACCCGCCGTGCGGAGCCCTGACGCCGACGGTAATCCAGGGCCAAGGCTGGCAGCGGAAGGAGGCGGATGGCCTTCGGGCGGTGCGGCGACGAAGCGCTTCGGGGAGTACTGCTTCCTGCTCCGCGACGGCATGCGGCGGTAGGAGTCCAGTGGCGAGGCGTGCGCGTTCGCGACCGTGGCGCCGGGCGCTGCCAGCCAAATTACTCTGCTCAGTTCAGACGAATCGAGAACGTGACCAAGAACACAATGCTTAGGGTTGGTGATCTTACCGGAGCAGGCCCGTTTGAGCATCTTCTCGTCTCCCCGCGCGGAGCCCCGATCGCCATCCGCCAAAGGAGGGACGTCCTCGAGTGTTCCCGTCACCGTCGCGGAAGACGATGAAGTGCCAAGAACAGGAGCGTCGGAGGTGAATCTGATCAGGATGGCCTGCTTCCTGCCCCTTGAACGTGGACGGAGGGACGCCGACAGCGGCGTCGCTTCCGCAGCCGCTGATCGAAACTCTGACGAATTCGCGCCCACATGAATCAACCAACTTTCAAGAACAGAGGAGCCGGCTGCCGGCCTTTCGTGCCACCGCGAAACGCATGCCAATTGATTGAAATCTTACCGAAGGGAGCAGCGATAGCGACAGGGTTCTCCAACGCCTCACAGTCCTTTTTCTTGACGCTTCCCGACGCGGCCGCGGCCTCGCTCGGCTCCGGCAAAGGTCCTTCCTGCAACGAACGAAGAACGAACCAAAGTCAAGAACAGAGAGAACTTTCGGTTTGCCCGCTTTTCTTGAATGGCCATTAACTACCTCAAGTTCCTGTTTCTTGGCGCTCTCCGACGCCGCGCCATGGACGTTGTTTTCCGCAGCCGAGACGCGCTCCTCGGCACTGGCCGTCGCCTCGCCGCCCTGCTCCGTGTTCGCCTCGGACGGATCAACAACCGCGCGCTCGTCTCGCTCCATGGCCGATCGATCGAGTTCTCGTGGGACAAAGAGGGAGCGAGAATGGTTGTGGAAGAAGAGGGAAGGCGGTTGTTTGAAAGAAGTGGAGATGGTGGGCTTGCGCAGGCGGTTATGACGGCGACACGAGTTCGGGTAATAGCATCTCTCGGCTGGAGGCGGCCCATGAAAAGCCCACGTTCAGGATCGATCCAAAAATCATTTCACCAGTTTTGAAATGTCACCTCTGGTACACATTTCACGCTGAACTTTAATACCGGATGATTTCAAACTTGAACTTTACAAAACCGGATAAAAAAAACCCTGCACCTGGTTTTTGGCGAATTTGGGCGGTTTTGGGGTCAATTTGGGCGGTTTTTGCATATTTCAAGTGGTGGTGACATGGCGTGATGTGGCCGCCGTTAACGCCATCCCCTCCGCGCCGGCACCGATGGACCATCGGCGCCCCGGTGGCGGCCGGGCTTACGCTTCAGTCCCACCGACGAGGAGCTTGTCCTCTACTTCCTCAAGCGACGGATCGCCGGCGGCCGCCTCACCCCTACCTCGCCTCGCTCTCCACTTTCTCCCTCTCCCCCAGCTCCTCCCTCGCTAAGAACTCACCGTCACCATGACCATCCGCATCGAGGTGGCGCTTCAGGTACGCACCCCTCGACCCCTTCTTCCAGGGCACCGAGGAGTCCACGCAACTCTCCCCCGTGTTCGGCGGCCAACAGGTGCTCGAGGGCGACGTCACCGCCGCCAACTTCAGGACCCAACAGTCCGGTGGCGCGTTCGACGTGGAGGTGAAGCTCAACGCCAAGCTCAGGGTCAAGGTTTGGCTCGGGCCGAGGGCCAGGGTCAGCTGCTCCCTCCCCGTCCCCGGCTACAAGCCCTTCAAGCCCGGCGGCATGTTTGATTGGTCTGTCAGGGATCTCTCGTTTGATTCGATTCGATTGGTTGGTTGGTTGGTTTCGAGATGCTGTGCTTTGCATCTCAGTGATAGATCTTCTTTAGCATTGGAGTAGTATGCACAAATTATCAGATCGATTTGGGACGGGCCGACGCGAGATGCTGAAGTAGTGAATCGACCGGCTGCAGGTCTTGCGACGCCGGCAAGCTACTGGCAGCAGCCTCGAGCAATGCCTTGATTAGGACCGTAGCGAGGAGACATCTGCGCGCGATGTCGCCGGAGTGCGCCACGGCACCCGAGCAGGGAAGATGACATGTGGGGCCCATGCTACGCTGTTATCTTCTTAACTGATGGCCAACGCCATGTATCGCCACGCCATCGCACAAACTGCCCAAATTGTGCAAAACCATCTAAGGGAGTTATTTGTCCGGTTTCGTAAAGTTCAGGGTTGAAATCATCCGATATTAAAGTTCAGGGTGAAATGTGTCCGAGTGGTGACATTTGAGGGTGAAAACTATACATAATCCTTCTTGGAAAAGAGGTCGTACTCCCTTGTGAAGCGAGAAAAATCCAAAATTTGTAACTTCAAAACGCCATGTCTAAAAAATGTTTCGTTTAATATATTGTATTTGTATTTCGTACACTGAAACCAAGACCACACTTTTACAAAAATAAATGCAACAATAATGTGATGAAAAGTGTAATCTACAAATGACCAGACAGAAACAATGGGTCCGTCTAGTGATCAGTCCACTAAGAAAACCCTATGTCACGCATGGTCTAATTTTTTTTTATCTCCATCCCACCTTAGTATGTGATGTGTGTTTGTGTTTATGGGTTAGTCAGCTAGGTTGTACGGACTTCACTTTGCATGTAGGTCTTTGCGGGCTTTGCCATGATGTTTGATATTTTTCTTTCAAATTGCAATTTTTTTTGAAAATTACAACTTGTAAAATAACAAGACAAAAAAATAGAAAACTCTAGTTTCACTCTTCTGGACAAAAGTGCAAATTGTATCGAATGCCGGTTTAAGATGCTAATTCTTCTGAAAACTGCAACTCATATCTAATATCGATCGCTAGTTGCACATTTCTCGAAAAAATGTGCATCTCATATTGATAAACCGGTCAAATTTATGCATTTCTTTTGAAAATTGCAATTCATATAGAATACATGTTGGAGTTGCAAATTTATTGAGAAACATTGGAACTCAGATTTTATTAAGAAAATACATATAAAACCAGGGTTGTACTTTTCTTGAAATAAAAGTGCAACTAATAACGACTACTAGTTAGACATGATCATTTCTTGTGGAATTGCAACTTATGTTGAACGTTTACTAGTTTCATATTTCTTGAGAAACAAATGCAACTCATATTGGAAACGGAATGGAGTTGTACTTTTGTCATAAAAAATACCATTGGACTCCCAACCTCCGAACTAACCACATTCGATGTCAAAACTCCACCTAAAACAGTCACCGGGGTTGTAGGATTAGCGGCAGAGGCGACGTCATCCCTCCACAATCTTAAAAAAAAGACCAGCTTATTTGTTACCATGACCCATGAGCTTTGCTAATGGCCTCGGAATGTTCAGCGCATGACATTGATGCTATCAAAACTACTTCCGCCTCATGGACACCGCCACTAGGAGCTCACCGCCGTCGTCCACGCACTGCAGCTGTCCGGCCTCAACAAGAGCGCCCAAGCAAGAAAAACCGAGGATGCAGAACAAGTTGAAAGCTTTGCCAAAGAGAGCACTCCGAAGATCCCGCGCCATCCGAGGACACCGCAGCCTCCGCACCACCAACTTCGGGAGAGCAACAGGCTATGGACTCCATGGCGGCGTCCTCAAGATGATTACGACGCCAATGCGCCACCACCGCCCGATCCGAAGATCAAGGTTTTCACCCTGAGTACAAGGGAGTACCGAGTGATGATGGCGTGGAATAGAACGTTCGTTGGGAAACCCCAAGTGTAAGGTTTGATGTAATTTAGTAACAAGTTTTCCCTTGATTACAAAACCAAGGTATTCAATCCAGTAGGATTTGGAGAAGGCTTTAGAAAGGTGTCAATGGTGCCGTTTACGAATATTGGCGTGGACCTGCGCACACACGAATAAACTACTTTGTCCCAACGAAACAGAGAGGTTGTCAATCTCTCCGGCTTGCTGAACACAAAGGATTAAATGTATGTGTGTAAAATAATATGAGAGCAAAAATGACCAGCGAGCAAAATGACTTAAAAAGGCAATTAGAACGGCTGTAAACAATATAGGAAAATAGGATTGGGATCCACAGTTCACTAGTGGCGTCTCTCCAAAAGATAAACATGTTGGGTAAACAAATTATAGCGAGGTAATTGACAAACATGTGCGCAACACAATACTATCATGACACAAAGTTCACCGTTTCATTTAATATGGGCATTACGACAAAATACATAAACCGTTATCCAAATGCATCTATGACTAATAATCCACCCCGGGATCGCTATCCAGCCTGTCACCCGAAAATATTAAGTTGCAAGCAACAGATAATTGCAATAAGCATGGTGCGTAATGTAAGCAATATAAACAACATAAAGCAATAAACACCACTGTTTTATCCCTAGTAGCAACAACACATTTCAAGTCTTAATCGTTTCTATCAACTCGAGCTCAGACAAGAGAGACATGAACCCACTATCTAGCATAAATACCCTCTCTAAGATACTAGCAATTACTTCGGCCAAAGCATCCACATGCATCGGAGAGCATGCAAGATCGTAAATAAAACATATGAATAAACAATCTGAACAATAATGTCATGACTCCATAATTCATCGGATCCCCGCAAACACAACATGTAGCATTACAAAAAGATGATCTTAATCATGTAGGCAGCTCATAAGATCTAAACAACGGAGCACAAAGGAGAAGAGACAACCATCTAGCTACTGCCATGGACCCGTAGTCCCGTGGTAGACTACTCACGCATCACTCCGGAGGCAGGCATGGTGGTGTAGATGCCTCCGGTGGCGATTCCCCCCCCCCCCCCGGCAGGGTGCCTGGAAGAGCTTCAGAACCCTCCCGATCTAGGGTTGGCGACGGCGGCGGCCTCGGAACTTTGCTGGAAAATATGATCGGGTATCGACGGTTTTCGGTACGAAGACAATTTATAGGCGAAAGGGCAACTCGGGGAGACGCCCGACGGCGCCAGGTGGGCCCCAGCCGCGGCCAAGCCCTGGGCCGCGGCTAGGTGGCGTCTGGAGGCTGTGGGCCCCCCTGCAGCACCTCTCCTGGCTCCGTCTTCGTTTCTTCGTAAAAATAATTATATTAAATTTTCAGCCAATTCCGAGAAAATTCTCTGACTAGCTTTTCTGAAACAAAAAGACAGCAGAAAACAGGAACTGGCACTGGGCATCTTGTCAATAGGTTAGTTCCATAAAATATGCCAAAATGATATAAAAATATTATAAAAACATGTGGCAATGTTATATAACAAGCATGGAACAATCAAAAATTATAGATACGTTTAAGATGTATCAGCATCCCCAAGCTTAATTCCTGCTCGTCATCGAGTAGGTAAATGATAACAAAATAATTTTTGTGGTGACATGCTTCTAACACAATCTTGATCAAACAATAATGTAAAGCACATGAACTGAATGAAAGTGTTCCAGGACAATGGTCTATAGTTTGAAATGAAGTAAATAATGATTAACCATGTATAACATCTAAGTAAGAACATTTCATGGATAGTACTTTGGATACTTGAAAATTATAAAACTCGTCATGCTTAATAGCTCACAAAGCAATATACTTTTGAAAAAGGTGTTCAACCAACACAGATGTAGATTTAAGTTTTCAGCAAAAGCTTCAACATGTAACATCCTTATCATTGGATAATGTCAATACAAAAGTTTTCATAGTGAAACATAAAGATAAAATGTAGTAAAATTGTACCAAAATTGATACTATGCGTTTGCTTGAGAGGTAAAGATTGGAAAGGAAAACTGACTCAACATAAAAGTAAAAGAAAGTCACTTCGCAGAGGGAAGCAGAGATTCATCGTGTGCTAGAGTTTTTTGGTTTTTGAAATCATATAGAGACATAAAAATATTTCTTTTTCAGAGTGGTGTTTGTCCTTGTCAACGACTAGCAATAGCGGTCCTAACATCTTCCACACCAACTAAGGTTTAAGAGCGGTTCCGAGATATCATACTCAAATATATATTTTTTTTTTTGACACTCCTCCCCACATTTACTTACACAAGTCATGGCTAACCGAATCCTCGGGTACCTTCCATCAATCACATATCCATGGAGGAGTGCCTTATTATTTTATTTCTGATATTGGACTAACTAGCAATGTGCAAAATTTTGACGAGCAGATGAAGCATGCAAGTCATATAAACATTATTTGGTATGAAAGATGCTAATCCCAACTACTATTTCCTCATGAGCTAAAAACAATGGCACAAAACAGGAGTAATAACATTTTGAATTTTTAAAGGTAGCACACGAAAAATTTACTTGGAGTGGCTAGGAAATACCACATGTAGGTAGGTATGGTGGACACAATGGCAAGGATATTTAGCTCAAGGATTGGATGCACGAGAAGCATTCCCTCTCAGTACAGAGTTTTTGGCTTAGCAAGGTATCAAGCAAACACATATCATCAACCCAATACACTAATGACCACAAGATATACATTAAGCATAACCATTAGACCTCATACCGTCTTCCTTGTCAACCAAACTTGCTTTTACAAAAAGAATATCTAAACTTTGAGAAAATACCAATCAAAACAAGTGTTAAAATTTAAACTTTACGGTATTTCTCCACTACTCCATTCTTAAGTAAATGATCCACAAGTTTAAATATTTAATCTAATTCATCTCTCAAAACAATTGACAATCATCAAATTACTCAAGACAATGACCTACAAGATTATGTAAACTTCTTTCTTTTTTTACCACTTCCTACATGATAGTTTCCCTTTCAACCAAACACCAATCAATTTATTTGAGCAAAACTCTCTAATCAAATACGCATGAAACACAAGAGAGTACTTCCTAACTATAAGAAACTAATAGCTCTGAACAAGAGATACATGAAAATAAGAGCTAGAAGCTAAAATAATAAAGAGCTAAACACTCTACGCATATAAGTGAAGAACATGAGTGTATATGAAAAAGCGGAGCGTGTCTCTCTACCACACAAGAATGTAACGATCCATTATTGAAAGTGACTGATGACCCACAAGTATAGGGGATCGCAACAGTCTTCGAGGGAAGTAAAACCCAAATTTATTGATTCGACACAAGGGGAGCCAAAGAATATTTATAAGCCTTGACAGATGATTTGTCAGTTCAGCTGCACCTGGAAGTAGACTTGCTCGACACAGTTTATCAGTAGCAACAGTTTTATGACAGTAGCAGTAGTGAAATAATAGCAGCAGTAAAATAAAGACAGCAGTAATAATTGCAGTAGACAGCAGGATTAAAATACTGTAGGCATAGGGATGGATGAACGGGCGCTGCATGGATGAGATAATTCATGAAATAGTCATACATAGGGCAATTGCAGATAAATAATAAGGTATCCAAGTAATAATCAATCATAGCATGTGTTCCGTATTTAGTCGTACGTGCTCGCAATGAGAAACTTGCACAACATCTTTTGTCCTACCAGCCCGTTTGCAGCGGGGCCTCAAGGGAAACTACTGGTAATTAAGGTGCTCCTTTTAATAAAGCACCGGAGCAAAGCATTAACACTCCGTGAACACATGTGATCCTCACGTCGCAACCATCCCCTCCGGTTATCCCAATTTCTGTCACTTTGGGGCCTCGGGTTCCGGACAGTGACGTGTGTATACAACTTATAGATATGATCCAAAACAATAATTATTCTCATGATTCAATAACATGTTCAGATCTGAGATCATGGCACTCGGGCCCTAAGTGACAAGCATTAAGCATAATAAGTTGCAACAATGACATAAGTACTACCGATGGATACTAGGCACCATGCCCTAACAAATCTCACAACTATTACATGAATGATCTCATCCAATCCCTACCATCCCCTCAGCCTACAGCGGGAAATTACTCACACATGGATGGGGGAGTCATGGATGGTCGATGGAGAGGTGGCGGTGATGATGATGGCGATGATCTCCTCCAATTCCCCGTCCCGGCAGGGTGCCAGAACGGAGTTTCTGATCCCCGAAATAGGGTTTTCGATGGCGGCGGAGCTCTGGAAGGTTTCTGGAAAAAGCGTCGATCCCCCGAAGTTTTTAGGTCAGAGGCTTTAAGTAGTCCAAAGGGGAGCGTCGGGGGCCACACAGGGGGCCACACCACCCCTGGGCGCGGCAAGGGCCCACCCGCGCCCTGGGTGCGTGTGGTGCCCCTGTGCACCCTCCTCGCTTCGTCTTCTGGCTCCGTGGGTCTTCTGGAAAAATAGAATTTCTGGAATTTTTCTGGAATTTTCCTAAAACTTTGACTTTCTGCACAAAAACGAGACACCAAGGCAATTCTGCTGAAAACAGCGTTAGTCCGTGTTAGTTGCATTCAAATCACACAAATTAGAGGAAAAACAATAGCAAAAGTGTTCGGAAAAGTAGATACGTTTTGGACGTATCAACTCCCCCCAAGCTTAGCTTATTGCTTGTCCTCAAGCAATTCAGTTAACAACTGAGTGCGATAAAAGAAACTTTTACGAACACATTTGCTTCATATGATGTATACATACCTACTATATGATCAATTACTTAGCAATTCATAATAGGAACCATGCAAATAATGACACCTAGTAGTTATGCAAATCATGAAAAGATACCAAAGTACTAAGAATGAATAACATAGCATACATCTATCCACAAGAATTGCAATGTTCGTAAAAAGATATGACAAAGTGGTATCTCGCTTGCCTTTGTTTGAAGGGCAAAACATAAATGCCAAGGCACCTCTGAAGTTCAAGTGAAGACTAGATATAAAAATATCAAAGATAAGAGTATCATAGTTATACCTCAATTAATCGTATCCTGGGACAAGCACATTACACTAAGAACGACAGTTATGCTCTCGAAGAGGTGCTCAAAGAAAGGATGGTGACTCAACATAAAAATAAAAGATTGGCCCTTCGCAGAGGGAAGCAGGGATTAACACGTGCTAGAGCTTTTTATTTTAAAAACAGAGGTAAAAATGTTTTGAGAGGTGTTTGTTAATTGTCAACGAATGGTAGCGGGTGAGAACAGTATTCTACCTGTCAAACGGACTTTTAAGAGCGGCTCCCATGAAGGACGTTATTTCTACCAGCAAGGCAGATCATCCCTCTTTCTCTTTGGTTTACACACATTCAGGTATTTCACTGTTTGTCATTGCTTACTGATGAATCAGGGCAAAAGTGTGAAGAGAATTAAGGGTTAAAGTTGTAATTAATTGGGACTGGGCACCCCGTTGCCAGCTCTTTTTGCAAAATTATTGGATAAGCGGATGTATATGCCGCTAGTCCAGGTGTAAAAGTCCATTTGACAAATAGAATAAAGAATAACCACACTAATTCCTCATGAGCTAGTAAACATTGACACAAAAAGGGAAATATTTTGAAAGTTTTAAAGGTAGCACATGCAAATTTACTTGGAATGGCTTGAAATACCATGCATAGGAATTTTTGGTGGACTCTTTGGGATAACTTGGTTTAAAGGATTTGGATGCACGAGCAGCATTCCCGCTCAGTACAAGTGAAGGCTAGCAATAGACTGGGAAGCGACAACCACGAGAGCGATAACGGTCATAATCATGCTTGCGACAAAATAAAATTAACGGAGGCATAAAGATGATACTAAAACTCTGAGGCAAAATAGATCATCAAGGCTTAATTGACTTTATTTTTCAGTCATAACATGTGTGAGCATGTGCCAAGTCGAATCAAGTGAATTATTCAGAGGAGGATACCATCCTGCCATACCGTTTTACGAATAGAACAATGCATGTAAATATCTATATGACATGTTATTACTATTAGCAATTTGGTACTGACATAAGAAGACATGAACTACTAAGCAATCATTAAATAACATAACCACTACCATGATAGCTAAGCATGTTCACATGAGTAGGCATATTTACAAAAATGAAAAACAAATAGAGTTCATACCAGCCTTTTACCACATCCGAATTGTCGTAGTCGTCATTATTGCTTTTCACTTGTGTGGCTTGAATGATGTGAAATGATAACCAAGCCCAAGTGGAACCACGGAAATTTTTCGAACTCCTGAAACAACTATACAAAACGGCAGAAGAACAACAAATATTTTTGGGTTTTCGAATTAAAGCAAGCATAGAAAGAAACAAGCAAACAAAGCAAAATCTTTTTGGATTTTTGAATAACAAGCCAAAACGAAAAAAATAAAGTAAACTAGCACTACAAATTCAAAAGCAAGAGAAATAAAGGAAATATTTTTGGTCTTTTGGTGTTTTGCGAAAATGAAATGGACACAAGAAACAAAAGAAAAGAAACAAACTAAAACATGGATATACAAAGTACCGACATGATATGAATATGATAAAATGAGTGAACTTGTCGGCATACCTCCCCCCAAGCTTAGGCTTTTGGCCTAAGTGGGAGACAATCATCCCCATGGCCGCCAGCTAGGCGCCCTCAGTGTGTGACGAGGAGGGTTCCTCGTCCGAGTAAAAGCTCGAGGATGCACCACCGTAGTACACGGTGTAGTCCTCAGGGGGCGCCACGAAGGTCTCCTGTCGGTCCTCAGGGTAGTGCTGTAAATGGAAATCCGGTGCACCGAGGTGGTTGTCCAAATCCTCCCTCGAATATGATAGAGGACCCCTGAAAACACTGAACAAACTAGGCTGTGGAAGCCGGACCTCTAGCTCAGGTCCATTAGCAAAAACAACTCTATACATCAAATGTCCAGTAGATGAATTATTAGTAACAAAATCATGAAGTTTCATGGCGGCAAGATCAAGTCTTTCTGGAATCAACAATTCATCAGAAGGATCGCAGGAAGACCAAGATCAGCTAAAACACGTGCAGCAATAATGCCTCCAAAGATGGGACCTTTGGCGGCAAGGCGGCGAGCAATCAAGGCACCAAGGTTGTAGGTTTTATTATTTTTAAGTGCATGAGCAAGAAAAGCTAGATGATAGCAAGAAATATTACTAGTGTTCTCTCTAGCAAGCACACTCGTGGCAAGATAATATGTGAAGTACCTGATGGCTGGAAATTGAATGTTCCTTATCTTACCGCGCTGCACTCTACGGAGATCATCATAGCTCAGCTCATGGTAAAGATCCACAACTCGCGCGGCTCTGCTCTGATCTTTCTCGCTGTCCCAGATGGAGCAACACCTATGACCCTGCAAAATCTTTTCAAGTCCATGTTGCATGCACGATCATAAATCTTAAACTCAACAGTGGGGTTAAAAGTAGAGTTATTAAACTTAAAGCTTTCAACAAAAATCTTAGTGAGGTTAGCATATTGTGGCCTCTCATCCTGCATAAATTCCATCAAACCAACATTGTTAATCATCCTTATGAAGTCATCATAAATCCCTGCATCTCTCATAAAGTTAAAGCATGGAAAAATAGATGGATGAGGAACACCATCATCTTCCTCTTCACCGATTCTTGGTGCCAAAAGATCCTCATTGTATGATGGCCTAGGTGCACCTCTTGATCTTGAAGCCCTTGTTTCCCTTGAGGAGGATGGTGTTTGCCTTCAAAGATTTCTCCATAAGTGTGTTTATCCATCTTCCTTTTCTGAAATTTTAAACAAACCTCATAAAAAATGATTTTGGAGTGGTTAAATCAAGGAAACACTAGGGAGACTTACTAGGGACTAAACATGCATCAAAACTAGTTAATCTAAACAAGAACAAGCATGCAAGCTCTAATAACATGTCACCTACAGTACCAAAATGCTAAAGATATAAGCAACTAAACAAAATTCTATTTGGATAATCGGAGGAGTCACATACCGGAGAGCAATTGATCCAAATTTCAGCAGCAAAGATGGGCTGAGCAAGTAGATCGAAAAATTCGAGCAAGAGCAGCAAGAACACGAGTTTGAGCAATGGTGGTGTGTATGGTCGGGAGAGAGAAAGGAGTGGGAGAGAGATGAGTGAGTGGAGGGCCAGGTGGACCCCACACCAGGGCAGGGCGCGGCCTGCCCTCCACCGCGCCGTGGGGCGTGTGGTGGCCTGGTGGGTCCCCCTGGTCATCCTCTGGTACTCCCACGTTCCTCTTTAAAAACTAGGACTTGTAGAATATTTTTCAGAATTTTTTGAAAACTTTTATTTCTGACATTTTCTGGGTGCTTTAAACAATGAAAACTAGACAAAATGAATTTACGTAAAGACCAAGCATTACTTAACTTTGCAAATTACAGTAGCAAAATAGTAGGTAAAACAAAAGTGAGAAAGAAAATGTTGTTTAGCAATTTTATGCATGTAAAACATATTTGTTAACAAGGTTGATCAAGTCTTGCCACCAAATACATTTTATATGACATAAAAGAATTAAACCACATTGAACAATCATGTTACCTTAAATGGTATAGCTATAGATCCAATCATAATATATTGAAGTTCTTCATGAGGTTCATATATAGGGCAATCAATACTTCCCACTTTGATACTTTTAATATTGGTAATTGTATTAACTCCAAATATTTGTCCAGCTTCTTGGGAAAATAAACAGTATGCTCTTTGTCATTAACATGGAAAGTCACTTTTCCTTTGTTGCAATCAATAACAGCCCCTGCAGTGTTAAGAAAAGGTCTTCCAAGAATAATAGACATATTATCATCTTCAGGCATTTCAAGCACAACAAAATCAGTTAATATCAAGCAATTATTAGCCACTTGAACAGGAACATCTTCACATATACCAACAGGAACAGCAGTAGATTTATCAGCCATTTGCAAAGATATATCAGTTGGTATCAATTTTTCCAAGTAAAGTCTCTTGTAAAGAGAAAAAGGCATAACACTCACCCCTGCACCTAAATCACATAAGGCAGTTCTAACATAGTTATTTTTGATTGAGCAAGGAATAGTTGGTATACCTGGATCTCCAAGCTTCTTTGGAACCTTATGATACGTCCAAAACGTATCTATAATTTTTGATTGTTTCATGCCATTTTATGCTTTTAGCACTTGTTTTATATTAAGTTTATTATTTATTTAGACTAACCTACTAATAGTTGCAAAAGGGCACAATGTTCTTGTTTTACTCTTTGATGTGTAGAAATTATCAAGAATACAAGAGGAAACCTTGTTGGAGTCGAATTGGGACTTTCCTGAAATCTGTCTGAGAATTTTTTACGAAGTTTGCCAGTTTGACCCTCGAAGATGACGTCAATTGGAGACCTGGCTGTTACGAAAGTTGTCACAATTTTCCATAGGAAGATTTTAAGCCCGAGATCAGCCCAATCGGAGTTCGGACGCGGCCTGTAGGCCCGTTTTGTTGGAACCCTAAAAGGGGTGACGGAAATCCGAGAAGATATATAAAGGGAGGAAACCTAACTCGTGGAGGACTCCTCCACCCACGAATTTCAGCCACCAAAAGCTACGTTTTTGCCTCCCCATGGATCCCATCTCCATGGGGGAGGGCTCCCAAGAAGCCATGAAGGAGGGAGGCTAAGGGGCGGCGCTCCCAAGCTTGCCGGCGGCGGGAAAGGAGTTCCCCGCACCGCCGCGCCACCGCCACCCTGCGCCGCCACGCTGCCCTCTCCGCCGTCTTCACCGCCATCTCCATCACCATCTCCTCCTTGTATTCAGTGGTTCATCCTCCCACAAACCTCTGTACCGTCCTATGTAAACATGGTGTTTGATGCTATAATATTTATCCTATGATTTACATCATGTTTCCGTAGTTTATTTGTCTTTTGATTGCTTAATTGAATGCATGAAGTTCATTAGAGTTGTATGTCTATATGGTGCTGTCCTTTGGTGTCCATTATATTTGTGCGCGTGTCGTGGGGTCACTCTTCGACTGCCCCACGGTGGGGACACCTGGGTCACACCAAGCCTATCAGCCTTATGACGAGGGCCCAAGGAAGGCCCAAGGAGGACGACGTGCGGCCCAAGATAGTCGACGGATAGGTCATGCGACTCCTATCATCTTGTAAGCGCCATCGGCACCGTTCACCTGAGACCTAGCCAACCATATAAAGGCTAGGAGGGTCCTTCATCTAGGGTACGCTCATAGCCGCCGTCACAAACCCTAGCGAGATTTCCATCTCGCCATTGTAGCCACAACTCGCCATTCAATACCAGACAAGCAGGAAGTAGGGTGTTATCCTCCGGGAGCCTGAACCTGGGTAAAATGCCTTGCTTGTCAGCCGTCGTGATCACCAGCGCTCATCTCTCTCCCCTCAATCAACCCGGGGTACACAACCCAGGGATTTGCCGAGTCCACACCTCGTCAATTGGCGCCGTCTGTGGGAAAGAACGAGCGCTGGAACCATGGTCGCACCGGCCCCATCGACTTTGAAGACCGACGTCTGCATCACCAAGGAGCCAATCTGCTTCGGCTCCTTCGAGTACACCTTCCACCCGCCGGCCCACCGCTCGGTGTACGCCGATCTGCATGTAGGTATGTGCCTCACCTTCGGTACCATGCACTACTTCGTAGACAGCTGTGGAGTACTCAGATCCACGGCGATCGCACCGCGCGCGGTGGTAGCACCCGCATCTGCCGCGGCTGCCCCAACCACGCCCCCACCTGCTGCGGAGATCGCATCTGCTGCGACTGCGGCGACAGCATCTTCGACTGCTGAGAAGATCGCATCCGCCTCGACTACACCGACCGCCTCCGCTGCGGCAGAGATCGCGCCCAACACGGCCACGCCATCAGCGTCTCCGGCCGTCAAGGAGATCGCATCGGCTACGACTACATCGACCACCTCGACGACCACCGCGCGGATCGAGTCTACTTCGACTACCTCGATCGCGTCGCTGGCAAGGCCAAGATCTACGTCAACTTCGACTACGTCGACCACACCTTCGCGCGCGACGGAAGTCGCGTCGTTCTACCCCGCGCCACTCGCGTCTCCGTCAACTTACAAGATCGTCAACAAGCCAATCGCGCCCGCGTCGACGACGGCGACATCACTCCTCGCGTCAGCGGCGGAGATCGCGAGACTCCAGGGAAGGAGCCTCGGCAGCGACTGTGGTACCCACCACGTTGCGTCCATTTTCGGCTCCGAGCACGGCTCGGACGAAGGAAGCAGCAGTGGCAGCGCCCGGCCCACTCCCCAGACATACCCCGCGCAAGTCTTCATGATCGGCCCGACGCAGGGCAACGGCGACGAACCCGCATACCCACTGGAGGTGGTCATGCCGGACCAGGTGACGCGGCTCACCATCACCCGAGAGATAGCAATCAGAGCCCTGAAGCACGTCGAGGACGGCACGTACCCCCCACCAGACGCACCCCGGGAGGACCTTATGGCGGTCCAATACCTGCTACGGAAGGAAGGCGAACGACTCCGCGCAGAGAAGGCCGAGCTACTCCGACGCAAGGAGGAGGCTGACGCGTCGAGCGCCAGGAGGGCCGCTTACTCATTCACTGCCTCAACAGAGGTCTCACAAGGAGCAAGGCGCCACAGAGCCCGCGTGCCCCTGATGACGGAGGCCGACCGCGCTAGAGTCACCCGCAACCTCGAATCATCATACATGAGCGAAGACGCAGACGGGATACCCGTCCCCAAAACCCGGAGCCGCGCTCATGGCAGTCGAAACATACCTGCGGCTGACGCAGCCGCCCGAGGGCGACTCGCGCGCTCTCCTCCACAAGCAGCAGATCATGTCTATCAAGGCAGTCGAAGAAGCTCTGATGAACAAGGCGCCGACAGAAAAGGTGCGAGAAGATCGGGCCGCCGCGACCGCGAGCCCACAGCACTCGCAGGCCCGGCGGCAAGACAACTGCGACAACCGCAGCCAGGCGAAGACCTCCGCAACGTCATCACACAGAGGACGGTGGACCGCAGCCGCACCCAGCGGACGGTCAGCACGCCCAATACTGACGACCGCAATGACGGCGACTTCGAGCCATGCGGCGCCGCATGCTTCAGCTTCAACATCCGCGACACAAGAATGCCCAAGGGCTTCAAGCTCACGGCAGAAGCAGTCAAGTACGACGGGAAGCAGGACCCGAGACTCTGGCTAGAAGACTACCTCATAGCCTGCAGTTGCCAGGGCGGTACTTCGACTACGGCCATGCAGTACATCCAGCTGATGCTCACGGGCTCTGCACGCGGGTGGCTAAACACTCAACCCAAGAACGCCTTCAGGACGTGGGACGAGTTCGCGGAGGCCTTCGTTAAGAGCTTCCTGGGGACGTACTCGAGACCGACGACTTTCGTCGAGCTACAAGCATGCAAGCAAGGACGAGACGAGCCGCTCCGGTCGTACATCCAGCGTTGGACCCTGCTCCGCAACACCATGGAGACCGCCTCGGAGGACCGAGTGATGGATGCCTTCATGCACGGCGTCTCCCGCCGCGACCTCCGCGAGGAGTTTGGTAGGCTCCGGCCGAAGAACATGATCGAGGTCATGAAGATAGCCAACCAGTGGGCAGACGGAGAGGACTCGGTCCGCGATAGTTCACGCTACTCCCCGAAGGACGAAGCCGGACCAAGCAACTGGCGAGAAGGACGCCACAAGAAGAAGCCGCGTTACAACGGCAACGACTCAATCGAGTTAGTAGCGGCGGGATTCCAAACCCCCCGTGATGAAGCGCGCGACAGCAGTCGCCAATACAGCCATGACAGTACAGTCGAAGCGGCGGTGACCAGAGTCGCCAATACAGCCAGGGCAATACAACCGAAGCGGCGGCAGCAGCTACCGCAGCGACGGAGGCCATAAACGCGAGTGGCAGAAACGCACATGAGCCCAGCGGAAGAGCTGGAACAACCCTGCAGGCACCACATGTTCAGGAACCCGGAAACGGGCAAGTGGGGATCCAACCACCTGTTGAAGGACTGTCGAAAGGCACGCAAGATATACGAAGCCATGCAGAAGATAGTCACTCCAGCACCCGCAGCGCAGCCAGCCGCGCAGCTGGCCATCCAGGCAGCACCCGCACCCGCAGTCGCTAATCCAGCACAGGCGGCGGGAGCCTTTCCACAGCAGCAGCAGCAGCCGCAGCAAGATGCCCCACCAGCGGTCCATGACGCATATCCAGCGGCACGCGGACAACTCAACATGATACAGAAGGGGCGCCCCTCAAACAGGACCCAGAAGATCATCACTCGCCAAGTTTTCCAGGCCATCACCTGTCCACCTGCAGTACCCGACTACCTGAGAGGGTCAGAGACACCAATCACGTTCTCCAGAGCAGATCACCGCCTGCAGTACCACGACCCGGGCACGCCGCTCTGGTAGTCGAAGCTCTGATCGGAGATTACACCCTGAAAAAGGTGTTCATGGACGGAGGCAGCGGCATCAACATCATCTTTGCCGACACCCTCAGAAGGATAAACAGGCCAACGACAAACTTGGCGGCATCAGAGACCACCTTCCATGGCATAGTACCAGGGCAAGCAGTCACGCCCATGGGAACGATCACACTCGACGTCATCTTCGGCACACCCGAAAACTTCAAGAGGGAGTCGATCGACTTCGAGGTAGTCGACTGGAAGTCGCAGTACCACGCGATACTCGGGCGCCCAACCTTTGCCAGATTCATGGCGGTACCTCACTACGCCTACCTCATGCTCAAGATGCCTGGACCCAAGGGCGTCATCACGGTGCACGGCGACTTCGACCGCTCCAACAGCTGCGACCGCGAGTTCAGCAAGATCTCCGAGTTCTTCGGAATGGAAGAGCACTTCGAGGCGATGGCAGTCGACAACGACAAAACCATCTTCCCGCCACGCAAGAAGCAAGCCAAGGACGCCGCCTTCAACACGACTGACGACACAACAACTCATCAGGTCCACCCGACGGACGCAAACAAGACAGTCAAAGTGTCGTCGAGTCTGCCTATCGCATAGGAAAGCGCGCTCGTCGAGTTTCTACGTGAGAACTGGGAGATCTTCGCCTGGCAACCTTCTGACATGCCAGGCATACCCAGGAACCTCGCCGAGCACTCTTTACGCGTCCACAAGGACGCCAGACCCGTCAAGCAGACCATGCGACGCTTTTCAGGACCCAAACGAGATGAAATAAGCAAGGAGATCGATCGACTGCTCCACGCCAAATTCATCCGAGAGATCAAGGACTCGGACTGGGTAGCGAACCCAGTCCTGGTGGAGAAGAAGAAGACGAAGAAACTCCGCATGTGCGTCGACTTCACCGCCCTCAACAAATGCTGCCCCAAGGACCATTTCCCGCTCCCGCGGATAGACCAGATCATCGACTCGACTGCAGGCTGCGCACGCCTATCCTTCCTGGACGCCTACTCAGGGTACCAGCAGATCAGGATGAACGTCGACGATGAAGAGAAGACTGCATTCATCACACCCATGGCGTCTTCTGCTACCAGACGATGCCCTTCGGGTTGAAGAACGCTGGAGCCACGTACCAGCGCACAATGCAAGCCTGCCTAAAGGGGCTAATCGGAGAGATCGTCCAAGTCTACGTCGACGACATAGTCGTCACCACTCGAACGGAGGACACTCTCATCGCCGACCTCCGCAAGGTCTTCGCCGCCCTCAACGAGTATCAGATCAAGCTGAACCCGGACAAGTGTGTCTTCGGCGTGCCAGCCGGAGAACTGCTCGGGTACCTCGTCTCTGCAAGAGGAATCGAAGCCAACCCCGAGAAGGTGCAAAACATACTCGCAATGCCAGCACCGACCAAGCTTCATGAGGTGCAACGCCTAGCCGGCCGAGTCGCAGCTCTCAGCCGGTTCATAAGTAAGTTGGGAGAAAAGGCCCTGCCTTTCTACCAACTGATGAAAAAGACAGACAAGTTCGAGTGGACAGAAGAAGCGCAAGTCGCGTTCGACCAACTCAAGAAAACCTCACGACTTCCCCAGTACTGGTGGCGCCACTGGAGAACGAGCCGCTATACCTCTACGTGTCAGCCACGAACAGGGTGGTCAGCACGGTACTCGTAGTCGAACGAGAAGAAGAAGGACACAGTCACCCTGTTCAGCGCCCGTCTACTACCTCAGTGAGGTGCTAACCTTGTCCAAGCAGCGGTACCCGCACTACCAGAAGCTAGCATACGGAGTCTTCATGACATCAAGGAAGGTCGTCCACTACTTCTCCGAGCACTCCATCACGGTAGTAAGCTCCTCCGGGCTCTCCGACATCCTCACCAACCAAGCCGCGACAGGACGAGTCGCCAAGTGGGTTGTTGAGCTAGGGCCCTGGGGGCTGAAGTACGCGCACCCGAAGTCAATCAAGGCCCAGGTGCTTCCAGAGTTCACCACCGAGTGGATAGAGGCCCAGCTACCAGACGTACCCGACCTGTCCAACGCATGGACAATGTACTTCGACGGCTCCAAAAGTTCAGATCAGCAGGGGCGGGAGTCGTCCTCATCTCACCAAAGGCGACAAGCTGAGGTACGTGCTGCAGATGAACTTCCCAACGCCCTCCAACAACGAGGCAGAGTACGAGGCCCTGATCCACGGCATGCGGATGGCCAAGAACTGCGGCGCCACTCACCTCATGATCTACGGAGACTCCTACCTCGTCGTGCAACAAACCATGAAGCAATGTGACGCCATCGCCGACAACATGATCGCCTACAGGGACCTGTACAACCAGCTGGAAGGCACCTTCGACGGCTGCGAGCTGCGGCACGTCGGCCGCGAGAGCAACGAGGAAGCCGACCCTCGCCAACCTGGGCTCAAACAAAGCGCCGGTGCCACCCGGAGTCTTCCTCGAGTGCATCACGCAACGCTCCGTCAAGCTCCGGCCCGCGCCAGGATCCTCTACATCGACAACGAGCACCCCGACCCGCCCAGCACGGAGAAGGAGCCTATGGAGGTATGCTGATCGAGCCCACATGGACGAGCCCATACCTGGCTTACATACTGCAGCAGAGGGTGCCAACAAACCCAGTCGAAGCCAAGCGCGTCATCCGCCGCTCCAAGGGCTTCACCGTCATCAACGGGGAGCTCTACAAGCGAAGCATCTCGGGAGTCCTCCAAAGGTGCATCGACCCAGTCGACGGTCAAGCCATCTTACTCGAGATCCACGCTGGCATCTGCGGGCACCACGCCAGCAGTCGAGCCTTAGTGGCCAAAGCCTTACGAGCCGGGTTCTACTGGCCCACCGCAATGCAAGACGCAGAAGAACTCGTGAGGAAATGTCTCGGCTGCCAGGAGTTCGCCAACAAGCCGCACGCACCAGCATCAGCACTAAAGACCATTCCACTCGCCTGGCCCTTCGCTCAATGGGGGCTCGACATGGTGGGTCCACTCAAGAAGTCCTCGCCGGGAGGACACACGCATCTCTTGGTGGCAGTCGACAAGTTCACGAAGTGGATCGAAGCTGTCCTTCACAAGTTCGACTGCCTCCTCGGCAGTTAACTTCATCAGGTCGATCATCTTCAGGTTTGGAGTGCCGCACAGCATCATCACCGACAACGGCACGAACTTCACAGCCGAAGAGTTCAAGGACTTCTGCTCCGAGCAAGGCATCAAGCTCAACTACGCATCTGTCTCGCACCCGCAGTCCAACGGACAGGTCGAAAAGGCCAATGGCTTAGTCTGCAAGGGCATCAAGAAGCGCCTGCGAGTACCATTGAGCGCGCTGCAGGCGCCTGGGTTGAAGAGCTGCCATCTGTGCTGTGGAGTCTGCGCACTACGCCAAACAGATCCACTCAGTACACGCCATTCTTCATGGTCTACGGCGCAGAAGCAATCATGCCGTGCGACATCAAGTTCGACGCGCCCCGAGTGGTGGCTACGACGAGTCCGACGCAGAAGAAGCACTCGAGGACGACATGGATACCCTGGACGAAGCACGCGACATCGCCCTTACCCGCACAGCCGTGTATCAGCAAGACTTACGCAACTACCACGGGCGGCGACTGCGGCCCAGAGCGTTCGTCCCTGGCGACCTTGTCCTCCGCCTCAAACAGAAGAAGGTGCACAAACTCGCCTCCCCGTGGGAGGGTCCATACATCGTGACAGAGGCAATCGGCGGCGGAGCTTACCGCCTGAAGGACTCGAAGACGGGGACAGTCTGCACAACCCGTGGAACGTTGCGCAACTGCGCCGCTTCTACCTAATCGACTCCCCCTTGTAACAAAGTGTACATGTCAAGAGGCGGCAGGTTCCAGACGCACTCTTTCCCTTACCAGGGTACCTGAGGGGACTGGAAGGGTTTTAATGAGGCGGCCTGCTCGCAAAAATCAATGAAGTGATTTGTGGAACAAGCTCTCCCCTTTACTTTTTTAGTCAAAAAGCAACATAAACCTAGGCCGTCACCCGACGCACTCGGGGGCTGCGCCATACAGGTCAACTCGAAAATCCTAGGCCGCCACCCGAAGCACTCGGGGGCTGCGCGCACAGGTCTAAGTCAAACCTAGGCCGCACCCGACGCACTCGGGGGCTGCGCCATACAGGTCCAACTCGAAAATCCTAGGCCGCCACCCGAAGCACTCGGGGGCTGCGCCACAGGTCTAAGTCAAACCTAGGCCCACCCGAAGCACTCGGGGGCTGCGCCGCACAGGTCTAAGTCAAACCTAGGCCGCACCCGAGCACTCGGGGGCTGCGCCATACAGGTCAACTCGAAAACCTAGGCCGCACCCGAAGCACTCGGGGGCTGCGCGCACAGGTCTAAGTCAAACCTAGGCCGCACCCGAAGCACTCGGGGGCTGCGCCACAGGTCAACTCAAACCTAGGCCGCACCCGAAGCACTCGGGGGCTGCGCCATACAGGTCAACTCGAAAACCTAGGCCCACCCGAAGCACTCGGGGGCTGCGCCGCACAGGTCTAAGTCAAACCTAGGCCGCACCCGACGCACTCGGGGGCTGCGCCATCAGGTAACTCGAAAACCTAGGCCGCACCCGAAGCACTCGGGGGCTGCGCCGCACAGGTCTAAGTCAAACCTAGGCCGCACCCGAGCACTCGGGGGCTGCGCCGCACAGGTCTGACTCGACACCTGGCCGCACTCGAAGCACTCGGGGGCTGCGCCGACAGGTCTAATTCAAAATCCTAGGCCGCACTCGATCCGCTCGGGGGCTGCGCCATACAGGTTTACAGAAGTCTACAAGATACAATTTACTCACTCGGGGGCTACCCCCACCTCGGCATACATACACTCATATTTCCACTTGGAAAAATTGCTTTTACAAGCTAACGATATACAACAGCATCTATTACCTTATTCTACAGGCTCGCCCTTTGGCGCATCGAGTGGCCCTACAAGGTGCTCACTAAGCTCTGAACCTGCTTGTTGATGGTGTAATTTGGCCAGTTGGTTTGTGTAATAGGCCAAATTAAGATTCAGCTAATTTATTGATAAATTGCTTCAAATTTGCAGCAGGAATCTTGCATGGACCTAGGACAAGTCCTGGCCAGAATCATCGGGGACATTTGGAGCTACGACGTCGCCACCTGAGACAGGTCCTGGATTTGAAATGCCTCAAGCCAGCATATTGCAGCCAAGAGCAAGTCTGGACTAGGCTCGGTCGCCAAACTGATGTTTGAGATTTTAAATTAAAGAGGCTGTCACGTAAAGAAGAGTACAAGGAAAATTAGGTAATGCATGAGGCGCATGCAATCTTCATTAGCTGGTATGATTTAGCGTCCTGGCCGGTATATTTTATTCGTAGTAGGAATGCTTGTACGTGAATATGGCCGATGCGCTAGAGATTAGTGTAGAATTTGATAGGCATATATTTAACATGGTAACCGAATCAGAGAAGATATGTACTATTCGGTATAACTCAGACTTCTATTCTTGTACGTCAAGTCCTGCGTGCCTTAAAAAGGCCACGGCCGATTGAGGAGAGAACCAATCGATACACCAAAAATCAATCTATCTTATTTTCACGTACCTTTTTTTATCTATGTTCTTCTCAAGCTGAGCCTAGCAATCCTAGGGTTTGGTGATCTTTGCCGTTTTGCGCTGAAAAGCAGTCGTTCCTCCTCCACGAAGCGGGAAGATCTTTGTTGCTTTGATCGGAAAGCATCGTTTCGTCGTCACGAAAGTATGACGGGTATCGTGGTGTCGCGTGACAATTTTGCGTGGCAACACAATTGGCGACTCCGCTGGGGACGAAGAAAAAGACTACACGATGAAACGGGAGCATCGTTGCCCGGACCAATGTCATCGCCGTTACACTAGACGATCTGTCGGAAGATGATCGGCGCGAGTTTGAACGGGAGTTGAGGAGAGATGGCTAAGGTGATGAAATGGTTGGCTGGATACAAGAAACAAGGACATCGTCGTCAAGAAGGTAGCTGCGCCGAGTTCTTGTGATCTGCTCGGTGCTGAGGGTTAAAAAAGCCAACGAAGAAATTGCTCATTTAATTGATGTGTCCGTAGCTAGCAAGTTTGATTCTGATATGGCAAAAATGACACACCAATTACTCAAGCAGTAGATCGTACGGTTGAGGAATTCAAGGAGCAGGTTAATAGAAATCTTGAAAATAGTCTAGCTCCCCATGTTCGCTCACTATTC